>CM077672.1:169785036-171027536 GCA_039707655.1 Elymus sibiricus | reverse complement strand
TTAGGTGAAAGAAAGGCAACAGTGCAAAGGACTCCTTTATTGGGTTTTTGATAAAAGAACATGGCAATGTTTTTCAGAGGATAACAAGATTTCCATATGCTAAGTAAAACAAATGCAAAGCAAGCATGTCAAAATAGCTGGACACACTAATGCACAAAAACCATATGATCAAGCGCATTGCACAAGACACTACACATGCAAAAGTAACCTCCCCATGCTTAGAACTTTGCAGTACTAAACTAGAGAAGATTACGAAAGTGAAAAGAAAATGCAGTTATTAAAAGAGAGTGCGAGAAGTGGTTACCTCCCCAAGCTTACGTCTAAGCAAGGGTTAGAAACATTTTACCGTTGAGGTGCATATGACCTCTCTTCTAATGGATGTGGACCTTGCTTCATGTGATCTCCTCGTCGTGGTCAGGCGGCTGCCCTCCAATAGAACCTGCTAAAAATGAACTAAAAAGAAAAATATTTTTTTGTGCTTTTGTGTTTTTCATTTTTTTTTGTAGCACAAAGGATTAGCAACAAAAGTGATAAAAATATTTGTCTCAATAAGATCGGTTCATCTACCTAAGCACCTTGCTTAAGTCAATAAACTAAGTCCGAGAGTGTTAACTACTCTCAGGTTTGGATGAAGTGCAAGTGAGACAAAATAAAAACACAAGTGTGCAGCTCCTAGGTGCCAAGTTAAAAGAGAGATCTCACTTAAGGTGAGACTCGCTACTAAACAACTTTATTTGAGCAAGGTTCATATTGGAAGACATTATCGGGCACTTCTTGTTGAAGTTCATCATGTTGAAGCAACCAAGTGGGTCGTGTGGGTCTTTCATATGGTTGGCACCATACCGTACATGTCACCACATAAAGTCCAAGCCCCTGCAAAAATAACACACAAATAATAAAAACATCGATTCGGTATGTTCGTATACCCAACTGGCAAAAGAAATAAATGACAGCATAGTTGCTATAGAGATTTATTGGCTACGGCATTTCAGAGGTAATTAATGTTAGTTATAAAGCAAATGGTCAGTTAGAAAACACCTCATCGACCTCAGACGTCGAAGAAGAATCAGTTGGAGGTGTTTTTGCCCTCATACGAACATGCGTACAACCGGTTGCGGTCGTATCGAATGTCGTCGTGCGCTTTGTGGATGCATGCCCAGCATCGCCCTCTGGTACGAGCACTCGTACGAGCGTGAGCGCTCGTACGGTACACTATCATTCGCTCTGGAGCTCCTGCTTCTTGGGGTTGGTTTGGCATATGAGTGGACGTACGAGCACGAGCACTCGCACGGTACGCCGTCTTTTGCTCTGTGAAGTGCTCCTTTGTGGCCACCAGCTAATACGACCGCCCGTATGAGCACAAGCGCTCATACGATAGGCCATCTTTTGCTCCGGACTTGCTGGTGCTTGCGGCCACGAGCTCATGGGAGCGTGCATGGGACCATGACGATCGTATGCTACACCGTCTTTTCTTCTGGAGTTGCAGAACTGCACGAAAATTTTTGTGCTTCCTCCTCACGTTAGGCACATAGCAATATTGCAATAAAAAATAGGAGGAGGTATGCAACAAAATACAGGCTACCGACATGCTATAAATTTTACCAACGAAAATATCACAAAACCAACTCAAATAGCAACTACTCAAAATGAAAATAAAAGTGTCAATGCAACATGAATGCAACTAGACTCAAGACACAAAGCTAAGAAAGACACCTACGGACTTTCGGGTTACCTCCCAGGCAATGCTTTCTTTATAGCCATATAGCTAGGCTTCGGTGCTCTGTAAGGTCATCCACCCGGATCCCAAGGGATATCAACCCAGAGTTGGATGCCTACCTCCGACCGGGGTTGGGAGCACCTCATAGCAGAGCTCGGTCGAAGGCGCACTCGCTTACGGTGCATCGACATCATGTATGTAAATTCGTACTCGCTCTTGGGCGAGTACCGATGCACCAAGCTGAATGACCATGTCGCCTCATCTGTCTGCAATGAGAGGGTTAAAGAGATATACAAATTTAAATCCTTACCATGGCTATCTTTGTGGGTGAACACTTCATAATTTTCTGTTGAAGCTTGTGATTCACCCTTTGAAGATTGCAGCTCTAGCTCATCATTATGAATGACTTCAGTAAATTTATTTAAACTCTCAAAGTCCTCTTGAGAATTTTCATCGAGGATTTGGGCATCACAAGATTCATCACTAGAGATAGCATTAGTAGGGGGCGCATCCTTTTCTTCATTTTCCTGCAAGTCATGCAAAGGATACATTTTCTCCAAAGTGGTAGCTACTCGCTCCGGCATGTTAATCACTAAAGTATTATTGCAGAAACTATCAATGCAGAAGAGACTAATAGGATGCAATTGTGCATAAGCGCTATGAAGCACAATACAATCAACCCCTGACCCTCCTATTCGCTGTGAAACCTCATGGGCACCCATATAGAGTATAACTTGTATGACCTCCATACTAGCATTGCATTTATCACCACTATTATAAATTGCTAGCACTAGATCATAATTGTACTTACATTGATAAGTGAAATGCCCTTTGGTTCCACAATATTTACAAGTGATTGAATATTCTTCACATATTAGTGATGACCACTTGTCCAATTTTTGGAGCCATTCTTTTACCATCTCTTCATCAATAGCCAATAGTGGGCTTATGTCTCTCTTGTCCCCCATCACAGTTGTCATCTGTTCATTAAGAGAATTTTTGGAAGGCATGATTAGTAGATTTTTTATTTTGGGGTTTAAATAAAAATAGTAAGATAATAGCAACAAACAAAATAAACTAAGTGCGTGCGGGTAAGTAATAACCAAGCGCTATGCTCCCCGGCAACGGCGCCAGAAAACGCTTGATGTCCTGCAAGTGCACGTGGCTATTGTAGCACTTTCGTGTGATAAGTAAAGTGTCAAACCCACAAAGAGCAAATAGGAAGGCACCACAAACCCCACAACCATATTGTCACTTCACGCAGCTACGTACACACCCAAACCGAAGTTTGGAAATAGTCTACTCTATAAGTTGCTAGGGAAACTAGATAAAAAGGGTATTTAACTACACTAAGAACAAGAAGGTAAAAACAGTAATAAAAATATACTACGTTAGTAATGAAGGTGCTTGAGTAGTAAAGTGTTCTCTAGAACTCCGGAGTCATCACCACAAATATTACTCGTGCAACTAGTGCGGAGCAAACGCTCTCTTCGTATCCTCTATCCACTCTTCACATGCATAAATGGGCGGTCCCCGGTACAGAACATGTTCTACTCTAACGTAGACTTCATGCCACATATGCCACCAGCCGTTGCTTCCCCACACCGGTTATCACAAACGGTCAATTAAGGGTTTCCCCATGGATGCAGCCAGATATGGGTTTACCTGCACTCCCCTATCAACTTGCAAAGACTAGGCCTTGAGGTTTTACTGTCACCTCAAATTCCCTCAACAACCTAACCCATACAGTGACAGTAGTTCCTCCACGGCAAAAGTGCGAGCGAGGCCTCCTCTCAACACTCGCGAGAATACTAACTTGAATATGAACAAGGGCATATTGGACCACTTGGGAATAAAAAATGATTCTAATCATAAAGTAGTTCATCTGTATCCTTGAGAACAAATTCATCTACTCAAACATAAAGAAGAGGGTTAAGTTACAAGCTGACATAGAGCCGGTGAATGGAGAAGGCATGGCGGCATCGGTGATGATGAAGGGGGCGGCGCTGGTGGAGGTGCCGGCGCGGTGGAGATGGCACTGGCCCAAGTGTCGGTGCTTGCGGTGGTGAAGCCCTCTCTTCTTCCCTTGATCTTGTCCCTTCCTCTATGGGGGTGATGGAGCAGCAATGAAGATGGAGATGGATGTGTTGGGGATGAATGGCGTTGGTGGTAGACGGCGGCTAGGGCTGTAGATGATATATATGGTGCCTCCCTAGCCTCGTCCCTTGATGGGCTTCATCCAAGGGCTCTAGATGAGCCTTATCCTCTCCCAATCTCTTCTTTACGAGCCAAGGATCTCATGGGATCAAACAGGGACGAAATCGGTGAATAATCCCGCCTAGAGAGGCAACTTTCGGAGCTGTCTGCAGGTCATACGACCAGCCAAACGACCGGCTGCGGTCGCATGAAATGACGTCTTTTGTTCTGACCTTCTCCGGTAAAATGGCCGCTATTTCTTCATACGAACTCGGAACTTGACGTTCTTGGGCTCGTTGGATTCGTATGAACGATGCCGATCAATTCCTGGTCTTAGATCTTCATTTGGAGCACTTTGGAAAAGTCACTTTTTCCGACCTCTGGAATGGCTAAGACTGGCCCCTGGGTGACTCCGTATTGAACCCATCCTTGGTCCTTTCATCATGCTTGGTCCTAGGTTGCTCCAAAAACCTGTAGACACAAGAAAATAAACAAGCTAATAAAAACCAAATAAAATACTAAATGTGCAATGCTCATAAGGTAAAGTGTAAAAACCGGTAATCATGCATAATGGACAACTATTTGGTTCAATGGGACATGATATATAAAGAGAACATGCAACAAATGAGCTCTAAAAAATCGTAAAATATAGAGCCATCAGAAACATAGAGAGGTGGAGATATGGTTCCTCTCTTATAATAATTGCAAGTAGGAGCAGCAAACACATGCATATTGTATCCATCAAAATCATCATGAGCAATGGTAAAACACAACCCATCAATATAATCCTTAATAAGTGCAAACTTCTCGGATATAGTGTAGTTGGGAGAATTCAAAAAGATAAAAGGACTATCATGTGTGGGTGCAATAACAACAATTTCATTTCTAACATAAGGAACAATAGCAAGTTCATCTCCATAAGCATCATTCATATTGGCATCATGTCTATAAGCATAGCAAGCATCAAGTTCATCAAAAAGGGATATTTCAATCGAATCCAACGGGTCATAGCATTCATCCTTCGATAAGCATGAAGGAAAATTAAACAATGTATGAGATAAAGAGTTACTCTCATTTGAAGGTGGGCACGGGTAGCTAATCCGCTCTTCCTCCTTTTGTGATTCGCTCTCCTCCTCATCTTTTTCATCTAATGAGCTCACAGTTTCATCAATTTCTTCTTCCATAGGAGCCTGCAAAATATTAATATCTTCCAAAGCAGCAAACATTCTCTCAATGAATTCCTTAATATAAACATTAGAAGCATAGTTTTCATAGCAATATTTAAGTATGACAAAAAATTCAGATTTGTAGAGAGTATCATCATACTTGTCAAGCAAACAAACAATTTCTCAAGCACCCTTAAAAGCAACAAATTCTTCAATTTGTTCAATATCATAGTAATTATGAACACCATTAGCATAAGAAGCCAAGATTTCATTATCATTAAACTCACATTGGTAGGGAAGGTGTTTAGGGTCCTTAGAACAAGTAAAATCATGTATAGAGCATAAATTCCAAGCATAGCATTCTGAACGAGTTATTTGATCCCATAAGTATTTCCCTTTTTGAGACAAGTGGTAACGCATAAAATAAGCATACTCATCTAATGATTTTCCCTCAACTAAGCTAGTTGGGTTTTCAGCATGAGCACAAACAGATCGAAGATGATCCAAGTAGAGAGATTCAGCAGTAAGGATTATAGGTGGTTCCTCAACCATTGGGTTAGCAAGTACAACTATTTTTTTAGTATTTTACGTTTCCTACCCATACTAAAGATAGAAAACAAGAACAAAAAATAAAATCTACTTAAAGATAAAGCCAACAAGCGCACACGATAATATTCACCCCACGCTATTGCTCCCCGGCAACGGCGCCAGAAAAAGGTCTTGATAACCCACAAGTATAGGGGATCGTTTGTAGCCTTTTCGATAAATAAGAGTGTCGAACCCCAATGTGTCTCATGACGGCACCACCTTGTAAATCCTTCAAAGTGAAAGAACATGGCAAACACTTGGAAAAACAAATGAGGTTAGCGTGAATGCAAAACCTATCATCGTGTGGTGGGATACTGAACAAGTGTCTTCATCATGCTTATCATAAGAAAGGACAAGGGAATGTGGCATCGTATGGAAGCATATGATGCAAGTACAACCAAAGACATTAAGCTCACTCAAACAAACATGCTTCGCAAGTAAGATGTCCAAGTCTCCAAGAATAAATGAGAAAGCTAGTGCAATCTCTTTATCAATAAGCATAGCATTGTTGCACTCACTAAAATGGAATATGAGTTAAGCAACTAATGAAGACAAGTTACAATGATCAAGACAAATCAAGTGGGAGGCATGAACAAATATGTCATCAACCCAATGAAATGATCAATTATGTATCATGGGTGATGCAATAAGGCAAGCAATCACAGTGATCAAGTCATGTAAGCTACTAGTGTGAAGATGAAACATACTAGAGGTAATCATGGCAATCATGTCATGTGTGCAAATAGTGGGCATGCATAATTCACATGACAAATCACAAGCATGAAAACAAGGTAGGACCAAGGTATTATCAATATCATGGGGCATGCATAGAACATGGTAATACCAACTAGTATCTCCACCAAGCATGCAAATACACATAGTAGTAGTAGAGTGGTGGGGCATGGGTAAATGCAAGCATGGGCCACAATTGCATGGTAAAAGCATAGAAAGAGGCGTAACATGCAAAGTGAACACGGTAAAATGGGCATAAGGTGACAAGTGGTATATAGCCCATAGCCGTGTGAGAGCCAAGTAAAAGCAATGCGCGTAGTCTTTGCGTGAGGGGAAACGGTTGAAGAAGTATTCCAAGGAATCCCAAACCATCCTTGCTCTCAAGAGCTTATTTCGTCAACTCATGGGATTGAGAAGTTGACGAGTATTCGTAAGTACCTACACAAAACAAAGGCAATGGGAAAATTGTGTGCGCGTGGTATATGTGCACATCATCCATTATGATGTGCATGTGCATGTGTTGGTAAGCACAAAATATCCAATGCTCAAATAAATGAGATGCATGATATAGGAACATGTCATCCATCATGAAAGGTTTGTTCTTATGTATAGCATAATGGAGACTTGAAGTGTGTGATGCATCACTAGTGATATCTAGAGCATTGTTAATCATGGTATGCGTATGGTGCACACAATGGATGCATTCATGCGATCTATAATCATTTTCATGGCATGGCATACGGGATGAATTGCTCAAAATGTTCTAAGGGAGTTTAGCAATATCATCGCAAGAAAAGCAAAGACCAACAACCATGATCTTTTCATCTATGCCATAAGTACAAATGGGATTTATATGAATGGGATATGCATAGTTACTACGGTGAGATTGCAATGATGCAATATGAGAAATCTCACTCATAGCATATGACAAGTTTAGCGGATTGTCAAACATGATGTGACCAATAGAATTTTCACATGATATCCTATGGAGCATAGCATCATAACTAAGTAATTCGACATGCTCATCATCATATTCATCATAAATGGGTGGCACATCTAAGCACGTAGAAGACATAGTATGTGGTGTATCCATAAGGTGATCAACATTATGCAAGCAATCGATGTCAAGATAGTCCACTAGTGGTACAAGCGAAGCACCATCACCTATGTTACCTTTAGAGCTCAGCTCATGTGGGGGTGCATCATCGCCCACCATGTCCATCATCTTGTCCATTGGATGTATGGACTCATCGAGGATTGGCACTTCGTCTTGTAGGAGATCTAGCACCAAAGAAGAAAACACACTAGGAGTAGAGGTGAAGTTGTTAGAAATAGAAATGGCCTCACTTTCCCTCTCAACTACCTCACTCACTAAGTGTTGTGGCTCACTCACTCCCACTATGATGCTCTCACTCATATGGTTGGTCGAGTCACTCAAAGGGTGTTGATGGTTCTCGACCTCACATAGGATTTTTGGCATGTTTTCATGTTTGGGGCTACTGGTGGTCACACTCATCCTCTCATAGGAAATGCACTCAATGTCATATGTGGTGGGGTCACTCATCTCACTCATGTGGTGGTGGCTCTCCTCACATGGCAATTGGGGCATTTCGTCATATGTGGGTGTCGGAGGGATGTAGGTGCTAACGTCTCCATACTCAACTCCATTCGCCTCCTTGGTTGAAGGGATAGTCCCATGCTCAGCCTCCTCATCCATAACGCCTCCAAAGATAAAAGCCATAGGATGTGGTGAATCATCACTCTCCTCCGAGGCCAAAGGGAAGGTCTCATGTTCGGCCTCGGCGCTTGACTCCAAGTATGAGTCCCATATGGGCGCCGTCTTCATGTTGTTGAAGAGGGTCACGCTCGCGGCCTTGGTCGAAGGGAAAATCCCATGCTCAACCGTCTCATCGCGGTCTCCTTGTATGAGGGCCATGTGATGTGGCACCTCGTTTCTCGCATCCATGACTAAAGGGAATTTCCCATGCTTGGCTATCTTCCTTGGGGTGATTCCAAAGATGGAAGGGTCACCCTCACTTGTCGTTGGTCACCTTGAAGGTGGCGCCGAAGCATCTTCTTGGTGGCACTCGTCGCGCGGTATTCTCTTGTGCTCATGAAGCTTGGTCATAGAGTGATGTAGAGCTTGTCGGTGTGCTCCTCTCGAGCGTCTTCATCTTGATGGTGACGTTTCGTGCTTGAACTTGTAGTTGATGGTGTTCTTCGTCTTTGCGCACATGTTGCTTGTAGGTGACTTGCCCTTCATGATGATGTGGATCACGAATGTGATGGTGGTCGTCACGAAGATGAAGACGTGGATGAATTGCGCTTGCATCGAATGGGCGCTCCGAAGATGCGCGACTTGCTCGTCACTGCCTTGAAGATGATGAATGGGAAGAAGACTTGTAGTTGGCCAACATGTCACGTAGATGTTCCATGTGTTCATCCAACTTGTCGTCGAGGTAGTCTCTTTTCTGAGCTTCGGAGTGACGGATGTCGATGGTGAGTCGCTCAATGCGGTCATGCAATGTATCTTGTCCATCATGCATTGCTCGTTGTAGTCCGAAGTGGTGAGTTTTGGTGACGTAGTTGTTCGCACCGTCGTGGCCGTCGAACACCAGAGATGATGTGCTTTGCCTATCCATCGCAAGACTCAAGCAAAGGTGAGTAGGAAATGAGATAAACAATACCAAGCTACCTTTTCCCAAAGTTGAGGATGTATCCCATGTCACTCAATGTGAATTGAGAGAATAGTGGAATTGGTACCGGACTTGCTCACTCACACCTACAAAGTAAAGCTTATCGAGTGGTTTGGCTAGGACAAGTGGCACAAAATCCAAGCAAGTGCTAGTCCAAGATATCAATAATGTTGAGGAAGATTCACAAAATTGCAATGTAAAGCAAATAGATCGATAGATAAGTATAGGACACGGAAACACACACACGAAGAAAGTGGGATCCGCGCAACCAAGGAATGAGCACAAAATGTGTTACCACGGAAAAGCTCGTGTTGCACGGATACTAGAGAGACAATAGCTCGATTGCTGAAATGGGCTAGATACGCTTGTGCACCAACCTATGAGAGTAAACATGCTGTCTTCAATCCCAAGTATGCTATGTATGTATGATCCAATATGATGTACTATGCAGAATGGCTCAATGCTATTTCTATTGTTTACTAGCTCTTTCGTATGTCCTCTTTGCTTAAAAACATTTTGCTCTTTTTTGTGTGTATGCTTCCTTTGCCATGATTAGATTATATGATCAAGATTATGTTAGGTAGCACTCCACATCAACAATTATCTTGTTTTATCATTTACCTACTTGAGGACGAGCAGGAATTAAGCTTGGGGATGCTGATACGTCTCCATTGTATCTATAATTTTTTTATTGTTTCATGCCATTATCCTACAATTTCCACATACTTTTGGCAATAATTTATATGATTTCTTGGACTAACATATTGATCATTGTGCCAGTTCTTGTTTGTTGCATGTTTTTTGTTTTGCAGAAAATCCATATCAAATGAAGTCCAAACACGATAAAATTCTACGGAGATTTTTTGGAATATATGTGAATTTTTGGCGCAAGAATCAATGCAGACGGAGGCCCACAACCTCCACAAGGCAATAGGGTGCGGCCACACCCCCAGGGCGTGGCATGATGCCTTGTCGCCCCCTCGTAAGTCGGTTGGAGCTCTTCTTCGGCCGCAAGGAAGCTTATATCAGGAAAAAAACCGTGTTAAAATTTTAGCCCGATCGGAGTTACGGATCTCCGGATATTTAAGAAACGGTTTTCTGCCAGAAACAAGGACGAGAAACAGAAGACAAACAGAGAGAAAGATCCAATCTAGAGGGGCTCCCGCCCCTCGGGGGCGGGCAGACCAAGGACGAGAGGAGGAAACCCTTCTCCCATCAAGGGAGAAGGCCAAGGAGGAAGAAGAAGGGGGGGATCTCTCCCTCTCTCTCCCGGTGGCGCCGGAGTGCCGCCGGGGGAATCATCGTGATGGCGATCTACACCAACAAATTCGCCACTGTCATCACCAACTCTCTCCCTCTCCTTACAGTGGTGTAACCTCTCTCTCCCCGCTCTAATCTCTACTTAAACATGGTGCTTTATGCCACATATTATTATCCAATGATGTGTTGCCATCCTATGATGTTTGAGTAGATTTCTTTTGTCCTATGGGTTGATTGATGATCGTGATTGGTTTGAGTTATATGTTTTATTTTGATGCTGTCCTATGGTGCCCTCCGTGCAGTGCACACGTGGGGGATTCCCACTGTAGGGTGTTGCAATATGTTCATGATTAGCTTATAGTGGGTTGCGGGGGTGATGGCAGCCTAAACCCGAGTAAGGGGATTGTTGCGTATGGGATTAAAGGGGACTTTACACTTAAAGCTATGGTTTGGTTTTACATTAATGAATTTTAGTAGTTGCAGATGCTTGCTAGAGTTCCAATCATAAGTTCATACGATCCAAGTACGGAAAGTGTGTTAGCTCATGCCTCTCCCTCATATAAAACTATGATGTCTACTATGCAACTTTATTCTTGTAGACTCTGTTGGGCCTCCAAGCGCAGAGTTTTGTAGGACAGTAGCAAATTTCCCTCAAGTGGATGACCTAAGGTTTATCAATCCGTGGGAGGCGTAGGATGAAGATGGTCTCTCTCAGACAACCCTACAATCAAATACAAACAATCTCTTGTGTCCCCAACACACCCAATACAATGGTAAATTGTATAGGTGCACTAGTTCGGCGAAGAGATGGTGATACAAGTGTAGTATGGATAGTAGATATAGGTTTTTGTAATATAAAAAAACAGCAAGGTAGCAAGTGATAAAAGTGAGCAAAAACGGTATTGCAATACTTGGAGACAAGGCCTAGGGTTCATACTTTCACTAGTGCAATCTCTCAACAGTGCAAACATAATTGAATCATATAACAATCCCTCAACGTGCGATAAAGAATCACTCCAAAGTTCTTATCTAGCGGAGAACATAAGATGAAATTGTTGTAGGGTACGAAACCACCTCAAAGTTATCCTTTTCGATCAATATATTGGGCCATCCCTATAGGTGTCACAAACAGCCCTAGAGTTCGTACTAAAATAATACCATACGATACGCATCAACCAACTCTAATGTCACCACAAGTATCCATGAATTGATTATTCGATATGCATCAAAACAACTTCAGATTCATAATATTCAATCCACACAAAGAACTTCAAAGAGTACCCCCAAAGTTTCTATCGGAGAAAAGAAGATGAAAACGTGCAATCAACCCCTATGCCTAGATTACCCCAAGGTCACGGGAATCCGTGAGTTCATTACCAAAACGTATATCAAGTGACTCAATAGAATACCCCATTGTCACAATGGGTATCCACATGCAAGACATACATAAAGTGTACTCAAATCCAAAGTATTCAATCCGACAATAACGAAACCTCAAAGGGAAAGACTCAATTCATCACAAGAAGATAGAGAGGGAAGAAACACCATATGATCCAACTATATTAATAAAGCTCGCGGTACATCAAGATCGTGCCAAATCAAGAACACGAGAGAGAGATCAAACACATAGCTACTGGTACATACCCTCAGCCCCGAGGGTGAACTACTCCCTCCTCGTCATGGAGACCGCCGGGATGGTGAAGATGTCCTCCGGTGATGATTCCCCCCTCGGCAAAGTGTCGGAACAGGGCTCCGGATGAGATCGCATCGGTACAGAGGCTTGCGGCGGCGGCGTGGAAGTTCGAGGTTTCTTTTCGGGGTTTTCTATATTTATAGGATTTTTCAGCGTTGGATTCACGCCAGGGGGCCCACGAGGGAGCGACAAGCTCGGTAGGCGCGCCCTAGGGGGGAGGGCGCACCCCCCCAGGCTTGTCGCTTCCTCGTAAGGCTTCTGGTCCTTCCTTGAAACTTCCGGGGTCTCTTTTCGTCCATAAAAGCTCACCGTAAATTTTTAGCCCAATCCGAGAACTTTTATTTCTGCACAAAAAACAACACCACGGTAGTTCTGCTGAAAACAGCGTCAGTCCGGGTTAGTTCAAATCAAATCATGCCAAAACCATATAAAATTGTTATAAACATGGCATAAATACTTCATAAATTATAGATACGTTGGAGACGTATCAGCATCCCCAAGCTTAATTCTTGCTCGTCCTCGAGTAGGTAAATGATAAAAGAAATAATTTATGAAGTGTGAATGCTAGCATAGTGCATAAGTTTGATCAATGATAATTTTAATCACTTTTCCTAGCATCATAAACAGCAACTCTTTCTCATAAAACTCATCATGATCAAGTACCAATCAATTCACATGTTATAGTTCAAACAATGCATTCTCTTGAAACTTAACAAAATATGTTCTTAGCCACCAAACAATTTCAATGCATCTTATTTTCAGCAAGGTCTAAGTAAGAGCTCCACATACTCAATTATCATATAGTCTTCTATGATTGCTAATACTCAAAGCATATTTTTAGAACAAATAGCATCCATCGAACACAGAGAAAGATAGTGGCTTAATGTTTCGCCTCCCAACTCATTTATCATAGAGATAATTGTCAACAATAATAATTCATGATCAAATATATTTGAATGGATATATGTGCCTAGATCTTTCCCCACCACATGATGCTTGCCAACTAGAGAATGGGTTGGAATAAGAAATTGACTCAACAAAAATAAATAACATGAAAGTAAATAGCATAAAAGTAAATAGAATGTCCCTTCGCAGTGGGAAGCAGGGATTTATGGAGGTGACAGAGCTCATAGCTTAAAACAAAGATGAATACATTTTGAGTGGTGTGTCTTTCCTGTCAATGTCACGACTAAGGATTTCAATATCTTCCATGCTAAAAACATTATTGGCGGTTCCCATGCAGAAATGAAAAGTTTTAACTCCCCCTCAACCATTCAAACACAAGCCATGGCTAGCCGAATTCATGGGTGCCCTCCAAACTTCCAACTTTCCAGGGGGAGCCTTTGTTTTATTATATATATTTTTCCTTCTCTTTTTTTAATTTAAGGGATTGGGCATCCTGATTACCAGCCTCTCTCGTGCAATGACAAGTGAATAAACACCCATCATGAGAATAACCCGCTTAGCATGGAAGATATTGACCGCCCAGTCGCTCCATGAGCGGTACGGGCACACAAAACAGATGTTTATTTGAAGGTTTTAGAGATGGCACATGCAAAATTACTTGGAACGGCAGGGTAATACCGTATATAGGTAGGTATGGTGGACACTCATGGAAGAAACTTGGCTCAAGGATTTTGGATGCACAAGCAGTATTCCCGCTTAGTACAAAAAATTTGGCTAGGAAAAGATTCTAAACAAGCACCACATGTTAGAGGATCCATAAGAATATAACTTCTATGCAAATATACCCAAACATAACTCATTACGTTGTCTTCCTTGTCCAACTTCAACTAATTTGCTCAAGTTTGAAAATAATTAATGGGTATTCACAATCATAAAAGATGTCGAAGATAATATATTTGTATGTGAAATTTCCCTTCCATATACTATCTTTCAGGAATTGCTTGTATGACCAATATTGTGATTGTCAAACTTCAATAGATTTTACTTTCTGAACCCAATGTGAAATATTACTAAGCATATGGAACATACATAATTTCAGATTTGTGATATTCAATTCATTCGAACATTTACTCAAAGGATATAAGTGAAGCACATGAATGAATGACAAACTACTCCAAAAGATATAAGTGAAGATCAATGAGTAGTCAAACAATTAATTAGCTATGTGAAGACTCACTACAAATAAAAATTTCAGATCCAAGTATTTTATTCAAACAGCAAACAAAATGAAAATAAAAGGACACTCCAAGAATAGCACATATCATGTGAACAAGTAAAAACTTAGGCTAACTGATAGGTGTTGATGAAGAAAGGTGGGATGCCTACCGGGGCATCCCCAAGCTTGAGCTCTTGTGTCTCCTTAATTCCTCTCATATCACGGTTTCCCTAAATCTTAAAAACTTCATCCACACAAAACTTGACGAAAACTCGTGAGATAAGTTAGTATAAATCAACTCAAAACCTTAACATTCTCTATAGTAGAAAATCACTAAAATTATAATTAAACATTGCATACTAAATGCCTCTGCATATTTAATATTCCTATCCACAAATAGAAACATTAAATAGGCAAACAATGCAACTATAACAGACATCTGCCAAAACAGAACGGTCTGTAAAGGGGGAATAAAAATTCATAATTCCCTAACTCCAAAAATTCTGAAAAATTACCAAGTGACATAGAACTCATGCGTGCTTACTGTGTAAAAATTTCAGATTTTTATCATGTTCGTATAATTCACATAAATTCATGACATAACAGAAAACTTTCTGTTTTCAAACAGCAACACATAAACTTGCAAACTGAGCATGGTAAAGGCTATAATTGACATTTTATTGAACTAAAAGATACAAAACAAGATTATTGATAACATCAAGAAAATCTCAACATAAGAAAATGATGCTCCAAGCAAAACTCATATTATGTCATGAAGAAAAATATAGCTCCAAGTGAGGTTACCGATAGTGTTGAAGACAAAAGAGGGGATGCCTTCCGGGGCATCCCCAAGCTTAGACGCTTGAGTATTCCTTGAGTATTACCTTGGGGTGCCTTGGGAATCCCCAAGCTTAGGGTCTTGTCACACCTTATTCTCCTCATATTGTTATCTCACCCAAAACTTGAAAACTTCAATCACATAAAACTTAACGGAACTTTGTGAGATAGGTTAGTATGAAAATAAATCATTCACTTTGGTACTATCAAGACTAGATTCACAATTGTTATCACATAATACCTACTATATTCTATCATTTCCACAATTTATATTACTCAATATAAGCTATGGAAACACTAAAACAAGCAAACTATGCATTGAAAACAGAATCTGTCAAAAACAGAACAGCATGTAGTGAGCGAATTAAAAAGCATACTTAAGTACCACCAATTTTTTTTAAAAATTAGGACAACATAAAAAATTTGTAACCCAATACTGTGTAAAAATTTCAGAATTTTCTCATGATCCAGTACAAAAAATAAATTCTAGCCCTGGACGCAAAAGTTTCTGTTTTTGCACAGAATCAAATCAACAAGTATCCATACTATCCCAAAGGCTTTACTTGGCACATTATTGAAAGAAAACATATAAAACATGATTACTACAGTAGCTTAAGAATGTGGACACACAAAAACAGTAGGTATAAATATTGGTTTGTCTCCCAACAAGCGCTTTTCTTTAATGCCTTTTAGCTAGGCATGATGATTTCATTGATGCTCGCATAAAAGTAAAGAACTGAAACACAAAGAGAGCATCATGAAGCATATATCAAATACATTTAAGCCTAACCCACTTCCTATGCATAGGGATTTTGCGATCAAACAATTTATGGGAGCAAGAATCAACTAGCATAAGAAGGCAAAACAAGTATAACTTCAAAACTTTCAACACATAGAGAGGAAACTTGATATTATTGAGATATGTAGAAGCATATATTCCTCTCTCATAATAATTTTCAGTAGCATCATGAATGAATTCAACAATATACCTATCACACAAAACATTCTTTTCATGATCTACAAGCATAGAAATTTTATTACTCTCCGCATAAACAATTTTCTTCTCATTCATAATAGTGGGAGCAAACTCAATGAAATAACTATCATGTAATGCTTGATTGGCATAATCAAATTGAACATTAAAATCATGATGAAAAGTTTCATGGTTATTATTACTCTTTATAGCATACATGTCATCACAATAATCATCATAGATAGCAACTTTTTTGTCATAATCAATTGAAACCTATTCCGAAATAGTGGAATCATCTTTAAATAAAGTCATGACCTCTCCAAATCCACTTTCATAATTATTGCAATAAGGTTCAACACCCTCCAAAATAGTGGGATAATTAGTACCTAGACTTGACACTCTTCCAAACCCACTTTCATCGATATAATCATCATAAATAGGCGGCATGCTATCATCATAATAAATTTGCTCATCAAAACTTGGGGGACTAAAAAGATCCATCTTCATGACACATAGCATCCCCAAGCTTATGGCTTTGCATATCATTAGCATCATGGATATTCATAGAAAGCATACTAACAACATTGCAATCATGCTTATCATTCACGGATTTTATGCCAAACATTTTATACAATTCTTCTTCTAACACTTTGGCACAATTTTCCGATCCATCATTTTCAAGAAAGACATTATAAAGATAAAGCATGTGAGGCAACCTCAATTCCATTTTTTTTGGAGTTTTCTTTTATAAAACCAAACTAGTGAATAAACAAGAAACTAAAAGATTCAATTGCAAGATCTAAAGATATACCTTCAAGCACTCACCTCCCCGACAAAGGCGCCAGAAAAGAGCTTGATGTCTACTACGCAACTTTATTCTTGTAGACTCTGTTGGGCCTCCAAGCGCAAAGTTTTGTAGGACAGTAGCAAATTTCCCTCAAGTGGATGACCTAAGGTTTATCAATTCGTGGGAGGCGTAGGATGAAGATGGTCTCTCTCAAACAACCCTACAATCAAATACAAACAATCTCTTGTGTCCCCAACACACCCAATACAATGGTAAATTGTATAGATGCACTAGTTCGACGAAGAGATGGTGATACAAGTGTAGTATAGATAGTAGATATAGGTTTTCGTAATCTAAAAAAACAGCAAGGTAGCAAGTGATAAAAGTGAGCACAAACGGTATTGCAATGCTTGGAAACAAGGCCTAGGGTTCATACTTTCACTAGTGCAATCTCTCAACAGTGCTAACATAATTGAATCATATAACAATCCCTGAACGTGCGACAAAGAATCACTCCAAAGTTCTTATCTAGGGGAGAACATAAGATGAAATTGTTGTAGGGCAAGAAACCACCTCAAAGTTATGCTTTCCGATCAATCTATTGAGCCAAACCTATAAGTGTCACAAACAGCCCTAGAGTTCGTACTAAAATAACACCATATGATACGCATCAACCAACTCTAATATCACCTAGATACTCCAATGTCACCACAAGTATCCATGAGTTGATTATTCGATATGCATCAAAACAACTTCAGATTCATAATATTCAATCCACACAAAGAACTTCAAAGAGTACCCCAAAGTTTCTATCGGAGAAAAGAAGATGAAAACGTGCAATCAACCCCTATGCCTAGATTACCCCAAGGTCACGGGAATCCGTGAGTTGATTACCAAATCATACATAAAGTGACTCAATAGAATACCCCATTGTCACCAAGGGTATCCACATGCAAGACATACATAAAGTGTTCTCAAATCCAAAGTATTCAATCCGACAATAACGAAACCTCAAAGGGAAAGAATCAATTCAGCACAAGAAGATAGAGAGGGAAGAAACACCATATGATCCAACTATATTAACAAAGCTCGCGGTACATCAAGATCGTGCCAAATCAAGAACACGAGAGAGAGATCAAACACATAGCTACTGGTACATACCCTCAGCCCCGAGGGTGAACTACTCCCTCCTCGTCATGGAGACCGCCGGGATGATGAAGATGGCCTCCGGTGATGATCCCCCCCCCCCGACAGAGTGCCGGAACAGGGCTTCGGATGAGATCGCTTCGGTATAGAGGCTTGCGGCGGCGGCATGGAAATTCTATGTTTCTTTTCGGGGTTTTCTATATTTATAGGATTTTTCAGTGTTGGATTCACGCCAGGGGGGCCCACGAGGGAGCGACAAGCTCGGTAGGCGTGCCCTAGGGGGGAGGGTGCACCCCCCAGGCTTGTCGCTTCCTCATGAGGCTTCTCGTCCTTCCTCAAAACTTTGGGGGTCTCTTTTGGTCCATAAAAAATCACCGTAAATTTTCAGGCCAATCCGAGAACTTTTATTTCTGCACAAAAAACAACACCACGGTAGTTCTGCTGAAAACAGCGTCAGTCCAGGTTAGTTCTAATCAAATCATACCAAAACCATATAAACTTGTTATAAACATGGCATGAATACTTCATAAATTATAGATACGTTGGAGACGTATCAAACTGCAATAATGATTACCGATCTAGTTATCGATTGCCTAGGGACAAATCCTTCTCATTGTTCTACAAAAGCTTTCTACTAAACTAATTAACTTTTTTTATCTCGCAAAGTACTTCTAGTTTTATTCTCGCAAAGTAAAGTAAGTTTTATTCTTGTTCTAGGTAAAGCAAACATTAGTGTGCGTCGATTTGTATCACTGGTCGATAGAACTTGAAGAGAATATAAATTCTACCTTTAGGTCCTCATTGGGTTTGACACTCTTACTTATCGAAAAAGGCTATAAATGACCCCCTATACTTGTGGGTTATCAATTGTGTGGTGGGGAGGTGGGGAAAGCCAAGATCCACTTGCCAAACAACAAAATCGTGGATCAAATACAACAAAATCTCACAAGCACCAACAAAATGCAAAAAAAAATGGGAGGGCTATTTTTGGTGGAGATTTTCGAATTAGGCTAGAAAACGAAGGGGAGGACTCCAAATTCGTGTCAACCAATTCCTGTCAAATAAAGCTCTGATCCAAGATGATATAGGGCCAAGCCCTTGCTAGTGATTTTTCACGAATTGGAGGGGGAAACCTGGAAGAACACAAAGAACACGTGGAAGAACATGGAGAAATCACAAGAGGAACACTCAAGAACAAGTCCAATCACACATCCTCTAGACTCACATCCACACAAGATCCACAAGGTATGTAAATAACAAAAGAAAAATGATAGGCCTCCATGTGAGAAGACCCCCTAGTGGGTATCAAGACCCCTATCTAGGGAAGATCCATCTTGGATTCAAGACCTCGTCTCCCCTTGGGATTTGGGATGAACTCCACCTTGTATCATTTTCCCTTTGTTGTTCATGTACCTTGTGGATCTTGTTATTGGGAAACGTAGTAGAAAACAAAAAAAATCGCCCTACGATCAACCAGGAACACTATGAAGATGCAATAACGGTTTGGATCAGATCGTTACCAACTCCGGGTTGCATCAGAAGAAGATAAGTCGGTGTAGATCGTACTTGAAGTCCCTTGAACCATCGATGAACGATCCAGTCACGGCCCACCTTTTCAGGCATACGGTCTCCGTGTGTTTCTATGCCAACCCCTGAATCGAATCGTCGGTATACACGGTAACGATGTTGTATCATACACAAATGCGTCCTTTATTACATCGCATGATCCAGAAAGCAAACAGTCTTATAGATTCTAGCCACAGGCTAGTTAAATACATAGTCTTACAATAAGCAAACAGAGTTCATAACAAGCAGAAATGAAAGCAAATCTTAGGTAGACGTCTTGGTAAGCTCCATCAACACCACGGGTGTCGTGGGTATGACCATCTATGGGGCCATATAGCCCCTTTGTGGTCCGGCTAGGGAGATGCGCAAGCACAAAGAGCGGAATCAATGGAGGGCGCAGGGGATTTTACCCAGGTTCGGGCCACCATGAGGTGTAAAACCCTACTCCTTCTTGGATGTATTGGATGGGTGTGGGCACAAGTACAAGGAGCGCTTTCTCGGGCAAGGTGCGGGAGGAGCAGCTACGCATGCAGGTCATGCAAGGGTTCTGATCGCGCGACCCCAATAAACATTGCCCTGGTCCTCCTTTTATAGCTCAAGGGGTTACCACAGTGGCAAAACGATAATTACAAGTTGATTAGATAGCAAACAGTGCTAGCATACCTAACTCTGCCAGTTTAGGACAAAAGCATTAAATGCTCCGTTAGGTGTCATGTGGAGGAGGAGCTCCGGCAAGGTTCCTGCACCGCTCGCCCAGCTACCTCCTATTAGCCTGACACGCCTTCTGGATGGGTGTCATTAAAGGCAAATCTTATCCCTGCGTGCTGACACGTGCCAGACAAATCTCACCAACCAGCCTACGCGGTCGACACCTCATCGATTAGCGACTAGCTGCCCGGTGAGGTGGAGCACTGGGGAGCTGGCGAAAGCTTGCTGGCACAGAGCTTGTTGGGTCTTCGCCTTGCTGGTTCAGCCTTGCCGGCAAGGAATGTCTTCATCTTCAGTACCAGTGGAGTGCTCGTTGGTGCTTCATTTTGACCTTCTCTCCAGTAGCTTCTGCAACTGGGTCTTGAATCTTGTTATTTGGCAAGTTCCGGCAAGCCTTGGCCGGCAAGGAGGCTGCTACCGTCTATGCATAAGTCAGGGTATAAAATACCCATGTTTTATACACCGATAGGAGCCCCCGGGCCTGGGCCATACGCGCGTCCGAAGCGTCGTTGGGCTAGGCCCAAAGAATGCACAGACACGCGGCAGGAACATTGCCGCTGTAATTTTTAGTCATGATGGTTATCCTGGCGCACGTCCAATCCATTCCTTAAATGCGGGTCGTGGGAACGTGGACTGTTGCGGTTATTCCGCGGTAGTGCGCCTGTAAAAAGCGCTGCTGGGGTAAATAGTGAAGAGCCAGCCCCCTCGCGCCTTCCCCATAAAAAGGCAACCGCGAGGAGGCGCTGCTCATTCGCCCCTGCCTTCCTCTGCTTCATCTTCTTCCTTTCGCCAGAGCCCCCTTTCCGCCACCGCCACCATGACTTCGCACCTCCCCTCGACCTTCTTCTTCCCCCCGAGTTCTGATGGCGCCTAAAAGAGCCGACGCGGTGGGGAAGAAGCCCGCCAAGCTGCTCGACCCCAAGGCGGAGGAGAAGAAGAAGGCGTTGGAAGAGCTGGAGAAGCAGCGGAGGGAAAATGCAATCTTCTTGCCGTCTTCCTTGGATGGCAACGAGTTAATCAAGAGGTACGCGTACATGTGGGGAAGTGACACCAAGATTCGCTTGGGAATACCAAAACACCGCTGATGTTATGCGATTGTATCCTGGGACCGGCAACAACTTGACGGCATGGAGCATGCCTGCCTCTGCGAACAGTTGTTCCAAAAAACTGGTACATTCCATTTGTCGGATGGAATTATCCCGCTGCACATCAACTCCGCCAAGGACTCCATCTTGTCGATGATGCCGGACTGCGATGCTCATGGAGTCAAAGCGGACTGGCCAATGCCCACCTTGGTGAACGAGATGGATTGGGCCTCCAACCTAACGGAGAAAGCTTCCTGGAAGGAAACGGATCTCATCCGGGCCACCAAGGATGAAGAACTAGCGTACATCTCTAGCAAGGCCGCAGAGATCGCGAGGATCAACGCGGTAGGTGGTTCTGGTGCCACGGCAGCTGAGGATGATGACGAAGAGCATCACGAGGAAGAAGCTGCCGAAGAACAACAGGAAGAGCCTGCCGAGGGCGAGACTGCCGGAGTTGAGGTTGCCGGGACCGAGGTTGCCGGAGAGCCTGAAGAGGAAGAAGGCCCTCGAGCCCGAAAGAAGAAGCGCCGTCTTCGAAGGGCGGTCAGTCAAGAGCCGGTGTGCACCTCTTCGCCAGGGGCTGGTCCTTCGGTGAAGAAGACGACCACAAAGACCGGCCACCAAGAAGAGGTACGCCGGCAATCAACTCGGCGTCCCCGAACTCAGCCTCCATCCCCCCGGCAAGAGGTTGCCAAGGAAGTTGAATCCATTCAGCCGATGGGTTCACCTCCCCCGGCACTTAAGAGGGCCAGAGAATCGCCTCCGCCAGTGATGTACGATTTCGACGTCCTTGGCGAGTTTGAGGAGGAGGAGGAGTAATTTTGCTTATATCCACCAAGTCTTGACTTCATCTGATTGCCATTTTAACTTGATTTCTTCTATCTTGACAGGGACCCAGAACAACTTGTGCACCGGTTGAAGCGGGCCAAGTCCACAACAGCACAAGATTCTGCGGCGAGTGCTGGGCAGGGGGTTGTGACGGCTGAAACCATCGTCATCAGCCCCCAGCCCAGCTCCCTGCGTGAGGATGTGGTGCAGACCCCGCCTACTAGCACCAGCATCGAAGTTCCTCCATCCGAGCCCAATAAAGAGGTGGGGGAGGCCCGCCAAGAAGAAGAACGCCAAGAGGCGGACCCTGTTGTGGCTCCCCCGTCAACCATCGTTCCGGAGAGTGCTTCCCCGACAAGGGCCTCCACCGATGAGCCTGCCCGCACGGAGGCTACCTCGACAAGCGGGGCTGCCGATGACCGTGCACCGGCAACGCAAGTTGCCAGGGAAGGAGACGCCCTTCCTCAGCAAACACCAATGGGTAATCCTCTTGTCTTTAAACATCTCTCACGAAAAAATTTCTTTTTGTTTTCTTGAACTTGACTTGTGATTCTGAATCTTATTCCGCCCTTGATCTTGCTCCAATCCACAGCTCCAACCTCCCCCGAAGAAGGCGAAGTCCTTGTGGAGGTGGCCAATATCGCAAGGGATGCCGCTGATGAAGCCGCCAAGATTGCCGCTGAAGAGGGTCTTGTGCGAGTTGCCGAGGAGACCAGAGTACTCCCCGAAGAATTCGAGAGGTCCTCCAGCAACACGCTTGACCCCGCCAGGACGGACGCGGATAAGGCACCATTCACTACTGACACGCCGAACCCCAACAACCAACCAGCAGCGTCAACCTCACAGATCTCGTCAAGCAGCTTGGCGCTGATCACTTCTCAGCATGAATCTGGAGTCCCCAGCTCATCTGGCACTGCGAGGCTACACTTTGATGAAGAAATAGCCCAGATTCTGCTCCCCCTGACCCAGAGAATCGGCGAGGCCACTGATGCAACTGACAGTGCTGAAGATCTTGCTTTTATGGAAATCATGGCCGTCTAGTTCAAAGGAGTCCAGGAAAGGTACAGCCAGAGGTGCAACAGGGTCCAGGAAGAGTGCAAGGCTGCGGACCTGGTTGACCAGAAGCTGAAAGAGAAGGCGAACGAGCTGCGTACATGGTACAATCAGCAGTCTCGCGTCCTCAGAGATCAGGAGGAAGAGCTCGCCGCTTCTAAGAAAGAAGCGGCAGCCTTGGACGGCAAGCTGACAGAGCGCGCAGCGCAGCTTGATGCCAAAGATAGGGAACTTGCCGCCCGCGAAGAGGCCCTTGCCGCCACACTCCACGGCAAGGATGAGGAAATTGAAACACTCCTTAAGCAATAGACTCAAGAGCTGGAAGATGGGCACAAGAAATCCATTAAAACCCAAGCTTTGGAGAATGCCACCAAACTTAAGGAGGCTTTCGATAAAGCTGCTGCCGCCGCCTCCGCCAAGACAGAGCTGGAGTCCCAAATGGCCAAGTTGAAGGAAGATCTTGCTGGAAGTGGCAAAGAAGTCGAGAATCTTAAGAACGAAGCACTGAAGGCAGCCCGCACTCTAGGGGACTTGCAAACGCAGCTGTCGTCTAAGAATCAAGATCTTGACGCCGCCGGCAAGACAATTGGAGATCTGAAATCTCAATTGGCCACCTTGGTAACGGACTTGGAATCCGCCAAGAAGAGGGAGAGGGTCTTGACGGAGAAGCTGGAGAAGGAAGAGGCCATGAAGAAGGATGCTGAAAACAACTACACCCAACTGCACCATAACCTTTCCCTCTGGACCGGCAGGCTTGTCAATGCCGCTGAGCGCATCTCTTCCCAGATAGCCGTCATGGATATGAAGAGCTAGGGCTTCACTGTCAATGACAAGGAAGCCACTAGCGTGAGACTGACCAAGTTCTTCGAGGGCCTTATTGACGCCTTGAAGACGTATCACGAGGACATGTCTACTTCATTTGCCGATGAATCCCAGAAGTTTGCGCACGAAGTCGTATACAGGGTGCTGCTCAAAATTGCTCATCGCAATCCCGGCCTTGACCTCTCCGGGGTCTTCAGGAAGCTGCCGGAGAACACTAACGTGACCGCTGCTGACAAGATTGCCGCTCCCCTTGCCAACAAGGTTCTTCAAATTCCCAGGATCCAGGGTAATCGTCGGGATTGAGCTTGTCGTTATATCCATTGTCGCGCTTTTCCTTGCACTATTTTCCTCGCCGTACGAAATGATCACTTGAACGTCATTAAAATGGCACCCCATCATCACTCCCCACAGGAAACTTGCATGCGAGGGATCCTTCTGTCCTTTTAAGAAAAATAAAGAAGAGAAAATAGTGGTTTGGGAACCTGGACGGTTCATTAGCCATTCCATACAAACTAAAGTGTAATCACAACATTACATGCTTCCATATACAAATGAATATGTATGAAGAGTTGCGAAACACTTAGCTGTATTATGCACAGGATCTGCGCCTGGCTTTGTACAAAGGGTTACAAGTCTTGCCGACAAAGCTTGTACAAAAGGGGTTACCGGGGGGCCCGCAACCGCGCCTTATGGGTAGAACTTGTGAAGATGCTCAATATTCGGTCTCCAGACGGACTGCGCCAGGTCTGGTGACTCGTGCTACCCGATAAGGGCCTTCCCACTTTGGCGTCAACTTGTTTGATCTCTTGGCGGACTGAACGCGCCGAAGAACAAGGTCGCCTTCCTCAAGGCTCCGGGTGTGCACTTTGCGGCTATGATAGCGGCGCAAGGCTTGCTGGTACCGTGCAGCTCGCACAGCCGCCCGAAGACGATCCTCCTCAAGGAGCGTTGCATCATTTTGCCGCAACTGCTCTTGCTCAGCTTCATTGTAAGTGAGCACTCGAGGTGACCCGTATATGAGTTCCGTGGGGAGCACCGCTTCTGCACCATAGACTAGGGAGAAGGGTGTTTGGCCCGTAGCTCAATTTGGTGTCATTCCGAGTGACCAAAGAACCACCGGCAACTCATCAATCCAGCGTCTTCCACATTTGCACAGCCTGTCAAAGGTTCTTGTCTTGAGGCCCCACAGCACTTCAGCATTCATCCTTTCTGCTTGGCCGTTGCTTCTCGGGTGAACAACAGATGCGAAACAGATTTTGCCGCCAAGGTCCTGGATATACTGCATGAAGGTGCGGCTCGTGAATTGTGTGCCGTTGTTGGTGATGATTCTGTTAGGAACCCCGAAATGGCAAACTAATCCTTTGAAGAACTTGACGGCTGATTGTGCTGTCACCTTCCTCACTGGCTCCACTTCAGGCCACTTTGTGAACTTGTCGATGGCGACGTACAAGAACTCAAAGCCCCCGGTAGCACGGGGGAAGGGGCCCAAGATATCGAGCCCCCAGACCGAAAAGGGCCAGGAGAGAGGGATTGTTTGGAGAGCTTGAGCTGGCTGATGTATGTTCTTTGAATGGAACTGGCATGCTTCACACTTTGTTACTAGCTCAGTTGCATCCTGGAGGGCAGTGGGCCAATAGAAGCCTTGCTAGAAAGCTTTGCCGGCAAGCGCCCTTGAACCTATGTGAGAGCCACATATGCCCCCATGTATTTCTGCCAACAGCTTCAGTCCATCTTCCCAGCAAATACACTTTAATTTCACACCGTTTGGTCTCTTTCTATAGCGTGTTATCCACAAACTAATACATACTGGACTGACGGACCACTTTCTCAGCTTCTTCTTGCTCATCAGGAAGTTCTCCTGTTTGAAGGAAATGAACTGTCTGTTGTGCCCATGCCGGAGCCTGCGGCTCGACGACAAGGACTAAAGGCATTTCTTCGGCCGCGGGAGCGCTTGCCTCAGCGGCAAGAACCTGAGGTTCCACGTGAAGCCGCTGCTCACCGACAACCGTGTCGTTGTCCTCGGCAACCTTTTTGCTGGTAGCTTTTGGGAGTTCTACCGGAAAATACTTGCCTGTATTCAACTTCCTTCTCTTACCGTCCTGCGTTGATGGAGTGACTGTTGGTTGATTCAAATGGAGCACAAAAGTTCCTGGTTCCACGGGTAGCTTTTGAGTAGCACACTTTGACAGGTAATCAGCAATACTGTTTTCTGCACGAGGGATGTGCTCTGTTTGCAACCCGTCAAAGTGTTCCTCCAATTTTCTCACTTCTTCCACATACGCTTCCATCAATGGGCTCTCGTAATCTTTGTTTACTTGCTTCACAACAAGCTGCGAGTCACCGCGGACGATCAATTTTCTGATCCCAAGGTCCACTGCGATCCTAAGACCGGCAAGGAGCCCTTCGTACTCAGTAGTGTTGTTTGTAGCTTGCTCCCTGGGAAAGTGCATTTGAACCACATACTTGAGGTGCTCTCCAGTGGGTGCGACAAGCAGCACTCCGGCACCGGCGCCTTGCAACGAGAAGGCACCGTCAAAGTACATGATCCATTCTTTGGCTGTCTCTTTGCCGGGGAGAGCTGTTTCTTGAATTTCTTCGTCTTGCGTTGGTGTCCATTCTGCAATGAACTCTGCCAAGGCCCTGCTCTGAATGGTTGAGGTGCTTTCAAACTTAAGTGCAAAGCTTGACAATTCCAACGCCCACTCCACTATCCTGCCAGTTGCCTCTGGATTTCTCAAGATGCGCTGCAATGGAAAGCGAGTGATGACGGTGATCTCATGTGCTTGGAAGTAGTGGCGCTGCTTTCTCGAGGCCATAAGAAGGCCGAAAAGCAACTTCTGTACCCCAGAGTATCTTGATCTAGCCCCCTACAAAACGGAACTAACAAAATACATGGGCCGCTGCACCACCTTCTTCTTTGGCACCAGTTGTTGATTAGCTTCGTTAGCCTGCGCTGACTTTGCTGGAGAAGATTCTGGTTTGTCGCTGTACGGGCTTGCCGCGGCTGCTTCCTCGTCATCGACTTCCCTCTGTGCCACTAATGCAGCATTGGCCACTTGATTTGTCGCCGCTACATATAGCAGCAATGGCTCTTGTGGTTTAAGCGCAATTAGTGTTGGCGCGGAGGAGAGGTATCTTTTCAAGTCCTGCAGCGCGGCCTCCGCTTCCGGAGTCCATTTCATTGGACTTGCCTTTTTCAAAATCTTGAAAATTGGCAGGGCGCGCTCAGAAGATCTTGAAATGAACCTACTCAAGGCAGCAACACAGCCGGCAAGACGTCGTACATCCTTGACGCTTTTTGGTGCTTGAATCTTCTCAATTGCTTTGATCTTGTCGGGATTTGCTTCAATTCCACGCTGAGATACAAAGAATCCGAGAAGTTTGTCGGATGGAACGCCAAACACACACTTCTCGGGGTTGACCTTCAAATTGATCTTGCGCAAGTTTGCAAATGTTTCTTCTAAATCTTGAATGAGGGTTGATTTGTCCTTGGTTTTGACCACTATATCATCCATATATGCTTCCACATTCCTGTGCAGCTAGGGCTCAAAACCAATCTGGACTGCTCTTGCGAATGTTAAACTGGCACTCTTTAACCCGAAAGGCTTATGCACAAAGTAGTATGTGCCACATGGAGTAATGAATGCGGTTTTCTCCTCGTCCTCCGTGGCCATGAATATCTGATGGTACCCAGAATGTGCATCAAGGAAGGAGAGTAAATCACAGCCGGAGGTAGAGTCTACAATTTGATCGATGCGTGGCAAAGGGAAAGGATCCTTTGGACATGCTTTGTTGATATCAATGTAGTCAATACAAAGTCTCCACTTTCCGTTTGCTTTGCGCACCACGACTGGATTTGCCAACCAAGTTGGATGTAGTACACCTCTAACCAAACCTGCTGCTTCAAACTTCTTGATTTCCTCGGCAATGAACTGTTGCCGCTCCAAAGCTTGCTTCCTGATTTTCTGCTTGACGGGCCGAGCGTGGGGACAGATAGCAAGGTGGTGCTCAATTACCTCCCTGGGAACACCGGGGATGTCAGACGGTCGCCATGCAAACACATCGACATTCGCCCATAGGAAGGCAATGAGCGCGCTTTCCTATTTGCTATCAAGGGTGGCACTGATGGTGACGGTACCGTCAGTGCCGTCCTCCCTCACCGGCACCTTTTTGGTTGCTGGTTAAGTAGCCTTGGATTTCTTACCGGCAGAGCACTCCGGCAAGTCTTCAACAGGCGCACAGCACTCCGAAGAGGCGCGCTTCCCGGAATCCTTGCCAGAGGTCTTGTCAGACTTCTTGCTTTCCTTCTTCTTGGCGGGAGCTGGTGCCTTGGCAGCCTTTGCTGCAACCGCGTCTCTGTATATCTTATCGACGCAAATAACTGCATCTTTCTTGTCGGAGTTGATGGAAATGACACCCATCGGCCCTGGCATCTTCAATGTGTTGTAAGCATAGTGAGATGCTGCCATGAATTTTGCCAAGGCTGGGCGGCCAAGAATTCCATTATACGGCAAGGGGATCTTGACAACATCAAACACAATCTTTTCTTTTCTGTAGTTCAATTCCCCGCCAAACGTCACCGGCAATGTGATCTTTCCCTTGGGCTGGCTTCTTCCCGGGTTTACTCCTTGAAACGTGCCTGTTTTCTCGAGCTCCTCGTCGGGAATCTACAGCCTCTTGATTACTTCTGGATAAATCAAGTTTAGGCCGGCCCCACCGTCAACTAACATTTTCGTGACTTGGAGGTTGCGAATTGTTGGCGAAACCAACAACGGCAAACACCTGACCGCGGTTGTGCGATCAGGGTGATCCTCGGCATCGAAAATGATAGGCGTGTGTGACCACTTGAGTGGCTTTTGAGAGCCTATTGCCGGTTCTGCCGCTTTAACCTCACGTGCCCACTGCTTAAGCTGGTGGTGAGAGGAGTGCAAAGATGCACCTCCGTCAACGCACATGGCCTTAGTTGCCTTCTGGAATTCCTGTTTACTGGACTCTCCGTCGTCCTCTTCCTCTTCGCTTCCATCATCTTCCTCTTTCTTTTCGTGGCCTCTAGCAGGTTTTTCCTTCTGTTGCTTGGCCTTGCCGTGACAGCCTCCTCGACCACCACGGCCCTTTTTGCCAGATCCACCGGCACCATCTTGACCCTTATCTTTGTCGCATTTTTCATATTCAGCTTTCTGTTTTTCAACAAGGTGCTCGACTTGTCGGCACTATTGGAGATCGTGGCCCTTGGAGCGGTGAATCTTGCAGTACGGCCCATCAGACTTGCCAGCCTTCTCATTTGCCGCTGCCTCCTGGCAAGCGGTGCATACAGCAGCCTCCTGCCGGAGTTCTCAGTCTTAGCTTTCTTAGCGGACTCAGAGTTGCCGGAGCCCTCAACGGCCATAACAGTTTTGCCTTTGCGCTTCCTGTTGCACTTTCGGCACTTCTTCCTCGGGGTGGCAGCATCGTCGTCCTCGGAATCTACCTCGGCACCAGCGTCCTCCCCAGGAAGCCTTCTTCCTTCCTCAGCGCATGCGCACTTATCCGCCAATGTATAGAACTCGTTGACGGTTTTGGGCAACTTGACGTTCATCTTCTCCCGCATCCTCCGATTGCGCACATTCGTGTGAAAGGCGGCAATGACGGCTGCGGGGTGCACATCTGGAATGTTGCGGTGTACACGACTGAACCTCTGGATGTACTTGCACAAAGTTTCACCATCTCTTTGTGGAATCACTTGCAGGTCGCTGGGCTGTCCAGGGGCCTTGTGGCCTTCGGTAAAGGCACCAACAAACTCATTGCAGAGATCTGCCCACGAAGAAATGGAGTTCTCCGGCAAGTTCATCAGCCAAGATCTCACGTTGGGCTTCAACACCAACGGAAAGTAGTTGGCGAGGATTTTCTCATCTCTTCCTCTGGCAGCTTGCACGGCAATTGTGTAGATGCCCAGAAACTCTGTCGGGTTCAGCTTGCCGTCATACTTTTCTGGTACTTCTGGCTTGAAGGCCCGGACGGACGGCCATCGGACTTGCTGCAGCTCACGGGTGAAGGCAGGACATCCAACCTCGTAAGGCAGATATCCACCAACCCCTGGCGCAGGCTCATCAATGATGGGGCCGTTGCGTGCGTCGGATTGACGGCGCGCCTCCGGGCGCCGTTCAATGGTGGTGTGGGCATCCTCTACCCGCCTGTCTCGCAGCACTTGCCGTTGATCTTGCCGTGCTCGTGGATCTGAAGAGGCCATCGACATCTCGTCGGGCTCGAAAGATCGTTGAGCTTGCCGCGGTTGTTGGCGTTGCTGCTGTTGAGACTGTTGCTGCGGAGGTGATTGCACCGTTAGCGCAGCACCGTCAACGCGGCCACCAATTGGAGCTACTGGAGCTATTTGCGGACGCCGCGAGGGCTCTGCATGCTATGACTTGCTGGCTTCGGCAAACCCAATCAAGCTTTGGATGGTGGCTCTCCACTCATCCATCTTTCCTGCTGACGGAGGGAAGTTCAGCAGCATCTGGGCTCGCGCCATTGCCTCTGCTGCTGTGGCTGGCATGGCCGAAAGCAAAGAGCGCGACGTCGCTCTACTCCTGGCAGAGCCAGGAGGAGCGCCATTGCAGTCTTGCTGCCGCGGCACGTGATCAGCGGCAGGTTGCCGTGGCGGAGGTGAAGCCTGGGGATCCGGAACCTGATCGACAGGGGTCTTGCTGTGCGGCCGCCACTGCCCGAAGTTGTTGGCGCCGCTCGGAGTTGCGTTACGCCCATTGTGCAAGGGGCGCAACGTCTGTCCTGAATCAGCATCTTTGGACGCCGCTGCGGTGGGATCTTGGCTCGCGCCAGCCAGGGCATTGCTGCTCCGGTGGCTGCGTTCGTCGGCGCGGCGAGGAGGAGGAGGAGGACGTCCGTCCGCTCCGCCCACGCCGTCTCGGCTTTGTTCACCAGAGGGTCGAGGAAGTCGACCGCCTCCTGCGCGCTCGTCTCCTGCACCGACCACGGTGGGCATGGCGACCGCGCCACCTGAGCTGGTCGTGCCAATCGTGGTATCCACACCACCCGCATTGGCGGCCGCTGCCTGCGCCGCCTGCGGATACGTGCGAAGGGGGCGTCATCGTGCTGCCCTTCTTCTTGGGGGCCATCGATGACGAGGAGGACAGTGACGAAGTTGATGAAGCTGACGCGCAATCCACTGATTCGGGTTCGGGCAAGCGATCCTCCTACCTGGCGCGCCAAAGATGTCATGGGTACGACCATCTATGGGGCCATCTAGCCCCTTTTTGGTTCGGCTAGGGAGATGCGCAAGCACAAAGAGCGGAATCAATGCAGGGCGCAGGGGATTTTACCCAGGTTCGGGCCACCGTGAGGTGTAAAACCCTACTCCTGCTTGGATGTATTGGATGGGTGTGGGCACAAGTACAAGGAGCGCTTTCTCCGGCAAGGTGCGGGAGGAGCAGCTACGCATGCAGGTCGTGCAAGGGTTCTGATCGCGCGACCCCTGTAAACGTTGCCCTGGTCCTCCATTTATAGCTCAAGGGGTTACCACAGTAGCAAAACCGTAATTACAAGTTGATTAGATAGCAAACAATGCTATCATACCTAACTCTACCAGTTTAGGACAAAAGCATTAAATGCTCGATTAGGTGTCATGTGGAGGAGGAGCTCCGGCAAGGTTCCTGCGCCGCTCGCCCAGCTACCTCCTATTAGCCTGACACGCCTTCTGGACGGGTGTCATTAAAGGCAAATCTTATCCCTGCGTGCTGACACGTGCCCGAAAAATCTCACCAACCAGCCTGCGCGGTCGACACCTCATTGATTAGCGACTAGCTGTCCAGTGAGGTGGAGCGCTGGAGAGCTGGCGAAAGCTTGCCGGCACGGAGCTTGCCGGGTCTTCGCCTTGCCGGTTCAGCCTTGTCGGCAAGGAATGTCTTCATCTTTAGTACCAGTGGAGTGCTCGTTGGTGCTTCATTTTGAGCTTCTCTCCAGTAGCTTCTGCAACTGGGTCTTGAATCTTTTTATTTGGCAAGTTCTGGCAAGCCTTGGCTGGCAAGGAGGCTGCTACCGTCTGTGCATAAGTCAGGGTTTAAAATACCCATGTTTTATACACCAACAACGGGGAAGCATGTCGAGTGGAGGCACGAAACCCTACGTAAGTCACTCCTCATAGTATTCACCTACAACATGATACGTTGCAGCCACTAGGGTTAATACATTGAATGTATTGGCAAGTCCACAGTTCATTGGAAACTTGTTCACCTACATGCACTTTGGCTGGTGGGGTTCAATGTTCTTTGCAGAAAATATAGTTTTGCCCTATTTATTTAGTAGTGGTCTACTCTAATAGCTAGAGATACGGCATCACACCGTAGTCCTGGGCAGATCGTATCACGCAATCACCCATAAATGCATTTTGAGTATGTGGGCTTCCGCATCACATAGTTGCCCTAAGCCTTTCTCTAGAGACCCTGGTTCCTCCAGTCCTCTGAGATCAGCTCCACACTCCCCTTTTGGTTCAACCCATTGATTTTAGTAAAAGAGGTGATGAGATCAAGCTGACAATTCTCCGATGAGTTGCTCAAAATTGTCCATAACCAGGGACATGGCTAATCATGATCAGTTTATACAGTCTGCAGAGGTTTGTGTACTTTACCCGTGATTCCCGATCAATCCCTTATGCTACTAAACTTCACTTGTGAAGTAGCTAGGTAGATCAAGACGAGACTTTTGGGCAGTAGTAGCCCTCTTAGAAATGGCAGACCCAGTCCGACCTACACACCTACGTCTGCTGGTCATGCCCAGGAGGGTTCCCACAACTTACTTGTTCCAGACAGAGCCCATATTGTCTCACGGTTACACATGGAAGCTACTTAACTTTGAACTCGTACAATCCCTTTGATACCTGGGTGGCATTCCCCACCAATGACTACACTCCGATGACCCAATCAAAGCCAGTCCACCCAGATCGATTCATTAATTAAGTTGTAGTTAAGTAGTCAACCATGAGGTTGTATGGTGGAATAATAATTGATGTTCCCCAATCCACGTTATAGCAGTTAAGCATCTACTCGATGGTTACAAGGTCAGGGTAAGTTTGGACCTAAGTTGTCAACTACTGGGTTGTACAGAATTTAGCATCCTAAACTCACACACCTAACATGGCAAAACTACAATGCAATAAAAATTCTGGGCAACATGGTCAAAGTGGAACTTGCCTTGGTTGTTGTTGACACTGGTGCATTCCTCACAGTCACAGGGGTAGCACACCTCGTTATCTACCGTTGACAAAAAAATAACACATAGCAATCATAAGCACACAATTCATGCCAAGGGAAAACTTGCATGAATGCAAAAGTACAAATCACACATCACAACATATTGGATTGCTTGGTTTGATTTCATTCAATTTGGTATTTCCAATTTGAGTTCAGGGTTTGGTTGATATTTGTAGCGACCCGACCCAAATGGATCGGAGTCTCTGTGCTCAAGTTCATCCCTGGATCGGTATGCTGACACACAGTACTCGAGGATTTATAACAGAGTTCAATCACACACTTTATTACATCGAGGTCCTCAAAAGAGTATTTATTACATAAATGTGGCTGAAGGCCATCTAAATAAAATAATTGCGGAAGCTTCATAGGTAAATGAGTCCATCAACTCCACGGCAAACTGAGTGCAGAACAATGACCTATCGCACCTTAATCCTCGTCGAAAAACTCTGCAACATGAGACGTTACAGCCATGTAGGTCAGCACATGGAATATGCCGGCAAAGTCACACCATAGAGAAATAATGAAATTTTCTACCTCTATATGCAATATATGGCTGGTGGAGGCTCTAAGTTTAATTTGCATAAAGCTAATTTTGTCCTACTACAAAATTATTTAAATTTTTATTACTACAAAGTTGCCATTATTGAGAAGGTTCCTCCAACTCAAACCATTACCCAAAATTATCATCAAACCCCTTCATTAATTAAATTATGATGTTGAGATCACGCGATAAATCACTTCTAGAGACTCAAAATTGTCCATAACCGGGGACACGGCTAATCATGATTAGTTTTTACATTCTGCAGAGGTTTGCACACTTTTCCCCACAAGACTCGACCACCTCCATGATCGGAAGATCGAGACATAGTCTTTCAGAAGCATTTCCCCTTAACCATGGGTAGACCGGTACATCTACATTCCCCTACATCTGCTAGCCTACCCGGAAAGAGGTCACACAACTTACTCAACTATGCCACAGCCCATAATGGCTTGTGGCTGCACACAGAAGTTTCTAGTTATGAAGTGTCATTGATCCCTTTGAGCCTGGGTGGCATTCCATAGGGTGATTCTCCGGGTACTCCGGTATCCCCTTGGGCAAGCACTGGTTTCTCCAGGTGCCCAGGCTAGTCCACTGGTTTCTCCAGGGCGCCCCTACCATTCCACCCAGATGTGTGTTACGTTGCCACCTTAAAGTTACCCAAATTATTATTTCTCTCACAACTTTCATGAATTCACACATACCACCCCGTCTACAAGCATGGCTAAGCAATATAAGACATAACGAATATTCCCGGGGTGATCAAGGGTCATAGGTTCCTCCCTCATGAACTACATAGCAATGCCACAATTTCCCAATCCAACTCATGCAAATTTTAACGGTGAAACTAATGCATAGTAAAAACTGGGTATAGAAAAGTATGATCAAGGTGTGAACTTGCCTTGCCGATGATCATTGAACTCTAAGGATTCGTAGTAGCAAGCTCGCACTCCGGATGATCTAACGAATGAAACATCGACACACATAAGAAATCAAGCCAAGATCCAAAAAGAAAACAAAGAAAAGACTTCGAAAAACTCCCAAAAACAACCAAATAAATTTTCTGTACAGAACATAATTTTAACAGTAGCAAAATTATATGATTTTGGGTTCTACAGAAAATACACGACCTAAGCTTTAATTTGCAAAAAGAATCAATTAAATCGGAGTTATAGATTTCAAATTATAGCCAAAACAAGTTTAAACATGAACCTATTCAAATTCAAATTTTAAATTGTCAAAAATATTTTTAGTTTGGTTCTCTGGATAGATGGGATTTTTATGAAACCGTAGGAAAAAGAATCACTGAAATTGGATCAATAGATTTAAAGATATGATAAAAGGAAAATTGGAATAGAATCTGAAAACTGAAACAACTAAGAATCGGCCGACCATGGCAGAGGTGCCACGTGGCACACTGTGAAAGGCTGCGGCTGTCTGTCGTGGGCGGATGGCCGATAGCTAAGAAAAAATGGTTCGAGCAAAAATAAAAATAACAGAGATCTAATCTGAACGGTTAGATCATGATCTGACGGCTGGGGTATGTCCGCTGAGTAACCTAAGTGGCGAACGGCCGGAAAATAGTGCATACCGATTCGAAAAAAAATGAAGCGATCTAATCTGAGCCGTAGAGAAAAGATCAGATGGTGGAGGGCGACGGCGGCTTACTGCGAGGGGGACGACGGCGAGGGCGGCTCGGGCGTCGACGACGGCGATGCTCCGGCGGTCGAGGGCGACGGCGGAGTGGATGGGAGGATGTGACGCAGTGTGGCGTGTCCGGCGGTGGTCGCAGCGGGGATCAGGGATGTCAGACGGCGGTGGGGCGTAGTGGCGGAACTTCGGTGAACCGCGCGCTCCGGCGAGAGCGTGCGAGGTCGGGGCGGTCTCTGTAGATGGAAAGGAGGGTCGAGACCATGTTAAAAAGGTGTGCAGGGTCGAGGGCTCATTGTTAACAGAGAGAGGGGTCAAGGGGAGGCTCACCGGCATCGGAGTTGACGGCGATAGTAGCTTCGGCCGGCGAGATGCGATCGACGAGCGCGTGGGCTACGGGTAGTTTCGGGCTCAGGGTTTAAGGGGGATCGAGAGAGGAGGTAGATGGGTATTTATAGGACAACTTTCGTGGGCGAGGGGAAGGCTAGAGATAGGATTTTGAACGGGCGAGGACACAGCCATGGCGGCGTGCGCGAGCCGGACTCCGAGCGTGACTTGCGGAGGAAGAAGAAAGGCGGGACCCACCCATCAGTGGATGCGGGGAAGAGGGAGGTGGTGCGGGCGTCTGACCCGTAAGGGTTTCGACGCGGGAGGCAGGCGGCTGGGCCGAAAGTTGCTAGCTGGGCCGGTGGTTAGCGCCTGGCCTGGCTGGCGGAAATCTTTTTTTTAATAAAAATAGAAGGGTTTTGGGCTAAAATAGAACAGTAAACAGAACCTAAAAATTCCCTAAATAATTTCTAAAATCCTCCCCTAATTTAAGGACTTATGTGAACTATTTTCCTGGCCTAAAACTAATATTTAAAAAACAACATTTTTGCAAAAGGAGTTATTTAAAAAAAATCTCAGAAATTTTAAAATAGCAAAAGGGTATTCAAATATTTTCCCCAACTCATTCTTTTGAAGAAGTCACATTTTCTTCTCTCGTAATATTTCTTGAGTGGAAAAATTATTTGAATAAAGCAACAATGAAATCCCAAATGCAAGGAAAATATGATATGCATATGAATGAATACTAAAACATCCAAATTGAAAATTGGGATGTTACAATATTTGACTTCATCACAACATTCAACTAGGGTTAGTTGACTTGGTTCAAAATCCTAGCAGGTTCAACTTGGTAAACCTAGTTCAATATTTGGGAACCCTAAATAATTTAAATCCTTCACTTGTTCTTGCAATTTGGTTTGAACTTGGGATTTGACTTACACTATTTGAATTTATTTGACCAAAGTTTGACTTTCAATTTGAAGTTTATTTCTCCTAGGTCATCATGATTCAGTTATTAATCTGAATTAACCCATTAATAATTCTACTATTCGGGATGGCGCACCTCGCGGATGACCCCGGCTTCCTGGAGCTTCTGAACTTCCTTGACGATGAAATCTTGCTTTTCTGGCGCCTGGCGGCATGCTTTTTGCTTCACGGGGTGTGCATTGGGGCACACCGCTAAGTGGTGCTCGATCACTTCCCTCGGCACACCAGACAAGTCAGATGCTTTCCAGGCGAAAACATCCGAGTTTGCCCGAAGGAAGGTGACGAGCGCGCTTTCCTATGCAGGAGGAAGGCTAGCGCCGATGGTGAAGGCAGGGCCGGAGCCGCTGCCGTCCATCGACACCTTCTTCATCTCGGCGCAGTCCTGAGAGAACAGCTGCTTCTTCTTCACGGGCGCGGCCTCCGGAGGCTCGGCCGCATCCTCGTCAGCCGGATGCGCGACAGCGGCGGCTTTGTTGGCGTGCTCCAGGGAGCAGATCGCGTCCTTCTCGTCGTAGGTGACAGTGATGATGCCGCTGCAGCCAAGCATCTTGAGGACGTTGTAAGCATGGTGGGTCACCGCCATGAACTTGGTGAGAGCTGGGTAACCCAAGATGGCGTTGTAAGGCAGGTCGATGTGCGCCACGTCGAAGTCGATGAGCTCGGTGTGGTAGTTCTTGCGGGTGCCGAAGGTGACGGGAAGGCGCACTTGCCCCAGAGGGATGGTGGAGCCATCGGTCACTCCGGAGAAGGGACTGGTCGGCATTAGCTGGTCGTAGGGCACCTGGAGCGTCTCGAAGGTTTCAATGGAGATCACGTTGAGGCCAGCGCCTCCGTCGATGAGGGTCTTGGTGACCGTGACGTTGCTGATGGTGGGAGTGCACAGCATGGGGAGTGCGCCTGTGGAGGCCGTGGACTTGGGGTGGTCCTTGGAGTCGAAGGTGATGGCGTATTGCGACCACTTGAGGGGCCGCGTGGCCTCAGGCCTCGGGAGGGTAGCATTCACCTCGAGAGAGAGCTGCTTGAAATGGCGGTTGGACGCGGGGGCCTGAGCCCTACCAAGGATGCAGGCGACCTCGCGAGGCTCCTGGTAGCCCCCAGCGCCCTCATCAGGCTGGTTGATGTCGTTCCTCTGGGGTGGCGGCGGCAGCGGCGGGAGAGCGGCATTGGCCTGAGGGTTCGCCTCGCGAGGCTGGTCGTGCCAGGCGGACTCACGAGGCTGGTCACGCCAGCCCTGGCGGAAGTTGCCGTTGCCGTTGCGGCCGTCCCAGCGGTTGTCGCTGCGGCCACCCCCGCGACCGGTGTCGCGGCCATTGCGATCGTCTCGGTGACCCTGGCGCTCGGCGCGGAGTAGCTTGAGCTCCTGGTAGTATTTAGTACTGTGGGAGCGCACGTTGTGGTAGGCGCAGAGTGGGCGGCCATCCTTCCTGGGCTCGTCGCGGTCACAGCCGCGCTTCTGCTCGGGCTCCGCCGCAAGCACGGCAGGGCCCTTACGCTTGACGTCCATGTTCTTGGTCTTGGCGGCCTCGAGCGCCGCATCAGGGTTGTTGTGGACGAAGAGGCGGCCTTCTTCAGCCTTGGCGCACTTGTCAGCGAGGTCGAACAGTTCAAGCACCGAGTCTAGTTTGCCGTTGATGGCGAGCTTCTCGCGCATCTTGACGTCCGTGACGCCGGTGGAGAACGCAGAGATGATGGCCACGTCAGAGGCGCGCGGTATCTTGTTGCGCACCTGACTGAAGCGCTGGATGTACTTGCGGAGGGTCTCGTCTGGGCGCTGCCGTACGTGCCGTAGGTCATTGATGGTGAGGGAGCGGTCTTACGTGCCCTTGAAGTTGGCGACGAACTGGCTGCAGAGCTCGGCCCACGATGAGATGGACGCCTCGGGAAGGTTCGTGAGCTAGGAGCACAGGCCATCCTTGAGGGCCATGGGGAACCAGTTCGCCATGACCTTGTCGTCGCCGTTCGCCGCCTCGACGCTCAGCGCGTAGAGCTGAAGGAACTCCGCAGGGTTGGGGGTGCCATCGTAGCACAGAGGCAGCTCAGGCTTGAACTTCGCGGGCCATACCACGCGATGCAACTCGCGAGTGAAGGCACGGCAACCCACACCGCTTGAGGGGACGCCGCCAGCGAGGGCAACTCGGTTTTGATGCCCTGCCGCCGCAACCTCCTGAACAGCCTGGTCCTGGCGCTGGCGCTGCCGCTCGAGGAGCACTCGCACATCAGGTGGTGCGCGTCGGATGATCTGGCAGCTGGCCTCGTCTCGGACCGGCAAGGACGCGCCACGGGACGGCTCACGTGCCCGCGCGTTACGCAGGGGCCCTCCATGCTCATCACGCAGAGGAGGCGGCGGGGGAGCGCCATGCGCCAGGTCCCTAGCGCGAGACGACGGAGGGCGGAGCGAGTGGGAAGGCGCCGGAGCGTCCCCGGTGGCGTTGACGAGCTCGGTGATGCGGCCGAGCCAGGCGTCGTAGCCGGCGTCAGCTGGACGGTAGCGGAGCAGCTCGTGCGCCATGAGCAGCGCGGCCTGCGGGTTCGGCGGCCCACGGTGGGTGAGGGAGGAGGTCGTTTCGGTGTCGCCGTTTGCCTGCATGGAGGGGTGCAGGGAGGAGTCCTGCTGCTCGCGGGCAGCGGGGTCGGTGGCGGCAGCAGCCTCGACAGGGCGGCGGCGGTTGCCGGGGGCCACCGGCTCCATCTGAGCCACGCGGCCAGCCCTGCGCTCGGCGCGCTCGCAGCGTGCGTCGGCCATGAGGCGGGCGGAACGGATGGCGGAGCGGAAGAACAGTAGCGCACCCCTACCTGGCGCGCCAAATGTCGGAAGTCGGGCTCCGGGGACCCAAAGGTTCGAACACTGGGGTGAGCTAGTTCCTACCTCTCTGTCCCCTACCACGGCTAAGCTACGGCGGGAGCGCGCTTAGCGAAGAGCGGGCCGTGGACTCAGCGGTTTACCCAGGTTCAGGCCACCTTGCGGTGTAAAACCCTACTCCTGCTTGTGGTTGGGATTGCAATGGGCAAGAGAGTGTTCTCGCGTACAAGGTGGAGAGGAAGGAAGAATCGTCCTCCCTACAATGGCAGCATTGTCCCTTTATACCCGCCTTGGTCCTCTTCCCCCTCGAAAACTTAGGCGAGAAGGGTTGCCACACTTGGCGGTTTTGAAAGGGGACAGGCGCTCAGGCTATCCTGACTAAAGGCGGTCTTCGCCAGCAAAAGCATGATCCATGACGCGCCGGTGGGCTCAGTGGTGACCTCCGCCCAGCGCGCCCGCCGTCTTGGTCTTCCTTCGCCGATCGGGCAACCTTTGGGGTTGCTTTGGGAAGTAGACTGCTGGCCTTGCTCCCTTAGCACAAAAGAAGGAACCATCTTCATCCGCGCCCGCTGGCGCGGCCTCTGGCACCACTCATCGCCGCGCGCGTCACCCATGTGATGGGCACCAGACCTCGCAGCCGTGCCGAATAGCCTTCGTCTTGAGCGCCTTCGGGAGGAGGCCTTGGGAGGCCGCCTCAGGAGGCCGCCTCGTGAGAGGGCCTCGCGAGGCTGCTGGTGAAGATGCTGAGCCTTGTCCGCCGCTCCCTGGGGAGGGGTCCTCAGGAGGCCAAGGCCTCATGAGGGGTCTTGATGAGATGGTTGATGATGACGGCCTGCTGGGCCCACGCAGGTGTTGCGCCCTGGGCCAAAGGCAGACGGGTCTGGATACCCTGGGTTCCATGGGCCCGACAGGAGCACCCCCTCACGCATCTCAATGGCTTGAGGGTGCTTCATCACCTCCGGTAGGTAGGGGTTGATGACCTTCTCGAAGAACTTGTCCTTGGACGAGCCTGGAAGTGCCATAACGATCTAGATCTGTCAGAAAAACAGCCCGAAACAAGAACAGAGGAGACTCTTGCGATACGGTGGTCAAAACATACGGGAGTATATATGAAGAATTTTTATCTTGCAAAACAAGCATACGAGAGGAAAACGGAGTCGGGAAGGCACACGAGGGGCCCACAAGGCAACACGGCGCGCCCTGTTGCCTTGTGACCTTCTCGTGGGTCCTCTCGGCTGTTTCTTATTTTTGTATTTTTTCTAATATTCCAAAACAGATAGAAATATTTTTTATGGAATTTTTGAAGTCGGTTTACTTACCGTATCACATACCTACCCCTTTTCAGGGTTCTGGAGCGTTCTGGAAGGACTCTTTGATGTGTTCCTCTGGTGTCATTGTTTGAATAATATTAGTTTCAACATTAATGGGAGTACCTGAGATATAATTCTTAATTCTTTGTCCATTCACCACTCTCGGGTTGGTGCCTTTGGAGTTGTTGATTTTGATAGGTCCGGAGCGATAAACTTCTTCGATGATATATGGCCCTTCCCATTTAAAGAGAAGTTTTCCTGCAAACAATCTGAAACGAGAGTTGTACAATAGAACTTGCTCACCCACTTTAAATTCCCGTTTTTGAATTCTTTTATCATGCCATCTTTTAACTTTTTCTTTAAATAACTTGGCATTTTCATAGGCTTGGGTTCTCCATTCATCTAAAGAACTAATATCAAATAACCTCTTTTCATCGGCAAGTTTAAAATCATAATTAAGTTCTTTAATTGCCCAATAAGCTTTATGTTCTAACTCAAGAGGTAAATGACATGCTTTTCCATAGACCATTTTATATGGAGACATATCCATAGGATTTTTATAAGCAGTTCTGTAAGCCCATAATGCATCATCAAGTTTCTTAGACCAATTCTTCCTAGATCTATTAACTGTCTTTTGCAAAATTAATTTTATTTCTCTATTACTCAATTCAACTTGACCACTAGACTGAGGATGATATGGAGATGCAATTCTATGGTTAACATCATATTTAGCAAGAAGTTTACGGAAAGCACCATGAATAAAATGTGAACCACCATCAGTCATCAAATATCTAGGGACTCCAAACCTCGGAAAAATAACTTCTTTAAGCATTTTAATAGATGTGTTGTGATCAGCACTACTAGTTGGAATAGCTTCTACCCACTTAGTAACATAATCAACAGCAACAAGTATATGTGTATATCCATTGGATTTAGGAAAAGGTCCCATATAATCAAAACCCCAAACATCAAATGGTTCAATAACAAGTGAGTAATTCATAGGCATTTCCTGACGTCTACCAATATTACCAATTCTTTGACATTCATCACAAGAAAGGACAAACTTACGTGCATCTTTGAAGAGAGTAGGCCAATAAAAACCAGATTGTAATACCTTATGCGCAGTTCTGTCTCCCGCATGGTGTCCTCTGTATGCTTTGGAGTGACACTTTCATAGGATTTGTTCCTATTCATGCTCAGATATACAACGTCTAATAATACCATCTACTCCTTTATATAAATGTGGGTCATCCCAAAAGTAATGTCTTAAATCAAAGAAGAACTTTTTCTTTTGTTGGTATGTGAAACTAGGTGGTATATATTTAGCAAAAATGTAATTAGCATAGTCTGCATACCAAGGAGTGTTACGAGAAGCATTTATCACAGCTAATTGTTCACCAGGGAAATCATCATTAATAGGAAGTGGGTCATCAAGAACATTTTCCATTCTAGACAAATTATCAGTTACGGGATTCTCAGCTCCCTTTCTATCAACAATATGCAAGTCGAATTCTTGTAGCAAAAGAACCCACCTAATAAGTCTAGGTTTAGCATCTTTCTTTTCCATAAGATATTTAATAGCAGCATGATCAGTGTGAATAGTAACCTTGGAATCAACAATGTAGGATCTGAATTTATCACATGCAAACACAACTGCTAAAAATTCTTTCTCAGTAGTAGCATAATTTCTTTGAGCACTGTCTAGAGTCTTACTAGCATAATGAATAACATTCAATTTCTTATCTACTCTTTGTCCTAGAACAGCACCAACAGCATAATCACTAGCATCACACATAATTTCAAAGGGTAGGTTCCAATCAGGTGGTTGAACAATAGGTGCAGATATTAATGCTTTCTTAAGTATTTCAAAGGCTTCTACACAATCATCATCAAAAACAAATGGAACATCTTTTTGCAAGAGATTAGTAAGAGGCCTAGAAATTTTAGAGAAATCTTTTATAAACCTTCTATAGAAACCAGCATGACCAAGGAAACTTCTTATACCTTTGACATCTATAGGACATGGCATTTTCTCAATAGCATCAACTTTAGCTTTATCAACTCCAATACCTCTCTCAGAAATTTTATGCCCAAGGACTATACCTTCATTTACCATAAAGTGGCACTTCTCCCAGTTCAAGACAAGATTAGTTTCTTCACATCTCTGCAAAACTAGATCAAGGTTGCTTAAGCAATTGCTACTTGTAGACTGCGTTGGTATTTCCCCGAAGAGGAGAGGATGATGCAGTATAGTAGAGATAAGTATTTCCCTTAGTTAAGAACCAAGGTTATCAATCTAGTAGGAGAACCAAGCAAAATTCCGTTAAGCGCACCTGCACACACAAGAGCAAACACTTGCACCCAACGCAAATAAGAGGGTTGTCAATCCTCTTAGCGGTTATTTGCCAGGATTAAATCTTATAGAGGTAAATAGATAAACTAAAATACTAATTAAAATAAAAGTAAATAAATTGCAGCAAGGTATTTTTAGGTTTTTTATATATGATAAAGTAGACCCGGGGGCCATAGTTTTCACTAGAGGCTTCTCTCTCAAACACATAGCATACGGTGGGTAAACAAATTACTGTTGGGCAATTGATAGAAAAGCAAATAATTATGACAGATTCATGGCAATGACCATGTATATAGGCATCACGTCCGAGACAAGTAGACCGACTCCTACCTGCATCTACTACTATTACTCCACTCATCGACCACTATCCAGCATGCATCTAGGGTATTAAGTATGAAACAGAGTAACGCCTTAAGCAAGATGACATGATGTAGACAAAGTAAAGTCAAGCAATATGATTAAACCCCATCTTTTTATCCTTAATGGCAACAATACAAATACATGTCATGTCCCTTTCTGTCACTGGGATTGAGCACCGCAAGATTGAACCCATCACAAAGCACCTCTCCCATTGCAAGACAAATCAATCTAGTAGGCCAAACCAAATCGATAGATCGGAGAGAAATACAAAGCTATAATAATCATGCATAAAAGAGTTCAGAGAAGACTCAAATATTTCTCATGAATAATCTGATCATAAACTCACAATTCATCGGATCCCAACAAACACACCACAAAAGAAGATTACATCGGATAGAACTCCAAGAGCATCGAGGAGAACATGGTATTGAAGATAAAAGAGAGAGAAGAAGCCATCTAGCTACTAGCTATGGACCCATAGGTCTGTGGTAAACTCCTCACACATCATCGGAAGGGTAGCAAGGTTGATGAAGAAGCCCTCCGTGATCTATTCCCCCTCCGGCAGAGTATCGGAAAAGGCCTCCAGATAGGATCGCGGAAGAACAGAGGCTTGCGATGGCGGAAAGGTTTTCTCTTCTGTCTTTTTGGTATATTGGGAATATTTGGGAATTTATAGCGCTGGAATTAGGTCAGGAGGGGCAACGAGGGGCCCACAAGCCTGGGGGCGCGCCCTCCAGGCTTGTCGCCTCCTCGTGGCTCTTCTGGTCTTCTCCCAAAGCTTCGTGGGTCTCTTCTGGTCCAGAAAAAATTAATCCAAAGTTTTTTTCTCGTTTGGACACTTTTTGATAATGATTTTCTGAAAAGGCAAAAATAAGCAGAAAACAACAACTGGCACTGGGCACTGGGTTAATAGGTTAGTCCCAAAAAAATGATATATAATGGCATATAATTGCATATAAAACATCCAAGATTGATACTATAATAGCATGGAACAATAAAAAATTATAGATATGTTGGAGACGTATCAGCAATCATCAAAAGAAGTTTTGTAAATGGAGAAATCATCCATGAAAACCTCAACAATCTTTTCACAAAAGTCAAAGAATATAGCAGTCATACATCTTTGAAAAGTAGCAGGTGCATTACATAAACCAAAAGGCATACGGCGATAAGCATAAGTTCCAAAAGGACAAGTAAAGATAATTTTCTCTTGATCTTCTTGTGATACAGGTATTTGAGAGAAACCAGAATATCCATCTAGGAAGCAAAAGTGTGTATGCTTAGATAATCTTTCTAACATTTGATCAATAAAAGGCAAGGGGTAATGATCTTTCCTAGTAGCTTTATTTAATTTCCTGAAATCAATCACCATCCTATAACCAGTTACAATTCTTTGTGGAATGAGTTCATTTTTATCATTAGGAATAGCGGTAATACCTCCTTTCTTAGGAACACAATGAACATGACTTACCCATCTACTATTAGCTATGGGATAAATTATACCTGCCTCCAGAAGCTTTAATATTTCAGTTCTTACTACATCTTTGATTTTAGGATTCAAGCGATGTTGATGATCAATGACAGGTTTAGCATCTGGCTCCATATTAATCTTGTGCTGACATAGAGTGGGACTAATGCCCTTAAGATCATCAAGAGTATATCCAATAGCAGCACGGTGCTTCCTCAGAGTTTTAAGTAATCTCTTTTCTTCATGCTCTGAAAGGTTAGCACTAATAATAACATGGTATATCTTCTTTTCATCAAGATAAGCATATTTAAGTGTATCAGGTAGTTGCTTTAATTCAAACACAGGATCACTCTTAGGTGGAAGAGGGTCTCCCTAAGTTTTAACAGGCAAGTTATGTTTAAGGATAGGTGCTTGTTTAAATAACAACTCATCTATTTCATTTCTTTCATTCATATGCATATCATTTTCATGGTCTATCAAGTATTGTTCTAAAGGATCAGTAGGAGGCATAGCAATAGAAGCAAGACCAATAATTTCATCTTTATTAGGTAATTCTTTATCATGAGGTTGTCTCCTGAACTTAGAGAAATTGAACTCATGAGACACATCACCAAAATTAGCACTGACTATTTCTTTATTGCAATCAATCTTAGCAGTAACGGTATTCAAGAAAGGTCTACCAAATATAATGGGACAAAAATCATCTTGTGGTGATCCTAGAACAATAAAATCAGTAGGGTATTTGATCTTACCACACAAGACTTCAACATCTCTTACAATCCCAAGTGGTTCAATAGTATCTCTGTTTGCAAGCTTAATAGTGACATCAATATCTTCAATCTCAACAGGTGCAATATCATTCATGACTTCTTGATAAAGAGAAAATGGAATAACACTCACGCTAGCACCAATATCACATAAACCATGATAGCAATGATCTCCAATTTTAACAGAAACAACAGGTTTATTTTTATCTCTAGGATCCCGTGAAGCAATCCTAGTTGCTTCTTCACATAGATATATAACATGCCCATCAATATTATCAATCAAAATATCTTTAACCATTGCAACATTGGGTTTAACTTTAATTTATTCAGAGGGTTTAGGTGTTCTTATTCTACTTTTATTAACCACAGTTGTAGCTTTAGAGTGTTCCTTTATCCTAACAGGGAAAGGAGGTTTTTCAATATAAGCAGTAGGCACAACTGGATCAACATTGTAAACTATTATCTCATCTTTAGCTGTTATGGGTTCTTCTTTCAATTCAATGGGTGGATGATATTTAAACCATTTCTCCTTAGGGAGATCAACATGAGCAGCAAATGATTCACAAAAGGTAGCTACTATCTCAGAGTCAAGTCCATATTTAGTACTAAACTTATGAAAAACATCAGTTTCCATACAAGATTTAACACAATCAAACTCAAGATTTATACCTGACTCTTTACCTTTGTCGATTTCCCAATCTTCATAGTTACGTTTAACTCTTTCCAGAACATCCCATCTGAATTCAATAGTTCTCTTCATAAAGGAACCAATAGAAGTATCGAGCATGGATTGATCATTATGAGAAAGCCGAGCATAAAAGTTTTGTATAATTATTTCTCTTGAGAGCTCATGATTGGGGCATATGTGCATCATATATTTAAGCCTCCCCCAAGCTTGAGCAATACTTTCTCCTTCATGTGGTCAAAAATTATATATATAATTCCGATCACGATGAACCAAATGCATAGGATAAATTTTTTGGTGAAATTCCAGCTTCAACCGGTTCCAATCCCATGTTCCAGTATCATCCAATAGCCTATACCATGTCAAAGATAAAGGGAATACGTTCTTCTTAATGACATCTCCGGATAAACCTACAAGCTTAAACAATCCACAAATTTCATCTATATATATCAAGTGCATATCAGGATGCACCGTTCCATCTCCTGCGTAAGGATTAGCTAGCAGTTTCTCTATCATACCCGAAGGAATTTCATAATAAATATTTTTAGTAGGTTCAGTAGGTTGAGGAGCAACTCTTATTGCTTCAGGTCGAGGTGAAGATACCCCGAACAAGCCCCTCAAAGGATTACTTTCCATAGTGACAAGTGACAATAAATTTCAGCACGTAATATAAATGTTTCCTTACCAAATTCCACTCACCAAAGGCGCTTCACTCCCCGGCAACAGCGCCAGAAAAGAGTCTTGATGACCCACAAGTATAGGGGATCAATCGTAGTCCTTTCGATAAGTAAGAGTGTCGAACCCAACGAGGAGCAGAAGGAAATGACAAGCGGTTTTCAGTAAGGTGTTTTCTACAAGCACTGAAAGTAGCGGTAACGAGTAGTTTGATAGCAAGATAATTCATAACAAGTAACAAGTAACAAGTGTAACAAAACTGCAGCAAGGTGGCCCAATCCTTTTTATATCAAAGGACAAGCCAGAATGAACTCTTATATAAAGCAAGGCATTCTCAAGGACACATGGGAATTTCGTCTAGTCACGTTCATCATGTTTAGTTGATTCGCGTTCGTTACTTTGATAATTTGATATGTGGGTGGACCGGTGCTTGGGTGCTATTCTTACTTGAACAAGCCTCCCACTTATGATTAACCCCTCTCGCAAGCATCCGCAACTACGAAAGAAGAATTAAGATAAATCTAACCATAGCATGAAACATATGGATCCAAATCAGCCCCTTACGGAATAACGCATAAACTAGGGTTTAAGCTTCTGTCACTCTAGCAACCCATCATCTACTTATTACTCCCCAAAGCATTCTCCTAGGCCCAATTATGGTGAAGTGTCATGTAGTCGACATTCACATGACACCACTAGAAGAAATACAACATACACATCATCAAAATATCGAACGAATACCAACTTCACATGATTACTTATAACAAACTTCTCCCATGTCCTCAAGAACAAAAGTAACTACTCACAAAACATATTCATGTTCAAGATCAGAGGAGTATTGAATATCATTAAGGATCTGAACATATGATCTTCTACCAAATAAACCAACTAGCATCAACTACAGAGAGTAATCAATACTACTAGCAACCCACAGGTACCAATCTGAGGTTTTGAGACAAAGATTTTGAATACAAGAGATGAACTAGGGTTTGAGATGAGATAGTGTTGGTGAAGATGTTGATGAAGATTGGTCCTCCCACAATGAGAGGATCGTTGGTGATGTCGATGGCTCCGATTTCCCCCTCCCGGAGGGAAGTATCCCCGGCGGAATCGCTCCGCCGGAGAGAAAAATTGCTCCTGCCCAGGTTCTGCCTCGAGACGGCGGCGCTTCATCCCGAAAGTCTTCTCTATAATTTTTTTAGGGCAAATGAGCCAATATAGAAGAAGGAGGGGGCCGGACGCCTGCCAGGGGCCCCATAAGGCATTAGGGCGCGCCCTGGGGGGCCATGCCCTATTGCCTTGTGGGCAACTGGTGGGTCCCCTCTGGTATTTCTTTTCTCCAGTATTATATATTCAATAAAAAATCTCCGTAAAATTTTAGGTCATTTGGAGATTCGTAGAATAGGTATCTCTATTGTAGCTATTTCAGGTCCAGAATTCCAGTTGCCGGTATTCTCCCTCTTCATATAAATCTTGCAAATTAAGAGAGAAAAGGCATACGATTGCATCATAAAGTGAAATAATGACCAAATACATTATAAATAACAGTAGGAAATCATGATGCAAATTGGACGTATCACCCCTCTGCCAGCTCTGTCCCACTCCGTCTTCATCATCTTGCCAGTTAAGTGGACGAGAGTAAGCAAAATTGTTTAGTGGTGGCTGCATTTGGGTGGTGCTACGATCAGATCATAGCACTGCCCAAGTGCAACTGCCAATGACCAGTGCTACCATCAGATCATGAAAACTGCCAAATCCAAGTGCAACTGTCAAATTTGTCCTACTACTATCCTTTGTCCTACTAGCATGCACATGCATTGTCCTAGTATGATCATTGACAGTGTCCTGGACTAGGGGGTACCAACCTAGACGGCCCATAGTCCTCGGGATGGCTCGAAGGCCCTGTTCTCATCCAGATGGACTCCAAAAGTTGTGACGTGATCAAGATGGTATCTGCCGAAGACTTGGAGTGTACCCCAAGACATCTCCTGCCGCCTCCATACGCATCCCTAGGTACCGCCTATGTAACCCTAGATGCCCCTACCTGGCGTGTATATAAGCCGGAGGGTTTAGCCTATAGAAGACACGGAATCACAATTACAATCCACCTAGCTCTAGGGTTAGGCTTCTCCTGACGATCTCGAGGTAGATCAAGCTTGTACTCGATACTTCATCATCAATATAAACAAGAGCAGGACGTAGGGTTTTACCTCCATAGAGAGGGCTCGAACCTGGGTAAACACTGTCTCCTTCGTCCCTGTTACCATTGATCCGAGATCCACAGCTCGGGACCCCCTACCCCGAGACCAGCCGGTTTTTACACCGATAGTGGTGCTTTCATTGAGAGTTCCACTGTGAGATCAGCAAAGGATCGATGGCTCACCCGCAGATCAACTGCGGCTCAGGCTATGGGAACATCTTCGTTCCTGGCCAGCTATTCGTTTTCGGCAGCATGATCTTTTGCGCTGACTCTTCGGGCCATCTAGCTTCCGTTGAGAATTATGCTTCAGATCACGTCGTAACTTTCAGAGGCTTGGAGTACACCGCGGATTCCCGCGGAGAGTTCGTCCTTACCGGTTGGACGCCAGGCCGGATTGAGGGCCTAGCGGACATCGGGGGCTCGGCCCCAGAACCGATCTCCTTCGAGGATGTCGGATCAAACCCCTTGCCCCTACAGGGCCATGCGGAGGAATCGACTACCTCCACCATGGACAGCCTCGTCCTGGCATCAAGCCACGACGCCGCTCCGGACGCCACCTCGGATACTACGTCGGATCTACAGCCGGCTTAGGTGACGGATCCGGGATCAACCCCAGCCCCGCACGAGGCCAATGGCGCGTCAGGCAATCTACCAGTCGTGCTTCAAGTCAGCCCGGCTTATAGCCGGGCCATGGATCCCGAAGAGGTGTCTCACTTAAACGAGATGCTGGATCGCATCCAGAGCTTATCAATCTCAAATAGCCAGACTTCGGTTTATGACAAGATCGGACTTAAAGCCGACGATCAAGAAATTTATATCCCATCCACCACCCATCTAGTCGCCACGGTCGATGACTTAACCGACATGTTGGATTATGATGAAGCCACCGACATGGATGAAGATGTCGATGGCCCCGCAGAAACCACCATACCGCTGGTCAACACCGGCAAGTGGACTGCAACCTCCACCTATGACGTGTACATGGTGGATACTCTGAAACCTCCATCAAGACATCGGGGAAGCCGCGGACGAGGCGCCAACGGGGACCCCAGCGGGCACGACGCCACTGCCACCAACACCGGTGCTGCGGCAGACGACGCTGATAACCCGGGAGAGGACTCTCACGCCTCCCCAGGGCGACCACATAGCCCCGCAGGAATCCCCGAGGACGAGGACTCCGATGACCTCTTTGAAGGGGCAGATGACAATTACTTACCTCAGTCCGAAGAGGACCAGAGCCTGGACACCGAGGACTTCATAGTCCCCGAAGACCCCTTTGAGCAGGAAAGGTTCCGACGACGCCTAGTGGCCACTGCCCAAAGCATGAGACAGAAGCAGCAGTAGCTGCAAGCCAATCAAGACGCGCTGAATGATAAGTGGGTCATGATACTCTCGGCCGAACAGGACCTCGAGGAGCGGCTCCGTAGCGCGCCTAAATCCTACCCGCGCAGGCGTCTGCTACCCGAATTCGACGAAGAATTAGCCGACGACGTGCTCTTAACACGCGGACGGGCTGACGAACCTGACCGCCCCCCTAGAGGGTGCGACAGGCCAGCGCGGGGAAATTTACACACCCAAACAACGACACGCCATTACGGCAAGGACCCCGTCGACTACACCGAGCCATACGACGCAAGACGCCAGATAGAGGCGAACCGGGCACCTTCTCGGTCCATCTACGGATCAAGAGGACGCGCACCGGCCGGGCGCAACGGCTACGATGCCTGGATGGACAGGAACGGCCGAGCTCGAGAGCAAGCTTATGCGCGGATATCTGCTGATGTCCGACGCGAGTCTGCTCAGTTCCGAGGTCCCACTCACCCGATCTGTTTCACAAATAGGGTAATGGAACACCAGTTCCCTGACGGGTTTAAACCCATCAACATTGAGTCATACGATGGCACTACCGACCCAACGGTGTGGATTGAAGATTTCCTTCTCCACATCCACATGGCACATGGAGACGATCTCCACGCCATCAAATATTTGCCCCTCAAACTAAAGGGGCCGGCTAGGCAGCCTGCCTCCCAATTCTATTGGAAGCTGGGAGGAACTCAAGGATGCCTTTAGGGCTAACTTCCAGGGCACATACGTTCGACCTCCAGATGCCGACGACCTTAGCCACGTCATTCAACAGCCCGGCGAGTCGGCAAGAAAGTTCTGGAATAGGTTCTTAACTAAAAAGAACCAAATTATGGACTGCCCGGATGCCGAGGCCATCGCCACTTTCCGGCATAGTATCCGAGATGAGTGGCTCGCACGCCAGCTCAGGCAGGACAAGCCGAGGACCATGGCGGCTCTCACCTCGCTCATGACCCGCTTTTGCATGGGAGAGGACAGTTGGCTGGCCCGCAGTACTCATAACAGTGAGGCAGGCACTTCGGAAGCTCGCGACGCCAATGGCAAGCCCAGGCGTAATAAAAATAAGCACAGGCATAAAAATGGCGGGAGCGACACCGAGGACGTCGCCATAAACGCAGGGTTCAACGGACCTAGATCCGGCCAGAAAAAGAGGCCCTTTAAAGGGAGCAAAGACGGACCCAGCCAGCTTGATAAGATCCTCGATAGGCCATGTCAAATCCATGGCACCTCGGACAAGCTAGCAAACCACACCAACCGGAACTGCTGGGTCTTCAAGCAGGCCGGAAAGATATTGACGGAAGGTCAAAGTAAAACCCAACCTCGCAGTGAGGACGAGGATGAACCTCGTCGATCCAACAATGGAAACCAGAAACAGTTCCCTCCCGAGGTGAAGGACGTAAACATGATTTACGTGACCCACATCCCTAAAAAGGAGAGGAAGCGAGCACTTCGGGACATTTACGCCTTAGAGCATGTTGCCCCGAAGTTCAATCCGTGGTCGGCTTACCCGATCATGTTCGACAAACATGATCACCCAACCAACATACGACATGGCGGATCGGCTGCCTTGGTCCTGGATCCGATCATTGAGGGATTCCATCTGACGCGCGTCCTAATGGACGGAGGCAGTAGCCTCAATTTGATCTACGCGGATACGATCCGGAAGATGGGCATAGACTCATCCAGGATCAAACCCAGCACCACCACCTTCAAAGGTGTCATACCGGGTGTCGAGGCCCGCTGACGGGAATAGTAACGCTGGAGGTAGTCTTTGGATCACCCGAGAACTTCCGGAGTGAAGAGTTAATCTTCAACATAGTCCCTTTTCGGAGCGGATACCATGCGCTGCTTGGGCGCACCGCATTCGCCCCCTTTAACGCAGTCCCGCATTATGCATACTTAAAGATGAAAATGCCAGGACCAAATGGTGTTATTACAGTCAATGGTAACACCGAGCGCTCCCTCCGAACAGAGGAACACACCGCGGCTTTTGCAGCCGAGGTACAGGCAACCGAGGAGGCAACTCGTAACAAACCCAGCTCCTCAAAGCATGTACGGGCCCCACGAGCCGACCTCGATCAGGCCACGATTCCTCCCAAATAGGGGCACGGGCTCCTCGTTCGCCTCCCCTTGGAGGGGCATTACGTCCCCAGGGTGCACAATTTCGCACTAAAAATTCCATGGGCGGCCGAGGAGCCGAATTAAATGATGCGTAGTTATCAGCTCAACTGAACAGCAACGCACTTCGGACTTGCATACCAGCAGGGCACTGTAAAATGCCCAATCATAAGCAACATGTCCACATGGCTTAAGCCATCTAAGTGGCAGACGCACACCTTTTCAAAGGACTCGACCAGCGAAAGCGTCAAGCAAACAAACGTCCGAGGTCGCGGACAACCCATACCTCCTTCGCTTCCAACGAAGGCAAGCTGATCAACAGCACGGAGACGCAGTTGTGCGACAGCGACGGGCTTGGGCGAATAAACCCATTAGCATATCCGCCCTGTTTTTACTCCTTTACTTTTTTAAGTTGTATCTTCTACAAGTTTCTTTTGTTAAAGCTCGGCATGTACGGCTCGACCACATGAAATAAAGGTGCACCCATCGAGGTCATTGCGCATGTCCTTATGTTCACTGCTTTTGAGCCTAAAGAATACACTCACGATACAACTGTCATTTAAAATTACTATGGGCTTCGCTTTTAATCTCACGCCCCACCGCCCTACAAGTCCGAAGTATCTATTTGGCTTCTTGGATGTTGCATTATATGAATCAGTTTTGAACCTCGATTTTGGTCAATAGTTGGGTTGCCCGGCTCCTGTGCTTACCCCTTACATTTTTTATCTATTCAGCTAAGGGTGTAAAGGGAGAACCACTGCGATTGCGCTGTCAGCTTACATGGCAAAGCACCTCAGTGGATAAAGCCGAAAACTGACTGTCCTAGTAAGCGTAAACTGGTCGGCCATCCGAAGACAACGTCCAGCAATGTACCCTTGAGGTTACCCGTGTTAAACGAAGGGCTCCTTATCAAATCAGCCAAAGTGGTTAATGGCATAGACCTCAGCCATATAGCCGAAGCACTCCATGGACCGGGGGCTCGTCATCAGCCCCCACAGTCAAGCTCCTACGACTAAGTGAAAGTTATAAAACATCTATAGTCTGATTGCCTTGTTTTCGCGAGCATGGACCGCCTTCGGGAACCAAGACGTCGGCTAAGGGTCATGACTGCTGCGGAAGCACCTGATGTGCACTACACAAAGGGGTCGAAGCCGATGACTGGTCACTTTTAGTTAAAAACAGTCACACAGGAGTCAAAAAATAAAAACACACAAGCACATGTCAGAAAATAAAGCCGAATTCATTGCAAAATAAAGGATAGTTTTTTACATCCAAACTACACTTCGGCATACCGAAGTACAAATCTAAAAATACAGATTTTCCTTAGAGCATTCCGCCTCGGTGATCCGGGCCCCTTCCATCGCCTTGCTCATGTACTGCTCCATGGTTCGGTTCTTCCCTTCGGGGAGCCGGGCGGCCACGACCGCCACTTCAACACGCAGGTAGTGCGTATTGACGCGGGCATACACCCGCTGAGCACCCTCCAGGCACGCTGAACACTTCCAGCGCACCAACTGGGGGGCGGCCTCCCGCAGACTAGCAAAAAACCCGAAGAAGCTAGTCGGCAGGGCCTTCGCGGGCCAAAGATTGGCACAGAGGTCTTGAAGCGTCGGCTTCGCCATACGCAGGAGCTCCATCAACTGCTTCATTTGGTCGTTTAGCAGTTCCGGATGCGAAGGCACCTGGAATTGCAGCCAGAACGCCTTCTCCACAACATGGCCCTCCTGCGCGCCATAGTAGCGGCTGGCGTCTGCCGCGCTCCTCGGAAGATCCGTGAAGGCCTTTGCGGATCGCCACAGCTGGGTGAGCTCGACGAACCCCTTGCGGCCGAAAACACACTGAAGCAAAAATGGCTTACCGGTAGCGATCTGCTTCACTTGCTGAAGCACCTCGTGGTCTGCACGGGCCTGGGATTGGACCTCGGCATGCGCCTGGCGCAGCTTTTCGAGCTCGGTGCTCGCCACCTTCTCGTTCTCCTGAAGGGTGTCACGCTCTTTGTAGATGCCCTCCAGGGTCTCCTCCACCTCCAGGACCCGTGCCTGGTCCTTGCCACTGGCCACCTTTTCGGCAGCCAGCTCCTCTTCGGCCTTCGCGGCCGCAGCCTTCCGCTGCTCGGCCTCTTGCCGAGCTTTGGCCAGCTCGGCCTTATGTGTCTCAAGCTCCGTCGTAGCAGCTGTCATGCAAAACAGCTCGGTGTCAGACTTAGATATTTGAAGAACATCTCCCGAAGTAAAATCGGCACTCTCAAAACTTCTTGAAGTTTACCTTGAGACAGCTCGATCTGCTTTTTCATCAGATCGAGGTCCTCCTCGGACCTCTGCAGCTTCCTGTTCATCTCCGCCACCTCCTCGGAGGCGGAGTTCGGAGCCGAGGACGACACCTGCAAATACGCACTCACGCGTCAGTCCCTGGTCACACCCTTTTTAAAGATCGGCCAGAGCCTAGGGGGCTACAGGCCATGCAACAAAGTCTTACTCGAGCATCGACCCCAAGGCCAGTTTTGGCAAACTAGCTTTGGGCTCGGGGGCTACTGGCTGGCTATGCTCCTATAAACGCCATGCTACGCAATAAGTCTTCGAACAAAAGCCCGCTACTACAGGCAATCATAAACTTGAAGGTTATTCATAATTACAAACGCGAAAGAGTGTACCTCGAAGCTCCTGAAGAGGCCCTTGAAGACCTCGCGCATTCCGGCCTCCGCAGACCGGAAGCCTTGTAGCGCCGTACCGATTAAGGCACGGTGCTCTTCTGCGATGGAGGGGCCCGTTAAGGCCGCCTCCATCTCCTCAGGTCACCCCGCGCCAACCCGCTCAGCGATGGGAGGCGGGGGTGGAGCAACCACTACTACAGGCGACCGCTAACACGACACATGAATCAGAGACCCCGCGACCAAACTGTGTGTGATGCATGAATTGCAAACGGTGTCGTAAGAAAAATGTCGCCAATAAGACGAACTGTTTGCGATGCCAGAGACATAAAAAACGATTCAGATTAGAGACGCGTGTGCGATACATGGCATACAGTTGATCCATACGAACTATTTGCGATAAGCCAGAACAACAAACACGGTCAGCCAGTTCGTGGTGTGTGCAATACATGGCATACAGTTCACTCGGATGAACTGTTTGTGATTACCCAACACAACAGAAATGGGCAGCCAGTTCGAGGTGTGTGCGATACACGTCATACAGTTCACTCAGATGAACTGTTTGTGATTACGCAACACAACAGAAACGGTCAGGCAGATCAAGGTGTGTGCGATAGACGGCATGCGGTTCACTCGGATGAACTGTTTGCGATTACCCAACACAACAGAAACGGTTCAACTTAACAAGATGTGTGTGATACGCGGCAAACAGGTCAGTAATCCGAAATGTGCGGGAAGACGGATAACAACGCGGACGATTCCTGCTAATAACCCATGTGTGTTGTGGGCAAACGCTTGCTGGTAAACATTTGTCAGTGATTGATGAAATCATCACCGACGAGTTCTGTAGTTTAGTCCGTGTGCGATGTGATTTGCTCTGTCTGCACAACATCTATGCTCTGTCTACAGAACAACAACATATATACTTATAAGGACATGATTGCATAACCAAATTTAACATCCAATGACGTTATATCACAAATACCAGAAAAATTGCAAGGTTCAAATTCCAGCATTACAAGGCCCAAATTCAAAGATTACAAGGTTCAAACTGTTCTTACAAATCAGATTCATCTTCTTCAGAATCTGAGCCATAAACTATTTGTCCGAATGGATCAGTCACCGAGAAGTCATATATCGGTTTGATAGTGTGACTTCCCAATAATCTGTCATTTGTAGTTCCAAACTGAAATTCAGCTTCTGCAAAGACTTTTCCATTCAGTTGTAGACGCCTGCGCTGATCAGCCAACCATTCACTTCTGCGCACTAAATATAGTGCAAACCTCATTACCTTGAGCACACTTGCTCTCTGAACAAAGAACCAGGCGAATTTAATCTCTGGTGTGGTGCCTCGGTAGTGGTTCAAAGTAATTTATGTCAGATGAAGATCAAGGCATTCAATGGGATTGTTATATTGCGCCACATTTCCACTTTCGGGCCTGCTTCTATCTGCAAACGAAGACAACATATTAGTGCCTAGCTGCAATTTTGCAAACTTCGGGCCTCTTTGATTTGCAGGATTTCTAAAATACACGAATAGAGTGACATGACATCTTCAATCGTTCATGATTAACATCTAAAAAAATATATGTATTGAAATCCTCCAAATTTCCTTTAGAAATCGTACTACATTTGTCATTGTAATCATGGGTAAAAGTAACAACAAATTGAACTCCATTGTGGTTAACAATTAACAGGAAAGGAGCATCACCTCGATGTATAGCTTCTCCGTGCACGGAAAGCATCTAAGGAATCTAACAACTTCATCCAGATCGGGGCCGACAGATTGTAGTGCCAAGATCTTCACTGTGCGCGGAGACGGGGTCAAGCTTGTGGGGATCATTTTCTGGATGACAGCCGAACATAGATCAACAAAACTTAGATAAAATGTGATGTCCAATAAGAAGAATGAGAAGAATAAGACTATTGTACCTGAGCGGGTAATGATCCAGCAACAAGTCCGGAGAATTCAGCACATGAATAGCCCAACACTGTCAATTTCGGTGCGTCGTTGACCCTGATTCTTGTTGGACCTTCTTTATCAAATACAATCAATGTCTCAAGGAAAGGCGCATTCTCAATGACCATTTCGTGAAACACCTGAAATGACAGCCTGTTGTGGCACCAGCAATGCACATAAATCATACGGACATTTGTCGAGGCGATGCGGAGGCTACTGAACCCATCCATCACCTGAATATGAAGGTACTCAAGCGCTGTACAGCCACCGAGCAGGCACTCCAAATCCTCCCTCGAGATGCGGACACCCATGAGCTCGAGGTGCTTCGGTTTAGAGAGATGAAGAGCGGGCACGGCATCAATCTGGGGGAAAAGGCACTGCCTGAACGTAGCACGGCGCAGCCTGGGCGCGAGGCGGAGAGCGGACGGCGGCAGCAAACGCGGAAGTCCAGCATGAAAGCTGAGCTCCTCGAGCTGATCTAGGGCGGGGGATAGGAACCACTCGTGAAACTTGCGTTCGGCCTTGCAATTGGAATGGAACTTGCCGATGACAAGGCGCCTGACCGGCCCAGGGTGCGTGGCGAGGATGTGGGACAATGCGTCCAAGCGTTTGCGCTCCCCTCTGCAGAGCTCGTTGTCATCGATGAGGTCCAAGGGGGTGGAGAGCCAAATGGGGCGCCACCGCCGGGAGAGGACAGTGGTCCGCACGCCAGATTTGATGGGGAGGAGGGATATGATGCTTACCAACATCTCGTCGGGGAGGCTGCTGATGAAGTCCACGCTCGCCGGAGGCTCTTGCGGTTCTGGCTCAACCCGCCCCCGCTTGTTGGTCGGCTCGTCCTCCATCGCAGCAGGCGGCGATCCTCGGCGGCGGCGCTTACAGATAAGAACGGAGGAGTAGGAGGAGCACTGGAAACTGTTCTACGTACCTTCCCGAGGTGGCCGAAACCAAGGCCATCAATAAATTTTGCTCGCTGGCAGGTCAAAGGGCTCGCTTCCCGGTGAGCCTGCGCGGCGAACTGCTCACACGCATCCCGTCGAGCCTGCACGGCGGACAGCTCGCATGCGTCCCGTCTAATCAAACAGCTACCCGCGATAGTAAATGGTTAGTGGAACGCCCACGGTTGGAAGAATACAGCCGTTTGCGATAATAACGTGGCGGCTATTTGTTCCAAAATGCCTAGAAAACTCAAATAATGTAAAAGGAAGGTAAAACAAATGCTGAATAATTTCATATTTTAGCACAGCACTCCTATAGTTGCATGTTGCCTCTGTAAAATAAATCAAGGTGGGAAGAGTCAGCGTATATCGTTTCGGACACAGAGGTGACACGTTCCCTCTCGGAACCATGAGGCTTCTTGAGAGAAGCTACGGTTTGTAAGAAGCTTATACCAAAACATGTCCCTAAATTGGATAAAAAAATTACCACAACATGTTGGTGCCATGTCATGACACCATGCCAAGTTTCATGGTTTTCAGGCGAGTTTTGGATTTACAGGAATTTTGAAACCAAGTTTCTCAATGTTTCCGGCCGAGCCATGATGCCCAGATGTTTGAATTCATCCTCATTTCTTGCATGGCACCTAAACATTCACCCAAGGACACATATATGATTTTTCAACCCATTTTGGTGCACTCGAGCATGTGCCTGTAGTTCAAATTTGAATTATGCACATTAAATGCCTAGAAACTCAATTAATGTATAAAAAAGGCCAAACGAACCCGGAATAATTCCAAGTTGTAACACGAAACTCCTATAGTTGCATGTTGCCTCTGTAAAATAAATCAACGCGGGAAGAGGCAGCGTATGCCGTTTCGCACACAAAGGTGACACGTTCCCTCTCGGAACCATGAGGCTTCTCAAGAGAAGCTACGGTTGGTAAGAAGCTTATACCAAAAGTTGTCCCAAATCGGCTAATTTTTTTACCACAACATGTTGGTGCCATGTCATGACACCATGCCAAGTTTCATGATTTTCAGGTGAGTTTTGGATTTACAGGAATTTTAAAACCAAGTTTCTCAATGTTTCCGGACGAGCCACGATGCCCAGATGTTGGAAATTCATTCTCATTTCTTGCATGGGACCTAAACATTCACCCAAGGGCACATATATGATTTTTCAACCCATTTTGCTGCACTGGAGCATGTGCATGTAGTTCAAATTTGAATTATGCACATTAAGTGCCTAGAAACTCAATTAATGTATAAAACAAGCCAAACTAACCCGGAATAATTCCAAATTGTAACACGAAACTCCTATTGTTGCATGTTGCCTCTGTAAAAAAAATCAACGCGGGAAGAGGCAGCGTATGCCGTTTCGCACACAGAGGTGACACGTTCCCTCTCGGAACCATGAGGCTTCTCGAGAGAAGCTACGGTTTGTAAGAAGCTTATACCAAAAGTTGTCCCAAATCAGCCAATTTTAATACCACAGCATGTTGGTGCCATGTCACGACACCATGCCAAGTTTCATGATTTTCAGGTGAGTTTTGGATTTACAGGAATTTTAAAACCAAGTTTCTCAATGTTTCCGGACGAGCCACGATGCCCAGATGTTTGAAATTCATTCCCATTTCTTGCATGGGACCTAAACATTCACCCAAGGACACATATATGATTTTTCAACCCATTTTGGTGCACTAGAGCATGTGCCTATAGTTCAAATTTGAATTATGCACATTAAATGCCTAGAAACTCAATTAATGTATAAAAAAGGCCAAACGAACCTGGAATAATTCCAAATTTTAGCACGACACTCCTATAGTTGCATGTTCACTGCAAATAAATGTTCTAGCAATTCAAACACCCTGTAACCCATTTTGTCTTTCAAATCAAAATGAAAAAATCAAGTACACCACAAACAGTTTATTAGCAAGAATCGCGTGCGATACGGTATAAAATATCTAGGGGCACCCTCATGTATGGCTTACGCCGAAAGTTTCATTAGCTACAGTCCACCGCCAGCGCGACAACCACACTTGGGCGCCAGTTTTTCGCTGCACCGAGCGAAAATTTGGCAACCGCGGAAATATCTAGCTCCCCGCCTCCCCCCCCACATTTCCACTGTTTCCTCCTTCATTTCCAAGTTCAAACCTTCACTGCTTGCTTGCAGCGCCGCCTGCTCGCCGGCGACGCTCCTTCCTGTTGCGCGGCCTCGTCGATATAGTCAGGTAATCCACACCCCACCCCCATCCTCCTCCTCCTTCTCCATCCTACATGCCCCGACCGCCGGCGTGACACCTTCCACCCAAATCACTGCCCCATCCTCCAAATAAGCACCGCCCATAGCCATTTTGCACACAGTATAGCCAGGAGCTCAAGGAGCATCTGGCAGTGGAGAAGCAAATCGCGGTCGCACGCGCGGATGAGCTCGCGATGGCTGCCATGCGTGCTGACCGCCAGATCTTGCAGGAGCACCTCGCCGTCGAGGCCACCGTTGACGCCTCGCGCACGGACGCCGCCACGCGGTTGGCTGCTTTAAATGACAGTTCGTGGTATTTTCTCAAGCCCACCGCCAGTGCCTTCTAGTGAATTATCCTCTGTAATGTTAATATGCAATCTGATCTACTGAAATGTGATGTTCAGTTAATAGTTTTGTTCAACAATTGCTATATTTCCCAGTAGTTCTTAAGCATGCTTGGTTTGGTTAACTGTCTAACTTCTAGTATACGTTCTATTCTGCAATACGGTGCTCAGTTAACTGTTTGGTTCATTTGTTGTGTTGTCCAGTTAACTGTTTGGTTCAGTTCTGCAATTCGATGTTCATTTGTTGTGAGTACAATTTTGTATTGTTATGCATGTGAGAAATACATCGAATTTGGCTGTACAAAATACGTAGTACATGAGAAACATATACATTTGCCATATTTCCTAGTTCTTAAGCATGCTTGGTTTGGTTAACTAGCTTTTCCATGCGGCTCGAATTAATCTGCTGGATCTGCAATTTGTTTATTTTTCATTAACATATTCTACTGATAGTATGCCAACTCTCACTTAACCTAATCAATAACTGCCTTATATGTGTTGCAGGGAAACAATGGGAGGCACTGAGGTTTACCATCGAGGTTCGCACATGCATGGTCCTTTGTCTAATAGCACATTATTGTGCAATTGTAGGAACCATTCTAATATTTAGGTTTTTAACAATTTGGTCTTGCACATGTAGGTCCTGCTGTCAGAGGTTTAGACCCACTATTCGACCCATTTTGCATATGGGGAAATGAGATGTCCATGAATATCAGTCAAGTCAAGAAACTCAAAAAGATTGTTAGGATAAAGAAACTAGCAACGAATAACAGCAAGATCTTTGTTTGCACAATGAAGAAGACATCAGTCAACTATAGGATGGTACTAACTCTTTTACCTTGTTTTTTTTCCTTTGCGCCATTTCAAAATTTAGAACAAATATTTATGCATATCTTTGTTTACAGTCCTTTCCAAAGCACTTCACCGATGATTACCTCTTAGACCACCTGCATGGTCAAGAGGTGAGGAAGGTATTCATTCAACACCCACGGTACAATATTGAAGTCTTCCTCAAGAGGACGAAGGTTAGGCGGGCAATTATCCACAACCACTGGCCTAAAGTTGCAAGGACATTCAACATCACTGAAGGCTCAATACTCGCCTTCTGCTTCAGCAGTTCTCCAGATGAGATTCATCTGTCTATTTACCGTGTATGATGCTACTTTCAAAAGGTTTTAGATGTTGCATGTGAAACTTGGCGCTGTTGTGTAATGCCGTAGGTAGCTACATGCCTATATGGAGTAACTGAGTGCTAAAGTTATCTGATGTAATTCAATTATGAAATCCTGGTTGCCGTGATACGGATATGAAATATATGGTGTGTTTGATATGAAATGTCAATTTTATTACTAAATGGATTATCAATAATTGGCCAATTAGCCTGCTTATTGGGTTTTTCTATTGCAGACGGTTTCTCAGACAACACCGTGGGCGATGAACTCAAACAACCCACACAGTTTCTAGAAAGTAGGCGTGTTGGATCAATGAACAATCACACACGACTTCCGCCGGACAAATGTTTGCGTTAGGCCACCTTACACAAATGTTTCCACATAAAAATTGTGTGTGATGTACATACGAACGGAAACGTTTGTCTGGGATTCACCATGTGGGATGTACATACGAAAGGAAATGATTGGGCCTGTATAATTGTCTGCGATGGCTCGCCCGATCACACACGAGCTCTTTTTGCCCCGCATGTGTGGCCGGAGCCTCCATCGCCAACGGTTTCTAGGTCGTGTGGGTTGGACCCCCCTATCGCACACACAGGCAAGGCGACGGTTTAAAACTCCGTCGTGGAAAAGGGGTAAAAACCGTTTGTATAGGACGTCTCTACACCAGTGAACCTCTGAACCCACCACCGAAGTGCTGGGAACGAGGGTCTCCGGCTGCGGCGCAGTCACCGGAGACTGTTCGGGCTGAGCTGAGGTCTGGCCCAACCCTTCCTTAGGGACCTCGGGGACTGGTTCCCCTTAGCCCGGTGCGGCCGAGGTGTCAACCTCGGCCACGATGACCGGTGTCCCGGCCCCCGATGTGTTGGATGGAGGGGCCGGACTGGATGACACTTCCCCCAGCCCTTCGAGAGCTGGGGGAGTCTTGGCGCGCTCGGGCGTCCCGCTGTCCGACGGGGGCATATCGCCCGAAGTGTCACCACTGAGGCGGGCCCCCGGCGGGCTGGCAAAACATCCCTTGTAAGTCTCATGTGGGAAATAGGCTCTCGAAGTCTAAATTAAGTACTGATTACATACCTCCAGGGCGCCGGTTTCTTCCTCCCTGGGGCGAGGAGGTCCTCGTCCAAATCTTCGGGGAAGTTGGGCTTCTCCGGTAGGACGGGATCGGCTGAGGCCTTGCGCGGCCTCTTCGGGCCTTTCGGCCTCGCCTCCTCTTCGGCGCCCTCTTCCCTTTAGGGGAAGATCTCTCTTCCCCCTCTCCTCCCTCCTCGTCTTCGTGGGTGGAGGAGGTGTGGGTTTCCTTGGACCGGGTGACCGAGGTCTCCCAACCTCGGAGGCCCGCTCTGCCCCTTGGAGGTCTGGACTCCTTGGGGATCACCACATGTGGCTCCTCGGTCAGGAGGGTCACAAGCTAGGGAGTCCTCTCCCCCTCAGGCAGCGGCGTCGGGCACAACATCTTCTGCACCTTGGGGATCCACTTCTGCAAGTGCTCGATTGGTTAGCAAACGTTTGTGAGGGACCAGGAAACGCAAAGTGTAAAACTAAGCATCGAAATTTACCTCGGGGCCGTCATGGGCGGCTTCGAAGCCGAAGTCCCTCCCGACCTCGGGAAAGCCGTCCTTGGACGGCTTGAACAGCAGCTTCCACATCCCTGCCGGGGTGGAGCGGAAGAAGTGGTGGATGATAACCCACAAGTATAGGGGATCAATTGTAGCTTTTTCGATAAATAAGAGTGTCGAACCCAACGAGGACCTAAAGGTAGAATTAATATTCCCTTCAAGTTCTATCGACCACCGATACAACTCTACGCACACTTAACGTTCGCTTTACCTAGAACAAGTATGAAACTATTTTGTAGGTGATAGGATATGTTTGCAAGAATAAAACTAGAAGTACTTTGCGAGAATAAAACTATAAGTAATTTGCAAGATAATAAAAGTTAGTTGTTTAGTAGAAAGCTTTTGTAACACAAGAGAATGATTTGTCCCTAGGTAATCGATAACTAGACCGGTAATCATTGTTGCAATTTTATATGAGGGAGAGGCATGAGCTAACATACTCTCCGTACTTGGATCATATGCACTTATGATTGGAACTCTAGCAAGCATCCGCAACTACCAAAGATCATTAAGGCAAAACCCAACCATAGCATTAAGTATCAAGTCCTCTTTACTCCCATACGCAACAACCCCCTTACTCGGGTGTAAGCTTCTGTCACTCTAGCCGCCCACCATATGAGAATTATGAACGTATTGCAAACCCTACAGCGGGAATCCCCCACGTGTGCGCGGCACGGAAGGCACCATCAGACAGCACCAAAATAAAACGTACAACTCAAACCAATCACGATCATCAATCAACCCATAGGACAAAACGAATCTACTCAAACATCATAGGATGGCCACAAATCATTGGATAATAATATATAGCATTAAGCACCATGTTTAAGTAGAGAATTACAGCGGGAATTGAGAGGTTACACCATTGCATAGAGGGGGAGAGAGTTGGTGTTGACGGCGGCGAAGTTGTTGGAGTAGATCGCTGTCACGATGATTGCCCCGGCGACGTTCCGGTTCCACCGGGAGAGAGGGGGAGAGGGCCCCCCTCCTTCTTCTTCTTCCTTGGCCTCCCCCCTAGATGGGAGGAGAGTTCCCCCTCTGGTCCATGGCTGCCATGGTGGCGGAGGGGCAGGAGCCCCTCCAAGATTGGATCTCTCTCTCTCTGTTCTCTTCTGTTTCGCGTTCTGCTTTCTGGCCTTTCACCGTTTCTTAAATTCCCAGAGATCCGTAACTCCGATTGCGTTGAAATTTTAACACGATTTTTTTCCGGATATTAGCTTCCTTGCGCTCGAAGAATAGCACCAACCGACCTACGAGGGCCTCACGAGGCACCACGGCGCGCCGGGCCCCCCTTGGCGCGCCCTGGTGCCTCGTGGGGCCCACGAGCACCGCCTTGCGTTGATTCCTCCTCCCAAAAATCACATATATTCCAAAATAATTCTTTGTAAAATTTTATTGCATTTGGACTTCGTTTGATATGGATATTCTGCGAAACAAAAAACATGCAACAAATAGGAACTGGCACTGGGCACTGGATCAATATGTTAGTCCCAAAAATAATATAAAATGTTTCCAAAAATATGTGAAAGTGGTAGAATATTGGCATGAAACAATAAAAAATTATAGATACGACGGAGACGTATCAGCATCCCCAAGCTTAATTCCTGCTCGTCCTCGAGTAGGTAAATGATAAAAAAGATAATTTTTGATGTGGAATGCCACCTAGCATAATCTTGACCATATAGTTTAATCATGGCATGAATATTAAGACACGAGTGATTCAAAGCAATAGTCTATAATTTGATCTAAAGACATCAATACTCAAGCATACTAACAAACAACCGTGTCTTTCAAAATATCAACGCTAAAGAAAGTTATCCCTAGCCCATTATGCTCAGTCATTGATCCATTCATGAAACACATTCAACATTAACTACACCCAATGCACAAGTATGACAATAGTGCTCTCCAGTTGGTGCTTTATAAGAGAAGATGGAGACTCAATAAAAATAAAAATGCATAAAAGTAAAATAGATAGGCCCTTCGCAGAGGGAAGCAGAGATTTGCAGAGGTGCCAGAGCTCAAAGTTTAAATTAGAGAGATAAAATTATTTTGAGAGGCGTGCTTTTCTTGTCAACGAAAACGACCGAGAATTCCCAATATTTTCCATGCTAGACACATCATAGGCGGTTCCCAAACAGAAAGTAAAGTTTATTTCCTTTCCACCATTCTTTCACAATCCATGGCTAGCCATATCCACGGGTGCCCTCCATACCAACACTTTCCAAGGAATTTTGTTGTTATTATTTTTTTATTCATTGTGGGACTGGGCATCCCTATTACCAGCCACTGTCTCGTGCAATGACAAGTGAATAAACACTCATCATGAGAATAACACACCTAGTATGGAAAATATTGTCCACCCCCTGCCGCTTCATGAGCGGTACGGGCACACAAAACAGAAAATTATTTTGAAAATTAGAATTGGCACATGCAAATTTACTTGGAATGGCATGGAAATACCGCATATAGGTAGATATGGTGGACTCATTTGGCACAACTTGGGTTTAAGGAGTTTGGATGCACAAGCAGTATTCCCGCTTAGTACAAATGAAGGCTAGCAAATAGATTGAGAAGCAACCAACCAGAAAACAAAAGCGGTTATAAGCATGCATTGAACATAACTAACACTGAATAATGCACCATAAGTAGGATATAACTTCGTTGCATAACTATTGACTCTATGTGCATGCATAGGGAATAACAAACCTTAACACCAATATTCTTACTAAATCACAATTACTCACTAGCATAACTCACATATTATCATCTCTATATCGCAAAACTATTGCAAGGAATCAAACATATCATATTCAGTGATCTACAAGTTTTATGTAGGATTTGATGACTAACCATGTGAATGACCAATTCCTGTTGACTCTCTAAATAGATATAAGTGAAGCAAGAGAGTTTAATTCTTTCTACAAAAGACCACACTCTAATAAATATAAGTGAAGCAAAAGAGCATTCTACAAATAATGGTTTTCTATATGAAGAGAAACAGGCATCCAAACTTCAAATGATATAAGTGAAGCACATGAAGCATTCTATAAAGCCATACTCAAAAGATATAAGTGAAGTGCATGAAGCATTCTATAAATCAACCAAGGACTACCTCATACCAGCATGATGCATAAAAGAAAAGGAAAAAATAAACACAAAAGACGCTCCAAGAATTTACGCATATCATGTGAACAAAACAAAAACCAAGACATACTGATAATTGTTGAATAAAGATGGGATGCCTTCCGGGGCATCCCCAAGCTTAGACGCTTGAGTCTCCTTGAATATTTACTTGGGGTGCCTTGGGCATCCCCAAGCTTGAGCTCTTGCCTCTTCTCAATCTTCTCATATCAATACCTTCTCGATCTTTGAACTCTTCATCCACACAAAACTTAACAAAACCTTCGTGAGATCCGTTAGTATAATAAAGCAAATCACTACTTTAAGTAATGTTGCAAACCCATTAATATTTTATTTTTGCATTATACCTACTGTATTCTAACTTCTCCATGGCTTATACCTTCCGATACAATCCATAGTTTCATCAAAACAAGCAAAACAATGCATCAAAAAAAGAATCTGTCAAAAACAGAATAGTCTGTAGTAATATGAACATTGAACATACTTCTGTAACTCCAAAAATTCTGAAAAATTAGGACAAAATAAAGAATTTGCATAGTAGTCTGTGTAAAAATTTCAGAATTTTTGCATGTTCCAATAAAAAAATGTAAATTCACGCACTACAGCAAAAGTTTCTGTTTTTGCACCGCACACACCAAACAAGCAATTTAAACATCCTAACGGTAAATCTTGGCACATTATTTTTATAATACAATGGATTTGTACAAGGGGATAATTATTTTTGCTAAAAAGTTTCTGTAATTCAAGATTTGCAAAGTTTTCATGGGCATGAACAAAGTTCAAGGAGCTCCCCCACTTCAACGGTGCTCGTCTTTCTTACTTTCACTTTTCTTTTTGAAAAGTTTTAGGTTCCCCTCTATATTTTTTTATTTTTAAAATTTATAAAAGCACTCAACAGAAATAAATGACTCTCTAAAACTTCCGGGTTGTCTCCCTGGCAGCGCTTTCTTTAAAGCCATTAAGCTAGGCATAAAGTGCTCAAGTAATTGATCCACCCGGATCCCAAGGTATATCAAAGCCAATTTTAATTAACAATGATTTGTAATTTAGTAGTGAGCAAAAAATAACATATATCATGCAATGACGAAGTCTAACTCTCTTCCTATGTATCGGCATGTCATAAAAGAACAATTCATGCACATCAAGTAAAGGTCAATACATAGTATAAGCAGTTTCTTGCAATTTTATCGTATTGGAAACATAGAGAGGTAGAGATGTAGTTCCTATCTCATAATAATTGCAAGTAGGAGCAGCAAGCACATGCATATTATATCCATCAAAATCATCATGTGTAGTAGTAAAACGCAACCCATCAATATAATCCTTAATAAGAGCAAACTTCTCCGATATAGTGTAGTTGGGAGAATTCAAAAAGATAATAGGACTAACATGTGTGGGTGCAATAGCAACAATTTCATTCTTAACATAACGAACTATAGCAAGTTCATCTCCATAAGCATAATTCATATTGGCATCATGGCCACAAGCATAGCAAGCATCAATTTCATCAAAAAGGGATATTTCAAACGAATCCAAGGGATCATAGCAATTATCATAGCATTCATCCTTCGATAAGCACGAAGGGAAATTAAACAATGTATGAGATAAAGAGTTACTCTCATCAGAAGGTGGGCACGGGTGATCAATCCGCTCTTCCTCCTTTTGTTCTTCGCTCTCCTCCTCAATTTTTTCATCTAATGAGCTCACAGTGTCATCAATTTCTTCTTCCATAGATTCCTGCAAAATATTAGTCTCTTCTCGGACAGCGGAGACTTTCTCAATAAATTGATCAATATAGGCATTGTATTCATAATTCTCATAGCAATATTTAAGTATAGCAAAATTGTCAGATCGGTAAACAGCATCATCATAATTTTCATATTTTTCAAACAAAGATTCAATTTCATAAGCACCCTTAAAAGCAACAAATTCTTCTATTTGTTCCACATCATAGTAATCATATATACCATTAGCATAAGAAGCCAAGGTTTCATTATCATTAAATTCACATGAAAAGGGAAGGTGTGGAGCCTTCATCCTAGAGCAGCAAGTATAATCATATCGTAAGCATAAATTCCGAGCATACCAATGCAAATAATAAATTTGATCCCATAAGAGTTTCCCTTTTTGAGACAAGTGATAATCCCTAAAGTATTCCCGTTGATCCAAAGTAACTCCCATTATCAAGTTGAATGGAGTTTTATCAGGATTATCAAAGTAGTATTTAATGTTTTCCACATAACGAGCATCGAGGGTTTTAGGAGGTTCCCCATCTCCATGAGTAGCAAGTACAACTAATTTTTTTGGTGTTTCGTGTTCCATATCCATAACTAAAGATATAAAACAACTTAGAACAGAAAATAAAATCTACTTAGTGATAAAGCAAACAAGCACACACGAGAATATCAACCCCACGCTATTGCTCCCCGGCAACGGCGCTAGAAAAAGGTCTTGATAACCCACAAGTATAGGGGATCAATTGTAGATTTTTCGATAAATAAGAGTGTCGAACCCAACGAGGAGATAAAGGTAGAATTAATATTCCCTTCAAGTTCTATCGACCACCGATACAACTCTACGCACACTTAACGTTCGCTTTACCCAGAACAAGTATGAAACTATTTTGTAGGTGATAGGATATGTTTGCAAGAATAAAACTAGAAGTACTTTGCGAGAATAAAACTACGAGTAATTTGCAAGATAATAAAAGTTAGTTGTTTAGTAGAAAGCTTTTGTAACACAAGAGAATGATTTGTCCCTAGGTAATCGATAACTAGACCGGTAATCATTGTTGTAATTTTATATGAGGGAGAGGCATGAGCTAACATACTCTCCGTACTTGGATCATATGCACTTATTATTGGAACTCTAGCAAGCATCCACAACTACCAAATATCATTAAGGTAAAACCCAACCATAGCATTAAGTATCAAGTCCTCTTTACTCCCATACGCAACAACCCCCTTACTCGGGTGTAAGCTTCTGTCACTCTAGCCGCCCACCATATGAGAATTATGAACGTATTGCAAACCCTACAGCGGAAATCCCCCACGTGTGCGCGGCGCGGAAGGCACCATAGGACAGCACCAAAATAAAACGTACAACTCAAACCAATCACGATCATCAATCAACCCATAGGACAAAACGAATCTACTCAAACATCATAGGATGGCCACAAATCATTGGATAATAATATGTAGCATTAAGCACCATGTTTAAGTAGAGAATTACAGCGGGAACTGAGAGGTTACACCGCTGCATAGAGGGGGAGAGAGTTGGTGTTGATGGAGGCGAAGTTGTTGGAGTAGATCGCCGTCACGATGATTGCCCCGACGGCGTTCCGGCGCCACCGGGAGAGAGGGGGAGAGGGCCCCCCTCCTTCTTCTTCTTCCTTGGCCTCCCCCCTAGATGGGAGGAGAGTTCCCCCTCTGGTCCATGGCTGCCATGGCAGCGGAGGGGCAGGAGCCCCTCCAAGATTGGATCTCTCTCTCTCTGTTCTCTTCTGTTTCGCGTTCTGTTTTTTGGCCTTTCACCGTTTCTTAAATTCCCGGAGATCCGTAACTCCGATTGCGCTGAAATTTTAACACGAATTTTTTTCCGGATATTAGCTTCCTTGCGCCCGAAGAATAGCACCAACCGACCTACGAGGGCCTCACGAGGCACCATGGCGCGCCGAGCCCCCCTGGCGCGCCCTGGTGCCTCGTGGGGCCCACGAGCAACGCCTTGCGTTGATTCCTCCTCCCAAAAATCACATATATTCCAAAATAATTCTCTGTAAAATTTTATTGCATTTGGACTTCGTTTGATATGGATATTCTGTGAAACAAAAAACATGCAACAAACAAGAACTGGCACTGGGCACTGGATCAATATGTTAGTCCCAAAAATAATATAAAATGTTGCCAAAATATGTGAAAGTGGTAGAATATTGGCATGAAACAATCAAAAATTATATATACGATGGAGACGTATCAGTGGATGGGCACCACGTCCTCGGGCTTGTACACCCACATCGGGGTAGCCCGGGACTGAAGCGGCAGGATGCGGCGGTGGAGCATGACGTTCGCCATGTCCGTCAGCTTGATGTCCCTCTGGTTTATCCAAAAGTCGATCTTCTTGGTCAGCACCTCCTCCTCCGCCGGGTTCCTCCAGTCCATGCCCTTCCTCTTCCAGGACACGAGCTTCTTCGGAGGGCCAGCCGAGAACTCGACCTTGGCTTGACCGGCGGCGAGCGGCTCTGTGATGTAAAACCACTCGCTCTGCCACTCCTTGACGGTCTCGATGAAGGTGCCTTTGAACTAGACCGCCTTCTGGTTCTTGCTGATCATTGCTCCCCCGCACTCAGCGAGCTCAGAATCGCTGGACTTCGGCTTGACGTCGAAGATCTTCAGCCACAACCCGAAGTGTGGCTCGATGCGGAGGAAGGCCTCGCAGATCGTGATGAAGGAGGCGAGGTGGAGGATGGAGTTCGGGGCTAGATGGTGAAAATCTAGCCCGTAGTAGAATAAGATCCCGCGCACGAAAGGGTGCAGCGGGAACCCCAGACCTCTGATGAAGTGGGGGACGAAGACGACCCGCTCCCCGGCCTCGGGAGTGGGTATGTGCTGCTTCGGAGTCGGCGCGCGAGTGCGAAACTCCGCGGAGATGTACCCCGCGCTGCGAAACTCCAAAATGGTGCCCTCCGTCACGGAGGAGCTGCCCCAGTACCCCTTGAGGTTGGGCTCCGCCATTGTTGATGCGAAGGGTGCTGAGGGAGTGGGAAGAGTTCGGGATTGGATCTGAGAGGTGGAGCTTGGGAGGCGATAGGCAGGGAAGCAAGGGAGCGTCTACTTTCTGTTGTTAACCCCTTGCTCTTATATGGGCTGGTGAAAAGGCCAAGAGTCCCTCCTTCCGCGCCGTTGAAATCGCCATTACCCGTAAAAGATGCCATTATGCGTATAGGGAGAAACAAAATATTAATGATATCCCTTAAAAAGTGGGCACGATCTCCGTTTCGATGGGACGCGCCTGTAAAAAGATTGCCTCGGGCCGCGACTCGAGTAAGCAGTAACTGCTCGCCGGGTCGTGGGTGGTGCCGCTTCAATAAAGTTATCATGCTAGAAAGTACTGTTCACACCTACGCGACAGGCCTTTGAGGCTAAGTAACCCCACGACCTCGGATATGGATCGTGTTTTTGATTGGGTTCCGAACAAGGGATGCCACTCCTTCGAGGAGTGGTCTGAGGCGGCCTTGAATAAGAAGACAAGTGTCAACAGGAGGAGGGAACTCGTCTGTCAAGCCAAGGACTCCGGATCCGAAGTTGCGAAGGGCGAAGGTGTCGTCCTCGGCATAGAAGACTAGTTCGGGGGCTACTGGCGGTGTCCTGGACTAGGCGGTACCAACCTAGACGGCCCATAGTCCTCGGGATGGGCCCGAAGGCCCTGTTCTCATCCAGATGGACTCCGGAAGCTGTGACGTGATCAAGATGGTATCTGCCGAAGACTTGGAGTGTACCCCAAGACATCTCCTGCCGCCTCCGTACGCATCCCTAGGTACTGCCTATGTAACCCTAGATGCCCCTACCTGGCGTGTATATAAGCCGGAGGGTTTAGCCTGTAGAAGACACGGAATCACAATTACCATCCACCTAGCTCTAGGGTTAGGCTTCTCCTGACGATCTCGAGGTAGATCAAGCTTGTACTCGATACTTCATCATCAATATAAACAAGAGCTGAACGTAGGGTTTTACCTCCATAGAGAGGGCCCGAACCTGGGTAAACACTGTCTCCTTCGTCCATGTTACCATTGATCCGAGATCCACAGCTCGGGACCCCCTACCCCGAGGTCAGCCGATTTTTACACCGACAATCATGCACTCAGGTACCACCTAGTAGATGATCATGCACACACACACACACACACACACACACACACACACACACCAATCTAGCAACTACACAAGTAACAACAGCAAAACAGCAAGAACATCCTAACACACTAGAATTCTAGGACATTCAATGTAGCAATGTGGTGTACCAATCCACCATTAGGACCCTAGGCAATAGCATGTGGCAAGAACAACACCAAATGCATCAATCTAGCATGAGCTCTAAGGCAGTAGCATTCTAATCTAAGCACTAGCAACATATGCATTGCTCTGATTCAACCAAAATAGACTGGATTCGAATTGAATCGGATCGAATCCAATCCAATCTAGTCCAAACAATCAAATCTAACATTGCCCTAAGCATGATTAAAGTAAGCAAAAACCCTAACTACGAACGCGAGCACGGGGAACAAATCGGCGCTTACCAGAGCCGCCGTCGTTGCAGAGAAGGCCGGCCGCGGAGAAAACCCCGGCGGGAATAGGGGTCCCACCGACGACGATGAGCCGGCCATTCCTAAGGCCGTGGTCGTGGTCCTTGTGGCGCGCCAGGATGTCAAGGATGAGCGCGCCGCCGTTGAGTTCCCCTCCCCTTCCACCGGACGCAGGGGGGAAACCCTCGAATGGGGGTAAAAATACCCCCATAAGCCGGGCCCACCGTCCTCGCAGACGGTGGGTTTGTAACCCCGCCGTCGTCGAGCCCAAGATGAGGACGTCCTTCACCGGTGGCAGAGCCGGAGCGCGCGGTGGGGGTGGTGCATTGGCCCGTGCCCGCGACATCGTGCAGAAAGGGGACGATGCCCGGAGAACTGCGATGAGATCCCGGCCGAAAGAGGCAAGGCCGGCAATCCATCTCTCCCTGATGGGGTTGCTGCCGGCGACGATGGGAGTGGGGGGCGGCGCGCCAGTGGCTCCGCCATCGGAGACACCGAAGGGGCTATGCGGGAGAGAGAGAGCGAGTGTGTGTGAACTGGCGTGTGAGGTGACTGGAGAGAACATGGAGAGTTATGAGACGTCCCGTCGTCTCCGACGCTTCTCCACGCATGCAGGCGTTCGCACGCGTGGATTGAGTGAGCCTGACTCGCAAAAAACGACCAATTCGGCAGTTCTCTCAGATGCAGGCCCAGAGCTGCTTTAAGTTCCGTGCATGTCGAAAAACATATGCAGCCCAGACAACCAAAGAGACCGATTTCATCTCGTGCGGGCCAGGTTGAGGATAATGCAGCCTGCCAAAAGCGTCACACAGTCCGGACCAGGAAAGTTTCCTCTCTACCCCTAAAAAAAGTCCTCTCTACCCCTAAAAAAAGGGAAGTTTCCTCTCTAGACTCAAAAGAAAAAAAAGTTTCCTCCGGCGTCTAAGCGCTGTGTCAGATAGAGCCCCGACGGCCCGACCCTACCCTGCCGGCGGCGAGGAGCAAGGATGACGGCGCCGAGGAGGTGGAGGTTCGCGATGGTCTGCTCGTCGAACATGAACCGGAGCATGGAGGCGCACGCGGTGCTGGGCCGCGCGGCGCTCGACGTCGAGTCCTACGGCACCGGCTCCCAGGTGAAGCTCCCAGGCCCATCGATGCACGAGCCCAACGTCTACGACTTCGGCACCCCTTACGGCGGCATCTACGACGACCTCCGCCGCAAGGACCCCGACCTGTCCGTACTATTCTAATCTCTTCCCTCTTCCTTCTTGGGTTTTTGGCGATCTGGTGCTCGGAGAGGCTGTTCTTGGGTTTATTTGAAAGAAACGGGAGGCTGTTACGTCCTGGCCGTTCGACGATTTTGGACATGGTTTATAAGAAAATTTATGGTAGTTTGGAGGAAACGTAGATAAATCGTGCAAATGTTTTGCGATATCTGGGGTTCCTTCCTGCCCATTGTATCCCCTTTACTCACTATCAGATTTAGGTCCCCCGATTTTGTTTGAAGCGCCTGTCGATTCTTGTGCAGTTCTGATTCAGAGACATGTAATCCTTAATGATTTGAGGGGGGAAATGTCGCAGCTCGCTTTTTTTTGTGTTTTCCTGGAACACTGAGATAACTGAACTCCGGATATTTTTATCTGTGGATTCCCCTAGCACTTTGTCAATGCATTCTTGTGCTGAGTACGGATTTGTGGTGACCCATCCAGGTACAAGAGGAACGGCCTACTGCCAATGCTGAAGAGGAACATCTCGGTGAAGCTGGCGCCGCAGAGGTGGCAGGATAACGCCGGCGATGGGGTGTTTGATATGATACTCACCTTTGAGGAGAGGGTCTTCGACTTAGTCGTTGAAGGTAATCAACTGACAGGGGGATGCAATTTTTGTTTACAAAGCACTTCGGGGACTAATCTCTGGAAACCTTTAGGATTGCATGGTTTTGTTGGCATTCACTGAGGCTGGGATTTGATCTGTGTGCAGATATGAATAACCGTGAGCAGAGGTTATTGAAGAGCGTGCTGATAATCAATATGGACGTGAAAGATAACCATGAAGAAGCTGCTATTGGGGCAAAGCTTGCTTTAGATTTATGCCACAAGGTATCCAAACAGCATAACATATACAGTGTGCAAAGTTATTCCTTCCATTGATTTTCTAATCACCAATAAAAATATATCTTTGTGTTTATTTTCAAAATGTATTTTGTACAAATGGTGTGAATGCTACTGATAGTGATGAACTAACTGTGCTCCCGCACACTAGGAACAATACATGCTAAATTGGATTGGGCCCATGTACTACTTCAAATCTTAAATTGTAGAAACGAGTGTTACTTAAAGTAAATAAATAGCTAAATGATGATGGAAGCTCTAGAACAGCTAAATCTTAGTGCAAGTTTACAAGTTCAACAAGCTAGTGCAGTGAATAAATAAAACAGAAACGAATCATCCATCGCAATTGGCATATTATTGCCGACATCATCCTCTTAGGTCTCCACTTCATAGCTCCATCCTCAATCCTCTTCTTTCCTCATGAACAAGTACTTAATAAGTGTACCACTTAAATTATCCTTTGAGATCCTAGTTGCATAGCCAATCCACAGGTAGCAACGAATAGAAAGGTTTTGGTAATTTACCACTTGGACAGCAGGCTACGTGCATTTTTGATGAAACAGAAAAATGACCATCAGTAAATAAATAGTAGTGATCAAGTCTAGCGTCTCAATCACCATGCAAGTGAATGTACTTGATACGTAGAAATCTTGAGGAAATGCCAATCCAAAGATTCATGTTTCAGGATACACCACTCCTTTTCTCATGTCAGTGGGAGATGGAGTAGCCTACCTTGAAACGCGACATGATTGTAGTTCCATACCCTAAAAAGATTATGTTAGAATGTAGCATGGATTCATTATTGCAAACCTGATAATACACCCAATCGGCCAACCTAAGTGTTCTGGTGACTTTTGCTGACAATTTTATTGATACTGTATGGGAATAGTATCTCCTGTGCCTGCCAAATTGCCACATCAAAGCACACCAACGAGGTTGCGTTGCTGCGTTGGTCAATTATACCTGCAGGGATCCCTCTGTATACACAACCATTTGTTTCATGTAAATTCACCTAGTATGATTCTGTGTCTGTGACTCCTAAGCATTGTCTTTAACGTTGCCCTTTTTCCCCCCAAACATGCCTCTTCAGGGCACCCTGTCCTTGAAGGATTCACGAATTGCAACTCCGTCCACAATGTAATGCACATGGTTTTTCATGTTATCACTTGCATATTTCACAATATGATACTTTATACAAAATTAATAAGACACTCAAGTAGGGTGAATATGCCTCAAACCATCATTTAAGAGTGGGTGTACAACGTGCCTCAAGAAAGCTGGTGCTGGCACTTCTAAAGTTATTCACGTATTCCTGTCTCATTTTAAAATTAGTCACTTGGTCCTATCTCATCAGCAAGCTCGACATCCTATTATGTATATATATATATCACTTAAGGAAAAAATCCATGCAGCAATGAAGGTCGACACTGTTGATGAAAAATCCATGCAGCAATGAAGGTTGAAACTGTTAATGAAAAAGTCATGCAGCAATGAAGGTTTAGGGTGAGGGCTTTGAAGCTGAAGTTCTGGGGCTTCATTTTCTTTGATCTGAAATCAGCTGCCAACCTTGGCATGCAGACACCATCTAGTGCAGTGAATTCCTACTGGGCGGGCATCAGCATATTAACCACCTCCACGTATACCTAGGTTTGAAGGTGATCAATGCGCTTGAGGTTCTTGACAGAGAGCGGGAGGCTGAGATATGTGATAGGGAATGAGGAGAGCCTTGTCGGGATCCTTTCCAGGATGTCATCCAACATGATACCATTGCATCTAATCGGTGCAACAAGGCTTTTTGGAAATTAGTCACTAGGCCGGCGACGTGGCCAAACTTGATAAGAATTCGAGAGAGGGCTGTCACGTCCTCCTTAGTAGGAGCAACAAAAATGGCCTCATCATCGGCATACATGGAGGTTCTGAATCTCGGTCCTTGCCTAGCCAGACGTTGCAACCAGCCCTGAATAGTGGCCTGCTCAAGAATGCTTTGAAGAGGGTCAATGGCAATCACGAATAAGAGAGGTGATAGAGGGTCGCCCTGTCTGAACCCACGACCATACCCTATAGGGTTTCCATGCAGACCATGAAGCAGGATGCGCGAGAAGGAGGAAGCGAACAAGGCGGCCACCCAATCCCGGAACCTAGGAGGAAAACCCCGGCGCGCGAGCACATCGAAGATATAGTCCCAAGGGACGGAGTCAAAGGCCTTCTTAGTGTCAAGCTTGAGCAGCAACATCGATCTCTTGTTGTGGTGGAGTCTTTTAGCATAATTGCAGACAAAAGCAAAGTTGTCATGGATGCTTCGTCCCTTGATGAACACACTTTGGGCGTTGGAGACCAAGGTGCTCATGTGCAGAGACAATCTGTTTGCCGAAATTTTAGCGATGATCTTAGCAATGGCATGGATTGGACTGATCGGGCGGAAGTCACTAATCTCCTTGGCCCCGTCCTTCTTGGGAAGAAGAGCAATATTTACGAAGTTGAGCCAATAAAAAATGGTCGTGTGGAGATTGGAGAAACGGTTGACGACCGCCATGATGTCGAGCGCAATCACACCCCAACAGGATTTGAAGAACGCGCCAGTAAACCCATCCGGACCGGGGGCCTTGTCACTAGGCATTCCCATGACGGCCGCCTTGACCTCTTCCTCCGAAAAAGGTGCGTCGATACCCTCAAGATTGGAGGCAATGATACACAAGTCCGGCCAGTTGAAGTCATAAGGGCGTTGAACAGGATGGCCCAAAGTGTTGGAGAAATGCGAGTGAACGATGGCCTCCTTCTCGTCATGGCTCGTGACCCATCCGTGGTTGTGCCTTAGCTGATGAATAAAGTTTTCGCGTCTACACCCATTGACACGCAGGTGGAAGAATCAGGTGTTTGCATCCCCCCCCCCCCCCCCCCCCCCTCTTGAGATGAGAGATGCGGGCACATTGCTTTTTCCTCGTATATTCAAGAACCGCCAAGCCGACAACTCTTTTCTGTAGCCGCTGTCTAATGTCGGCCTCCTCCGTGGATAAAGAATGGTGCTCCATGGCGACACCAAAACAGAGGATCACCTCCAAGGCCATGTGCAACTGGAGTTTAGCGTTGGAGAAGAGGAGCTTGCTCCACGACCGAGACGGGAGGCCACCAGCTGTAGTTTGTGATAGACGATTTGACACGGCTCCACATGCCCATGCGGCTCCGCCCAAGACTTTTCAACCACCTCCTTAAACCCCGGAATCTTGACCCAAAAGTTCTTGAATTTGAAGGATCTCGGCCGCTTCGGACCCCGGTCATGAACCAAAAGGAGTGGGCAATGGTCGGATAGGATGAGGACAAAGTATGCAGGATGTGGTTTCCAAACATGATGTTAGCATCATCATTGGCGAAGAAACTATCCAGCTAACATAATGTGGGGTTGAGCCTCTCATTGGATCAGGTGAACTTGCGGTTTTGAAGATGAATTTCCTTCTGCTCACAAGCACCCAGAGCATTCCTAAACCGAGTGAGGCGGCTCCTATCGATATTGTTATTGCTCTTGTCGCAGGCTCTGTAAATTTGGTTGAAGTCACCAAGGATCAGCCATTTGACATTAGGAGGGGTTTTTTGGGCAATGAGCTCCGAGAAGAATTCATTTTTGCAGGTTATCTTGGACATGGCATCTTCTTCGTCACTGATTTCAACATAGCCGGAGAGGGAGAAGGCGCCGGTGCTAATATTCGACATCTCAACAGAGTTTTCATCCCAGAGCATGAGGATACTGCCGCGGGTGCCCTCGGCAGGACGCTGGGCGTAGCGGCACAGGCGGTGACCACCCAGGAAACTGGCTGTTGCATCATCACAGCCACCAACTTAGATTCCTGTATGCAAGCAATTTGACATGGGGTGGCAGCAATGCATGCACCGACAGTATGTTTATGTTTGGGCTACACATGTTGGCACTTAAGCATACTCATCAACCAGCCCCATGAAGGCAATTCAGCAGCAGCCATCAGCATGCGGGACAAAGGAGGCAGACGGTAGTGAACCAAATTTTGGGATTGAACAGATTGCATAAGAGAGCAGCACACAACTTTCATGTAGTCTTCCCCAGTACAGCAGGAACCAAAATGACACTCTAATACAACTAGGACATTAGCAAACAGCAGCATCAAGCCCAACTGCGAACTAAAACCGGGGCACAACACACGTCTTGGTAGGATGTTGTAACATGTGGACTAGGCGAACTCAGCAAAGCAGCCGCAACCAGACTAGACCGCAGCAGAAGCCGCGGCCACCTGTGAATCCTGGACATGGTCCACAGGCCATTTGCTCCACCATGCGCGACCAGAGCATCTTCAACAGGAGTTGATAGGTCGCAGTCAATGCGGAATATATAAAAATTAGATGTATTTATTATTTTTATTTTATCATGATTTTGCTCACAAGCTTGTGTTTGTCATGTTAGTTTGCGCATGGTTTACAAGTTTGAAACGTGATGGTGAAGTTATTGTTCATGTTGTGTGAAACAAAGGAGAAGTTAACTTGTGTGCTCTGCTCTCGTGTTTTTCAGCTTGAAGCAGTGGCTGATGATTGGGAGGAAATAATCGATGACCTGATTGCTGCATTCGAGAAGCAGCACAAGCGGAAGCTCACATACTACATCTCCTTTTACTAACTTGGCACCGCCTTGTCCTTGTTTGGATGGATGGTTGGTAGTAGTATTCAGGAAACAGTACAAAACTGAATAGCATTGTGTTGCTGAGCAACTTTATCAGATTTTGATGTGCCCTCAGGTCAGGTGTCTTCTTCATTTGACCAGTCAGACCTGCTCTTCCTTCCATGGCATGGCGATCCATCGTCTGCCGGTGCCAGAACCCTGTCCTGCGATGCTGACAGCTCTGACCTGCAATTTTCAGTCAGCAAACCGTTTGTACAAGTAGAATTTTTGCTTGGAGGGCTGTCGCCCACACATCAGTTTCTGCCTTTCTGGTGGCGTTGCCGTTTTCCCCGTACGGCCTGTGTCGTGTACCGGTTTCTGCCGTCCTGCTTGTTTTGACGGCTTGATGTGGCTGACACTTTGGACTTCGGTTCTGGTTCTGGACGACTTAAGGGCAACTCCAACATAGACACAATCTTCGCCACAACGGAATTCAACTTCTACGCAACAACTCGGATCAAATGACCAAAACATAAGAGCAATAAGCCACAAAACTTACCGAGAGATGGTTTCTAGATAGTTAACTTGGTCTTTGGGTCAAATTTATCTGAGCATTCTGCGTTTAGATAGACATGTCAGCTAAGAGTAGTGTAGCGACGGTGATGGAGATTTTCTTGATGTGAACTGCTCCTACATGGCTGCATCTGCATTCATTAAATATATACTACTGGGAATGATCTGGTCGTCTTGGCCGGGAAACACAAGCCTGTCCTTTTTAATGGCATTCAATGTGCACACATTTGATTTTTTTTGTCCAAACCAGCACGACACTAACAATGCAAATATCATGTTTGCTTGCTCCTAAGATGGGAGGAGTGGAGAAAAAGAAAGAATGGCGTATTCCTTGGCTTCACATCCCGTCCAGGAATGATGTGGAGTGTCCAAATGCAACCCATCCGTCCGAGCATACTCTCTCCGTCCGATGAAGAGTGTACGTTTGGCTTTAAAATTTGTTCACAAAAGAGTGTACATCTATCTTCCCAATGCACTTTAAAGTACTCCCTCCGTTTTTCTTTAGTCTGCGTATAAGTTTTTCCAGTTTTTTCGCTTTTAGTCTGCGCCTAAGCTTTTCCCCCCCAATCTTTCCAATACTGCCCTTGTGTTTCGTCTTCCCATGCAGCGGCTGCATTAACTACGCGCGTGCCTCTCTTCCGCCTCGCCTTATCGTCTCCCTGCGCTCTCCTCTCCAAATCGCCACCTCCACTTCCAATCCCGCTCGTTCCCATGGCAGAGGATGGATTCAACCCGTGCTTGTGGGGAGAGAGCCAACCACTCGAAGAAGAAGTAGTCTACGATAGCTTAGAAACAGTAGGTGCGGACGGCGACGGACATGGCCATGCGCTCGTGGTCAACAGTGCCGGCCAAGAGGAGGAAGGCGACGGCGCCGTACAAGCCGTCGCGGAGGATCGCCAGGGCGTCGGCCCTGCCCTCGACGACCACACGGAGGCAGGCGATGGCCTCCTGCAGGCGCTCGCGGAGGACAGCCACAGCCACGACGTCGGCCATGCTGTCTCGGAGGATGGCCAGAACGTGCAGGCCGACGTCGTGCGCACCATCGTGCTCTACGAAACAATGGGACACCGGTCATTACGATCAAGACAGCAGACCGAGTACGAAACGAAGCTTACCGTCGTCGCTCTCTTCGAAGACGTACACATACTGCAGGTCAGCCGCATCGCCATCGTACTGCTCGTCGACCTCATCCCAGTTTATGGCCACGTTGAGGTCGAAGTTGGCCATCGCATACTCAGAGAAGGGGACAGGAGAGAAGTGCTGCAGAGTTCTTCCATGGCGCGGATGAATTTATAGAGTTCTTTCATGGCACGGAGCTAGCTGAATTTCCATGGCGCCAGTCAGTTTTGGAGGGAATGGAAAGTGGCGCTAAGCTAAAATTTCATAGCGTTTTCGTTGAACGAAAACAATGGCGCTCTTTCGTTTAGTTCTCATCCATGTTTTGCCTAGCCGGGGAGAAATTCGCGAGCATGCGACGCTTGAGGTTTCATGAGCTGTGCATGCGGGGAGAGAAACGAGGAGGAAAGGAAGCGGCAACCAATTAGCAGCCACAACGCATGCGAAGGCGTGGGAATCGACTGCATGCAGCATTTATGGTGATGGAGATCCCTCTCATGCACTGCATGCAGATACAAGGGCAAAGTAGTCCAAAAATTTGTAACCAGAGCTCTCCTTGGTATCCGAGATTTCTCTTAGGCGCAAACTAAAGAAAAACGGAGGGAGTAGCAAAAAATGCTTCTTTCTCATTGCACGGTAATCAAGACCAATAACATTCTACACATGGTCTCCTTAATTTCTACATGCATTTAGCTCATTGGGGATTGGGTAATTAAAGAGGAGAGAGATGGTGGCTTGCACCTTTCCAATGCATTTTTTACTTCACTTCATAATTTGTCCTAAAATTTCTATACGTACACTTTTCACTGGACGGAGGGAGTAGCAAGCTTGTCAAAACTTCTTTGACCGGATGTCCTTGTCGTACGGCGCAATGTTCTGACCTCAACCTCGACGCAAAGAGGGGCAAATTAATTAGCCCCTGCTGACACTATTGTTATTTCGTCTGACCAAGTTCATCAACCAACCTAATTAAATCGCAACCAGCAACCGACCAAAAGGGGTGAATTGTTCTCGTCTTGTGTACTTATGTCGGTAAACCTTTGATGCCTTCATGATTTTTTATCAATACTCTGTAAGGGGATGTATAGTTGAGCTGAGACAACTTTGCTTCCCTGATGATTTCTTTATCACCATCTTGTTTCAAACTTGTATACCTTTACCAAACTAAGATTTAGAATATTGGAGTACCGTGAAATGGAGCTCCGTTTTTTTTATATGTCGCTCATATTGTTTACGTTTGCACGTGCGTGATTGTGGCATGTGACGGTGTTCCAAGATGTCAGTCGTACCGCGACACGTGGATGTCAGATAATAAACCATTAAAAAGGGTTAAAGGCTTGCATTTGATGTGATCAAAAGCGAGAGCGAAGTTTGGTCAAAGCACATAATGTGAACACTGCATCCCTTTCTAGTCGTCAGCTAATGGCATCTCCTTGCGACACGTAGCTAATAGGGTGAGTGATGGTGCTATTATTGGCAAGGTGATCTTCATGGTAGAGGTTGAGACAGACAGCGATGCATTCCATCAGCAGTATTCCTTTTCTTTATGCTGCAACACGTGTCATGTGCTTCTCGTTTTCGAAAATTCACAATACGTGTCATGTGGGCATCTTCAACAATGACCCCAAACCGGACATTGTATCCGTCCGCGGATCGAGGACCAGTTCATGGATATGGATACGAGAGCCGGCCATCCAACCGTAGCCGCAAATGTTCGGAGACATTTCGAAAGAAATAACAAAAGTGAACAAATTCGATGCATATTTAAACAAACCGAACGATTTTCATTCATACTTGAATAATTTTTACATAAATTGTATGCTTTTCATCTAAATCGGAGCAAATTCATTACATTTTGACATATTTCAACTAAACCGTACTCTAAACCTAGTCTAAATGACTGTCAGCGCCGGTTCCCATGTCCGGACGGCCATGAGCCTCGGAAAATGAAGCTCCGCCTCAACAGCCTGCAAGCGGCTAATCTACCGACGATGATGAGCCCGCCAAGCTTAGCTTCAACGGGAGGGGAGGAGTGGTGGCCTTCCTGGGACCTGAGCACCGACGGCCTCCCATGCTCTACTCTTCCTCGTTGCCAACCACGCCCGTGGACGTACCGGCTTCGTCGTTGTGGCGGCGGGGCGCGGCCAAGGCAAAGCTAGTGACGTCATCCTTGTCTTGCTGTACAATTCATCCGCCACCTCGTCGATCTCCTTGAAGGCGATGGACGCGGTACCGCCAGCGGTCGCGGCGGATGTCGCGGGCGGAGCGGTAGGATTGGAGCAGCACCTCCAGCTCGCCCACGTCCACGCCTGCCGTGTTGCCCATGTCGGCGGCGAGTTGCTACTCCGCGCGCTGGTGCTTGTCGAGGAGGCGTAGGTTGTAGGCCTAGTCGGCCAGCGCCAGCCGGAACGCGGCCTCCCGCTCTGCCAACACCATGTCGGTGTAGTGAGCATGGGCCTCGCCCATGATGATGACGGCATGGGCCGGCGAGGACGGTGGCACCGGCTTGTCATCGGCCACCTCTTCCATTAGGGCGTCCACGGCGCTGGCCTCCGGTGAGCTCGTCCCTCTACCGGCCTGCCAGCCGGCTGCAATGGCAGCCATCTCCTTCTTCTTCTTGGACGATAGGCTGTCCTAGAGGGCTTTGGAGCTCGAGGAAGTCATGGCGGGCATGGTGCCGAGAGGAGATAGGGAGCGGAGGATGTTGGATGGAGCTGTTGCCGGGCTTGGAGTTTAAATAGTGGGCGGATGGCAGGGGCAGGCGGTGAGGCAGTTAATGGTGGGTGGCAGATGGACGGACCGGTGGTGCCGGAGCAGGTTCCTCGGCAACTGCACATGTTTAATGTACAGAGGCGAACGAACGGGCTGTTGTTTGAACGCGGAGCAGCCGCGTGCACCAGGAAGCGGTGCGGGCGGCGCACTCGACCGGCATGCCGCTTCAATGCCGGAGCGACGTGAGAGGCCGCATCTGCTCTGGGCCGGCATGAATGCGGTGCCGACGCTCTCGAGCAGTGCTGAACGCATCGGGCGGGAAAGGGCGCGGGCAAGGGAGAGGGTTTGGGTGAGCCAGGGTTGTTGGACGCTTGCGTGGCAGCGGTCAGTACGCCGGCAAAGCCCCCCCCCCCCCGGGTTTCCTTCCGTTTTGCGGGAAAAAGAACGTTCGGACCGCCGAGCGGACTGATACAGGACCGCGTAGGATGGAAAAACACATCCGGACCGCGCGGTTTGGACGGTTGCAGGCAGTTTGAGGGTCAGCGTTGGAGATGCCCTAAAGTTTCTAAGGCATCACCAACGCAGACCCTCAAAACAGACATTGTATTTGTTCGCAGACTGGCCCGACTCGTTCACGGACAGTGATATGGGAGCCGGCTATCCAATCATGTCCCCTAAATGTTCGCTTATATCTTTTTAGTTTGTGATGAGCTCAAAATAATAGCATACGAAATCTTCGATGAGTGAAAATATTCAAATGCGACAGTAGTTCTAATTTAAATATTACAATTCAACTAAGTTTTGAAATAAAATAGTTCAAACTTTTAACTTGCACATATGCTCTAGTTGTCCCCTTTAACCGCCCACATATGCTCAATCAGATCTTCCTTGAGCTGCTCATGAGTTGCTCGATGCCGACTTTGTTGAACTCATCAAACATGGCCGGATTCTAATGTGGAAGTTGTATAGGATCGCCCATGTTCTCAAATTTCAGACCTCCGGTAGCATCTTCACGTCACCCTCCACGATCATATTGTGCATGATCACACAACATGTCATCACCTCCCACAAGGTCTTCGGATCCCATTGTTTAGCAGGTCCATGAACAACTGCAAAATGGGCTTGTAGCACTCCAAATACCCTCTCCACGTCATTTCTAGCTTCTTCTTGTTTCTGGGCAAAGTGAGCTCTTTTATGACCAACTGGCTAAGAGATGACCTTGACGAAGGTCGCCCATGGAGGATAGTTATCGTCAACCAGATAAAAGCTCATGTTGTATTCGTGCCCATTAACAACACAGTTGCATGGAGGAGCTTGTCCTTCAATCAACCGAGCAAACAATGGAGACTGCTGCAGCACATTGATGTCATTGTGAGACCCAGGTATGCCAAAGAAAGCGTGGCTAATCCAGAGGTCCTGTCAAACAACTTCTTCAAGAATGATGGTGGGGTTCTTAACATGACCCTGATATTTCCCTCGTAGAGATTTTGGCAGTTCTTTCATCTCTAGTGCATACAGTCAAGAGATACGAGCATACTTGGCCACCCTCTTGCTTCGAACATTGTCATGAGCCTTTTGGTTCCTACAACAGTTGGTTCTCTCAAGTACTGAGGTCCAAACACCTCGACCACCGCAGTAGCGAATCTGACCATGGCGTCTCTGCATGTCCTCTCGGACATCCGGAGATACTCGCCCCATGAATCTACGACCGTGCCATATGCAAACCAGAGAACCAATTCTTTTTACGACATCCTTGTTCAAGATGAAGTAGCCATCGTAGGACCGTACGCCATTGTAGAGGCGATTGAACACATTTTTTCACATCCAAAAGCACCCGAGAAAATTGTCCGCAAATAGGGCATGTGGGACAAAATAGTCATCCATCAACATCAAATGGACACGTGCCTTGTTCCGGTTCAGCACTCGATGACCCTTGACCGACCCCTTGAAATTGAGAACATGCTCTTCCGCACGCTCCACGTCTATAAGGACCACCTGCATATTGCCATTTTATCCGCATAATCCTCCTCGTCGGATGACTCGCCGGATGACTCAACATACTAATATAGTGATTGTAGATGTACTCCGTGTCCGAATCCATTGCTTCAAAGAAGGGGAAAAATGTCACAAATTTAGCATGACCATTTCACCAAACACATGTTGGACGTGGTGACCCCCAGGGATGGCATCCGTAGGGGAGGATAGTACATGCGCGGCGTACAGACGAGGGGTGTGAAACGGCGGCGTAGACAAAGCGGCGGAGGACGCGGAGGTCCGGGAAGGGCTTGGCGAGCAGCCAGGGTGTACAGCGGCAACAAAGGTGATGAAGGAAGTGGATGCAGAGAAAGGGGGAACAGATGGAGACACGGGGTCCAGGTGTGGTTTTGGGTGCGCCAGGTGTGTCGGAGTCCTACATGGTCGCGGTCCGGACTCCGGCAAGGCCCCCCTAGCTGTCTTCCAGTTTGTGGGAAAACAGATGTGTGGACTGGTCCACGGACCGATGTGGGACGACGTTGGATGGCAAACTGCGTCCGGGCAACGCGGTGCGGATGTTTGCGGGCGATTTGAGGTCCGCGTTGGAGATGCCCTAAGCTCCCACGAATAGAGAGCTCTCGCGATTTGGACCGCGATGATGTTCTTTTCCCTATTGTCAGAGATTTGCTTGCATGGGCATACGTGTTGCGTGTCAACGATGATTCCACACAAAAAATTGATGCGGATGTCTCCACGCTTCGGCTCCCCTCGCCCCCTTCCTTCAACCCTGGTCCGTTGGTCACCGATGTGTCTCATACCAATGTTTTCTAGGTATATGAAAAATGGGATAATGGCATGGTGGTGGGTGCGCATGACCTAGTAGGCAGAGAGGCCTAGGTGATGGATTGGCTGCGAGTCATGGTGGCGATGGTGGCCTCCCTTTGGATGCAACGACATGAGCGATGGTGGTCGGATCCATGGAGGCCTAGATAGGGCGGCGGCGGCCTTCGCTGGTGTTTGCAGCAAGGGGACCACCCTCAACAACCGTAACAAGGATATCAAGGGCCGCAGGGCTAGGTGCGCCGGCGAAGGCATGGCTGCAGTGGTGGCGCGCGGTATGGGCCCTCACTAGAGGCACATGGGGAATTTCTCAGGGCATCTAGCACCAGGACAACGGCTTTGGTGGCTTGCTGGATGCTACCAATTGACTCGTGGTGGTGTGGAATGGCAAAAGTCGCATCCACGTTGTGGCATGGGCGACCCCCAACGACCGCGGCGATGGTCTAACGTTGTAAAATTCTCACCAATGTGTTAGTGCCTTTTGGGCATGGCGTGGAGTACTAACTAGTGCAAGTATCGGAAGATCCGACGCGAAGATGATGATTGGAGCACCATTGTCCGGGGTGAAAACCCTTGTCCTAACATTTATTGGTTGGGCTCAGCTGTGGCGAACTTGCGTCGTTACCTTGTTGAAGGTGTTGTCTCCTTGCCATTGTCCCTACCTTCATTGGTTGGTCTCGGAAACCACATGATGAAAATTCTTATTCGATCTTCTTCGACTAGATGTGACGACGATGATGCAAGGGCATTATTCCTTCTTGGAGGCATTGCTGCGGAAAAAGTCAACTTAGTCATAGGTGTTAATTTCATATGTTGTGAAGGTTCAACCGTGATTTTCTATGTTATGTACTTTGCTTGTCGATGTTTGATTTCGTTGGCCTACATCAACTATAATAAAATATGGTTGTGCGCAACATATGCAGAGGCCGGGGGTTTCAATCTCATTTTCGAAAAATATGGAGCTATTGTACCGCTAACCAGTGTTATCCCGAATGAGATGTTACATATATATGTTTCCAGTTCCCACCATCTCATAGTGCACGAGACAAATGTATTTATTTTGATTAGTTCACGTTCTATGTTTACGATTCAGTACATGCTTCATCCAAAAATATAAGGTGCACATGTTTTCAATATTTTACTTTAACCAACTATTGGTTCAAATATATGCCAAACATTTCATAGCAATCTTGATCAAAGTATTTTGGAATATGAATTTAGTGATCTCGATCAATTTTGTATCATGCAATCAACATATTGTACAATAAATTTTGATCAAATAAAATCTTGAAAAATGTGCGAGCCTTTTTTTTTGCAGATGAAGGGAGTATTCAGTTAATTGTCAAATCAAAACATGGATTCAACCTAGAGTGCGCATTGGCTTAAGTAACTAGATGATACCCGCGCGTTACTGCGGAGATCTCTTGCAATATTTGTTTGATGAAATTTGAAATAGATATGATACATTATTATTACATACTTGTGAATCTAGTACTCCCTCCGTCCCATAATATAAGACGCTTTTTTACACTAAAATACCCCCCCCCCCCCCCAACCACCACCACTAATAGGCTTCTCTTAACATGCGTGCTTTCACATCACCTTCATTATTTATATCCATCCAATCAAAATCGTGACATTAGAAGGCATGCATGTACTCATAAGTTACACTTCTTATATTAATCTATCCATGCAAACAATGCCATTTAATTAAGTCATGCATGTCTTTTTCCCCGGGGAATCAAGTCATGCATGTTAGTCACAATTTAACTTTATCGTTAATTTTTGTGTGGTCATGAACGGTATATATGTTGGCCCCTTGGAGCAATAATATATATTTTTATACTTCACATTTTTGTTAAAAGAATGTGTCACATTATGTCGAATCTAAAAGGTTTTTCTTTCTATACATCATTTTGTCACATACTTTGTACGATTTATTGTTTTAAAAATGTAAACTAAGAACACTCTTATATTTGTATTTTCATTAGTTTTAGTTGTTTTTAAGCAATTATTGATGCCTTTGTTTTAACACGGTTTCCGCGGCAATGCGCGGGGCATCATCTAGCATATATAGAATATAAGTAGTATTTTTCATGCATGTTGAGGGAATTATAATTAGTGTGATTGATGAGGTGACATGTGTGGAGAGTTGGAGATGTGTGCATGTTGAGAGAGAATCTTCTATAACATTATGCTTCCTAGTTTTAAAGAGCCATATTCAATTGAGGTCTACAATTAGAATTGGGTCACCCGATTTTAACCGGGTCCACAATTTCTCAAATCTCTCTCATTCAATTCTTTAATACTATACACTACGCTTTCTAATTTTTAAGACCTCACAATTAACTGAGCTCTAGCCCACTTTCAATTAAGGTCTCCAATTAGAATTACGTCACCCGATTTTGACCGGGTCAACAATTTTCCAAAGCTTCCTCATTCAATTTTTTTATACTATACACTATGCTTCCTAATTTTTAAGGCCTCAAAAAATTAATTGAGGTTGTTAATTTAAAATTGGGTCACCCGATTTTGACCGGGTCAACAATTTCTCAAGGAGCTCTCTCCCATTCAGTTCTTTTAATTCACTATGTTTCGTAATTTTGAAGCTCTTTCATTCAATTGAGGTATTCAATTTTGGATTTGGTTTACGATTTTGACCGGCCCAGCGATTTTTCAAATCAATCAGCGGCGACCGGCCTACAAAAACACATCAATCCCGCGCACCCTCTCACCGCCTAGAGAAAAGAAGCGTCATCATGTGTACTGTAACACCAATATAGTACATGCAATCACCGATGCAGAAATTTTCCCACATAAATATAGGTTGGTTAGCGGATAACACAAAATCACACCACGAAAGGCCCACCAAATCTTTGCATTATAAATAAAAGTAAAATACACTCCATCATCTCACCCACTCGCCAAATTAAATATTCCATCTGTTCCAAAATATAAAGGGTATTAGTTTTTTTGAAAGTTTTAAAAGTTCAGAGCAAAAAATATCAACATCCACAATAATTAAACAACAAAAATTATGGAAATTCATTTCGTGATGAATCTAATCATACCTATTTGATATTATGGATTTTGATATATTTCTCTACAAATTTGATCAAACTTAAAAGTTTGACTTTTCAAAAAAGTAATACACCTTATATGTTAAAACAGAGTGAGTAATTATTATTTTTTGTAAAAACCCAATAACACCAACGGCGCAGCAAAGCTCGCCCAACCCTTCTAGTATAAATAGCATTTCTCATGCATGTTAAGAACAATAATTAGTGGGATGATTATGTGACATGTTTGATGAGGTGGCATGCATATATACATGTTAAGAGAATTAAGATAATAAAATCAACTATTTAGGTATATAAAATTAGCCGGATTAGCCAGCTTGTGAGTAACCGATTAGCTTGATTCAGCCGCCGTCGCCATCCTCCAAGTGCTCCGTTACCCACTTCGTTTCTTCTAGAGTCACTGGCACAACTTAAAACCACGGACACGTAAGGGACACAAGTATCTAGATAGGTTCGTGCATGGTCAAACGAATGTGTGAACCTAACCTAACATGGTGAAAACCAATTGCCCTATGAAGTCCTCCCTTCTGAGTCCATATTATTTGTTGCTGAAACGGATGTATCTAACACTGAAATACGTTAATGTGGATCAAAGAGAGTAGATAAACTAGAGTTATTTAGAATGAAGACCCCCGTTTATTTGAACCAACCTACATGTTTAAACCATTGTTTCGACTCCTTTTTATATATCTACAAAAGAGAAAACATAAATAATTCAGGGTCAAAAAAAAAATAGGAGTACTAATATAAATGTATCTCACCATTACTCTATTAATTTCAATATAGGGGTCATTTGGATTTAGGCATTGCCATGCCACACTTTCTCACACTTATTTTTTGTCGAAGTTGCCTAAGGTTTGTTCAATAAATTGAAAGTCACAAGTTGGCAAGCCTAAAAAAATATGCCACACTTTCTATGTGTTATGTGGGTCTCTATTGTGGGAAAAAATCTTACCTAAGATGAGGCTTGAACCAAACACCCTTCTAAATTGATCAAACTTGTCTAAGCTTTAGAGGCAACCATCTAAGGCAACCATAGTCACAAACCAAAGAACCCATAGTATATGAACAGCGGCAAACTAGCTTAGCATGATCAAACACATTATTTATTGGAAGGAACTTTGGACACCATCTTCAACCTATGAAAAACTGAAATTAAAAAAATCAAGGGGCTTTCTTTAATAAACTATGAAATACCAAAAGGCAATTCGAATTCATAGATATAGAAGATTGTCCCTGAAGCAAGTTTGTTGCGAGATGAAGCGATTAAATTAAGTGATCCGTGTGTGTACACAGAAAAGCTGCCGACACAATAAGAAAAGAGACATGGCAGCACAAGTAGGAACAGAATTTGCACACGTCCATGAACACACACACATGCGCCAGATACATTGGCACCTAGATCTAGATGAAACAAGCAATGTTAATGGGTTAATGATACGGATGCGTTGTATGTGGGATCGTGGGTACATCGATGTAGATCACTGTTCTGATGGCGGCACTAATTCTATATCCGCGATTACAACATATAGTCTAGTTAATCTAACACACGCACGCACGAACGAAGTGGAGCCTATCTTGTCTTGCTGCTTAAGTTAGCCAAGCCAGCACTACGTACACCTGAATCTTCCCCCTCTCTCTATATATAGTTGTCCGTCGCCGAGGCATTGAAGCATTTGTGAAAAGGTCGCCTGTCACGTAGCTAGCTAGCCAGCCAGCCACGCCAGGCATTTGTTGTGGGCGAGAGTCGGTGAGTTGATGTGCTGCGGCGCCGAGGTGGCGGACCCTAGAGAGCACCGGCGGCGGCTGGCCGCCGGCGACGACGACGGGGGAGACGGACGGGAGGAGCATGCACTGTCCCCGCCGCCGCCCAGTACGACGATGTGGCGGCGCAGACAGGCGCAGGAGATGTCGGCCATGGTGTCGGCGCTAGCTCAGGTCGTCGCCGGCGGCGTGGGCGAGGGTGGCATGGCGTCTTCGGCCAAGAGACCCGCCGAGCACGAGGCCTTCGCGGAGGAGGCATGGTGGTCGACGTCGTACGGAGACGGAGACGGCGGAGCGCCATCGGCCTCTTCCTTCCTTGCCGGTACGTAGTACGCTTTGACAACGACCATGCATCTCCATGCACAAGCATCGTGCAACACGCATAAAACGACACGTAATAGTATTATTAGCCTTAAAAAAATTAAGGACAGCGCTAACGACTCGATCATTTTTCTACTGGGGAGCTCAGCAACCCCATGTTAGATAGTGAGACAGCTAGTACATCTTAGATGGAGAGAGAATCAAATTAAGATTTGTAAGCAATCATGGATGATTTGGTAGATGTGCGTACGAGCATGCGTGCCGCGTCAGACACGTGTTCCTCGCCACCTATAGCAGGACGGAACGAAGGAGAAGCAAGCATGTTCGTCTTCTTCTTCTTGTTGTTGCATGTGCTCGATATGTCCCATTAAAAAGGGGTTTGAAATCTTAGGAGCCGCCAAAGGTATGAAAGGAGATCCGCATTATCGTTTTCCCACTGTTCCATTCATACTACATTGCCAAACCTAGGCTGATTCGTGTTCAAAAAAAAAAAAAACTTGGGCTGATTCATTTCGGCATCATAGTTTCGCATCTTCCAGCAAAACAGAGCAAGTGGGCAGGAAAGCAGAGCAACATAGAAAAATACAGTACCACTCGTCGTGTTCTTTTCTGGTCATGCAAATCATTTCTTAGTGACTTATCATGACATTCTTTCCCTCATCTCCTCTGTTTATTTGACTCGCGTGCAGATTACACAGCAACGCCCGCGGCATCCTACTCGCCGTACGGGGCGGCAGCCGGCGAGGAGGAGCTTCCTTCGCCGTCCTCCGCCGAGTCTGGCGGCTCCAGGGGCACGCCGAGGAAGCGGTACAGGGGCGTGCGGCAGCGGCCGTGGGGAAAGTGGGCGGCGGAGATCCGGGACCCGCACAAGGCGGCGCGCGTGTGGCTCGGAACCTTCGACGACGCCGAGGCCGCCGCGCGTGCCTACGACGCCGCCGCCCTCGGATTCCGCGGCAGCCGCGCCAAGCTCAACTTCCCAGAGTCCGCCACCATCCCGCCGCAGCAGCAGCCTCCTCCTGCGCCGGCATTAGCAATGCCACCGCCGCAGCGACCCGAGGCGCTGCTGGAGTCGCAGGCTTATTCGCACTATGCCAGGTTCCTGCTGCCGAGCACCGGCGAGCCGTCACGGCTTCCCGCCGGCTCGGCGTCGGGGACGCCGAGAACGCCGGCGCCTCCACTGATTTACAGCTTCGGAGCCGGAGCGAGCTACCCCTTGCAGCCGGAGAGCAGAGGTGAGGGTGCCAGTACAGAATGCCCGGCCCCGGTGGTGACCTCAGCAGCGGCGTGGGCAGCCTACAGCCATGAGCAACCTCAGCGGCGGGATGACCCGTCGGTGTGATCCCAACGCAACATTCGCTGACGGTCAAAGCGAAGCCGACAGATACTGACAAGGAAGGAAGAAAAAATGGTGGACTCGTTTCTCACGTTGCGTGGTCAGCGTGTTCACACGGACAGCAATTGTTTGGTTTCTTGGTGGAATCTCAAGACAAATTTCGTTTTTTTTTTTTAAGTTCAAACCGTCTCCTATTTATTCATAAAAGGCAGGAATCTCTGCCGACACAATGTGCAAAATACAATCAGGTGGTTGATGTAACCAGACCTTACACAAATCACTAGATACCCCTTCCCTAGCTAGAGCGTGTGCTGCACCATTCGCCGAGCGACGAACCCAGCTAATCTTCCATTGTTCTCGCGCCTGCAACAGCATTTTCACCTCTTCGACCAAGGGTCCCAACACCGACAGGTCCTTCTCCCTGCTCTGAAGCTTGCTAACTATCTCTTTACTGTCCATCTCAATATGCAAGCGATTAGCGTTAAACTCATCCGCTAACTGGGCCGCCCTTCGACAAGCCTGAAGTTCACTAGCTGCAGGGTCTGAACACCCAGGGAAGACATGGCATGCGCCCCCGAGGAAAGCTCCTTCATGGTTCCGGAATACAACGCCGGCTCCTCCCTTTGGTCCTACTTTGGACGTGGCTCCATCCACATTAACCTTGACCCAGCCCAAATCTGGGGGCTCCCATTTTTGCACTGGAATGGGTTTTGTAATCCTGCTAGTACGCCCGTTTGTAGCCTGCCATTGTTCCATCACCTTAAGAACAGTACGTGCAATATCTCCAGCCTCCTCAATCTTCCTACCTTCTCTTGCTTTGTTCCTAGCTAGCCAGAGCCCATATACTCCTTGAAGCATGACCGCTTTCTCATCGTCTGACGCGTCCGCGAACCAAGCTAGCAGCCAGTTGGATAGGTCACCCTGGGAGCTTACTGTAACCGGCGGGATCGCCACCGGAACTCCCATTTCCGAGTGAAGAATTTTCCAAAACTTGGCTGAGTGAAAGCAGTCCCAAAACCGGTGATAGTTGGTTTCTTCCCGGCCGCAAGCGACGCAAACCACGCCTGCCTTAATGCTTCTCCTTTGTAGCTCGGAACCGACTGCAAGCCCGTTCCTGATCAGTCTCCAGGTGTGCGTTTTAACCTTTCCAGGGGCGATCGAGTCCCACAGACCTAGCCATGCTCTATGCTTAGCGACCGACGACGAGGATTCCGGCTGTCCGGATTTGAGACGTTTCTGCATCATCTTCAAATGATAAGCCGATCTCACTGTAAAAATACCGCTCCTTGTGAAGTTCCAAGCTTGGTAATCCTGTACTCCCGGTCCCCCAATCTGAATTTGCATTATTTCATGAGCCTCATCCGGGGGGAACATCTCCTGAACCTTGGCTCGGTCCCAAGCTGTACCATGTGAGTTCAGCAAGTCAGAGACCCTGCTTATACCATGGACGTAGTTCTGGCCCAGTGGCGTTAGACTACCCTTCCGCGGTATCCAATTGTCATGGTGGATCCTTATTTTGCTCCCATCTCCTATTCTCCATATGAGTCCGTCCAGCAACAAATTGCGACCATGGATTATACTCCTAAAAGTGTATGACCCCCCTCCAGGACAAGTCGCACTAAGGATTGAGATATCCGGAAAATACCTTGCCTTGAGAACCCTTGCGCACGGTGAATTAGGACTCTGTAAAATCCGCCAAGCCTGTTTTGCAAGCAATGCTTGGTTAAACGCCTCCGGGTCCCTAAAACCCAGCCCTCCTTCTTGCTTCCTCGTACACATTTTGTCCCACGCAATCCAGTGCACCTTCTTCTCACCATTCACTGCACCCCACCAGAAGTTCGAGGAGATTGATGACAAATTCCGGCACATTTTCTTTGTGAGTTGAAAACAGCTCATGGTGAATGTTGGTGTGGATTGGAGTCCAGACTTCACTAGTACTTCCCTAGCAGTTTTTGATAGTCCTTGCCCTTTCCAGCCTGAAACCTTTTTTCCTGCACTCTCACGGACGTACTTGAAGGTCCCATCTTTGGATCTTCCCACCACTGTAGGTAGGCCCAAATATCTCTCACTCAAAGCCTCCGATGAGATGCCAACCGTTTGCTTCAGTAATGTTTTGTCCTCATCAGTAGTGCCCTTACCGAAGAAAATGGACGACTTTTGCAAATTAACCTTTTGGCCAGAGGCCAACTCGTAGTCCTGCAAGATGGTACGAAGCACCTCCAAGTTCTCTTTGGAGCCCTCGAGGAACACCACACTATCATCAGTGAAGAGAAGGTGAGTTACCGTGGGGCCAGTGCTCCCAAACGAAACCCCCTTGATCTCCTTCCTCTCTTGAGCATGTCGTAACAGAGCTGAGAATCCCTCCACATAGAAAAGGAACAAATAGGGTGATAGGGGATCTCCTTGTCGGAGTCCTCGGGATGAAGCAAAGCTATGCGAGAGGCCACCGTTTAACTTGACTTGGTACATAGTGGATGTTACACAGCGCATAATCATATCTATCCACTGACCAGCAAACCCAAGTTTCTCCAACATCTGTCGTAGAAACACCCACTCCACTCTGTCATATGCCTTCATCATATCCAGTTTCACCGCACAGAGGGGTTTCCTACGTTTCCTCTTCCGGATAGCATGGACACATTCATAAGCCACAAGAACGTTGTCCGTGATTAGTCTCCCCGGGACAAAAGCACTCTGCTCCTCAGATATCATAATAGGCAGCACCACTTTGAGTCTGTTAGCCAGCACTTTCGCCGCTATTTTATACAGGACATTGCATAGACTTATAGGTCGGAACTGTGAAAGCAACTCCGGTGAGTTAACTTTTGGGACCATAACTATAATGGTGTCATTGAAGCCAGCAGGCGCTGTCTTGCCCGCCAGAAAATCTCTCACTGCCGTGCACACATCCTCCTTTACCAACGACCAGTGTCGTTGATAAAACATAGCCGGAAAGCCATCCGGGCCCGGTGACTTCGTTGGCCCCATTTGGAAAAGGGCCCTCTCAATTTCCTCATCAGAGACAGCTTCCAAAAGTTTGGCATTCATATCATTAGTAACTAACTGATCAAAGAGCGCCAAAATACGCTCAGACTCCTGGGATCCTTCGGATGAGAATAGCTTTCCATAAAAAGCAGCCGCCATCTCTCTCATTCCCGCGTCATCCGTGCACTTGGACCCATCTTCCTTCCTCAGCGACTTAACAGTATTTTTTCGCTTCCGATGAGAAGCTCTATTCTGGAAGTATTTTGTATTCTGGTCACCCTCCAGTAGCCAGTCCACATGAGTCCGCTGCTTATAGTACACCTCCTCCCTCTCATATAACTCATGTAGCTGATCTTCTATATCCTTAATCTCCTGTCTATACCCAGTGGCAACAGCTCTCTCTTTTGCATCACTAAGCTGACTTTTTAAATGGGCTATCTGCCTCTTAATAGAACCAAAAACGTTTCGGCTCCAAGCATGCATGGCTCTAGAGAGCTGGTTGAGCTTGTTGCAGGTGGCACCCAGGCCCAGCTGCTCATGATTGGCTGCATGCGCCTCACTCCATGCACCGCACACCATCTCCTCGTACTGCTCGTGTCTGGCCCAAGCCGCCTCGTACTGGAAACGCCTCTTTGTTCGTTGCGTCCCGCCAGCCAGTGCCGACGATACTTTTATAAACAATGCCTGGTGATCTGACTCCTCAGTAATGATGTGCTGCACCTCCGATCCTGGGAATAATTGCATAAACTCGGCGGGCCCGGTCGAGCCGCACCTGTATATTCTCATCAGCGTCCCGTTTGTTATCCCATGTAAAGGGGTAGCCCGAGAAGCCCATATCAGCCAAACCACACTCAGTGAGGCAATCCCTAAAAGCTTCAATCTGACGTAGGCTCCTCGGGTTTCCTCCTTGTTGTTCCGTCTGCTCCAGCACTTCATTATAGTCACTTGCACAAAGCCAAGGTAGATCATCTTGTCTTCTAAGGTATCGAATAACCTCCCAAGTTTTCTGCCTCTTATCCACACATGGTTCACCATAGATTCCGGTGAATCTAAAGGTGTTCCCATCTGCCCCCACTTTTGCATCTATATAGTATTGACACCAAGGCCTGACCGTGACATCCACATAGTCTCGCCACCACAGCGCTAAGCCTCCACTTTTCCCATTGCAATCCACCGCCACTCCTTTGGTGAACCCAAGACTCCACTGAACCTTCTGCATCGCTCGTGAGCTCTTCCTAGTTTCAGATAAGAATACCACCCTGGGTTGTAGGACCGTACCAGGTCTCGTAATTCGCCCACTGTCGAGTCCAACCCCAATCCTCGATAGTTCCAGGCCAGGATATTCATTGTTCCCGGCGGCCCTGCACCCTGGCAGGGTCCGCCGCTCTATCTTCATTCTCAGAGATACGATCAAATACAGTAGACGTCTTCCGCCTAGTATCGCGAATGAACGCATCGTGTCCACCCGGCCTATCATTGTCCTCCTTTGCTACCCATACTTGCTTCGGCCTCCTTTTCCCCGTGGTGAAGGAAGGTTTGGGATTTTCACCCCTAGCCCTCCTAGCTTCATGATCCTGGCGCGGCTTGCGCACATAGTAGCCTTTCTTTCTCTCTGTAGGGTAGTACTCACGAGGACCATAGTCTCCTTCTCTTTCTCTAGATGCAGCAGCCGCATGCTCCCTTTGCCTCCTTTTCTCATATTGTTCTCGCTCATACTCACGCTGCCGTTGCTGTTCTTTTAACTGATCACGAAGGTCTTGCGCTCTAACTCATGCCTGAGGTCTCTTTCTGACGTCCACTCCCCTCGGAAGTGGCCCTTTCCTGGGTTGTTAACCTCCCCTCGTTCCTGCCTTCGCTCGACACCAGTGCGCGAGCTTGCCGGACGGTTGAACTCAGACTGCAAGTTACGCTTCGTTGGGATATCTCTGACCCTTGACTGACTCTCTTGTTCTCTGTGTCTATCACCTGATTGAGAACTTGCAAAGCTGCCACTGTTCGCTTTCCCTCCCTTGGTTTCATTCATGGAGCCAGTGCTCCTGCCCGGAGAGGCCCGCAGCCAGCCCCCCCATTGTAAAGATGAGTCAACAGGAGGGACACAGCACCCATTGACATGCACCAACCTACCACACTCAAAACAAAAGTGTGGTATTTTCTCGTAGTGAAAATTAAACCAGGTACCCATTTTATCATCCTGTGAAGCCTTTAGATTAAAGCCCCGGACCAAAGGCTCAAAAATCGGGATCCTTGCTCTTACCCTTAGCTGATTACCTCTGGCCACTCCATCTCTGTCAACATCCACTTTGACGACTTCACCTAACCAATTTCCAAGAGCTTTCCCGAAAGCCTCTGTTCGCTTTCCCGGCGGCAAATCTGTTACTCGGACCCATACATCCACCTGATCAAACACCATCTCAGAGGGTCGGATGTCACTCTCATATTCCTTCAGAACTAAAACATTGAAATCGTATTGCCAGGGCCCGTTGTTCATCGCGTGCTTCCAATCTCCCTCGCTCCCGAAGTGAACGACGAATATGTTATCACCCATATCTCGGAATCGAGCTTCTTTATGCAGTCCCCATGCCCTTTGCATCGTTCGTTCGAGCACGACTTTGTTAAGCGGTCTTGGAGAGAAAGCCTTACCAACAGCAGACCACTTTGTCATCTTGGGCATGCCCTGATCTGATTCCTCAAAGACAAACCCTGTCGCCTCTTTATCCATCAGCACCATCCCTCCCAGTCTCGTTGAGAGGCTCGCTGTGGGATCCGGCGTCTTGCTCACAGCCGGGGACTTAGCAGAATCCCCGCTACCCGATTTGCCCGGGGTCACAGCCGCCGCCGGGGTCGCCTTCTTCGCCGGAGTCCCTGCCAGTTCTCCTTTCGCTCTCTCCGCCATGATTCCGCCCGAGGAGGAGAGGACTTGCACCGATCCGTGTCAGGGAAGACGCCGTCGCCGTCCCCGAACACCACCGGATTCACGCCACCCCCGTCCAGAAACCCTAACCCTAGCGCACGAAGTTGATCGCCCCGCGATCGCCTTCACAGTCGCCGCTTAGCGTTTCCTGCGTGGTGGACCCTCCTCAAGACAAATTTCGTTTGTTTATGTTTATCAACAGAGCCTCGTTATTCCATAAAAAAAAACGGAGCCTCGTTATTTTTGATACAAATATAAATCGATGCACTTTTATTTTCTACTAGTATTAGATCAGAATGTGGAGTGTAAACTCGATTTTTTTTTTTAAACGCGTCATTCCAAGCTTTCCGTGCCGCCGCAATTTCTCCGTCGGCAGAGACGCAGCGACGCGGATTATTGGCAGAGACGTCTTCTGATTGTACGGATTGGCACCTGTCTATCTAGGCATAGAAACACAAGATGCAACTGTCTGAGACTGATGCCATTCCCATCGTGAGACTCTCAGTTTTAGTGTGCAAGAGTTTTAACAAAAATCTTTGTGGTTAACGACATAATTTTCACATGAACTGTACAACATCTATACTATACAGTACTCTCTGCAATAAATAAATTCATATACTACTATGTGTTGTAAATGGATGAGTGCATCATAATGATGCCAGACCCGAGGCTACACTCCTTTTCTAAAAAAAAATGTGATACGAATGTAGAGGTAATTTGCACTAGATCACATTATTATACACACCTGAGACTGAGGGATTGAGACAGGGTCTCAAGGACACAGTCCAAGAAATACAGGAAACAAATAATTCATTCACACGTTCGAATTAGGGAACTTTTGGATAAGGTGGCTAGATCGTTCGGCTGAACTTTTAATTTCAGCATTCACAACCTGTCATCTTTTTCTTCGTCTTTTTTCCCGCGCAAACCACAATTTAGTTAAGCGACTTCGACAAATTGGTCACAACTCTCGTAGTGGAGGACAAAGACGCAAAAGCCAATCACACAACGCCGCCAGCACCAACACATGTGCGCTTTGACTGTTCCAACAAGAACACATCTGCACACACGTCAGCAGAAAAGGTCAACCAAGTATGATGCACATCATTGGGATTTAATTAAAGTTGGTCGTGCCACAAGTTGAGTAACATTTCCGAATTCCGTACAGTATAGAACCCGTTTTCTAGTAATTGCGGAGACCATCAAATAGGCCATGGGAACAGCCACACGAGTAGTCATTTATGTTGCCGACTCAACGTAGAAGATGAAACAATATGACATTTTTATGATGTAAACAAGTCTTTATAGACCCAATATTTGAACCGCGCAATGCTTAACATATCTTAATTTTCTCTAAAACATATGTATAATATTTGATAGAATCAGTTATGATACACATATTTAGTTACCGCCCTCTTCTTCTTCTTCGCTGAGCTGTTGGTGGTAGATTCTCAGAAGGCCCACAAGGAAGTATTGTTCCTGTCTCTTGCTCTATGCGTCTCTTCAGATCTCTTAGAATTCGAATTTGGCCCAACTTTTCTGGAGATAGTTTTTCCCAGTAAATCCCTGCACATACAGAAGTTCGTCAAAATCTGATGGTGGAAGATTTATTTGCAAGTTTATCAAGTGAGAGGAATCAGTCAGACCTTGTGGCTTTGGGATTGCAGTATTTGTTAAGATGACCTGAGTTGGGGTGCAGATAATATCAACCGGTACATCATGAATTAGCAGCTTTTCAACTGGAATGTCATCCACTAATTGCTTGTCATGTACTGTACCCGTAAACAAAATTGGAAGTTAATACTACTGGATTGGTTACTACTCAATCTTTCAAATAGAAACTAACGAATCACTAATTGTTTTCCACTTCATAAAAGAAAAGGCACAGCATGTCCACATAGCCCCTGGTTACTACTGGATTGGTTCTTTGAAGAGTGAAGACAATGATCGATGAAATACAAGCTGGATTGTGGATTACAAAAAACAATATCCACCAGTATCTCAACCATTTCTAGCGTCACAACTACTCCCTCCGTTTCTAAATATAAGCCTTTTTAGAGATTTCAATAGGGACTACATACGGATGTATATAGACGTATTTTAGAGTGTAGATTCACTCATTTTGCTCCGTATGTAGTCCATATTGAAATCTCTATAAAGGCTTATATTTAGAAACGGAGGGAGTATAAAGTTAGGTCCAGTTAACCACAGGCTATTACATAAAAAAGATGTACTGACAAATATTTTGAGAAAAACAAAATAGAAAGCTGCCACTCATGCTGAAGAATGAGAAGATGCCCACCTATGACCTATATATCAATTATCCTAGTTCCTACATTACCAAACAAATTAGATCTGTATAAAAAATGGATCACCAGCTGATAAATAAAACTCACCAGTTGTTACTACCATGGTCGAATCATCTATAGCTCCCATGTAACGAAGCATCCCGTATTCCAGCTCTGCAAATCCCTATGATTGACGTTCATAGATAAAACTACAGATAAGAAGCGAGAAGAATCGACTTTCGGTAGACAAAGCACAGTTCATTTTCAGGACAACATTGACATAACCATTTGTATAGTTCTCCATTTACAAAATGAAAATGACGCAATAGAGGCTTTCCTTACTGTTTCTTCGGGTTTTTTTTTGCTGGGTACTGTTTCTTCGTTAAAAAAGCAGCATTGACATTGGCAAAGGTAAACAGTTTATCTTGTTCATTGATCCAAGTATCACAAAATCAACTCTAGTTCAATTCTTCAACTGCATATGCAAGAAAATAATTACCTCACCCTTCCCTAGCCGTGCTCCCGTACTTGGATCAACTGCAACCGACCCAATCACAATCAGATCCACTTTAATAATTTCATCTAGATCTATCGGCCTTCCATATTTGGCTGCACCAACGGAAGTGCAGGCTTCAGGAATGCATCCAGTGGGTATCATCTGAGATTCTAGAACGGAGAAGAACCCCGTCCTGAGCCGTGGTTGCGGGGTCAGAAGTTTCTTATCGCCTGAATGATTCCAGTAGCACCATTTGTAAATAAAGAAACGTTCGACCTGGTCGAGTATGTATGACAAACTTGTACTGAGTACTGGGCTAAATGAGCATCAGGTTCAAACGCGCAAATGGTATGGTATGGAAAGCTATAAGCCTCATCAAAGTATGCTCTGGCTTGCAGGGATAATACAAGAAACGAAACAAGATATCAACAGCCAATAACATGCAGTTTTTTAAGGTATATATGCAAGGAGAAGTAGCAGCCGATTCACCTGAGAGTGTTAAGAATCGAACTTGCTTCTGCGGCGAATCCGGATTGACCTTCACGCATTGCGCATTCTGAAACACGTCCAACCTCCCTAACTGGTGAGAGTCAGAAACACTTCCATGTTATAAGCAAAGAAAAAAAACACGAAGGGTAACTTGAACCAAGAGTACATCAACTTAAGGGTAGTTAGAGAACATCGTATTTTTCTTACCAAAATCAGCAGTGAGTTCATTGACGACTTTACAACGCATGACTACAAATTTACAAGCGAGGTTTCCCAATTTTGCAATGTGAGGTATGCGTGGCTGGTAACATCAACAGCAATCCGAGATAGGGTTACAGAACAGCGTGCTAGTTTTCGTGGTGGGGGCTCTGTGGAGAGAAGCGGAAGGGAGACGGGGAGAGAGCGAACCGAATCGGCAGCGGCGGCGGCGCCATCGAAGTTGGGGATGCGGTGGTGGACTGGGCGGGGGTTGCGCGCAACGCCCTCGGCCTCGAGCAAGTCCCACACCCACTTTCGTATCTTCCACTTCCACGCCCTCGGGTCCGCCTCCGCCTGCGCCCCCGCGGCGGTTGTCGCCATCGAGGCCCGCGCGTCGGCGTCGAGGCGGAGCCGCTCGGCCTCGAAGGCGGACGCGTCGAACGAGGACGACGACGAGCTCCTGGGCGCCGCGGACGCCACAGCGACCATGACGCGGCGGGAGGACGACGCAGCGGTAGCGGCGGCGGCACCGGCGAAGGGTAGCGATAACGACGGCGAGGCCGGGAGGAGGAGGGGAGGCATGGCTTCCGCTCCCGCCACTCGTGCGTGCGCGAGCGTGTGTGTGCTTGTGGATGGTGAGCACGTGCACACGTGCACTTGGGACTCTCGTTGTGCTGCTGGCATGCGGGCCCGCTCTGGCAGCGAAACAGATGAACGAGCCGTGACCCGTCAGGCATCTCCAATGACTATACATCGAATGTCCGGCTCTCCCACATGTCCAAATCCACACGTATCCACGGTGTTAGAAGGGATAGAGAGGGATGATTGGCGTAATGCGATTGATGTATTATTGAGCCTCGAGGGCGAGTATATATTGAGTACAAGACTTGGAGGACAAGACGCCTCCTTAAAATAAGATGGAAACAATTCCTATCTAATCCCGGACAATCTCTACATACCAAATATATCTCTAACATCCCCCCGCAGTCGTTGCGGTAGCGTTGCGAACAACAGGAGCGTCGCGGACGGTCAGACTGGAGAGAATAGCAGCCGACGGGCCGACATCCCCCCGCAGTCGCAGCGGGAGCGGCGTGGACGGTGTCGCGTCGCGGACACGTGGACTGTAGAGGAAGCCGTCGAGTTGCTTAAGCGAGGTGATAGCCCTTTGTGCCGATGTCGATGTAGCCGAGAGCGTAGGGTGGTGTACCGTGGTCGAGGTAGCCGTGCGAGGGATGCCGTGGTCGATGTCGAATCGGGGTGGCCGGTGTCGAGGTAGTCGCTGTGGACCGGGAAGAAGAGCGGCGGCGGCGGCCTGAGGAGGCGGCGGCGGCGGCTAGGTCAGAAGCGCGGCGACGGTGCTCGAAGTAGGCGAGGAAGAACCCGACAGCATGACGAAGACCAGCGCGGACGGTGGCGTTCCCGCGCCTAGGGAGGCGGCGCGACACATACCACGTAGAAGTCGACGCGCGGGGACGGCGGAGTAGACCGCGCGCCGCGACGCAACGGCCCGAAGGGGCGACGCAGCGGCAGTGCGCGGGTCAGGGCGACGGCGGGGAAGACCTCAGGGCGGTTGCAGGGACCGCGTGCCACGCTCGCTACGGCCCGATGGGGCGACGCAGCGGCAGCGCGAGGGTCGGTGCAGCCTCGGGGACGGCCTGGAGCGGACGGCCTCGGGGCGGCGGTTGACCGCGGGCCGCGGCACTACGGCCCGAAGGGGCGACGCAGCGGCAGCGCGCGGGTTGGTGCAACCACGGGAACGGCCTCAGGGCGGCCGCGGTGCTACGGCCCGAAGGGGCGACGCAGCGGCGGCACGGATCGGTGCAGCCACGGGGAGAACCACGGGGCGGCGGTGCGGCGACCCGACGGGGCGACGCAGCGGCAGCCCGTTGCTCGATCGGTGGAGGGGCGCGCTGAACTCGGGGACAGGGCGGTGACGCCCGGCGCAGAGCGACGGGCGGGCAGATGCGCGGATGGTGGCCGTGACAGGCCGCCGCGTTGCGCGAGGCCGCCCAATCGGACAAGAGGCCAGGTGGTCGCGCCGGTGTCGGAGTAGAGGCGCGGGTCGACGGCGGCGGCGGGCGACGCAAACCGATCTTAGATCGGAAAACCAAAAAGAAAACGCCGATCAAGACGAACGGCGAGAGAGAAAAACCCGGAGCAAGGGCTCGGGAAGAAGACTCTCTAGGGCAGCCGGTCAACACGACCGGCGGACGAACCCTAGGTACGGGCAGCGCGGCCCCCGGCGGCGGTCATGGAGGCCGACCGCCCCGGGGGCGGAGCGAGGCGGAAGCGGCGGGCAACGGCTAGGGTTTGGATCGGTTAGGCTGATACCATGTTAGAAGGGATAGAGAGGGATGATTGGCGTAATGCGATTGATGTATTATTGAGCCTCGAGGGCGAGTATATATTGAGTACAAGACTTGGAGGACAAGACGCCTCCTAGAGATAAGATGGAAACAATTCCTATCTAATCCCGGACAATCTCTACATACCAAATATATCTCTAACACACGGATATATCTTAACTTGCCTGCAACTTTGATGGTACCCGAAAGGAGACTCTACTTGTATACACATTCTGTCACCGATTTTTTAACTTTCTAGCACATTTGTAGGGACATAAGATGAACTCGGATGATGAGTTTATTTACAACAAGTTCATCGATTCGTTGTCATCAAACAGTGGTGATGACAATTACGATTCGACGACGGATTCTCTTTCTTTGGCCTGCAAGTGTTGAGACATCAATATGCTTCAACGATCTTCATTATTTGCCAGACTTTGTGATGAGAAAGCTCCCGAGTGCAACTACTGTAAAAGTGCATGCTCTAGCCAATGCAACCAAAAGACCAATCTTATGGAAAAGACTAGGCAATACATTTATACGTCAACGCTCCCCCTCACGTGTGGCTCCCTCAGGCCTAAACGTGGACCGGAAGTGGGCTGCAATTTAATTGCGCCAGCCGGGTCTTGAACTCAAGACTTCTTGGCTCCGATACCATGTAAAAGTGTATACTCTAGCCAATGCAACCAAAAGACCGATCTTATGGAAGAGACTAGGCAATACATTTATACGTCAACAACTACATTGTCCATGGGCACAACTACGCCATGAAGTACTACATTGCCGACAATTGTGAAGACTAACTGTAAGTAAAAAAGAACTGGCAATGTCGGCTTCTCGATTTCTATGGTGTAGACAGCTGTGGAGAAGGTCATGATGACTGAGATCGGAGGATCAGTTAGACGGACAGTGCCTTCGAGGCGATGGAGTCAGCCAGGTGTTTGATAACTCTCAGGAGCAGCAGTGTCAAGTGGGGGCGGCAGCACTGGAGGAATTCATTTTTGGTGGTGCTCCTCGGGTGCCGAGCCGGAACTTTCAGGGTGAAAACCTAAGGTCTGGCCTTTATTGGTTGTGCCTGGCAATTGCCTTGCTGAAGGAATTGTTTTGAGAGCTCGGACTTCTCCAGGGTGAAAACCTAAGATCTTGGATCGGGCAACGACGGCACTTGTGCACTGTTTCCTTCTTGGAGGCATTGCTTTTGGAGACCTTTTATGTTTTCCGACTGTTGTATTTGGTGGTGTTTTGTATGCGGATGCGAGTCGATCACTGTGGCGGGACCTTTGTTTTTTTTTCCTTTGGTTGTGTGCATCCTAGATGTCTTTGCGACATCTTGTAGGTGCAGAGGCGGGGTGTAATTGGTATCTTCGCGATATTAATATATTCCTCTTTTAAAAAAAAGTAAAAAAAAGAACTTTTTCCCCAAATGCAAAACGGTGCTAAAAAGGGCATTTGGAGTGATCCAAACTCCTTGGGCTATTGCTTGTGCACCTACGATCTCTAGACATTGTGGGAGGTGATACTGCATGTGTGATCATGCACAACATGATTGTGGGGGATGGGGGCGGTGATATGCATACTGTTGATTTTGAGAAGTCTGGATAACATGTCATTTCTCAAAGATACATCGGTGACGTTGAGAGAAGTGCATAGACAACTACGCAATAATCTTGTAAGGCATTATCACCTTCTTTTAAGCCTCCTTGAAATTATTAGTGAGACCCAAAGCGTGATTGTCCTTGGACGGAGTATTACTGATAATGTTATTGTAGCCTATGAATGCTTACACACAAATGGGGACATGTGCAGTCAAGCTTGATATGCACAGGTCATGTGACCGCGTTGAGTGGGTCTTCCTGAAGGCAATTTTGGGAAAGTGGGGCTTCAATGATAGGTGGATTGACCTCATCATGGCATGTCTCATTTATTGGAATATAAAGTGAGGTTCAATTCCCATGAAACTGCACCTTTTAGCCCAACTAGAGGATTAAGGCAAGGGGATCCTCTTTCCCCTTGCTTATATTTCACCTATCACAGAAGGCCTTTCTAATTTGATCGTTTTTAGGAGGGAATAGGCAATCCAAAGGGTGGCTAGGTGTGTCGTGGCTCACCCACTATTTCACATTTACTTTTTGTTGATGATTCTTTGATGCTTATGAGGGCGGATGCTGAAAGTGCAAACACGTTGAAAAGGATTCTGGATGATTATTCTATGGCCTTGGGACAAATGGTGAGTGTGGCTAAATCATCTATTTATTTCAATCTCAATACAAATGTTAATGCAAAAGTGGAGGTATGTCAAATTCTAGATATAATGACGGGGTCTTTTTCTGATAAATATTTGGGCCTTCCCTCTATGATTGCGGTGGATCGTGTGGATTGTTTTAAACATCTTATTGTGACAATTCAAAAAATTGGCAATGGATGGAAAGAGAGGACTTTATCTTATGGTGGTAAGGAGGCTCTGATTAAAGCGATGGCCCAAGCCATCCCAACGTATGCGATGAATGTATTCAAATTCCCGAAGAAAATTTGCAAGGGGGTCACTGATGCTATTTCGCACTATTAGTGGGGTGACGTGGAAAACAGACGTAAAATGCATTGGTTTACATGGTGGGGGATGTATGTCCCAAAGGATAGAGGTGGCATGGGTTTTCATGATATGCACAGTTTTTATCTGGAACTGCTTGCTAAACAATGTTGGTGGCTCATTGAGCATCATGATTCCTTATGTGCAAGGGTGCTTCGATCAAAGTACCCCCCCCCCCCCGGTGAGTTGCTCAATTGTGAGTTAAAAAAGGGTTCATCTTATGTCTAGCAAAGCATTTGGGCTGGAGTTCAAACCTTTAAAAGATGGAGTATTTGGAGAGCTGGTAATGGCTTGAAGATAAATATTTGGGAGGATTGTTGGATCCCAAACAGTTCTTCTAGAAAAATCATCACAGTCTATGAAAACAGAGTGCTTACTAGAGTTCATGAGCTTATTGACCCTATTACTGGCGGATGGGATGAAAGTTTGATTAGGGAGATTTTTTGCACATATACGCTGAACGTATTCTGCAAATTCCCATACATCAGTAGGACACGGAGGATCATGTTGCATGACAATTGAAAAAATCTGGAGTTTTTAGTGTTTGTTCAGCCTACTATAAACAATGGGAAGATTCCTATGCCAGTCTGAGTCCTAGTTCTTCTATCTCAAGCGATTCGTCACCTCATCCTATATGGAAGAAACTATGGAGACTGAAAATACCAAGTAAAGTGAAAATCTTTATCTACAGATCCTACCATGCTTCGGTGTTCGGGCTAATCATCGTATCTCCACATCAGCGCAGTGCCCTATTTGTAAGCACCATGCGGAGGACGTGGCACATGCCCAAAGGATGCGAATGTGCAAAAGAGATATAGTCCTTGCTTGATTACATGAGATAATAAGTGGAACATGCCTTGTTTGGATGCGAAAGTGCAAAAGAGATATGGTCCTTGCTTGGATTATATGAGATAATAAGTAGTGTCAATCTTCCTAGACGGTCTGGTGCTGAGATGATTGATTTCCTTCTATGTGATCCGGCTAAGAAGCATTACCTACATGTGATTAAACCCCCTAGTTTTATCTCTCGTTATAACGGATGCTGTTTTGAAGGCCTTCCCGTCAAAAAACTCGATAAAGGCAGGCATGGATCTATATGAATAGGGAGCTTAGTTTTGTCGGCCGTGGTTCAAGAAATTTAGGGCGTTGATTGTGAAATTTGAAGATTGCCCTTAGAGCATGGTTAATAAGAGCCGGCTACCGGCTCTATATTCATGCCATTTCATCTATAACCTTTGTAAAAAAAATCTCATGTAATTAGGCTGGCTGTAGCAATTGTTTGCATGCATGTATAAGAAGGCAATTGAAAGGGAGAAAGCAGCACCAGCTTCTCTTTCCTCACTTCTCTCTCCTCCAGAGAGTACTTTTGCTGACGGCTTATAGCCTGCTGACTTGACACTATACTGTAAAAAACGTTCTTATATTCGTGTAAAAAACGTTCTTATACTTGCTCTTAGACGACCTGCATTCAGATCTCGTAAGAGAACAAGCACATTTTTTTCTGAGAACAAGCACAAATTTTTCTGAACCAAATTTTCCTGCACTCGATGCGCCATGACCCTCATATCAAACCTATTTGTGAGCTTTGTTTATTTTTCAGACCAACCAAAGGATTCATGATCCAGATCGTGACTACAAACAACACGATTGTCCACGTAGAGACTACAGGCCTACAGCCTGGGTACAGCTGAAACATTAGCTTCCAAATTTGAAGGCATGCGAATAGCATTACTATTAAGTTCAAAATGCATAAACCTCATCAGTTCAAACATTCGCAGCAGCAGCAGCAGCAGCAGCTCAGAGTTGCAATTGCAATGCATAAACCGGTACCCAAACAATCTGCCACAAAACAAGAAAAAAAAGCTGGTAACACTACGGGATAAGATCTGTCGCAGCCTAAGCCTTGAGCTTGCCGTAGAACTTCTGCTTCTCATCGGTGGTCTGGAACCGGCCATGCCCGAACTTGGATGAGGTGTCGATGAACTTGAGCTTGATCTCCTCAAGGGCCAACCGCGACGTCTGCTTCAACAGCGACTGGCGGAGGGTCACCACTCTCTTCTTGGGGCCCACGCAGCAGCCCTTGATCATGAGGTAGTCACCCTTCACCACACCGTAGTGAGGGAAGCCACCCATCGGGGTGATGTCCTTCTCAGTCCTGCAAGCACCACCATGGCCGTCAGTTTCATGGAAAATGTTCAAGAGCATAACAGATGATAGCATGCACCTAATCATATTCACTCAAAGATACCTGTCAAACTCAGTGCAGGCCTCGTGAGACTCCTGTCCAGACTTGCCGATCTTGTAAATCTTTTTGTTCATCTCTGTGCGGTGGTGGTAACCATTCTGACCAGCACGAGCAACAGTGTAAGACACCCTAGCAGGATGCCAGGCACCGATACAGGCAACCTTTCGGAGACCCCTGTGGGTCTTGCGGGGAAGGCGGGTGACACCCCAGCGAGTGACGACACCTTCGTACCCCTTACCCTTGGTGACACCAATGATGTCAATCTGCTCATCCTTCTGGAAGACGGCTTCAACTGGGACTTCCTTCTCAAAGAACTTGTAGCCAAAGTCAACCTTGTCTGCGATGGTGCCACCATTAATCTGGATCTCCATGAGGTGAGCCTTCTTCTGTTTCAAGCCCTTCATCTTCCTAATCTGATATTCAGAAATGGCATAGTAATGGTGAGTGAAACATTTTAATAAAAAGAATACTTGACCAAGATGAATAGGGGAATGGCAATCACACCTGAGTATGGGCAATAACACGGACAATAGTGGCGTACTTCTTCATTTTCTCAAGCTGCAACTGGACTTCCTTCTTGCCTGCATCACTGTCATACTTGAGGGCGTACTTTGTGAACGCCTTCTTCTTGCTCTTGCACCAGTTCTTGTAGAACCTTCTCCTCACATCTTCGCTAAGGTGCTGAGCCCAGACAGAGTTGAGAGTGCGAAGGCCACGAGGGGTCTTCACATATGCCACAAGACCAACGATGACCAGAGGAGGGGTCTCAATGATGGTAACAGCCTCACAGGTTTCCTTCTTGTGGAGCTCTGCAAGATGTAACAACAACCATATGCGATACTTAAGAATCAACAAGAGCAAACAATCAAGCAAATATAACATGCAGGGCCCTATTTACAGAAGATAACTTTGGTTGGCAAATATAACATGAAGGGACAGTGTATCGGGCCAGCATGATAAACTAAATAACAAGCTAGCATGCAACTACGTGACTATTGCTACCTGAAGGTCATGTTACTGTATTATTTACAAAAACGAGAATTGTTCCTATTAATAAGTTTCAGTAATCAAACGACCGTGATTAGATTAATGGAAGGGTTAGACATACTGGATCCGGGCTTCTCGACCTCACGAACAATGTGGGTCATTCCAGCCTTGTAGCCCAGGAAGGCAGTGAGGTGGCAAGGCTTCTGTTGGTCATCCTTGGGAAAGGACTTCACTGCATAAGAAAAAATAAACTAGTGAGACAAACTCCAGATAAGTATTCACTGAACTGTAAAACGAAGGAAACAAATAGTTACAAGGTAACAGCAATTTTTAATAGAATTGCCTTATTTGAACAAAGAATAGATGTGCAGGGGATTTTTAAGACAGATTTCAGGGAAAGAAAACTAGTTGACACTACTGAAGTTCGCAATGAAATTCTAGAAAGGTGTGAAGCACCATTTGCTACTATATACAGGATCAAATATAGGGGAGTTCTAGTATCCACAATACATAGTAGTACATCCGAATCAAACAACCTTACAAGCACAATGAGATAGACTATAGCCTATGTGTGAAAACCACACTCAATAACATCAGCATGGAAAGAAACGGGCCGCCATGGAATAGGTGCTCTAATGAAAGTGTTACTCGGTGTGCATACCCTTTCCGCGGTGGCGAGAGCAGCGCTTCCTGGGGAGGAAGCCGAGGGAACCGTGCCTCGGGTGCTCGAACTTGCGGTGCGACATCGCCGCTCCTCCCTTCCTTACCTGCAATGCCAGAAACAGCCAAAACCATTAGATCTGCAACCATTAGAGCCGCAAACTGCAAAGACCAAACGCGCCGGAGTCCCATGTCCATGTCGCTCAACGCTGAACGCTAGGACAGCGGGAGAATATGACCTCCGCGAAGGAACTACGCGAAAGTAATGGGTTCGGCAGCTGCAGATCGGGGAAGAGGCAGGAGGGATTGTAGCGCGTGCTCACCTGGGGTAGAGCGGACGTCGGCGGCGGCGGCGGCGGCGCAGGCTGTGTGCAGAAGGCGAAGCGGGTAACCCTAGTGCTGCTATTTATATATCACTGCGGAATGCGAGGGTTTGGCTTGGGTCCGACGGGAATGCCGGGCTTGGTGGGCTGGGTGCGCGTTCTTTTTTGGGCTGGGCTGGAACCCAATGGGCATTCATTTTTATTTTCTTTGCCTTTCGCCTACCTCGATGTGTGTTTGTTGTGGACAATCCCTATTTGACGCCCGTGAGCGGCAAACAGATTTTATTTTTTGAGAAACTGAGCGGCAAACAGATGAGCTTTCGCTGAAGCGAACCATGTGTCGCGTCCATGGGCCGGCCCACGGCTTCGTTGCTGTTTTCCTCGCCGAAGATCCCGGTTTGGGAACCTTCCAGAAGGTTCCTGGACGGTTTTAGGAGTTTTTTTTTAGTTTTTATTTAATATTTTTTCGGTTTTCTTTTCAGTTTTTTCTTCTTCTTTTCGTTTTTCTGTTTTCTTCACTTTTTGCTTTTTATTCACAATATTTTTTGATCTTTTATTTTCTCTGGTTTTTTCTTATATATTTTTATTTTTATTGTTTCTGTTTCTTCTCTTTTTTGTGTATTATACAAAGTGTTCACTGTATTACCAAAATATTCATCATATGTTTAAGGAAATGTTTAACGTATTTTATAAAATGTTCATTGTGTATTTAATAATTGTTCAGTGTATATCATAAAAATGTTCAATGTGTATTTAAAAATTGTTGAGCATATATCACAAAAATGTGCAATGTGTATTTAAAAACTGTTCAGCGTGTAACACAAAAATGTTTAATCTGTATTTAACCTTGTTCAACGTATATTACAAAAATGTTCAATATATAAAAAAAATTGTTCATGTTTTTCAAAAATTGTTCGCGTTTTAAAGGTTTGTCTAAATTTAGAGATTTGTTCACATTTTCAAACATTATTCATATTTTTTAATAAATTTCTTCACATTTTTTCCAAGAAATATTGGAAAAATTGAATAAAAACGGATCTGCCGTTGTAGCTTAGTACTTAAATATTAGCGTTGCGTTTAAGCCACCCACAGGTGCCAGCTCGACTGGCTACCAACGGTGCTTTGTAGCGTCAGGTTGGGAGTTTGACTCCAAGCGTCTGCTTTTGTTTTTGGTGAAGTTTTACAATCGACGGCTGTGAATGGGCCGGCCCATTTGCGCGCCCTTCAGCGAAAGCTCCGCTATTGCGAGCGTCCCAATAGGAGCTCTCTTTGTTGGGCGAATCCTAGGAAGGTCATACATGAAGATGTTTTCCATGTATGACCAATATTATGATTGTCAAATTTTAATAGATTTCACTTTCTGAACCCAATGTGAAATATTACTAAGCATATAGAACATGGATAATTTCAGATTTATGATATTCAATTCATTCAACAATTTACTCTTAGAATATAAGTGAAGCACGAGAGTGAATGACAAACTACTCAAAAAGATATAAGTGAAGAATAAAGAGTAGTTGAGTAAATAAGTAGCTATGTGAAGACTCTCTCCAAATAAAGATTTCAGATCTGATAATTTTATTAAGACAGCAAACAAAAATAAAAAGGCACTCCAAAAATAGCACATATCATGTGAAAAAGTAAAAACTTAGACTAACCGATATGTGTTGATGAAGAAAGGTGGGATGCCTACCGGGGCATCCCCAAGCTTAGTTGCTTGAGACTTCTTGAAATATTATCCTGGGGAGCCTTGGGCATCCCCAATATTGAGCTCTTGTGTCTCCTTAATTCCTCTCATATCACGGCTTCTCCTAAGTCTTAAACTTCATCCGCACAAAACTCAACAAGAACTCGTAAGATAAGTTAGTATAAATCAACTCAAAACATTAACATTCTCTACTGTAGAAAATCACTAAAATTATAATTAAATATTACATACTAAATGCCTCTGCATATTTAATACTTATATCCACAAATAAAACATTAAACAAGTAAACATATGCAAACAATGCAACTATAATAGCAATCTACCAAAACAGAACAGTCTGTAAAGGAGGAATAAAAATTCATACTTTCCTAACTCCAAAAATTCCGAAAAATTACCACATGACAGAGAACTCATGCATGCTTACCGTGTAAAAAATTTAGATTTTTATCATGTTCTGACAATTCACATAAATTCAGGAAATAACAGAAAACTTTCTGTTTTCAAACAACAACACATAAACTTGCAAACTAAGCATGGTAAAGGCTATAATTGGCATTTTATTGAACTAAAAGATACAAAACATGATTATTGATAATAGCAAGCAAATCTCAACAAAAGAAAATGATGCTCCGAGCAAAACTCATATTATGTGACGAATAAAAATATAGCTCCGAGTGAGGTTACCGATAGTGTTGAAGACGAAAGAGGGGATGCCTTCCGGAGCATCCCCAAGCTTTGACGCTTGAGTCTTCCTTGAATGTTACCTTGGGGTGCCTTGGGCATCCCCAAGCTTAGGGTCTTGCCGCTCCTTATTCTCCTCATATCAATATCTCACCCAAAACTTGAAAACTTCAATCACACAAAACTTAACGGAACTTCGTGAGATAGGTTAGTATGAAAATAAATCATTCACTTTGGTACTGTCAAGACAAGATTAATAATTGTTCTCACATAATAAATACTGTATTCTATCATTTCCACAATTTATATTACTCAATGTAAGCTATGAAAACACTAAAACAAGTAAATTATGCAATAAAAACAGAATCTGTCAAAAACAGAACAACATGTAGTGAGCGAATTAAAAAAGTATACTTCTGTACCTCCAAAAATTCTGAAAAATTAGGAATGCGTAAACAATTTGTAACCCAATACTGTGTAAAAATTTCAGAATTTTCTCACGCTCCAGTACAGAATAGAAATTCTAGCATTGGACATAAAAGTTTCTGTTTTTTCACAGAATCAAATCAACAAGCATCCACACTATCCCAAAGGCTTTACTTGGCACATTATTGAAAGAAAACATATAAAACATGATTACTACAGTAGATTGATAATGTGGAAACACAAAAACAATAGGTATAATGTAAGGGAACGCAGCAGAAAATAAAAAAAATCCGGTACTGCGAGCACGCCCAGGACCACTATGAAGACTGCATACAGGTTTTGATCTGATCGTTATCGACTCGTAGCGCAGCAGAAGTAGAGTCGATGTAGATCGTTGGTACAGATCCCCGCAGCTAGGATTCACAACCTCCCAACCGCGAGGATGTACTCCCTCGACTGCCCCTCGGACAGCCCTCCGGGAGGCGGTCGGACAGTCCCTCGGACGGTGTCACGGACAGCCCTTCGGGAGGACCCTCAAAACTCGGACGGTCACTCGGACAGCCCTTCGGGAGGCACTCTCGAACAGCCCCTCGGGCGATAAGATCGAACCTACGACCTCTCTACGGGGTTGCACACATACGGTGTCATCTATCCGGCAGGGCTTCGCCATCCAGAACTAGTTCCCACCGGAACCCAGACAGCCTTTCGGCTCTACGAAACTATTTTCATGGGAGGGAGAGAAGAAGCCAGATCATTGCATGGCATTGTGTGAGAGAGTTGGAGTGAGTGTGGAGAGCCCCTCTCCACCTCTATTTATAGGGAAATGCAAGGGGTAGGGTGGCTCACAAAAACCCAAAATGCCCATGTAAAATGAATCACATAAAGGGCATAATGGGGAGGAAAGTGGAGCTCCACCCTTGTGGCCGGCCACCCCCATTATGGGCCCCCCCAAAGGGGTTTCCTTAGCCCCCAAGTCCTTCTATAAGCCTTTTGGGAAAAGCCCTAAAAGGTGGCTTTCCATAAAGTAGCCCAAAAAGCACTTTCACTATTCACGGAAACATTTTTCCGCGACCGTTAAATCCGAAAATATTTCTGTGGGTCTTAGAACAATTCTAGTACCCACTAAAATGATTTTGGACACGTTCCGAAACAATTCCGGATTAGTGATTTTCATCTGCGAAAAGCAACCAAACCGGTTCCGGCAGCTCCGGAACATTTCCGGTTTTTATCCCGGAAAAATCCCAGAAGTTTCCAGAACAATTTTGGCACCCTCCAAGAATTTCCAGGCGTGTGCCGAAACCAATTTGACTTAATGGTATACTCCGAGACAACTTTTCGGTTTTACCGAAACTATTCCGGTGTTCTCTCTCCGAAACTTTTCCGTTGTCTCCGAAACTTTTCCAGTGACTTCCTCTCAGGCTCCCTATCTAGTATTCAGCAGATACATGACCCTTAAGCATGTGACCCTATAGGTTCGGTGAAGTATAGACATGACCGGAACTCTTTCCGATCAATGATCAACATCGGAACCGTGGACACCCATATTGACCCCTATACCCACACGAATAAATATTCGAGTGAACCTCCAGTTTGCCATGTGCTATTCCTGTTGCTTCGCGATATGTTACAAATACCCAAGGTGAGAATCATTAGCATCCCCGTGGATCAAAACTTGTCCACAATGCTAGTTACCTCGTTACCGGTTTTGTTCTCTTTTCTCGTTTCCGTGTTCCGGCATCCCTGTGATCAAATCACATTGTGTCTGGCCAGACGATGGTGGATACCGTAACATTGAGAGGGCCCAGAGATATCTCTCCATCGTCGGAGGAGCAAATCCCAATCTTGGGCTATCAAGTTACTTGACATACTTTCCCATGAACCCGTAAGCCGCCGTAATAGCCACCCAGTTACGGATGACGTTTAACAAACCCCAAAGTTCATGAATCAAGCATTAAGAAACTCGATACTCTCATGGTCTAAGGAATTATGCAAACGTAAACTTTCTCTATGTTATTAACCATTAACTTGTGACGAATGTATCTCATAGCATAACATCAATTCGGGTCGATTCAACACAAGTGTTCTCCTAACATTGTGCCCTCAAAGTTGCCGGCATAGTCATGCCCATGATCAGGAAAACAGAACCATCATGCAACACTTGAGTTAGTCTTAGAGGCCAGACTAGGAATACATTTTACCGTTTATTATTCCACACGTGCATATGAGTCTTCCTTCGAGCCTCGTGGTTATTGCAGACTCGAGAACCATAGCAGTTATAGCATGGAACATAAACTTAATCAGGAACATGGTGATAAATAATAACATTTATTATTGCCTCTAGGGCATATCTCCTACATATAAATATTGGGTTGTCTCCCAACAAGCGCTTTTCTTTAATGTCTTTTAGCTAGGCATGATGATTTCAATGATGCTCGCATAAAAGTAAAGAATTGAAACACAAAGAGAGCATCATGAAGCATATGACTAGCACATTTAAGCCTAACCCACTTCCTATGCATAGGGATTTTGTGAGCAAACAATTTATGGGAGCAAGAATCAACTAGCATAGGAAGGCAAAACAAGTATAACTTCAAAAATTTCAACACATAGAGAGGAAACTTGATATTATTGCCACACCTACAAGCATATGATCCTATCTCATAATAATTTTCAGTAGCATCATGAATGAATTCAATAATATAGCTATCACATAAAGCATTATTTTCATGACCTATAAGCATAGGATTTTTATTACTCTCCACATAAGCAAATTTATTCTCATTCATAATAGTGGGAGTATCATATGAAACTTGAATACTATAAATTGTTTCCACATTAAAAGAGTAATGTTCAGTAAAAGGGTATTCATAATTATGACAAGTTTTATAATAATAATCATCATTACTTTTTATAACATAAGTATCATCACAATAATCATCATAAGTAGCAACTTTGTTCACATCATAATCAATTGAAACCTCTTCCAAAATAGTGGATTCAACACTAAATAAAGTCATGACCTCTCCAAATCCACTTTTATCATTGTTATAAGATTGGACACCCTCCAAAATAGTGGGTTAATTATTACCTAAAGTTGACACTCTTCCGAACCCACTTTCATTATTATTGCAATCATCATAGATAGGAGGCATGCTATCATCATAATAAATTTGATCATTAAAAGTAGGGGGACTAAAAAGATCATCCTCATTAAATATAGCATTCCCAAGCTTAGGGTAAACATTATTTTCAGCAAATAAATTCTCAAACATGCCATTCTCATCAAACATAGCATCCCCAAGCTTGTGGGTTTGCATATCATTAGCATAATCACTCTTATCATCAATAGTATGAATAGCACCAATAGTATAACAATTATTACCATCATAATTTCCCAAGTTGGTGCTAAGAAGATTTCCAAGATCATAAGAAGTATCATTATCTTCCCAATCATAATCATCATAACATGTAATAGGCAAAACAAAATCATCATCAAGTGTATCATCTTCCACAATTATTTTTGATTCATTCTCATGAGGCACAACAATAATGGGAGCAACATTATTGGGAGAGATGCCTTTTTACCTCTACTTTTCCTTCTTTTATTCTTCTTCTTCACCACATTGAGTGTGGGTTTAATTAATTCTTTCGAGCTTCTTATTGAAGAGATCGGTTGGATAGGAAACTCCTCCTCGTCACCTGTTTCATCACGAGAGAAAATAGGAGGGAAAGGGGGAATCTTCACCCTTCCATTAGTATTCTTTTATATTCTGTTGTTTTTTTCATCTTTCTATAATTGGCTATGTAAGCATTCTCATTGCAATTTACCACACAAAACATATATATTTCCTTTAGATTATTTTCAATGTCGTATGTGAGAATGAATACTTCAAACCAACTATTTTTATGTGTCAATTCTTCACACACCAAAAATAATCAAAGTTCATTATAAAGTTCAAGGGTGATCAAGTTATTGCAATATTTGGACACGATTCGATCATGAAAAAGTATGCATTGGAAATTAAGATGACCAACCTTATTGCAAAGTTCACAAGTAATGGGATGAAGAGAGCATAATTTTGTAGCAAATTTATCTATCACTTTAAGCCACCAATTGGTTTTATCCTGTTTATGCTTCTTACAAAATCTATCATCCCTATAAGGCATGTCTTCACAAATTTTATGCACTCCACAAAAATTGACATGCTTATAAGAAACCTTTTTATCATGACTAGTGCAATCATCATTAGCATTTTGGATATTCAAAGAATTCATACTAACAATATTGCAATCATGCTTATCATTCAAAGATTTTATGCCAAACATTTTATTGAATTCTTCTTCTAACACTTTGGCACAATTTTCCGATCTATCATTTTCAAGAAACACATCATAAAGATAAAGCATTTGAGGCAACCTCAATTCCATTTTTTGTAGTTTTCTTTTATAAACCAAACTAGTGATAAAACAAGAAACAAAAAAATTCAATTGCAAGATCTAAAGATATACCTTCAAGCACTCACCTCCCCGGTAATGGCACCAGAAAAGAGCTTGATGTCTACTACGCAACTTTTATTCTTGTAGACGTTGTTGGGCCTCCAAGTGCAGAGTTTTGTAGGACAGCAGCAAATTTCCCTCAAGTGGATGACCTAAGGTTTATCAATCCATGGGAGGTGTAGGATGAAGATGGTCTCTCTCAAACAACCCTGCAATCAAATACAAGAAATCTCTTGTGTCCTCAACACACCCAATACAATGGTAAATTGTATATGTGCACTAGTTCGGCGAAGAGATGGTGATACAAGTGTAGTATGGATAGTAGATATAGGTTTTTATAATCTGAAAATATAAAAACAACAAGGTAGCAAGTGATAAAACAAAGCACAAACGGTATTGCAATGCTTGAAAACAAGGCCTAGGGTGCATACTTTCACTAGTGCAATCTCTCAACAGTGCTAACATAATTGAATCATATAACAATCCCTCAACGTGTGATAAAGAATCACTCCAAAGTTCCTATTAGTGGAGAACATAAGATGAAATTGTTGTAGGGTACGAAACCACCTCAAAGTTATCCTTTCCGATCAATCTATTGAGCCATCCCTATAAATGTCACAAACAGCCCTAGGTCATCAGAGTTCGTATTAAAATAACACCATATGATACGCATCAACTAACTCTAATGTCACCTAGATACTCCAATGTCACCACAAGTATCCGTGAGTTGATTATTCGATATGCATCAAACAACTTCAGATTCGTAATATTCAATCCACACAAAGAACTTCAAAGAGTACCCCAAAGTTTCTATCGGAGAAAAGAAGATGAAAACGTGCAATCAACCCCTATGCCTAGATTACCCCAAGGTCACGGGAATCCGCGAGTTGATCACCAAAACATACATCAAGTGACTCAATAGAATACCCCATTGTCACCACGGGTATCCACATGCAAGACATACATCAAGTGTTCTCAAATCCAAAGTATTCAATCCGACAATAACAAAACCTCAAAGGGAAAGACTCAATTCATCACAAGAAGATAGAGAGGGAAGAAACACCATATGATCGAACTATATTAACAAAGCTCGCGGTATATCAAGATCGTGCCAAATCAAGAACACGAGAGAGAGAGATCAAACACATAGCTACTAGTACATATCCTCAGCCCCGAGGGTGAACTACTCCCTCCTCGTCATGGAGACCGTCGGGATGATGAAGATGGCCTCCGGTGATGATTTCCCCCTCCGACAGGGTGCCGGAAAAGGCCTCCAGATGGGATCTCTTCGGAACAGAGGGTTGAAGTGGCGGAGTCAAAGTTCTAAGTTTATTTCTGGGGGTTTCTCTATTTATAGGATTTTTCAGCGTTGGAATTACACGAAAAAGAGTTACGAGGGACCCACAAGGCAACCCCGCGCAACCCTCCCCCCCAGGGCACGCCGGGATACCTTGTCACCTCCTCGTGGCTCTTCTGGTCCTCCCACGAAGCTTCGGGGGTCTCTTTTTGTCCATAAAAAATCACCGTAAATTTTGGGGTCAATCCAAGAACTTTTATTTCTGCACAAAAAACAACACCACGGTAGTTCTGCTGAAAACAGCGTCAGTCCGGGTTAGTTCTATTCAAATCATACCAAAACCATATAAAATTGTTATAAACATGGCATGAATACTTCATAAATTATAGATACGTTGGAGACGTATCAATGGCCGGAACGAAGCTTGGGGCAGAGTGGAGTAGCTAGGGTTTCGTCCGGGATGCGGATGGGGACAAATATATGTTAGGTCGTGGCGGGCCAGTGTGGGCTGGATCCAACGTGACAGACGCGTATGGGCCTCCCTATATCCGCACGGATATGAGTTGTATATGAGGGGTGTTGGGCAGCCCGAATATATAAGGCTGATATGAGGGGTGCAACTGGATTGAGATTTTGTGATCTGTCAATGTACCGAATCGCCCGCCCAAACCTATAAGGAACGTTCTCGGAGTCCGGCTGTAGTTGTGGAAACAACCCGGCTTACGGGGAGTAAATAGCATAAAACTACTACAATTCGGGCTAGGGTTCCAAAAAACTACCAATTTTTTTTGCTGATAACTACCAAGTGAGGGGTCGGCTGTTTCAAAAAACCCAAAACGCGCGGCACTAGCGATTTAAGCCGTTTTCTGATAACCTGGGCCCACCAGTCAGGCCACGTGGCTCACGACGCTGCCGTTAACGGCCGTTACACCGACCGGTCCGGTCGGAACTGGGTCATAAATACCCAGGTCGTCCTCGGTCGCTCCTCTGCCCGCTCACTCCCCTGCTCCCACTCCCCTTCTCCACTCCCTGCGCTCACTCCGAGCTCGCCGCCGCCGACGGTATCCTAGGTCACCGACCTCCCTGCCGCCATGCTTCCTGGAATGACGGGAAAACGAGCTCCGACGATGACTGCGAGGTCGTCAGCATGGACATGGGGCTTATGGTAAGTTTTTTCCTTGCCAAGGACCTAGGGTTAGGTATAAATGCGAGCTACTGCCATGGATCTTGTTTAGTTAGGGCTATTGTTGTGTCTCTGATATGGATCTTGCTTAGGTAGGGTTAGGGTTGCTTGTGATCTAGGATTTAGCTAAGTTAGGGTTCATCTTTATGTAGGGTTAGGGTTCTTGCTGATTTGGGGATTTATGTAGGCTTAGGGTTAATGCATAGTTCAAATTTATTGTGATTTGAGTGGTGATTAAAAGTATTGTTGGTGATTTTGTGGATGCAGGAGGAACCTGACACCATTGTGGAACCCCTTTTGTGTGGCCAACTTGAGCTTTCTAAACCCAAATGCATTCTGCACCACATGAGTCCTATTAAGTGTGTGGCTTTCGAAGGCACTTTATCTGGAAGGCGTTTCTATGGCTGCCCAGTGCAGGTTATATGTCAATCTTATCTTTTTTACTGTTGCAGCACCACATTTGATTGCACAATTTTATTGTTACATATGGACGTTCAGTGCACCACATGAGGCAACATTTTCAGTAACTGAATCTATTATAGTAAATATTTCAGTTATCATTTTTAGTTTGTTTCCAAACCTAAACTTAGCAAATGTTTCAATAGGCAGATGGCAGTGTAATAAGTTATCATATTTCAATTATCTTATTCATTGTTAGTTTCCAAACTTAATCATGGCAGTGTAATAAGTTTATAAATTCATAATTTCCAAATGCAGGAAAATGGTGTGAACTGTGGTGTTGTAGAGTGGGTTGACAAGCCTTGGCCTCCTGTTCTTCAGAGATGTCTGTCCAAGCTATGGGAAATGTTCCATGAGCAGAACTGTGGAAGGGTACTTGACAAGCAGCAGTTGGCCAAGCTTAAGACTGAAAATGACAAGCTTTGCACCGAGTACAGCAAGCTTGTTGAAGATGTAGCCAAGATGTTTGATTGGCAGGATGGTAGGGTGGACAACATGGTGTACCAGAAAGCAGTGGAGGAAGAGTTTGAGAAGAAGAAGGAGCTAGAGGAGAAAGCTAGGTGCAGATGGAAAAGCTTAAACTTGCCAAGGAGCAGAGGTGCATTTTGCAGAGCCAAGTTGACATTATCAAGAACACCAGGAAGGCTATGAAGGTGTTGAAGTGGACAGAGATCTTAAAAAAGAGAAGACAAAGCTTGAGCATGTGGTTGCTGAGTTGCTGAAAGATGGCTATGGGAGCAAGGAGAAGTTAGAGCAAATCAAGGCCATCCTTGAGTCATGAAGTGTTGGCTATGGTGCTGAAGTTCATCCAAGGCCTGTATAAGGATGTGGCCTAACTGTCTGAAGTGAAGATATGGGTGTACATTTTGGGGGAATGTGAAGTTAACCTAGGCTTTGGCACTGCATATGAACTCTAGTATCTTATGTATGAACCATATTTGCTATGTTCCTAAGTTTGTTGTAATGGATCTTCTATGCTATCTTCTTAAGTATGTTGTGTCTATCTTTTATGCTGTGTCTGAAAGCACAGGTTAACCCCCAGAGGAGGGTGAATGGGAGATTTTTAGAAATTCGTCAAACTCCGAAGATTTTGACGAAAATCAGAGTGACGAAATAGAAATAGAAGCGAAACTAGATCGACACAGATACAAGTAGCATGCATATGAAATACATACAAGTGAAGAACATGTAATCATACAAGCAGACATACACAGCAATTTGGTAGATCAGTTCTAGTTGATGTATCAATTGTACATCTGGTTGAGGCGGTTGAGTTTTACCTCAGAGGACACTTAGTCCTCGCCGTATTCCTCTTGAGTTAAGGTCACTTAGACCTCGCCCAATCACTCGTGGTAAGTCTTCAAGGTAGACTTCCAAAACCTTCACAGACTTGTTCACCGGCACGCCACAATTACTCTTGGGTGCTCAGAACATGACGCCTAACCGTCTGGAAGAATGACAATCTTCAAAGGTAATAAGCGTCGGATCACATAGATCAGCTTCTTCAGTGATGCTCAATCACTTTGGCTCTGGTTGGGTTTTTCCTCACTTGGGTTCTCACAAAGTCGTCAAAGGAAGGGTTGCTCTCAAATGACAAGTGCCAATCTCTCTCTAGAGCAGCCAACCAACTAGTGGTTGTGGGGGTGGCTATTTATAGCCAGGGGGTAACCCGACATGAATTGTCATAAATGCCCTTCTCAGACATGACTGTTGTCAGGATAAGGATCCACTCGACAGCTGGCACGCGGCGCAGCAACGGTTGGAAATTGGAACTCTCAATTTCGTTGGGGCACTCAATTTCCTCACGATAGGCAGATCGCACTGGCGAAATCCTAACTCCTCAGCCTGACCAAATTCGTTAGCGACCAGATGAACTATGTCATTGTCACTAGCAAATTCGTCAGTTGTTCTGGAGATTTCCAAAGGCTTCACTCGAAGCGGCTGTAGTGTGTATAGGTTTGAGCATCACTTTGGAAATGTGATAAATGTTTCGCCTAGACCCCCTTTAACAGTACGGTTTTTCCTATGACTCAAGTAAGAAGAAAAAGAAACTATGAAAACAAAGTCTTCAAGCTTCAAAGTCTTCACATCAATTTCTTCAAAGGCTGCACCAAATTCTTCACTTGAAGAAATACATTTTTAGGCATCGACTTCCATGGGTTAAACCAAGTCTTCAGGGACTATTTCACCTGTGTACACTCACAAACACATTAGTCCCTTAACCTATTTGTCTTCAATACTCCAAAACCACTAAGGGGGCACTTGATGCACTTACAATCTCCCCCTTTTTTGGTGATTGATGACAAATCAGTTAAGTTTTCAACGGGAGTAAATAATGGAAGTGTAGGTACAGAATGTGAAGACATCGGTTACATGATATAGAGGAACTCCTCCTGAAGATGTGCATATGAAGAATTAGCTTTGGATTGCAAATGCACATGGCAGGTTGAAATTGTGGAGATCTCCCCCTATATCTTGGAATCCAATCATGCATGATCATAAGATATTGAAGAATTTGAATGCATGATGAAAATTGGTGTCTGACGAATTATAACATGCATGCACATATATCATTGAGAATTTAGAGCATAATCACGCATGCAGATAAACGGATCAGAAAAGCGTCAGACTACCAACAGTTATTAAGTTACAACTCATCAAAGGAGCAAATCAAATAAAACCAAGAGTTGCAACTTAGCAAAAAACAACCCAGAATATGACCCGCTTAAAGACTAACACTCAAATTTCTCCCCCTTTGTCATCAAATGACCAAAAGGAGATGAAACTGAGGACTAACTAATGTCCCTGAAGAATATCGTCTTGACGAATTCGGAGGAGCGCCAGCGTTGTTGTCGGTGTTGCACGGTGAAGAGGGGCCTGCTGCAGTGTCTTCAACATCTTCATTTTCATCAGTGGTTGGTACCATCTGAGGAACTTGGACCTTCTTGAACTTCTTCTTGGGCGGGTTGGCCCAATCAAAGTCTTGTTTGAATTCCATCTCTACAAGTTCTTCACGGGTCTTCAGATGTGAAAGAATGGCCCAACTTCTGTCAAAGATCTCATGGGCATAGTACTAATTTTTGTGGGCTGAGTTCTGCGTCACAGTCATGTTTGCGAGTATTGCTACAAGCTGACGCTTTACCCAATTATGGTTCCTGTCCACTTTCTGATGAATACTAATGAGAAGCTCGCGATCGGTCATGACTCGTGGAGCTTCACCTTGAGGCTTTTGCTGTGATGCATTTGCGTCAGTGTCTTGGCTTGAAGTATCATATCTTGTGGACTGCGAGACAGGCTGACGAAGCTGGCCATCAAGAGGACGAATTCCTTCATCAATGACTGCTTTGCCTTTGCTAGGAACTGAAGAGATGGTACTCTGAAGTATTTCCACATCTGGCATGAAGCAGAGATGATTTTGGCAGTCAGCCTTATAGTTGATTGAAGACCTTGTTCTGATGAATCTCATAATCCAAGGTGCATAAGGCTTCAAATCAAAGGGAGATTGTGTTGGAAATATGCCCTAGAGGCAATAATAAAATGGTTATTATTATATTTCCTTGTTCATGATAATTGTCTATTGTTCATGCTATAATTGTATTAGCCGGAAACCGTAATACATGTGTGAATACATAGACCACACCATGTCCCTAGTGAGCCTCTAGATGACTAGCTCGTTGATCAATAGATGGTCATGGTTTCCTGGCCATGGACATTGGATGTCGTTGATAACGGGATCACATCATTAGGAGAATGATGTGATGGACAAGATCCAATCCTAAGCATAGCACAAGATGGTGTAGTTCGTCTGCTAGAGCTTTTCTAATGTCAAGTATCATTTCCTTAGACCATGAGATTGTGCAACTCCCGGATACCGTAGGAATGCTTTGGGTGTATCAAACGTCACAACGTAACTGGGTGACTATAAAGGTGCACTACAGGTGTCTCCGAAAGTGTTTGTTGGGTTGGCACGAATCGAGACTGGGATTTGTCACTCCGTGTGACGGAGAGGTATCTTTGGGCCCACTCGGTAATACATCATCATAATGAGCTCAATGTGACTAAGGAGTTAGTCACGGGATCATGTGTTACGGAACGAGTAAAGAGACTTGCCGGTAACGAGATTGAACAAGGTATAGGGATACCGACGATCGAATCTCGGGCAAGTAACATACCGATGGACAAAGGGAATTGTATACGGGATTAATTGAATCCCTGACATCGTGGTTCATCCGATGAGATCATCGTGGAACATGTGGGAGCCAATATGGGTATCCAGATCCCGCTATTGGTTATTGGCCGGAGAGGTGTCTCGGTCATGACTGCATGGTTCCCGAACCCGTAGGGTCTACACACTTAAGGTTCGGTGACGCTAGAGTTGTAATGGGAATTGTATGTGGTTACCGAAAGTTGTTCGGAGTCCCGGATGAGATCCCGGACGTCACGAGGAGTTCCGGAATGGTCCGGAGGTGAAGATTTATATATGGGAAGTCCAATTTCAGTCACCGGAAAGGTTTCGGGGTTTATCGGTATTGTACCGGGACCACCGAAGGGGTTCCGGGGGTCCACCGGGAGGGTCCACCTGCCCCGGAGGACCTAATGGGCTGTAGTTGGGTGGGAACCAGCCCCTTAGTGGGCTGGTGCGCCCCCCAAGGGCCCAAGGCGCCTAGGGTTGGAAACCTTAGGGGGGCCGCCGCCCCCCCAAGGGCCCAAGGCGCCTAGGGTTGGAAACCCTAGGGGGCCGCCGCCCCCCCCCCCTCTAGATGGATCTAGGGGGGCCGGCCCCCTCTCCCCTTCCCCCTATAAATAGTGGGGGGGTGGGAGGGCAGCCGTACACCCTTCCCTTGGCGCAGCCCTTCCCCCTTCCTACACCTCCTCCTCCTCCGTAGCGCTTAGCGAAGCTCTGCCGGAGAACCACGAGCTCCACCGCCACCACGCCGTCGTGCTGCCGGAGCTCTCCCTCAACTTCTCCTTCCCCCCTTGCTGGATCAAGAAGGAGGAGACGTCCTCGGGTTGTACGTGTGTTGCACGCGGAGGCGCCGTCCGTTCGGCGCTTGGATCGGATCTTCCGCGATTTGAATCGCCGCGAGTACGACTCCATCAACCGCGTTCTTTGTAACGCTTCCGCTTAGCGATCTTCAAGGGTATGAAGATGCACTCCCTCTCTATCGTTGCTAGCATCTCCTAGATTGATCTTGGTGACACGTAGGAAAAATTTGAATTATTACTACGTTCCCCAACAGTGGCATCATGAGCTAGGTCTATGCGTAGATTCTATGCATGAGTAGAACACAAGTAGTTGTGGGCGATGATTTGGTCAATTTGCTTGCCGTTACTAGTCCTATCTTGCTTCGGCGGCAGTGTGGGATGAAGCGGCCCGGACCGACTTTACACGTACGCTTACGTGAGACTGGTTCCACCGCCTGACATGCACTTGTTGCATAAGGTGGCTAGCGGGTGTCTGTCTCTCCCACTTTAGTCGGATCGGATTCGATGAAGAGGGTCCTTATGAAGGGTAAATAGCAATTGGCATATCACCGTTGTGGCCTTTGCGTAGGTAAGAAACGTTCTTGCTAGAAACCCATAGCAGCCACGTAAAACTTGCAACAACAATTAGAGGACGTCTAACTTGTTTTTGCAGGGTATGCTATGTGATGTGATATGGCCAAAAGGATGTGATGAAATATATGTGATGTATGAGATTGATCATGTTCTTGTAATAGGAATCACGACTTGCATGTCGATGGGTATGACAACCGGCAGGAGCCATAGGAGTTGTCTTAATTTATTGTATGACCTGCGTGTCAATAAAAAACGCCATGTAATTACTTTACTTTATTTCTAACCGTTAGCCATAGTAGTAGAAGTAATAGTTGGTGAGACAACTTCATGAAGACACGATGATGGAGATCATGATGATGGAGATCATGGTGTCGTGCCGGTGACGATGGTGACCATGCCGCGCCCCGAAGATGGAGATCAAAGGCGCAAGATGATATTGGCCATATCATGTCACTTTATGATTTGCATGTGATGTTTATCATGTTTTTACATCTTATTTGCTTAGAACGACGGTAGCATAAATAAGATGATCCCTCACTAAAATTTCAAGAAATGTGTTCCCCTAAGTGTGCACCGTTGCGAAGGATCGTTGTTTCGAAGCACCACGTGATGATCGGGTGTGATAGATTCTAACGTTCGCATACAACGGGTGTAAGCCAGATTTACACACGCGAAACACTTAGGTTGACTTGACGAGCCTAGCATGTACAGACATGGCCTCGAAACACGAGAGACCGAAAGGTCGAACATGAGTCGTATAGTAGATGCGATCAACATGGAGATGTTCACCATTGATGACTAGTCCGTCTCACGTGATGATCGGACACGGCCTAGTCGATATGGATCATGTATCACTTAGATGACTAGAGGGATGTCTATCTGAGTGGGAGTTCATTAAATAATTTAATTAGATGAACTTAATTATCATGAACTTAGTCTAAAATTGTCTTTACAATCTATCTTGTAGATCCAATGGCCCACGCTAATGTTGCCCTCAACTTCAACGCGTTCCTAGAGAAAACCAAGCTAAAAGACGATGGAAGCAACTATACGGACTGGGTCCGTAACTTGAGGATCATCCTCATAGCTTCCAAGAAATTATATGTCCTTGATGCACCGCTAGGTGACGCACCCGTTTTCCCAGCAACTCAAGACGTTATGAACGCCTGGCAGTCGCGTAGTGATGATTACTCCCTGGTTCAGTGCGGCATGCTTTACAGCTTAGAACCGGGGCTCCAAAAGCGTTTTGAGCAACACGGAGCATATGAGATGTTCCAAGAGCTGAGAATGGTTTTCCAAGCTCATGCCCGGGTCGAGAGATATGAAGTCTCCAACAAGTTCTTCAGTTGTAAGATGGAGGAAAATAGTTCTGTCAGCGAGCACATACTCAAAATGTCTGGGTTGCACAACCGCTTGTCTCAGCTGGGAGTTAATCTTCCGGATGACTCGGTTATTGACAGAATCCTCCAGTCGCTTCCACCTAGCTACAAGAGCTTTGTGATGAACTACAATATTCAAGGGATGGAGAAGTCCATTCCTGAGTTATATTCGATGCTGAAATCAGCGGAGGTGGAAATCAAAAAGGAACATCAAGTGTTGATGGTGAATAAGACCACTAGTTTCAAGAAAGGCAAGGGTAAGAAGAACTTAAAGAAGGACGGCAAAGCAGTTGCCGCGCCCGGTAAATCAGTTGCTGGGAAGAAGCCCAAGAATGGACCCAAGCCTGAGACTGAGTGCTTTTATTGCAAGGGAACCGGTCACTGGAAGCGGAACTGCCCCAAGTACTTAGCAGATAAGAAGGCCGGCAACGTCAAAGGTATATATGATATACATGTTATTGATGTGTACCTTACCAGCGCTCGTAGTAGCTCCTGGGTATTTGATACCGGTGCGGTTACTCTCATTTGCAACTCAAAACAGGAGCTGCGGAATAAGCGGAGACTGGCAAAGGACGAGGTGACGATGCGCGTCGGGAATGGTTCCAAGGTCGATGTGATCGCCGTCGGCACGCTACCTCTACATCTACCTTCGGGATTAGTTTTAAACCTCAATAATTGTTATTTAGTACCAGCTTTGAGCATGAACATTGTATCTGGATCTCGTTTGATGCGAGATGGCTACTCATTTAAATCCGAGAATAATGGTTGTTCTATTTATATGAGAGATATGTTTTATGGTCATGCCCCGCTGGTCAATGGTTTATTTTTATTGAATCTCGAACGTGATGTTACACATATTCATAGTGTGAATGCCAAACAATGTAAGGTTGATAATGATAGTCCCACATACTTGTGGCACTGCCGCCTTGGTCATATTGGTGTCAAACGCATGAAGAAACTCCATGCAGATGGACTTTTGGAGTCTCTTGATTATGAATCATTTGACACGTGCGAACCATGCCTCATGGGCAAGATGACTAAGACTCCGTTCTCCGGAACAATGGAGCGAGCAACCAGCTTGTTGGAAATAATACATACCGATGTATGTGGACCGATGAGCGTTGAGGCTCGCGGTGGCTATCGTTATGTTCTCACCCTCACTGATGACTTAAGCAGATATGGGTATGTCTACTTGATGAAACACAAGTCTGAGACCTTTGAAAAGTTCAAGGAATTTCAGAGTGAGGTAGAGAATCAACGTGACAAGAAAATAAAGTTTTTACGATCTGATCGTGGAGGAGAATATTTGAGTCACGAGTTTGGCACGCACTTAAGGAAATGTGGAATTGTTTCACAACTCACGCCGCCTAGCACACCTCAGCGTAATGGTGTGTCCGAACGTCATAATCGCACTCTATTGGATATGGTGCGATCTATGATGTCTCTTACTGATTTACCGCTATCATTTTGGGGATATGCATTAGAGACTGCCGCATTCACTTTAAATAGGGCACCGTCTAAATCCGTTGAGACGACACCGTATGAATTATGGTTTGGGAAGAAACCTAAGCTGTCGTTTCTGAAAGTTTGGGGATGCGATGCTTATGTCAAGAAACTTCAACCTGAAAAGCTCGAACCCAAATCGGAAAAGTGTGTCTTCATAGGATACCCTAAGGAAACTATTGGGTATACCTTCTACCTCAGATCCGAAGGCAAGATCTTTGTTGCCAAGAATGGATCCTTTCTAGAGAAAGACTTTCTCTCGAAAGAAGTAAGTGGGAGGAAAGTAGAACTTGATGAGGTAATTGTACCCCCTCTCGAACCGGAAAGTAGCGCAGCGCAGGAGAATGTTTCTGTGGTGCCTGCACCGACTAGAGAGGAAGTTAATGATGATGATCATGAAACTTCTGATCAAGTTACTACTGAACTTCGTAGGTCCACGAGGACACGTTCCGCACCAGAGTGGTACGGCAACCCTGTCCTGGAAATCATGTTGTTAGACAACGGTGAACCCTCGAACTATGAAGAAGCCATGGCGGGCCCAGATTCCAACAAATGGCTTGAAGCCATGAAATCCGAGATAGGATCCATGTATGAGAACAAAGTATGGACTTTGGTGGACTTGCCCGATGATCGGCAAGCCATAGAAAATAAATGGATCTTTAAGAAGAAGACTGACGCGAATGGTAATGTGACCGTCTATAAGGCTCGGCTTGTCGCTAAGGGTTATCGACAAGTTCAAGGAGTTGACTACGATGAGACCTTCTCACCCGTAGCGATGCTGAAGTCCGTCCGAATCATATTAGCAGTTGCCGCATTTTATGATTATGAGATCTGGCAAATGGACGTCAAAACGGCATTCCTTAACGGTTTCCTTAAGGAAGAATTGTATATGATGCAGCCGGAAGGTTTTGTCGATCCTAAGAATGCTGACAAGGTATGCAAGCTCCAGCGCTCCATCTATGGGCTGGTGCAAGCATCTCGGAGTTGGAACATTCGCTTTGATGAGGTGATCAAAGCGTTTGGGTTTATACAGACTTATGGAGAAGCCTGTATTTACAAGAAAGTGAGTGGGAGCTCTGTAGCATTTCTCATTTTATATGTGGATGACATATTGTTGATGGGAAATGATATAGAACTTTTGGAAAGCATAAAGGCCTACTTGAATAAGTGTTTTTCAATGAAGGACCTTGGAGAAGCTGCTTACATATTAGGCATCAAGATCTATAGAGATAGATCGAGACGCCTCATTGGTCTTTCACAAAGCACATACCTTGACAAGATATTGAAGAAGTTCAATATGGATCAGTCCAAGAAGGGGTTCTTGCCTGTATTGCAAGGTGTGAGATTGAGCACAGCTCAATGCCCGACCTCGGCAGAAGATAGAGAAAAGATGAGTGTCATCCCCTATGCCTCAGCCATAGGCTCTATTATGTATGCCATGTTGTGTACCAGACCTGATGTGAACCTTGCCATAAGTTTGGTAGGAAGGTACCAAAGTGATCCCGGATTGGAACACTGGACAGCGGTCAAGAATATCCTTAAGTACCTGAAAAGGACTAAGGATATGTTTCTCGTTTATGGAGGTGCCGAAGAGCTCGTCGTAAAGGGTTACGTCGATGCTAGCTTCGACACGGATTCGGATGACTCCAAGTCACAAACCGGATACGTGTATATTTTGAATGGTGGGGCAGTCAGCTGGTGCAGTTGCAAGCAAAGCGTCGTGGCGGCATCTACATGTGAAGCGGAGTACATAGCTGCTTCGGAAGCAGCATAGGAAGGAGTCTGGATGAAGGAGTTCATCATCGACCTAGGAGTGATTCCCAATGCGTCGGGCCCGATGACTCTCTTCTGTGACAACACTGGAGCTATTGCCATTGCCAAGGAGCCCAGGTTTCACAAGAAGACCAAGCACATCAAGCGCCACTTCAACTCCATTCGTGGTTACATTCAGGATGGAGATATAGATATTTGTAAAGTACATACGGATCTGAATGTCGCAGATCCGTTGACTAAACCTCTTTCACGAGCGAAACATGATCAGCACCACAATGTAACTAGATTATTGACTCTAGTGCAAGTGGGAGACTGTTGGAAATATGCCCTAGAGGCAATAATAAAATGGTTATTATTATATTTCCTTGTTCATGATAATTGTCTATTGTTCATGCTATAATTGTATTAGCCGGAAACCGTAATACATGTGTGAATACATAGACCACACCATGTCCCTAGTGAGCCTCTAGATGACTAGCTCGTTGATCAATAGATGGTCATGGTTTCCTGGCCATGGACATTGGATGTCGTTGATAACGGGATCACATCATTAGGAGAATGATGTGATGGACAAGATCCAATCCTAAGCATAGCACAAGATGGTGTAGTTCGTCTGCTAGAGCTTTTCTAATGTCAAGTATCATTTCCTTAGACCATGAGATTGTGCAACTCCCGGATACCATAGGAATGCTTTGGGTGTATCAAACGTCACAACGTAACTGGGTGACTATAAAGGTGCACTACAGGTGTCTCCGAAAGTGTTTGTTGGGTTGGCACGAATCGAGACTGGGATTTGTCACTCCGTGTGACGGAGAGGTATCTCTGGGCCCACTCGGTAATACATCATCATAATGAGCTCAATGTGACTAAGGAGTTAGTCACGGGATCATGTGTTATGGAACGAGTAAAGAGACTTGCCGGTAACGAGATTGAACAAGGTATAGGGATACCGACGATCGAATCTCGGGCAAGTAACATACCGATGGACAAAGGGAATTGTATACGGGATTAATTGAATCCCCGACATCGTGGTTCATCCGATGAGATCATCGTGGAACATGTGGGAGCCAATATGGGTATCCAGATCCCGCTATTGGTTATTGGTCGGAGAGGTGTCTCGGTCATGACTGCATGGTTCCCGAACCCGTAGGGTCTACACACTTAAGGTTCGGTGACGCTAGAGTTGTAATGGGAATTGTATGTGGTTACCGAAAGTTGTTCGGAGTCCCGGATGAGATCCCGGATGTCACGAGGAGTTCCCGAATGGTCCGGAGGTGAAGATTTGTATATGGGAAGTCCAATTTCAGTCACCGAAAAGGTTTCGGGGTTTATCGGTATTGTACCGGGACCACCGAAGGGGTTCCGGGGGTCCACCGGGAGGGTCCACCTGCCCCGGAGGACCTAATGGGCTGTAGTTGGGTGGGAACCAGCCCCTTAGTGGGCTGGTGCGCCCCCCAAGGGCCCAAGGCGCCTAGGGTTGGAAACCCTAGGGGGGCCGCCGCCCCCCCAAGGGCCCAAGGCGCCTAGGGTTGGAAACCCTAGGGGGCCGCCGCCCCCCACCTCTAGATGGATCTAGGGGGGCGGCCCCCTCTCCCCTTCCCCTATAAATAGTGGGGGGGTGGGAGGGCAGTCGTACACCCTTCCCTTGGCGCAACCCTTCCCCCTTCCTACACCTCCTCCTCCTCCGTAGCGCTTAGCGAAGCTCTGCCGGAGAACCACGAGCTCCACCGCCACCACGCCGTCGTGCTGCCGGAGCTCTCCCTCAACTTCTCCTTCCCCCCTTGTTGGATCAAGAAGGAGGAGACGTCCCCGGGCTGTACGTGTGTTGCACGCGGAGGCGCCGTCCGTTCGGTGCTTGGATCGGATCTTCCGCGATTTGAATCGCCGCGAGTACGACTCCATCAACCGCGTTCTTTGTAACGCTTCCGCTTAGCGATCTTCAAGGGTATGAAGATGCACTCCCTCTCTCTCGTTGCTAGCATCTCCTAGATTGATCTTGGTGACACGTAGGAAAATTTTGAATTATTACTACGTTCCCCAACAGATTGTGCAACTGTGGCCAAAGTCCTCATGAAGAAATCATGGATATTGATAGGAATACCATGGATGATGTTGAATAGCAAGTTCTTCATGATTCCCACAACTTCTTCAGTCTCAGAGTTGTGACCCTTTATAGGACTGAGGGTTTTGGCAAGAATGTGATACATAGTGCGCGGCACAAAGAGCAAATCCTTCACTAAGAATGTGGTTCTTGGAGCTTCTCCTTCAGCCAAAGGCTTCATCAGCACTTGCATCAGATGGTTGGACAGCTCGGGTTCTTCATAGATTCTTCTAGCGTCATCTGAGGGTAATTCAACTGGAAGGGCTCGAAGCAATTCATCAGCAGGAGCCTTGTAGTGCGTGTTCTCACTCATCCAATCGAGTGCCCAAGAATGAATATCGTCAACATCACCAGAAAGATGCAGAGTGGCATAGAATTGAAGAATTAGCTCTTCATTCAAATCACAGATGTCAGTGACGAAGTTGAGCAGCCCAACATCGTGAAGAACAACCAAAACTGGCCTGAAACACGGTAGTGATTCGATATCCACATGAGGAATATGGCGATGCAGGAAGACCTTGTTCTTGTCAAACAGAAGTGACGAATAATAATTCAGTTGGGTCTTTGTCCAGAACCGTTGACGCCTGATCTTTGCAGAGTCATAAGAAGACTCACCTATGAAGAAATTATTCTCTCCAAAGAAGGCAGCATTATCAACCTTAGGTCTTCTGATGCTTTTGCCAACTTTGGGCATTGAAGGTACAGGCTGAAGATTGACCTTCTTTGGCCTCACATCAAAGATAGGCCTAGGAGAGCCTGTTGAATCATTGGGATCCGTGATGGCCAAAGACTTGGCAACTTCCTCAGCAGTTGCAAATGGAACAGTTTCTGAATCTGCTGAGGGTGTTAGCTCTTCTTGTTGAGTAGGAGGAGGTGCAACTTCTTCAGTAGTCATTGGTTGCACGATCTCTTCAGCTGATGCAGCTGGAATTTCTTCAGTGATGGTCTGAAGGGAGGGTTGATGTCCTTCAGAACCAGTATGATTTTCCTCAGTGATAGCTGGCAACTGAGGCACTTGTGTCAGAGGCGTGGTGAGGGGTGAGTTTGGATGAGCAACATCCCAGAAGTCATCATGTATAACAGGTGTTGTGGATCCCACATCCACGTCCTCATCAGTTTCCTCATTGCTTCGGTGTGAAGCAGCTTGATCTTCAGTCACACGGACTGGAGGCGATGATACCTGATGAAGTGAAGCATCTACTTCAACCTCAATTTCTTCATCCACCTGCTCTGTGGAAGCAGCGGAGTGGGTATCACATTCTTCATCAGCAAGTGGGATGACATAATCCACACCATATGGAACAATCTGGAATTCTTCTAAGTTCAGAGTCGGGGGCGCTGATGAAATTGGAATAGCTTCAATTGGCGCATTTGAAGACATTGGAGCCGTCTTCAATTTCTTCATTGTCTCAGTGGAAGGAGGTGCTGATGCTTTTCTCTTCTTAGCAGCCTTAGTTTTCTTCACTTCTGATGCAGAAGGAAGTGTTATGATCTTCAAAGATGAAGTCTGTTCAGGAGCTGCTGCTGAGGAACTTGGTGGAGCAATTTCTTCAGGCGCGACTGATGCAGTTGCCCTGGCAGTTTCTTCAGGCGCAACTACTTTAGTTGCCCTGGCTTGGACTTGCGGAGGAGATGAAGGCACAGTCTCACTGGCCTGAGGAGCTGGTGGTGGAGCTAAGGAACTTGATGGAGGCGCTTGACCAAACTTGGCAGCCTCCCTTCTGTTGTGATCATCAACCACTTTGTTGGTTGTGTTGATGAATCTGTCCCTCACGCCACAGCAATGATTGGCTTGACGATCATATTCATCAGACAACTTTTGGATTTCAGATTGAAGTGCGATGAGCTGCCAAGGAGATATGGTGAGCATGATTTTTTTCAGCTCCTCCTTCTGAAGCTGTTGCTTCTTTACAAGCTTGGCCTGTGTAATCTTGTGCTTTTCTGTCAATATGAAGGAGGACAACACATGGCTTGGACCAGGAGGCAAGTCGAGGTCGTCAAGTGGGGTGTCAGGCTTCTTGCACCATATACCAATAAAATCCAAAATCTTCTTAAGATAAAGAAAAAGTGGAACAGTAGCGTTCTTGGTGCGAGCAGCTTCTTCCATTCTTCTCTGAACGAACTCAGCGAGTTCATCTTCATTAGCCATATCATTTTCATCAGCCTGAGGCACTACGACCTTGCTTCTGGGGCTGGGCCTAGTTCCACGGCCTGCAGTGGCCTTCTTCTTCAGCATGGGCGTGTTTGATGAAATATGTCCACTTGCTGAGGCACTTGATGCTGCAATAGTGGCCATATGAAAACCTTCAGTGCGCTGGTAGGATGCTAGCACGACTGGCGTTGAAGCTCTTGAAGCTGCTATTGAAGAACTTGTGGCTGGTGGAGGTGTTGACGAAGTTGGTGCAGAAGGAGCCTTGGGTGCTGAAGCCTTTGAAGATGATGGCTTGGACTCTGAGGGCTTAGCAGCTGAAGATTTTGGGACTGAAGCTTTTGGCCATGAGGGCATATCAGCCTAAGGCTTTGGCTTTTGAGCCGGCTTCTTCCTCATTGCCTTCTTGGGCACATTGCCACTTGAGCCCGCACCAGCATCTGCTGATGCCTTTGAGGCCCTATTGAATTCTTTAACGGCCTTCTGAGCTTGCTTCTGCAATTTGGCTTGACGCTTGGCCCATTCTTTGGGGAAATCTTCACCCCTTCTTACACTGGTCGGATCAGCAGTCTATCCAGGAGCAAGTGGAGGCCTATTGCATGGAGGCTTCACGGTGAATTCCTTCGTGTATTTGGAAGTGACGTATCTGTAACTTCTCCATTCATAGGTCCAATATCTCTTTATCTTTTCCATGCACGTTTTGCGTTGCTCCTTTGTCTCCTTGCCATGAGTTTCTTCATCTCGCGTGCAATACCTTGCGTACAGATCACCAGGGATCTCGAAAGCAGTATGTTCTTCTTTCCTTTTGCCTACCTTTTGAGGCTTTTTACCATCAGCCATTTTCTTCAACTGAGGGATTTGAACTTTTGAAGTTTCTGAAGATGTCTGAAGATTTTCCTCAAGCTGTGCTGCAAATGAATTAAGTTGATGAGAACCTAGAGATTCGTCGGCAGACATGTGTACCTATGAACAGAGTACAGTTGCGAGGAAATTGGGAAGAGTCACATGCGTTCTCAGAAGTTTTTCAAAAAAAATCCAGTTGAGGAAATTTGACCCTTATCGTCTTGAGGAAATTCACTAAGTGTTCTTGACTTAGGTTCCAGAGTTGTACAGATTGTGAAATTTGCACAATTGAGGAATCTGATTGTTAAGCATGAATTAGATGAAATAACCAAGACTAGCCAGAAGGAAGTGTTGAAGAATTGGAAAGAAGTGGTAAAAACAGCACTTGAAGAATTTGAAACTGTAAAAAGATCAAACTTGGGCAGTAAAAATAAATTTTAATTACCCCAAGGATGAACTCGATGAACTGGACGACGAGTTGAAGGAAATCATCAGCTCAGATCTTTCGTGCCCTAACTTGGCGACGAAAGACAGCTACGGCGGCGGCGGAGGTGAAGAAATCCGCGGTCGGCGCGAGTATGACAGCGAAGAAGTCGAGGCAGTGAAGTTCTTCTTCTCTGGCGGCGATGAATTCTAGCGGCGGAGCTAGGGTTTGGGAGTGAGAGAGACAGGGGCGCGAGAAGTGAAGTAGGATAAGGTTGACGGGGTCAAGCCTTTATATAGGCGCAGTGAAAACTGGTCGGTCCAAAGATTTTGGACGGATAAGCCCCTGGCGATTCGCATCTCAGCTACACGCGTCATACATGCATTTTGAGTGCGCTTATCCACGCGTCGGATGCGCGGGATTAAGTTACTGTGGCAACCACCAAAAATTGGAATTGAAAATTTTAAAATGTGTTCGCAATTTCTTCAGCTGACAAGGACACAGTGAAGACTTTGAACGGTGTCAATTAGAACGCATATGAAGAGATTGTGAACAGATTGGTTTGAGTTCAGCATAGAGGGGAGCGGGTCCGATCACATTCACATAGACGAAAAAGCAACTTGAAGAATTAGCAATATGTGAATGATGTTGAGGATATGAAAAACTCATATATATATATATATATATATATATATATATATATATATATATATATATATATATATATATATATATATAGGAAGAATTAGCTCAAACAATGAAGAACAACCTCAAATGGCAAATTTGAAAAGGTTTGACGAAATTGGAAATGACAAAAAACTCAAATAAAAGAACGTCAAGAAGAGGGTGGCGGCGTTACCCACCGTAGAAGAATTTTGATGATTTCAGACACCGCGTACAATTGTCGTAGGGTTCTGAGAATCAAATTCTTCATTAATTTCTTCACACTTAGAGGGTTAGTCTTCATTGATTGAAGAAAAACATTACTTCATGTGTTGCGCATCAAAGTCATCAAGAATGCATAAGCGTTAGGATGTGTGTCCTTTTCAAAGGACATTCGAAGATTCTAGGATGTTTAGCTCACACCGCAACATGCAAAACCTTCTCTCATCGAAGGGCTTAGTGAAGATATCTGCAAGCTGGTCTTCAGTCTTCACGTGGTTGATGACGATGTCTCCCTTTAGCACATGATCACGAAGAAAATGGTGACGAATCTGAATGTGCTTCGTCCTTGAGTGTTGCACTGGGTTGTGGGCGATCTTGATGGCACTCTCATTGTCGCAGTAGAGTGGCACTTTCTTCACATTGACGCCATAATCCTTGAGGGTCTGCTTCATCCATAGCAGCTGCGAACAGCAGGTGCCAGCGGTAATGTACTCAGCCTCGGCTGTGGAAAGTGAGACGTTGTTCTGCTTCTTCGAGGACCAACAGACAAGAGATCATCCGAGGAAATGGCATGTGCCTGATGTTGACTTGTGATCCACACGATCTCCAGCATAATCAGAATCAGAAAATCCAGCAAGATCAAGTGATGAGCCCGTGGGATACCACAATCCAAGCGTTGGTGTGTGAGCTAAATATCGAAGAATTCGCTTCACAGCCTAATGGTGTGATTCCTTCGGTGACGCTTGAAAGCGGGCACAAATGCAAACGCTAAGCATAATATCTGGCCTAGATGCACATAGGTAAAGCAGCGAACCAATGATGGAGCGATATACCTTCTGATCGAAATCTTTACCATTTTCGTCAGTGCAGAGTTGACCATTTGTGGGCATTGGTATCTTGAGGCCTTTGCAGTCTTGCATACCGATTTTTTTCAGGCAATCTTTGAGATATTTCTCCTGAGAAATGAAGATGCCATTGGGTTGTTGACGAATTTGAAGCCCGAGGAAGAATTTCAACTCCCCCATCATAGACATCTGATATTCTTCACGCATCATATATGCAAATTCGTCACTGTATCGCTTGTTAGTGCAACCAAAGATAATATCATCAACATATATTTGGCATATGAACAGTTCACCATCATAAGATTTAGTAAAAAGGGTAGGGTCAAGTGAACCGGGTCTGAAACCCTTTTTCTTCAGGAACTCCTTCAGTGTATCATACCAAGCCCTCGGGGCTTGCTTAAGGCCATAGAGAGCATTGTTGAGTCTGAAGACTTTGTCCGGATTCTTTGGGTCCTCAAAACCTGGTGGTTGAGCAACATATACTTCTTCCTCTAGCTTATCATTGAGGAATGCACTTTTCACATCCATTTGATATAAGAGGATATCATGATGGTTAGCATATGCAAGCAGTATATGAATGGCTTCAAGCCTAGCAACAGGTGCAAATGTTTCATCGAAATCAATACCCTCAACCTGTGTGTAGCCTTGAGCTACAAGACGGGTCTTATTCCTCACCACTTGGCCATTTTCGTCTTGTTTGTTGCGGTAGATCCATTTGGTGCCGATGACATTGTGCTTGCGTGGATCGGGACGCTTGACAAGCTCCCACACGTTGTTGAGCTCGAATTGATGCAATTCATCTTGCATGGCTTGAACCCATTTAGGCTCGAGAAATGCTTCATCAACTTTGGTGGGCTCTAAAATAGAGACAAACGCGTAATGACCACAAAAGTTAGCCAAATGTGAAGCTCTTGAGCGAGTGAGGGGATCAGGTGCATTGATGTTGTCGAGGATCTTCTCAATCTGCACTTCATTCGCCACTCATAGATGGACTGGACGAGGGCCTTGCTATTGTTGTTGCTGTGCAGAGTCCTCAACATCATTTTCTTCAGGATCAGCAGTTTCTTCACGATGAGGGATTACTACTTCTTCATCAGCTATTTCTTCACTGGGCATAATTTCACCAGTGCCCATAAGCTTGATAGATTCCTCAGGAGGCATTTCATCTAGCACAGGAGGCAGGCGCTCTCTTTGCGGGCCGTTAGTTTCATCAAACCGCACATCTACAGTTTCAACAACCTTGTTGTGGTAGGTGTTGAAGACTCTGTAGGTGTGCGAGTCCTTTCCGTAACCAAGCATAAAACCCTCATGTGCTTTCGGTGCAAATTTAGAACTGTGATGAGGATCTCTAATCCAGCGTTTAGCACCGAAGACTTTGAAATAACTCACATTGTGTTTCTTGTCAGTGAGGAGCTCATATGAAGTCTTCTTGAGGAATTTGTGAAGATATACCCGGTTGATGATGTGACATGCAATATCAATTGCTTCAGGCCACCATCAACTAGGTGTCTTGTATTCATCAAGTATAGTGCGAGCCATCTCGATGAGTGTCCTGTTCTTGTGCTCCATGACTCCATTTTGCTGAGGTGCGTAGGGAGCGGAGAGCTCATGAGTGATACCAAGTTCGTCAAGATAGTTGATGCGGAGCATCCTACGGTCATCCCCATGGACCCACCTATGTCTCCCCAAGTACCAAGAGGACCAATGACTCGAGCACGTGCAACAGCTCTCGAGACCGAGGTGACATCACTCCTTAATGAACTTCCATATGACTCATGCGAGACATGGTTGCTACCTCATTCCGAAATGCTATGTGTACTTAGGTACCAAGAGGACCCTCTCGGAGAAGCCCGGAACAATGGACAAGTCGCCAAGTACTCGAATGAAGAAGCACGAGAAGAGGAAGTGCTTGAAAGCACATTTGCTCCCTTGGTGGTTTTGGTATTTCATGCCAACATACATGTTGTTGGACTAATGCTTTTATCTAGTGAATTTCAGACAAGTTCAACAAATGGCGTGGCATGGACAAGAGGATGTGGAACCCCTTCAAAATGCTAAGGACAAGGATTGGCAAAAGCTCAAGACTCTACATTTTTGGTTTAGTGATCCAAGATCACATTGAGTCCATAGGAAAGCCAATACTATTAAAAGGGGATGAGGTGTTGCTTAATGGTCTTTTTGCTCAAGTGCTTAGTGACAGTACTCCTAAACCCTCAACCACTCTCTCTACCCAAATATGTCCAGAACCTACATTCTAACTCGGCCCCACCGAAATTTCCTATCCGGCCCCACCGAGTTCATTCAAGACTTAGCCACTGCCAAAACCCTGACAAATCGGATCCACCGAAATGGATCTCGGTCTCACCGAGATGGCCTTGCCAACTCTCTGTAATTGTTTGCACTTACTTCGGTCTCACCGAGTTTTGCAAATCGGTCTCACCGAGATGGCTTGCCAACTCTCTGTTGCCTTATCGCTTCACTTCGGTCCTACCGAGTTGATGCAATCGGTGCCACCGACATGAGGTTTTCCCTAGCCATTGCACTTCGGTCCATCCGAGATGTTCTTATCGGTCCCACCGAGATTCCTAACGTTCATATCTTTTACACAGTTCGGTGCTACCGAGATGATTGTTTCGGTGCCACAGAGTTGGGTCAAAAGTGTGTAACGGTTGGATTTTGTGTGGAGGCTATATATACCCCTCCACCACCTCCTTCTCAGTAAGGAGATCCATCAGAATGTGCCTACACTTCCACCATACATTTTCTAAGATAGAACCACCTACTCATGTGTTGAGATCAAGCTATTCCATTCCTACCATTTGAAACTTGATTTCTAGCCTATCCCAAGTTGCTTTCCACTCAAATCCCTCTTCCACCATAGCCAAATCTGTGAGGAGTGGTTTGAGTGCTGGGAAGACTATCATTTGAAGCACAAGAGCAAGGAGTTCATCAACAACACACCGTCTATTACCTTTTGGAGAGTGGTGTCTCCTAGATTGGTTAGGTGTCACTTGGGAGCCTCCAACCTGGTGTGGAGTTGAACCAAGCAGTTTGTAAGGGTAAGGAGATCGCCTACTTCGTGAAGATCTACCCCGAGTAAGGCTAGTCCTTCGTGGACGTAAGCCATGGTGGAATAGACAAGGTTGCTTCTTTGTGGACCCTTCGTGGGTGGAGCCCTCCGTGGACTCGCGCAGCCGTTACCCTTCGTGGGTTGAAGTCTCCATCAACGTGGACGTACGATAGCACCACCTATCGGAACCACGCCAAAAACCACCGTGTCTTCATTGCGTTTGATCTTCCATACTCTACCCCTTTACATTCCGTACTCTTGCATGCTTTACTATTTCTGTTGCTCAATCTCTAGATATGCATGTGTAGAAAGTATTGGAGTGATCTTAACTTATGCCAAATTCTGCCTAAATTCCAAGAGAAATTGAAAACTGCACCTTTGGCTGGTTAGGAGTCTATTCACCCCCCTCTAGACCTATCTCCTCGATCCCACAGTGTTGCTGAGCATCAGCAGCCGGACATACGGCCTACAGCCCGGACATTCGGCCCCTGGAGACTACAACAACATCACCAGATCAGCCGCCGCCAAGTCCCCAGGACCCGAACATCTGGCCTCGCCCCGGACATCCGGCCCGTCGACCCCGGACATCCGGCCCTTGCCCGGAAATCCCGCACCTCCCTACAAAAAGCAGCAGCAAAACGACCAACACAACCCAGACATCCGGCCGACCCGCCAGACATCCGGCTCTTCGTGAGCCAACGGACATCCGGCACCTGCCTGTGCGCAGAGTACGGGCCAAGGGCCCATGTACCCCTCTAACCGTCCCAACTTGTACTAGCACTATATAAAGACCCCCCTCCTCCATCTAGGGTTAGGAAAGTAGATAGCTCTTTGCGATAGAGATTTGCTCATCCATACCTCTCCCATGGAGACCAAGACCTCCATGAGACCCATGTGAGAAGATCCTCTCCGGATTCAAGACCTCGACTCCTTCGCGGATCGGGAAGAACTAGCTACCGTGTATCCTCCTTTGTTGGTTTTGGATCTTGTACCCCTACTATGTGTATGTGGATCTAGTGCATGTGTGATTGGATCTTGCCTATTTGAGTGTTCTTCCTGTGTTCTTCTTGGATTTGCTCCTTTTCCCCCTCCTAAGTGTGAAAAGATCGTCATCTAGGGTTCCACCCTACATCATCTTGGATCAGAGCCACGTTGATTCACACTTTGGAGTTCTTCCCCTCCACTTTCTAGCCCCAATTTTGTTTGTTTTTCCCAATTTCGAAAATTCCCCACAAAAATAGCCATGCCAATTTTTTTTGTGATTTGTTGGTTTGATGATGTTTTGTTGATTTTGATCCATGGATTTGCTTGGTTTCGAGTGGATCTAGCTTTCCCCCACCTTCTCCATCAATTTCATCATTTTTTTGCCATTTCCCACCGTTTCTTCCGCAACCACTTGAGCCACTCCACCACCGATTTCCGCAACCACCACTTTGTGCCATTTGAGATTTTGAGTCACGGGTTTTCCGTTTCCTAACGTGTTTCGGCTACTTAGGAACGGTTCGACATCGACATCACCGCCGCTCATCATCGCCACGGAATTCGCCATCGACAACGACCACTCCACCATTTTGACACCAACATCGTAAGCAAGGACAGTAACCTCGACGACAACTTATTCATCCCATTGCCATTACGTTGTGAACCCAAGGCCCCCTTTTGAGTCGCTTTCCTATGAGACTAGCCATTTGAGTATTGCCGGGCAACGCTACTTGTGCACTTTAGTGATACCGTTCCGCATAGCTATCATAGCGTGCATATATACTCATATCATCTCTTGTGCCAAAATTTTTGTTCCCGCATATACATCATTGCTATCTTAGTAAGAGCATTTTGCATAAGTGGCCAAAGGAAATTAGCAACAACAAGAAGCTTTTAAGCAAAAGAGAAAGATCAACAACAAGCTTGTAAGCAATAGCCATAGCATCGCCACATTACATATCATATTTGATCATCTTGGATCATCGTGACCGAGTTCACCGGGAATCATACATACATCGCATACTTGAGATAGAAAGTCCATACGTTTGTCTCTAATAGGTTGTGCACAAGTTTGTATCCGTCTATAGTGCAATCGTGCTAGCGTCTCTCGTGTTGTGCAACAAGAGCATTTTCTGTGGATCCCACATTTTGAGCTCATTCCTTGGTTGCACGACCTCATTTATCTTTCCGTGTGTGTGTTTCCGTGTGTCCATCATTGCTATTGGTCTACTTGTTTCACTTGCAAATTTGTGAATCTTTTTCAACATTATTGCTATCTTGCTAACAATTGCAGAAATTTTGTGCCACTATCCTAACCAAACTCCTCCAAAAGCTTTACTTGTGTAGGTGTGAGATTGACACGATCCGGTACCAATTGCACTATTTCCATAATACCATATTGGGTGATCATTGATCCATCTTCAACACTGGATAAGGTGCATTGGTCTAGTTCATTTCTTTCTTCCACTAACACTTGTTTGAGAATCATGGATAGGCCGAGCACTTCTATCAACCCCCTCTTCGATGAGCAAGAAGACGCATCGAACAACTACGTCACCAAGGCTCACCTCTTCGGCGTCCAATGAGCATTAAATCAAGAGAGCGAAGCATTGGGCGAACGAATTGAACAACTCGCCTCCGACTTTTGCCAAACACTTGATGACAAGTTATCATGTCAAATGGAAGAGTTCCACACCATGTTGGTCAACCAAGATTCTTCTACTTCCTCTACTTCAAGATCAAGACGGCGCCATTCGAACCAAACCCCTTCGGACACTTCTTCGGATGCAAGTCTTCCACGAGCACGCTCTCATCGCTCCCAAGAACATGACGACCGGCAAGCTACAAGAAACCCATTCCATGGCAATGGTTTGCAAGACTGCCTTCGAGAGTGCGAATGGCAAAAACGGCAAGCACAAGCCAACGGGAACCAAGATCAAGTTCCACAACGCCAACATCAAGTACACCAAGACGACGACGCCCTACAACAAGAACGACAATGTCGTGAGGAGCAAGCACTTGAATCTCAATGTGCCCTACGCGAGGCAACTCGCAATGTCGCCGAACGCAACCGCCGCGTGGGCGAACAAGAAGAAGCCGCACGACTTGAGGAGCGCCAAGAGATGATGAACTGTGCGCGTATCCCAAGACCACAACGTCAAGCCAATCAAGATGAGCACGAGGAGCAAGAGCTAGAAGATCATCCTCCACGGCAAGAGCGTCATCGCAATCGCCGTCAACGTAATGAGGAGTGCTACGGCAAGCTCAAGTTCAACATGACTAAATTCTCCGGTGGAAATGATCCCGAAGAATATCTTTCATGGGCATTGAAGGTCGACAAGATATTCCGTCTTCACAACTACGAAGAGGAAAAGAAGATTGCCATGGCATCTCTTGAGTTCCAAGACTATGTTCTCATTTGGTGGGAGCAAGTGATCGAACGATGCCAAGAGAGAGGCGAACCACCCATCACCACTTGGAATCAAATGAAGGATGTCATGAGAGCTCGTTTTGTGTCTACACACTATAGCCGTGACCTCTTCAAGAAACTTCAACTTATAAAGCAAGGCACCAAGTCGGTTGAAGCGTACTACCAAGAGATGGAAATTGCAATGATACGAGCAAACGTCAAGGAAGATGATGAACAAACTATGGCGCGTTTCTTGAATGGCCTCAACTATCCAATCAAGAAAATTGCGGACTTCCAACCATACTCCAACCTCCTCGAGCTCGTACACCAAGCAACCAAAGCGGAGCGACAAGTACAAGAAGGACTACAAGTACTCCAAGTACTCTTCCAAGACCTACGGTTCATACACTCAAGCTTCAACGACTTCTACAACTCCTTCCACGAATTGAGCTACACCAAGTACCGGCGACAAGTCAAGCTCCAAGGAACAAATGACATCTTCGAGTCGTCTTCCTACTACTACAAGCAACTCCAAGCAAAGAGCTTCGTCATCAACAACTCCTTCGGATGCCACCGACAAAACAAGTGACATCAAGTGCTTTACGTGCAAAGGCCGAGGCCACAAGTCGTTCGAGTGCCCAACAAGACGCACTATGATCATGAACGCCGATGGCACCTACGATTCCATGAGTGAAGATGAAATGGACGCCATCGAGCAAGTGGCCATGCACCGCCAAGTGAATGGAGATGAAGATGCTCAAATGTTTTGCGACAATCATTCAAGCCCGGTCTTGTTGTCTCCAAGGTCTTGACACTTCAACAACATCAAGATGAAGACCAACGTTGCCACATCTTTCATACCAAGGCGGGTATTCAAGGACGTTCCGTCAAAGCCATCATCGACGGCGGAAGTTGCCATAACTTGGCAAGTGATGAGTTATGTTCCAAACTACAATTGGTCAAGAAGAAGCACCCTCGCCCCAACAAGGTCCAATGGCTAAGCGACTCTGGCACCATTCAAGTGGAGCACACCGTTCAAGTCTCCTTCAAGATTGGAGCATATGAAGATACATTGGAGTGTGATGTGGCTCCTATGTCTGTATACCATCTCCTACTAGGACGACCGTGGCAATTTGATCGAGGCGTCACCCACAATGGACGGACAAATCAATATAGTTTCAAGATGAAGGGCAAGGAATTCATACTTTGACCAATGACACCAAGTCAAGTCATCGCGGACAAGCAAGCATCTACCCATCGTGGAGAGAAAAGTGAGCGAGTGAACCACCAAAAAGAGAGTGAGCGCCACAAGCCAAACATGAGTGACTCCACGATGAGCGACAAAAGAAATCTAGTCCTCCTAGCCACCAAAAGAGATTTGAGGGATGTGAGTGAGAGCCCATCAAGTGTTCTTCACTTTGTGCTTGTGTGCAAAGATGAGGTGGTGCGGACTAATACTTCACAACATCTTCCTTTGGTATTGTCTCATTTATTGCAGGAATTCGCGGACGTGTTTCCCGATGAGCTACCTCCGGAACTTCCTCCACTATGCGGAATCGAACACCATATAGACCTCATTCCCGGCGCACCTCTACCTAACAAGGCACCTTACCGCGTCAACCCCGACGAGACCAAAGAGATCCAATGGCAAGTCCAACATCTCATGGAGAATGGGTATGTACACAAGAGCTTGAGTCCATGTGCCGTTCCGGTAATTCTCGTGCCTAAGAAAGATGGTACTTACCGCATGTGTTCCGATTGCCATCCTATAAATGCTATCACCATTAGATATCGCCATCCCATTCCACTCCTAGATGACATGCTTGATGAACTTAGTGGAGCCACCATTTTCTCAAAAATTGATCTTAAAAGTGGTTACTATCAAATACGCATGCAAGAAGGTGATGAATGGAAAACGGCTTTCAAAACCAAATTTAGCTTGTATGAATGGTTAGTCATGCCTATGGGTTTATCGCAAGCTCCTAGAACTTTTATGCGTGTGATGTATTATGTTCTTCGCAAATATATTGGCATTTGTGTTGTGGTTTACTTTGATGACATCCTTGTGTTTAGTGAAACTCTTGAAGATCATGTCAAACACCTTAGAGACGTATTGCAAGTTCTTAGAGACGAGCGACTTTATGCTAACATGGAAAAATGCACTTTTGGTGTTGATAAGCTTGTTTTCTTGGGCTTTGTTGTCTCCTCTAAGGGTGTTCAAGTGGATGAAACTAAAATTGATGCTATTAAGAATTGGCCACAACCAACCAATTTGCTTCAAGTGCGAAGTTTCCTTGGCTTAGTCGGCTTTTATCGTCGCTTTGTGAAGGATTTTAGCACCATTGCATCACCATTGCACGCATTGAGTAAGAAGAATGCACCATTTGTTTGGGGTCCATCTCAAGATGCCGCATTTCATGACCTTAAGAACTTGCTTACACATGCTCCATTGCTTGCATTACCCAACTTTGATAAAACTTTTGAAGTGCATTGTGACGCTAGTGGCAATGGTATTGGTGGTGTGTTGATGCAAGAGAAGCGACCTATTGCATACTTTAGCGAAAAACTTTCCAGCGTGCAACTTAACTACCCCATCTATGACAAAGAGTTATATGCTTTAGTAAGAGTATTGCATGTGTGGGAACATTATCTCCGACCACGTGAATTTGTCATCCATACGGATCATGAAACGCTTAAATACCTTAAGGGTCAAACAAAATTGAACAAGCGTCATGCTAAATGGAGTGAGTTCATTGAGTCATTTCCTTACATTATCAAGTATATCAAAGGCAAGGAAAATGTAGTGGCGGATGCTCTCTCACGCAAGTGCATGCTCGTTACTCAACTTGAGTTGAATGTTATAGGATTTGAGCACATTAAAGATTTGTATGAGCATGATTCTTCTTTTGCAAATCCTTATGCCAAATGTTTACCACATAAAACTTTGGAGAAATATTACTTGAAGGATGGTTATCTTATGAAAGCTAACAAACTTTGTATTCCCGAGTCTTCTCTTCGTTTGTTACTTTTGCAAGAAGCTCATGGTGGAGGACTCATGGGACATTTTGGACGCGACAAGACCTTCACTACGCTCTCCAAGAACTACTTTTGGCCAAAGATGTTTCGAGACATTTCTCGCTACACCAACCGGTGCTCTACATGCCGCAAAGCTAAGTCCAAAGCTCAATATCATGGTCTATATATGCCACTTCCTATTCCATATCACCCATGGAAAGATATTAGTATGGATTTTGTGCTTGGTTTACCTCAAACTCAAAACGGCAAAGATTCGGTATTTGTTTTGTGGATCGTTTCTCTAAGATGGCACGTTTCATTCCTTGCAACAAGATAGACGATGCTTCACATGTTGCAAATCTCTTTTGTAGGGAAATCTTGAGATTGCATGGAGTGCCCAAGACGATTGTATCGGACCGCGATGTCAAGTTCCTAAGCTACTTTTGGAAGACCCTATGCGCCAAGCTCGGAATCAAGCTACTTTTCTCTTCGGCATATCATCCACAAACTGACGGCCAAACGGAGGTCACCAACCGGACGCTATCCACACTCCTTCGCGTGTTGATCAAGAAGAATATAAGGGAGTGGGAAGAATGCTTGCCCATCTCCGAGTACGCCTACAACCGAGCAAGACACTCTACTACCGGCAAGTCCCCCTTCGAGGTCGTCTACGGTTTCAACCCGTTGTCACCATTGGACATCCTACTGCTACCACTACAAGAGCGAACCGACATGGACGCGAGTGCACGAGCTAGCTACCTCAAGAAGATGCATGAAGATACAAGGCACATGATCGAGCGCCAAGTACAACGTAACGCGACCAAGGTCAACATCAACAAGCACCCCATGGTGTTCAACCCCGGAGATCTTGTGTGGCTACACCTTCGCAAGGAACGCTTCCCCAACGAACGCAAGTCCAAACTACTTCCTCGAGCCGATGGACCGTTCAAGGTGCTAGCATGCTACAACAACAATGCATACACGATCGACATCCCTCGTGACAAGTACAACGTGAGCGACATCTTCAACGTCAAGGATTTATCTCCCTTCCATGGTGATGTGGATTACGATCCGAGGACGGATCTTTCCCAAGGGGGGGGGAGATGATGCGGAGCATCCTACGGTCATCCCCATGGACCCACCTACGTCTCCCCAAGTACCAAGAGGACCAATGACTCGAGCACGTGCAAGAGCTCTCAAGACCGAGGTGACATCACTCCTTAATGAACTTCCATATGACTCATGCGAGACATGTTTGCTACCTCATTCCGAAATGCTATGTGTGCTTAGGTACCAAGAGGACCCTCTCGGAGAAGCCCGAAACAATGGACAGGTCGCCAAGTACTCGGATGAAGAAGCACGAGAAGCGGAAGTGCTGCTGAGCATCAGCAGCCGGACATCCGGCCTACGGCCTGGACATCCGGCCCCTGGAGACTACAACAACATCACCAGATCAGTCGCCACCAAGTCCCCAGGACTCGAACATCCGGCCTCGCCCCGGACATCCGGCCCGTCGACCCCGGACATCCGGCCCTTGCCCGGAAATCCGGCACCTCCCTACAGAAAGCAACAACAAAACGACCAACATAGCCCGGACATCCGGCCGACCCGCCGGACATCCGGCTCTTCGTGAGCCGCCGGACATCCGGCCCCCAGCCCGGACATCCGGCACCTGCCTGTGCGCAGAGTACGGGCCAAGGGCCCATGTACCCCTCTAACCGTCCCAACTTGTACTAGCACTATATAAAGACCTCCCCCTCCTCCATCTAGGGTTAGGAAAGTAGATAGCTCTTTGAGATAGAGCTTTGCTCATCCATACCTCTGCCATGGAGACCAAGACCTCCATGAGACCCATGTGAGAAGATCCTCTCCGGATTCAAGACCTCGACTCCTTCGCGGATCGGGACGAACTAGCTACCGTGTATCCTCCTTTGTTGGTTTTGGATCTTGTACCCCTACTATGTGTATGTGGATCTAGTGCATGTGTGATTGGATCTTGCCTATTTGAGTGTTCTTCCTGTGTTCTTCTTGGATTTGCTCCTTTTCCCCCTCCTAAGTGTGAAAAGATCGTCATTTAGGGTTCCACCCTACATCAATAGTCATCAAGTCCTGTGTTCTTGAACTCGGTGCCGTTGTCGCTCCTGATGTGCTTGATCTTGAGACCATAATTCGTCATGGCCTGATTGGAGAATCGTCTGAAGACATCCTGAACTTCAGTCTTGAAGGAAATGATGTGCACCCAGGTATAGCGAGAGTAGTCGTCAACTATGATGAATCCGTAGAGAGATGCTGCATTGGTTAGTGTGGCATAATGGCTAGGACCAAACAAATCCATATGAAGTAATTCAAAGGGACGTGTAGTGGTCATGATTGTCTTAGCCGCATGCTTGGATCTGGTCATCTTTCCAGACTCACAAGCACCACACAGATGATCTTTGACGAATTTGACGCCTTCGACGCCAATGATGTGCTTCTTCTTGATGAGTGTGCTTAGATTCCTCATGCCAGCGTGTCCAAGGCATCGATGCCATAGCCAGCACTCTGAAGCTTTTGCCAGTAGACACGTGGCAAGCTGAGGACCTAGGGAGAAATCTACAATGTACAAATCACCTTTCCTAAAGCCTTCGAAGACTTTGGATTTGTCAGATTCCATCAGCACAATACATCTATATTTGCCAAAGATGACAATCATATCAAGATCACAAAGCATTGAGACACACATGAGGTTGTATCCAAGGGACTCGACAAGCATCACTTTTTCCATGTGTCAATCCTTTGAGATAGCAACCTTACCTAGACCCAATACCTTGCTTTTTCCTTTGTCGGCGTATGTGATATGCTTCAGATGAGATGGAGTAAGGGGAGCATCAGTGAGTAAATTCCTATCACCAGTCATATGATTCGTGCAGCCACTATCCAGGACCCATTCAGTGGCTGTGGGTGTGTCATCCTGTAGAAGCATTAGTCTGACTTACAAATTCATATTCTTCAAATAAAGAATATGATGATGAATTTCGTCAGACAATTTCATCAATGAATAGTAACTAGCAGCATAAGGGATGTGTGGAATGAATGATTCATTTCATCATGATTAGCCTACATCCCAATAGGCATTTTGTCAGGTCTTCAGTAAATTAATCAGACATTTAGTTGTCTGAAGACCTAACCCTGCAGAAGAGATTAGTTCTTCTTCTTAACCACCCACATCTGAATGGGTGGCTGAGAAGCAATGTATCGAAGTGCATTAATGGAAAACTTAGGCATTGAAGAATATGCATTTCTCTTCACAGGAGGGTTATAGTAATTGAATGAGTAAGCAGAGAAATTCTTCGAGGTTTTGTGAACATAGTGGTTTGAAAAATAATGCTCAGATTCATCAAATCGCTGTTTGTTTCCTTGCGAAACAGAGGCATTACCACGACCATAAGTGAGTCCGCGTCCATTTGACGACTTTGATCCATGTGAAGAATTTGGCTTGGGAAGTTTCTTCTTCATCGGTGGTGTCATGATGACATTCACCTGAAGATTTTCCAGAAGGCTTTTGGGAACCCAGATTTTCTTCACAGGTGGACCATTCCTGCAGTTAGTACCAACAAATCTGGCAAATACTTCACCATTCTGATTTTTGAACAGTTTGTAGTTGGAGTCAAATGACTCATTTGAAGAATATGAAGTATCACAAGTATAGCCAGATAAAGTAGATGGGTCTATTGGTGGTCCCTTTGCAGCAACCCATGTGGTTTTGGGATACTGCTCAGGCTTCCAATAAGAACCATCAGCATTAAGCTTTCTCTCAAAAGCAATACCCTCTTTCCTAGGGTTCCTGTTCAGAATCTGCCTTTTGAGCACATCACAAAGGGTTTGATGCCCTTTGAGGCTTTTGTACATGCCAGTGACATACAATTCCTTCAACCCTACATTTTTGTCAGTATCACTGGTGGCATCCTCAAATGAGGGGTTAGTGGCCACAGAAGCAGTTGAAGCAATTGAAAGTACTGAAGCATTTGAACATTCAGCTGAAGAATTTGCATTTTCACGTTCAAGGCATTTTAAGCATGGTGCAACAAAGTCTTCCTGAGCGGTACTGATCAGTTGCGTGAGGAGTGAATTGTTCTCTTTTTGAAGATCATCATGAGACGCTCTCAGCTTCTTGAGATCTTGCTTCCTTTGAAGAAATTCATAGGACAGCTTCTCGTGTTCGGCTGAGAGGGCCACATGACGACTTTCAAGTTCGTCATACTATGACTTGAGACGTCTGAGATCTTCAGAGAAGGCTTGACTACGATCCATTTCCTTGTCCAACAGGTCATCACTTAGTCCTCACCGTATTCCTCTCGAGTTAAGGTCACTTAGACCTCGCCCAATCACTCATGGTAAGTCTTCAAGGTAGACATCCAAAACCTTCACAGACTTGTTCACCGGCATGCCACAATTACTCTTGGGTGCTCAGAACATGACACCTAACCATCTAGAAGAATGACACTCTTCAAAGGTAATAAGCGTCGGATCACACAGATCAGCTTCTTCAGTGATGCTCAATCACTTTGACTCTGGTTGGGTTTTTCCTCACTTGGGTTCTCACAAAGTCGTCAGAGGAAGGGTTGCTCTCAAATGACAAGTGTCAATCTCTCTCTAGAGTAGCCAACCAACTAGTGGTTGTGGGGGGCGGCTATTTATAGCCAGGGGGCAACCCGACATGAATTGTCATAAATGCCCTTCTCAGACATGACCGTTGTCAGGATAAGGATCCACTCGATAGCTGGCACGTGGCGCAGCAACAGTCGGAAATTGGAACTCTCAATTTCGTCGGGGCACTCAATTTCCTCACGATAGGCAGATCGCACTGGCGAAATCCTAACTCCTCAGCCTGACCAAATTCGTCAGCGACCAGATGATCTACGTCATTGTCGCTAGCAAATTCGTCAGCTGGTCCGGAGATTTCCAAAGGCTTCACTCGAAGCGGTTGTAGTGTGTATAGGTTTGAGCATCACTTTGGAAATGTGATAAATGTTTCACCTAGACCCCCTTTAACAGTACGGTTTTTCCTATGACTCAAATAAGAAGAAAAAGAAACTATGAAAACAAAGTCTTCAAGCTTCAAAGTCTTCACATCAATTTCTTCAAAGGCCGCACCAAATTCTTCACTTGAAGAAATACATTTTTAGGGGTCGACTTCCATGGGTTAAACCAAGTCTTCAGGGACTATTTCACCTGTGTACACTCACAAACACATTAGTCCCTTAACTTATTTGTCTTCAATACTCCAAAACCACTAAGGGGGCACTTGATGCACTTATAGTGTTTATCTATTTTCTCTCATGGAGTTAGCTTTAATCACAGCCTTTTACATCTTGTGCTTTATTGGGCTTTCTGGGCCATTTTTCTCTGACTTTATGCAACCCTAGGCCTGCCTAAACCCAAACATCTCCACCACTGTCAATATAACCCCCTCCCCACCCCCTCTTTCCCATTCATTCCACCAGCCGCCACCAAACCTAGATGGATCCAGACCTAGGAGATGTCACAGAGGAGGAGGAGGAGGCCATGGAGGTGAGGCCTCCAGCACCAGAGCAGAGGAGGAGGAGGCGCAGGGAGAGGGCACAATAGGCCGCCGATGAGCAGGAGGCAGAGTACAAGAGGCGCCTTGCCGAGAAGGTGCTGGAGACTTGCAATGCGTCTGAGTATGAGCTTGTTTTCCCCGGCAACGGGAGAAGGAGCTCTGTCCAGATCATCAGGTGGGCTAGGGCTAGAGCTGTCATGGCTCCACATCCATCTACCAGGGCCAAGTGGCATCATTTCTTTGATCATTACGATTGAAGTACTGAGTCATTAGTATTTCTAAGCTTTGTTTGAGAGAGAGAGAGAGAGAGAGTGGAGCTGTAGTTGTGATATTTGGCTGAGAGAGAGTGATATGAGAATCAATGTATCCATTTTACTCTGAATGAATGCAACTCTGCATCAGTGTTTCTATCTTTCTCTGAAGGGATGCAACCCTAAATCAATGTATCTAATTTTCTTTTGATTGAATGTATAAGTGTTCCTATTTTTCTATTGAATGAATGTTTCTATTGACATAGAGAGATGCAGATAACATTAGTTCTACCGTCACAAACTCAGTGTGCAATCAGCAGTTGTATTGACTAAAACCACACAAACAACACATGTAGACAGCAGTTCTACTTTCGCAAACCATAGTATTTGAATTCACACAAACCTAAAAGTAGTTGTACCGACTGAAACCACACAAGATAGTACAATTTATTACAAATCATAGCAGTTCAACTTAAAGACACACATCTATAGTAGTTCACTGCAGAAACACAACCATAGCAGTTCAACTCAAGTTCAGACACACAAATGCTAGTTACCACTTGCATAAAAATAGTCCTTCCACTTCCCAATTGGCTTCCTGATCCTCTTTAACCCATCCTGTACAGTAGTTGTAGCTGATTGCCTTGGTGCAATGAATGTCCTTGAGCCATCTCTCTGGGCAATTGCAGACCTGGTGTTCTTCGCTGGAGAAGTTCTTGATGACCTAGTGTTCTTTGCTGGAGAAGAAGTGTTGGTGCTTCTCTTCTTGGCTGGTGCTGCTGCTGGAGAAGAAGTGTTGGTCCTGCTCCTCTTGGCTGGTGCTGCTGCTGCTGGACCAGTGGAAGCAAGCCTTTTCCTTGACCTAGAAGTAACAACTGTACCTGGTGCTAGTGTTGGGTCATGTGTTGGTGCAGGTGCAGAAGTTGCAGCTCTTGCTGCAGCTGGTCTTGGTTCAGGTGCAGAAGTAGCCGGTACTCTTGGAGGCCTCTGTGCATTTGCAGCCATAGAAGAATCAACTTCAGAGTAATTTGCTCTATTTTCCTACATAATAATGAAACAATGTAAGTAATGAAATGAATGAAACAATTTCTCCAGCAATGAAATGAAATAAAAATTGTCTGAAATTACCTAGTGCTTGTTCTTCCTCATCTGCAGCTGAGGCTTCAAGGGGTCACCACAACTGCTGAACCTATGCCCTTGCTTCTTGCAGTTGCTACAAGTCACAGTACCAATTCTTGAGGTGTCCTTTTTAGCTGGCACCTCAAATAGACCTTTCCTCCTGGCAGTTTGTTTTTTGCCCTTCTTTTCTTTGAACACTGGTGGAGATATGTTATCTCCAGGTGTATGAGGCCAGTGGTCAGGACCTGGCACTCGGAATATTATGTGCTTATATGTTTCACAGTACATGGGCTTTTTCAAGAAATTACTGACAAAGTCTTCGGGATGTAGCTTCACTTTCTGCATTGCAGCAATGGCATGACTGCATGGCACAGCTGTCATGTCCCACCTCCTACAGTCACATGTATACTTGTCCAAATTTACACAGTATGTGTTTTCAGAACTACTAGTCACTTGCTAGATGCCTGGACCTGCCATGTATGCTTCACAATACTTAGCCCACTTCTTGGCCTCTTCTAAAATTTCTGAGTAGGTGGGTGTGATATCCCATCTGCATGTCTCTGTCTTCTCTCTGATCTTCTGAAACTTGATCATCAACTTTGTTCTTATACCCTCCAACATAGTCTTGATTGGTTTGTTCCTAACATCCAATATCATTCTGTTGAAAACTTCACTAAGGTTGTTTACAACCAGGTCTGTTTTGCAGACAGTATCCATTTTATATCTGGCCCATGTATGGTCTGGTATCTGTGACAACCACTCCCAAGCTTCCAAACTTTCTTTTTTCAAATTTTCCATGCCTATATCATGACCATGCTTAGTGAAGGAATAGGCTGCCTGATCTAAATGTTTCTTGAGTTCCTCTCCTCTGAAACCAGCTGATTGGAAGTTGGCATATATATGTCTAACACAAAACCTCTGTGGGGAGTCAGGGGAATACATCATTGATTGCATTCAACAATCCTTGTTAAGTGATGGCTTAGTCATGAATAAGTTCTAAAGTATGGTAAATGTAAAGTATGGTCATGAATAGGTGGAGCACATACCTTTTGCCTGTCAGACATAATTGTGTATTTGCCAAACTTGTTACCAGTTCCAATAACTGTTCTCAGCTGTGTGAGAAACCATGTCCAGCTGTCTGTCTCTTCCTTGTCAACAACACCAAATGCTGTGGGGAAGATGTTGTTGTTCCCATCCCTCCCTGTAGCTGCTAATATTTGCTGTCCAGTGCTGAGCTTGATGAAGCAACCATCTAGACCTGAAGATATGATCACATTAGTGGTAAATAACTTATATGCAACTATCTTAGATCTATGTGTATGAATCAGTACCTATAAATGGCCTGTAGCCATTGAGGAAACCCTCCTTGCATGCAAACAAGCAGTAGAACATGTAATGAAACCTGGGTGTAGGAGCTGCATTTAGTAGGTCCACTTTTGTTGTCACTATGCACCTACTGCCAGGGTTAGTATCTAGCACACATGCAGGTAGTCCCTTATTCTGTGATAGTGGAGTTTGTGATCTCCTTGCACAACTTCAACTGCTTGCTTCCTTGCCCTATATGCCAAGCTTTTAGGCACATGCACACCAAACTTCTTCTTTGTGTATGTCATAACTGTGTCAACACCAGCTCCAGGGTTGGATCTTACTGTATCCTCACAAACCTTGGCCACCCAATTGACTGTAACCTTGGTGTTCTCTCCACTTGCTCCACAAGTGTGATCCAAGTTCATCTTCTTGATGCTGAAAGTTGCCTCATGAGCTATCCTAGAGGCAACTATGTAAAACTCACAACCATGCTTTCGCTCAGAGAACCAAGCAATAACCCTAGTTGGTTCATTTCTGTGATACTCAAAATTCCTAAGAGTCCTAACATGGAAATTTCTAAGTGCTTCTCTGAACTCCACAACATTTTGGAAGCATAAATGCATTGAAAACTGCTCATGTGCATCAGGCAGTGATGGATCATACCATCTCCTCTCCTTCTTCTTCTTCTTCACCCTACTCTTCCTTACAGAAGGCAACCTTGGAACTTCTTCTTCATCACTAAGGCCAAAATCACCTGGAAAGCAGTATTCATCAGGTTCAGGCACATAATCTTCAAACTTGATGTGTTCAGGCTCACTGTGTGACTTGCTAGTTGGGCCTGGTTTTCTCACTGGCTTAAGCTTCTTTGCTCCTTTTTCAGGTACAACCGATGGTTCCTCTACTTGTTCATCTTCAGAAAGAAATTGATCTTCCTCCCAAAACTCAGAAGGTTCTGAGTTAGCTCCATAATAGTGCTCAGCAGTATCTTCCTCTTCCCTCTGCTTATGGCTTGTCCCTGTGCCTGCCTCATCTTCACCCCTAGCCCAAGCCTTGTATGATATATTCTGCCCTCTGTAATCACCTCTGAAAAACTCAAAATCTGAAGAGGATTTGTCCATCTCATCCTTATCTTCATCTTGTACTTCTACATCATCTTCCTCTTCTTCCACTACATTTTCCCCTTGTTGAAATTATAGCTCTGTTGTGTGTTAAGATAGGGCTCATCAGGGATTACAGGTGGCAGAGTTGCATTAGAGGCTGGATAGAGGACACCTTGTTGGGAAACACTGTAAACACTGGCTCACCAACATGACTAATGGGAATCTGTTCCTGAAGCAAGATGTGGTCCATATTAACATCTGCTGGGCTAGGACCAGTAGCTTTTCTGACAGTGATGTTTATGACCTTCTTCTCAACAAATATGTCAAGCATTTCCTCTACTTTCTCCTCACTATCCAGGACCTCCACCCCCTCCAAGCCATTTCCCTCTTCCTTAACATAAGTCAAATAAGCATCCAATCTGTCGTGGTTTTGTCATGGCAAATGTCCTTGTGAAAGGACTTAGTCGTGAGTCCATCGCAGTTGTGTGGAAGCTTGAACAGGGTTGAGCGGAAAAGAGAGACACATGTTTACCCAGGTTCGGCCCCTCATGGTGGAGGTAAAAGCCTACTCCTGCTTGATTGATATTGCTCTGGATCTTCGATTACAAGGGTGCGGATTCACTAACCTAGCTTTCGAGAGATCGCAACTTAGTCATTTCGTCCCAGGGGCTCCCCTTTATATAATAGGTCAAGTCCCTGGTTTTACAAAAGATTCCGGGTCGTACTGTTGATACGTCCAATTTGCATCATGATTTCCTACTGTTAATTAATATGTTTTTGATCATTATTTCACTTGATGGTACAATTCTTATGCCTTTTCTCTCTTATTTTGCAAGATTCACATGAAGAGGGAGATTGCCGGCAACTGGAATTCTGGACCGGAAAGGGGTGAAACGGAGATAGCTATTCTGCACAACTCCAAATGACCTGAAAATTTATGGAGAATTATTTTGGAATATATAAAAAAATACTGGTGAAGGAATTACCAGGAGGGGGCCCACCAGGAAGCCACAAGCCTGGGGGGCGCGCCCTACCCCCTGGGCGCGCCTCCCGAGCTTGTGGGGCCCCTGGCAGGCCTCTGGCCCCCTCCTTCTGCTATATGAAGCCATTTGCCGTAGAAAAAATAAGGAGAAGACTTTCGGGACGAAGCGCCGCCGTCTCGAGGCAGAACCTGGGCAGGAGCTATTTTGCTCCCCGGCGAAGTGATTCCGCCGGGGATACTTCCCTCCGGGAGGGGGAAATCGAACCCATCGACATCACCAACGATCCTCTCATCGTGGGAGGACCAATCTTCATCAACATCTTCACCAGCACCATCTCATCTCAAACCCTAGTTCATCTCTTGTATTCAATCTTTGTCTCAAAACCTCAGATTGATACCTATGGGTTGCTAGTAGTGTTGATTACATCTTGTAGTTGATGCTAGTTGGTTTATTTGGTGGAAGATTATATGTTCAGATCCTTAATGATATTCAATACCCCTCTGATCTTGAACATGAATATGATTTGTGAGTAGTTACTTTTGTTCTTGAGGACATGGGAGAAGTCTTGTCATAAGTAATCATGTGAATTTGGTATTCATTCAATATTTTGATGATATGTATGTTGTTGCTTCCTTTAGTGGTGTCGTGTGAACGTCGACTACATGACACTTCACCATCTTTGGGCCTAAGGGAAGGCATTGTGGAGTAGTAATTAGATGATGGGTTGCTAGAGTGACAGAAGGTTAAACCCTAGTTTATGCGCTATTCCGTAAGGGGATGATTTGGATCCATATGTTTCATGCTATGGTTAGATTTATCTTAATTCTTCTTTCATAGTTGCGGATGCTTGCGAGAGGGGGTAATCATAAGTGGGAGGCTTGTTCAAGTAAGAACAGCACCCAAGCACCGGTCCACCCACATATCAAATTATCAAAGTAGAGAACGCGAATCAAACAAACATGATGAAAGTGACTAGATGAAATTCCCATGTGTCCTCGAGAATGCTTTGCTTATTATACGAGTTCGTTCTGGCTTGTCCTTTGCTACAAATAGGATTGGGCCACCTTGCTGCACTTTAGTATACTTGTTACTTGTTACGAATTATCTTGCTACCGAAACTATCTGTTACCGCTACTTTCAGTACTTGCAGAGAATACCTTGCTGAAAATCGCTTGTCATTTCCTTCTGCTCCTCGTTGGGTTCGACACTCTTACTTATCGAAAGGACTACGATTGATCCCCTATACTTTTGGGTCATCAACTGTTAACCCGTATCCTACTATAATCCTCGTCTATCTTGCCTTCCAAGTTAAGGAAAATCCTCCACATGGACCTTCTCCATAAGCCGGCCCGTTTACTCCTTCATGAGCCGGCCCATAGCCGGGTCATATTGTGGACCTTCAGCTCCTTCCTCGTCGCGCCACTATGACCCAAGAAATAGGATGACCCACCATGCCTTCGGGCGTTTGCCGGGTCATACCCTGAGCCGGGTCTTGGCCGTGGGGAATATCCCCAACTTTAGCCCCCAGTTTAGCTTGGATTTATCCACGGTAAATTTCATCCTGAAAAATAAAACCTGGAAAACAAGAAATGTGAAGGGTTAAACTCCGGATCTCGTCTTCTGTGCCGGAACCCCTTTCGTCCTTTCAATCTTTGTTTTTTCCTCGACCAGGTCAATCTTTTTGCCGGGTCGCAAAACCTCCCCTACACTTAACATTCTTTTGCCATCTCATATCGTGACATCACTCCACTAGTTTCCAAAATCCACACGTGACATCGCAACGGATCTTTGAGTGGATACGACTTATCTTGTCAGGCGTGAAAATCGAGGAGCCTTTTTAGCCTAAATTTACTACACATCCCGGGGTCTCGCGCCTGCCGTTTCGGGTTCCACCCCTCTTATAAACAATACGGCAGACTGATACGTCTCCAACGTTTCTATAATTTTTGATTGTTCCATGCTATTATAGTATCAATCTTGGATGTTTATTATGCAATTATATGCCATTATATATCATTTTTTGGGACTAACCTATTAACCCAGTGCCCAGTGCCAGTTGCTGTTTTTTGCTTGTTTTTGTCTTTTCAGAAAATCATTATCAAAAAGAGTCCAAACGAGAAAAAAAACATTGGATTAATTTTTTCTGGACCAGAATAGACCCACGAAGCTTCGGGAGAATACCAGAGGAGCCACGAGGGAGCGACATGCTCAGGAGGCGCGCCCTGGGGGTAGGGCGCGCCCCCCAGGCTTGTGGGCCCCTCGTAGCCCCTCCTGACCTAATTCCAGCACTATAAATTCCCAAATATTCCCAATATACCAGAGAGACAGAAGAGAAAACCTTTCTGCCACCGCAAGCCTCTGTTCTTCCGCGATCCCATCTGGAGGCCTTTTCCGGTACTCTGCCGAAGGGGGAATCGATCACGGAGGGCTTCTTCATCAACCTTGCTGCCCTTCCGATGATGTGTGAGTAGTTTACCACAGACCTACAGGTCCATAGCTAGTAGCTAGATGGCTTCTTCTCTCTCTTTGATCTTCAATACCTTGTTCTCCTCGATGTTCTTGGAGTTCTATCCGATGTAATCTTCTTTTGCGGTGTGTTTGTTGGGATCCGATGAATTGTGAGTTTATGATCAGATTATTCATGAGAAATATTTGAGTCTTCTCTGAACTCTTTTATGCATGATTGCTATAGCTTTGTATTTCTCTCTGATCTATCGATTTGGTTTGGCCTACTAGATTGATTTATCTTGCAATGGGAGAGGTGCTTTGTGATGGGTTCAATCTTGCGGTGCTCAATCCCAGTGACAGAAGGGGACATGACACGTATTTGTATTGTTGCCATTAAGGATAAAAAGATGGGGTTTAATCATATTGCTTGAGTTTACTTTGTCTACATCATGTCATCTTGCTTAAGGCGTTACTCTGTTTCATACTTAATACCCTAGATGCATGCTGGATAGCGGCCGATGGGTGGAGTAATAGTAGTAGATGCAGGCAGGAGTCGGTCTACTTGTCTCAGACGTGATGCCTATATACATGATCATTGCCATGAATCCATCATAATTATTTGCTTTTCTATCAATTGCCCAATAGTAATTTGTTTACCCACCGTATGCTATGTGTTCGAGAGAGAAGCCTCTAGTGAAAACTATGGTCCCCGGGCCTACTTTTATCATATATTTAAAACCAAAAATACCTTGCTGCAATTTATTTACTTTTATTTTATTTAGTATTTTAGTTTATCTATCTATCACTATCAGAATTAATCCTTGCAAATAACCGCTAAGAGGATTGACAACCCTCTTATTTGCGTTGGGTGCAAGTGTTTGCTTTTGTGTGTGCAGGTGCTGCTAAAGGGATTTTGTGTGGATCTCCTACAAGATTGATAACCTTGGTTCTTAAATAAGGGAAATACTTATCTCTACTATACTGCATCATCCTCTCCTCTTCGGGGAAATACCAACGCAGTCTACAAGCAGCACAGACCCCCAGGACTCATTTGCCTTATCTATCCCTTGCCTTTCTTCTTCCTCGTGCCTCCAACGCACCGCGCCACCTCAAGCTCGCTGCCCCTTCAAGTCAGGAGTTGCACCAGCGAAGACAACATCGTCGGAGCTCATCGGAAATGCCGCGGCCGCGTCGTCGACCTTCATCATCTTCAAACTCTACTTCGCGGATCTGTGAGTACTCCGCCCTTCATTCATGCCTTCATAGTTCATCCCAAGTTCATCAGGGTTCATCTCAAACAAGGTCGTAGATCTAAACTAGCAACAAACGGCCACCCGTAGGGCATTTAGCCATTATCGTGATGTACTTCATCACATTCTAAATCCCTTTCGTCGCGTTCAATGGACCCCACTGCTGCTTCTTTACCTTGCGATTTCACCACGACTAGGGTTTTCCCTTTCTTTTTCAGACATTTTCCAGATCTATAGTTGTAATCAAATCTGAACATTTCATGTTTGTGACTGCTTTGACCCGGATATTACTTCATCACCTGTTGGATTGCAACTGTACTGGTGTCTTTTTGCTGGCTTGAACCGTTGCCGGCTCACATCGTAGTTTAGCTTGCTACTATCATAACCCGGCATGCTTTCATAGACTCTCCGGCTTATGCTTTCCGAAACCATCCTTAATGCTTTGCTTCATATATCTCAGTCGGCTTATATCGTGTCCTTCATGTCTTGTAGCTGAATTTCATTGCACTTAACTTTATGGCTCCTAAAACCAACAAAGCTGTCAACTGGACAAAATCAGGCATGACTGCACTCATACTGGATGACCTGGTGAATTCCGGGTTGCTTCCAGCTCAGTCTGAAATAGAGTGGCGTATTCCTGCTGAAGAAACATGTCCACAGCCGGGTCGGAATGAGATTGTCATATTTGGTGATCACTTGAACATGGGCTTCCGACCTCCGGGTTCAAAGTTCTTCCGCGATATACTTCATCATTTTGGCATTGGGCCTCAAGATCTTGGTCCCAACTCAATTTTGAATTTGTGCCAGTTTCAAGTGTTCTGTGAAGTTTATCTCCAAATCGAGCCAACTGTCAGCTTCTTCCAAGAATTTTTCTATCTCAATCATCAGACAGAGTACAAAGCTGGACCGAGCATAGAACTTGGGGGAGTAACCATCCAAAGAAGGAAAAACTCGGCCTTTCCTGAGGTAGCATTGGCAAGCCATCCCAAAGGATGCCACATGACTTGGTTCTATTGCAAGGACACCTCTCCAGAACAGCAACACAGACTGCCGGGTTACAGGCTAGACCGGCTTGATGCTTCAACTAGCTTTCCGGGTTTCGCCTCCAAGGCAGAAAGGAAAGCATTGGAACCTTTGTACCCAAGGATAAATGCTTTAATAGCTCACGGCCTCACTGGAGTCGATTTGACCCGGTGCTGGATTGATTGGCAGATCCAACCCCTCAGCCTAAGGGGCCGCCTTATGTATGAATATACTGGTGAGCCGGCAGACGCCTTGCGCTTCAGCCAGGTTAACTTAAAAACTGCTGACTTCACCAAAGCCACCAAGAAGTTGTTAGGCGAGACCCGGGACAAATGCGGCCTTGTAGGCTTGGCCCCTTTCTTCGCAGGCAACCCGGTACCTCCAGTGAGTCATCTCCCTGACCTTTGTTTATACTTATATAATTTTGCTCCCCCTTGGTCTTTACTTACTCTACCAAATTGTCGTTTGTGCACGAGGACTCTGAGTGGTGGCAAACTGAACCTCGAGTCCCAACTCCTCCCCAGGATGACAACGGAGAAGAGCCAGAAAATGAGGAAGAAATTGAGGTAGAACTCGACTCTCTTGGCCGCCTCTTTAATCAACTTGCTGACGCCGCCTCTCCTCAGGAACAAGTCGAATCCAGGCGAGCCGGCGAGGCAGAGGTAAATCTATTTCCCGACTTGGAAATGATTGTCGAGAAGAGAGAGAGGCGGGCAGTCCAAAAAGTACCTTTTTCACATCCAGATGCTCACTTAGACCCACAATTTCTTTTGAAAAAACTCAGCACATTGGCACCTCCAAGCGAAAGACCCGGAGCAGTTCTGGGGAGCTATCCAACGGCTAACCAGATGTGCCAGTTTCACGAAGGGCACGGATTGCAGAATCGCACAGTCCAACTCCCTCATGCCCTCAAGCCGGCCAAATGAAAGAGCCGCTCCATCCTTCTGACCGGACTACCAACTGACCTCGCCATCATCCGACGAGTCTAGTGCCACTCATGCGCCAGTTTTTAACATCAACCGCGGGTAAATGTTTCAACAACCTTTGGCACTTCATATTACATTTCTCCTTCGTATTGATTCTTATATCTGTGTTGAACCAAAGCCACGGACTTTATCAAGAACAAAACTGATGGGTCTTCTGTTGCCATGGAGACTGAGGAAATCCCTTCTCATGATCCACTAATGGACAACCCAGAGACCACCGTCAACCCGGCAGGTGAAAAGGATGCGACTCATCAGGACAACCCCGAGACCTATGTCAACCCGGCAGGTGAAGAAGAGGCGGCTCATCAGGACAACCCGGTAAGCCCTGTCCGCGTCTCTACCCCTGCTGTGAAGAATAAAGAAGACACAAAGGATAACTCAGCTGCTATTGATCCGGAAACCAAAGCCCAGGATGATGTGATTGTTACTGGTGAACACCGCAGCCCAGCTCCTGAAACTTTAACAGCCTTGGCTAAGATTATAGCCAAAAATGAGTCGCCAAGTAAGGAAAAAGGGAAAGCCAGTCTTCAATCCCTTGAAAATTTGGATGCAACTTCACTTCATCATGACTTACTAACCCGGTTATCTGAGAGCCGAGATGCTGAGATTGCTATGATAAACCCTTTGAAGGGGAAATACGAGGTATGTCTTGTTACTATACTGAGATTGCTTCATGTATACATATATGTAGCCCCCAAGGGCCGGCTCATCATTGTGTGATGGGCCGGGTCTTCATGTATGTGTTGATGCAAAATGACAATGCATTAGCCCCCAAGTGCCATGTTGAGTGTTTACAGCTACATGAGACTTGAAATAGTATAGTGCAGAACTGACGATGTAGCCCCCAAGTGCCAAGTCATTCGTTAACGGTGGCTCAGGACTTTTAGAAACTTGAATACTGTAGCCCCCAAGTGCCGGGTCGGTAGCCAGTGGCAACTTGGGGCTGCCAATAATGTACCTGACTTGAATCATGTATGCAGGAAATGTTGAACGAGGCCGAGTCACAGGCGGCCGGCTTACAAAAAGATCTGAAAAGAGAAAAGAAACTGCGAGAAAAGGCAGAAAGCCTATCTTCAGATTTCCACAGATCCTTGCTTTCTGTTACAGATACTTTGGAAAAAACCAAAGCTTCCTTTGAAGAAGAAAAGGCCGCCTTACTGAAGCGAGCAGAAGAGGCCGAGCCAGTGACCCAAGAACTGCAGACACTTAAGGGTCACATTACTGATATGTGCATGGCCATCTTTGGTAAGTCTGATTTCTTTTAGATCGTAAGCCGTCCAACGTTCCCGGGTTGATCTCTTAGCCGGGTCAATGACTTATATAATGTGTGTCAACAGGTCGAAGAAATCATAACGTTGTTGAACGCCCTCTGGTGAAGCTAAAGGCCGTGTACAAATTCCTTGAGCAGCTATATGTAGGTGGTGCTTACTGTGTTATGGCAGTCAAGAATATGAAGGCACCACCTCACTATATCATGGACGTGCTTAAGGAGCTGTCCACTGTGCCTGAGTGGATCGAAGAGTTGAAAAGGGTGGCTTGTCGTCAGGGAGCCATGTACTCACTTGCACGCGCCAAGGCTTACCTCCCGGAGATGGAGCCAGTGCTGCTAGCTGACGGGTTCCCAGAGTTCAACGCAGATAATACCCGTTTCATGGAAAAGGATTATGTGCGTTGTGTGAAAGAAACCCGAGTAGCGGTGACGAAGATTGAGGAGGAACTGGACTTGTCCAAGGTCCAAGCTGGCTATTCTGAAGCTGGGAAATGCATGAGCCTGCCCAATCCAAAGCCTGTTGAGCTTGCTCCTCCACGTAAGCAAACATTCACTCCTGATGTCAGCACTGCAACTGTGATGAGAGAAGTCTCAGTTTTTGGAGCTTTGTCTTCAATTCAGTGGGTGGCAGACGACCCCCAGACCCAAGGAGCAGAGGCGGCGGCTCCTGAAGACCTCGAAGAGCCGGCACATGCAGACTTGCCAACCACTGGCACGGGAGGAGGAGAAACGCACATCAACCCGGAGATCCAAACTGTCGGCTCACAGCCATCTTCTGCGCCACAAGTCTAAACTTTCTGGCATAACCTGGTTGTGTGAAAGTAGCCTGATGATGGCTTGTAATAACTTTGATAAAAAAACCTTTGTATTGCTGCCAGTGCCATCGAGCACTTAGTACTTTATAGCAAAACTTGGTTGCTTCAATGAATGACAAGAAGCCCCTTTTGTGCTGGACATCCAAGTACAACTCTTGTTTTGAAGGTATAGTTAGGCAACCCGGATGTTGTGCCAACCCGACCCACGTGGTTGCAGTGCAACCCGCCATCCTGTAGAGCGACATATATCTTTGTACGAGTCCTGAGACCCGGCAAGTATGGCGACTTGTTTTACCTTAGCAAAATCATTTAGTACTTGGTGACATATCATAAACTTGTGGTTGCAGTGCAACCCGGCAAATCATGTTGCCGTTATAGCAATATCACAAATAAGGAGACCCGGCCTTGCTAAGAATAAAGCTGGTTTCTGCAAAAAGATGTAATATGCACAAGTAATTGTAATATAAATGCAAAGTATATAATATGGGAAGTATATATAATGCAAACTTATAAAGATAAAAGCCGGCTGTCGAGGCACGACATAAAGACCGGCTTTCGAGGCTCGAGTCTGAATTTGCTTTCTAGTGGAAGCAGGCCTTGTAGCCTCATTTGGTTTGTCCTTGCTCTCTGAAAGCCGGCTCTCACATGACTTAACCAGTGTTTTAACTTTGATGAATTCAGGGTCAATAATGTGATTGACTCATCAAGCGTTCAACTAGGTCACCTTGGTGTGAGTAGCATCAAGCTAACAGGCAGGTTTAACCAAGCATATAATGGCTTGTTGCCAGGTTAAGAGGGATGTTAATAGCTAAACTCGATGAGTTGGAAGCCCCCAAGTAACCAATGATCAAAGAATAAAGACTCAACACACAACTTTTGAGGCGAAACGACAAACTCTGGTATCCAGAGAAGCCGGTTTTATTTCATTGCTCATAAGATATATATACATGATAAAGATATTTACAGCAGATACTACCAAGTCTGTGACTTAGGTATAGTATGGTCGAAGATGTGCAATATTCCAGGGTCGACTGCCCTCCTCTTCTGAGGTACGTGACTTATTTGCTTCACGTATATCAACAAGGTAATATGATCCATTGTTGAGGTTCTTCCTGATGATGAAAGGTCCTTCCCAAGGAGGTGAAAGCTTATGCATGCCTGTCTGGTCTTGTATCAGACGGAGCACTAAGTCGCCTTCCTGAAAGGTACAACTGCGAACTCTACGACTGTGATAGCGACGTAAGTCTTGTTGATATATTGCAGATCGGGACGCTGCCTGATCACGTTCTTCCTCCAGAGCATCAAGAGCATCTTGGCGAGCTTGTTCATTATCAGCCTCCACATAAGCTGTTACTCTGGGGGGATCATGATGAATATCGCTTGGAAGCACTGCTTCTGCACCATAGACCAGGAAGAACGGCGTATAACCTGTTGATCTATTGGGAGTAGTCCGTATGGTCCAAAGTACTGTAGGTAATTCCTCCTCCCAACATCCTGGGGTTCGCTCAAGAGGTACCATGAGTCTTGGTTTAATCTCACGTAGCAACTCTTGATTAGCTCGCTCTACTTGTCCATTGGACTGAGGATGTGCTGATACGTCTCCTTCGTATCTATAATTTTTGATTGTTCCATGCTATTATAGTATCAATCTTGGATGTTTTATATGCAATAATATGCTATTTTAAACCAATAGAGAGCCCCACGTAATAACTTTTCTGCCACCGCAAGCTTCTGTTCTTCCGCGATCCCATCTGGAGACCTTTTCCGGCACACTGCCGGAGGGGGAATCGATCACGGAGGGCTTCTACATCAACCTTGCTGCCCTTCCGATGATGTGTGAGTAGTTTACCACAGACCTACGGGTCCATAGCTAGTAGCTAGATGGCTTCTTCTCTCTCTTTGATCTTCAATACAATGTTCTCCTCGATCTTCTTGGAGTTCTATCTGATGTAATCTTCTTTTGCGGTGTGTTTATTGGGATTCGATGAATTGTGGGTTTATGATCAGATTATTCATGAGAAATATTTGAGTCTTTTCTGAACTTATTTATGCATGATTGTTATAGCTTTGTATTTCTCTCCGCTCTATCCATTTGGTTTGGCCAACTAGATTGATTTATCTTGCAATGGGAGAGGTGCTTTGTAATGGGTTCAATCTTGCGGTGTTCTATATCCCAGTGACAAAGTAGGGGACAAGACATGTATTTGTATTGTTGCCATTAAGGATAAAACGACGGGGTTTATTCATATTGTTTGAGTTTACTTTGTCTACATCATGACATCTTGCTTAAGGCGTTACTCTGTTTTCATTAACTTAATACCCTAGATGCATGCTGGATAGCGGTCGATGGGTGGAGTAATAGTAGTAGATGCAGGCAGGAGTCGGTCTACTTGTCTCGGATGTGATGCCTATATACATGATCATTATCATGAATCCGTCATAACTATGCGCTTTTCTATCAATTTCCCAACAGTAATTTGTTTACCCACCATATGCTATGTGTTCGAGAGTGAAACCTCTAGTGAAAACTATGGCCCCCGGGTCTACTTTTATCATATATAAAATCCAAAAATACCTTGCTGCAATTTTATTTCCTTTATTTTTTTTGCAATTTATTTTATCTATCTATCACTATCAGAATTAATCCTTGCAAGTAACCGCTAAGGGGATTGACAACCCTCTTGTTCGCGTTGCGTGCAAGTATTTGCTTTTGTGTGTGTAGGTGCTACTAACGAGGTTCTGTGTGGTTCTCCTACTGGATTGATAACCTTGGTTCTTAACTAAGGGAAATACTTATCTCTATTGTACTGCATCATCCTCTCCTCTTCGAGGAAATCCCAACGCAGCTCAGAAGTAGCATGTGCCACTAACGCCAAGTCAAGCCAGATACGTTCTCGCTGACAGAACTGCTTCATAGCTCCCTTGGACAGATTAGTACCATTATCTTCGAGGAAATCCCAAGGCAGCTCACAAGTAGCAGGAAGAATTTCTGGTGCCGTTGCCGGGGAGACATCACCAAAACCTATCAAGTACCTTCGCATAAACTATCATATACTTGCTCTTATTTTCATTTGCCTTTTTATTTGCAATTGCCTCTCGTTTTCATCTCTCCCACTTCTAAAAAAAATACAAAAACACAAAAAAAAATTATTTGCTTGTTTGCTCGTTTGCTTGAAATTGCTATCATGTCTGAGTCCGAAAAAGTTATTGTAGAAAATGCTAGTGAGGATAGTACTAATGAATCTCTTGAGGAAAAAATTAAATCTTTCAATATTAGTCATGATCCTCTTGGGAACAAGGCTCCACCCAATTTTAAAACTAAAGTCTATCATGTGGGTAGCAGGAATATTATTGGTAAAAGTGTCGTTCAAAAATTCTTCAACTGTGCAGGAGTCATACCTATAATTAAAGAATCTATTCTTGATAAAACAAATTGCAATATGGATGCTACTGCTATGCTTGTGGTTAAGTTAGAATGAAATTTTTGCACATTCACCCCGCGTTACAAAAGATATTCTATGAACTTCCCAATATCCATAATCCTAGAACTAAAAAGATTGCTACAATCATCCTTATGCATGAATTTGATTATATAATTAGAGAAGCTAGGGACATCTTTTCTTTCTACAAAATATATTTTGAGCATCCTCCAATAGAAGAAATTCTTCATGATAAAGATACTATACGTAGGTTGGAATCTAAGGATTATTTTGCTTACAGAGAAAACATTAGGAGAAGAGCTCCCTATGCTGAAGTAATTAAAACTTTGTACCACAACACTTGTGATAAATTTGAATGGATTACTGAGGGAATAGATGAGGGATTTAGTGAAGAATGGTTTGAAAGTACTGCTAGAGATCCCACTGATGATGAAATACATGTTTTATATGAGGATCTTTATGGTGATGATTCTGAGTTTGAAGTAATGAATGTTAAAGTCACCGAACAAAGTCCCTTCAAGTATTTAAGTTCCCCTACTAGAAAAGAAGAGCAAGAAAGTAGAGAATTAATGATAAAAGTTTTGGAAGATTTTATTAAAAAGGATTTGGAAACTAAGGATGATGATACTTGAAACAATGCATTATGCCTAGCTAGGGGCATAAAACAATAGCGCTTGTTGGGAGGCAACCCAATATGTATCTTAATTTTTTTTGCTTTGTTTTCTGTTTTATGTGTTTACACTATTATAGATACTGTTATGATTGTGTTTTAATCTTTTAATTAGTGTTTGTGCCAAGTAATGCCTTTGGGATGATTTGGATGATAATATAATTGATGCTGTTTGAAAAACAGAAAGTTTTGCGCCCAGTGCTAGATTTTTGGTTCTGTACTGGAATGTCAGAAAAATCTGACATTTTTACACAGTATTGGTATATGAATTTTTTACGTTGTCCTAATTTTTCAGAATTGTTGGTGTTACAGAAGTATAGCTTTTAAATAGATCTTTACAGACTGTTCTGTTTTAGACAGATTCTGTTTTTGTTGCATAGTTTGCTTATTTCGATGAATCTATGGATTGTATCGGGGGGTATAAGTCATGGAGAAGTTGGAGTACAGTAGCATTATGCCAATATTAAATATGAATCAATTTATAACAGTACCTAGAGTTTAAGATTTGTTTGTTATACTAACGGATCTCACGAGGTTTCTGTTGAGTTTGGTGTGCTGAAGTTTTCAAGTTTTGGGTGAGACCACGATGGATGAAGGAATAAGGAGTGGCAAGATCCTAAGCTTGGGGATGCCCAAGGCACCCTAAGGTAATATTCAAGGAATACCCAAGCGTCTAAGCTTGGGGATGCCCCGGATGGCATCCCCTCTTTCGTCTACAATCTATCGGTATATCACTTGGAGCTATATTTTTATTCATCACATGATATGTGTTTTACTTGGAGCGTCTTGTGCCATAGTTTTCTTTTCTTTGTTTGCTTTTTAGTTTTCCACAATCATCTTTGTTGAACACACCTTTTTGAGAGGGACACACATTATTCGTGATTTGTTAGAATACTCTATGTGCTTCACTTATATCTTTTGAGCTAGGCAGTTGCTCTAGTGCTTCACTTATATCTTTTAGAGCACGGCGGTGGTTATATTTTAAAGAAATAGTTGCACTCTCATGCTTCACTTATATATTTTTGAGATTCTAATGAATAGTAATGGTAATATGCACAGGTTATGAATTTGGTCCTAATATGATAGGTATTCAAGAAGGATATAATAAAAACTTTCATGTAGATCACTGAATATGATAAGTTTGATTCCTTGCAATAGTTTAGCGATATTAAGATGGTAATATGTGGGAGGTACTAGTAGATAATTGTGGTTTAGTAAGAATATTGGTGTTAAAGTTTGTGATTCCCGAAGCATGCACGTATGGTTTGTCGTTATGCTAAGAAGTTGGAGCATGATTTATTATTGATTGTCTTCCTTTGCGTGGCGGTCGGGGGCGCGCGATGGTTAACTCCTACCAACCTCCCCCCTAGGGGCATGGGTAGTAGTACTTTGCTTTGAGGGCTAATAAACTTTCGCAATAAGTATGTGAGTTCTTTATGACTAATGTGAGTCCATGGATTATACGCACTCTCACCTTTCCGAAATTTGCTAGCCTCTTCGGTACCGTGCATTGCCCTTCTCACCTCGAGAGTCGGTGCAAACTTCGCCGGTGCATCCAAACCCCGTGATATGATACGCTCTATCACACATAAGCCTCTTTATATCTTCCTCAAAACAGCCACCATACCTACCTATTTTGGCATTTCCATAGCCATTCCAAGATATATTGCCATGCAACTTCCACCATTCCGTTTATATGACACACATCATCATTGTCATATTGCTTTGCATGATCATATAGCTGACATAGTATTCGTGGCTCAGCCACCGTTCATCATTTTTATACATGTTACGCTAGCATCATTGCACATCCTGGTACACTGCCAGAGGCATTCATATAGAGTCATATTTGTTCTAGTATCGAGTTGTAATTTTTAGTTGTAAGTAAATAGAAGTGTGATGATCATCATTATTAAAGCATTGTCCCAGTGAGGAAATAAAAAAAAGAAAAAAGAGAGGCCAAAAAGAGCCCACACAAAAAATGAAATGAGAGAAAAAGAGAGAAGGGTCAATGTTACTATCCTTTTCCACACTTGTGCTTCAAAGTAGCACCATGTTTTTCATATAGAGAGTCTCCTATGTTGTCACTTTCATATACTAGTGGGAATTTTTCATTATAGAACTTGGCTTGTATATTCCGATGATGGGCTTCCTCAAATGCCCGAGGTCTTCATGAGCAAGCAAGTTGGATGCACACCCACTTAGTTTTTATTTTGAGCTTTCATACACTTATAGCTCCTAGTGCATCCGTTGCATGGCAATCCCTATTCCTCTCATTGACATCAATTGATGGGCATCTCCATAGCCCGTTGATTAGCCGCGTCGATGTGAGACTATCTTCCTTTTTTGACTTCCCCTTATTAATCTCTATCATCATATTCTATTCTACCCATAGTGCTATGTCCATGGCTTGCGCTCATGTATTGCGTGGGGGTTGAAAAAGCTGAAGCGCTTTAAAAAGTATGAACCGGTTGCTTGATTGTCTCCGGGGTTGTGCATGATAAATACTTTATGTTAAGAAGATGGAGCATGACAGGATTATATGATTTTGTAGGGATAACTTTCTTTATCATTTTTATTTTGAAAGACATGATTGTTTGTTAGTATGCCTGAGTATTGATGTCTTTATATCAAATTATAGACTATTGCTTTGAATCATTCAGATCTTAATATTCATACCGTAAAAGAGAATTACATGATGAACATGTTAGGTAGCATTCCACATCAAAAATTTTGTTTTTAGCATTTACCTACTCGAGGACGAGCAGGAATTAAGCTTGGGGATGCTGATACGTCTCCAACGTATCTATAATTTTTTATTGTTCCATGCTATTATAGTATCAATCTTGGATGTTTTATATGCAATAATATGCTATTTTATATCATTTTTTGGGACTAACCTATTAACCTAGTGCCCAGTGCAGTTGCTGTTTTCTGCTTGTTTTTGGTTTTTCAGGAAATCAGTACCAAACGAAGTCCAAATGCCACGAAACTTTTTGACAATTTTTTTCTGGACAAAAGAGACCCTAGAAGCTTCGGGAGGAGGCTAGAAGCCTCACGAGGAGGCCACAAGGCAACAGGGTGCGGCCCTAGGAGGGTGCGCCCTGATGCCTTGTGGGCCCCTCGTGGCTCCTTTTGACCTAATTCCACCTCTATAAATTCTCAAATATTGGGAAAACAACACAGAGCCCCACGAAATAACTTTTCCGCCACCGCAAGCTTCTGTTCTTCCGCGATCCCGTCTGGAGGCCTTTTCCGGCACTCCGCCGGAGGGGGGATCGATCACGGAGGGCTTCTACATCAACATTGCTGCCCTTTCGATGATGTGTGAGTAGTTTACCACAGACCTACAGGTCCATAACTAGTAGCTTGATGGCTTCTTCTCTCTCTTTGATCTTCAATACAATGTTCTCCTCGATCTTCTTGGAGTTCTATCAGATGTAATCTTCTTTTGCGGTGTGTTTGTTGGGATCCGACGAATTGTGGGTTTATGATCAGATTATTAATGAGAATAATTTGATTTTTTTCTGAACTTATTTATGCATGATTGTTATAGCTTTGTATTTCTCTCTGATCTATCCATTTGGTTTGGCCAACTAGATTGATTTATCTTGCAATGGGAGAGGTGCTTTGTAATGGGTTCTATCTTGCGGTGTTCTATATCCCAGTGACAAAGTAGGGGACAAGACCTGTATTTGTATTGTTGCCATTAAGGATAAAATGATGGGGTTTATTCATATTGTTTGAGTTTACTTTGTCTACATCATGTCATCTTGCTTAAGGCGTTACTCTGTTTTCATTAACTTAATACCCTAGATGCATGCTGGATAGCGGTCGATGGGTGGAGTAATAGTAGTAGATGCAGGCAGGAGTCGGTCTACTTGTCTCGGATGTGATGCCTATATACATGATCATTGCCATGAATCCGTCATAACTATGCGCTTTTCTATCAATTGCCCAACAGTAATTTGTTTACCCACCGTATGCTATGTGTTTGAGAGAGAAGCCTCTAGTGAAAACTATGGCCCCCGGGTCTACTTTTATCATATATAAAATCCAAAAATACCTTGCTGCAATTTTATTTCCTTTATTTTATTTTGCAATTTATTTTATCTATCTATCACTATCAGAATTAATCCTTGCAAGTAACCACTAAGGGGATTGACAACCCTCTTGTTCGCGTCGGGTGCAAGTATTTGCTTTTGTGTGTGTAGGTGCTGCTAACGAGGTTCTGTGTGGTTCTCCTACTGGATTGATAACCTTGGTTCTTAACCGAGGGAAATACTTATCTCTACTGTACTGCATCATCCTCTCCTCTTCGAGGAAATCCCAACGCAGCTCAGAAGTAGCATGTGCCACTAACGCCAAGTCAAGCCAGATACGTTCTCGCTGACAGAACTGCTTCATAGCTCCCTTGGACAGATTAGTACCATTATCAGTGATGATGCTATGGGGATAACCGTAATAGTAAATCAACTTTTTTAGAAACTTACAGCTGTAGCAGCATCACAATGACTAACCGGCTCAGCTTCAAACCACTTGGTAAACTTGTCAACTGCAACAAACAAGTGACTATGTTTATTCTTGGATCGTTTGAAAGGCCCAACCATATCAAGCCCCCAGACTGCAAAAGGCCAAGTAATTGGGATCATCTGTAACTCCTGAGCCAGCACATGAGCTTGACGAGCAAATTTCTGGCAACCATCACACGTGCGAACAATCTCCTTTGCATCTGCATGAGCTGTAAGCCAGTAAAAGCCGTGTCGGAAAGCCTTCGCGACCAGAGACCTTGAGCCGGCATGATGTCCACAATCACCAGAGTGTATCTCATTAAGGATCTCTCGGCCCTCCTCAGGAGAAACACAACGTTGAAAGACGCGTGTAACACTTCGTCTGTGCAACTCACCATTAACTATGGTCATGGACTTAGACCTCCGGATGATCTGCCGAGCGATGATTTCCTCTACTGGGAGCTTGCCCCGGGTAAGATATGCCAGGTAAGGTACTGTCTAGTTTGGGGTAGCATGAATAGCGGCCACCAATGCTGCCTCCGGGTCAGAAATAGCAATGTCCTCTTCCGTTGGTAACTTGACTGATGGATTGTGCAGAACATCCAGGAAAACATTAGGTGGAACAGGCTTGCGCTGAGACCCCAAGCGAGACAGTGCATCTGCTGCCTCGTTGAGCCAGCGATCAATATGATGGACCTGGTATCCCTTGAACTGTCCGGCGATATTAGTAACAGCGTGCCTGTAAGCCGCCATGAGGGGGTCCTTGGAGTCCCAAGTCCTAGAGACCTATTGAGCCACCAAATCTGAGTCGCCCAAACACTTGACCCAGCTTAAGTTCATCTCCTTAGCCATACGGAGACCATGAAGTAGGGCCTCATATTCTGCTGCATTGTTAGTACAGGAAAACATGAGTCTCAAAACATCACAAAACTTATCACCTCGCGGGGAAGTTATCACAAGTCCAGCCTCCGAGCCTTCCAATTGCCTGGACCCATCAAAGTGAATCGTCCAATATGTGGTATCCGGCTTTTCCTCTGGAGCTTGCAACTCAGTCCAGTCATTGATGAAGTCTACCAGAGCTTGAGATTTGATAGCAGTTCATGGTACATACTTGAGATGATGTGAGCTAAGCTCAATAGCCCACTTTGCAACCCGGCCTGTCGCCTCCCTGTTCTGAATTATATCCCCAAGAGGTGCAGAACTGACGACAGTAATGGGGTGCTCATGAAAATGGTGCTTCAATTTGCGACTTGCCATGCACATGCCATAAACCAGCTTCTGCCAATGCGGATACCGTTGCTTGGACTCTGTTAAAACCTCACTGACATAGTGATGTCTACTACGCAACTTTATTCTTGTAAACTCATGTTGGGCCTCCAAGCATAGAGTTTTGTAGGACAGCGGCAATTTTCCCTCAAGTGGATGACCTAAGGTTTATCAATCAGTGGGAGGCATAGGATGAAGATGGTCTCTCTCAAACAACCCTGTAATCAAATACAAGAAATCTCTTGTGTCCCCAACACACCCAATACAATGGTAAATTGTATAGGTGCACTAGTTCGGCGAAGAGATGGTGATACAAGTTGTCGGCGTACGACACCTATGGGACCGTGTGGATCCCTTTTACGGTTCGGCTGGGAAAAAGATGTACACAAAGAGCGGATCCAACGATCAACGCAGGGATTTTTACCCAGGTTCGGGCCGCTGAGTAGCGTAAAACCCTACTCCTGCTTTGGTTTATTGTGGGTGTTTAAGCTCAGATACACGGAGCGCTTCTTGGTGAACAGTTATGAAAGAAGGGCGGCTACACATGCAACTGGGCTAGAAAACTTCCTCCCCCCTGTAGCTTCGCCTCGGGCCTCCTTTTATATGTCAAAGGGGTCACCGACAGTGGCGAACAGCAAGTACAAGAGGTGTAAAGTTGCTACAGTGTTTACATGCTTATCACTGACGACTTAGGACAAAATGCATTAAATGCTCCGTTTAGGTGTCCCTTACTTTCTCGGGGACGGAAAAAGAGCCCGTCCCATCAGCACCGCTTAACCCCATCCGCCGCTAATGCCATGACACGCACCCAGGAGGACAAACCCTAAACGACAGGCTGTTTGCTGCGCTGGAGCGGTGGCAGGGCGGCGGGATCTTGCCGGGCGCGAGTCCTTGCCGGGTCTTCGTGAGCTTTCCCGGCAAGATCTTGCCGGGAACCCAGCCTTCGGTCTTCTGTCTTCTGATCATTGGCTTGAACGCCTTCTTGTTAATCTTGTATTTGTTCCCAGCTGTCCTCCGGCAGGTCTTGCCGCTGGTATGGCTACAACCGTCCGTGCACAAGTATGGGGTACTAAAAGACCCAAACTTTAGTACACCGACAGGAGCCCCCGGGCCTAGGCCATACACGGGTGCGAGGCGTTGTTGGGCTAGGCCCAAACAGTGCACGGGCACGCGTGGCAGGAGTTAACTGTCGTAATCCTCTTATTTACCGCGCTCCCCCACGACGCGCGTTAAATGCGGGACATGGGATGCGTGCGCGGAATGGCCGCAGTAGCAGTGCGCTCGTAAAAGTGCATTCACATTGGTTTAGTAAAGAGGCAGCCCCGCGCCTTCCCCATAAAAGGGAATCCGCAGAGGCGCTGCTCATTTACCTCCCGTCTTTTCCAATCTGGAAACCGCCGTCGCCTTCTTCCTCGAGCTTGAAACAGAGCCTCCCCCATCCATAAAACACCTCCACGCCCTCATCATCCTCAGCCTCCGCTTCCACAGTCGTCATGCTGCCCAAAGCAAGCAAGGGCAAAGCGGCGAAAGCCGTCGACTCGGATGCAGAGACGGAGAAGATCGATCTGGTGGAGATGCGGAAGGAACACGTCGTCTTCGCCCCGACGCTTGACATGCGCGCCCTGGTTGAGCAGTACATGTGTATGTGGGGGAAGGAGACGAGGGCTCACCCTGCTACTCGCGTGCTCCCAGCTTCCGTCAAGGGCGGTCCAGATAAATTCCCCTTCTTTGTCGCTTACTTTTACTGCGGGCTCTGCCCTCCGTTTTCTGATTTCTTCATCGACATCATGTACACATACGGCTTCCGTCTCTTGGGTTTCACGCCGAATGTCGTGACATGCATGTCAGTCTTTGCCCATCTCTGTGAAAATTTTGCCGGAGTAGTTCCCAGCACAGCCCTCTTTCGCCACTATTTCATTCCCCGTATCGAAACAGGAGACGCCCTTTCTGGTTCTATCACCTGGATTCCAAGGGCATGGAATAAAGAGATATACCCAGACGGTCTCTACCGTAAGAAGTGGGATGAATGGCGGGCCGAGTGGTGCTGGATTAAGGAGAAAGATCCTCAGCCATTCTGTTTGCCCCGACAAACGAAAGTGGTTCGCGGCAAGAACTGGAGCGGCCTTGATCCTCAGGATGAGAAGCTCGCAATCGCAATTACCAGGATCCACCGTCTCAGGGTTGCCGGGCTCACAATAGAAATGGTTGGCGCTGATTTCCTCCGCCGCCGCATCGCCCCTCTGCAGAACAAAGGGAGACCAGCCTGGGAATTCAAGAATGCAGAAGATATCATGAGGCCACGCCCTCGTCTGAACAACAACTTGACAGTCTTGCAGCACACAACTCTCTGCCACAAGCTATTCAGGCCTGACGGGAGATATAAGTTGCCGGCTGGCGTAATTCCCCTGTGCAACAACTCTGCTTTGAGCTCAATCATCGCCATGATGCCGGTGTGTAATGCTCACGGCCTCGACGGAACTTGGGAAGAGCCATCCTCAGAGCACGCACATGAGTTCTTTGATAACTTGTCAGAGAAAGCCATCCGGGAAGAGCCAACCCTCATCCGCCCCACCACTGATGATGAAGTGGCTTATATCGCCAGCAGGGCGGAAGAGGTGAATCTAGCCGCGAAGGCCGGCAGCTTTGGCTTCGCGGAAGAGGAAGCCAGTGAAGAAGAAATAATGTCAAAGGAGACCCTTGCCGAGCAAGGTGAAATTGCCGGGAAGCAGAGTGGCATGGTTGCCGGGAGCTCTTCTGTCGAAGACACAACCGAGGAGCAGCTGCACGAGGAGCCCCCAGCTCCAGAGAAGAAGAAACATGTTCTTCGGAAAGCCGTTTCTGGCGTCCCAACACATCAGCCTTCCTCAAGTGGTCAGGTTCCCGGCAAGGGGGCGGCCGGCAAGGCTGCGCAGCGGCAAGGAGCCCAACAGCAACCCGCGTGACGTACGAGACGCACGATCGCGGCAACAACTGGAGCGGCGGGGGCGTCTCATACGACAGCACCAATAGCTGGAGCAGTAGGATCATATCAACCTACTGCTTCTGCCGCAGCCAAGCGTCCCAGGACCCCTTCTCCACCTCCTCGCACGGACATTGCAGCGGAGGTTGACTTTGACATCTCCGCTTTCAGTCCGAAAAAAGAAGAGTAAGGGTCCTTGCCACGTCTTTCAACTTCTGAATTCCTGGTCTTGCTTAACTCATTTGTTTTGCTTTGGCCTGTCCCCACAGAGATACGGAAACGTTGGCGCAAAGGATGGCGAAGAAGGCGAAGACTTCAACGGGTGATGAGCCTCCGGCAAGCACCGTAGGTGCGCCATAGCCCATCGTCATCAGCCTGGAGCCCAGCCCTCGACGCAGCCCCCAACTCAGTCCGCAGTGTGAGCCCTCTACTCATTTTCCGCTGGCGAGTGTTGGGGTGAATATCTTCGCTATTGACATCACCGGGCTTGTAGGAGAAGAACGGCAACAAGGAGAGCCATTGGAGGCCGTCCCTGACATGCCGCCTCCGTCAACCATGCCGCCCAGAGATGAACCTTCGGCAAGGGCTTCCACTGGTGAGCCCATCCGCGTTGAAGAGGAGCCGGCAAGCACGGGCACTGGCAATCCTACATCGACAACCCATGTTGCCGGGAAAGGAGAAACCACCTCTCAACAGCTCGACACAGGTAAACCGTTTGCCTTGGTGCACTTATCATTCTTTCTTTATTTTTGTCTTCTTGAACTTCAACCTCGGTCTCATCTCGTTTCCTTTCTTGGTCTTCAGATCCTCCTTCGATGGAGCAAACGGATGTTGATATAGTCATCGAGGAGACCGCCAAGGACGCTGCTGTCGAGGACGACAAAGTCGCAGCCGACGAGGCCGGCAAGGCCGCACAGGAAGAAACCACCAAGGGGTCTGCTGAGGAGGCCGGCAAGGAGACGATCGACCATACTGACGGCATTCCTGCCACAGGAGCGCCTGGCGCTACACCGGTCACGGAGCCCCCAGTTGCCGGCGAGGCGGTTGTCGAGGATCAACCGTCAACATCTGACGCCCCCCCGTCAAGCAGATACCTTAAGGTTGGCGACAACCTGTTCGTCAGCATACCAGGGACGGCAAGCACTGGGGTGCCAACCGAAGGAGAAATTTTTGATGAAGACGTCATCGCCACCGCTGGACTTAAGATCGTCGACGAGCCATGCGCCAGCAGCAGCGGGTCCAGAGAAGAACAACTCCTGCAAGCCATGAGCGACAACTTTCAAAAGCTCCAGGTGCTCCACCGCACCCGAAAGGAGAAGTTGGACTCCAGGGCGGCAGTTGTTGAAGCAGCGGAGGCAGATTTCCAGAAGCGCGTCGAGGAGACGCAAGTCTGGTACGCTGAGGCTTTCCAGGAACTAACGGCTGGCCGGGAGCAACTGAATCAAAGTTGGAGCGAGTTCCTCTTAAAGCAGTCCGATGCCGAGAAGGCACAGGAGGAGGCCGCGCAGTAGGCTGCTGCAGAGGAAGCTCGCTTAACGGAACGCCGCGTCGGGCTCGATGCTTATGAAGAAGACCTTGCCGCTCGCAAGGAGGCGCTTGCCGCCAAGCTCCGTGGCAAGGACGAAGAGATCGAGGAGCTTGTCGCGCGGCAAACTCAGGAGCTGGAGCAGAGACACAAGGAAACACTCGAAGCTCTGTCCATAGACCATGCCGGCAAGTTAAAGGGAGCCATCGACGCTCCCGAAGCTGCAGAGGCCGCCAGGAACGAGCTGGGCGATGAAGTGAAGAGGCTGGAAGCAGATCTCAAGGACCATGGCAAGGAAATCTCAACGCTCAAAGCCAACAGAGAGAAAACTCTCTACAGCCTGGCGGAGATGCAAACCGCCATGTGCGGCAAGACCAAGGAGCTCATCTCAGCCAATGAATCCATCGCTGATCTGAAACTAAAGCTGGCAACGCTGGAGGAGTCCCTTGAGAACAGCAAAGCTCGCGAGAGGGCTTTGATCAAAGATCTCCAGAGTGAGAAGAGCCTGCTCAACAGCGCCACCGCCACTTATAACGACTTTGAGAAAGGTGTGAAGATCTGGACTGAGCGCCTTGTCGACGTCGCGGAAAGGCTTGCCGCAGAATTGTCCACCATGGGCTTGAAAAACTTCAACTACTCTTCTGATGATAGGGTGTCTTCGAGCGCCAAGCTGACCATGTTCTTCGAGAGCATCGTTGACGCCCTCAAGTTGCTCCAGTCTGACCGAGCAACCCATCTGGTCAATGAATCCCGCAAACTCTGTCGGGCCGTCCTCCTCAAGGTGCTCGTCAAAGTGGTGCACAAGAACCCTGGCATCAACCTCACCAACGTTCTCGCTAGCTTGCCGGAGGATGTAGACCTCAAGGCACTCGAAAAGCTTGTCGCGCCCATCGTCGACAGAGTGAGCCAAGTCAAGAGGGTCGAAGGCCAGCGCAGGGACTAGCCGCTCCACTCCATTTTGTCGCCACCATTCCATGCCAAAGACAGTTTTATCTTAAGTTAGAATCGCGGCGACCATCAATGTAATATAACTTGCTATGTTTTGGATGAATGTATGCTATTTCTCTTGTCTGATTTCTTTTTTTGTACGGTACATGCCCTACGCTTATCGGAAACTTGCCGGTGCGCGCACCCTTGCCGCGAGCGCTTTGAGGAACGGATCCTTAGCAGCCTGCTGGAGGTGTCGCTGCCGACAAGATACCTTGACGTTTTCAGTGCAACCACTTAAGCTGTTGAGCAGACTCGAAACAAAGTAAGGGCGCAACCAATCACGACAAGGTTCCTTCGCGTGCAGGTTTTCCATACAAAAAGCCGAAATCGTTCAAGGAAAATAAGTCTAAAATAAAAATTTGCTTAAAAGTTTTGCAACTTAGCTTTTCGTTGTTGTACTCCTTATTGCAAAATATCAGCTTGAACGTCGCCTGTCGGTGTCCATACCATCATTCCCCCCCGGCAAACTTGCACGCGAGGAAACCTTCTGTCCTTCAAGAAGAAGAGAAAACAGAGATATGGAACCTTGGCGGTTCATTAACGCTTACCGGAAGCAGGTGTAATACAACATCTCAGACAAGCATGTATATAGATTGACATGAAAATCGACAAGAATTGTAAAACACTTAAGTTTATTCAACTATGCACAGGGTCTGCGCCTGGCTTTGTACAAAGGATCATATGCCTTGCAGGCAAAACTTGTACAAAAGGTGGTTGCCGGGAGACCCGGCAACCGCGCCTTATGGGTAGAACTTACGAAGGTGTTTGATATTCCAGGAATTGCTCACTGGAATGCCATCTTCGGTCTCCAGGCGGACTGCGCCGGGCCTGGTGACTCGTACTACCCGATAAGGGCCTTCCCACTTCGGCGTCAACTTGTTAGAATTCTTGGCCGACTGAACGCGCCGAAGAACAAGGTCGCCTTCCTCAAGACTTCGGGCATGAACCTTGCGGCTATGATAGCGACGCAAGGCTTGCTGGTAGCGTGCAGCTCGCACAGCAGCCCGAAGACGATCTTCCTCAAGGAGCGTGGCGTCATCTTGCCGCAACTGCTCTTGCTCGAGCTCATCATAAGCGAGCACTCGAGGTGACCCGTATATGAGTTCTGTGGGGAGAACTGCTTCTGCCCCGTAGACTAGGGAGAAGGGTGTCTGGCCAGTAGCTCGATTTGGTGTCATTCTGATTGACCAAAGAACCGCCGGCAGCTCATCAATCCAGCGTCTTCCGCACTTGCGCAGCTTGTCGAAAGTCCTTGTCTTGAGACCTCGCAACACTTCAGCATTTGCCCTTTCCGCTTGGCCGTTGCTCCTTGGGTGAGCAACAGAAGCAAAACAGATTTTGCCGCCAAGGTCTTGGACGTACTGCATGAAGGTGCGGCTCGTGAACTGCGTGCCATTGTCGGTGATGATCCTATTTGGCACACCAAAACGGCGCACTAGTCCCTTGAAGAACTTGACGGCTGATTGTGCTGTCACCTTTCTCACTGCTTCCACTTCCGGCCACTTCGTGAACTTGTCGATAGCAACGTACAAGTATTCAAAGCCCCCGACAGCGTGGGGAAAAGGGCCCAATATGTCGAGCCCCCAGACCGAAAATGGCCAGGAAAGAGGGATTGTCTGAAGAGCTTGAGCTGGCTGATGCAATTGATTTGAATGGAACTGGCACGCGTCACACTTGGTTACTAGTGCAGTTGCATCTTGGAGAGCAGTGGGCCAGAAGAAACCTTGCCGGAATGCCTTGCCGACAAGAGCTCTTGAGCCTATGTGGGAGCCACATATGCCTCCATGTATCTCTGCCAACAGCTCCAGTCCATCCTCCTGAGGAATACACTTCAATTTCACACCGTTCGGTCTCTTTCTGTACAGGACATTGTCCACGAACTGGTACATACTAGACCGACGTGCTACTTTCTCCGCTTCTTCCTGTTCTTCAGGGAGTTCTCCTGTTTGAAGGAATTGGACGATGTGCTGTGCCCATGTTGGAGCCTGTGGCTCGACAACAAGGACCAAAGGCATATCTTCAGCCGTGGGAGCGTTTGTCTCTACGGCAAGGGCTTGAGGCCCTGCTGGAGCCTGTTGCTCCCCGACAAGCTTGGCGTTGTTCCCGGCAACTTCCTTGCCGGCGACTTCTGGGAGTTCTGCCAGAAAGTACTGGCCGGAACTCAACTTCCTTCTCTTGTCTTGCCTCGTCGATGGTGTTACGGATGGCTGAGTTAAGCGGAGCACAAAAGTTCCTGGTTCCACAGGTAACTTGAGGGCAGCGCGTTTTGACAGGTCGTCGACAATATTGTTCTCCGCACGAGGAACATGCTCTGTTTGCAACCCGTCAAAACGCTTCTCCAACTTTCTCACTTCATCTACATATGCTTCCATCAACGGGCTCTGATAGTCTTTGTTAACTTGCCTGGCGACAAGCTGTGAGTCACCTCTGACGATGAGCTTCTTAATTCCAAGGTCCGTCGCGATCCTGAGACCGGCAAGCAGCCCTTCATATTCTGCAGTGTTGTTTGTTGATCTCTCCCGGGGAAAGTGCATCTGAATTACATACTTGAGGTGCTCTCCGATGGGTGCGACAAGCAGCACGCCAGCACCGGCGCCTTGCAGCGAGAAAGCCCCGTCAAAGTACATAATCCATTCTCGATTTGTTTCCTTGCTGGGGATAGTTGTCTCTTGAATTTCTTCGTCTGGCGTCGGTGTCCATTCTGCAATGAACTCCGCCAAGGCTCTGCTCTGAATAGTCGAAGTGCTTTCAAATTTGAGACCAAAGCTTGACAGTTCCAACGCCCACTCCACAATTATGCCGGTCGCATCTGGATTTCGCAAAATCCGCTGCAACAGGAAGCGAGTGACGACGGTGATTTCATGTGCCTGGAAATAATGGCGCAGCTTCCTCGAGGCCATAAGGAGGCCAAAGAGCAACTTCTGCACGCCAGAATATCTTGACCTAGCCCCCTGCAACAGGGAGCTGACAAAATAGACTGGGCGCTGCACCATCTTCTTCTTCTGCGTTGCTTCATTCAATTGCACAGATCCTGCCTTGTGGGCACCAGACTCTGCCGGGGAGAATCCCAGCTTGTCGCTTGACGGGCTTGTCGCTGCCGCTGCTTCTTCGTCGACTTCTCTCTGCGCCACTAATGCAGCACTAACCAATTGATTCGTCGCCGCTAAATATAGCAGCAACGGCTCTTGTGGTTTAGGCGCGACTAGTGTTGGCGGAGAGGAGAGGTACCTCTTCAAGTCCTGCAGCGCTGCCTCCGCTTCCGGAGTCCATTTCATTGGACTTGCCCTCTTCAAGATTTTGAAAAAAGGCAGGGCGCGCTCAGCAGATTTGGGGATGAACCTGCTCAGAGCAGCAACGCAGCCGGCAAGTCGACGCACATCTTTGACACGTCTTGGTGCTTCAATCTGCTCAATTGCCTTGATCTTGTTGGGATTTGCTTCGATTCCACGTTGAGACACAAAGAACCCGAGAAGCTTGCCGGATGGAACGCCAAACACACACTTCTCAGGATTGAGCTTTAGATTGATCTTGCGCAGATTTGCAAATGTCTCTTCTAAATCTTGTATGAGCGTTGCTTTGTCCTTGGTTTTAACCACTATGTCATCCATATAAGCTTCCATATTTCTATGTAGCTGGGGCTCAAAACCGATCTGGACCGCTCTTGCAAACGTTGAACCAACACTTTTCAACCCGAAAGGCATGCGTATGAAACAATACGTGCCACATGGGGTGATAAATGCGGTTTTCTCTTCGTCTTATTTTGACATGAAAATCTGATGATACCCTGAATAAGCGTCAAGAAACGACAGCAAATCGCAGCCAGCAGTGGAGTCCACAATCTGGTCGATGCGCGGCAAGGGAAAAGGATCTTTTGGACAGGCTTTATTGATATCTGTATAGTCGATACACAGCCTCCATTTTCCATTCGCCTTGCGCACTATAACTGGATTGGCCAACCATGTTGGATGGAGCACTCCTCTGATCAAACCTGCCGCTTCCAGCTTCCTGATTTCTTCGGCAATAAATTCTTGCCGCTCCAAAGCTTGCTTCCTAACTTTCTGCTTGATGGGCCGCACATGAGGACAGACAGCAAGGTGGTGCTCAATTACCTCCCTGGGAACACCGGGGATATCAGATGGTTGCCATGCAAACACATCGACATTCGCCCGCAGGAAGGCAATGAGCGCGCTTTCCTATTTGTCATCGAGGGTGGAACTCACGGTGAAAGTTCCTCCCGTACCATCCTCCTTGACGGGCACCTTCTTAGTTGCCGGTGGAGCTGCCTTGGATTTCTTGCTCTTGCCGGTGGAGCTCTCCGGCACATCCTCAATGAGAGTGCAACACTCCGAGGAGGTGCGCTTGCCGGAGTGTGTGCTAGAGGTCTTGCCGGTCTTCTTCCCCCCGGGAGCTTCAGCGGCAGGAGCAAGTGCCTTGGCGGTAGGTGCTGCTACTGCCTCCCGGTAGAGTTGGTCGGTGCAGATAAGCGCATCCTTCTTGTCAGAGTTGATAGTGATGACGCTCATCGGCCCGGGCATCTTCAATGTATTATAGGCGTAGTGTGATGCCGACATGAACTTGGCCAGCGCCGAACGACCAAGAATCCCATTATATGGCAATGGAATCTTGGCAACATCGAAGACGATCTTTTCTGTTCTGTAGTTCAGCTCACTACCAAATGTTACTGGTAGTGTGATCTTGCCCTTGGGTTGGCTCCTTCCTGGGTTGATCCCTTGGAACGTGCCCGTTTCCTCGAGATCTTCGTCAGGAATTTGCAACTTCTTGATCACATCAGGCGAGATCAAGTTCAAACCGGCCCCACCGTCAACTAACATCTTTGTCACCTTGAGGTTGCGGATCATTGGTGAAACCAACAATGGCAAACACCCGACCGCAGTTGTGCGATCAGGGTGATCCTCAGCGTAAAAAATGATAGGCTTGTTGGACCATTTCAATGGTTTCCGGGCATCGATCGACGGCTCTATTGCGTTAATCTCGCGCGCCCACTGTTTGAGCCGGCGATGAGAGGAATGCAACGAGGCGCCTCCGTCAACGCACATGGCTTCCGTAGCTTTCTGGAACTCGTGTTCACTGGACTCGTCGCCCTCTTCGTCATCATCGTCACCCCCCTGCTCCTTGTCGCGGCCTCGAGCGGGCCTCTCCTTTTGCTGCTTGGCCTTGCTGCGGTGACCTCCTCGACCACCGCGTTTCTTGCCAGACCCCTCAGCACCATCTTGGGCCTTCTCCTTGTCTCGCCTTTCATACTCAGCTTTCTGCTTCTCGACAAGCTGCTCAACTTGCCGGCAGTTTTGGAGATCGTGACCCTTGGTGCGATGGATCTTGCAGTACTGCTTGTCGGAGCACTCCGGCTTGTCGGCAGCCGCCAAGGCCTGACATGAGGCACACCCGGCAACCTCCTTGCCAGGGCCATCAGCCTTGATCTTCTTGGCGGTGCTGGTGTTGCCGGATCCCTCGACGGTAAGCACGGCCTTGCCCTTGCGCTTCTTGTTACGCCGTCGGCCTTTCTTCGTCGAGGTGGCGGCGTCTTCGCCTTCAGAGTCGATTTCTGCGCCAGCATCCTCGCCGGGGAATCTCCTTCCCTCTTCGGCCCGAGCACATCTGTCAGGCAGAGCATAGAGCTCGGCAACATCCCTGACTTTGTTCATTGCCAGCTCTTCCCGCATCTTGCGGTTGCGCACATTCTGATGAAACGCGCTGATAACTGTGGCAGGATGAACGTCTGGGATGTTGTGCTGTATACGGCTGAATCTCTGTATGTACTTGCGCAAGGTTTCGCCCTCTTTCTGGGGGATGAGATGTAAAACACTTTCCTGGCCAGGAGCCTGGTGGCCTCCAGTAAAGGCGCCAACAAACTCATGACACAAATCTGCCCAGGAGGAAATGGAATTCTCCGGCAAATGCATCAACCATGACCTGACGTTGGGCTTAAGCACCAATGGGAAGTAGTTGGCGAGTATCTTGTCGTCTCGAGCCCCGGCAGCCTGCACCGCAATGGTGTAGATGCTCAGGAACTCTGATAGGTGAGTCTTGCCGTCGTATTTCTCCGGCACCTCCGGCTTGAAAGTTCAGGAATTGGGCCACTGGACCCGCCGCAGCTCACGGGTAAACGCTGGACAACCCACCTCGTAAGGCAAGTTACCAGAATACCCTGGCGCAGGCTCGTCCACAGTGGGTCCCGCGCGCCTGTCGGATTGACGGCGCGCTTCTCGCCGCCGCTCGATGGTAGTTCGAGCGTCTTCTTTGTTCCGTTCCCGAAGAACTTGACGTTGATCGCGGCGAGCTCGCGGATCAGACGACGCCGTGGAATCGTCATCACGGGCGTTGACCCGTCGAGTTAGCGACCGCTGTTATCGTTGCGGAGGGGAGCGCATCGTAGTCGTACAGCCTCCGGTCTTTTCGCCATCAGCACGCACCGGCTCAGTGGACTGCCGCCGCGAAGGCCCCGCCTGCTGCGGCCTGTCATCATTAGCCAAGCTGATGAGGCTCTGAATAGCAGATCTCCATTCTTCTAGCTTCTCCGCAGCGGGAGGGAAATCTAGGAGTAGCTGCGCTCGTGCCAACGCTTCTGCCAGTGTAGGAGGCGGTGAGAGGTGCGAAGAACGTGAGGTGCTCTGACTCCTAATTGTGTTAGAAGGAGCTCCATCACGGTCTTGCGATCGCGCCCTGCTTCCACCGGCGTGTTGGCGTGCATACTGGCCCCGTGCATCTTGGGAGTGATGCGCAGGGGTCTTTCCATGGGGGCGCCTGGAACCACCAACGTCGCGGCGCTGCCCGTCACACACGACCTGAGAAGGCCGCGGCGCATGCGCCGGCGTGGGTGTCTTGGAAGGCGCCGTCCCGTCCTTGGAGTTCGCTGCGCCACCCGTAGGTAGCACGGCTCCGTCCTAAGACCTGGCAGTATGTGGGTTGTTGTCGCCGTTGCGAACGACGCCGCTCGCCTGGCTCTGATCGCCAGAACGTCGTGGAGGCTCAAGACCTCCACCTCCTCCACCAGCGCCCACGCCGTCGCCCGTCTGTGTGGGTACGGGCAGACCGAACGCGGATGGATCAACCGCCGTAGCGCCCTTCTTCTTGGGAGCCATGGCGACGAAAGTGATCAAAAACTGGTGCGCTGACCGCTAGATCGGGTTCGCGCAACCTCTCCCCCTACCTGGCGCGCCAAAGATGTCGGCGTACGACACCTATGGGACCGTGTGGATCCCTTTTACGGTTCGGCTGGGGAAAAGATATACACAAAGAGCGGATCCAACGATCAACGCAGGGATTTTTACCCAGGTTCGGGCCGCTGAGTAGCGTAAAACCCTACTCCTGCTTTGGTTTATTGTGGGTGTTTAAGCTCAGATACACGGAGCGCTTCTTGGTGAACAGTACGCAAGAAGGACGGCTACGCATGCAACTGGGCTAGAAAACTTCCTCCCCCCTGTAGCTTTGCCTCGGGCCTCCTTTTATATGTCAAAGGGGTCACCGACAGTGGCGAACAGCAAGTACAAGAGGTGTAAAGTTGCTACAGTGTTTACATGCTTATCACTGACGACTTAGGACAAAACGCATTAAATGCTCCGTTTAGGTGTCCCTTACTTTCTCGGGGACGGAAAAAGAGCCCGTCCCATCAGCACCGCTTAACCCCATCCGCCGCTAATGCCATGACACGCACCCAGGAGGACAAACCCTAAATGACAGGCTATTTGCTGCGCTGGAGCGGTGGCAGGGCGGCGGGATCTTGCCGGGTCTTCGTGAGCTTTCCCGGCAAGATCTTGCCGGGAACCCTGCCTTCGGTCTTCTGTCTTCTGATCATTGGCTTGAACACCTTCTTGATAATCTATTTGTTCCCAGCTGTCCTCCGGCAGGTCTTGCCGCTGGTATGGCTGCAACCGTCCGTGCACAAGTATGGGGTACTAAAAGACCCAAACTTTAGTACACCGACACAAGTGTAGTATGGATAGTAGATATATGTTTTTGTAATCTGAAAATATAAAAACAGCAAGGTAGCAAGTGATAAAACGGAGCACAAACGGTATTGCAATGCTTAGAAACAAGGCCTAGGGTTCATACTTTCACTAGTGCAATCTCTCAACAATGCTAATATAATTGGATCATATAATCATCCCTCAACGTGCGATAAAGAATCACTCCCAAGTTCCTATTAGCGGAGAACATAAGATAGAAATTGTTTGTAGGGTACGCAACCACCTCAAAGTTATCCTTTCCGATCGATCTATTGAGCTATTCCTATAAGTGTCACAAACAACCCTAGAGTTCGTACTAAAATAACACCATATGATACACATCAACCAACCCTAATGTCACCTAGATACTCCAATGTCACCACAAGTATCCGTGAGTTGATTATATGATATGCATCAAACAACTTCATAATCATAATATTCAATCCACACAAAGAACTCCAAGGAGCACCCCAAAGTTTCTATCGGAGAAAAGATAATGAAAACGTGCATCAACCCCTATGCATAGATTACCCCAATGTCACCACGGGAATCCGCGAGTTGAGTGCCAAAACATATATCAAGTGAATCAATATAATACCCCATTGTCACCATGGGTATTCATATGCAAGACATACATCAAGTGTTCTCAAATCTGAAATATTCAATCCAACAATAACGAAACCTCAAAGGGAAAAGATTCGATTCATCACAACAAGGATAGAGAGGGAAGAAACACCATATGATCCAACTATATTAACAAAGCTTGTGATACATCAAGATCGTGCCAAATCAAGAACATGAGAGAGAGCGATCAAACACATAGCTACTGGTACAAACCCTCAGCCCCGAGGGTGAACTACTCCCTCCTCGTCATGGAGACCGCCCGGATGATGAAGATGGCCTCCGGTGATGCTTTCCCCCCTCTGGTAGGGTGCCGGAAAAGGGCTGTAGATGAGATTGTGGAGGTACAGAGGCTTGCGGCGGCGTAAAAACTCATCTAGGTTAACTTTCGGGGGTTTCTGAATATATAGGATTTTTCAGCGTTGGAATCACGCAAAGAGGTGCCACAGGGGGCCCACGAGGCACCAGGGCGCGCCTGGGGGGGGGGGGGGCTGGCGCGCCCTGGTGGCTTGTGGGGCCCCTGTGGGTCTTCTGCTGCTCCCCCGAAGCTTCCTGGATCTGTTTCCTTCCAGAAAAAATCGTCAAAAAGTTTCGCTGCATTTGGACTTCATTTGATATGGATTTTCTGGAAAACCAAAAACAAGCAGAAAACAGCAACTGGCACTGGGCACTAGGTCAATATGTTAGTCCATAAAAATCATATAAAAGCCATATAAAAGTGCACCAAAATCATACAAAACTATAATAAACATGGCATGAATACTTCATAAATTATAGATACATTGGAGACGTATCACATAGTGCACCGGTCGCTGGACTGGGTATTTTTTGCCTTCTTCCTTGCATTCTACAACAACTGCAATGCTGACAGCCTTGTTGTTGGCAGCAATGTATAATAACATCGGCTCCTTGTCCTGAGGAGCAGCAAGGATTGGCGGCTCATACAATTGCTTTTTGAGGGACTCGAAAGCTTTATCAGCAGCATCATTCCAGACAAAGTTATTTGTTTTCTTCAGAAGCTGATATAGAGGGATTGCCTTCTTGCCAAGCCGGTTGATGAACCGGCTCAAGGCTGCAACACAGCCTATCAACTTCTGGACCGCATTGATGTTAGTCGGCTTCTTCAGAGTTGTAATGGCCTTAATTTTTTCCAGGTTAGCTTCAATGCCACGCTCAGAGACAAGAAAACCAAGCAGCTTTCTAGCCGGAACACCAAACACACACTTGGCCGGGTTGAGCTTCATCTGGTAAACTCGCAGGTTATCGAACGTCTCCTTCAGAACATCCAGCAAAACTTCCTTCTTCCGAGACTTAACCACGATATCATCAACATATGCATGAACGTTACGCCCGATCTGCTTGTGAAAACAATTCTGGACACAACGCTGATAAGTCGCCTGTGCACACTTCAGACCGAACGGCATTGACGTATAACAAAAAGCTCCAAAGGGCGTGATAAAAGCTGTCTTTTCCTGGTCCTCCTCCTTCATCTTGATCTAATGATAACTGGAGTAAGCATCCAGAAAACACAAACACTCGCAGCCAGCCGTAGCATCAATGATCTGGTCAATACGGGGCAGAGAGAATGGGTCGCTAGGACATGCTTTATTTAAGTCGGTGTAGTCAATACACATCCGCCAGGTCCCATTTTTCTTCAGAACAAGCACTGGGTTACCCAGCCACTCAGGATGAAATACTTCAATGATGAACCCGACAGCTAGGAGCTAGGCCACTTCTTCTCCAATGGCCTTGCGTCTCACCTCGTTAAAATGACGGAGGTATTGCCATACAGGTTTAAACTTAGGATCGACATTAAGGGAGTGCTCAGCGAGTTCTCTTGGTACACTAGGCATGTTAGAAGGTTTCCATGCAAAGATGTCCCGATTCTCACGGATGAACTTGATGAGCGCACTTTCCTATTTAGGATTCATATTCGCCCCAATGGTGAACTGCTTAGAAGAATCCCCAGGGATGAAATCAACTTGCTTGGTATCTCTGACTGACTTGAACTTGAGCAAAGGATCAGACTCTGTGGTTGGTTTCTTCAGAGAGGTCATGTCAGTTGGGTCAACATTGGCCTGGTAGAATTTCAATTCCTCAGCCGCATAGGCCGTCTCAGCATAAGCCGCATCTCCCTCCTCTCACTCGAGGGAAACTTTCCTATTACCATTGACGGTGATAGTGCCTTCTGGCCTAGGCATCTTCAGCTTCAGGTAAACATAACATGGCCGTGCCATGAACCGCGCATAAGCCGGCCTCCCGAAGAGGGCATGATATGGACTCTTGAGCTTGACTACCTCAAACGACAGGAACTTCGAGCGATAGTTGAACTCAGTACCAAAAGTGACTTCCAGAGAGATTCTGCCAATAGGGTAAGCCGACTTGCCAGGAACAATGCCATGAAAGACAGTAGAGGATGGGGTGAGCTGCTTCTCGGACAAGTTCATCCGTCTGAAAGTATCGTAATAGAGTATATTGATACTGCTTCCTCCGTCCATGAGTACCTTGGTTAAGGTGTAACCACCGACTTGCGGGGCGACCACCAAGGCAAGACCCCCAGGATTATCAATCCGTGGGGGGTGATCTTCCCGACTCCAAGTCACTGGCTGTTCTGACCAGTTTAGGAAGTAAGGGACTGACGGCTCAACTGTATTGACAGCTCGTCGCTGAAGCTTCCGGTCACGTTTACATGTACTCGTGGTGAAAACATGATATTGTCCACTATTCAACTGCTTAGGATTGCTCTGAAACCCAGACTGACCTCCCTGATTCTAATTTCCTTGGTTGTTGCGCTGATGGTTGCCTCCGCCATTGCCAGCCCCCTGAAAATCGGACCCTTGACCAGTGTTACCCTGGAAGCCGACATTATTGAAGGGCCCATGGAAGCCGGTTCCAGATCCACCTGGCCCGGGGTTTCCTGGATGACCACCATTACCACCACCATTGTGATGATTCTGAAGAGCATGATTCCGGTACTCCTGCATGATGTAGCAGTTTTCCCAAGAGTGACTTGATGGCTTTTAATCCGTGCTATGTTTAGGACAGGGACCTTTCAGAGCCTCATCGTAACTACGAGGTCGATTACTAGAAAAGGGTTTCCTGGATTTGTTGTTCTGACGCTGATTCTTGAAACCAGTATTAGTATTAGCAACAAAATCAGAATTTCCCTCAGGATTCTTGGGCTTGTGATTGTTATTGTTGTTGCCATTATCGTTCTTTTGGTGACCCTTGCCACTGTTTTTCTTACCCTTACCAGACTTCTCTTCATTAGAAGTTGGATCCTTGGTGTTGTCAAACTCGACATACTGGGTTAAAACATCCATCAGATCACCCATATCCTTGACCTTCCATTTGAGCCGCCCAAGCTTCTGGACCAAAGGTTGGAATCGACAGTTTCATTCCAGGACAAGGACAACCTACTGAGCTGTGATGCTATCCGAGGAGTGAATGATTTCTGCAACCCAGCGCGACCAGTGATGTGCAGACTCATCATCACGTTGAACACAATGCTCGAGATCAACAATTGTGGTTGGACGCTTGCAAGTCCCCTGAAAATTCTTGATGAAGCACTCTTTCAGCTCCTGCCAAGTGTTGGTGGAGTTTGCGGGCAAGTTTTTCAACCATGTCCGTGCTGGTCCTTCCAACATCAGAGGCAAGTAACGAGCACACACAGCATCGCTGGCTTCCATCATATCCATGGCTAACTCATAACTTTCAATCCACTAGGCCGACTCCAAATCTGCTATATAATTGAGCACCTTGCGAGGACCTTTGAAGTCTAGAGGCATGCGGGCGTCCCTGAGAGCTGGGACTAAACATGGAGTGCCGATGGTTCGCCCAGTGATTCCCGTAGTACGGACCGTAGGCTGGGCTGAGGCGGGTGGGGGTTGCACCATGGGCTGAGCATGCGCAGCCCCTGCGTTTCCTGCCTCTGATGCCCGCAGAGCACGGGCAGCGTCCACAATTGCCTGTGCATTCGAGACCGCTGGCTGCGTTTGATGTAGGGGCGGCTCCTGCGCCCTTCATCGCTGCGCACTGCTGGAGACAGCTGGTGACTCGGCGTGTCTGCTCTTGCTGCGACTCTGATGAGGGGTGGAATGAAGCCGGTGCTGACCGTGAGAATAATTTGCCTGCTGCGTGATCGCCGTCTTTAACATCTCGATGGCGTTCCTAGCCTCAACCTCCACGGGACTATTCCCCACAATCGGGATTGCAGCAAGGTTATGAGTTGCCGCCAGCACATTGTCAACCGGGTTGGAGTAATGCCCAGTCGGCGTTTGGAAACGATGAGGCGGAGCCAGCAGCTACTGTTGCTGCTGCTGTTTTATCGGCTGCCGAGGCGGCTGCCACTGTTGCTGCTGTGTCGGCGGCGGCTGCTGCTGAGCCGGCTGCTGCTGTTGCTGCGTTGCACTAGGAGGAACGTTCTGGGTCAATTGGGGGTATGACAGACCTTCCGCCCAGTGCTCCAGCGTCAGCCCCCAAGTCATGCGGAGTGATAAACAGCTGTGTCAGCTCAATATTCGCTGGGAGCCGACTCTGATGCCTCCTCCGGTGTACTGCTTCCGACTCCTTCTGACAAAAGCTGAGATGTAGAGCCTCCGTCTCCAGGCGCTTCGTTTCATTAGCAATGCGAGCCCGCACCTCTACCATGCGGGTGTTCTCTGCGTTGATGTCCTCCTAGATCTTGGCCAGCTGCTCGCGACACTTTGTGATCTCTGCGTTGCGCGCCTCCGCGTTCTCAGCGGTGACCGGCTCTGACAAGAGCGTCGCAAGGGTGGTCATCATCTCGGAGAGTGCTTGCGCGCCTGACTTCTGAGAGCTGGCTGCCTCTGAGTCGGCTACTGTTGGATTCTATCCTGCCGCTGGGTCTGCCGGGTCACGAGCCGGCTGTTGCTGCTGGACTGGCGGCTGTTGCTGCTGCTGAAGCGGATTTTGGTTCCCAGCCATGTAGACCGCAGCGAACCGAGTCGGCTCAAACGACTCAGGAAAGACTTCCTCATCCGAGTAACCTCCCAACTTCTCATCATACAGCGGACGGATGGACTCGGTCTCTCCAACCAATGACTCGCCATCAGAATAAACGAGCATGTCCTCCCCAGATGCGGAATTGCTTGCCAGGTCCACTCCCTATATGAAACCGACGAAGACATGCTTCCGGCCGGCTCTGGCCGGGCCGGGTCTTGCCTGGCCGGGTCTGGTACGGCGAGCCGACTCGACGATGCCGGAGAAGACGTCCGGCTCGGGACCAGACTCGCCAATTACGCCGATGAAGACATGGATCTTGCCGAAGGGAACCCGATACCCGTACTCGATTGAGTCGGCCTCGGGGCCCCAGCCAGAGTCGTCGATGTAGAGCTTGCCACGGCGACTCTTGGTCATCTGACCGATCGCGTATCCCTCGATCCCTGAAGGAGCTCCCGCCAAAAATCAACTCCACCGTGCGTTGGCCCCACGGTGGGTGCCAACTGTCGTGGTTTTGTCACGGCAGATGTCCTCGTGAAAGGACTTAGTCGCGAGGCCATCGCAGTTGTGTGGAAGCTTGAACGGGGTTGAGCGGAAAAGAGAGACACAGGTTTACCCAGGATCGGCCCCTCACGGTGGAGGTAAAAGCCTACTCCTGCTTGATTGATATTGCTCTAGATCTTCGATTGCAAGGGTGCGGATTCGCTAACCTAGCTTTCGAGAGATTGCAACTTAGTCTTTTCGTCCCAGGGGCTCCCCTTTATATAATAGGTCGAGTCCCTGGTTTTACAGAAGATTCCGGGTCATACTGTTAACCCGTATCCTACTCTAATACTTGTCTATCTTGCCTTCCAAGTTAAGGAAAATCCTCCACATGGACCTTCTCCATAAGCCGGCCCGTTTACTCCTTCATGAGCCGGCCCGTAGCCGGGTCATCTTGTGGGCCTTCAGTTCCTTCCTCGTCGCGCCACTATGATCCGAGAAATAGGATGACCCACCATGCCTTCGGGCCTTTGCCGGGTCATACCCTGAGCCGGGTCTGGTCCGTGGGGAATATCCCCAACACAATCCATACCCCTCCAACTCAATCAGAGCTAATAAGGTCAGATAACTGATATCTGAAACTAAAAACTTTCTCTCCATATTATCTCTTCCTTGAAAATGTAGCCTCACTTCCCAAACCTCATCATCTAAGCTGCAGGAGATTAAATTGACAAACAGCGAAGCAGATTAATCATAAGGCACTGTAACTTAAAACAACTACTTAATGTAATTTAAAACACTAAGCAAATCCACTGAACATATCTAAAAAAGGTACTAAATACAGTGACATAACCAAAAATATGCACTGGCATACCAACAAACAATTACACTGCTCATTTGCAATACTGCACTATCTTCTAACCCTAATGTTGGTGCAATAATTTGCCTCCGTATGTTTTGGAGATTGTTGACATAAACAGTGAGGGACTGATGTGTTTGCTAGTGCACACAGAGAAACAGGTCCCTGGAGTCAAGAGGAGTTTGGTTCAAACTCCGAAGAATATTCCCTGCGTAGCAGTGAAGGTTATCACCGAAGATTATGACGACAAGAGTGACCCCTAAAAAATTGCTGATGCGAAGCAATTGATTCGGTGCTCGTACGAAGAATATGACTGCTGCCGAGAAGATTGAAGACGAAGTGAAGACGTAGCATTCATTTCGTTGTTTCTTTTCTCTTTATTGAGTCATAGGACCACCGTACTATTAAGAGGGGTGTAGCGTTCGAAGATTTGATTCGCTGATGCTAAACCCAAATCCCATGAAAGTTGCGAGAGAAATCTCTTTGTGTTCCGAGCAAATACTTGCCAGCAAGAGACTGTGATCTTCTTCGCTGTGAGAGATTTGTCTCTGACCGAGGAGCTAGCATTACTTGCTCCTCAAGTAATGTTACCATTGCTTTTAAAAATCTGACCGTTGTGAACGTGTCGGTTGGCCATTGGCTGGACAGCGTGTCCAAAATGGTCATTTCCCATCAGGGAAGGCTGCGGCTATAAATAGCCACCCCGCACCTGTGTTGTCCGGTGGCTGCTCCGTTTGATTCGGAGAAGATTGTTGAGCAACCCCCTCTCCGAGAGATTTGAGTTTAAAATCCACCGAGAGAAAACCCCAGAGCCGAAAAATTAGATAGTGGTTCAGCATCACTCGAATCTAAGTCTAGTACACTCCGCCTATTACTCTTGAGAGCTGCGAACTCTCTAGACGGTTAGGTGTCAATTTCTTCAGAGACCAAGAGTAATTGTGGTTCTCGAAGAAGAAGTCTGTAAAGGTTCGGAGATCGCCTCAAGCATCTACCACGAGTAATCGGCATTGGTTAAATCACAACCAATTGTCGAGGAGAATAGGGCGAAGAGAGTTTATCTTCTGTGTTAAATCACAACCCCTCCAACCAGACATAGTCCTTTTGCAGAAGGGCGAACTGGTCTACCAAATACCTTGTCGCCATCGAGCATCACTGGTTACCTCTGCTACTCTCTTTTACATTCGAACTGTGCCATATGACATATTTCAATCATGTGATTTATCTCGATGCATGCTCTTAGTTTCCATTCGGTATTTTGTATTCGCTCAATGTATACTGTTTTCATTCGCTCCGCTGCTGGGTTCCGAGAGTTTTGATATTTCCGAAGAAAATTTAAAACTCCCATTCACCCCCCTCTTGTAGACATACTTCGTTCCTACAATTGGTATCAGAGGAAGGTACTCCTTGACTCTGCTCATTTTGGTCTAACCACCTTGGAGTTTAAGTATGTCTTCAGTGAGCTACAAGTCGCACCTCAAGATTCCCATCTTCGATGGGACGGACTATCCCTTCTGGAAGGAGAAGATGAAGATCCGTCTCCGAGCTATTGATGATGATATGTGGAACGTGGTGCAGAATGGATTCGTGGTTGAAGTGCCCCAGGTCCCCACTGAGCACGAGAAGAAACTCATTCAGATGGATGCTCAAGCCAAAGATGAAATTGGTGGCCATCTCTCTCGTGCTCAATTTCTTCGCTATCGTCAGTGTGAAGCTGCAAAGGAATTGTGGGACATTCTCGAAAAGATAAACGAGGGTGTTTCAACTCAGAAAGAAGCTCGCATTGATACTCTTCGGACCAAGTTCAATCGGTTCAAGCGAATTGGAAATGAAAGCTGCCAGCAAACCTTCGATTGTCTGAGTGACATTGCAAACGAGCTACAAGGTCTCGGCGCCAAAGACATCACTGATCACGAAGTTGTGAAGAAACTGCTCCGATCCCTTGACAGTTCGTTTGACACTCTAGTTCTGATGATTCGGGAACGAGCTGATTTCAAGGTTCTCGACTCTGCTGATATCATGGAAAGGCTAAACACCCACGAAGAACAAGAAGAAGAAAAGAGAGATCTCTATGGCTCAAGTCACCGAAAAAGTCATGCTCTCAAGGCTGTGGCTGATTCTTCCTCAGAAGGAAATGCCAAAGAAGATTCAGATGACCCAGAAAGGATCAGCAAGGATCTCGCATTGATCACGAAAAGATTACAATGCCTTCAAAGGAAAAATTAGTTTTAGAAGAAAGGATCCAGCAACTCTGGCGGCTCCAAATCTTCATCAAAACCCACTGGAGATTACACCTGCTTCAAGTGCAAAAAGCCAGGACATTTCATTTTGGACTGCCCTCTCTGGGAAACTGAAATCCGTGCTAGTGGAAGATTTGATTCAGGACACAACCATGGCAAGGGCAAGAGCAAAAGCTACGACTCCGATGATGAGAAGAAAACGAAGAAGTTCTTCAAGAAGAAGGATAGCTCCAAGTCCTCGTCAAGATCTTCCTCAAGGAATCCTTCCAAGTCCTCATCCAACCACAAGAATACCTCTCGCAAGACCAAGGCGTACATCGGCAAGGAGATAGATTCCGATGAAGAAGAGTCATCTGACTCCGAAGAAGTTGATGAATCCGATGAGGATTCTGATTCTGGCATGGCTGGCATAGATTGTGCCTCTACTTCTGCATCGAACTTCTTCGAGAATCATTCGAGCAACAACGAGTCTCCTGCGTACCGCTTCATGGCCAAAGCTTCGAAAGAAAAGGTATCCTCCAAACATCACAAGGTTCACTCCAGTGATCAATACTCTTCGGATGAGGATGACCATGCTAAACTAATCAAAATTGCTAATATGCAACAAAACTCTCTCGAGAAAATTGAGAAAACCCTCAGGAAATCTGAAGGGTTGTTGGTTGAGGAGATGGAGAAAAATCAGTCGTTGACAGAAGAGCATTCCGCTCTCGAGTCTCAAATGGAAGAACTATCAAGTCGTCATGATTTTCTCTCGGCCGACCACGAGAGATTGACTTATGATTACCTGAAAAGGAAACAGGAACTCGAGTCGCTGAGAGTGGCTCAGGATGACTTGATCAGAGAAAATTCTCTTCTCACCCAACAACTCAAAGAGAAACCTGAGGTGTTTATACCACCCCGCCTAAAATGCCTTGAACGCAGTAACTCTGAATCAAATGCTGAATCTTCTGTGAATGCTACCCCTCTGTCGAGGAAAATGGTTCTATTTCTGATGAAAATGCTAGGTTGAAGGATCTTCTTCAGACAGGAATGTTCAAGTCTCTCAATGGGCATCAAACCCTGTGTGATGTTCTGAAGAAATCCATTCTTCACAAAAATCCCAGGAAAGAAGGCATCGGTTTCGAAAGGAAACTGAATGAAAATGGCTCCTACTGGGAACCTGATCAATATCCTCACACTGTGTGGGTACCGGCCAAGAGCAAAACGCTCGATCCAGCTTTACTTTCGGGATATGACTCTCCTATCCCTGAATACTCATATGATGATTCTCTCGACAACTATAAGTTGTTCAAAAACCAATGTGGTGAGGCTGTTGCTCGCTATGTTGGACCAAACAACAGGAATGGCCCCCCAAAGAAAGCTATCTGGGTGCCTAGGAAAACTATCGAAGCACTGCCTATTACTACGTTACTAACCATGCAGGCTGAAAATGCTCGATACTTCCTGGAAAAAGTTCGACAGAATGAGTATATGCATACCTCATCCAACCACTATACTCATTCGTCTGGGAATAATTTCAATGCTTACTCTTTCGATTATGCTCGTACTCACTCAAGTTACAATTCGCATGACTATCGAAAGAAATCATATCCTGCTCGCTCATATGTTTCGAAGCCACCTACAAAGATGTGGGTGGTTAAGAAAGCCTGATTTCTCTGCAGGACTATGTCTCCGGGTGTACCGAATGGATAATGGATAGTGGATGCACTAGTCATATGACCAGAGACAAGTCGTTGTTTGTCGACCCCAACTTAACCGCTTCATCTCAGAAGTATATTACTTTCGGCGACAACAACAAAGGAAAGGTAATTGGGTTAGGTAAAATTGCTATATCCAAGGACAAGAACATTGATGATGTTTTACTTGTTCAGTCTCTTGGATTCAATCTCATGTCAGTTGGCATGCTTTGTGATCTAGGCATGCTAGTTCTATTTTCATCATCCAAATGCATCGTCTTTATGGCCTCTGACAACTCCTTCGTCTTCGAGGGAAATAGAAAGGGTGATTTATATATTGTGGATTTGTCTAAGGGTCCCTCAGTCCAAACTTGTTTGCTTGCAAAAACAACCGAAGGATGGCTGTGGCACCGAAGACTTGGTCATGCAGGTATGAGAAATTTGCAGACCCTCGTGAAGAAAAATCATCTCCGTGGTATTCCTGATGTGAAATTTGACAAGGATCGTCTCTGTGCTACGTGTGAAGCTGGCAAATTGGCCAAGAAGCACCATTCGTCAAAAACTGTCATGACCACAACAAGACCACTGGAAATTCTTCATATGGATTTATTCGGGCCTCAAAACTATGCAAGTTTCGGAGGCAGTCATTATGGTCTGGTTATTGTTGATGATTTCTCTCGATACACTTGGGTATTCTTTCTCGAAGACAAAACCTGCACCCAAGACATCTTCAAAAGATTCACCAAGAGGGCTCAAAATGAATATGATGTGTGAATTAAGCATGTCAGAAGCGACAATGGTACTGAGTTCAAAAATACTCATATCGAAGACTTTCTCGATGAAAATGGTATCACTCATGAATTCTCTACCGTATACACTCCCCAACAGAATGGAGTTGTTGAGCGAAAGAATAGAACTCTCATTGAAATGGCGAGAACAATGCTCAGTGAGTATAAAACTCCCATTCGTTTCTGGGCTGATGCTATTAACACTGCTTGCCATGTTGTGAATCGTGTTTATCTTCACAAATTCCTTAAGAAAACCTCATATGAGCTTATCACTGGCAAGAAACCAAATGTTTCTTATTTACGTGTTTTCGGTGCACCTTGCTATATTCGTGACATGAATCATAATTCCAAGTCTGCACCTAAGGCACATGAAGGTTTTCTTCTTGGTTATGGCTCGAACTCGCATACTTATCGTGTCTATAACTCTCACCACGGGAAAGTTATGGAAACGGTAAATGTGCGGTTTGATGAATCTAACGGCTCTCAAAAGGAGCACCTGCCTAATGTGATAGATGAACCTCCAATCTCGGATGCTATTCGGCAAATGGCCATTGGGGACGTCAGGCCAGTTGAAGGAAATACACCTGACTCTTCCGATGAAGATGCCCCCATAGCTCGAAGAACACACCAATCTACTGCCGAAGAAAATGCCGCACCGAACACAAATGGCAACCCAAATGCAAATGCCGATCAAAATGGCAATCAAGATGAAAATGGCAATAGAAATGCTAATCCGGAGGAAAATGAAAATGATCATCAAGAAGGAAATCCTCACCCACGAGTGGCAAATCGAGTTGACCCTGCATTAATCCTCGAAGATCTCGAGAATCCAGGTTATTGACCAACAACTCGCTCTCGCACTCGTTTGGCTAACTACTGTGGCAGTTTCTCCTTTGTCTCATTGACAGAACCTACCAAGTATGAAGAAGCTATGAATGATCCCGATTGGATGAATGCCATGCAAGAAGAGTTGGTGCAATTCGAATTGAATGATGTGTGGGAATTGGTTGACAAACCGAATCCTAAGAAGCACAATATCATCGGCACAAAATGGATTTTCCGGAACAAGCAAGATGAAAATGGTATTGTTGTGAGAAACAAAGCGCGTCTTGTCGCTCAAGGGTATACACAGGTAGAAGGTATTGATTTCGGTGAAACATATGCTCCTATTGCTCGCCTTGAGGCAATTCGTATTCTTCTCGCTTATGCAAATTACAATGATATTCTGCTTTATCAAATGGATGTGAAAAGTGCTTTCCTCAATGGTGAAATTGATGAGGAAGTATATGTTAGGCAGCCACCTGGCTTTGAAAACCCTCAGTTTCCTAACAAAGTTTTCAGGTTGAAAAAGGCTCTGTATGGGCTGAAGCAAGCCCCTCGAGCTTGGTATGACACTCTAAAGAGGTTTCTGCTCGACAAAGGGTTCAAGCCAGGGTCCACTGATTCCACTGTTTTCACTCGTGCTATTGATGGCGATCTATTCGTGTGTCAAATTTATGTGGATGATATTATTTTCGGCTGTACTAACAATGCTTGCAGCATGGAATTCGGGCGAATGATGTCCGAGAAATATCAAATGTCTATGATGGGTGAACTTAAGTTCTTTCTCGGACTACAAATTCGTCAACAGGTTCTATGCTACACTGTACATCTCTGGCGATGAATCTGATAGCTCAAAATGGATTATGGAGTGGATGACCGAAGGAAAACGCATCAAATGCACTTCAACGGATTTTGTCTCGCACTTCCATTTCCCTCGCTTTGAGCATGGCGACACTGAAATTTGGGTTCACAACATTGATGTCATATCGGATGAAATTTTTCGGTGCACTATGGATCAAGAAAAGATTCGTGACTACACTGGTCCTCCTCGTCCTGAGCACTTAACGTTCGAGAATCAGACGCTATTCCACATGCTCTCTTATACCAGTTGCCCTCTGGCGGGTATGAATTCGGACAAATCCATCTCAGATGTTCTTCGAAATGCTATCTATGCAATCTCTGAGCGATACATCTTCGACGTGGAAGACATGTTCCTACGCATTCTGAAGGATTCTGCTCAATATCCCTTCTGCATCAAAGTGTTCACGCCTTGGATCCAGAAAGTTGTTGATCATGCACTGCGCACAGTGTATCTTGCGAAGGAAAGCCATAAAAGCTTCATTCCTCCTGTTCGTGATACCTTGCAAGTCATGGATGATATTACGTCGGGCAAAACGCCCGCTTCAAGTCCCCAAGACTATCACAAGCAATTCGACGGGCCACGTCTGCCTCAGCGCGACCGAAAGATTTTGCCTCAACCTCCATCGCAACTCGAAGTCAGTTTGCGTACACAACAACTGCTGCTGCAGCATATTGCTGAGGATCGACGCGAAAAAGAACATCTCGCCTCCGAGCTCAATGCTCTCAACAATCGCACGAGGATAATGCATCTGATAGCTGATGAAAACAAGAAGAGGCTCTGGAAATTGCTTCGCAAGTTCTTCACCGAGAAACAACTCCTGAATGTCAATCTCCAAGAGCTCTATGACTATATTGACAAAGGCTTCACAGTTGAAGATTTTCAAGATCGGAGTACCCCTCCTCTACCTGTTCATGAGCCAACCACTGATCTTCTTCATCTCAAGCTTCGCAAACTGCTTGACGAGTCTGAAGCCACCTCACCGACAGAAAAACCTACCGAAGGCAATGTGCAATCCCGTGTTCCTCCTGTGGCTACTCCAGCTATACCCTCGTCTGCTCAGCCCCAAGTTATTATTTCTGAAGGAAAATCTGATGCTGCTGAAGACGAAGACAATCCCGTCACTTCCGAAGAAGAACTCACCTCGGACAGTTCTTTGGGAGATGCCACCGATTGAACCTTGTTCTGCGTTTTTGCACTCGTGTTATTCGTCACCTTTTTGACACTTGTTGACAAAAAGGGGGAGAATTACATCGAGTCTCGATAGATTTGCTTTCTGTGTTTCGATTGGTTTGGTTTCGTGCGAGTTTGCAACTTCTGGTTTAAGGTTATCTGTACTATGTTGTAAAACTCGATAACTTATGTGCTGTAATGTTAATAACCCCTGCTGCTGCACTATTTCTCTCGAAGCATTTGTCTTGCAGGTGGAATTATTATCAGAAGTTATGAATGATTGCACTACGATCTTGATGGATTATATCTCATCAGTGCGAATCAATGTCTCGAATGATTGAAATTTCCTCCGCATACTTCAATACTTGCAGGAGAATTTATCTCATATCCTTTTCCCTGCATACATTAAGGGGGAGTCTATTTCATCATCGAGCAAAGTAACACTTGTTCACTCTTGTTGGAATTGCTTTACACTTATCTATCTTCACTTCGATGATTATCTGTTTTGTCAACAATCGTCCAAAAAGGGAGAGATTGTTGGTGCAATAATTTGCCTCCGTATGTTTTGGAGATTGTTGACATAAACAGTGAGGGACTGATGTGTTTGCTAGTGCACACAGAGAAACAGGTCCCTGGAGTTAAGAGGAGTTTGATTCAAACTCCGAAGAATATTCCCTGCGTAGCAGTGAAGGTTATCACCGAAGATTATGACGACAAGAGTGACCCCTCAAAAATTGCTGATGCGAAGCAATTGATTCGGTGCTCGTCCAAAGAATATGACTGCTGCCGAGAAGATTGAAGACGAAGTGAAGACGTAGCATTCATTTCGTTGTTTCTTTTCTCTTTATTGAGTCATAGGACCACCGTACTATTAAGAGGGGTGTAGCGTTCGAAGATTTGATTCGCTGATGCTAAACCCAAATCCCATGAAAGTTGCGAGAGAAATCTCTTTGTGTTCCGAGCAAATACTTGCCAGCAAGAGACTGTGATCTTCTTCGCTGCGAGAGATTTGTCTTTGACCGAGGAGTTAGCATTACTTGCTCCTCAAGTAATGTTACCGTTGCTTTTAAAAATCCGACCGTTGTGAACGTGTCGGTTGGCCATTGGCCGGACAGCGTGTCCAAAATGGTCATTTCCCATCAGGGAAGGCTACGGCTATAAATAGCCACCCCGCACCGGCGTTGTCCGGTGGCTGCTCCGTTTGATTCTGAGAAGATTGTTGAGCAACCCCCTCTTCGAGAGATTTGAGTTTAAAATCCACCGAGAGAAAACCCCAGAGCCGAAAAATTAGATAGTGGTTCAGCATCACTCGAATCTAAGTCCAGTACGCTCCGCCTATTACTCTTGAGAGCTGCGAACTCTCTAGACGGTTAGGTGTCAATTTCTTCAGAGACCAAGAGTATTTGTGGTTCTCGAAGAAGAAGTCTGTAAAGGTTCGGAGATCGCCTCAAGCATCTACCACGAGTAATCGGCATTGGTTGACGAACCAATTATCGAGGAGAATAGGGCGAAGAGAGTTTATCTTCTGTGTTAAATCACAACCCCTCCAACCAGACGTAGTCCTTTTGCAGAAGGGTGAACTGGTCTACCAAATACCTTGTCGCCATCGAGCATCACTGGTTACCTCTGCTACTCTCTTTTACATTCGAACTGTGCCATATGACATATTTCAATCATGTGATTTATCTCGATGCATGCTCTTAGTTTCCATTCGGTATTTTGTATTCGCTCAATGTATACTGTTTTCATTCGCTCCGCTGCTGGGTTCCGAGAGTTTTGATATTTCCGAAGAAAATTTAAAACTCCCATTCACCCCCCCTCTGGTAGACATACTTCGTTCCTACACCTAATTAGAACACTTGTTTCCTAATAAGTCACTATCTTCTAACTCTAATTCCAAATCTGAACTAAAACTATGATTGGTATTGAAATTACTTACCTCACTCCACCAAACGACGATGCCCACCTGTGGCCGCCCTCTAGATCCGCGTGAATGCACTTCGCCACTGCCCTAGTCGTGCGGAATGCCGGATCTAGCTGGACCTCGGGCGGTGATAGCTGCGGCGACCGCTGCGTCGGGAAACTTGAGTTGCCGAGCCATTTCTCAACCTCTGAATGCCCACAACCCTCCCCGTCGGTGCCGCCTTGGCCCAAAGGCTCGCCGCCGACGACATTTGGTTTCGCCGCCGCCATCGCAGGACCTAGGTCAGAGAGCGGGGGTGAGGAGGGGAGAGTGAGAGAGAGAGCGGGCCGACCAGCGTCTTTGGTTCCGATCGGACCGGTCGGTGTAACCGCCGTTAACGGCAGCGCCGTGAGCACGCTGGGCCACGTGGCCTGACCGGTGGGCCCAGGTCGTCAGAAAACGGCTTAAATCGCTAGTGCCGCGCGTTTTGAGTTTTTTGAAACAGCCAACCCCTGACTTGGTAGTTATCAGCGAAAAAAAATTGATTGTTTTTTGGAACCCTAACTTGAATTGTAGTAGTTTTATGCTATTTACTCGTTTACGGGAACAGGTTGAAACCGACGAGCCGGGCTTCTCCGGCTTACGGGAGAAGGAACCAAAAATTCTCTCTTTCACTTCACCATGCGGTCCGCGATGGTAAAACACCACACCACACTTGTGTACTGTGATGGATGGGCAAGTGGGCAACACGCGCAGAGGTAAGAAAACACACACCATTTACATCCACCGAGCTACTGTGTTCAAAAGAAAAAATTACATTCACCGAGCCGGGAGGGGAAACAAAGCCGGAGCGCTCCGGCGTTTGCTATTCTTAGCGAGGTCAGTAAATGTAGCGATTCATCGCCATTAATGTAGATTTGTTTACCCTTGTGACTTGAAAAAAACTGAGCTTTCTTTTGAACTACGGCCACTCTCTCATTCCCAACCTTTCAAGGCCCCCACCACCGCGACTTCCAGAGTCAGCAATCCCCACACCCCCCACTCCTCTCGGCCAAAATCAAACGCCCACACTCCCTTCCGCTTGGCCGCTTCTCCCCTCCAAAACCCCAACGCCTCGCCGTCGCCGGCCTCGCCTCCGCCGCGGATTCCGCCAGAAGCGATGCCCCGGAAGCTGCGAGCGCGCCGCAAGAGCCACGTCCTCGCCGGAGCCGCCCCTAACGCCGACCTCGTCCGTACCCTCTCCGCATGGGTATCCACCCCAGCTCAAACCCTCGCTTCGGTGGCGACACAGGTGACCGGGGAAATGCTCCATCCACTGGATGATCGCTTCTCATCCACTTCTCCGCGCGTGCGATACGCCTTCCTCGATTTTACAGTGGGGACGGGACTGATGATCCTTGCCTCGCTTTTGCAGGTTCGCGACGACGCGGAGAAGCGGCGGGTGGTCGGGATGGTGGTGGGGAAGGGCTGCTTGAAGCGGTCGGTGGGTGGTGCGAGCGGCGGGGGTTCCGGTTCGTCCAAAAAGGTAAGCTTTCTGTTGGAGCCCCAGGTGCGGGTCATGTCACCAGCTGCTGCCAACACAAGGGGGAGGCGGAAGGGCGGGGAGACTGTTCGTGTTCCTGGTGCAGACGTAGGCGGAGGGGAGCCTCGTCGTCAGACCCGTGTCCAACTTGGTGGTGGTTCTGCTCCAGTGGTAAGCGCACATGCTCCGGTTAGGCGGTCTAAGAGGATTGCGATGAATTTGGGTGTTGGAGTTGAGCAGCTTACTGCTCCGGCTAAAACAATTGCAGCAGCTCCGGCACCCACTGATTTAACACCTTCTAACATAGTTGGAAGTAATGCACCCAACGCGGAGGAAGAAGATGAGATAGAGGAAACTGTTGGCAAGACGCGGAACAAGAAGAGAAAGTGCATGGATAGTTCTGTGCATATGGTTCTCAATGCACAAATTGGAGTTCCTCGTAGATGCACAAGGTCGAGCGGCCGGCTACCAGCAGCCCCTTTGGTGTGCTCTCATGTGAAGAGAGGGCGGATGAAGGCAACATATGTTAAGGAACAGACATGTGTCGAGGAGCAACCTGCTGAAGATCAAGACTTAGGTAGAACACTAAATTCTGGATTAATTACTCTTGGTACTGTATCGCCAACTATTGTTGAGAGCAAGAGAAGTTGCAGCAAGGTGCAAGAAGATGAACTTGCTGCGCAGAAGGCTGCTAAGGAGGAAACATCAGGTAGGACCACAAGATCAAGCTCAATAGCAGCTGCTATGAGGTCTCCCATTGTCGTTGAGTACAAGAGGACAAGGAACACAGAAGATGCACACTCTGATGGGGAGATGCCTATAAAGGATGCTACTGTTCTCGGTGGTTTAAGGAGTAGAGCTGGTCAGGGTAACAATGGTGTGGTGGAGGAAAATCACTTTGTCAAGAAACTGGGAAATAGGAGGGGACCCAGTAAACCAACTACTTGCATCAGCAGGCATCAACAGCTTGCATCTTCTATAGAGGAAGAATATCAAGAACAAGTTGTTGCTCCCTTTAAGCCCCCTCCACTGAGGCGATCTAGGAGAAACCATTCCGCTGCCAGCGAATTGCCGTCCGCGCACAACGCGGCCAATGATGGCATAGAGGATAATGTGGTGAGGGAAAACGAACATTTGGAGTTACCAAGGAATGGCAGAGCTAAGGTAAGTTAGTTACCAGTGGTGGCGAAATTCCTTCTAATCCTAGCAGTGGCTATAGAAATAAAACTATAGGTAGTTGAGCCTGTGAAATGATCGAGGCATATATCTGTTATTCCTATTTTGCTTTAACAGGGAACGGAATGGCAAGACGGGACTGATCCTTGTGTTGTTTTACAGGATTGTGCTGGTGCAGAGGAGCAAGTGGCCGAGGTGGTAGTGAGAAAAGGGTGTTTGAAGCATCCAGGGGCTGATGCGAGCAGTGGAAGCTCCAGTGCTGCCAAAAAGGTGAGATTTGTGTTGGTGGAGCAGGCAGAAGCGGAGATGGTGGGATTCACGAGGCCCCGGGTAACATGGTCCCCGGTTGTTGCCAAGACAGGGGGTAGGCAGAAGGCCAAGGTGACTCTTCCTGGTGCCAAACCAAGCGGAGGGGAGCGTCAGCGGAGGAGTGTTGATGATGATTCTGATGGCGAAGGTGACGATGCTGGAAAGGCAGGTTCAGATGCCCGGTTGAGGTGGTTCAAGAGGAATGTGGGGAATTTCGGTGCTGGTGATGGAGTTGAGAAGGTTGCTGGAGCTGCCAGTCGGAATACCACCTCCAAGGCTGATGTGGAAGATGGGGATGTGAAAGCAGTTGATAGGAAGCGAAAGGCCTGCGAGAATGCTGAGAATATAGGGTATGTTTGGTTGATGCCTAACATTGCCACAACTAACCTTAGTCAAATTATGTCTGCCACAAAAAGTGTGGCAAACAAAATGGCCACCAAAATTGTAGCAAACTTTGGCAAGAAACTGAGTCTATGACATGTGGACAATGGTGTAATAAGACGTGGCAATTGACCAAATAGATGCCTAAGGAACTGTGGCATGACTAAGATACGGTGTGCCAATGTTAGTCTACATACCAAGCATGCCCATATTTGTTAGTGTTCAAGTTAGAGTTTCTCTTGTAGAAGCAAGAGTTTGAGTATTCTCTTGTCGCCGGCCTCTTTTTTGCGGTCTCTGTTGTTAGGAAGAAAGAGAGGGCAGATAAAGGCAGGAATGGGCAGATGGTGTGAAGCAACAAATGTGTTGAGGAGTAACCTGCTAAAGTTCGAGAATTCTGTAGAATTCTAAGATATGGACTGGGTTTCGGGTGGTCTGAAACCCATTAAGATGTTTATAATCTGTGAACTCTTTTGGTGATTTCAGGACAAGTGTTGTGGCCTCTCGGACTAAATTTATGAATGCATTGGTGAAGCACTAACTAGTGTGATATCTCTCCAAGAGTTATGAGTATTCTCTTGTGATTTCAGGGTTGATGACTAAAAAAAATTAACTGCATTTTCATATGTGGTGATTTCACATAAGCCAGTGTAGAAAATGCATCACCCGTTTCTTCTATTAGTTTTTGTATTTTATCTCATGCACTTCTATAGATGATTGCTTATTTAGCATCTCATGTTGACATGGAAATAACATTCTAGCATTATGCATAGTTCTTTATGATTCCAGAATCTCTACTCATGTTGTGGCCAACAGAATTCTAGCTTGCTTTATATGGACATATCAAGTGATAAATAGAGGGCTTTGGAATTTGGTTTTCTAACACTACTTTTGGTACCATTTCAAGTTAATTTTTTGTATTAATGGGATCTATATGCATGGTGCTTTTGGAGCTGTAAACTACATATTTTCTTGATCAACTTTCTGGATGTCTGGTTACAGTTTTTCGAGCTTCAAGTCCATTGCTGTAATGTAATAGGTTAGATTTGTTGCAGCAACTCAAGGCGAATATGATGATGGTTTGGTACAGTATATTATAGATGGTGCGTTCACACAATATTCATCATCGACGCTTGACAGAGGCAGATCCCATCGCTAACCCAGCAGCAATAGTTGCAACCAAACATGGGCTGAATGCGAACGCGACAGCCTGACAGCGCGCACAGTACCCCCACCGCGTGGCGGACGAGCTCCGCAACTCCTACGGCGACATCTACTCCAACACCCTCTCCAGCAGCAAGGTGGGACAATCTCCTCCCTATCTCTTTCCCTTTTTTTTACATCATCGTCTATTTTTTTTTTCTTTTTTTTCCTTTTTTTTCATCAATGTCTATTAGTTCCATAGTGGATCCTTGTTAGTGTATGCATTCTTCATGATGCATGATCCATTTTCTATTGATGATCGGTGTATGATTGTGATATCATGTACAGATCGAGTCTATGTATTGTCTATTGTTTGCGTACTTGGAAGAGGGGTTCCGTTAAGAAATGCTTGAGCTTTATTTAGCTGTAATGATGCAAGGATGTACTTGTTCTTTCCGTAGGACTTAAGACTGGCCTTTTTTGTTCCGTGCGGTCCTGCGTTGTTGCTCTGTTAGCCTGTGCTAATCACGTAGCGCACTGCGATTCCCATTTTCGTAGGATTTTGCAGAAAAATAAAAATTCGGCGATCAGATCGATGTTATGCATTTGTAAGGAGCATGGATCTTAGTGTCAAAGTTCGGAGAAATGCTGACTGCTGGTTCATACCACCTATTTGGTGTATCTTGTTGCTTGTTATCTATGGGTGAAATTTGCTAACTTTTCGGATATTCAATTCGGTGCCCGGGCTCATCTGCATCCGGTGAACAGTAAATTCAAAAAAAAAATCTGAAATTGTTTTAGGTGGAAGATGATACTAACTTTCATGCTTTATTACAGGGGCTCATGAGCATATTCGGTTAGTCGAACAAAAGAACTGAGGTACACAAAGATGTCAGTGGCATTCTCAAGCCAGTGAAGTAACTGTTCTTGCCAAGCTCAGTCTAGGATGTTAGTGTTAGATTACAGTTATACATGACAAAATGTTTCATCTTTTTCAAATTAGCCAAATCTCGTGCGCGGTTTACACAGTTCAACAATTTAACGTTAGTCACGACACCATTTACGCGAGAGCTATATCTTCCAATTGCTATTAATGTAGTTGTCTTTACCTAAGAAGCACGGATACGGCGACACGGACACGGCGACACGCATACGGGGACACGGGATACGGCAATTTCCAAAAACAGCCCATCGGGGACACGGCGAGTATATATATAATATATAAAATATATTAATATATATATATCCAGCAGTAGCAACTCTCTGAACATAACCCCAAAGAGGATATTTCGGATCCACAGCACCAGGTCCTCCTTCACTCTCACCCACGGATGATTGGCTACCAGCAGTGGCGCTGCTCCCAGATGCAATGTTCCCTAACATGAAGCAATCAATCAATCAGCAATTCACATGGGGAAGCAACAAGCAAGCAGCAGAAGGCCAGCAACAATAAGCAAGCAGCAGCAGCACATGAACACCATGGGGAAGCAACAAGCAAGCAGCAGCAGCACATGAACAGCATGGGGAAGCAACTAGCAAGCAGAAACAGCAAGGGCAGACGAACAGGGGAAGCAAGCAGCAGCAACTCAACAAAAAATCGATTCAAATAGATGAAAAGAGATCAGGATTACCTGCTCCAGCGTGGTCGCCGTTGGGAGGAGAGGCTGCTGCACTTGGGGGACGGCGGCGGTCGAGTCCAGGCGGCAGCGGCGGCGAGTTGCGGCGGCGGTGGCGAGTTGCGGCGGCGGAGGCGGCGACGAGGAGTTCAGGAGGAGGCGGCGGCGGCAAGTCCAGCAGATGGGAAACCCTATTTTGTGGCGTTGACTAGTCCAGGAGGTTTCCCAGCTCGTGAACGTGACCTGCAAAAAGAAAGCGATTCCTATCGGGCCGTGGCGTAGTTGGGCCTCCCGAGTCCCCTACGTGTCCCCTGCGTGTCCCACTCCAGCCATTTTTTTCTTTTTTTAATTCGTATTTCGGGAAATACGGCGGGATACGCGTGTCCGACCGTATCCGACCGTGTCGCCGTGTCCGGCCGTGTCAGCACGGGGATTCGGCAACTTCTGCCGTGTCTATGCTTTGTAGGTCTTTACTCTTATATTTGAATATCTGAAAAAAGCACCACATTGATATTGTTCTTTTGAGCTATTAATTGAATTAAACTACTTATGTCAGGTTGACACTTCTTCTCGAACCTCACACTTTGCAAGCACTAACTGGGAAGCCTGACAAAAATCTCAAGGTTACATTTTCTGTTCAAGATTAATATACTAACTTCTGATTATGTGTGCTTGTTATGCTAAATCACCTGATGACCACGGGTATCCGGGAATATCACATACTGTGTTCATACGTTTTCAGAGTTCTATTTGGTTATGGTGTACAAGGTAATTTTTTCGGTTTCGTGGTGTTACTTTGTCCATCACGCTTCATTAATGTTTGGTTATGTGACTGCTTCTATAGCAATGTTTCGTGGGATAAAACATTTTGCCGGTAATTGCTCTGGTCATGGGATGTACTCTCGAAATGCAAGAGGGTATGTACTTCTACACTAGATTGTTCTGGGTTCGAGAAGTCACATTCATATATCTGTTCATTTCCCTTTTTGTGGTCTATTTTGCAGCGATGCTCGCTCTGCCAGGTAGCTATGGGTCCAATGTGTGCATAACTCTTACTAACCCGGACGTACCGTCTTTTTTTCCGACTCTTCTTCGTGTGGTTTATGATGCAATGTATTATTATTGTGTGGCTGAGACGAAATTTTTTGTTTGCTTTCTACTAGGATTGTTGGTGTTGAACTGTTGATCACTCTATTGAGTGGATTGCTTAAAGAGGGCGCCGGTTGGAGTCGGTTGAAGACAACGGTGCATAAAACACATGGGGCTGTTCTTAATCTCAGGACGCCATGGGAGAAAGCGGTGTCACCTTCTAGTATTCTTGAATAGTGGAGATGATTCTTTATTCACCATAAAAGATTTGTGCTAATTATGCATAAAGAGATAGAGATGTAACAGTTGAATTTGCTCTATGTTTAAATTGTATCAAACCTGACATTAGCTACTTGCAAATGTGTACACAACTGTCATGCTGACGGTTGATTGGTCGAAGCAGCCCTGTTGCATTATTTTTTATAGTTCCAAGTTCTTATGTTTGAAGCTCAGCATGAACCCTGTATTTGTGGGGAGGCATATGCCGCGGACATCGCAAGATGGCGCGACACGCTCCCCCGCATTGCTGGCAATCCCAGACAATCGCAAGGCGAGGTCCCCGTGCAGCAACTTCCGATTGCTCACGGAGCGCCACCGCCACCACCACGTCCGCCTGTTGACGAGCATGAGCCGCGGCGGCACGGGCGTAACGAAGCTCCTTCTGGCTCCGCCAGGAGTCGAGCGACGCCTGCGCCGGCCATGGCACGGGTTCAAATACTTTTGAACTTCCTGCCAAGCCCAGACAAGATGGACGAATGGAGAGCCACCATTCAGAGTCTCATCAGTTTTGCCGATCCCGACAAAACACAAGACGTGGGGCCCTCGCGGCGACCACCCACCATGTTGGCGGGACCATCCGGCTACCTTGCCGGAGGCGCCGCGCAAACAGTGCAGTCGCCTTGGCACCCCCCACCATCACAGCGGCCAGCCCGCCGATCAGACGACCATGACGTGCTGTCTATGGCTTCGTCAGATCCGCGATGCCGCCAAGATCAGTGCGAAGTGCTCCGCGAGCGGTGCGACGAAGACGCCCGCACGAAGATCGAGCGGCGCCGGGAAGCACGTCGTCAATCTGACGACCGTGCTAGGCCGGCAGTGAACGTGCTCGCTCCGGTAGCCGCTGGGTACTTGCCCTATGATGTGGGGTGCCCATCGTTTACTCGTGAGCTGCGGCAAGTTCACTGGCCGTCCACCCGAGCCTTCAAGCCGGAGCTGCCCGACAAGTACGATGGCATGGTCAACCCAGCCGAGTTCCTTGGCATCTATACCATCGCGGTGGAGGCTGCCGGGGGACGGGACGAGAAAGTCCTCGCCAACTACTTCCCGTTGGCACTTCGGCCCAACGTCAGGTCGTGGTTGATGAACATGCCTGAGGGCTCCATCTCTTCTTGGGCGGATCTGTGCCATCATTTCGTTGGCTCTTACCAGGGTGGCCACAAGCTCCCAGGTCAGCCCAGCGATTTGTAGGTGATCCCCCAAAGAGATGGAGAGAACCTCCGCAAGTACATACAACGGTTCAGCCGTGTGCACCACAACATCCCTGACATCCATCCCGCAGCTGTTGTTGCCGCATTCCACACAAATGTGCGCAACCGCAGGATGCGGTCAGAGATGAATGTCGAGCAGGTCAAGACCATCAATGACCTGTACGCTTTGGCGGATAGGTGTGCATGTGCTGAGGAAGGGAGGTGACTCCCCGGGGAAGATGCGGGTGCAGACGTCGATTCCGAGGACGACGACGCATCAACCCCATAGAAGAAGAACAGGAAGCGCAAGAATAAGACTGTACTGGCCGTCGAGAGCTCCGGCGACACCAATGCCACCAAGAAGCCGAATGCAGACATCCCCGGCAAGGAGGTTGCCGGGTGCGATGCTTGCCGGGAAGCTGCGGCAGGCGAGAAGGCCGGCAAGACCGGCGGGCCATACTGTAAGATCCACCGCACCAAGGGCCACGATCTCCAACAATGCCGACAAGTAGAGCAGCTTTCCAAAAAACAGAAGCAAGAGTATGAGAAGCGTGACAAGGAGAAGGCCCAAGATGGTGCTGGTGGGTCCGGCAAGCAAGACCATGGTAGCCGCGGAGGGCGCCGTGGCAAGGCCAAGCAGCCAAAAGAGAAGGCTGCTCATGGCCAACAAGAAGAGGATGATAGTGATGAAGACGGAGGCGGGTCCGGCAAGGAGTTCCAAAATGCGGTGGATGCCATGTGTGTTGACGGAGGCGCATCTTTGCACTCCTCGCATCGGCAACTAAAGCAGTGGATCCGCAAAGTCAATGCAGCAGAGCCGGTGATGGAAGCACAGAAGCCACTCAAGTGGTTGCACTCTCCCATCATCTTTGACGCCGAGGACCACCTTGATCGCACCACTGCGGTCGGGTGTTTGCCGTTGTTGGTCTCACCAACAATTCACAACCTCAAGTTGACAAAGATGCTGGTTGACGGTGGGGCTGGCTTGAACTTGATCTCCCCAGATGTGATCAAGAGGCTGCAGATCCCTGACAAGGATCTCGAGGAGACAGGCAGTTTTCAAGGGATCAGTCCGGGGAGGAACAAGCTGAAGGGCCAAGTCACGTTGCTGGTCACGTTCGGCAGCGAGCTCAACCATCAGACAGAGAAGATCACCTTCGACGTCGTCAAGATGCCGCTACCGTACAATGGGATTCTTTGGCCGCCCAGCCTTGGAAAAGTTTATGGCCGCGTCGCACTATGCGTACAACATCATCTAGATGCCGGGGCCGATGGGGGTCCTCACCATCAAGTCAAACCACAAGGATGCAATCATCTATACCAACAAGCTCTACTGGGAGGTGGCGGCAGCGGTTGCCATCGAGGAACTCGCCCCTGCCGTCAAAGCTCCTGGGGAAGGAAAGAAGAAGAAGACCGGCAAGACCTCTGTGAAGGACTCCGGGAAGCGCACTTCAGAGTGCAGCATGCCTGTCGAGGACACACCAGAGAGCTCTACCGGCAAGATCAAGAGAGCCAAGGCTTCCGCGTCCATGACCAAACAAGTTTCTGCGAAGGGGGATGGGACGAGTGGGAGTTTTTCTGAAAGTGCCACTCTCGGAGACAAATAGGGAGTCGAGCTCGTTGCCTTCCTACGGGTGAATGCCAGTGTGCTTGCCCGGCAAGCACCTGACATCCCCGAAGTTTTTAGGAGGGCAACTAAGCACCACCTTGCTGTCTGCCCTCATGCAAGACCCGTCAAGCAGAAGGTCAGGAAGCAAGCCTTGGTGCAGAAGTAATATTCCCCACGGAACTCAGATACGGGTCACCTCGAGTCTTGGCCTTCAATGAGGAGGACCAAGATGAGCTGCGGCATGACGATGCCATGCTCCTTGAGGAAGATCGTTTCCAGGCTGCTGCCCGTGTTGCACGGTGCCAGCAAGCTTTGCACCGCTGCCATAGCCGCAAAGTGAATGCCTGGAACCTTGAGAAATGCGACCTTGTTCCTCGTCGGATTTGATCCACGAAGGATAAAAAACAAGTTGACGCCGAAGTGGGAAGGACTTACCGGGTAATACGAGTCACTAGGCCCGGCACAGTCCACCTAGAGACCGAAGATGGCACTCCGGTGCTAAACTCATGAAATATTGAGCATCTTCGTAAGTTTTAACCGTAAGGCACGGTTGCCGGGCTGCCCGGCAACCTCTTTTGTACAAGTTGGCCGTCAAGGCATGTAATCCTTTGTACAAAGCCGGGCGCAGATCCCGTGCATAGTAAATAAAAACTAAATGTTTCACAATTTTTTTGTCAAAGTACATATATATTTATGTGTTGCAGGTAGTCTTGTGTTACATTTTTTGCCTTTCATAAGGTGATTAACGAACCGTCAAGGTTCCAATCTCCTCCTTTCTCTTCTTTCTTTTTCTTAAAGGAAGAAAAGAGTTCCTCGCGTACAAGTTTCCCGGGGGGGGGGGGGGGGGGGGCGACGGTATAGATAGCAAAGGACGCGTTCAAGATATCACCCTACGGCAAGAAGTACAGCAAGGAATAAGCTAAGTTGCAAAACTTTGAAATAAATTCTTTTGTTGTAGTTGCGTTTCTCCTTGAACGATTTTGGCCTTGGTATGAGAAACCTGCATGCTAAGGAACCTTGCCGTGGTCAACTGCGCTCTTGCTTTGCTTCGAGCCCGCTCGGCAACTTAAGTAGTTGCGCTGTGATCGTCAAGCGTGACCTTGCCAGCAGCGGCATTCCCGGCAAGCTGCTGAGGACCTGTTCCTCGAGCGCTCGCGGCAAGGATGTGCGCACCGGCAAGTTTCCGGCAAGCGTAGGGTACAAAAAATCATGCAAAGACAGAATGGAATAAGGAGAACAACACATATACGTCCATTCAAAATACGAACTACAGCAACTGATAAACGTTTAGATCCAAAAGTTATCTTCCTTGCCCCCACGGGGCTACATTGGTTTTGATACAGGAACTAAGGAGAGGAGCCTAGGCGGAGCGCAGCTCATCTTCAAGATTCGACTAGGGCAATACCATGCGCCTAGTCGGAGTCATCGCCTTCGCTCTTGATACGCGAGGAGCTTTCGTCGCTCTCGCTCTTGCTCTCACTGGTGGAGTCGGTGCCGCTGCTGCTCTCACTTTCCACGCAGCATTCGATGCGGCCGCCGGAGGCCCTGAAGAACTTCACGAAAAGTGTGGTAGCTCCGTCGTACCTAAACTGGAGAAGCTGCCCCTGCCTTAGACCACGCGAGCGGGCGAATGACTTCCACCCCCGCGTCAGGAACAGAGAGCCGGCGGTGGAGAACTCGGCCACCACCCAGGAGGGGCCATTGCAGCGGCCATCCTCCTGTAGCCACAGGCCCGAGGGCCTGCTGTTCTTCATCACCCTCGCAAATGGGTCCGGGAGCCGGAGCCAACTATGGAGCCGGCGATGCAGCCCCACGACAAACTCGTACGCTGCCACCGCCGTGTGGGACTCGTGTGCTGCCACCGCCGTGCGGGCTTCCGCCTAAGGGGGAAGAGCAGCCGCCCTGTCACGTCCACCACGCCCGCCTCGCCCACGAGTACCGCGCCCTCCGCAGCCGCGTGGGGTGGCTCTGCTGTGGGCGCTAGGGCTGGCACTCACGACGACCACCGAGGAACGCGTCCAGCCCCGAGGAGGGACCCTCGTGGCGGAAGCAGGTGCACGGGCCCGACCTCCACCCCTCGTCATCGCAGCATTAGACCTCAAGGAAGGCAAGGATGAACGAAAGGTTGGAGGAGGAGAATGGCGAAGACAGAAGATAGGTGGGGAAGATTGCCACTCCCCCCGCCCTCTTTTATAACACTCTAGAGGGATTACTCACCCTGCCGCCTCGCCTCCCTTAATGGCAGAAACCGAGGAAGGGGATGCGAGAAGTCAGGCGAAATGAGCAGCGCCCTCCACATTTTTCCTTTTTATGGGGAAGGCGCGAGGGCTGGCTCTTTTTCGTCCTACGTGGCTACGCTTTTCAGGCGCACCACCTCCCGCCGCTGCTTCGCTCCACCTCTCCCACGCTCGCATTTAATGCGCATCGGGGGCGGGTGCGATAAAAGAGAAGATTATGACAGTTATCCTCTGCCACGCGCCACCTGTGCACTATTTGGGCCTAGCCCAACGATGCCTCGCATGCGCGTGTGGCCCAGGCCCAGGGGCTCCTGTCGGTGTACTAAGACATCGGTGCCCTCGTACCCAGACTTGTGCATAGGCAGTCGTAGCCTCCCTTCTGGCAAGGGCTTGACAAAGGATGACTACAACTTGAGACTCAACACCAAGATCGTGAAGAAGACGTCAAGGCAGGTCATCGAGAAGTACTATTCTAGTACTGAAGATCGATGCTGCCCTTGCCGGCAAGCTTTGCCCCGGCAAGGTGAAGACCAAGGCTATGGTTGCCGGCAAGCTCCCTTGCCGGCAAGCAAGGCCCGTCAAGCTCCGTGCCAGAAGGCTTGTTCTATCCCGTTACCGCTCCACCTCACCATCAACCAGATAGGCTCAAGGGCTAGGTGTCGATCGGGCAGGCAGTCAACATAGCCGGCCAAGGCACGTGTCAGCACGCCACGCCAAGATTAACTTTAATGACACCCATCCCTGGGACGTGTTGAGATTACAGGAGGGCGACAGGACCGGTGGTACAGATCTTTTGCCCAAGGCCTCGCCTCCCCGACGTAGCACCTAACGGTGCATTAAATGCGTTTGTCTTACCCCGTTGGAAGATAGACGTGATGACGGTGCAAGTCACTGTTCACACTCTGTAATGACCGTATTAGCCATTGTGGTAACCCCTTGGCCTATAAAAGGAGGCCCACGGCTACAGGTAGAACGGTCGACACCCAGCTCAATTACACGCCATAGCTCCATTTTCCCGTGCACCTTGCCAGAAAACTGCGCTCCCTATAATCGGAGTTCATACACGATCAAACACAGAGCAGGAGTAGGGTTTTACGCTCATAGCGGCCCGAACCTGGATAAATCCCCCGCGTGTTCTTGCATCTACTAAAAATCTGCTCTTTGTCCCATGTATGTCCCCTGAGCCGAATCGCAAAGGGACCCGTTCGGTCCCATAGATAGTCATTTCCCATGACATTTCGCGTTAATATCTTCACACTTAGAGTGTATATCTTCATGGATTGAAGACATACATTACTTTTTGTGTTGTACATTATAGTCATCAACAATGCATAAGCGTTAGGATGTGTGTCCATTTACTGGACATTTGAGGATTCTAAAATATTTAGCTCACACCGCGACTTGCAAAACCTCTTCTCATCCAAAGGCTTCATGAAGATATCTGCCAGTTGATCTTCAGTGTTGACGTGAATGATGTCAATGTCTTCTTTGAGTACATGATCGCGAAGAAAATGATGTCTAATCTGGATATGCTTCGTCTTGGAGTGCTGTACTGGATTGTGGGCGATCTTGATGGCACTCTCGTTGTCACAGAGTAGAGGTACTTTCTTCTTGTTGATGCCGTAGTCCTTCAGGGTTTGCTTCATCCAGAGAAGCTGACCATAGCAGGATCCAGCAACAATGTATTCAGCTTCAGCAGTGGAGAGTGATACGCAGTTCTGCTTCTTCGAAGACCAACAGACAAGTGATCGGCCAAGAAAGTGACAAGTGCCTGATGAAGACTTGCAATCCACCTTGTCACCAGTATAATCAGCATCAGAGAATCCAACAAGATCAAACTCTAAGCCCTTTGGATACCATAATCCTAGCGTTGGGGTGTGAGCCAAATATCGAAGTATTTGCTTCACCGCGAGGTGATGCGATTCCTTTGGTGCCGCTTGGAATCGGGCACACATGCAAACGCTAAGCATTATATCTGGCCTAGATGCACATAAGTACAATAAAGAACCAATCATGGAGTGGTATACCTTTTGATCAAAGTCTTTACCATTTTCGTTGGAGCTCAGATGACCATTGGTTGGTATTGGTGTCTTGTAGCCTTTGCAATCTTGCATGCCAAACTTCTTCAAACAATCCTTGAGATACTTTTCTTGTGAGAAAAGAAGATGCCATTGTGTTGTTGACGAATTTGAAGACCAAGGAAGAATTTCAGCTCTCCCATCATGGACATTTGATATTGCTCTTGCATCATATGACTGAACTCATCACTATATCTTTTGTTAGTGCAGCCGAAGATAATGTCATCCACATAGATTTGACAGACAAATAGTTCACCATCATATGAGTTGGTGAAGAGAGTGGGATCAGGTGAACTGGGTTTGAAGCCTTTGCTTTTCCGGAATTCCTTGAGTGTGTCATACCAGGCTCGTGGGGCTTGTTTGAGGCCATACAGTGCTTTGTTGAGCCGGTATACCTTGTCAGGGTGTTTTGGATCTTCAAACCCAGGTGGTTGAGCAACATAGACTTCTTCAATTTTGCCATTGAGAAAGGCACTCTTCACATCCATTTGATATAAGAGGATATCATGATGATTGGCGTAAGAAAGAAGTATTCGAATGGCTTCAAGCCTAGCCACAGGAGCAAAGGTTTCATCAAAGTCAATCCCTTCAACTTGTGTGTAACCTTGTGCAACAAGACGAGCTTTGTTTCTGACGACTTGACCATGTTCATCTTACTTGTTGCGGTAGATCCATTTGGTTCCAATGATGTTGTGCTTGCGAGGATCAGGATGCTTGACAAGTTCCCATACATTGTTGAGCTCAAATTGCTGAAGCTCTTCTTGCATAGCTTGAATCCATTCTGATTCCATGAAGGCTTCATCTACTTTGGTGGGTTCAGTGATGGAGACAAAAGCGAAATGCCCACAAAAGTTTGCTAGATGCGTGGCCCTAGAACGAGTGAGAGGGCCAGTGCATTTCTGCTATCAAGAATCTTCTTGATTTGAACTTCATTGGCCACAAGAGGATGAACAGGGCGAAGACTTTGGTGTTGCTGAGCATTGTCTTCAGGCTCAGCATTATCTTCAGGATGATCATTGTCTTCACGCTGGACTGGAGCAGGTATCACAACTTCATCATCTCCGGGTTCCTCGATGGGTATAATATCTCCAGTACCCATTAGCTTGATGGATTCACTAGGAGGAACTTCATCTAGCATATGTGGCAGGTGCTCTCTTTGTGAGCCGTTAGTCTCATCGAACCGCACATGTACAGTTGTACGTCTGGTTAGGGAGGCTGAGATTGAACTCAGAAGACCACGTCTTCACCTTATTCCCCTTGAGCTAAGACTCGCAGATCTTGCCCAATCACTCTGGTAAGTCTTCAAGGTAGACTTCCAAACCTTCACAGACTTCGTTCACCGGCAATCCGCAACGACTCCTGGATGCTCAGAACACAACGCCTAACTGGCTGGAAGATCACAGTCTTCAAGTGTAGTAAGTCTTTGGTTCACTCGGAACAGAATGTCTTCAATGATGCTCAATCACTTTGGGCTCTGGGTGTTTTGGGTTTGTCCTCGCAGGATTTCTCTCACAAAGGCTTCGGAGGTGGGTTGCTCTCAAACGACAAAAGCCGTCCACAATCTCAGAGCAGCCACCAACTTATGGTGGAAGGGGTCGGCTATTTATAGCTAGGAGGCAACCCGGCATGATTTGTCCGAAATGACCCTGGGTATTGGGGAACCGACATGTGTCTAACGGTCGGATTTCAAACACACGCGGCAGCATTACTTGAGCTCCAAGTAAGGCTGACTCAACCAACTCTGGAAGATGTTTTCTCTCATTTGTCTTCGCTCGAAGACATAGGTATTTAGGTTGAGCATCACGTCAGTTTCTAACTTCGTTTACCTCAACCCCACTTAACAGTACGGTGGTTCCTATGACTCAAGAAAGAAGAAAATGGAACTTCCAAAAGACTAAATCTTCGCGTTCCATTGGCTTCAAGAGAATGTCTTCATGAATCATTATCTTCAGCACGAATGTCTTCATGAACCACAATTGTCTTCAATGTCTTCATACATTTTTAGGGGTCATCTTTGATGGGTAAACCGAATCAATAGGGACTTCTACCTGTGTTCTCCTGTGAATCTCACAAACACATTAGTCCCTCAACCAAGTTTGTCGTCAATACTCCAAACCAACAAGGGGTGGCACTAGATGCACTTACACTATCTGATTTCTCCGGTACCACCACATTTTTCAAAGACTTTGTTTGTACTCCTTCAGGTTCTGCAATCACCCTCTTCCTTTTGGATGTATGATACACAAGAACAACATTTGAATGGAAAAACATGGTATGATGACAGATGGAATAGGTATTGACAATGGATGGGCATGGCATCTTGAGACGTCTCCAACGTATCTATAATTTATGAAGTATTCATGCCATGTTTATAACAATTTTATATGGTTTTGGTATGATTTGATTAGAACTAACCCAGACTGACGCTGTTTTCAGCAGAACTACCGTGGTGTTGTTTTTTGTGCAGAAATAAAAGTTCTCGGATTGGGCTAAAAATTTACGGTGATTTTTTATGGACCAAAAGAGACCCCCGAAGCTTCGAGGAAGAACCAGAAGCCTCACGAGGAAGCGACAAGCCTGGGGGGCGCGCCCTCCCCCCAGGGCGCGCCTACCGAGCTTGTCGCTCCCTCATGGGCCCCCTGGCGTGAATCCAACGCCAAAAATTCCTATAAATATAGAAAACCCTAGAAAGAAACCTAGAACTTCTGCTCCACCGCCGCAAGCCTCTGTACCGAAGCGATCTCACCCGGAGCCCTGTTCCGGCACTCTGCCAGAGGGGAAAATCATCGCCGGAGGCCATCTTCATCATCCCGGCGGCCACCATGATGAGGAGGGAGTAGTTCACCCTCGGGGCTAAGGGTATGTACCAGTAGCTATGTGTTTGATCTCTCTCTCTTGTGTCTTGATTTGGCACGATCTTGATGTACCACGAGCTTTGTTAATATAGTTGGATCATATGGTGTTTCTTCCCTCTCTCTATCTTGTTGTGATGAATTGAGTCTTCCTCTTTGAGGTTTCGTTATGTTGAATTGAATATTGGATTTGAGATCACTTGATGTATGTCTTGCATGTGGATACTCGTGGTGACAATGGGGTATTCTATTGAGTTACTTGATGTATGTTTTGGTATTCAACTTGCGGATTCCCGTGCTGACATTGGGGTAATCTAGGCACATATGTTGATACACGTTTTCGTCCTACGTTCTCCGATAGAAACTTTGGAGTGATTCTTTATCGCACGTTGAGGGATTGTTATATGATTCAACTATGTTAGCATTGTTGAGAGATTGCACTAGTGAAAGTATGAACCCTAGGCCTTGTTTTCAAGCATTGCAATACCGTTTGTGCTCACTTTTACTACTTGCTACCTTGCTGTTTTTATATTTTCAGATTACAAAAACCTATATCTACTATCCATACTACACTTGTATCACCATCTCTTCACTTAACTAGTGCACCTATACAATTTACCATTGTATTGGGTGTGTTGGGGACACAAGAGATTTCTTGTATTTGATTGCAGGGTTGTTTGAGAGAGACCATCTTAATCCTATGCCTCCCACGGATTGATAAACCTTAGGTCATCCACTTGAGGGAAATCTGCTACTGTCCTACAAAACTCTGCACTTGGAGGCCCAACAATGTCTACAAGAATAAAAGTTGCGTAGTAGACATCAAGCTCTTTTCTGGCGCCATTGCCGGGTAGGTGAGTGCTTGAAGGTATATCTTTAGATCTTGCAATTGAATCTTTTAGTTTCTTGTTTATCACTAGTTTGGTTTATAAAAGAAAACTACGAAAAAATGGAATTGAGGTTGCCGCAAATGCTTTATCTTTATAATGTCTTTCTTGAAAATAAGGATTCGGATAATTGTGCTCAATTGTTAGAGGAAGAATTTAATAAAATGTTTCATGTGAGTCCTTTGAATGATGATCATGATTGCAATGTTGTTAGTATACTTTCTATGAATATCCATGATACTAATGATATGCAAAGCCATAAGCTTGGGGATGCTATGTTTGATGAAGATGATATTTTTAGCCCCCCAAGTTTTGATGAGAAAATTTATTATGATGAAAGCATGCCTCCTATTTATGATGATTATATTAATGAAAGTGGGTTTGGAAGAGTGTAAACTCTAGGTACTAATGATCCTACTATTTTGGAGGGTGTTGAATCTTATTGTAATAATTATGAAAGTGGATTTGGAGAGGTCATGACTTTATTTAATGATGATTGCACTATTTTGGAAGAGGTTTCAATTGACTATGACAACAAAGTTGCTATCTATGATGATTATTGTGATGACATTTATGCTATAAAGAATAATGATAACTATGAAACTTGTCATCATGATTTTAATTTTCAATTGGATTATGCCAATCAAGTATCTCATGATAGTTGTTTTGTTGAGTTTGCCCCCACTATTATGAATGAGAAGGAAATTTCTTATGTGGAGAGTAGTAAAAATTCTATGCTTGTGGATCATGAAAAGAATGCTTTATGTGATAGCTATATTGTTGAATTCATTCATGATGCCACTGAAAATTATTATGAGAGAGGAACATATGCTTTTACATATCTTAATGATATCAAGTTTCCTCTCTATATGTTGAAAGTTTTGAAGTTATACTTGTTTTGCCTTCCTATGCTAGTTGATTCTTGTTCCCACAAATTATTTGCTCACAAAATCCCTATGCATGGGAAGTGGATAAAGCTTAAATGTGCTAGTCATATGATTCATGATGCTCTCTTTGTGTTTCAATTCTTTACTTTTATGTGAGCATCATTAAAATCAGCATGCCTAGCTAAAAAGGCATTAAAGAAAAGCGCTTGTTGGGAGACAACCAAACATTTATACCTACTGTTTTTTAGTGTTAACATGATTAATATACTGTAGTAATCATGTATTATAGTTTTTTTTTCCAATAATGTGCCAAGTAAAGCCTTTGGGATAGTGTGGATGATAGTTGATTTGATTCTGTGCAAAAACAGAAACTTTTGCATACAGTGCTGGAATTTCTATTCTGTACTGGAGCATTAGAAAATTCTGAAATTTTTACAGAGTATTGGGTTACAAAGTTTTTACGTTTTTCTATTTTTTAAGAATTTTTGGATGTACATAAGTATGGTTTTTAAATCCCTCACTACATGCTGTTCTGTTTTTTACAGATTCTGTTTTCTGTGCATAATTTGCTTGTTTTAGTGTTTCCATAGCTTATATTGAGTAATATAAATTGTGGAAATGATATAATACAGTACGAATTATGTGAGAACAATTATGAATCTTGTCTTGACAGTACATAAGTGGATGATTTATTTTTATCATACTAACCTATCTCACAAGTTCTGTTAAGTTTTGTGTGATTGAAGTTTTCAAGTTTTGAGTGAGATATCGATATGAGGAGAATAAGGAGCAGCAAGACCCTAAGCTTGGGGATTCCCAAGGCACCCCAAGGTAATTTTGAAGGAATACTCAAGCATCTAAGCTTGGGAATGCCCCGGAAGGCATCCCCTCTTTCGTCTTCAACACTATCGGTAACCTCACTTGGAGCTATATTTTTATTCGTCACATAATATGAGTTTTGCTTGGAGCATCATTTTATTTTGTTAATATTTGCTTTATGTTGTCAATAATCATGTTTTTCATCTTTTAGTTCAATAAAATGCCAATTATAGCCTTTACCATGCTCAGTTTGCAAGTTCATGTGTTGCTGTTTGAAAACAGAAAGTTTTCTGTTATGTACAGAATATTCCTGAATATTAAGAACATGATAAAAATCTGAAATTTTTACACAGTAAGCATGCATGAGTTCTCTGTCACGTGGTAATTTTCCAGAATTTTTGGAGTTAGTGAAGTATGAATTCTTATTCACCCTTTACAGACTGTTCTATTTAGACAGATTTCGGTTATAGTTGCATTGTTTGCATATGTTTGCTTGTTTAATGTTTCTATTTGTGGATAGGAGTATTAAATATGCAAAGGCATTTAGTATGCAATGTTTAATTATAATTTTAGTGATTTGTTACAGTAGAGAATGTTAAGGTTTTGAGTTGATTTATACTAACTTATCTCACGAGTTCTTGTTGAGTTTTATGTGGATGAAGTTTTTAAGATTTAGGAGAAGTCATGATATAAGAGGAATTAAGAAGACACAAGAGCTCAAGCTTGGGGATGCCCAAGGCACCCCAAGATAACATTCCAATAAGTCTCAAGCAACTAAGCTTGGGGATGTCCCGGTAGGCATCCCACCTTTCTTCATCAACACCTTTCGGTTAGCCTAAGTTTTTACTTGTTCACATGATATGTGCTATTCTTGGAGTGTCCTTTTATTTTAATTTTGTTTGCTGTTTGAATAAAATTATCAAGATCTGAAATATTTTTTGAGAGATATTCCTCACATAGCTACTTAATTGTTTAACTACTCATTGATCTTCACTTAAATCTTTTGGAGTAGTTTGTCCTTTACTCTCGTGCTTCACTTATATCCCAAGAGTAAATTGTTGAATGAATTGAATGTCATAAATATGAAATTATATGTGCTTCATATGATTGTCCCATGGGGAGTAGTGATTTCACATAAAATAAGTATGAGTGGTAAAATTTATTGAAAGTTAGCAAACACAGCATTGGTCACTTGAACAATTCAAGAAAGAATATTGAAGGAAGAGAGATTTCACATATAAATATACTATCCTGGACATTTCTATGATTGTGAGCCCCCATTAATTATTTTCAAGCTTTATCAAGTAGTTGATGTTGGACAGGGAAGACAACGTAATGAGTTATGTTTGTTTATATTCACATAGAAGTTATATGTTCTTGGATCCTCTAACATGTGGTGCTTGCCCCCTATCCTTTGCTAGCAAAAATTCCGCACTAAGTAGATATACTACTTGTGCATCCAAAACCCTTGAACCCAGTTTCATGTCATGAGAGTCCATTATATCTACCTATGGATTGAATAAGATCCTTCAAGTAAGTTTTCATCGGTGCAAAAGCAACAAAAATTGCTCCTAAATATGTATGATCTTTTATTGCAAGGGAAAATAAGCTTTGTACGAACTTGTGATGGTGAAGAAATAAAAGCGACGGACTGCATAATAAAGGTTTCTATCACAAGGGGCAATATAAAGTGACGTTCCTTTGCATTAAGAGCTTGCACATCCAAAAATAAAAAGCGCATGACAACCTCTGCTTCCCTCTGTGAAGGGCCTATCTTTTACTTTATGTATTTACTTTTATGCAAGAGTCAATAGTGTTCTTCTCTATTCTGTTTTTATTTTCTCTCTTGGCAAGCATCATGTGGTGGGGAAAGATCCAGACACATATATCCGGTTGAATATAGGTGATCATGAGTTATTATTGTTGACATTATCCCTGAGATAAATAAGTTGGGAGGCAAAACATTAAGCCCCTATCTTCCTATGTGTTTGACTGAAATGGTTTGTTCTAAAAATATGCTTTGAGTGTCAGCAATCATGGAAGACTATATGATAGTTGAGTATGTGGAATTTTCTCAATCAAAGCTCTTAGATAGACCCTTCCTGAAAATAAGATGAATTGCAATTGTTCGATGACTTAGAACATAGTTTGTTAGTTTTCAAGAAAGTTTATGGTCTATACTTTAGCTTGTGAATAGATTGCTACTTGATCATGAGAAGTTTTATGAGATGAGCTATTGTTTATGATATATAATGATGCTAGAAAAAGTGATTGAAATTATCATTGATCAAACTTGTGCACTATGCTAGCATTCACACTTCATAAATTATTTCTTTTATCATTTACCTACTCGAGGACGAGCAGGAATTAAGCTTGGGGATGCTGATACGTCTCCAACGTATCTATAATTTATGAAGTATTCATGCCATGTTTATAACAATTTTATATGGTTTTGGTATGATTTGATTAGAACTAACCCGGACTGACGCTGTTTTCAGCAGAACTACCGTGGTGTTGTTTTTTGTGCAGAAATAAAAGTTCTCGGATTGGGCTGAAAATTTACGGTGATTTTTTATGGACCAAAAGAGACCCCCGAAGCTTCGAGGAAGGACCAGAAGCCTCACGAGGAAGCAACAAGCCTGGGGGGGGGGCCCTCCCCCTAGGGCGCGCCTACCGAGCTTGTCGCTCCCTCGTGGGCCCCCCTGGCGTGAATCCAACGCCAAAAATTCCTATAAATATAGAAAACCCCAGAAAGAAACCTAGAACTTCCGCTCCGCTGCCGCAAGCCTCTGTACCGAAGCGATCTCATCCGAAGCCCTGTTCCGGCACTCTGTCGGAGGGGAAAATCATCGCCGGAGGCCATCTTCATCATCCCGGCGGCCACCATGACGAGGAGGGAGTAGTTCACCCTCGGGGCTGAGGGTATGTACCAGTAGCTATGTGTTTGATCTCTCTCTCTCTCTCTCTCGTGTCTTGATTTGGCACGATCTTGATGTACCGCGAGCTTTGTTAATATAGTTGGATCATATGGTGTTTCTTCCCTCTCTCTCTCTTCTTGTGATGAATTGAGTCTTGCTCTTTGAGGTTTTGTTATGTTGGATTGAATATTGGATTTGAGATCACTTTATGTATGTCTTGCATGTGGATACCCGTGGTGACAATGGGGTAATCTATTGAGTTACTTGATGTATGTTTTGGTATTCAACTTGCGGATTCCCGTGGTGACATTGGGATAATCTAGGCACATAGGTTGATACACATTTTCATCCTACGTTCTCTGATAGAAACTTTGGAGTGATTCTTTATCGCATGTTGAGGGATTGTTATATGATTCAACTATGTTAGCATTGTTGAGAGATTGCACCAGTGAAAGTATGAACCCTAGGCCTTGTTTTCAAGCATTGCAATACCGTTTGTGCTCACTTTTACTACTTGCTACCTTGCTGTTTTTGTATTTTCAGATTACAAAAACCTATATCTACTATCCATACTACACTTGTATCACCATCTCTTCGTTGAACTAGTGCACCTATACAATTTACCATTGTATTGGGTGTGTTGGGGACACAAGAGATTTCTTGTATTTGATTGTAGGGTTGTTTGAGAGATACCATCTTCATCCTATGCCTCCCACGGATTGATAAACCTTAGGTCATCCACTTGACGGAAATTTGCTACTGTCCTACAAAACTCTACACTTGGAGGCCCAACAACGTTTACAAGAATAAAAGTTGCATAGTAGACATCACATCTTCACATATATGATGAGTAATTAAGCAGATGGCGGTGCAACGAAGTAGAAGAAATGCAAGGCACCTTATGCAAGATACGTGCAACCAATAAAACCTTGCCAAATTAGAACAAGCACCTTGATGGGTGAACACGATAGGCGATCTGCCTTTGACTGCACGAGCTCAAAATAGTCATTAGGATCATATTCTGAACACGAATCTGTAGGTGGGGAGCATGTGGGTTTCATTCCATCCAAAATGGAACTCAATCCCTTGATGCCAAGTTTGTTAGCCATTGCACTTTTCCGCAATATTCTCTGATGCGCGCATTCTCATATTCATTGTGATCATGTTCAATATCTGATATGCATGAAAACATAAATAGTAGTGAGATTATCTTTGAAATGCATAGGATATCCTAATATAATAGGGGCTCCCTGTAAACCCTTGTGTGCTACCTCTGGAATTCTGATGAGAGAGCCCATGTGTGCTGTAATTTGGTGCGTACATTAATATAATCTGGCACTACTGCTCAAATAAAATAGGCTCCCTGTTGGGAGCTCCAGAAATAATGATAGTTGGCAGATGATAGGTTCAAAATATATTGTATACAAAGTTTATTGCCAAAACCATGATGACGAGAGCGCACAAAGAAATAGTATTCCCTCATGTCTCTATATGTGGCACACGTGCATTTCAAAACTCGCGTAGTAACATTAGCTGACCAATTAAATGTGTCTCTATTTTATTAGTATATGTATCGTATCAGATTCGAATTTGATAACTAAGCTTTGGAATTATGAGTGGCATGTAGTTTAGCTTGGAGGATGGAGTGCTGCTAGTACACGAAGCATCTAGGCAGATCGTAGTGTAGATAAAACGGGGAAACCATAACATCATAAATAAATCGAGAAAGTGGAACTGGCTGGAAAATATGGGGTTGTATTGCAGCTAGTAATCGAAAGCATTTCGATCCCCTACAAGCCAACTCTATTCAACTAGGGCGCACTACTGTTACTCTCAGTCTAGTCTCTCAAAGGCCACACAGCTCCTGGCATTTCTTGGATATTATGGCAGACAAACTTGAAGTGCTGAAAGCATCTAGCAGAAGCGGCCCAATAGACCTGTTTACTGCAGATCTCCTTGCTCCCCTTCTTGACAAGGAACATATTGTACTTATTAAAAAAGAACAAAAGAGGAACATGTTAAAGAATAAAAGAGGAAGCATATTATGGAGATTCCACTTCTTTTTATACATTTGGAAACTAAGCTCATGATAAACCAGGCCACATGCATTTGGAAACTCAAGTGGGAACATTAGCTGACCAATTAAATGTCTCTATTAACTAATATCATATCAGATCACATTCGTATATGAATAACTAAGCTTTGGAAATATGAGTGGTGTGTTGTTTAGCTTGAAGGGTGGAGTGCTGCTAGTACGACACAAAGCACCTACGCAGATGATAGTGTAGATAAAATGGGAAGACCCTAAGCATCACGAGTAAAATCGGGAAAGTGGAACTAGCTGGAAAATATGGGTTTGTATTGCCGGTACGGCTAGAAAGGCTTTGGATCGCCTACAGGGGCAGCTCTCTTCAACTGAAGGCGCACTACTGTTACTATCAGTCTAGACTCTCAAAGGTGACACAGCTCTCAATATTTCCTGGATATTATGGCAGACCAACTCTAAGAGTTGAAAGCATCGATCAGAAACGACCTAATAGACTTGTGGACTGCAAGTGTCCCTGCTCCTCTTCCCGACAAGGAACATACTGTACTACTATACTTACTAAAGAAGAACAGAAAAGGAACATGTTAAAGAAGAGCAAAGCAGATTTTGGATAATACAATGTTCGTTGCCCACCCATGATGAACCAGAGCGCACAAAGAAATGCAATTCCCTGTTGTCTCTCTATATGTGGCCACGTGCGTTTGGGAACTCAAGTGGAAACATTAGCTGACCAATTAAATGTGTATATGTTAACTAATATCATTATCATATCACATTCGGATATGAACAACTAAGCTTTGGAATTATGAGTGGTGTGTTGTTTAGCTTGAAGGGTGGAGTGCTGCTAGTACGACACAAAGCACTTACGTAGCTGATAGTGTAGATAAAATGGGAAGACCCTAAGCATCACGAGTAAAATTGGGAAAGTGGAACTTGCTGGAAAATATGGGCTTGTATTGCTGGTACGGCTACAAAGGCTTTGGATCCCCTACAGGGGCATCTCTCTTCAACTGAAGGCGCACTACTATTACTATCAGTCTAGACTATCAAAGGCGACATAGCTCTCAGCATTTCCTGGATATTATGGCAGACCAACTCGAAGAGTTGAAAGCATCGATCAGAAATGACCCAATAGACCTATGGACTGAAAATGCCCCTGCTCCACTTCCCGACAAGGAACATACTGTACTACTATACTTATTAAAGAACATAAGAGGAACATGTTAAAGAAGAGCAAGCAGATTTTGGATATACAATGTTCGTTGCCCACCCATGATGAACCAGAGCGCACAAAGAAATGCAATTCCCTGCTGTCTCTCTATATGTGGCCACGTGCGTTTGGGAACTCAAGTGGAAACATTAGTTGACCAATTAAATGTGTGTCTGTTAACTAATATCATTATCATATCACATTCATATATGAACAACTAAGCTTTGGAATTATGAGTGGTGTGTTGTTTAGCTTCAAGGGTGGAGTGCTGCTAGTATGACACAAAGCACATACAAATCATAGTGTAGACAGAATGGGAAAACCCTAAGCATCACGAGTAAAATCAGGAAAGTGGAACTAGCTGGAAAATATGGGCTTGTATTGCCGATACGACTAGAAAGGCTTTCGATCCCCTACATGGGTAGCTCTCTTTAACTGAAGGCGCACTACTATTACTATCAGTTTAGACTCTCAAAGGCGACACGGCTCCCAGCATTTCCTGGATATTATGGCAGACCAACTTGAAAAGTTGGAAGCATCCATCAGAAGCGACCCAATAGACCTACCGACTGCAAATGTCCCTGCTCCTCTTCCAGGCAAGGAACATATTGTACTACTATACTTATTAAAGAAGAACAGAAGAGGAACAGGTTAAAGAAGAGCAAGCTGATTTTGGATACTACAATGTTTGTTGCCCACTGATACGTCCAATTTGCATCATGATTTCCTACTATTAATTAATATGTTTTTGATCATTATTTCACTTCATGGTACAATTCTTATGCCTTTTCTCTCTTATTTTGCAAGGTTCATATGAAGAGGGAGATTGCCGGCAGCTGGAATTCTGGACATGAAAGGGGTGAAACAGAGATAGCTATTCTGCACAACTCCAAATGACCTAAAAATTTATGGAGAATTATTTTGGAATATATAAAAAATACTGGCAAAAGAATTACCAGGAGGGGGCCCACCAGGAAGCCACAAGCTTGGGGGGCGCGCCCTACCCCCTGGGCGCGCCCCCCGAGCTTGTGGGGCCCCTGGCAGGCCTCCGGCCCCCTCCTTCTGCTATATGAAGCCATTTTCCCTAGAAAAAAATCATAAGAAGACTTTCGGGATGAAGCGCCGCCATCTCGAGGCGGAACTTGGGCAGGAGCTATTTTGCTCTCCGGCGGAGCGATTCCGCCGGGGATACTTCCCTCCGGGAGGGGGAAATCGAAGCCATCGACATCACCAATGATCCTCTCATCGTGGGAGGACCAATCTTCATCAACATCTTCACCAGCACCATCTCATCTCAAACCCTAGTTCATCTCTTGTATTCAATCTTTGTCTCAAAACCTCAGATTGGTACCTGTGGGTTGCTAGTAGTGTTGATTACATCTTGTAGTTGATGCTAGTTGGTTTATTTGGTGGAAGATTATATGGTCAGATCCTTAATGATATTCAATACCCCTCTGATCTTGAACATGAATATGATTTGTGAGTAGTTACTTTTGTTCTTGAGGATATGGGAGAAGTCTTGTCATAAGTAATCATGTGAATTTGGTATTCGTTCGATATTTTGATGATATGTATGTTGTTGCTTCCTTTAGTGGTGTCGTGTGAACGTTGACTACATCACACTTCACCATCTTTGGGCCTAAGGGAAGGCATTGTGGAGTAGTAATTAGATGATGGGTTGCTAGAGTGACAGAAGCATAAACCCTAGTTTATGCGCTATTCCGTAAGGGGCTGATTTGGATCCATATGTTCCATGCTATGGTTAGAGTTATCTTAATTCTTCTTTCGTAGTTGCGGATGCTTGCGAGAGGGGGTAATCATAAGTGGGAGGCTTGTTCAAGTAAGAATAGCACCCAAGCACCGGTCCACCCACATATCAAATTATCAAAGTAGCGAACGCAAATCAAACAAACATGATGAAAGTGACTAGATGAGAATTCCCATGTGTCCTCGAGAACTCTTTGCTTTATATAAGAGATCGCTGCAGCTTGTCCTTTGATACAAAAAGGATTGGGCCACCTCGCTGCACTTTATTATACTTGTTACTTGTTACGAATTATCTTGCTACCAAAACTATCTGTTACCGCTACTTTCAGTACTTGCAGAGAATCCCTTGCTAAAAACCGCTTGTCATTTCCTTCTGCTCCTCGTTGGGTTCGACACTCTTACTTATCGAAAGGACTATGATTGATCCCCTATACTTGTGGGTCATCAAGACTCTTTTCTGGCGCCGTTGCCGGGGAGTGAAGCGCCTTTGGTGAGTGGAATTTGGTAAGGAAACATTTATATTACGTGCTGAAATTTACTGTTACTTGTCACTATGGAAAGTAATCCTTTGAGGGGTTTGTTCGGGGTATCTTCACCTCGACCGGAAGCATTGAGAGTTGCTCCTCAACCTGCTGAACCTACTGAAAATATTTATTATGAAATATCTTCGGGTATGGTAGAGAAACTGCTAGCTAATCCTTATGCAGGAGATGGAACAGTGCATCCTGATGTGCACTTGATATATGTGGATGAAATTTGTGGATTGTTTAAGATTGCAGGTCTATCGGAGATGGAGTTAAGAAGAGAGTATTCCCTTTATCTTTGGAGGGAAAGACATTGACATGGTATAGGCTATGTGATGATACTGAAACATGGGATTGGAACCGGTTGAAGCTGGAATTTCACAAGAAATTTTATCCTATGCATTTGGTTCATCGTGATCGGAATTATATATATAATTTTTGACCTCGTGAAGGAGAAAGTATCGCTCAAGCTTGGGGGAGGCTTAAGTATATGTTGCACACATGCCCCAATCATGATCTCTCAAGAGAAATAATTATTCAAAACTTTTATGCTCGGCTTTCTCATAATGATCAATCCATGCTCGATACTTCTTCTGTTGGTTCCTTTATGAAGAAAACTATTGAATTCAGATGGGATCTTCTGGAAAGAATTAAATGTAACTCTGAAGATTGGGAAATGGACAAAGGAAAAGAGTCAGGTATAAATCTTGAGTTTGATTGTGTTAAATCTTTTATGGAAACTGATGCTTTTCATAAGTTTAGAACTAAATATGGACTTGACTCTGAGATAGTAGCTACCTTTTGTGAATCTTTTGCTGCTCATGTTGATCTCCCTAAGGAGAAATGGTTTAAATATCATCCACCTATCGAATTAAATGAAGAACCTGTTAGTGTTAAGGAAGAAACAATTGTTTACAATGTTGATCCAGTTGTGCCTACTGCTTATATTGAGAAACCTCCTTTCCCTGTTAGGATTAAGGAACATGCTAAAGCTTCAACTGTGGTTAATAAAAGTAATATAAGAACACCTAGACCTTCTGAACAAATTAAAGTTGAACCTAATATTGCAATGGTTAAAGATCTCTTGGTTGATGATATTGATGGGCATGTTATTTACTTTTGCGATGAGGCTGCTAGAATTGCTAAACCTGTTAGAAATGAACGAGATATGCTAGATAAGAACAAGCCCGTAGTTGGCATGCCAGTTGTTTCTGTTAAGATTGGAGATCATTGCTATCATGGTTTATGTGATATGGGTGCTAGTGTGAGTGCTATTCCGTTTTCTTTATATCAAGAAGTAATGCATGATATTGCACCTACTGAGATTGAAGATATTGATGTCAGTATTAAGCTTGCAAACAAAGACACTATTACACCACTTGGGATTGTTAGAGATGTTGAAGTCTTGTGTGGTAAAATCAAATACCCTACTGAATTCTTTGTACTCGGTTCACAACAAGATAATTTTTGTCCCATTATATTTGGTAGACCTTTCTTGAATACTGTTAATGCTGAAATTGATTGTGTTAAAGAGAAGGTTAGAGTTAAGTTTGGTGATATATCTCATGAATTTAATTTTTCTAATTTTAGTAAACAACCTCATGATAAGGAATTACCCAATAAAGATGAGATTATAGGTCTTGCTTCTATTGCTGTGCCTCCTACTGATCCTTCAGAACAATATTTGCTAGACCATGAAAATGATATGCATATAAATGAAAAAAATGAAATAGATGAGTTGTGCTTTAAGCAAGCACCTATCCTTAAACATAATCTGCCTATTGAAACCTTGGGAAATCCTCTACCACCCAAGGGTGATCCTGTGTTCGAATTAAAGAAATTACCTGATACACTTAAATATGCTTATCTGGATGAAAAGAAGATATATCCTGTTATTATTAGTGCTAACCTTTCAGAGCATGAAGAAAAGAGATTACTTAAAACTCTGAAGAAGCACCGTGCCGCTATTGGATATACTCTTGATGACCTTAAGGGCATTAGTCCCACTTTATGTCAGCATAAAATTCATATGGAGCCAGACGCTAAACCCGTTATTGATCATCAAAGAAGGTTGAATCCTAAAATGAAGGATGTGGTAAGAACTAAAATATTAAAGCTTCTTGAGGCAGGTATATTTTATCCCATAGCTGATAGTAGATGGGTAAGTCATGTTCATTGTGTTCCTAAGAAAGGAGATATTACCGTTGTTCCTAATGATAAAAAGAACTCATCCCACAAAGAATTGTAACCGGTTATAGGATGGTAATTGATTTCAGGAAATTAAATAAAGCTACTAGGAAAGATCATTACCCCTTGCCTTTTATTGATCAAATGTTAGAAAGATTATCTAAGCATACACACTTTTGCTTCCTAGATGGTTATTCTGGTTTCTCTCAAATACCTGTTTCACCTGAAGATCAAGAGAAAACCACATTTACTTGTCCTTTTGGAACTTATGCTTATCGTCGTATGCCTTTTGGTTTAGCTACCTTTCAAAGATGTATGACTGCTATATTCTCTGACTTTTGTGAAAACATTGTTGAGGTTTTCATGGATGATTTCTCCATTTACGGAACTTCTTTTGATGATTTCTTGAGCAACCTTGATCGAGTTTTGTAGAGATGTGAAGAAACTAATCTTGTCTTGAATTGGGAGAAGTGCCACTTTATGGTGAATGAAGGTATAGTTCTTGGGCATAAAATTTCTGAAAGAGGTATTGAAGTTGATAAAGCTAAAGTTGATGCTATTGAGAAAATGCCATGTCCTAAAAATATCAAAGGTATAAGAAGTTTCCTCGGTCATGCTGGTTTCTATAGAAGGTTTATAAAAGACTTCTCTAAACTTTCTAGGCCTCTTACTAATCTCTTGCAAAAAGATGTGCCATTTGTTTTTGATGATGATTGTGTAGAAGCCTTTGAAATACTTAAGAAAGCCTTAATTTCTGCACCTATTGTTCAACCACCTGATTGGAACCTACCCTTTGAAATTATGTGTGATGCTAGTGATTATGCTATGGGTGCTGTTCTAGGACAAAGAGTAGATAAGAAATTGAATGTTATTCATTATGCTAGTAAAACTCTAGACAATGCTCAAAGAAATTATGCTACTACTGAGAAAGAATTTTTAGCAGTTGTGTTTGCATGTGATAAATTCAAATCTTACATTGTTGATTCCAAAGTTACTATTCACATTGATCATGCTGCTATTAAATATCTTATGGAAAATAAAGATGCTAAACCTAGACTTATTAGGTGGGTTCTTTTGCTACAAGAATTTGATTTGCATATTATTGATAGAAAGGGAGCTGAGAATCCTGTAGCCAATAATTTGTCTAGAATGGAAAATGTTCTTGATAACCCACTTCCTATTAATGATGATTTCCCTGATGAACAATTAGCTATGATAAATGCTTCTCGTAATACTCCTTGGTATGCAGATTATGCTAATTACATGGTTGCTAAATATATACCATCTAGTTTCACATACCAACAAAAGAAAAAGTTCTTCTTTGATTTAAGACATTACTTTTGGGATGACCCACACTTATATAAAGAAGGAGTAGATGGTATTATTAGATGTTGTGTACCTGAGCATGAACAGGAACAAATCCTACGAAAGTGTCACTCTGAGGCATATGGAGGACACCATGCGGGAGACAGAACTGCACACAAGGCATTACAATCTGGTTTTTATTGGCCTACTCTTTTCAAAGATGCACGTAAGTTTGTCCTCTCTTGTGATGAATGTCACAGAATTGGTAATGTTGGTAGACGTCAGGAAATGCCTATGAATTATTCACTTGTTACTGAACCATTTGATGTTTGAGGTTTTGATTAAATGGGACCTTTTCCTAAATCCAATGGGTATACTCATATTTTAGTTGCTGTTGATTATGTTACTAAGTGGGTAGAAGATATTCCAACTAGTAGTGCTGATCATAACACTTCTATTAAAATGCTTAAAGAAGTTATATTCCCGAGGTTGGGAGTCCCTAGATATTTAATGACTGATGGTGGTTCACATTTTATTCATGGTGCTTTTCGTAAATTGCTTGCTAAGTATGATGTTAATCATAGAATTGCATCTCCTTATCATCCTCAGTCTAGAGGTCAAGTTGAATTAACTAATAGAGAAATAAAATTAATTTTGCAAAAGACCGTTAATAGATCTAGAAAGAATTGGTCTAAGAAACTTGATGATGCACTTTGGGCCTACATAACTGCTTATAAAAATCCTATGGGTATGTCTCCATATAAAATGGTTTATGGAAAAGCATGTCATTTACCTCTTGAATTAGAACATAAAGCATATTGGGCAATTAAAGAACTTAACTATGATTTTAAACTTACCGGTGAAAAGAGGTTATTTGATATTAGTTCTCTAGATGAATGGAGAACCCAAGCTTATGAAAATGCCAAGTTGTTTAAAGAAAAAGTTAAAAGATGGCATGATAAAAGAATTCAAAAATAGGAATTCAAAGTAGGTGATGATGTTCTATTATACAATTCTCGTTTAAGATTTTTTGCAGGAAAACTTCTCTCTACCATACATCATCGAAGAAGTTTATCGCTCCGGAGCCATCAAAATAAACAACTCCGAAGGCAATAATCCAAGAGTGCGTAATGGGCAAAGAATTAAACTTTATATCTCAGGTACGCCCATTAATGTTGAAACTAATATTATTCAAATTATGACATCGGAAGAGCACATAGAAGAAACCTTCCGGAACGCTCCAGAAGCCTGAAAAGGAATAGGTATGTGGTACGGTAAGTAAACCGACTCCAAACCTTTCATAAAAGTACTTTCTGTTCGTTTTGGAATATATAAAAAAATAGGAAAATAATAAATAGTCTGAAAAGTTCACGAGGAGGCGACAAGCCTGGGGGGTGCGCCCTACCCCCAGGGCGTGCCTACCAGGCTTGTGGCTCCCTCGTGGACATTCCTGACTCTGTTTTTCTTCCATATTACTTGTTCTGCACGGGAAAAATTCATTATATATACTCACGGGTGTTTTGACCACCGCGTCGCAAGTTTCTCCTCTGTTCTTGTTTCGGGCTGTTTTTCTGACAGATCTAGATCGCCATGGTATCTCCAAGCTCGTCCAAGGACAAGTTCTACGAGAAGGTCATCAACCCGTACCTACCGGAGGTGATGAAGCACCCTCAAGCCATTGAGATGCGTGAGGGGGTGCTCCACATCCGGGACGTTCAAGGACCTAAGAAGACCGGGAGTGAGAAGGCCAGGCTGGAAGCGGTGGAACAGGAGATCTTCAAGTGCCAGGGGATGGTGGAGCGCGGACTTAGTGCTAACCACTCCATGATCACGGGGTTCATCCGTGAGCACAAGGTGGACGGCTAGAATATTGGGGACGTCATCTTCAAGCTCAATGACCGGATTGATTATCTTCAGGCCCAAATCTATGATCTACAAAACCAAAATTTTGAGTATGAGGCCAAGTTCAAAGGTATGAGTTTAGCTGCAAATTTCAGGACTCCGAAAACACGTTCCTCCTTTTATGATGGAGAACCTATGCCTTGGAAGGCGGAGGACAAGCCCACCACTTCATCACCACCATCACCGAAGAAGGAGATTTGAGTACATGGGTATGGGCACCACCCTTGGCTTGTGCCAAGCTTGGGGGAGGTGCCCCGGTATCGTATCACCATCACTTTTTATCAACATTATCTATCTTAGTTCAATCCTTAGTTATTTCATGATTTAGAAGAATAAAGTTTAGTATGATTTAGTTTCGAGTGCTTGCTTTGTGATCTATCTATGTAATCGTGTGTGAAAGTTATATAATAAAGAGTAGTTTGAGTTGAGTGTTTTGCTTTTGTTGATCCAATCTTAGAAATAAAGATAATAGAAAAATAAGATCATATGCTAATCCCATGGGGAGTGATGACTTCACATAAAAGAAGTATAATTGATAAAACTTGTTGGAAGTTGACAAACATAGCATTGGTCATTGTTGCAATTCATGAAAAAGTAATTAAGGAAGAGATGTCTCACATATAAATACACTATCTTGAACATCTTTTATGATTGTGAGCCCCCATTAAATATTCTATGTCAAATAGTCGACGTTGGACAAGGAAGACAACATAATGAGTTATGTTTGCTTATATTCACATAGAAGTTATATAGTTTTGGATCCTCTAACATGTGGTGCTTACCCCCTATCTTTTGCTAGCCAAAATTCGACACCAAGTAGAGATACTACTTGTGCATCCAAAAACCCTTAAACACAGTTTCATGCCATGAGAGTCCATTATATCTACCTATGGATTGAATAAGATCCTTCAAGTAAGTTGTCATCGGTGGCAAGCAATAAAAATTGCTCCTAAATATGTATGATCTTTTATTGTAAGGGAAAATAAGCTTTGTACGATCTTGTGATGGTGAAGAAATAAAAGCGACAGACTGCATAATAAAGGTTGCTATCACAAGGGGCAATATAAAGTGACGTTCCTTTACATTAAGAGTTTGCACATCCAAAAACAAAAAGCGCATGACAACCTCTGCTTCCCTCTGCGAAGGGCCTATCTTTTACTTTATGTATTTACTTTTATGCAAGAGTCAATAGTGTTCTTCTCTATTCCGTTTTTATTTTCTCTCTTGGCAAGCATCATGTGGTGGGGATTGATCCTGGCATATATATCCAGTTGGATGTAGGTGATCATAAGTTATTATTGTTGACATTACCCTTGAGGTAAATACGTTGGGAGGTGAAATTATAAGCCCCTATCTTTCTATGTGTCTGACTGAAACTTTTGCTCCAAAAGTATGCCGTGAGTGTCAACAATCATAGAAGACTAAATGATAGTCGAGTATGTGAACTTGCTAAACAAAGCTCTTACATAGACTCTTTCTGATAATATGATGAATTGCAATTGCTTCAGTGACTGAGACCATAGTTTGTTAGTTTTCAATTTGGTTTGTGATTCATACTTTAACTTGTGATTGAATTGTCACTTTTTCATGAGAAGTTTTATGATGATATATTGCTGTTATAATAACGATCATGATGCTCCATGTCCGTATTTTATTTTTATCGACGCCTCTCTCTCTAAACTTGTGGTCATGATTATCGATTTCGGCTTTCGCTTGAGGACAAGCGAGGTCTAAGCTTGGGGGAGTTGATACGTCCAATTTGCATCATGATTTCCTACTGTTAATTAATATGTTTTTGATCATTATTTCACTTCATGCTACAATTCTTATGCCTTTTCTCTCTTATTTTGCAAGATTCACATGAAGAGGGAGATTGCCGGCAGCTGGAATTCTGGACTTGAAAGGGGTGAAACAGAGATAGCTATTCTGCACAACTCCAAATGACCTGAAAATTTACGGAGAATTATTTTGGAATATATAAAAAATACTGGCGAAAGAATTACCAGGAGGGGGCCCACCAGGAAGCCACAAGCCTGGGGGGCGCGCCCTACCCCCCTGGGCGCGGCCCCCGAGGTTGTGGGGCCCCTGGTAGGCCTCCGGCCCCTCCTTCTGCTATATGAAGCCATTTGCCCTATAAAAAATCATAATAAGACTTTCGGGACGAAGCGCCGCCGTCTCGAGGTGGAACCTGGGCAGGAGCTATTTTGCTCTCCGGCGGAGCGATTTCGCCGGGGATACTTCCCTCCGGGAGGGGGAAATCGAAGCCATCGACATCACCAATGATCCTCTCATCGTGGGAGGACCAATCTTCATCAACATCTTCACCAGCACCATCTCATCTCAAACCCTAGTTCATCTCTTGTATTCAATCTTTGTCTCAAAACCTCAGATTGGTACCTGTGGGTTGCTAGTAGTGTTGATTACATCTTGTAGTTGATGCTAGTTGGTTTATTTGGTGGAAGATTATATGTTCAGATCCTTAATGATATTCAATACCCCTCTGATCTTGAACATGAATATGATTTGTGAGTAGTTACTTTTGTTCTTGAGGACATGGGAGAAGTCTTGTCATAAGTAATCATGTGAATTTGGTATTCGTTCGATATTTTGATGATATGTATGTTGTTGCTTACTTTAGTGGTGTCGTGTGAACGTCGACTACATGACACTCCACAATCTTTGGGCCTAAGGGAAGGCATTGTGGAGTAGTAATTAGATGATGGGTTGCTAGAGTGACAGAAGCTTAAACCCTAGTTTATGCGCTATTCCGTAAGGGGCTGATTTGGATCCATATGTTCCATGCTATGGTTAGAGTTATCTTAAATCTTCTTTCGTAGTTGCGGATGCTTGCGAGAGGGGGTAATCATAAGTGGGAGGCTTGTTCAAGTAAGAACAACACCCAAGCACCGGTCCACCCACATATCAAATTATCAAAGTAGCGAACGCGAATCAAACAAACATGATGAAAGTGACTAGATGAGAATTCCCATGTGTCCTCGAGAACTCTTTGCTTTATATAAGAGATCGTTCCAGCTTGTCCTTTGCTACAAAAAGGATTGGGCCACCTTGCTGCACTTTATTATACTTGTTACTTGTTACAAATTATCTTGCTACCGAAACTATCTGTTACCGCTACTTTTAGTACTTGCAGAGAATCCCTTGCTGAAAACCGCTCGTCATTTCCTTCTGCTCCTCGTTGGGTTCGACACTCTTACTTATCGAAAGGACTACGATTGATCCCCTATACTTGTGGGTCAGCACCCACCCATGATGAACCAGAGCGCATAAAGAAATGCAATTCCTTAATGTCTCTCTATATGTGGCGCACATGCTTTTTCGAAACTAAGGTAGGAACATTAGCTGACCAATTAAACGTTCTCTGTTTTAGTAATATCAGCATCATATCAGATTCGTATTTGAACAACTAAGCTTTGGAAATATGAGTGGCATGTTGTTTCGCTTGATGGGTTGAGGAGCAGTGCTGGCAGGACACGAAGCACCTAGGATGATGGTAGTGAATATAAATGGGGAAAACCATAAGTATTGCGAGTATAGTGTTGAGCGTACCATGGCGGACCTGAAGGTGCAAAGGGGACAAAGGCTACTTCGCAAACAATGTTTGCTTTCAACTCAGAAGTAAGATTCTAAGTGATGGACAAGAAATCATAGTAAAGCACTGGCGATCTATTTTCTGGCTGAGATAAATAACTTGAGCAGATATGAAAGAGTACCACCTCTGTTGCGATGCCGTGTAGGCATCTGCTGAGAAGTTGAGGGTGCTACGATGGCTGTCGGCAGCGTGGAAGCAGATCTGGCAGGGCAGACGATGGCGGCGGGGGATATGTCCTGGTGTGGTGGGCGAGACGGTCGTAGGAGCGGCCCCGGCAAGGTGGATGACGGCGCGGATGAAGCGAGAGGACGCGATGCAAGGATCCTGGTTTGGAGCCGTGGATGAGAGACATCGATCTCTTGTAATGGACGACGATGTCGGGGTATCAGCTCCGACATGGTGGAGGAGGACGGCGGCAGATGGGGTGGCGGATGGAGGAGGCTGGGGTGGAGAGGATGTTTCGGCGCCCATGGAGTATGAATGGGGAAATTGAGGGAGAGAGGTAGGGGGAACCATGTCTTTGGGACGCGCTTGTCTCAGATGCGGGGAAAGTTACAAACTTAACCCCCGTTTAAAATTTCAGACATCAGAGCGATATTGGTCGGTTGGGGATACGACGGTAATCTCGCATACCCCGAATATTTGTCGAGAGTGATTTCGGCCGAGGAGAGTTTGTTTTGGCGCCCATTGTTGGCGCCCACCGTGTATGAATCGGGGTGAGAGCCGATTTCGCCCGAGGAGAGACTGTGTTTTGGCGCCCACCGTGTATGAATCGGGGTGAGAGGCGGTTATGTCACGTTTAAGTGAAATTACAAACCTACCCCTATCGAGGCCTATAGAAATCGAGCCGATAGGCTTTGTGTATCAGGGATAGGCAGTAATTTCCATCTCCCAAAATTTCTTTTCGGGTGGTTACAGCCGAGGAGGGACTAGGTGTTTTGCCGCTTCGTTCAAATTTTAGGAGAATGTAAGTTTCACGTTTACTGTGCCAACTAAATTCGAATCCATTTTGTATTCTTTTTTTTCTAGACAGGATCCATTTTGTATTCGAACTCAAATCTATATACATAATTTATATATATATACTTTCAAAAGCACAACACCCTTTATACATAAATATGGTTTACAAATGCCATGATCTCAAATTCATAAGGTTGAATCCACCTTAAGTTGAATTCAAATATTTGAAACCGTATATAATGTGTTTGACACGCAACATATAGTGTAATCCCATTTAGACATGAATTGCATAAGCCATGCATTGTCTCTAATTAAAAAAATCTATGGATCACTAATATCAATAAATTAAATAACATTACATGTGTCTCCAAATTCAAATGAATATGCATGTTTGATAGACCAATTTTTGTTCTGATATTATCGATGTCTTGATCTCTAATTTAAATATTTGATCCCATTTAATCCAAATATTCGTCTCATATAGCAATCACTCATGCCCTTATATGTATCTCTAGACCCGTACGCCTTCACTATCTCTCGGGTATCTCTCGTGCTCCTTGTATATATCTCTCTGGATAGCAGTCTATTTTCTTCATCACACACTAATAGTACTCTCTCCCACGACCTTCGCTCTATCTCTCTAGGTATATCTCGCTCGCTACTATGTCTCTCTAACTATTATTCTCCCTCTGAAATCTCTTTCTCTCCCACAAACACAAACTCCGTCTCCCGGGGTCTCATTTCTCTCTACTATTCCTCTGTATGCCGCTCACACACACCCTCTTTCTCCAGAGATGTCTCGCGCTCCCTATGTCTCTGTAGCTACGACTCTCCCTCTTAAATATCTTTCTCTCTCACAAACACAAACTCAGTCTCCCGGGGTCTCATTTCTCTCCACTATTCCCGTGTATGTCACTCACACACACCCTCTCTCCCTAGGGATATCTGGCCCTCCCCATGTCTCTCTAGCTACGACTCTCCCTCTGAAATATCTTTCCCTCTCACAAACACAAACTCCATCTCTCGGGGTCTCATTTCTCTCTAATATTTGCTTGTATGCCGCTCACATGCACCCTCTCTCTATCTCTCTCTCACACACAACACTCACCCTTCCGATCCACTCGACTCTTATCTCACACACACACACTAGCCGATCTCCCTCTAACTAGCAACCTCTCTCTCTATCTCTCTCTCACAAACAACACTCACTCTTCCGATCCACTCGACTCTTATCTCACACACACACACTAGCCGATCTCCCTCTAGCTAGCAACCTCTCTCTCTCTATCTCTCTCTTTCTCCATCAACCTTCTTTCTAGGACGCACTCTCGCTTCCTATCATGCCCACTATATCTCTTTCTCTCTACATGCATCTATTGGTCGATCTCTTTTGCACACACATTTTGTCTCGCTCTCTCTGCTGGCCATATATGTATACTCCAACTCACGTCATTCTCTCTTAAAGACAAAAACACACGCTCCATCATCGAGCCTTCTTCCCTCCACATCTCACATGCATGTGTCGATCTGTTTTGCACAGACATTGTGTCTCGCTCTCTCTGTTGGCCATATATGCATACTCCACCTCACGTCACTCTCTCTTAAAGACAACAACACTCCCTCCACATCTCACATGCATGCATATTGTGATATCGATCCATGCATCTCTCCCATCCTTGATCTTATGACTTATGTCTCCTCTCTTTTATCTCGATCATGCGCGCGCGCACACACCCCCTCTATCCATGTATATATGTATACCTCTCGCACATGCATGTTATAGGTCTCATCTCTCTCCATACGTAGTTAATTACCCCCACCCCTAGCCCCACCCCGCCTCGAATCTCTCTCTTCTTTCATGCACATATGACTTCCGTCTGGATGGGTCTCTTCTCTAAAACACACACTCACACTTATCTATCTCCCTCTAGCTATCTCTCTCTCTCACTCCCTCCCTCTATATCCCTGAAACCAATAAGACCATCCCTTCATTTAATTCCCACACCTACATGCACCATTAATAGTACTCTTCCTTGGTGTCTCTTGAACAAACGTGTTATCTCGATGTCCATCCCTCTCACACGCACACGCCTTCTCTTCCCTCTCTCCGGTCCTCTTATCTCTCACCCCCCCTAGTTAGGCCTCTGCCATACACATCACCTCTCTTTGATGGACCCACACACACTTAATTACTTTCCCTACCGACGACTCCATTTCACACTCTCTCTCTCTCTCTCTCTCTCTCTCTCTCTTTTCTCTTCTCTCTTTCACACAGTCTCTCTATACGACCAAACACACACACATGCTCTAGGTGGAGTATTTGTCCCTACCACACCTTTCGTCCAACCTTCCCCGTCTGATTATCAATCACCATAATCTACTTATAACCTAGACAAATTCCACTGTAATATAGTTAGCAAACTTCTCATCAAAATATGACGCAAATCACGAGCAAGAATCGACAAATTTTTATTCACACAATCACATTAATATGGTCAGGTAAATCACAAGCTAACGTACCATTATACTAATATTTATATCCCGTTGCAAAAGGTGGAGTACATATCCGAAGAGTAGAGGCGCACACACACTCCATGTCTCAGAATCTCACACACGTGTGAGTTACGTGATGCACCCAAAACAGACCCCTATGTGTACAATTTCTGCATGCATAGGTACATGTGATGGAGCGCATTTATTTAAGCCGAACGGTGAACCCAAACACTAGACGCATTCATTCCCTGCTACCTCTTCTCCACTCACCATCGCCCGGTAGCCATGGATCGGCAGAAGGTAACGACATACGCCATGCTTGCGCCGGAGTGGCGCTTTGAGCTGCTTCCGGAGATCTAGAGGCAACGCGAAGCCTGGATCGCAGCCGGCCTGCCTCCAGACTCGCCGGAGCCGGAGGAGGAGGCTGGGGAGGCGGAGCAGGATGCGGCCATGGAGGACGCGGAGCCGGAGGAGGAGAATGACGACGCGACTCTGGAACGGGAGGACGATGACGCGGGCGAAGTGGAGCCGGAGGAAGAGGATGACGACGACGCGGGCGAGGCGGAGCTGGCACCACCGACTGCAGGCTTCACCATGGTGGACGCCATGGCGGAGTTGTCCCAAGCGGAGGCCGCGGCGGAACAGCAGGCCATCCTCGAGTCCATCCAGTCGGAGGCTGAGGTGGAATCCAACCGCCGCTTCCTCCGCCAGCGGGAGGGGGGATCAACGAAATGTTCGCCAAAATGGAGGAGGAGCAGGAGGAGCTGGAGTTGCAACATGCGGCCGTCTACCCATCTTCGATGACGAGTAGTGTGGTCTAGCTTAAGTTATGTGCGTAGTTCTACGTAATATTGCATGCTTTGTATGGATTTGAGATATCTAATATACGTGCTACTCCCTCTTTCTGGTTTAAAGGGCTCATCTCAAAAAATAGATTTCCATTATATTTGGCTCACGTTAAGTCCAATTAAGTTAAAAGGGCTTTGAGTCTCATGCCACATTTAATTAATAGAGATAAGAGAAAGGAAATTAGTGGTCATGCATGCATCTTTTTGTAGTACTGTACTGGACTTGGATGTGGTGAAGGAAATACTCCCTCCATTTTTATTTACTCCGCATATTAGGTTTGTCTAAAGTCAAACTTTATGTACTTTCAACAAGTTTGTAGAAAAATATATTAACATATACAGCACCAAATCAATATCATTGGATTCATCATTGCATATATTTTCACATCATATAAATTTGTTACTGTAAATGTTCATATTGTTTTCTAGTACAAACTTGGTCAAACTTTATAAAGTTTGACTTTAGTCAAAGCTAATATGCGGAGTAAATAAAAATGGAGGGAGTACTATATTAGGGTTGACCGGTCGTTGCCCGCGGACGTGCCCGGGCGGTGGAAGAGGAAGGAGAAGAGAAGCGGGTTGTGGAGTACATCAGCCGCAACACGAGCTCCAAGGAACTTTTGTGCCAAACAATGCATATGTAACTACTACTCAGGCCTTTAGGTTGCGTGTAGATGACATGGCTACAACATGCAGGCTGACGGCCTACTGCTCCGCCTCGCACGTTTTTTTGGCCATGCAAGATTTGCATGCAGGCATGTCACGCACGAGAGAGTATCTGATGCTACCGAGGCTTATGTGCTACGAGAGAATATCTGGTGCTCCCGGAGCACCAAAGCTTAGGTGCTCCGATGCGACCTCGGTCGTTGGATCGTGATCCAATGGGCAGCATCATGGGGATGTGGACCAAAGGGTTATTTTGGGAATGTTCAGGGCGTTTTCTGCAAAACATTCATGCTGGATTTGTCTTTTTTGTTTCTCAATGTGTATTTGGAATTTTGATTTGAAAATTTTAGGGATTGTAAACTGATGTGATGTCAACATCCACAATTTGTTTCAGATTTTTTTTTTGAAACATTTAGATGTGCATTTTGAAAATTTGGAGCATGGGAGCACCAAAATGGATGGGAGCACTAGATATTCTCCCTAGGTGCTACTGTGATACGGGCTCCTAGGCTTTTTTTTTGCAAATGTTGCAGAGTTACTGGGAGCCGTTTGATCTGAGAATCTGACGGCCCAGAAACTCGTATCACGGTAGCACCTAAGCCTTGGTAGCACTAGATATTTTCCTTGTCACGCACGTAGTTGTCGAAGTCGTGCTCAAAAAAGGGCGACGAGGTCCGCTAGCCCGCGTTGGTCAGTGCACCCGGAAAACAAACCAATCCCAGTCGCCGTAAATGTCGTGCATGCTTTAATTATGGGCTAGTGGATGGACGCGAACGTACCATACAACGAACCTCCAGCCGGCTCCCTGATCTCAAATATAAACCGCACTAGTGCACTACTGCTAATGCGCACCCGCTGAACATCCTTTCCAAAGGGTCGAAGCCCTGCGGTTACCATCTCCTCTCGCCTAAACCAGTTCCCAAAGGGAGAAGGCAGTTCATCGCCATTGCCATGGATTCCCAAGGCGGTGGTGTTTCTCGTCCTCGTCGAGGTTGGGAGACCTTGGACGACGATGCTTTGGGGGAAATCATAACTCGCTCTGATTTCCTTACATCCGCAAGACTCAGCGGTGCTTGCACCAAATATTTTAAGACGGTGCGTAAATATGCGTGGGAAAAGGCCATGCTAGTTGGTCTGCCATGCGTCCTTGAGGACGAGGATGTTTCCTGGGGGGTCTCCCCAGCACGGCGTGGTCGTAGTTGCAAGTTGACACCCCTTGAGATGCTGACATTGAGGGGTACTCGGATTTTGTCCGATGAGCAGGTCAGTGATGAGTTTGATCACGTAAATGTATTCTAAAGACTAGTTCAGTGTTCCATTTCATAATTACCCCGCTGCCCACTGTTGCACAGGTTAGGCTTGGTGCCAATGGAGATTGGCTTGCATACGTACGGGAGGGTACCAACATCAATTTGCACAACATTCACACCAGTAAGACCGTTCCCGTCGAACCTTTGTCCAGGATTGGGATCGGCCATGCAATGGGGCACCTTCTGAATTGGTACAATGGAACCACGGTGAGTTTGAAGGAGATAGCAATCCCGGAGGCCCCGACAAGGTCGTGCGGCAACAAAGATTACTCTCTCATCGCGGTGTTCGACATTGCGATTGCTTTCACAAAACATCCTGCACATGGCGGTCAAAGCTAGACCATGCTGTCTGCGGCCGATTTGTTGTCATAAGAGTACGAAGACGTCGTGCTCCTTTTAGACCGCATCTTCACGGTGACAAACCAGGGGACTTGTTTCATATGGGACACATCCTACGGTATACTCCCTCTCTTTCGGTTTAATATGTTTAGTTTTTTCATTTTATAAGTTTCAACTTTATTGCTCCCCATCACATGTTCAAATTTCAAGGTGCATTAAATCGTTGCATGCAAGGATTAACAGAAAACTCACCAATGCATGTAGTTTTTTTTGGCCATTTATTGGTCACGCATGCATGCATTGCAATATAAGTTTTTAACCATAATTTTTTAGGAAATTGAGTGCATTAACTGAGTACTTTTGCAAACTATGAAATCAATACCACCACGCCCGCGTCTGACTGCCCTGGCCCACCCAAACCCCCTCCCTCGCCCGTGCGTGCTTCCCTCCTGAAACGGTCAGCGCCGCATTCATACTCGGGCAGAGCGGACGCGACCTCTCACTGGCATCGGCTTTGAAGTAGCGCGACGGTCGATAGAGCGCCTCTTCTCAGTGCACGCGACTGCTCCGCGTTGAAACGACACCACGGCCGGCCGTCCGCCCGTCCGCCGCCCACATTAATGACACGCGGTTGCCGAGGAACCTACTCCGGCGCCACCCGTCCATCCGCCTGCCGCCGCTCATTGCCATTCGCCCGCTATATAAACTTCAGCCCCGGCCATAGCTGGAGTCATCCTCCTCTGGTCCCTTTCTCCTCTCGGCACCACTCCCACCATGGCCTCCTCGCGCTCCAAAGCTCTCTGGGATAGACTGTTGCCGGAGCAGAAGAAGGACATTGGCAGCTCCGCCCCGGCCGCGCTCCGCTTCCATGATCACGAAGCCGGCACGTCTGCGCAGGCACCGCCGACATCGAGGAAGAGTAGTGCATGGTAGGTCGCTGCCTCTCGGGTCCCAGGAAGGCCACCGCTTCTCCCCTCCCGTCGAAGCTAAGCTCGTTGGGCATAACAACGAGGTCAATTTTCGAATTGCCGGCGACGTGGAGGCGGAAATCTTCACTTCCTGGAGCTTCGGAGGAGGAGCTTACGGAGGCAGAGCTGGAGAGCGCTGACTCAGAACAGGAGAAGGCGAAGGCAATAGCCGGAGCTTCAGGTCTCGAGGCTCATAGTTGGACATGGGGGACGGGCGCCGACGATCATTTAGAATAGGTTTAGAGTAGGTTTTAGTCCGGTTTGTATGAAAAATGTAATGAATTTCATCCGGTTTATATGAAAAGTTTTTCAAAGGTAATGAATTTCGTCCGGTTTATATGTATTCTGCCGTGTTTGCATGAATTTAGTCCGGTTATTCATATAGTTGTCGAAAGGTATGCAGGCAGCATTGGATGGCAGCCTCGTGTCCGCGGACAGATGCCGGAGTAAATTTGGGGGGTCAGCGTTGGAGATGCCCTAACCATCATGGTGTAATCCCTAATAGTGCTCCACTATTTTGCAAGGAAAAGTCAACCCCCAATCAAAATCAGATCGCCGATCGTGGATGTGCACGGGGCATTCGGTCTCACTTGGAACGTTGTAACTGACGACACCCAGTTGGGACGTACTATATTAGCAGTCATTACCCATGGTACCATTGAAGGGCAGCAAGGTGCCACGATCTATCACGATCGAACCCTGATCATGTACCCAGGTAATCCATTCTCTCCGATCTAAGACTACTAGAGCCAGGAGCTAGAGTATATCTTATTGCCATGTCATCTTATAACATTTCAGTACATGTCTCGTTATACTCCATGAGGAGTAGTTCTTTTCTTTTTTTGATTGATTGGGATAGTCATCGACGCAACATTATAATGCCAGTTATAATTAGCAATTTCAATTCCGCAATGTACTGGCTAGTGAGCCTGAATCCCATCCAATAAAAAAAGTACTACTACTACTAGGACTCCTCCTACTTTAATTAATATACATGGCCCACGTCATGCTCTCAAATTGTTTCTTCTAGCTCGTGCCGCAGCTGGCTCTAATCTACTCCTACTAGTCTGCTTCCCTTCCCTATCATAGAAATAAGGAAATATAGAATATTTTATTTTAATCCTTATCCTCTACTTACGTCACCTTATTGTACTTGCTGCACAACATTTATCCTGCATGGACCTTGACCATGCCCGTCACCATGTATCCAGGTTTGAGATGCCAGGTGTACCAGATGAACGGCTGCGTGTTTGACCCCCGTGATGCTACGTGGGTGCAGAGGAACACACTTGGAGAGTACTCGGTTTTCATTGGGGATAGCTACCCCATAGTGAAAACGATGCCACCTTCCGTGCACGACACCGACGGCCTGCCGTTCATGAAGAGTGGGTGCGTTTTTATTGCACACTGCTGGATTAATATCTTGAAGGCCCCTATCCCTGACTTATGCCGCTTTAGCTTGGATGAGTCTCCATCGTGGGGAGCCACACTAAAAAGCTGCGATGATATGGATTCTCGTTGCCCTCCGTTATGGATCGTGCCATCTATGAAGAACACCTGGGACTGGAACTATGCGATGGACATGTACCCAGGCACATACGAACCTGAGTAATGTATCGCAGTAAATATAGGTGAAGTAGCCAGGCACAAATAGTATGAACCTGCGTGGTATGTTGGCATTTGTCTTTTATAACATACTAGCACTAAATGTTACGTGCAATGCACGTTGATGTTATGATGTGTGTGCCTACGTACTCTACTATATTAATAGCAGGCACATATTAGGTTGGATATTTGTTTACGTATATGGTCCGAGACCTTCCAACTAGACATGTCTGTCTCTCCGGGTCGCACTTTGTATCATTATATACTACGTGTGGTCTCCGACCCTCCAACTACACAGTCAAATCACCCACAAAGAAAAACCGAACGGTCATATCACCTATGCTGCCGTGTTTCGCACTCCTTCCTCGTAGAGTGGAGATGCTTGCTTTCATAAAAATGGAAGAAGTGGAGACGCCCTACTACGCTATTCATGTCCTCGTCCTTTCGCTGACATGTGGGACATCCAGCATGTGCCAAGCAGCAATTTATCCCCGTATCTTGATCTCTAGGCTACGTGTCGGACTTAAGACATGTCTGCCATATGAACCACTGCACACCAAGCAGCAGGCGTGGTGAGCAATCTTCAAATCATAAAGTCATTAAAAAAACAGTATGAACCACTGCACATGCAAGTTCACTGGGCTCCCATGTTTCCCACTCCTCCGTCGTAAGAGTGGAAACGCTAAAAATAAGAAATAAATAAAAAATAGCAGTGACACTCTACCACACAGTTTCCTTGCTTCTCCTCCATAGCGGGTGGAATACTTTCATTCGCCGACACGTGGGACATCCACCATTCGGGTCCACTTGCCATGCACCAAAATTAGAGTGCATCATGCAGAACTGCAGGGGAGACTCGCCCCGGTCGTAGCGCTACAGTAATAACGACTAATGAGCCGTCAAATCACAAGGCCCCACCTATCCAACTGTAAGTTGCTCGGATGAAGCAACCCTCATTTCACTCTTCGTTGAATCCGCTTCTTCAAGAAAGCTACTGTAGCATCAATACTGCTAGTACACGCGAAGACTAGACGACACTGTGGCAGCACAGCATATGAACATTGTCCGTGACATGAAGGGAAGATGGTTCCAGAAAATAATATTCCCTCACTTCCAGTTATAGGGATCAATTCAAAAAATCTAAACCAACCAAATGGTGAGTATTTTTTTTTGAAACAGATGGTGAGTGTTTACCAATGTATTAATTGCAACGCATGCATGCGTGACCAATACTATGACCAAGAAGTATACATGCATTGGTCAATTTTATCTTAATCCTTGCACTCAACGATTTCATGAACCTTGAAATCTAAACATGTGAGTGGGAGCAATTAAACTAAGACTTACAAAATGTAGCAGGATTCTTCCCGGGATTATGTCAGGACCCCGATCCTAAGTCACACCGGTCTAGCATGTAACACATCATATCACTTTGCGGCCTCACGCACGGTAACCCACGGCTGCCGCCTTTACCTGGGCCGGGACCGTTTGCGCGTTTTGGCTCACATATATGATTGTGTCGCTAGCATCCATGTGATAGAGAACCCGGGACGACATGACTAGTCGTAAACCAAGGTGACACAAACTTACAAGGACATGCATACATGACCCAGCAATGCACGTGTCGGCCAGCAGCGAGTGTAACCAGGCTGTAGCAAGCTATCAGGACTCCGGTAAACACCGCGTGACATTTCCCCGTAGGGACAGACACAGGAGCAAAGAAGGACACATGCCGGTCAATCCATGTGTTCCGGATGGAAGCACTAGGAGGCATTTCCCCATAAGGAAGGCTACCAAGAATAAACAACTAGGTGTCGGATCCCACACATACCAAAGCATTTCAATAACATACACACAATATGCTCGATATGTGTAGATATAACATGGCATCACAACATAACTCTATGACTCAAAGTATTTCTTTAAGAGGCTCCGAGGAGCCTTACATAGCATGATAATACAACCATGGGTCTCATGACCCAACATACAAAGTCATACAAGCAACAACCGGAAGCATAACCTGTCTGAGTACAGATAGCTGAAAAGAAAGAAGGCTAGAAAGCCTGTCTATCTACAAGACCCTCAATAGGAGCCAAACCTCTGTCTGGGATTCCCAAGCTAATCGTCGAAGCCCACGTGGAACTACTAGTGAGACCAGAGTCTCCTCTGCAAAACATAAATTAAGCAAACGTGAGTACAAATGTACTCAGCAAGACTTACATCAGAACTAACTACATATGCATCAGTATCAACAAGGGGGTTGTGGAGTTTAACTGCAGCAAGCCAGCTTTGACTCAGTGGCTATCCTGTACTATGACTACCAGTAACTTCTTTTGGGAGAGAGCGCACACGAGTCCACATAGTCACCACACCAAAACACCACTATGGATCCGCTCCCGTCTCCCTACGAGAAGGCCATCCATAGCACTCACGCTTATCTTGTGTATTTTAGAGTATCCATTCAACTTGTTTATGAACAACGTAAGCTTCCAAGTAGTCCATATCTGCGGACGCGACTATTCGAATAGATCTTTAACCCTGCAGGGGTGTACTTCTTCACACATGCTTTCCCCACTTACCGCCATGTACACGTCATGTATCTCAGCAACCTTCAAGCGGAAGCCTGGTGAGGGTGTCGGCCACGACCTGACTAACCACACAAGTCTCTAGTCTAGGTTTATCGCCTATTTGAGTCCACTCCGCAAGGAAGTCCGGCCGAAGTTTCCAATACGGCCCCAAACGATGAGTGCAGGGTTCCCAAGAGCACCATTCGGGTGTCACTTGGTACACCGTGCCTCAGTGTCTCTATTACAACATAGCCCACCCCTAGGGTCAGCACTACGCATGGCCACCAACACATGTCCTACAAACACCAGAAACTAGTTGCAACTCCTGGACAGAGATCAAGGCGATTAATAAGTCGAGAGAGCTTGGAGCGCCCGGAGCCCAGTGTGTGGTAGTAGCTATTCTTGGATCACAAACACGGAACTCAGTTCCTGAGGACGGTCCCAATGAGACAACCCACCATGTACTCCTACATGGCCTCTTACCGCTACCTTTACCAAATCGTGTTCTGACGCTTAGCTCTCAACAGTAGGACATGTTCACCACCATTCCAATCCATCCCAGATGAATCAGACCTAACACAACTCTAAGCATAGCACGCATAACAAGCAAGCATGAATGAGTAGGCACATCATGGCTCAAACATCTCCTACTCATGCTAGTGGGTTTCAACTATTTACTGTGGCAAAGACAGGTCATGCAGAGGAATTGATTCAACTATCGCAACATGTAACAGTTGAATCATTGTTGTCCTAATGCAGTAAAAGAGAGAAAGAGCGAGAGAGTGGGGTTGTATCGGAGTGACCAAGGGGGTTTGCTTGCCTGGCACTTCTGAAGATAGTATAGCTCTTCGTCAGTGTCAACGATCACATCGTCGGAACAACATCTACTGAGGGAGAACAAACACCGGCAACATAAAAAGGGAACCACAATCAATGCAATGCACATCCAAATGAACGACATGTCATATTAAGGTACTGAATTGACCTAGGGCAATGGTTAGCCATATTACTTGAAGTGGAATTCAAACTTACATTAAATTCCTACTCCAAATGTTATTTCAAAAATTGCCCTAATCATCATTTGTCCTATTCAGTGAGGTTAACTTGTTCAAACATGCATGAAAGTGCCATAAACAGATTCTTCATATATTTTTGATAATTTTTCATATATAAATTATTTCAATCTGAGTTACGGTTGAATTTCTGTGAATTTTTGAAGTTTTAACTAATTTCTGGAATTTCCAGGATTATATTTAATCCAGAAAATCATTAATGACGTCAGCACTGCGTCATGCCTGCGTCAGCTGGTCAACTGAGCTGACCAGGGTCGAACCTGACCAGTGGGTCCCGCACGTCAGTGTAACAGGGTCAGCAACACAGGCTGACCAGTGGGCCAGGTCAACGCTGACGTGTCAACGGGCAAGCCTGACGTGTGGGGTCCACACGTCAGTGGCACAGGGAGTTAAACTAGTTTAATTAAAACCTAACTAATTAACATGGGTTTAATTAGTGGAAGGGGCCCACCTGTCATTGACCCAAAGGGTCATTAGTGCTAAACTAATTACAGCGGTTAGCGCTTAACCAGGGTTTGGCCGGCGTTTAGCCGCCGGCGAGGGCGTGCACGGCGGAGGGCATCGGGAACGCCACTCCGACGGCCATTTGCACGGCGGGGAACAGCTACGGGACCCTGGACATGCGCCGCATCCAGTGGGGCGAACGCCTGGGCGAGGGGTGACCTGAGCTCGCCGGAAGCGAGCCCGTGGCGGCGGCCGGAGCTCGGGCTCGAACGGAGGCGGCGTTGCAGCATGCAAGGAAGCAAGCTGGGGTGCAGGTCGGGTTCGTAGCGATGCCCGGAGCACATCCACGTACTCGGACGTGGTGTTTGCCCACTGTAACGACGGAGACAACATGGACGCCGGCGGTGAGCTCACGGGTGTGGAAGGGGAGCTAGCTAGAGGGCGACCGAGAGAGAGAGAGGCGAGGGGAAATGAAGAGGGGCTCACAACAAGTAAGATGGTGTAGACGGCGGGGCCGGGGAGGCTCGGGACGGCACGAATCGAGCAACGGCGTTCGTCGGGCAGAGGTTGAAGACGACAGCATTGGCGACGCTACGGTGCGTCCCGGCTTGCGTAGCTCGGCAGAGACGAAGAGGGCAACGAGGCGGTTCTTCTGAACACGTCGAAGAGGCGAGGGGTGGCCGGTGGACACGGCTATGGTGATGGCGAGCTCGGGCGTGGTTCGGCCATGGCGACGAGAGGCGAGGAAGAGAGCAGGGGGCGAGTGAGGAGGCTAGGGCGTTTTCCAGGCGTGGATAGGCTCGAGGGGGAAGCCGCCAGCGTGAAGCTGGAGGTGGAAGCCTCCCAGCGCGTGCGCGCGAACACGCCTCTGCCAGTAGGCAGAGGTTGAAGATGGCTGTGCCCCTGGTGGGCTGGGCCGGCTTGCTGAGCCGCTAGGTGAGCGCCAGGTAAGCTTTCTCTCTCTGTCTGCTTTCAATTTCTTATTTATTTCTGTTTTCTAATACTGCAACTCTGTTTTGATTTAAATAAAATACCAAAACATTTTCAAAACTCCTAAAAATAATTGTGGGCACATGTTGCAATATTTCCAACAACCCTCAACCATTATCAGGATTATTTGAGCATTTAAAACATTTATAGCATTTAAATGCCCAAATCCAAATACTTTATGATTTAATTCAAAAATCTAGGATGACCTAGTAAAATGTGCACCATTTTTGGCAGAGGTTTTCAATCAATTCAAAAATGATGAACTTTTTTGAAGGGCATTTTGGGTTCATTGAAAAATATTTTAAGTTGAACCTATTTGAAATTCATTTGGTGCTAGGGTTTATCAGTCCCAATTTCAAATTCATTTGAAATTTAAACATGATGCATGGATGCTGATGCAACTAATTACAAGCAATTTCTAGGGCTGTGATAGCTCACCCCCACTAAACAAGAATCTCGTCCCGAGATTCAAGACGTAGGGTAAGAGAAAGGGGACACAAAACTAGCACAATCTTCACGATCCAAATTGCATTTTTGAAGATGTTGATTCATTGCATCATGTTGATCTTGACGTCTTCTATTTCAAGATCTTCATCCAAAAATGACAACGGAAGAGAGGGGAGCTCTATAGGATTCAATTCTTTACGAAGATCGGGCAACTCACGATCAACTCGTGGAATGAGACGCAATAACATCTCTCGAGCTGAGACACAAAACACACAACATGACTGATGGAAAGGAGTAGATGACGAAGGTTTAATTTGGCAGGCAAGAGTTCCACGCTTGAGTAAGATGGTGCATGGTTTCAAAGTAGCGAGGAAATAATTGCCATGATTCCATGACGGGGCACCCTAGAGAAGGTGACTCGTAGAATTATTCCCTTAAGTGGCAAAAAGAATTACTTTTGATACATAGATCATTGAAACTCTCTATACCAGCCTAAGGCAATTCACAATGATCATTTGAAGGAGTTCGAAAGAATGGCATACTCAGACTAGAATGGATGACGTGGACTACCTTGTTGAAGACAACACAATGGATGATTTTGGCTTATCATCGGAAATGGATGGGACCCATGGTAAGTCCACCTTTGAAGATGATCCTGAACAGTAATTACTGAGAAGGCAACCCATGGAAAAATGGCTCAATGGCTGGTGCAAGCTGGGAACAAAATGCAAATGCTGGAAATGATTCTAGTAACTGGGGAGGAAGCTCAACAGTAGAGAGTGTTTCCACTGTTTGAATGGTTATAGAATAATCGAAGGAAACTGAGGGCACATTCCATCTAATGCCGACAATAAAACCTAGTGCTTGAGCATGCTCTCAAGAACTTGAGCATTTCCATATTCATCAGGGTTTTACCAACATCTATACCAAGATCCTGGTACACCTCATACTACCATGATGAATAGTGATGGAGGATGCAGATGCAAAGGAAGACAACACATTCTCAGATTTCACCCTGGCTAAGCCTAGAGAACGAAATCTGGATGATCGACCAAGAGACATTTAGCACTCCGCTTCTAATGTTCTCCTTGATGTACTAGATACCACGATCATGCTTAGAGGCATCATCGATATGGTCATCAAGTAAAGGTCGGACTTCAGGAGCACAAAGAATCCATAAGGAACAACTTCTAGAATAAGTCATATGAAATCCTCATGAGGGAGTGGATGATATCTTGACTCGGCAAGAAGGCCACTACATTGACGTACCAGGTTTACAGAGAAACCAAGATTATAAATCTTTGAAACATCCCAACCATCATATCTGCCTGAGATTCAGATCTGGTTGGTGACAAGATGCTTCAGACTCGGCATGTCTGAAAAGGAAAGTTTGCAACCCAAATCGATGAGATGACATTGCAAGATTCTCAGGAAATGAACTACAACAGCAACTCTAAAACATGAGTTGGATTGCAAGATGCATGTGAACACACTGTCCATGACAATCATGACCACATAGAAGTCTTACAACAAAACACTATCGAGTTCTAGTTGGGAACAATCATCGAGGATATCGAAGTCCTTACATAAATCCGGATTAGCTCTTAAGAAGGAACTCCTTCTCCTTGAACAAATCAATCAGTGGCTTGGTGTGCTAGGGGATACATATGGAATGGAGGTAGCGAGCCTATCAAACCATAGAATACTTCACACATGCATGACTGACTTGGGATGATTCCAAATGAAGCAAAACAACTTTCTCGAATTCACGGCGGCAACTTGCTTCGAATGCACATGAACTAGAGGAAGTCACTTCTTTCACCATGACATATACTTAATGGGCTAGCACGAAGATAATGCTTTCAAAAGTTTCCAACACTAGTTTGATGTTCAACACGAATCATGGAGAAGACAAAATGCTGTTGAAGGGCTCAACAACAAATCATTGAGATTTCCATGAAGATGGAATTCCACAACTTTGTGAACAAAGCGATAGCATTGGTCAGACCCAAAGATATAAAATGGTGTATGCCCGAGGAAACAACCACGAGTGTACCACATTACGAAAATTGTTGGTTCTGATTTTGATTTGGCGATAGCCCATACTCAAATCAAAGATTGGATAAGACAATAGGTCCAACAACTGAACATGAAGGTCAATCGATGAAGATATCATCTTTCTTCAACACACACACACACACACGATATCCCTTTGGGATGAACTAAGTCGGACAAGCTTTTATCTTCCAACTCTCCAAGTTGTTGTTTAGCTTAACCAACTAGCTCAGGGGTATCCAACATAGATTCTTGGAGTAGAGGTGGCTTCTTGGGGAAACCAACTTGATCATGAACTCAACATAACGGTCAGGGGACAACTTGGTAATACTTCCGAGAAGATATCCGGAATATGACGAACCATAGATATGTTATTAAGCTCGAGAACAATCTTGCTTTTCAGGGCAAGACGATATGGTCGAAAGAGCAAGGGATTGGCACAATCCTAACCTATTGACCGGAGAGTGCACCAGGAAACATAGACTAGGTAGCACGATCAACCTAGAGTGATGATTGATAACCAACACGCTAAGAATGAAATTATTGTTCATTAACTACCAAGCAACAGGGTTGCTAGGAGTGTTGATTTCACACATCATGGTTCACTTGTCGGTATTCCGGTTACAAAACACGGAGATCGAGGAATGAATAATGATGGCGAGAAGTATCACTATACCAAGAAGTCATAAGAGGTTGTACAATTCCCATGAAATTCATGACATAAAGACGGTAATAATCCAGGGTAGAACAAAACAAAAATTGGATTGGCATTTCGATCTGCGGAATACAATTACTTCGACCCAATCCAAGAAATGGATGGGTGCTGGAGTTTGTTTCTCCTAGGCATTCTGAAATAGAGTGGCTTGACGGACCTCAGGGATAGCATGCACCGATGACACGAATGCATGACATACTCCTAACTATCAACTAATAGACAAAGGTCGAAGTACAATTAAGGAGGGACAACTCAAAGGAACCATATGATTTTCTGAGTTGTGGATGCATAGACTAACATGTCGAGCAAGGCACGACAAATTTCTTCCGGATAACCTATGCAGAAAGGTAGGACTAGCAGGGTCGCAAACATAATGGAGAACTCTTCAAGAGCACTCTTATTGTGATCTTTTCGTTCAAGGAGAACGTCTGCCATGGCTGGTTCATGGAATTGGAAGAACGAAATACCACGAACCTCGAGGACTATCACAAAGGTTACTAATATCCTAAAGGAATGAGCAAACACTATCAACAGGAATAAGCAGATCGAAGCTTGGGTCCAAGATCCCAGAAAGAGAATACCTACTAACTAAATGACATCACAAGATGCTTTCGATAATGATGGCCAGAATCGTCACACTGAGAACACAACACAAGGTTGGGTTACTGGGTGGTTATCTATGATATCTTAGTTTCCTGATAGCTTCAACAATTATGTCAAGGTGATGTAATACCTCAACACAATGTTCAGTGTGGTTAGTCTGGCCCAACAGACATCAGGAACGGGGAGAAAAGATTTGCATATGCATCAGATTGTTTAGAAACCTGGGACAACTCGGATAGCATAACGGCTGTACGGGCATGAAAAATGAAACAACCTGCAAGACAAATGGCGACATAGCAACTGAATTCTTATGGAAACACCGATCCAAGAAGACAACACCTTTCCTATAAGTCTCTAGCATAGTAACTCGTCATCCTGGTAGGTAGATGAGAGGCCTAGTTCTTAAACCCCATAGAAAAGAAGAGGGTGACCTAGAATTAGAGGGACACAAGGATAAGGAGTAAAAGAGCCTTACGTTCCCTTCCACAAACAATTCCCCTAAATAACTAAAGCATTTCTAGACTCAACTTCGACCAGTTTGGCTTGGTAATCCTATAGGCAGTCAGGTTCTCATACCAAAGCTGTCAGGGCCCCGATCCTAAGTCACACCGGTCTAGCATATAACACATCATATCACTTTGCAGCCTCACGCACGGTAACCCACGGCTGCCGCCTTTACCTGGGCCGAGACCGTTTGCGCCTTTTGGATCACGTATATGATTGTGTCGCTAGCATCCATGTGACAGAGAACCCAGGCCGACATGACTAGTCATAAACCAAGGTGGCACAAACTTACAGGGACAGACATACATGACCCAGCAATGCACTGGTCGGCCAGCAGCGAGTGTAACCGGGTTGTAGCAAGCTATCAGGACTCTGGTAAACATCGTGTGACATTTCCCCGTAGGGACAGACACAAGAGCAAAGAAGGACACATGCCGGTCAATCCATGTGTTCTGGATGGAAGCACTAGGAGGCATTTCCCCATAAGGAAGGCTACCAAGAATAAACAACTAGGTGTCGGATCCCACACATACCAAAGCATTTCAATAACATACACACAATATGCTCGATATGTGTAGATACAGCATGGCATCACAACATAACTCTATGACTCAAAGTATTTCTTTAAGAGGCTCTGAGGAGCCTTACATAGCATGATAATACAACCATGGGTCTCATGACCCAACATACAAAGTCAAACAAGCAACAACCGGAAGCATAACCTGTCTGAGTACAGACAGCTGAAAAGAAAGAAGGCTAGAAAGCCTGTCTATCTACAAGACCCTCCATAGGAGCCAGACCTCTATCTGGGATTCCCAAGCTAATCGTCGAAGCCCTTGTGGAACTACTAGTGAGACCGGAGTCTCCTCTGCAAAACATAAATTAAGCAAACGTGAGTACAAATGTACTCAGCAAGACTTACATCAGAACTAACTACATATGCATCAAAATCAACAAGGGTGTTGTGGAGTTTAACTGCTGCAAGCCAGCTTTGACTCAGTGGCTATCCTGTACTACGACTACCAGTAACTTCTTTTGGGAGAGAGCGCACACGAGTCCACATAGTCACCACAACAAAACACCACTATGGATCCGCTCCCGTCTCCCTATGAGAAGGCCATCCATAGCACTCATGCTTATCTTGCGCATTTTAGAGTATCCATTTCAACTTGTCTAGGAACAATGGAAGCTTCCAAGTAGTCCATATCCGCGGACGCGGCTATTGGAATAGATCTTTAACCCTGCAGGGGTGTACTTCTTCACACACGCTTTCCCCACTTACCGCCATGTACACGTCATGTATCTCAGCAACCTTCAAGCGGAAGCCTGGCGAGGGTGTCGGCCACGACCTGACTAACCACACAAGTCTCTAGTCCAGGTTTATCGCCTATTTGAGTCCACTCCGCAAGGAAGTCCGGCTGAAGTTTCCAATATGGCCCCAAACGATGAGTGCAGGGTTCCCAAGAGCACCATTCAGGTGTCACTTGGTACACCGTGCCTCGGTGTCTCTACTGCAACATAGCCCACCCCTAGGGTCAGCACTACGCACGGCCACCAACACATATCCTACAAACACCATAAACTAGTTGCAACTCCTGGACAGAGATCAAGGCGATTAATAAGTCGAGAGAGCTTGGAGCGCCCGGAGCCCAATGTGTGGTAGTAGCTGTTCTTGTATCACAAACACAGAACTCAGTTCCTGAGGACGGTCCCAATGAGACAACCCACCATGTACTTGTAGGGTAACGCAGCAGAAAACAAAAATTTTCCGACCTACGCACCAGCCCAGGACCACTATGGAGACTGCATACAAGGTTTGATCTTTTTCGTTACCGACTTGTAGCGCAGCGGAAGTAGAGTCGATGACGATCGACGGTGCAGATCCCCGCAGCTAGGATTTACAACCTCCCAACCGCGAGGATGTACTCCCTCATCTGCCCCTCGGACAGCCCTCCGGGAGGCGGTCGGACAGTCCCTCAGACGGTGTCGCGGACAGCCCTTCGGGAGGACCTTCGAAACTCGGACGGTCACTCGGACAGCCCTTCGGGAGGCACTCTCGAACTAAGACCGAAACTACGATCTCTCTACAGAGTTGCACACATACGGTGTCATCTATCCGGCAGGGCTTCGCTGTCCAGAACTAGGTCCCACCGGAACCCAGATAGCCTTTCGGCTCTACGAAACTATTTCGCTGGGAGGGAGAGAGAAGCCAGACGAGCATGGCACTTGTATGTGAGAAGTAGTGAGTGTGGAGGCAGCCCCTCCACCTCTATTTATAGGAAAGCCAAGGGGTAGGATGGGCACTTCCAAAAAACCCAAAATGCCCATGAAGGAAAACTTCCACAAGGGCATAAAAGAGAATTAGTGGAGCAAGTGGGGCTCCATGGAGGAGCCCACAATGTGGCCGGCCAACCTCTCTTGGGGGCCCCCCAAGGGGGGTTTCTTAGCCCCCAAGCCTTCTAGAAACCTTTTGGAATATATCCCAAAAGGTGACTTTCCAAAAAATATCCAAAAAGCACTTTCACTATTCACGAAGACATTTTTCTGCGTCCGTTAAATCCCAAATTATTTCTGTGTGCCTAGAAAAATTGCAGTACCCACTAAAATAATTTTGAACGCATTCCGAAACAATTTCAGAACAATGTTTCTTCAGCTAAAAGCAACCAAAGCGGTTCCGGCTGCTCCGGAACATTTTCGGTTTTTCCTCCAGAAAAATCCCATGAGTTACCAGAACGATTCTGGCACCCTCCAAGAATTTCCAGACATGTGCCGAAACCAACTTTTCAGTTTCACTGGAACTATTCCGGTGTCCTCTCCGGAACGTTTCCGTTTCGTCCGAAACTTTTTTGGTGATTTTCTCTCAGACTCCTTGTCTAGTATTCAGCAGATAGATGACCCTTAAGCGTGTGACCCTATAGGTTCGGTGAAGTATAGACATGACCGGAACTCTTTCCGATCAATGATCAACATCGGAGCCGTGGACACCCATATTGACCCCTATACCCACACGAATGAATATTCGAGTGAACCTCCAGTTGCCGCGTGCTATTCCTGTTGCTTCACGATATGTTACAAATACCCGAGGTGAGAAACATCGGCATCCTCGTGGATCAACACTTGTCCACAATGCCAGTTACCTCGTTGCCGGTTTTTGTTCTCTTTTCTCGTTTCTGTGTTCCGGCATCCCTGTGATCAAATCACACTTGTGTTTGGCCAGACGATGATGGATACCGTAACACCGAGAGGGCCCAGAGATATCTCTCCATCGTCGGAGGAGCAAATCCATCAAGTTACTTGACATACTTTTCCATGAACCCGTAAGCCGCCGTAATAGCCACCCATTTATGGATGACGTTTAACAAACCCCAAAGTTCATGAAGCAAGCATGAAGAAACTCGACACCCTCATGGTCTAAGGAATTATGCAAACATTAACTAGCTCTGTGTTATTAACCATTAACTTATGACGAATGAATCTCATAGCATAACATCAATCGGGTCGATTCAACACAAGTGTTCTACTAACATTGTGCCCTCAAAGTTGCCGGCATAGACATGCCCATGATCAGGAAAACAGAACCATCATGCAACACTTGAGCTAGTCTTAGAGGCCAGACTAGGAATAGATTTTACCGTTTATTATTCCACACGTGCATATGAGTCTTCCTTCGAGCCTCGTGGTTATTGCAGACTCGAGAACCATAGCAGTTATAGCATGGAACATAAACATAATCATGAACATGGAGATAATAATAACATTTGTTATTGCCTCTAGGGCATATCTCCTACAGACTCCCACTTGCACTAGAGTCAATAATCTAGTCAATGCTAATGCACATTACACCTGTGGCACACCGGTGTAAAATTGCTTCGCATGTGGTATAGCCTGATGTCCAACGGATCTGACAACTTCAGTTCCGTGTGTATCTTTGCTTGTCCTCGCGTTTTCAGGCTTTAACAAAATTCATATTTTGTGTGGACTTGGCTTCGTATATATGTGAATCACTGGTCAAACCTTGATTCCTCAGACTGAGCTATGGAGCAACTATCTTCAATAGTGTTCCATTGACCAAAGCCATCTTGGAATCATACTAAGTTCATGAACGAACTGTATGATTCAACATCTTCTATGTCGCTTCGAAAGCGGCAACATACTTAGCCTTAGTTATAGAATTCGCCACAGTTACCTGTTTGGAACGATTTCCAAACACCGTGCCACCATATCGTGTATTACACAAAACCCTTAACTTAAATCGAAAATCGCATGGAGTATTGATGAAGACTGTATCGATGTAATTACTTACAACGAGCACTTCATAATCTCTGCTTGCGAGAAAACATGTCATCAGTGCTACTTTAGTAGTCAATGACATTTTTCACTGTTGTCCCATGATCAGTACTTTGATCACTTTGGTATCTATACTTGCAACTCCTTGGGAGTACTGGACATATCTGGTTGTTTTACATACCATGGAATACATGATTAATCCAAACACGAAAGTGTGTGGAATCTCCATCATGTATTTCGCTCATCAGTGTTTTGGGACACCGAGTCTTGCAAAAACCCTTTCCATGTGACTTTGGCAAGAATCACTCCTTGGCGTTTTAATGCTAAAATGTTTTAGCATCTTTGTCAATATGTATTTTTGGCTTTAGCCTATTAGGCAATTCTATCTTGTAGATAAATATGCCTAATGTCAAGGCTAGTTAGCCCAAGCACTTCATCGAAAACTATTTTCAAGGAAGTCCTAATTCGTGTCAAGAAATTTCCAATCAACAATGTGTCAGGCACACAAAGTTTTTAGAAATATTATTATGCTCCCACTTACTTTCTTGAAACCACAAGCATCTTCGTTATCCATTGATGAAATCAAACTCCTTTGACTGTTTCAGCAAAATTGAAGATTCCAACTCCCTTTTGCTCTCTTCTGTCCATCGCTGAAACTCTGAAGTTTGCATACCTACTAGCATCCTATGGATTGACAAAATACCTTGGACTGTACCACATGCAAGTCCTAGGTTGCATTTCCATCATATGGAAATCCTTTTGGCATCCATGTTTCATATCTCATGTTGAAATATGTATTAATTGCTAGTTCAACCCGAACCGACTTTTAGCATCGCTACGGTGAGACAATCTCATCGTAGTCAACTCCTTGAACTTGTTATTGCAACAAGTCGAGCTTTATGGATAAAACATTTTATCCACATCAGTTTACAGTTCCATAAATATTCGTTAGACTCTAAGTCTTCCGAAAGGTGTATCAAGATTTTAATCTTGAATCACTTATGTGGAAACTATCTCGGATTGTATTGGCATTTAGCCAATTACGGAGTCAGGGCCCATCAATGCTTCCTTGTGTATCGTAGGTATACTGTTGTCTAACAACAATATCTCGTTTGCGCACCTGAGAGATTTGCCTACATCGTTCAGCTGCAAGTTCGATCGAAGGCCCTACATCTTATGTAGAGGCTTCCGTATCAGTCGCAGTAGGAAACTCCGGAATCACTTCCAAGGTTCCTTTCCTTTGATCTGATGACTAAGATACTGTTTATCTCGTCGAGTTGCACTGTTCTCCCACTCACCTTTTTGCAAGAACAATTCTCTTTAAAAGCATACCGTTTTGTGGCAAAACCTGTTGCCTCGGTATTGTGGTGGGGGAATACCCAACATATTGGGATAACCTACAAAGTAGCTCTTGTCTGATTTGGAATAGGTTTGTAACCTTTTTACACAAGCCCCATATTCCAAATGTTAAGAAAGGACAGAGCATGGTTGGGCATACCATACCATGGTGTTTCTTTCAACAGACCTGATGATGCTCTTTTCAGTGTAAAAGCCGCAGTCTCTAAAGCATTACTTTAAAAGAGATAATGGCAAATTGATTTATGTCATCTTTGATCTTACCATGTCACAAATGGTTCGAATACATCTTTACGGACGTACCACTCACAGTGGAGTTCCGGGAGGTGTAAGTTATGAAACTCTTTTCACAACTCATCAGACATTCGCTAAACTTGAAACTCAAATATTCCTTTCGGCAATCTAGTTTGCAGAAACATATTTTTCTTGTTACAATAATTTCTACTTCATTTTTGAAAACCTTATGAATGATTTCAAAAGATCCAGACTTACGTCTCATCAAGCAAATATCCATATATCTACTTGAGTCATTTTGAAGATAGACAAATCCAGTGCTAGCAATAACCTTTTTGGACTACATACATCAAAATGTATGATCACCAATAAGTTTGTTGCTCGTTCCTTATGGCCTGTGAACGGTATTTCAGTCACTTCACTTTTCGGAGGAATGTTGCAAGTGTCAGATGATTCGTAATCAAACGACTTCAAAATCCATCATCATGGAATTTCTCCATGCGGGTTTCTCCAATGTGACTAAATGCAGTGCCACATATGTGTGGTATTTTCTTAGTCTTGCGACATTTAGCATCAGTGTTATGGATGTATTATATTACCATCAATATTCATAACATACATCCCATCCACGATGGAAGTATGGCCCTTATGTTATTCATGATTCCGAACAACAATTGTTCTTTCATGAACAACACTCTTGCAACAAACATTATGCAAATGGGCTAGAGTGTATAAAACTCTAAAATGATTTATGAAAGTAAATATAGAGGTAATGTATTATTATCAATATTCATGACATACATCTCATTCACAATGAAAATATGGCCCTTATGTTATTCATAACACCGAACATCAAAAGTTCTCTTATGAACAACCTTCTTGCAAGATACCTTATGTAATGGGCTAGAGTGTGTAAAACTCTAAATGAATTATGAAAATAAATACATGGGTAATACACCGATGGAATGTATAGTAACTTTTACTATGTTCCCAATGCGTATCTGGACCTCACTCCGGCCAGTCTTTTAGGCCGTAGTAGTTCTTGCATCGAATTGCAATGGAAAGCAATCGAGTGGGTATCTCTATGATTAACTCACAATACCCAAGAATCAGTGATTAACATGTTTAATCACAATTCCCAAGAACTATTTCTTTGACCAGCCTTTCCATACATCAATAACTTGTATGACATTCATACAGGAGCTGGATATTCCAGTCTTCTCTCTTTTTGCCTTTATACTTCTAACAGTTTAACTTTCAGTATTTCTTCTACACTCAGAAGAAGCATCCAACTTAAGAGTGGCGTTAGCCCCAAACTTCCTAGGCGTGTAAGTCACACTAACACCCTTTGGATATTTCCTTTAAGTTGTTTGTTTTGTTCACCTTCATCATATGACAGGCGTTCTACTGGATCCCTCTGTTATTAGTCAAATGTATAGTAAACACTTTTACTAATAGTTTGCAAAACAAACATTGCTTTGGATATCCCATATCTTTTAGCCTTTGTTTGTGTCTGAAAATGATTTTCAGTTCCATGAATATCACATAGCTATCCCAAACTTTTGAAGTTCGGGTCTCATGGAAGCAAACATATTGCACTTGACCGTAACGGAATTCTAGCTTTTGGATCGAAGGACGAGAGTCACATTATCCATAGCATTAGCGGGAGAATACCAAAAGCATGCGATAGGACAAAGTCCTTCTCGGCACTTTTGAGGACAATCCTCACATTACGTTACCAACCGTAAAGTTTTAACCAGATATTTAACAGCTAATTCAATTTTAATAGGGAAGGTGTAAATGCGAGCCATTATTCTACAACTATTTATGCAAATTTCACTTAGACAAAGTTCATAATTAATTGCACTAAGAATTAAAAGAATTAATTCTAAAGTGCGCTCCCACTCAAATCAATATCTCTCATAATTGATTGTGAGTGATACAAGATCCAGACTTCAATTCATCGCCATAGAATCAGCATCTCATGACGGGAATTTTAATCAGTAGGCCAACTTGCCGATCACATCTCTATGTTATTCTTGTTCATCTTTCGATGCGTGTGTTCCGAGCTCAGGACGATCAAGCCAGAACGTCAAGACAACCAAGTGATCTCGCTGCGAGGTCTGACCTCACCCGCCTCACACTTCCCTAATCGTTTGTACTCATGTGGACATGACGCACTCCGAGAAGTTAGGTGCCGTGACGGTGCTACACTTGGGAGAACACTAACTACTTGATATTTTTGTGAGAGATCACCCTAATAAAAAGCGACTACCGCACAATCAAGAAGGGTGCATCATAAGGGATAAACATCTCAGGCAATTCATAATAGCATGATATGGTATAGCCCTTTCTGACGGAGAAGTCTTGTATTTCTTCGTCTTCGGCATTCGCGTCGGTGTTCACCTTCGCGAAGTTTTCCACCACCTTGTCGATGCACCAGATAATATTGCTATCTCTATAGCTAATAAAATAAGTGCATTACTTAAGGTTGACACGGAGGTCATTAAAGTGACAATCATATGGCTCCAGCCATCATGCCGAATCATGACACACAGGTCATGTTAATTTACATCATATAGTCATCTCATACATAATCAAATTAATATGAGCACTGCTATACCACATCATATGCACATGCAAACCATCCTGCAAAACCAAGTTAGATGCCTCTAATCGGTTTATGCAAAATTTCATTTTACATGGCTTCTAAGGTTTCGAACAAACCGCAGCTACCAACGTTTTATCATCAAGTATGATTATTCAAGTCGCTAGATTAACATCGCGGGGTGTATGAAACACGAGATAATTAAATCTCGAGCCCCATACTAAACTTCGTCATACGCATGACCTCCGTGCAGATCATATCTGCATTGCCCTTTCATCTGCGAAATTTCATCTTTCTTTTTAACTATGGTAGAATTCAAAGAACTGTTAGCACTTCGTTGATCAATCAGGATCGCGGATTGCCAGAACTTTGAAACTCCACCATGCTGTTATCAAGATCAGAAATATGCAAATTCCAGGGAAGCAACAAGAACATCGGGTAACAGATTTCATCTCCTACCCGCACAAATAATTATCAGCAGTAGAACTCATCTACTACAAATTATATTGTGCAACACCCATACATCTCATTTATTCTAGATCGAACCTGCATCTACGCATAGCATGGCTCATGATGCCACTGTAGGGTAACGCAGCAGAAAACAAAAAATTTCCGACCTACGCACCAGCCCAGGACCACTATGGAGACTGCATACAAGGTTTGATCTTTTTCATTACCGACTCGTAGCGCAGCGAAAGTAGAGTCGATGACGATCGACGGTGCAGATCCCCGCAGCTAGGATTTACAACCTCCCAACCGCGAGGATGTACTCCCTCATCTGCCCCTCGGACAGCACTCCGGGAGGCGGTCGGACAGTCCCTCGGACGGTGTCGCGGACAGCCCTTCGGGAGGACCTTCGAAACTCGGACGGTCACTCGGACAGCCCTTCGGGAGGCACTCTCGAACTAAGACCGAAACTACGATCTCTCTACAGAGTTGCACACATACGGTGTCATCTATCCGGCAGGGCTTCGCCGTCCAGAACTAGTTCCCACCGGAACCCAGACAGCCTTTCGGCTCTACGAACCTATTTCGCTGGGAGGGAGAGAGAAGCCAGACGAGCATGGCACTTGTATGTGAGAAGGAGTGAGTGTGGAGGCAGCCCCTCCACTTCTATTTATAGGAAAGCCAAGGGGTAGGATGGGCACTTCCAAAAAACCCAAAATGCCCATGAAGGAAAACTTCCACAAGGGCATAAAGGAGGATTAGTGGAGCAAGTGGGGCTCCATGGAGGAGCCCACAATGTGGCCGGCCAACCTCTCTTGGGGGCCCCCCCAAGGGGGGTTTCTTAGCCCCCAAGCCTTCTAGAAACCTTTTGGAAAATATCCCAAAAGGTGACTTTCCAAAAAATATCCAAAAAGCACTTTCACTATTCACGAAGACATTTTTCTGTGTCCGTTAAATCCCAAATTATTTCTGTGTGCCTAGAACAATTCCAGTACCCACTAAAATAATTTTGAACGCATTCTGAAACAATTTCGGAACAATGTTTCTTCAGCTAAAAGCAACCAAAGGTTCCGGCTGCTCCGGAACATTTCCGGGTTTTCCTCCGGAAAAATCCCAGAAGTTACCAGAACGATTTTGGCTCCCTCCAAGAATTTCCAGACATGTGCCGAAACCAATTTGACTTAATGGAATACCCTGAAACAACTTTTCAGTTTCACCGGAACTATTCCGGTGTCCTCTCCGGAACGTTTCCGTTTCGTCCGAAACTTTTTCGGTGATTTTCTCTCAGACTCCTTGTCTAGTATTCAGCAGATAGATGACCCTTAAGCGTGTGACCCTATAGGTTCGGTGAAGTATAGACATGACCGGAACTCTTTCCGATCAATGATCAACATCGGAGCCGTGGACACCCATATTGACCCCTATACCCGCACGAATGAATATTCGAGTGAACCTCCAGTTGCCGCGTGCTATTCCTGTTGCTTCACGATATGTTACAAATACCCGAGGTGAGAAACATCGGCATCCTCTTGGATCAACACTTGTCCAGAATGCCAGTTACCTCGTTGCCGGTTTTTGTTCTCTTTTCTCGTTTCTGTGTTCCGGCATCCCTGTGATCAAATCACACTTGTGTCTAGCCAGACGATGATGGATACCGTAACACCGAGAGGGCCCAGAGATATCTCTCCATCGTCGGAGGAGCAAATCCATCAAGTTACTTGACATACTTTTCCATGAACCCGTAAGCCGCCGTAATAGCCACCCATTTACGGATGACGTTTAACAAACCCCAAAGTTCATGAAGCAAGCATGAAGAAATTCGACACCCTCATGGTCTAAGGAATTATGCAAACATTAACTATCTCCATGTTATTAACCATTAACTTATGACGAATGAATCTCATAGCATAACATCAATCGGGTCGATTCAACACAAGTGTTCTACTAACATTGTGCCCTCAAAGTTGCCGGCATAGACATGCCCATGATCAGGAAAACAGAACCATCATGCAACACTTGAGCTAGTCTTAGAGGCCAGACTAGGAATACATTTTACCGTTTATTATTCCACACGTGCATATGAGTCTTCCTTCGAGCCTCGTGGTTATTGCAGACTCGAGAACCATAGCAGTTATAGCATGGAACATAAACATAATCATGAACATGGAGATAATAATAACATTTGTTATTGTCTCTAGGGCTTATCTCCTACAGTACTCCTACATGGCCTCTCACCGCTACCTTTACCAAATCGTGTTCACACGCTTAGCTCTCAACAGTAGGACATGTTCACCACCATTCCAATCCATCCCAAATGAATCAGACCTGACACAACTCTAAGCATAGCAGGCATAACAAGCAAGCATGAATGAGTAGGCACATCATGGCTCAAACATCTCCTACTCATGCTAGTGGGTTTCAACTATTTACTGTGGCAAAGACAGGTCATGCAGAGGAATTGGTTCTACTACCGCAACATGTAACAGTTGAATTGTTGTTGTCCTAATGCAGTAAAAGAGAGCAAGAGCGACAGAGTGGGGTTGTATCAGAGTGACCAAGGGGGTTTGTTTGCCTGGCACTTCTGAAGATAGTATAGCTCTTCGTCAGTGTCAACGATCACATCGTCGGAACAATGTCTACTAAGGGAGAACAAACACCGGCAACATAAAAAGGGAACCACAATCAATGCAATGCACATCAAAATGAATGACATGTCATATTAAGGTACTGAATTGACCTAGGGCAATGGTTAGCCATATTACTTGAAGTGGAATTCAAACTTACATTAAATTCCAACTCCAAATGTTATTTCAAAAATTGCCCTAATCATCATTTGTCCTATTCAGTGAGGTTAACTTGTTCAAACATGCATGAAAGTGCCATAAACAGATTCTTCCTATTTTTCTAATAATTTTTCATATATAAATTATTTCAATCTGAGTTACGGTTTAATTTCTGTGAATTTTTGAAGATTTAACTAATTTTTGGAATTTCCAGGATTATATTTAATCCAAAAAATCATTAATGACGTTAGCACTGCGTCATGCCTGCGTCAGCTGGTCAACTAAGGTGACCAGGGTCAAACCTGACCAGTGGGTCCAGCACGTCAGTGTAACAGGGTCAGCAACACAGGCTGACCAGTGGGCCAGGTCAACGCTGACGTGTCACGGTCAATCCTGATGTGTGGGGTCCACACGTCAGTGGCACAGGGAGTTAAACTAGTTTAATTAAAACCTAACTAATTAACAGGGGGTTAATTAGTGGAAGGGGCCCACCTGTCATTGACCCAGAGGGTCATTAGTGCTAAACTAATTACAACGATTAGGGCCTAACCAGGGTTTGGCCGGCGTTTTGCCACCGGCGAGGGCGGGCACGGCGGATGGCGTCGGGAACGCCACTCCAACGGCCATTTGCGCGGCGGGGAGTAGCTACGGGACCCTGGACGTGCGCCACATCCAGTGGGGCAAACGCCTGGGCGAGGGGTGACCTGAGCTCACCGGAAGCGAGCCCGTGGTGGCGGCCGGAGCTCGGGCTCGAGTGGAGGCGGCATTGCATCATGCAAGTAAGCAAACTGGGGTGCGGGTCGGGTTCATAGCAATGCCCGGAGCACGTCCACGTACTCAGACATGGTGTTTGCGCACTGTAACGACGGCGACGACATGGACGCCGGCGGTGAGCTCACGGGTGCGGAAGGGGAGCTAGCTAGAGGACGACTGCAAGAGAGAGAGGCGAGGGGAAACGAAGAGGGGCTCACGACGAGTAAGATGGTGTAGACGACAAGGCCGGGGAGGCTCGGGACGGCGCGAATCGAGCGATGGCGTTCGTCAGGCAGAGGTTGAAGACGACGGCGTTGGCGACGCTACGGTGCGTCCCGGCTTGCGTAGCTTGGCGGAGACGAAGAGGGCGGCGAGGCGGTTCTTCTAAACACGTCGAAGAGGCGAGGGGTGGCCGGTGGACACGGCTATGGCAACGGCGAGCTCGGGCGTGGTTCGGCCATGGCGACGAGAGGCGAGGAAGAGAGCAGGGGGCGAGTGAGGAGGCCAGGGCATTCTCCAGGCGCGGATAGGCTCGAGGGGGAGGCCGCCAGCGCGAAGCAGGAGGTGGAAGCCTCCCAGCGCGCGCGTGCGAACACGCCTCTACCAGTAGGTAGAGGTTGAAGACGGCTGTGCCCCTGGTGGGCTAGGCCGGCTTGCTGGGCCGCCAAGTGAGCGCCAGGTAAGCTTTCTCTCTCTGTCTGCTTTCCATTTCTTATTTATTTCTGTTTTCTAATACTGCAGCTCTGTTTTGATTTAAATAAAATACCAAAACATTTTCAAAACTCCTAAAAATAATTGTGGGCACATGTTGCAATATTTCCAACAGCCCTCAACCATTATTAGGATTATTTGAGCATTTAAAACATTTATAGCATTTAAATGCCCAAATCCAAATACTTTATGATTTAATTCAAAAATCCAGGATGACCTAGTAAAATGTGCACCGTTTTTGGGAGAGGTTTTCAACCAATTCAAAAATTATGAACTTTTCTGAAGGGCATTTTGGGTTCATTGAAAAATATTTTAAGTTGAACCTATTTGAAATTCATTTGGTGCTAGGGTTTATCAGTCCCAATTTCAAATTCATTTGAAATTTAAACATGACGCATGGATGCTGATGCAACTAATTACAAGCAATTTCTAGGGCTGTGACAGATTAGCAGAAAGTGCGGCGCCTTTTTAACCGGGTTTTGCATCGATCGTTCGTACGAAGGTGCTAAACCAAGTGTTGCACTTACAAGTTTAAAACAAGAAAGTGGACCGCTCAGGCACGCCTCTCGCGTTCGGCCCGTCGCTCAACGCGCTTCCTCACGGCATATCCCTGACATGTGGGAACATATGTGAGCAAACCAACTAGGCCAAACTAGCCCGCCTAACGTGCGGGAAAGCCCTGCGCTGGTCTTTTCTATCTGGATTTATAGCGATCGATCGCAAGAACAAGCGAAATAAAATGTTACACTTTACAAGTTCAAAAGGAAAAGGCCGCACACTTAAAGCACGCCTGTCGCGTTCGCATCGCACCCCCCACGGTCAGTCTGGCACGCCACTCACCAAAGGGAACACGCACGCGTTGTCTTGCATTTTCAATGACATGTGGGACTGCAATTGAATAAACTGACGATACCCAAAATCTAATCGCCCGTCGAGTGCCGGCTGAGAAGAGAGAGACGAGGAGGGAGAAGAGATTGCCCGCCAGCCACGCATGGACTCCAAGAAATATGGTGATACTGTGAGGTGGGCCGTGTTTTAATAAAGTCGGAGCACTCCTTTGTACTGCTTGCAAAGTTGATTTGACGCATGTCCAGATTTGATGAAAATGTATTATAAAATGCACCAATTGAAAGTTTTTGTATGCCAATGTTCTAGGATTCGTACGTTTCTATATGATTTTGTTGCCGACTAAAAAGAAATGGAGGGCCTTTCTCTCTCTCCAGGTCTCTCTTCATCCCAAAAGCCCTCTCTAACACACGTACACACACACTCTGTAGGCACTGCAAAAGTATTACTCATTCACGCTTCCTCCAAAAGATCGACGGCCAGACCTATTAGTGTAGAACGAGCTGATCAGCCCCAACGTTTCTCTTCGGTCAGTGTTTGCAAGTAGTAGTATAGCTCGCAAAGTAGCTAGCCTACTAGCACAGCACGGATTCAGACAAGGTTTGACACCAAGAATCATCAAACAAGCCCTGCTTATATGATAGACAGTGCAAACTTACGTCTCAGCATGCCACATATTACATCACAAGCTACTGAGGATAGATCAGTTTCCATAACTCGGAGAGGGTTCGCATGATTCACTAACAAACAAAAGTATCAAGTACCGCCCACACAGACCCTACAGGGCTTGATAACACGCATCTGGTAATTAAACACAATGCAAACTACATTGAAAGATTAGCCCTACAACCTATTTTGTGTCATCGATCTCTGGGGCAATGTCCACAGGATGGACTGCGGCATGGGAATAATCAAGGACGTCCACCGGTAGGTGTACAACCCTAACATATTAGCAAGCACATTGCAAATAATCAAAGACCGCAATTATGGTAAGCCAATATTTTTTTACCTTGGGCAGTTCACCGGGGGATCCCATCCCTCCGGGGGCCATCGTCTTGCCAGGGGAACACTGCTCCTCGATGGCGACTATCTCCTCAAACCCGGCCTTGAGTCTCTCATAGGTGGCCATTAGGGTTTTTGGGGTAGGCACAGTGGGGCCCTTGCTATTGTTGGAGCTCTCTATGTTCAGGAGTTCGTCCGCCAACGTCGCCAACTCTTTGGCCAGTGATTGTTTCTTGGAGCTCTTTGTCTCCATGGGTTTGCCCGCCAACATCGCCAATTCGTTGGTCGGTGCTTGCTTCCTGCAGATCTCTGTCTCGAGTGGGTTGTCCCCCGGCAACTCTTTGCCCGGTGCTCCAGGATCCATTAATAAACTGACAAACAAAAAGGAATCGAAAGGAAACCACAATCATAATGACAACAAAAAAAGAATAGGCAGTGAGGATCGGTCGGTGCTTCGCAAAAAGAAGAATCTTGGAAAGAAAATAGAGCAACATCATTGATTCGCTTACCTTTCCTTCGTCGGTAGAGAAGAAAAATGGCAGAAGTGAGTAGCCTAGAGTGTGGTTTTCTTCGAGATAGGGGAGAAAGGGATTGAGCAAGCGTGTCATGGGAAAACGATGATCTATGGGATCGAGAGGATCCCTTTGCGGTTTGGCTGTGGGATCAATGTACTACGAAGAGCAGGGCTAATAGATGTGAGAACAAGCAACGATTTATCCAGGTTTGGGCCGCTGTGAGCGTAAAACCCTACTCCCGTTCTTGTGGTTTGATCGTGTATGAACTCAAGGTTACAAGGAGCGCAGCTTGCCGGCAAGGTGCACGGAATGTGCAGCTACAATGTATAATTGAACTAGGAGTCAACCGTTCTAACTGTAGCTGTGGGCCTCCTTTTATAGGCCAAGGGGTTACCACAGTGGCTAATACGGTCATTTACAGGGTATGAATAGTGACTTGCACGTCACGAAGTCTATCTCCTAACGGGGTAGGACAAGTGCATTGAATGCACCATTAGGTGCTACGTCGGGGAGGCGAGGCTTTGGGCAAAAGATCTATACCACCGGTCCTAGCGCCCTCCTGTTATCTCGACACGTCGCAGGGATGGGTGTCATTAAAGTTAATCCTTGAGTGGCATGCTGACACGTGCCTTGGCCAGCTATGTTGACTGCCTGCCTGCTCGACACCTATCATACGTGCCTATCTAGCCGATCATGAGGTGGAGCGGTAACGGGACAAAACGAGCCTGCTGGCGCGGAGCTTGCCGGGCCTTCACTTGCTGGCAACCAAAGTCTTAGTCTTCACCTTGCCAGCACGAAGCTTGCCGGCAAGGGCGGTCTTGATCTTCAGTACTAGAATAGTACTTCTCAATGACCTACCTGGAGGTCTTCTTCACGGTCTTGTTTAATCTCAGTCTGGAGTCACAGTAACCCTCCGGCAAGCCCTTGCCGTCAGGAAGGCTACAACTGCATGTGCACAAGTCAGGGTACGAGGGCACCCATGCTTTAGTACACCGACAGGAGCCCCTGGGCCTGGGCCACACACGCATGCGAGGCGTCGTTGGGCTGGGCCCAAACAGTGCACATGCACGCGTGGCAGAGGATAACTGTCATAATCTTCTCTTTTACCACGCCCCCATGACGCGCATTAAATGCGGGCGTGGGAGAGGTGGAATGGAACGGGCGCGGGAAGGTAGTGCGCCTGAAAAGCGCAGCCACGTAGGACGATAAAGAGCCAGCCCCTGCGCCTTCCCCATAAAAAAGAATACGCGAGGGGCGCTGCTCATTTACCCCCTTCTCCCAATCTTGCCATCGCCGCCGTCTTCTTCCTTGCGCAAGAGCAGAGAGTGCCATTCGCTTCCGCCGCCGCTCGCTAGACTTCCCCCCCCCCAAAAAAAACCTCGCCATGGCACCGAAGAGGAACGTGAAGCTCTCCAGTTCAGCGGTGGATGAGAGGAAGGCCGCCAAAGCCGCATGGCGGCGGGCCAATGTTGTCTTCCCACCGGTGCTTACAAAAGACGATCTGACGAAGAACTACTCGTACGTGTACGCGAGCGAGATGCAGGATCTTGAGGCCACAGTTGTGCTCCCAGGATCCCTTCTTCCCGCCAACGACCAATTTCATTTCTTCGTCGGGTACTTTTACTGCGGGCTATGCCCGCCCTTCTCTGATTTTTTTTGTTGAGGTGATGAACACTTTCGGATTCAAACTGCTGGACTTCACACCCAACGCGGTCACCTATCTGTCAGTCTTCGCGCATCTGTGTGAGAACTTCGTTGGGGTGATGCCCAGTGTTGCTCTGTTCCGGCACATCTTCATCCCTCGGGTTGAAGATGATGCCCTTTCCAGCAGTGTGACTTGGATCCCAAGGGGCAACCACAAGAAGTACTACCCAGAGGGCAAGCTGCACATTAAGTGGAATGAATGGAGGTCCAACTGGTGTTGGGTCCAACAGAAGGACTTCTCGGAATTCTGCCATCTCAGGACGGAGAAGATCGAGAAGGCCAACAACTGGAGCAATGTTGACTCCAATGATGCCAAGCTTGGGCTGGCTCTGTACCGGATCATTGCCCTTAAGGAGGCCGGCTTGACGGTTGAGATGGTGGGGGCGGACTTCACCCGCCGCCGGATTGCTCCGCTGTAGCACAGAGGAGGCCGGAAAGCGTGGGATTACGAGGGCCCTGCCGATCCAATGCGTCTGCACCCAGGCCTGAATGATAACCTATCGGTAATGGAACACTACCGGCTCATCTGTTAGCTCTTCAACAGGGGCTGCACCTTCCATCTGTCGACAAAGGTAATCCCACTGTGCAACAACACTGCCAAGGCCTCCATACTGGCAATGATGCCGGCCTGTGACGCTAAGACGGTACTGAGTACATGGAAAGTACCTGGCAAGAAGGCAGTGGACGACTGGCTTGCCGGCCTGAAGGAAGCAGCTGTCCGAGTCGAGGATGACATGGTTCACCCGACAAGGAATGATGAAGAGGAGTTCCTTGCTGCAAGGGCCAATGAGCAAAAGAAGGCAACTCACCCCCAAATGGCCAAGGGTGCCGGCAAGGGGGAGCACACTGGAAGCCAAGCCAAAGAGTAGGCCACGGCTCCGGGAAGTAGCGGAGGGAGCCGCACTCAAGAGCATGCCGAAGAGCATGCGAGTGAAGAGGACCAGGCCAGGGATGCTGGGGAAGAAGAGGAGCAACTCGAGGAATCTTCGGATGACGAGGAAGAGGAGGAAGCACCTCGCCCTTCTCCCATCAAGGTGAAGACCACCATCGCCAAGAAGCCCGCCAAGAAGCCGGCAAGTACAGAGCTTGCCGGCGTCAAGGCAGCGACGGCAGCTTCCCGGCCTCAGCCTTCTAGGCATCAGCCTCCTCGCAGAGCCGCCTCCCGGCAACCAGCCTCACCAACCATAGGGGGTGAGGGCATGTCGCATTCCCTGGCTCCGGCGAGAGCCAAGCAAGCTAGGAAGACACTGCCAGTACCTGCGCCCTCTGACGTGGATGACACGGTGTTCTGGGACTTGTCCGTCCTCAGTGATCGCGAAGAGGAGGAGGAGTAAGTACCCCATCTCCGTCTATCTTTCTCATAATTATCTTGGTGTCGTTGCTGAACTAATCATCTTGATTATTCTGATCTTGCAGGGATGATGTGCCCTTGGCGGAAAGGCAGAGGAAGAAAGCCAAAACCGCCGAGGAGAGCGAGACGGCAACAGGCACAGAGCAAGGCGCCACCCCGCCTGAGGTTGCCGGCTCGAGCCCACCGCGCGAGGCTCACGTTCAATTCCCGCTGGCAAGCATCACCTTCGAGTCTTCAGCAATGGAGACCGACAAGGAATTGGAAAGTGTCCAGCCGGAGGGAGAGTGCCAAGGGATGGAGCCCTTGACGGCACCCTCAACCTCTGAGCCATTGCCAATACCTTCGCCGACCAGGAACAGCCCTCCCCTAGAGGAGCCCCAAGAAGGGCTCCTTCGCATCGAGGCCTCTCCGGCAACCAACGCTGCCGGGGACTAAGCGACGGCAACCGAAGTTGCTAGAAGGAGAACGGCATCCCCTCCATGGACTCATCGAGGTAAATCCCTTGCCAATCCTTTTTGTTTCTTGAACTCGATCTAAATCTTGGAGTTTTGATTTCATCTCGCTTTCCGCTTCTTCCCTGTCCTACAGAATCAACCCCTCTGGAGGAGAGGGAGGTACCTGTGGAGGAAATTGCGAAGAGCGTCGCTGATGAGGCCGCCAGGATTTCTGCCATGGAGGCCGCCACGCCTGCTATTGAGGAGGTCATGAAAACCCCCGAAGAGCCCGCTATGCCCTCCGGCAGTGCATCTAAACTCGCGCTCACAAACGCTGAGATGGGGGAAACCGGCAGTGACATGCCAAGCATTGACGCCCACCCCAGCGCAACTGAGGTGCAGGCTCTGACGGGGCCCTTGGGGCTAACCGGTCAGCAGCAGGGATCTAGAGCCCCCAGCTCATCTGGTACCGGGGAACCTACTTTTGACGAAGCCATTGCGGAGATCTTGGCGCCCTTCTCCAGCAGCGTCACAATATCAGACTGCTCCAACGATGGTGCCGCGGACCTTGCCTTCTTGATGACGATGGCCACTGGATTCAAGGATGTGCAGCAGCGCTACAGCCAGTGTTGGGAGGAGCTCCATTCATGGCGGCAAGCTATAGAGCTAGCCGAAGGGAAGCTGAAGGAGAAGGCAGAGGAACTCCATACTTGGTACAATTGCAAATTCCATAGCCTCAAGACGCAGGAAGAGAAGCTTGACGCTGCCAAGGAGAAGACAGCGGCCCTGGACGGCAAGTTGACGGAGCGCGAAGCGCAGCTCATCGTCAAGGAAAAATACCTTGCCGCCCGAGAGGAAGCACTTGCCGCCAAGCTACACGGCAAGGATGAAGAGATCCAGACTCTGCTCGTGCAGCGGACCCAAGAGCTAGAGGAGGGCCACAAATAGGCCATCGAGACTCAACCTCAGGCTCACGTCGACAAGCTCTTGGAAGCCATCAAGGCCGCAGAGGGCGCTGAGGTTGCCAAGGTAGAGTTGGAGTCCAAGGTATCGAAGCTTGAAGAGGACCTTGCCGGCAACAGAAAAGAGCTCTTGACTCTCCAAGCATCAGCGCAGAAGGCATCTCACACTCTGGGTGACTTGCAGATGCAGCTATCTGCCAAGAGCCAAGAACTTAGCCAAGCTGCCGACGCCAAGGAAGATTTGAAACTGAAGCTACATGGGTTGGAGGAGCATCTTGATAGTGCCAAGGCCAGAGAAACCGCCTTGGTCAAAGATTTTGAGAAGGAGAAAGCTGCGTACGCCGAGGCCATCAGTTCCTTGAACACGCTCAACGGCAACTTGCAGCTATGGATCGACCGCCTTGTGGAGGCCGCCGAGCAGATCAGCGCCCAGCTTGCCGTCATGCGCTTGGCGCAATACAGCTACGCCCCCAACGATCAAGAAGTGGCAAGCGCCAGCCTGACTCTCTTCTTCGAGGGCCTCGTCAAGGCGTTGGAGAAGCATCACAGAGAACGGTCCGACTCCTTTGCCAAGGAATCCCGCAAGCTTGCTCGAGATATTCTTTACAAGGTACTCGTCAAGGTTGCGTACCGCAATCCAGACGTCGACCTCTCTGGTGCCTTAACAAGCTTGCCGAAGGACACCGACATCACAGCTGCCGACAAGATCGTTGCTCCAATAGCCGATCGGGTCGGCCAGGTCTCCAAGACTCAGGGTGGGGTCACCCATTAACCTTGTAGCCACAACTTGCCACGTGCATGATCATGTAAAAGACAGGTTCATCTTAAGTTAGATCTGCACTGCGCTTTGATGTAATATAACTTGTGCTTTGAATGGATGTATGCATGCTATCCTTCTTGTCTTATTCTGTCTTTGTATGATTTATGTATCCTACGCTTGCCGGAATCTTGCCGGTGCGTGCACTCTTGCCGCGAGCGCTTGAGGAACGAGTCCTTAGCAGCTTGCCGGAAGTGCCACTGCCGGCAAGGTTACGCTTGACGATCACACGCAGCCACTTAAGTTGTTGAGCGGACTCGAAACAAAGTAAGGGCATAGCTGATCACGAACAGGTTCCTTAGCGTGCAGGTTTCTCATACAAAGGCCAAAATCGTTCAAGGAGAGATTGCAACTACAACAAAGAACTTATTTCAAAGTTTTGCAACTTAGCTTTTTCTTCGCTGTGCTTCTTGCCGTAGGACAATATCTTGAACGTCATTTGGTATCCATACCATCACTCCCCCCGGGAAACTTGTACGCGAGGAACCCTTCTATCCTTTGAGAAAAAGAAAGAAGAGAAAAGAGGAGGCTGGAACCTTGACGGTTCGTTAATCATATTACGCAAGGTAGAATGTAACACAAGACTGCCTGCAACACATAAACAAATATGTACTTTGGCAAAGAGTTGTGAAACACTTATCTTTTATTTATTATGCAAGGGGTCTGCGCCCAGCTTTGTACAAAGGGTTACATGCCTTGCCGGCAAGCTTGTACAAAAAGGGGTTGTCGGGCAGCCCGGCAATCGCGCCTTATGGGTAAAACTTGCGAAGATGCTAAATATTCCATGAGTTGAGCACCGGAGTGCCATCTTCGGTCTCTAGGCGGATTGCGCCAGGCCTAGTGACACGTACCACCCGGTAAGGGCCTTCCCACTTTGGTGTCAACTTGTTTTGACCCTTCGTGGACTGAATCCGATGAAGAACAAGGTCGCCTTCCTCAAGGTTCCTATCATTTACTTTGCGACTATGGTAGCGGCGCAAAGCCTGCTGGTACCGTGCAACACGGACAGCAGCCCGGAAACGATCTTCCTCAAGGAGCGTGGCATCATCTTACCGCGGATCATCTTGATCCTACTCATCAAAGGCTAAGACTCAAGGTGACCCGTATCTGAGTTCCATGGGGAGCACCACTTCTGCACCTTGGCACTGTCAAGATGCTCCTCTCTACTTCTCCATTTGCCCTCTCTACTTGTCCATTGCTCCTTGGGTGAGCAACAGAGGCGTAGCAAATCTTATTTCCAAGTTCTTGGCAATATGCTGTGAAGGCGCGGCTCATGAATTGGGTGCCGTTGTCGGTGATGATCCTGTTGGGGACACCAAAATGAGCAACCAATCCTTTGAGGAACTTGATGGCTGACTATGCCGTCACCTTCCTCACTTGCTAGGTCCACCTCAGGCCACTTTGTAAACTTGTCGATTGCAACGTACAAGTATTCAAAGCCCCCGGTAGCACGGGGGAAGGGGCCGACGATGTCGAGCCCCCAGACCGAGAAGGGCCAGGAGAGAGGGATGGTTTGGAGGGCTTGAGCTGGCTGATGAATGTCCTTGGAGTGGAACTGGCATGCTTCGCACCTGATGACCACCGCCAAGGCGTCTTGAAGGGCTGTCGGCCAGTAGAATCCTTGACGGAACGCCTTGCCGATAAGTGCGCACGACCCAATGTGAGAGCCACGCATCCCTTCATGCATTTCTTCCAACAGCCTCTGTCCATCTTCCCGGCAGATGCACTTCAATTTCACACCATTTGGTCTTCTCTTGTACAAAATGTTGTCAACAAACTTGTACATCCTTGATTGATGGGCTACTCTTTCTGCGTCTTCTTGCTCATCGGGAAGATCTCCTGTTTGAAGGTACTGGACGATTGGCTGTGCCCAAGCCGGAGCCTGTGGCTCGACGACAAGGACTAAAGGCACTTCTTCCTCCGCGGGAGCGCTTGCTTCGACAACAAGGATCTGGCTTGCCGGAAGCTGCGGCTCACCGGCCAAGGTTATCTTGTCGGCGGTATCCACTTTCTTGGCAGCTGCCGGCAGCTCTGCCGGAAAGTAACCCCCAACATCTTGCTTTCTCTTCTTCACCATCCTTGATGGTGTTACGGATGGCTGAGTCAAATGGAGCACAAAAGTTACTGGTTCCACAGGCATATTTTGGGCGGCAAGCTTTGATAGGTCGTCGGCAATCCAATTCTAGGCACGGGGAACATGCTCTGCTCGCAAACCGTCAAAGTGCTCTTCCAACTTCCTCACTTCATCAACGTAGGCCTCCATCAAGGGGCTCTAGTAATCCTTGTTGACCTGCCTCACCACAAGCTGTGAGTCGCCTCTGATAATCAACTTTCGAATACCAAGGTCGATTGCAATGCGCAGGCCGGCAAGCAATCCCTCATACTCAGCAGTGTTGTTGGTGGCCTGCTCCCTGGGAAAGTGCATCTGAAGCACGTACTTGAGGTGCTCTCCGGTGGGTCCTATAAGCAGCACGCCGGCACTGGCGCCTTTCAGCGTGAAAGCGCCATCAAAGTACATGATCCAGTCATCAACAGTTTCCTTGTCGGGGAAAGAGGTCTCTGGAACTTCTTCATCTGGCGTTGGGGTCCATTCTATAATGAATTCTGCCAAAGCCCTGCTCTGAATCATTGAGGTACTCTCAAACTTCAAATCAAAGCTTGACAACTCCAATGCCCACTCCACAATCCTGCCGGTTCCTTCTGGATTTCTCAGGATGCGTTGCAAAGGAAAGCGAATGACGACGGTGACTGGGTGTGCTTGAAAATAATGGCGCAGCTTCCTTGAGCCCATGAGAAGGCCAAAGAGCAACTTCTACACACCAGAATACCTTGATCTAACCCCTTGCAGGAGAGAGTTGACAAAGTAAACTCGGCGTTGCACCATCTTCTTCTTCACAACTTGCTGATCTGGCTTGCTGGCTTGCACAATCTCTGGCTTGTCGGCACCTGACCATGCCAGAGAAGATTCTGGCTCGTCGGGTCATGGCTCTGCGGCTGCTACCTCCTCTTCATCTGCCTCTTTTTCAGCCACAAGTGCGGCACTAACCACTTGATTCGTCGCCGCTAAGTATAGCAGCAACGTCTCTTGCGGCCTAGGCACAACTAAGACTGGCGGAGAAGACATGTACTCCTTCAATTCTTGGAGCGCGGCCTCCGCTTCCAGAGTCCAGTTCACTGGACCTGCCTTTTTCAATATCTTGAAAAATGGCAAGGCGTGCTTTGCTGATTTGGAGATGAACCTGCTGACGGCGGCAACGTAGCCGGCAATACGCCTGACGTCCTTGACGCGTGTTGGTGCTTCAATTTGCTCAATTGCTTTGATCTTGTCGGGGTTTGCTTCAATCCCTCTCTAAGATACAAAGAACCCAAGAAGCTTGCCGGACGGAACACCGAACACACACTTCTCGGGGTTGAGCTTCAAGTTGAGCTTGCGAAAGTTTGCAAATGTTTCTTCCAAATCTTGGATCAGTGTTGACTTGTCTCTAGTTTTTACCACAATGTCATCCATGTAGGCTTCCACATTTCTGTGCGGTTGTGGCTCAAAACCGATCTGAACTGCTCTGGCAAAGGTTGCCCCGGCACTCTTCAATCTGAAAGGCATACGCAAAAAGTAGTATGTGCCACATGGAGTGATACATGCGGTTTTCTCCTCATCTTCCTTGGCCATAAAGATCTGATGATAACCAGAATAGGCGTCAAGAAAAGAGAGTAACTCACAGCCGGCAGTGGAGTCCACAATCTGGTCGATGCACAGCAAAGGGAAAGGGTCCTTTGGATAGGCTTTATTTATATCAGTGAAGTCTATGCGCATTTCCCATTCGCCTTGCGCACTACGACCAGATTGGCTAACCACGTAGGGTGTAGCACTCCTCTGACTAGGCCTACTGCTTCCAGCTTCTTGATTTCCTTGGCAATGAACTCTTGCCGTTCCAAGGCTTGCTTCTTGGCCTTCTGTTTGACGGGTCTCGCATGAGGGCAGACAGCAAGGTGGTGCTCAATTACCTCCCTAGGAACACTGGGGATGTCAGATGCTTGCCAAGCAAACACATTGACATTCGCCCATAGGAAGGCAACGAGCTCGCTTTCCTATTTGTCATTGAGAGTGGCACTTACAGAAAAAGTGCCACTCGTCCCATCCTCTCTTGCAGAAACTTGCTTGGTCGCCAGCGCAGAGGCCTTGGTGAAGGGCCAAGACAAGGAAGGGAGAAGGGAGGAGGCACCTCCCACGTCCAGCGCCGGCTGGAGGGCCGGTGCCCTCTTCATCGCCGCCGCCATGCCTCCCTCCATCTCCAACTCTGTGTTGGATTGTAACTTGTCCCTCATCTCTATGTACTCCATCACCATGTTTGAGTAATTCATTAGTTCTTGGGGGAATAAGATGAACTCTAGTATGTGCTAGTACCGATTGTCTTGCGTGATATGATATCCTCTTTGCATGTTTATGTTAGTAGTGTTCTTGACATTGGGTGAAGTCGGCCATCCAATGTATGCCAACTTTGGACGGAAGGTTATTACTGTTGGCAAACCATGTGGTTGGCGAGGTGGGTGAGTGACAGGCCCCATCTCCCTTCGTAGCGGATCATTGCAGCAGGGGGTAAAACGGAGACCACTTTGGCTACGTCCACGGGGACCTTTTTCCCCTTAGTCACCGTCTGATAAACGGAGTGGGGAAGGACGGTGGTGGCGTATGTGATACGGGGCTGCCACGTGTATGCACGTATCTGTACCGTCTCCGCCCACAAACAAAAACATGTAAAGTGACTTAGTATTCATAGAATGAACGTGTAGTGATGATTCGGAATACCTCGAGAATGCCCTTATTACTCAAGGGCCGCTCCTTTATTTTACCCGCTGTTTTATTTATGTTTTTACCTCCGTGTAGTTATATAGTTCAAACCACCCTTATTATCGTTTCCGCTAGCAACTGACGAATAGACTATTTCCAGATAACGCTCTGGGTGTGAACGTAGCCACGTAAGTGACGACGTAGCTGCGGGGTTGGTAGTTATGAGTGCAACCACCGCTCCCTATGGGATCGACATACTCTACTTACCGCGAATTGCAATAGCCCTGTGCCCTTGCAGATCATCAAGCTTTTCTAGCGCCATTGCCGGGGAGCAAAAGCGCTCGGTTATTACCTTCCCGCTCACACATAGTTTATTTTGTTAGTTGTTATTTACCTTTCGGTTTTTTCCCTTAAATCAAAAAGAATTTTTTTTGCTAAACATGTCTTCTGAGATGACTCTCCAGGAACATATGGAACTTGCTATGAAGGAAAAGAGATACAAGAGTCTACCATTTTTGGCTATCGATGAAGCAAAGTTGAAGGAATGGATTGAACTGGTTAAAAAATTCACCTCCCTTATACTCCATTCATATCCGACATCATGTGAAGATTGTGGATCCAAAAAGCACCTACGATATCAATGTAAGTACAATATTGATCCCACATTAGCAAGATATAATATTCTTAGTATGTCCAATGCTAGTTTGGAGGTCTTGCAATTTGTGCTACTTACGGGTGCTGATGAGGTTCTACATTATATATTGGATTTGGAGATAAGAGATGCTATCCTTGATACAATTTACATTGATTTGCAACCTATCCATACTTTTTGCCTAGATAATTTATGTGATAATGCATTAGTTGTCAATGAAGAAGAGCGGATTGCATCCGTTCCGGAAATAGAAAAACTCTTGCAGGAACCGCAGAAGGATGAAGGAAAGGATGCAACCAATCAAGAGCTAACAGCCCCCAATGATGAATGGCTGCAAGAAGTGGTAAGAGATCGTGAATTAAATATTTATGAAACTAACTTGCAGCAAGATAAAGGGGATCACAAAGAACAACTGAACTTGGACAAACAAGTGAGCTCGCAGAAAGAATCTAGCAAGGAAGAGGAGGACGAACGGTTTTACTGCCTTCTCACAACTATTAATTTTAATTGTGATTTCTTGCAATTATTTGAAGTGCTCACTGACGAACGTATGGCTACTATGGATATGAGGCTATTAATAGATTTGTTGGATGAATGTGCATTTATGTTATGTTCCTCATATCCAGTCTCTTGCGGGAATTGTAATAATAAGAACCACCTTGAATTCCAGTGTGCAGATTCTCCTGACGAGGTCATGGCATATTACCACAGTGGTTGTGAGAGTGATTACGATGAGGAAACATTAGTGTATATGCTTTATGTGAAGGTGCCTTGACGTTGCTTAAAGAAAGTAAACGGGTACAAGCCAATGAAGAGAGTGCCATACTTACTGAGATATATCATGCAGTGACCATCATATTTAATTATTGTGGTAAGTATGTTTGTGAATATGATGTGTTACAGGAAAAAGATGAAGAAGAAGAAGAAGAAGAAAAAGAAGAGGAAGAAGAAAAGCACGAGGAAGAGGAGTTCACGATAAAAGAACCCTCCAATATACAAGAACAAGGGTATAGTGATAACTCTACTTTGAATGAATTAGATGCTAACAAACTTTCCATGCAGAAATGTCACCCTCAAGTTGAGGATGATAACTATCCTATTAGCTCAAATGCCGAACTAGAGGAAGAATATACTCTTGATTTATCGATGCTAATGTCCAACTATGCTTCTTTGGACGATTTTCTTATGCAGGGGAAACCATTAAGGAGTGTTGAGTTAACCACTCCAAAGGAAGAATTTTATGAAGTGTTCCCCTACAATGGTAGCCAGGGTGACATATTAAAATTTATTCATAAGTCTCTAATCCTTGCATTGCAGAAATACATGGAGACATGTCTTCCTGCTTTGGTAAATCAGTTCTCGCTTGAGAGCGAGGACCTCTTCACATACACGATGCCGATGCACTGCAAGAGGGTACGATTTCGACCACACTTTGCTATGAGATGCTCCAAACAGTGGTCGGAGGCAAGTCCAACTACACACCGGGTCGATATCCCTTGGGATCCGGGTGGATATATGGAGCATCGAAGCCTAGCTATATGGCTCTAAAGAAAGCGCTATCGGGAGGCAGCCCAAAAGTAAGTAGGAGTCTTTACTAGTTTTGTGTCTTTTGAGTTTAGTTTGCATTCATATTTTTGCATTGGCACTTTGCATGAATTACTATCAAAGTTGTTTTGGTTAAGTCTTCATTAGGTGAAAATTTTCGTCTGCTAAATTTTTTATATGTGGAACAATTGCACTGTTGGATCTTCTTAATATTTGCCTAGTACAAGTGTTGGAACTAACCCCGCAGGAATTTTCAAAAACAAAGTTCCAGACGAAACAGAGGAAAAGACGGCGTATTATACGACCGCCCACGGTTGTATGCGCTGTCGTATCGAGCGAGGTAGGCACCAACAAAAACATCCAGAGGCAACAGAGCCAAAGACGGCGTCCCATACGAGCGCGTACGCTCTTATGAGCGCTCGTATGAAGCTTGGGCAGAAAGCGACCAGAGATCCAGAGCGCAAGACGGCGTTTGGAACGAGCGCGAGCGCTCGTATGGCTTGGTGCCGACGCCGTGTGCCACAACAGAGCAAATGACGGCGGACGGTACAACCACAAACGGTCATACGAGCGCTCGTATGAAGGTCAGAAAATACCCATTTTGTTTATTTCTTCGAGCCAAGGTTAGTGGGTTATATTTTAACCGCCCGTTTGCATCCTAACTTCAATTATTCACCCTTGAAGCCTCTTAACCAATAAAGTTTATAGTTCTTCATGTTTTCTTTTATTTCCTTTGCCCGGTTGGGTATACGAATTCCGTCTGTATACCGAACCATGTTCTTTTTATCTTTTGTGTTATTTTCGCAGAGGTTTGGACCTAGTGTGGTGACATGTAAGGTATGGTGCCAACCGTATGCAAACCCACACAAGCCACTCGGTCACTTCGATTCATCAAAGTCTTCAACTACAAGTGCCAGGTTCTACTGGACCATATCAAAAATGTTTGACGAAGTGTAGGTCCATATCCATTAAAGGAGAGGTTATTTGCACCTCATCGGTAAAAAGTCTTATTACCCTTGCTTATATTTAAGCTTGGGGAGGTAACCACTTTCCATACTCTCCTTTAATAAACTGCACTTTCTCTTTTCATAATTTTCTTAAGACTAGTTCTTGCAAAGTTCTAAGCTTGGGGAAGTTATTTTTGCATGTGTAGAGTTTTGTGCAATGATCTTCATCTAATGAATACTATGCAATCATGTGTCCCATTGTTTGATATGCTTGCTTAACTATGATTGCTCTATATTTGTGTAAGGGAATCACTTTCTCAAGCTAGGCCCAATATTGCCAAGTTAATGTTTTTATGCACTTTGTTCAAGTTTTTGCTTAGCTTGGGAATAATCTTGTGATCCTCTGAAAGACATAGCCACAATCTCTCCTTCAAAAAATATATATAAATGATGATGGTTGAATAAAAAGTTTGACACTTGTTAGAATTGTTTTAAATGAAAGAGTTATGGAGTAGCTTAACCCCATGGTATTTGATATAATAGACTCAATAGCCCTTGTGAATAAAGTTGTCCAGAGGAACTTAGTTGAAAGGTGAATGAGATTATGCCAAAATGTGTGTTGCATTTTTACATGGTGCTTCAACTTCTCGCTGGTGCCATGGCCTTGCTACTCTATGCACGTGTACGTGTGTAAATGTGGCTTCATCACTTCTCTTGATGTTATGCTGAGAACTTCGATGGCCAATGAACGATCCACCAGAGTTTCATCTCGGATTTCGGCTATGAGTTTGTTAACGTTCGTAGTGGCAACACTGCAATGAATATTATTCGGCTTTCTCTTGAGTGAGTGTGTATGTGGTAATAAATGAGTACTGATCGCAAGAGCTCGAAAGAGACAACATATTGGTCCATAGTACTCAAACTTAAGCCATTGCAAAACCCAAGCATGATCATTTCTTTGGCATGATCCCGTCACCTGACAATAAAAGTTTCTGTTAGAAGGGAATAGAGAGGGATTGGTGGAATTGATGTTTATTGCTTGAGCCTCATGGGCATATATATAGGAGTACAATGATCTACTTGGACTACAAGACAAGGTAGAATAAGATCCTATGCTATCCTATATTTTCCTAATAATCATAATACTCAACATCCCCCCGCAGTCACAACGGTAGCAACGCATACGGTGAGACTGGAGAAGAATCCGAAGGTAAGCCATAGACACCCCCACAGTCGTAACGGTCAAGCAAGGCGGTAGCCCTTTGTGTCATTGTCGAAGTAGCCGAGAGCGTAGGGTGGTGTAGTCGTGGTCAAGGTAGCCGTGCGAGGGACGCCATGGTCGATGTCGAGTCAGGGTGGCCGGTGTCGAGGTAGTCTCCGTGGACCGGGAAGAAGAGTGGCGGCGGCAGCCTGAGGAGGCGGTGGCGGCGGCTAGGTTAGGAGTGCGGCGGCGGTGCTCAAAGTAGGCGAGGAAGAACCCGACAGCATGACGAAGACTAGCGTGGATGATGGCGTTCCCGCGCCTAGGAAGGCGGCGTGGCGCATACCACACAGAAGTCGACACGCGTGGACGGCGAAGTGGACCGCGTGCCGCAGCGCTACGGCCCGAAGGGGCGACGCAGCGGCAGCACACGGGTTGGGGCGACGGCGGAGAAAACCTCAGGGCGGCGGCAGCGACCGCGTGCCACGCTCACTACGGCCCGATAGGGCGACGCAACAGCAGCGCGAGGGTCGGTGCAGCCATGGGGACGGCCTCGGGGCGGCGGTTGACCGCGGGTCGCGGTACTACGGCCTGAAGGGGCGACGCAGCAGCAGCGCGCGTGTCGGTGCAGCCGCGGGGAGAACCACGGGGCGGCGGTATGGACCGCGTGCCATGCTCGCTACGGCCAGATGGGGCGACGCAGCGGCAGTGCGAGGGTCGATGTAGCCACGAGAACGGCCTGGAGCGGATGGCCTCGGGGTGGCGGTGGACCGCGGGCCGCGGCACTATGGCCCAAAGGATGACGCAGCAGCAGCGCGCAGGTCGATGCAGCCGCGGGAAAACCATGGAGCGGCGATGCTGCGGTCCGAAGGGACGACGCAGCTACAGCTCGTTGCTTGATGTGGATGGTGCGCTATACTCGGAGACGATCTTCACAGGACCCGCGGAGGCACGCGCAAGCGACAGGCCAGATCGGTCGCGCGGCGCAGATGGAGCGTAGCGGAGGACAGGTGATGAATCTGACCGCCCCGCGATGAGCAGACCCTTGAAGATACGGACGAATGACGAAGCAGCCGCGACCTGCGTCTGTGGCCGGATCTGCGAGGAGCGTGCAACCAAGGCTATTCGTACACGTACATGCATGCAAGCATGGACATGCAACATGCTTGAGCACCCGGGCATGTGCTCCTTTATGCAATTAACGCCCAACACAGTCGCACAAGAGACCAATCTCGGATGTAGGACACGTGAGAAGTCTCAAAGACGCGGCGCTGGACGATGGCCAGGGAAGATTGCACGGGCGGCGGGACATAGGGTCCGAACTAGCATATGCCAGCGCAGGTGTATGACGGAGTCGACGCCAGTGATGGAGTAGAGGCGCGATGTAGATGACGAATGGCGGTGGGCGACACAAACCGATCTTAGATCGGAAAATCTAAGCAATCAAGATGACCGGCGCGAGAGAGAAAAACCTAGATCAAAGGATCAGGAAAAAGACTCTCTAGGGCAGTCGGTCAACACGACTGGCGGATGAACCCTAGGTACGGGCGGTGCGGCCCCCGGTGGCGATCATGGAGATCGACTGCCCCGGGGGTGGCGCGGTGCGGAAGCGGCGGCGGTGGCTAGGGTTTTGGATCGGTTAGGCTGATACCATGTTAGAAGGGAATAGAGAGGGATTGGTGGAATTGATTGAAATAAGTGCATGAGAGCCTTGAGTTGAGAATGTTAGTGGGCATGAATTACAAACTCCATATCTTGACTTTTTGACAACTCTCTGTGCTCAAGTTTGTTTAAAAAGAAAAAAAGAAAAAGAAATGAATAAGCTAATAAGTAAGAGGATCCAAGTATTTGTTTTCATGCTAGATTAAACTTTGACAAGGAGTGTAGAAAATTTTACTGAAGCTCCAGTGGTTTGGTGATCAAAATAAATATTATCTAGCTGAGCATGTGCTACCTTGTACAAATATGTTCTATCTTGCTTATAGCTTGCAGAGAAGGATACGCCTTTGGGGCAACAATCTTTATTGATGAGCTAGATGGATCAACTTTGGTTTATCAACCCTTTTGCTCGAGGACGAGCAAGGTTTAAGCTTGGGGATGTTGATGAGTGGATTTTATGCATACTTTTTAGAGTATATTACAGTGCCAAAATCCCTCATATCATATCCATCCAACACTTATTCATGTCTCCAATGCATAGTTTTCGGTATTTACTTGTTTTACCAAGTTCATTGCACACTTTTTATTTTTATTTAGTTTTTATTAGTTTTCCTTTCTTTTGTAGTCTTTGTAGGTGTGTTGACATGTTCATGGACTTGGGACATCAAAAGAATCAAGCTAGGGGTCAAACCGGAGAAGTTGCACGCACCAGATCATGGCCCTTTGGAGAGTTTGATGATTTGAAATTTATCAAATTGTCCAAAATAAAGATCCAAGGCCACAAACGCATCGAGCTTTTCGCTAGCAATCCAATGAGCCCAAGAACGTCAAAATCGGAGTTCGTATGAAGAAATGACGACCAAAATACGAAGCAGCTCCCGAAGTGTAGAATGAAAGCCACTCGTTTGAGCGGTTGTTTGAGCTCCAAACAGCCACGAAAATTGGCCAGAACTTTCCAAATTTTGCTCCGATTTCGTTCCCGTTTTTCCCTACGAGATCCTTGACAACCAAGGCTTGTTTGGGACGTGGATTTGGCTCCCCTTGAGCCCTTGGATGAAAGGGAGGAGCCTAGATCAACGGAGGAGACCCGAGGTGGACTCCTATATGAAGACCTCCAACCCTAGCCGCCGGCTCATCTCATCTTCATCCTCCACAAGTTTCATCTACAGCCACCACACATCACCATTGCAGCAAACTCCACCATAGAGAAGGGCCAAGACAAGGAAGGGAGAAGGGAGGAGGCGCCTCCCACATCTGGCGCCGCTAGAGGGCCGGTGCCCTCTTCATCACCGCTGCCATGCCTCCCTCCATCTCCAACTCTGTGTTGGATTGTAACTTGTCCCTCATCTCTATGTACTCCATCACCATGTTTGAGTAATTCATTAGTTCTTGGGGGAATAATATGAACTCTAGTATGTGCTAGTACCGATTATCTTGCGCGATATGATATCCTCTTTGCATGTTTATGTTAGTAGTCTTCTTGACGTTGGGTGAAGTCGACCATCCAATGTATGCCAATTTTGGACGGAAGGTTATTACTGTTGGCGAACCGTGTGGTTGGCGAGGTGCGTGAGTGACCGGCCCCATCTCCCTTCGTAGCGGATCGTTGCAGCAGGGGTTAAAACGGAGACCACTTTGGCTGCGTCCACGGGGACCTTTTCCTCTTAATCACCATCTGATAACCTGAGTGGGGAAGGACGGTGGTGGCGTATGTGATACGGGGCTGCCGCGTGTATGCACATATCTGTACCGGCTCCGCCCACAAAGAGAAACATGTAAAGTGGCTTAGTATTCATAGAACGAACAGGTAGTGATGATTCAGAATACCTCGAGAACGCCCTTATTACTCAAGCGCCGCTCCTTTATTTTACCCGTTGTTTTCTTTATGTTTTTACCTCCATGTAGTTATATAGTTCAAACCACCCTTATTATCGTTTCCGCTAGCAACCGACGAATAAACTATTTCCAGATAACGCTCTGGGTGTGAACGTAGCCACGTAAGTGACGACGTAGCTGCGGGGTTGGTAGTTATCAGTGCAACCACCGCTCCTTGTGGGATCGATATACTCTACTTACCGTGAATTGCAATAGCCCTGTGCCCTTGCAGGTCATCAGGCGCTGGCTGCAGCCGTGGTGGTGGCGGAGGTCGCGGCCGTGGGGGTGGCACTGGCCGCAGCCGTGGCGGTGGCGGAAGTCGCGGCCGTGGGGGTGGCGCTGGCGGTGGCCGTGGTGGTGGCGGTGACCGCGGCCGTGGCGATGGCGGATGTCGTGGTCGCGGGGGTGGCGCTGGCCGGGGCCGGGGGGGTAGCGCTGGCCGTGGCTAGTGTCTGGTTCTGCTTCAGCTTCTAAAAATGTAGTCGTGGTGGAAGCAAATTAACTAGTACTACTATTATTGTCCGTCCGTATGAATCAACTGTCAAAGGGGTTTTTTCTTTCTGCCAATGGTTGGATTCATATCAAACGGCTGGCGTGCGTTTTCTCTTACATCTTCTATCTCCCGTCTTCTTCTTCCTCCAGCCTCCCAAACCAGCGCCGGCCGGACCGCATGCTCCCGCCACCCCGCGGCCGGTGACTGACGCGAAACAAATGTTCTGCCAGCAGAAATATAAATAGTAAAAGCGAAAAAAAGAGTCTCACCACCTACTAAAATACTAACATCTCGGACCGACCAGGTTGTCAACGTAGTAAATAAATGATTGAATTAAACAAGGAGAGGCAGTCACCAAAGACTTTTTTTTAGGTCGAGCAAATATAAACTGGGCTTTGGCATGCCCAGCCTAGTATATGCGCAGCCCACGACATGCTGACACCAGGATCCTGCTGGTCTCGACTGGGCTGTGGGACACCAAGTCTAGTTTTTTTCCTTAAAAAATGGCGCAGCCAGGTTATGTTACCTTTTTTTAAAAAGAAAAAACGCATAGCTAAGTTCTTATTTTCTATACCCGCTTCGATGCTGTATTCAGTATGTCAGCTAAGAGGTCCCTCCGTATAAAAATATAACACGTTTTGGTAGGCTAAAATAGCCTACAAAATGTCTTATATTTTATAAGAATGTTGTGGCCAGACCAACATTACTATTTAACCCAGAGAAGCAAATGCGTGTATTTCTAAAAAAAAGATAATGGCTGTAAATTATCCAAAAATATTAAATGGGGCATGTCCGCAACATTATTTTTTAATCTAGCCTAGAAATCGGTGTATTTCAAAAAAACAATTGGGCTTTAAATTCTCCTAAAAAGGTTAATGGGTTACAGTCCGCAACATTATTTTTTCACCCATCCTGTAAATTATTAAAGAAAATCTCTTTTCCAAACGAAATGCCCAGCCCAGTTTTATTTTTTATAACATTACTCTGTCCAGCTAGCCCTGCTCAAAAAGAAGCAAATGGGTTGTAAGTTCTAAGAAAAAAAGAATAAATGGTTGCAGCATGCCCGCAACATTATTTTTTCACACAGCCCAGCAAATGGGTGTATTCCGATTTTTTTAACAAATGGGCTGTAAATTCTAAAAAATATGAAATGGGATGAATGTCTCACACATAATAGGAAGCTCACATTGCGGTCCCACGAGGTTGAAGCCCACGCAAGGCATTGTCAACTTGGTCAACAAAACGATTCTGATAGTCGTAGCCGTAGGCGTTGGATGTAAATCAAACGTCCAACGTGCTTCTTCAATCTCTCGTCCTCTTCCTCCCGTGCTGGGCTGCAATTTTTTTTTGAATTGCTGGGCTACAAATCTAGACAAGGAGGCATGCATTCGGCTTGCCCAGAAAAATGGCTGAAATAACTAATAAGAAAAAGGTTGTAAATATAAAAACACATAATTAGTTTCAAATTTAGGCTTTTTTCTTCGGATTTTGAGGTTTTAAATATCATTGGGTTTTATTTAATCTAATTTTTTTATTTTAAAATTAGTTTGAATCTAACGTGAAATTTTGGGATTAAAATAGTTCGGACTCCACCGAAATATGCGAAATTTCATTGAATTTATTAACCGTGGTACTGGGCAGAAAATGGGCTGTAATAAATTCCTTAAGAATTAGCAAATGGGCTGTCTGCCACACATTTGGAGGCTGACTTGTGGGCCTATGAATTTGACGGGTGTGCAAGGCTTTGTCAACTTAGTCAACAATCGATTCTACCAGCGTGACCGTTCGATGTTAATCCAACAGCCATTGTGCTTCTTCAATCTTTGATTTCTTGCTCCAGCCGCCCAAACCAGTGCCGACGGGAACGCCTGCTCCCGACTCTGATGGACGGTTGTGCTGCCGCTAAGGACTCACCGCCACACCCTACTCCCACCGCTGGCCAATCCATCCCTCTACTCTCCAACACCTTCTGTTGTTCTCTGGTGACGAGAGCCTCACCCCGCAGTCAACCCTCATACTCCCCTTCGCCTGGGACTACACTGTCGCGTCTTCCCTGGCTTTGGGTCGTTCCCTTCCTAGGCCTCGCCGTTGTCCACCGCCTTGGTGCTCTCGGTGCGGCGTGGTCAACGTGGTCAACGAACGACAGCCATCGGAAGAGGACTGTACTTGGAGAAGCTGACAGCTGGGTCCACGGCCACACGCAATGAAGTGCCTCCTTATTACGCGCAAAATAATGATTCCACCTGACAGCTGGGACCCACCGGAAGTGCCTTCGTATTATGCAAAAAAAATGATTCATCCCCTTGATAGCTGGGACCCACCAGCTTTGTCTTCGCACGCAAGGAAGTGCCTCCTTATTACGCGGAAAAGAAATGCTTCCTTTCCCTAACAGCTGGAACCCACTAGCTACATCTTCGCACGGAAGGAAGTGCCTCCTTATTATGCGCAAAAAAAATGATTCCCCTGACAGCTGGGACCCACCCAGTCGAAGCATATGTAGCGTTATCTGTCTAGTCGCGAACGTGTATGTACATACTGATCGATCGGTCTGTCTGCAACGATGAACCATGGCCGAGTAAGGAGCGACACATGTCGTAGTAGATCCCCTGACGTAGCATGTCACGTAGTCCTGTCTATATCGTGTACACATACGTACAATGACGCTGCAAAAAATACGGCCACGTACGTACATACGGGCGGGGTCTCGAACGCATACTCGCGCATACGTACGGCCAGGGCTCGTGTACATGGAGAGGCAACGGATGGCAGCAACGGCCTCCTGTTCATCGACAGCCAACCGGCTAGGTCCGAACGGAGAAACGGCATCGTGTTCATCGGGAGGCAACCGACCGGGTCGGAATGTGTCATGTTCATCGGGAGCCAACCGGCTTGGACGGAACAGCCGAAACGGGGTCCTGTTCATCTGCTGGGGGTGTGGTGTACCGCAAAACGGAGGAAACTGACTTCTGTTCAACCGCCTACGGTCGAAACAGGGTCCTGTTCATCGGCTGGGGGTCTGGCGTACCGCAAAACAGAGGAAACGGACTTCTCTCCCACCGCCTACGGTCGAAACAGGGTCCTGTTCATTGGGAGGGATGTGGTGTACCGCAAAACGGAGGAAACAGACTTCTCCCCAACTGCCTATGGTCGAAACGGGGTCCTGTTCATCGGGAGGGGTGTGGCGTATCGCAAAACGGGACTCCATGGGATACTGTTCATCCACCGTTGACTTCCTCCAGCCTCCATGAGGTCCTGTTCATCCACCCCCAACCGGCTAGGGTGTGGTGGCCTCCTCGGGGTCCTGATCATCCAGCGGCAACCGCCTACTACCACGGGGTCCTGTTCATCCAACCCCCCCACTGGCTGGGGTGGGGTGTACGAGCGGACGGCAGCAACGGAAACTGTTCATCCACAGCCAACCAACCGGCTAGGTCAACTCACCACGTCTTGCGCAAGGGGCTCGATCGATGCGTCTCGACTCGTTCTATGTATCGCGCGCGCGGCAGCAACGGGCACTGTTCATCGAGAGGCAACGCAACCGGCTATGTCTCGCACGTACGGGGGCTCAATCGGCTTCAGTAAGCAACGAAGGGATCGATCGGGTTCAGTTAGCAGCGAAGAGGGATTGATCGGGTTCAGTTAGCAGTGAAGGAATCGCTCGGGTTCAGTTAGCAGTGAAGGGATCGCTCGGGTTCAGTACGTAGTGCGAGGGATCGATCGCTCATGTTCAGTACGTAGTGCGAGGGATTGATCACTCGTGTTCAGTATGTAGTGCGAGGGGGATTGATCGCTCAGGTTTAGTTAGCAAACGCCTCTCACACACGCGTGTACGAGAGAAACGCGTAACCACAGTGCATCGCTCGGCCCCGACCACCCACCGAGTGCCCACCATAACCGGGAAACTCCCCGAAAATTTCCTCGCCCTCACTTCTACCATGATTTTTTATGTCGTGGACGGCCCAAAGAATGTCATGCAGGTGCGTCTCAGGCCCGCCCAGGACGAAAAGCCCATTTTCTGTCATAAGTTTTTGTCATAGAAGTAGGATCCCACCACATCTATGATGATACGTGTTTTTGTCATAATTATCATCATAGAAGTGTCATAAAGATGACAGAAAAAGTTTTCGTTCGGGCCATAATGTCACGGATGTGTTTTTTTTTGTAGTGTTGAGACTTAGCTTTGCGGCATGTTGAGCACCGGTTTGTGTAGCGTGCAACGTCGTGAAATATCTTGGGCCAATGGTACTTGTTGGAGAGCGTTGTTGGAGATATGCCCTAGAGGAAATCATGTATGATGATATTTCCTATGTGTTTATGAATAAAGATAGTCCTTGGACATTATCAATGATGTGTATCAACAAGTATGTGACTTGTTTGTGTTACTATGCATTGTATGATGACTGTCCTAAAAGGTCTCTAGTCGAAAGGGCTGTGTGGACGCGCAACTGACTAGACTAGCATATGACACGGCGGATGGCTCGGTCTCACTAGCCATGGAGCATTGGATGCTAGTCGGATATTATGGACTCGGGAGGATCTGGTCGGATTCGACGTAGTCAGATCCGAGTCGAGATAAGGTCCGAGTCGGATAGACCCGACTATGAGACGCAGCGATAGGTCATATGTGAGTCTCTAGTACAACATACATTCTATGTCCTAAGACCTGAGCTGGCGCATGTACTCGGGATGGTGACAGGCCTACTTTGGGCCGGTCAAACGCTACTCCGTAACTGGGTAGTTACAAAGGTAGGTTTCGGGCTTGTCCAGACCCATGCTACGAGACATGGTCGAGCAAGATGGGATTTGCCCCTCCGATCAGGAGAGATATACTCTGGGCCCCTCGCGTGATCCGACCAAGATACGCATGGCCATGTGACAAGGATTATGAGATAATCCGGTTTGTGGTCGGCATCACTAGAACGAGAAAGAGGTCGGGCTAGCACAAGGATGCAGACTCGCCTTGCGCCCGACAACATATATCGTGTGGCAAAGGGAACAGAAGTGTGACACATTGTACAGGTTTGCCAGCCGACTTCATTGTCTACTTGGTGGTCGGCACGCCTTGCTAGACACTGGTGCAGTGACGTCCTATACAAATGGTTTTTACCCCCTTTCTTCGACGGAGTTTTAAACCGTCGCCTTGCCTGTGTGTGCGATAGGGGGGTCCTTCCCACACGACCCATACACCGGCGGTGATAGGTCCTCCAGTCACACACGCGAGGCAAAAAGAGCTCGTGTGCGATCGGGCGAGCCATCGCAGACAATTATACAGGCCCAATCATTTCCGTTCGTATGTACATCCCACATAGTGAATCCCAGAGAAACGTTTCCGTTCGTATGTACATCACACACACAATTTTTATGTGGAAACGTTTGTGCAAGGTGGCCTAACGCAAACATTTGTCAGGCGGAAGTCGTGTGTGATTGTTCATTGATCCAATACGCCTACTTTCTAGAAACTGTGTGGGTTGTTTGAGTTCATCGCCCACGGTGTTGTCTGAGAAACCGTATGCAATAGAAAAACCCAATAAGCTGGCTAATTGGACAATTATTGATAATCCATTTAGTAATCAAATTGACATTTCATATCAGACACACCATATATTTCATATCCGTGTTACGGCAACTAGGATTTCATAATTGAATTACATCAGAGTACAACATCAGATAGCTTCAGCACTCAGTTACGCCATATAGACATATAGCTAGCTACTCCATTACACAACAGCACCAAGTTTCACATGCAACATCTAAAATGTTTGGAAAGTAGCATCATACACGGTAAATAGACAGATGAATCTCATCTGGAAAAATGTTGAAGTGGAAGTGAATATTGACACTATTGCAGGCAACTGCTAACGCGACACATGAATCAGAGACCCCCCGACCAAATTGTGTGCGATGCATGAATCACAAACGGTATCGTAATAAAACTATCACCAATAAGACAAACTATGTGCTATGGCGGAGACATCAAGCACGATTCAGATTAGAGCTGCGTGTGCGATACGTGGCATACAGTTGATCCATACGAACTATTTGCGATGAGCTAGAACAACAAAAATGGTCAGCCAAATTGAGGTGTGTGCGATATACAGCATACAGTTCACTCGGATGAACTGTTTGCGATTACCCAACACAACAGAAACGGTCAGCCAGATCAAGGTGTGTGCGATATATGGCATGTGGTTCACTCGGATGAACTGTTTGCGATTACCCAACACAACAGAAACAGTTGAACTTAACAAGACGTGTGTGATACGTGGCAAACAGGTCAGTAATCCGAAATTTGTGGGAAGACGGATAACAAGACGGACGATTCCTACTAATAACCCATGTGTGTTGTGGGCAAATGCTTGCTTGTATACAATTTTCAGCGATTGATGAAATCATCACCGACGGGTTCCCTAGTTTAGCCCATGGGTGATGTGATTTGCTCTATCGGCACAACATCTATGCTTTGTCTACAGAACAACAACATATATACTTATAAGGACATGATTGCATGACCAAATTAAACATCCAATTACATAACCGACTACACAAATAACATTTGCACACACCAAAGTAAACAATTACATGCATAATAAACTAGGATAAATGATCATATCTAATCATCATCTACTTCTTCTTGTGACGCTTGCCGCTACTGCTCTGCTGGTGGCTCGATCCCTCGTCGTCTACAGGAAGGAGGCACTCCCTCATGTCAATGATCCTCCTGTGCATCTCGTAGCATGTTTACACGTTCCTGGCTACAAACTTGAGGTGAGTTTCATCCAGTCTCCGCACCCAGGCACCATGCCAGGCTACAGGATTTTTCTTGGCACCTTCCTTCATGTTTTCATAGTAGGGGTCGATGATGGCCGCGGCGAGTTCAACCAGGGAGTCCTTCTTCATGCTGCCCCAGACCCTGTAGTGGCCACGGATGTCGACAAGCTTCGGGCAGGCCAAGCCCAAAATCTGGAGCGCTTTTACATCATCGGCAGTGTCCACCATAGCGAACTTGTAGTTGGGGCTGTTGACAAACCTGGCAAAATGCTCGCGAGGCCTTGTGGCCAGGTAGTAGTGGTAGAAGAGGACGTGATGGCCCACGCACAACTGGGCGATGGCAACTGTCTGATCAACCCCAGGACGACCGACGGTGTACTGGAGGTCAAAGCCGACCACTTTGTACTTGTCATCCTTAGCAAGCAACTGCTCCATGATGTTGATGGAGTCCTCCACCATGGCCGGGTCGATGGTGTACACCAACGAGAGGTCCTTCCCCTCACGTGGGTGTCCACAGGATGCATGCCGAACTCCATCGGAGCGCCGCTAGATATCCTCTCTCTCTATGTGTCATCGTGGGTGTGCTTGTTGTGTTGTGGGGCGCGATCGAAAGGTTGAAGAGACTAAGGTTATAATGGCCATGGGAATAAATGGGGAGGCCGAACGGCCTGGAGTATCGGCGCGCGCGGATGGCAGTTGTTGCAGCGTGTAACTGCATCTTGCCGCACGTATTAACTGCATTGTGGCGACGCGTGGACGCAACCGCATGCATATGGCGCCCAAAACATGATCGTGCGCCGGCCCCAACTGCTGAAAGAGCGCGTGCGGAGGGACGCGAGCAGAGCGCGCCGCGGCCGCCTCAACGTCGTGCAGAGCGCGCGAAGGGACGCGAGCAGAGCGTGCCGCGGCCGCCTCAACGGCGAGCAACCACCTGCGTATAGCGGTTCTGGTCAACCGTCTAGCACGCGTGGGAGGCGAGACAGCCCATCCATCGGACACGCTGACGATATCTGTACTGTTTGTGATACTAGACAGACACGTACACATCCGAGAACGCGGGCCCACGTACGCCATCCGGGAACCGTTTCGGGCTTTGAACCCAAAACCATTAATAAATTTTGAGCTTGTTTCCCGTCACATTCCAAATTACAACGCAATAAGTAATTGCAAATCTATTCACACCGATCAAACCTAAACATGTTCCCACTTAGCACTGGGCTATAAAAACTACCCACTCGAAAATTACTGCACATTCCTCTCCTCATCACCAAAAAAATAGGTATTTCCTGTTAAGTCGTTCCTTGCGTCGCCATGGCCGGTAGGAGGAGTTCTGGGTCGACATATAACCAAGGAGCAAAGACCAAGGCCGTGGAACCACTAGAGAGGTCCCACAACAATGCGGCAGCCACTGCAGAGATGTCCTGCCGCGCCGCGGAGCCCTCGAACAAGCTCTCACGGGCAGGCGAGGGCTCTCACAAGCGCACTCGCCACGTCGGTGAACTCGACGAGCTGGCGGGGCTGAAGTCCTTGGCCAGCGACGACGACATTCTCACTGGCCTAATTAACCAGCAGGAGCTGGTCACCGGCTTGGTGAAGCTGCTCAAGATTAGCGATGCCTCGGTTTAGAAGGCGACCTGCCTCATCGTGCAACTCATGGGTGATAATGCGAAGCTCCACAAGGAGCTCGACAAGCAGAAGGAGGAGGCCACCGGCTGGAAGAAGCTGCATGAGAAGAGCAGTGCCTCGTGGATGATGCTGACAGCCGTCGTCCATGAACTTAGGGATGACTTGAAGAAGCTCCACATTGAGCGCGAGCTGCAGGTGGAGGAATCCGTGGCTGCTATCAACCAAAGTCATGAGGATGTGAAGAAGGAGCTGGAGGAACTCCTCGCCTAGCGATCCATCAAGAAGTAGAGAGCAGCGACCCAGATCGTTGTCTGCGACTTCCTTCTTCTCTTGCCCCTGTGTCTTTCAGGCGTTGCCGCATGTGGCATTTTAAATTATCCGGAATATGTAAGACAATTATTATCTGTTGCCATTGTAAATGTGTCATCGTGTTATTTCGTTTGTAACCTCGTAGGTACATGTATACGAGTCAAAAACAGGCTAAAAGTCACGTTCTTAGCGAGGCACGAACAAAACAATGCTAGCGTTGAGCGGGGCCATGGGATCACAAGCTAACACCCTCCATCCAGCTGCATTAACCACATGTTAAATAGTGGCTTGGCCGCCATTAATGGAGAAGTTGGGAGCGAGGCAGCAGGTGGAGGTCAAAGAGCTCGCTTCCCAGTGAGCCTGCTCGGCCGCCATTAATGGAGAAGTTGGGAGCGAGGCGGTGGACTGGTCACACATGTCCCGTCGAGCCTGCACAACGGACTGCTCGCACGCGTCCCGTCGAGCCTGCGCGGCGGACTTCTCGCACTCGGCCCGTCTAATCAAATAGCTGCACGCACGCCACCTAGTATGGTCAAATTTTGGCACAAAATACAAAGAGGGCCAATAAACCAGGACCTAGGAAGTACTCTCCAATAAAAAGAGGGATGCGTGGCCGCATGTAAATGGTTAGTGGAACGCCCACGGTTCAAATAATACAACAGTTTGCGATAGTAACGTGTCATCTATTTGTTCCAAAATGCCTACGTTGGCTATTAATGTGTGCGCCTTGTCTCAAATTGGACAAAAAATTTAGCACGGTCTATATGTGCCATATAGTGACACGATGCCAAGTTTCATGAATTTCGGGTGAGTTTTGGATTTACGGGGATTTAAAAACCGAGATTCTCAATGTTTGAAGCCGAGCCAGGACGCCGAGATGTTTGTAATTCATTCCCGTTTCTTGCATGGGACCTAAACATTCACCCAAGGACACATGTATGGTTTTTGAAGCCATTTTGGTGCACTGGAGCATGTGCTTGTAGTTCAAATGTGAATTATGGACATTAAATGCCTAGAAAACTCAATTAATGTACAAAAAGGCCAAATGAACCCTGAATAATTCCATATTTTAGCACGAATCTCCTGTTGGTCTATGTTGCCTGTAGAATTGAATACAAGGCGACAAGAGGCAGCGACGATTGTCATTTCGCCCACAAGGGTGACACGTTCCCTATTGGAACCACGAGGCTTCTTGCTAGAAGCTCCGGTTTGTAAGAGGCTTGTACCAAAACTTGCCCCAAATTGGACAAAAAATTTACCACGGCATATATGCGACATGTTATGACACGATGCCAAGTTTCATGAATTTTGGGTGAGTTTTGGATTTACGGGGATTTAAAAACCGAGATTCTCAATGTTTGAGGCCGAGCCAGTACACCGAGATGTTTGTAATTCATCCCCATTTCTTGCATGGGACCCAAACATGCACCCAAGGACACATGTATGGTTTTTGAAGCCATTTTGGTGCACTGGAGCATGTTCTTGTAGTTCAAATTTGAATTATGGACATTAAATGCCTAGAAAACTCAATTAATGTACAAAAAGGCCAAACGAACCCTGAATAATTCCATATTTCAGCACGAATCTCCTGTTGGTCTATGTTGCCCGTAGAAAAAAATACAAGGTGAGAAGAGGCAGCGATTGTCATTTCGCCCACAAGGGTGACACGTTCCCTATCGGAACCATGATGCTTCTTGCTAGAAGCTCTGGTTTGTAAGAGGCTTGTACCAAAACTTGCCCCAAATTGGACAAAATTTTTACCATGGCATATATGTGCCATGTCATGACACGATGCCAAGTTTCATGAATTTCGGGTGAGTTTTGGATTTATGGGGATTTAAAAACCGAGATTCTCAATGTTTGAGGCCGAGACAGTACGCCGAGATGTTTGTAATTCATCCCCATTTCTTGCATGGGACCCAAACATGCACCCAAGGACACATGTATAGTTTTTCAAGCCATTTTGGTGCACTGGAGCATGTGATTGTAGTTCAAATTTGAATTATGGACATTAAATGCCTAGAAAACTCAATTAATGTATAAAAAAGGCCAAACGAACCCTGAATAATTCCATATTTCAGCACGAATCTCCTGTTGGTCTATGTTGCCCATAGAAAAAATACAAGGCGAGAAGAGGCAGCGATTGTCATTTCGCCCACAAGGGTGACACGTTCCCTATCGGAACCACGAGGCTTCTTGCGAGAAGCTCCGGTTTGTAAGAGGCTTGTACCAAAACTTGCCCCAAATTGGTCAGTTTTTTTACCATGGCATATATGTGCCATGTCATGACACCATGTAAAGTTTCATGAATTTCAGGTGAGTTTTGGATTTATGGGGATTTAAAAACCAAGATTCTCAATGTTTGAGGCCGAGCGAGGACGTCGAGATGTTTGTAATTCATCCCCATTCCTTGCATGGGACCTAATCATGCACCCAAGGACACATGTATGATTTTTCAACCCATTTTGGTGCACTGGAGCATGTATTTGTAGTTCAAATTTGAATTATGCACATTAAATGCCTAGAAAACTCTATTATAATGTATAAACAATGCCAAACGAACCCTGAATAATTTAAAGCAGTTCTGCCCAACCTTCTGGCACCCATGGGTAAGCACTGTGCGCACGCTTCGTGCTAGCTCGCGCTTCCTTCTTACCCAAGTTTTCCATATTAATGGTGTTATATATCCAAACACGCTACCGTTTCCTGCCACTCCCCCAATCGGTTTCCCGCCACTCCCCCCATCGGTTTCCCGCTGCTAGTGTTAGTGGGCATAGAAGGCTAGGCGGCGACACACCATCCATACCGTAGTATACCATTCCAAGCATGCCAATCCGGCGAAGCTCCGCCGCCGTCATCAACCTCCTCGACGAGGAGAACGAGCCGGAGCAGGCCGGAGAGCCAGAACGGCCGTGCGCTGTCGAGCGTGAGCAGTATCATCGCGCCCCAGTGCTTGAGCGGGCCAATGTCTACACATGTGTTTGTAATCGCCCATGTAGCGGAGCAGAGCAAGAGTGGGAAAGCGCTGCCGCACAAGGGCGGGAGAACGCCGCCGCGCATCAGGTGCGGTGCGCCACACTATCTGAGCGGAGCCGTGTCAGCATCCTGTTGACTCAACCACTCAAGAGACTGATTCCAGGGCTGGTAAGCATCCCGATTCCCCGCCAGGAATGGGTAGCCGCCGTCAGCGCCATAATTGCGCCGGACGGCGTACGCACTACCAGAATCCACCGCCACGACGCCAACGGGTTGGTCGATTGGCTCTACGACCTCCTCGGCCCCCCAGGTGCCGCCAACGACGAAGCAGAGCAAAATGCTCATCACGGCTTGGAATCGACCGTCGCCAATGAAATATCCTTGGCGGAGATCGATATTGCGGTACAGCAGTTCCGCGAGCGTATTAGACATGTGGACGAAGGCCTGTACTAGTTCATGCTCAGCCCAGAGTTCCCATAGGTTTAGGCCCTGTTTGTATAGGTTTTTGCCCAGTTTTTCACAATTAACTGGGCAACTATCTTGTTCTTAATTAATGAAAAGGCAAAGCTTTTGCTTCTTCCGGCTAGTTTTATGTAAAAAAAATAATGTAAGTTTGAATGGAAGTGGTCCGGTATGTAAAGATTGCACACAGTTTCTAAAAGCACAAACGTGTGTAATAGTAAGGAGTAGGTCCCACATGGTGACCATCGATAAATGCCTTAAACGCGAGGAGGCAACTCTTATCAGCAAGGGGCAGCTTCCCATCCGCTAGCCTAGTCGAATAGAATGCATGAGTTAAGCATGCTGGGGCTGCAGCTGTCTAAGGATGGGTGACCGGTGGGAAATTGCTATATTTCAAGCTTCATTTAAGTGCCATGATACGGTCATTACAGACATTTAGCATCTAAATGTGTTTGTAGTGACCGGTTGAGTCGATTCAATAAACCTTGAGATCCTTGTTTTGAAAATTTGGAGAATGATGTTTTTTTGTTATTTGTTGTTTTGAAAAATCGGAGAATGATCAAGATCGATCTATGGGCCCGCCACGTTCTATCCTTTGACCCACAATGTTCGAGATATGTGGGCCCGCACGTTCTATCCTTTGACCCACAACGTACGAGAAGGGTTTGACCATGACGGGTTCCTCTTGGTATAGGTCATGGTGGCATGTCAGACCAAATTTAGTTTGGGAACATTTGTTGGATTCCCTCCTGCCGGCTTGAAGTTGGGGAACTGACATGATACGTAACCTGGCTTCCTGGGGGTATGGTGTTCGGTTTGTAATGCAGCTGGAGCCCCATCGAAGTTGTGCATTGGGGATTTGAACACATCACACACCACCCATACATATATTTGCGCCGCATGCAGGGTATAGGGTCTTCTGATCGACCCCGTCTCCCATGTGGTGTTTTCAATGACACGCCTATCTGTGGGCCTGGTCTATATATATCATCCCTTTGGCCGACAACGAGGGGGTTTGGCCATTTATGGATTCCTCCTGGTTCGTGTTACCGCGGGTCATGGTGACATGTCCGAGCAAAGTTCGAGCTCATGAGTTCTCAGGATTCCCTCCCATGCGCTCGAATTGGTGGGTTGGATCGACACCCTACGTACGTCGATGTCATCCTTAATTACTACCTAGTTTTCATGGGGGTTGTCCATTTCGTGAGGTAGGCGCCACATCAAAATTGTACATTATTGGGTATTTAAAACACATCACCCTTCCAACGTACATCAATTTGGGCCCCATGTAGGTGGTGCTAGTTTTGTGGCCCCTCTCATGCGGTTTACGGTGATGGTCCAATCTATGGGCCCGAGCGGTCTATTATATCCCTTTTTGACCGACAACAACAGTGGTCATTTGACCAAGATAGATTCACTTGGTCCGTCTTATGGTAGGTCATGGTGACATGCATGTCCGACCAAAGTATGAGTACGTCCATGCGTCCCGCCGACACGAAGTGGGGGTGGGGCAGGCACCCTAGCTATGACCTTAACCTGTCATTATAGATATCCAAGGGGGATTTTCGGTTTGTGAGGGAGGTGCCACATCAAAGTTGTGCATTGTGTATTTAAACATCACACCCTTTATTCATATATTTGGCCACTTCCAGGTGGTTGTTGTCTTCTGACCCATCTCACCCGATCTTCGATGACACGCCCACCCATGGGCCCGCGCGTCAAAGTTGTGCATTGGGAATTTGAACATCACACACCACCCTTTTCATACATATATATTTGGGCCACATGCTGGTGTGGTTGTGTTCTAACCCTCTCTCGCGTTTTTTTGTTGCCAAATGGTGCTATATAAAATAGCAGACGACTCGGATGAAAAACTGCCTGCGAACATACGCGCAACGGACACGGGTGCACTGGCTTAACCGTGTGCGAAGCTCGTGCCCTGTAAAATTGCCACGACTTCGCAAGCGCCAACAAGGGTGAAGGGGTAATGTGTACAGGATATTTAGGATGAATTCCACGTATGCATCTGAAAATTAGGACGAACCGTGTGCGATAAACCAGCTAGCTAAAAATCTCAAAAAAAATACCCGCCTTGAGCGATGCAAAAATTGGTGGTTCCGTGGCTTTTCCTAATTATCATACACAATTATTATGTTTGGACCGTGTGTGATCTTGGTTGCTCCTGCCCAGCTTCATTTCCTTTACCCAAATTTTAGTTGCCGCGATATTTCAACCGTCGCCCTCACTCCTCCACCACCGACCTTATAGTAAAATTCCAGTAACCGAGGCATTTGAACCATCGCCCTCCCTCATCCACCACCATCTCCACCCACCATTATTAAAATTTTCAGTAGCCGTGGCATATCCTCAAACACCACCCGTCCTAACCCCCCCTCCACAGTCTACACCCCCCCGCTCGAACCCTACCTCTCCGCCGCCACCAACCCCTACCGGTCTGCCCGTGCCTCCTATTAGATAAGTTCAGGTTACCCACCGATTCCCATACCCTCGCCGCCTTGAGTTTTTAGATGAGGCCTGTGGTGTCCCTTCCCCCCAGATCCCATCCCCTACGCCAGAGAGTCGAAGCCAAAGCCCGACCACATATCCCGGGGAGCCCGAGGAGCATACGGCCAAAAGGAGGTCTATCATGGCCTCTCCACCGGATGATGTTGAGGTGGCCGCCGTTCATACCGACCTGTCAATCCTGGAGGAACACCTCGCCGCGGAAGCCGGCGAGGACATTGACTATGTCGCCATGCCGAAGGCTTCACGTCAGCGGGCTCGCATATTAGTGTATCTCAGGACAGCCGGCTACGACATCAAGCTCGTCGACAGCGAAGGCTTCACGCGGGCCATGTCACAGGTTAAGTGGTCCATCCCCAATGCCTCTGGTTCAACTGCCATCAATCTCTTCGAAGGCTTCACCACTGATCTCCTCCACCTCGCGGTCAAGGATTTGCGATCCTTGTACGCCATCAAGCCCATTATGTCATTTCTGAAGGACACGTTCTACGGCGGTGGCTTGGGATCCTCAGTTGCCAAGTCAGATCTCATCGACCACGACCACGCGAAGGGCACCCACTACGTCTCTTCCAAGGTGAAACAGCCCATCTGCGACATCAAGGAGCGCACCCTGGGTCTGTGCTCTTCCAAGTGGAAGGATCCCGTCCATTACAAGTGAGGCAATATCCTATAAGCAAATCTTACTTTTTCTAGCTAGTCAACTCGTACCCATTGTTGTAGAAGCTTTTTCCATGCGATGTTTTAACTGTGCCATGTTTAATTATTTCAGTTATGCAAAAATGTAATGTTCAATAGGGCTATCTGATGTTTAGGTATGAATTTTCCACTTCAGTTTCACTAATGGCTATATTTGGTTGTTAATAGTAAGTAGATGCCTTGTTTATCTGTATTTGGTTGTTAGGTTGGTTGCAGTGAGCATTTGCCCAGTTTTCAAGCAGATGCCTTGTTTATCTGTATTTGGTTGTTAGGTTGGTTGTAGTGAGCATTTGTCCAGTTTTCAAGCAGATGCCTTGTTTATCTGTATTTGGTTGTTAGGTTGGTTGCAGTGAGCCTTTGTCTAGTTTTCAAGCAGATGCCTTGTTTATCTGTATTTGCTTGTTAGGTTGGTTGCAGTGAGCCTCTGTCCAGTTTTCAATGGCTATATTAGGTTGTAATAGTGAGCATATATGCCTTGTTTATTTCAGTTATTCACAATGTGATGTTCATTATGTGCAAGTATGAATTGTGTAGTTCGATTTCATCAATACTAGTTTGAACGGCTATATTTGGTTCCTGTTATGCCTGGTGAAGTTAACACATGCCCTTTATTTCAGTTTTACACATTTATGCAGTGTGATGTTTAAGCATGAGCTACATTCTATTCATTTTCAACAGTACCAGTTTGAATTACAATATTTGGTCCCTGTTAAGCCTGTTGTAGTTAACATTCCCTTACATTTTTTATCTGCTTTAACTGCATGCTGAAACCAACACATTCAAGCTATCATTTTGAGATGTTGTTGTTTACCATGAATATATTTGGTTGATGTTAAGCCTATAGTATTTATCACGCCTTTCCATGTACTTACGCAGGACAACAACGGGAGTGGCCAGCATTTTCCACCAAGGTTAGTTTCATCCCTCGGCTTATACTGCCTCTGTTCCATAATGTAGTGCATACAGATCCACGTCTGGACACTTTTTAGCTTCTAATATTGACTTGTTGCTTGTAGGTACATATGTCCTAGGCAAAGATCCACGGCTTGACCCTTTTTGCGTATGGTGTAATGAGATATTCATGAACCAGCATCAAGTGAGGAAACTGATAAGAATTATTAGCAAAAAGATATGAACGATGGCAATTAAATTATTTGTCTACGCTCTATCCAACACAACAGTGAGCTGTAGGATGGTAACTACGAACTCTGTAGCCTTCACTTTTTACTACCCATAAGGAGTTGTTAGACAACAATGTCTGAATCTTTTTCGTTTGCAGTGGTTCCCAAAGCAGTTTACTCAAGATTACCTCGCAAAGTACATGATTGGTGGACATGCAATGAAGGTTAAAGTATTTCATCGAGACTACAATGAGCATCGAGAAGTCCTAATGAAGACAGTGAAGGATGGGCTGGTGGCCATCACAAGGGGTTGACCTAGAGTCATGCGCGCATTAGGCATGGAGGAGGGCACAATATGGGCATTCCGCTTCACCTTCTCTAGCAACCAGAAAGTCTTCCACCTCTCCCTTTACAGTCTTTAGTACAACTGTGGTTCATCATTCTTTACTTGCTGCTTCTGTAGTTCTTCAGTATATGTACCTGTGCATTGAATTATGCATTCGTCCTTGAACTTGTATTTGTAATAAACATGGTTCGATATGAAATACGTGATTGCCTACTTTCATATTGAAAATCTGTTTCAAATTCAAATTCTGTGAATTTTAAATGCAGGGATTAAATTAGGGATTAATCATGCTCTGCAGGCCATTACACTGCACACGGTTTGCGAAAGCAAAACATCTATGATAAATGTAAAGATCAGACACGTTTCTCAGATCAGTACGTGTGCGATGAAACTCTACTGCATACACGATCAGACAAGAAAAAACATGTGAGATTAACAACAACAACAACAACAACAACAGCGCACATAGTTCCTTCTTAATAAATGTTTGTGAAAGTCACCTTATCACACACGTTAGGCAATTATGAACTGTTTATGATGTCGTGTGCATCGTAAACGTTTGCTCATAGAAGAACGCGTGTGATAGGCCTTCATCCGACAAGGATAATATGGATGAATCGTTTGGGACATTTTATACATCTCAAACATTTATTTACAGACAAATTTGTGGGATATATTCAAGCTTCGCATACGGTGTACAATCGTGAACTATTTGTGATGGGGCGAGCATCGTAAACATTGCACCACAGAATACCGAGTGCGATGGTAATGCGAGGACACATGAGTAGCAAGGACGGAGCATTTGGGAAAGATCCGGGCATCACATACGCTTAGTTCTGCAAAACGTATGCTTGCGTGCTCCCTATCACCGACGGTTTCTGGGTCATGTGGGAAGACCCCCCCCCTATCGCACACACAGGCAAGGCGATGGTTTAAAACTCTGTCACGGAAAGGGGGTAAAAACCGTTTATATAGCACGTCGATGCACCAGTGTGAGCCTTCAGTGATGTTGAATGTTCTTGCAACTTTAGGCCAGTGGCTGTGGATAATTGCTCGCCCAACCTTCGTCCTCTTGAGGAAGACTTCAATACTGTACCGTGGGTGTTGAATGAATACCTTCCTCGCCTGTTGACGATGCAGGTGGTCTGAGAGGTAATCATCGGTGAACAACTTTGGAAAGGACTAAAAACAAAGATATGCATAAATATTTGTTCTAAATTTTGAAATGGCGCAAACTAAAAAAAACAAGGTAAAAGAGTTTGTACCATCCTATAGTTGACTGATGTCTTCTTCATTGTGCAAACAAAGATCTTGCTGTTATTCGTCGCTAGTTTCTTTATCCTAACAATCTTTCTGAGTTTCTTGACTTGGCTGATATTCATGGACATCTCATTTGCCCATATGCAAAATGGGTCGAACAGTGGGTCTAAACCTCTGACAGCAGGACCTACATGTTCAAGACCAAATCGTTAAAAACCTAAATATTAGAATGGTTCCTGCAATTGCACAATAATGTGCTATTAGCCAAAGGACCATGCATGTGCAAACCTCGATGGTAAACCTCAGTGCCTCCCATTGTTTCCCTACAACACATATAAGGCAGATATTGATCAGGTTTAGTGAGAGTTGGCATACTATCAGTAGAATATGTTAATGAAAAATAAACAAATTGTAGATCCAGCAGATTAATTTGAGCCGCATGGAAAATCCAGTTAACCAAACCAGGCATGCTAAACAACTTGGAAATATAGCAATTGTATATGTTTCTTATGTACACCGTATTTTGTATTTTGTACAGCCAAATTCGATTAATTTCTCACATGCATAACAATACAAAATTGTACCCACAACAAATGAACATCACATTGCAGAATTGAACCAAACAGTCAACTGGACAGCACAACAAATGAACCAAATAGTTAACTGATCACCGTATTACAGAATCGAGCGTATACTAGAAGATCAGACAGTTAACCAAACCAAGCATGCTTAAGAACTACTACGAAATATAGCAATTGTTGAACCAAACTGTTAACTGAACATCACATTTCAGAAGATCAGATTGCATATTAACATTACAGAGGATAATTCACCAGAAGGCACCGGTGGTGGCCTCGAGAAAACACCATGACCTATTGGTCAAAGCAGCCAACCGCGTGGCGGCGTCCGCGCGCGAGGCATCGACGGTGGCCTCGACGGCGAGGTGCTCCTCCAAGATCTGGCGGTCAGCACGCATGGCAACCATTGCGACCTCATCCGTGCGTGCGGCCGCGATTTGCTTCTCCGCTCCCAGATGCTCCTTGAGCTCCTGGCTATACTGCGTGCAAAATGGCTATGGGCGGTGCTTATTTGGAGGATGGGGCAGTGATTTGGGTGGAAGGTGTCGCGCCGGCGGTCAGGGCATGTGGGATGGAGAAGGAGGATGAGGATGGGGGTGGGGTGTGGATTACCTGACTATGTCGACGAGGCCGCGCAGCTGGAAGGAGCGTCGCCAGCGAGCAGGTGGCACTGCAAGCAAGCAGTGAAGGTTTGAACTTGGAAAGAAAGGAGGAAACAGTGGAAATGTGGCTTTTTGTCGAGGGGAGGAGGCAGGGAGCTAGATATTTCCGCGGTTGCCAAAAATTTTCGCTCGGTGCAGCGAAAAACTGGCGTGCAAGTGTGGTTGACGCGCTGGCGGTGGACTGTAGCCGACGAAGCTTCCGGCGTAAGCCATACATGAGGGTGCCCCAAGATATTTTATACTCCATCGCACATGATTCTTGCTAATAAACTGTTTGTGGTATACTTGATTTCTTCATTCTGATTTGAAAAACAAAATGTGGTTACGGCGGGAAAGGACGGTGTTTGAATTGCCAGAACATTTATCTGCAGTGAACATGCAACTATAGGAGTGTCGTGTTAAAATTTGGAATTATTCAGGGTTCGTTTGGCCTTTTTTATACATCAATTGAGTTTCTAGGCATTTAATGTGCATAATTCAAATTTGAACTACACGCACATGCTCCAGTGCACCAAAATGGGTTGAAAAATCATATATGTGTCCTTGGGTGAATGTTTAGGTCCCATGCAAGAAATGGGAATGAATTTCAAACATCTGGGCGTCGTGGCTTGGCCGTAAACATTGAGAAACTTGGTTTTAAAATTCCTGTAAATGCAAAACTTGCCTGAAAATCATGAAACTTGGCATGGTGTTATGACATGGCACCAACATGCTGTGGTAAAAAAATTGGCCGATTTGGGACATGTTTTGGTATAAGCTTCTTACAAACCGAAGCTTCTCTCAAGAAGCATCATGGTTCCGAGAGGGAACGTGTCACCTGTGTGTGTGAAACGACATACGCTGCCTCTTCCCACCTTGATTTATTTTACAAAGGCAACAAGCAACTATAGGAGTGTCGTGCTACAATTTGGAATTATTCAGGGTTTGTTTGGCCTTTTTATACATTATTTCAGTTTCTAGGCATTTAATGTGCATAATTCAAATTTGAACTACACGCACATGCTCAAGTGCACCAAAATGGGTTGAAAAATCATATATGTGTCCTTGGGTGAATGTTTAGGTCCCATTCAAGAAATGGGAATGAATTTCAAACATCTAGGCGTCGTGGTTCGGCCGTAAACATTGAGAAACTTGGTTTTAAAATTCTTGTAAATCCAAAACTCGCCTAAAAATCATGAAACATGGCATGGTGTTATGAAATAGCACCAACATGTTGTGGTAAAAAAATTGGCCAATTTGGGACAAGTTTTGGTATAAGCTTCTTACAAACCGCAGCTTCTCTCAAGAAGCATCATGGTTCCGAGAGGGAACGTGTCACCTCGGTGTGCGAAACGACATACGCTGACTCTTCCCACCTTGATTTATTTTACAGAGGCGACACGTAACTATATGAGTGTCGTGCTACAAGTTGGAATTATTCAGGGTTCGTTTGGCCTTTTTATACATTATTTGAGTTTCTAGGCATTTAATGTGCATAATTCAAATTTGAACTACAGGCACATGCTCCAATGCACCAAAATGGGTTGAAAAATCATATATGTGTCCTTGGGTGAATGCTTAGGTCCCATGCAAGAAATGGGAATGAATTTCAAACATCTGGGCTTTGTGGCTCGGTCAAAAACATTGAGAAACTTGGTTTTAAAATTCATGTAAATCCAAAACTCGCCTGAAAATTATGAAACTTGGCATAGTGTCATGACATGGCACCAACATGATGTGGTTAAAAATTTATCCGATTTGGGGCAAGTTTTGGTATAAGCTTCTTACAAACTGTAGCTTCTCTCTAGATGCCTCATGGTTCCGGGAGGGAACGTGTCACCTCGGTGTGCGAAACGACATACGCTGCCTCTTCCCACCTTGATTTTTTTACAGAGGCAACATGCAACTATAGGAGTGTCGTGTTACAATTTGGAATTATTCAGGGTCCGTTTAGCCTTTTAATACATTATTCTAGTTTCTAAGCATTTAATGAGCATAATTCAAATTTGAACTACAGGCACATGCTACAGTGCACCAAAACGAGTTGAAAAATCATATATGTGTCCTTGGGTGAATGTTTAGGTCTCATGCAAGAAATGGGAATGAATTTCAAACATCTGGGCGTTGTGGCTCGGCCGGAAACATTGAGAAACTTGGTTTTAAAATTCCTGTAAATCCAATACTCGCCTGAAAATCATGAAACTTGGCATGGTGTCATGACATGGCACCAACATGTTGTGGTAATTTTTTTTTGATTTGGGACAAGTTTTTGTATAAGCTTCTTACAAACTGTTGCTTCTCTCAAGACGCCTCATGGTTCTGAGAGGGAACGTGTCACCTCTGTGTGCGAAACGACATATGCTGCCTCTTCCCACCTTGATCTATTTTACAGAGGCATCATGCAACTATAGGAGTGTCGTGCTAAAATATGAAATTATTTAGGTTTTCTTTGCCTTCTTTATACATTATTTGAGTTTTCTAGGCATTTTGGAACAAATAGCAACCACATTATTATGGCAAACGGTTGTATTATTCCAACCGTGGGAGTTCGACTAACCATTTAGTACCGCGGGCAGCTGTTTGATTAGACGGGACGCGTGCAAGCTGTCCGTCGTGCAGGCTCTACGGGACGCGTGTGAGCAGTTCGCCGTGTAGGTTCACTGGGAAGCGAGCCCTTTGACGTTCCAGCGAGCGGTGCCAAAAATTTATTGACGGTTTTGGTTTCGGCCGCCTCGGGAAGGTACGTAGAACAGTTTCCAGTGCTCCTCCTACTCCTTCGTTCTTATCTATAAGCGTCGCCGTCGAGGATCGCCGCCTGCTGCGATGGAGGATGAGCTGGCCAACAAGTGGGGGCGGGTCGAGCCAGAACCGCAAGAGTCTCCGGCAAGCGTGGACTTCATCAGTAGCCTCCCCGACGAGATGTTGGTAACCATCATATCCCTCCTCCCCATCAAATCTGGCATGCGGACCACTGTCCTCTCAATGCGGTGGCTCCCCCTCTGGCACTCCAGCCCCTAGACCTCATTGACGATGACGAGCTCTACAGTGGGGAGCGCAAACGCTTGGACGCATTGTCCCACTTCCTCGCCACGCACCCTGGGCCGGTCAGACGCCTTGCCATCGGCAAGTTTCGTTCCAACTGCAATTCCGAACCCAAATTTCACAAGTGGTTCCTATCCCCTGCCCTAGATCGGCTTGAGGAGCTCAGCTTTCATGCTGGACATCCGCGCTCGCTACCACCGTTCGCGCTCTGCCTCGCGCCCACGCCGTGCCATGCTACGTTCAGGCAGTGCTTTTTCCCCCAGATAGATTCCGCGCCCGCTCTTCATCTCCCTAAACTGAAGCACCTCGAGCTCATGGGCGTCCGCATCTCGAAGGAGTATTGGAGCGCCTGCTCGGCGGGTGTACAACGCTCGAGTACCTTCATCTTCAGGTGATGGATGGGTTGAGTAGCCTCCACATCGCCTCGACGAATGTCCGTACGATTTATGTGCATTGCTGGTGCCACAACAGGCTATCATTTGAGGTGTTTCACGATATGGTCATTGAGAATGTGCCTTTCCTTGAGGGATTGTTACTTGATAAAGAAGGTCCAACAAGAATCAGGGTAATTGATGCACCAAAATTAACAGTGTTGGGCTATTCGTGTGCTGAATTCTCCGAACTTGTTACTGGATCATTATCCGTTCAGGTACAACAGTCTTCTTCTTATTGGACATCACATTTTATCTAATTTTTGTTGATCTATGTTCGGCTGTCATCCAGAAAATGATTCCCACAAGCTTGACCCCCTCTCTGTGCACAGTGAAGATCTTGGCACTACAATCTATCGGCCCCGATCTGGATGAAGTTGTTAGATTCCTTAGATGCTTTCTGTGCACGGAGAAGCTATACATCGAGGTGATGCTCATTTCCTGTTAATTGTTAACCACAACGGAGTTCAATTTGTTGTTACTTTTACCCATGATTACAATGACAAATGTAGTATGATTTCTCAAGGAAATTTGGAGGATTTCAATACATATATTTTTTGAGATGTTAATCATGAACGATTCAAGATGACATGTCACTCTATTCGTGTATTTTAGAAATCCTGCAAATCAAAGAGGCCCAAAGTGTTCAAAACTGCAGCTAGGCACTAATATGTTGTCTTCGTTTGCAGATACAAGCAGGCCCGAAAGTGGAAATGTGGCGCAATATAACAATCCCATTGAATGCCTTGATCTTCATCTCACATAAATTACTTTGAACAAGTACCGAGGCACCAGACCAGAGATTAAATTCGCCAGGTTCGTTGTTCAGAGAGCAAGTGTGCTCAAGGTAATGAGGTCTGCCCTATATTTAGTGTGTAGAAGTGAATGGTTTGCTGATCAACGCAGGCGTCTACAACTGAATGGAAAAGGCTCTGTAGAAGCTGAATTTTAGTTTGGAACTTCAAATGACAGATTATTCGGAAGTCACTTTATCAAACTGATATATGACTTCTCGGTGACTGATCCATTCGCAGAAATAGTGCATGGCTCAGATTCTGAAGAAGATGAATTTGATTTGTAAGAACCAATTGAACCTTGTAATCTTTGAATTTGGGCCTTGTAATGCTGGAATTTGAACCTTGCAATATTTCTGGTATTTGTGATATAACGTAATTGGATGTTTAATTTGGTTATGCAATCATGTCCTTATAAGTATATATGTTGTTGTTCTGTAGACAGAGCATAGATGTTGTGCAGACTGAGCAAATCACATCGCATACAAATTAAAGTATGGAACCCGTCGGTGATTATTTCATCAATCGCTGACAATTGTTTACCACAAACCATTTGCCCACAACACACACAGCTTATTTGGAGCAATCGTCTGTGTTATTATTGGTCTTCCCACACATTTCTGATTAATGACATGTTTGCCGCGTATCACACACATCTTGTTAAGTTGAACCGTTTCTGTTGTTTTGGCTCATCGCAAACAGTTCATCCGAGTGAACTGTATGCCGTCTATCGCACACACCTTGATCTGGCTGACCGTTTCTGTTGTGTTGGCTAATCGCAAACAGTTCATCCGAGTGAACTGCATGCAATATATTGCACACACCTCGATCTGGCTGACCATTTCTGTTGTTCTGCTCATCGCAAACAGTTCATATGTATCAACTGTATGCCACGTATCGCACACAGAACTCTAATTTGAATCGTGCTTGATGTCTCTACCATCGCACACAGTTCGTCTTATTGGTGATGGTTTTATTACGATACCATTTGTGATTCATGCATCGCACACAGTTTGGTCGAAGGGTCTCTGAAACATGTGTCGTGTTAGCAGCATCCTGCAATAGTGAGAGGCCGCTACCAACCGAGCAGGTCAGAGGTGATCTGACCTGCGACCAAGCAGACTTGAACCTGATGGGTCGCGTGCTTAAGGGAAGGAACCTGTGAGGCCGAAACCGACTCCACGAGTCAGATGTGATCCTACTCGGACTCGGATCTAGGCCGAACAGACTTTGGGCTTTAGGATCCATGCGAGGCCCAAGTGTTGAGCCCGCGACGGATGCCTATATATAGTGGAGGTGCGGCACACTCATTCAGTTGATTGCTTCGGCGCTGTCACTAGGGCTTTTGCATGTGTTGCAACTAGCCACCTCCACTCGCCGCCGGCTGTGTGATCGGACCTAGCAGTCCGCTGCACAGCGTTCCTCCTGCACGCGTGGATACTGTTAGAGGCGGTGCACTTGTGCCGCTCCGACAAACCTGTTCGTGGGATCCGATCGGCTACGTGGGAGATCGACGAGGAGGAGATGACTCCGGAGACGCGCTACCCCAACTCTACTTCCGATGCACGGTACTGCGCTTCTAGTGGTAATGATCTGTGATCCATCTCCCGTAGCATGTTCCTGGATGTTCTGTGGGTAGGAATTTTTAATTTGCAGTCGACGCACCCTACTGCAGAGCCCAACAAGCATGGTGAAGGTCTTGTCGTGGCCGAAGTGTCCCATAAGTCCTCCACTGTGAGCCTCTTGCAAAAGCAACAAACGAAGAGAAGACTCCGGTACACAAAGTTTGTTAGCCCGCATAAGATAACCATCCTTGAGATAATATCTCTCCCAATAAGTGTTATCTTGACATTTGGCATAAGGAATCGCAAACGAAGGATCATGTGCATACAAATCTTTAATGTGCTCAAAGCCAATAACATTCAATTCAAGTTGAGTAACTAGAATGCATTTGCGGGAAACAGCATTCGTCACTACATTTTCCTTGCCCTTGATATACTTGATGATATAAGGAAAGGGCTCAATGAATTCACTCCATTTGGCATGCCTTTTATTCAACTTGGTTTGACCTTTAAGGTACTTACGTGTCTCATGGTCGGTATGTATGACAAACTCACATGGTCGAAGATAATGCTCCCAAACATGCAAGACTCTCACCAAAGCATATAACTCTTTGTCATAAATGGGGGTAATTAAGTTGCGCTCCGAAAAGTTTCTCGCTAAAGTATGCAATGGGTCGCTTTTCTTGCATCAACACGCCACCTATACCATTACTGCTAGCGTCGCAATGCACTTCAAATGTTCTATCAAAATTAGGCAATGCAAGTATTGGGGCATGTGTAAGCAAAGATTTGAGCTCATTAAATGCGGCATCTTGGGAAGGTCCCCAAACAAATGGTGCATTCTTCTTAATTAAGGCATGCAATGGAGATGCAATGGTGCTAAAGTCCTTAACAAAGCGATGATAGAATCCGGCTAGGCCAAGGAAACTACGCACTTGTGCTAAGTTGGTTGGTTGTGGCCAAGTTTTAATAGCGTCAATTTTAGACTCATCAACTTCAACACCCTTATAAGAGACTACAAATCCCAAGAAAACAAGCTTATCTACACCAAAAGTGTATTTTTCCATGTTCACATAAAGTCGCTCATTTCTAAGAACTTGCAAGATGTCTCTAAGATGTGTGACATGCTCATCAAGAGATTTACTAAAAACAAGGATATCATCAAAGTAGACCACAACACAAATGTCAATGTATTTTTGAAGGACATAATGTATGACACGCGTAAATGTGCTAGGCGCTTGAGATAATCCCATCGGCATGACCAACCATTCATATAGACCAAATTTGGTTTTAAATGCCGTTTTCCATTCGTCACCCTCTTGCATGCGGATTTGATAGTAGCCACTTTTAAGATCATTTTTTGAGAAAATGGTGGCTACACTAAGTTCATCTAGCATGTCATCTAGGCGTGGAATGGGGTGGCGATACCGAACGGTTATAGCATTAATGGGAAGGCAATCAGAACACATGTGATAACTACCATCTTTCTTAGGCACAGGGATGACCGAAACGGCACATGGGCTTAGGCTCTCGCGTACATACCCGTTTTCAAGGAGATGTTGCACTTGCCATTGAATTTCCTTGGTCTCATCAGGGTTAACGCGGTATGGTGCCTTGTTCGGTAATGGTGCACCGGGAATGTGGTCGATGTGGTGCTTGATGCCGCGAATTGGAGGAAGTCCCGGAGATAGCTCATCGGGGAACATGTCCGCGAACTATTGCAAGAGATGAGACAAAATCAAAGGTAGATGTTGTGAAGTATTAGTCCTCACCGCTTCATCTTTGCACACAAGTACAAAGTGAAGAATGCTCGATGGGCTCTCACTCACATCCCTCATGTCTCTTTTGGTGGCTAGGAAAACTAAGTTTTTCTTGTCGCTCATCGTGGAGTCACTCACTTTTGGCTTGTGGCGCTCACTCTCTTTGTGGTGGTTCACTCTCTCACTATTCTCTCCACGATGGCTTGATGTTTGCTTGTCGGCGATCACTTGACTTAGCGACATGGGTCAAAGCACATACCCCTTGCCCTTCATCTTGAAGCTATAGTGGTTTGTCTGTCCATTGTGAATGACACTACGGTCAAATTTCCAATGTCGTCCTAGGAGATGGCACACGTACATAGAAACCACATCACACTCCAAGGTGTCTTTGTATGCACCGATCTTGGAGGATACTTGGAAGGTGCTCCACTTGAATGGTGCCGGGGTCACTTATCCATTGGACCTTGTAGGGGCGAGGGTGGTTCATCTTGACCAATTGAAGCTTGGAGCAAAGTTCTTCGCTTACCAAATTGTGGCAACTTCCTCCGTCGATGATCACCTTGACGGAACGTCCTTGGATGCCCGCTTTGGTGTGCAATATATGGTAACGTTGGTCCTTGTCTTGTTGTTGTTGAAGTGTCAAGATCTTGGAGACAACAAGAGCGGGGCTCGGATTGTTGTCACAAAAGATTTGCGCATCTTCATCTTCATTCACTTGGAGATGCATGGCCGCGTGCTCTAATGCTTCCATTTCTTCTTCGCTCATGGAGTCATAAGTGCCGTCATCATTGGCAATCATTGTACGCCGAGTGGGGCATTGGAATGTCTTGTGTCCACGGCCTTGGAAAGTAAAACATTGGATTGAACTTGTTTTTGCGATAGCATCCATTGGAGTAGTTGATGAGGAAGTTCTTGGCTTGTAGTTACTTGAAGGAGAAGGACTCGAAGATGTCGTAGCTTGCTTGGAACTTGATTTGTCACCGGTGGTTGATGAAGCTCGAGTTGTAGTCAAAGGTGCAATAGTTGTGGAAGCTTGGAAGTATGAGCCGTAGGTCTTGGAAGAGTACTTGGCGTACTTGAGATCATCTTGCACTTGTCTCTCCGCCTTGGTCGCTTGGTGCACTAGCTCGAGGAGGTTGGAGTACGGTTGGAAATCCGCAATTTTCTTGATTGGGTGGTTAAGGCCATTCAAGAAGCATGCCATTGTTTGTTTGTCATCTTCCTTGACGTTGGCTCGTGTCATGGCAATTTCCATCTCTTAGTAGTATACTAGTATTCTTCAACCGACTTTCGTGCCTTGCTTGAGGAGTTGTAGCTTCTTGAAGAGATCACGGCTATAGTGTGTAGGCATGAAACACTACAAAAAAAAGACACATCCGTGACATTATGGCCCGAACGAAAACTTTTTCTTTCATGGTTGTGACACTTCTATGACAATAATTGTGACAAAAACACGTATCATCATAGATGTGGTGGGCTCCTACTTCTATGACAAAAAATTATGACAGAAAATGGGCTTTTCGTCCTGTGCGGGCAGAAGACGCACACGCATGACATTCTTTGGGCCGTCCATGACGTAAAAAAATCATGGTAGAAGTGAGGGCGAGGAAATTTTCGGGGAGTTCCCGGTTACGATGGGTGGTTGGGGCCGAGCGATGCAGTGTGGTTTGCACGTTTCTCTCATACGCGCGTGTGTGTGAGGCGTTCGCTAACTAAACCCAAGCGAGGCGTTCGCTTACTGAACCCGAGCGATCGCACTAGCCAGCTATTACTGAAGACGAGCGATCGATCCCACTACGTACTGAAGCCGTTCGATCGATCCCTTCTCTGCTAACTAAACCCGAGCGATTCCTTCGCCGCTAACTGAACACGAGCGATTCCTTCGCTGCTAACTGAACCCGAGCGATTCCTTCGCTGCTAATTGAACCCGATCCATCGATTGTTGTTGCATGCTGCTTACTGAAGCCGATCGATCGATGCGTTGCTTTGAGCCCCCGTGTGCGAGACGTAGCCGGTTGGGTTACCTCTCGATGAACAGTGCCCGTTGCTGCCGCGCGCGCGATACACGTAGACACGAGTCGAGACGCATCGATCGAGCCAGTTGGTTGGCTGTGGATGAATAGTTCTCGTTGCTGCCACCCGCTCGTACGCCCCACCCCAGCCTGTGGGGGTTGGATGAATAGGACCCCGGCCGTGTAGGCGGTTGGCCCTGGATGAAGAGGACCCCAAGGAGGCCGTGCCGCAGTACGCCATACCCCAGCCAGTTGGGGATGGATTAACAGGACCCCGTGGAGGCTGGATGAACAGGGCCCCGTGGAGGCTGGATGAACAGTAGCCGGTGGAGGCTGGAGGAAGTCGACGGTGGATGAACAGTAGCCCGTGCAGTCCCGTTTTGAGGTACGCCACACCCCTCCCGATGAACAGGACTCTGCTTCGACCGTAGGCAGTTGGGGAGAAGTCCGTTTCCTCTGTTTTGCGGTACGCCAGACCCCTCCCGATCAACAGGACCCTGTTTCGACCGTAGGAGGTTGAACCGAAGTCCGTTTCATCTGTTTTGCGGTACACCAGACCCCCAGTCAATGAACAGGACCCCGTTTCGATAGTAGGCGGTCAAACAGAAGGCCGTTTCCTCCATTTTGCGGTATGCCAGACCCCGAGTCGATGAACAGGACCCCGTTTCGGCTGTTCCGTCCAAGCCGGTTGGCTCCCAATGAACAAGACTCATTCCGACCCAGTCGGTTGCCTCCCGATGAACATGGCGTTGTTTCCTCCATTCCGACCCAGCCGGTTGGCTGCCAATGAACAGGAGGCCGTTGCTGCATACCCCCACCGTCGCCTCTCCCTGTATGATACGTCTCCGTCGTATCTACTTTTCCAAACACTTTTGCTCTTGTTTTGGACTCTAATTTGCATGATTTGAATGAAACTAACCCGGACTGACGTGTTTTCAGCAGAACTACCATGGTGTTGTTTTTGTGCAGAAATAAAAGTTCTCGGAATTGGACAAAACTTTTCGGAGAATTTTTATGGAATAAATAAAAAATACTGGAGCAAAGACCTACTGGAGGGGGGCCACCAGGTGCCCACGAGGCACCAGGGCGCGACACCCCCCCGACGAGCCCTGGTGGCTTGTGGGGCCCACATGGCTCCGCTGACCCTAATCTCAAGCCTATAAATTCACAATTCTAGAGAAAAAAATCAGAGAGGAAGTTTCATCGCGTTTTACGATACGGAGCCGCCGCCACCTCCTGTTCTTCATCGGGAGGCCAGATCTGGAGTCCGTTCGGGGCTCCGGAGAGGGGGATCTTCCGTCATCGTCATCATCAACCATCCTCCATCACCAATTTCATGATGCTCACCGCCGGGAGTGAGTAATTCCTTCGTAGGCTTGCTAGACGGTGATGGGTTGGATGAGATTTATCATGTAATCGAGTTAGTTTTGGTAGGGCTTGATCCCTAGTATCCACTATGTTCTGAGATTGATGTTGCTATGACTTTGCTATGCTTAATGCTTGTCACTAGGGCCCGAGTGCCATGATTTCAGATCTGAACCCTTTATGTTTTCATGAATATATTTGTGTTCTTGATCCGATCTTGCAAGTTATACGCACCTGCTATGTGTTATGATCCGCATACCCCAAGGTGACAATAATTGGGATTCTTTCTGGTGATTACCGTAGTTTGAGGAGTTCATGTATTCACTATGTGTTACTGCTTTGTTCTGGTTCTCTATTAAAAGGAGGCCTTAATATCCCTTAGTTTCCTTATGGACCCCGCTGCCACAGGAGGGTAGGACAAAAGATGTCATGCAAGTTCTTATCGCAAGCACGTATGACTATATACGGAATATATGCCTACATTACATTGATGAATTGGACCTAGTTCTGTGTCGCCCTAGGTTATGACTGTTACATGATGAATGTTATCCAACATAATCACCGATCCAATGCCTACGAGCTTTTCACATATTGTTCTTTGCTAAGTTACTACTGTTGCTACTACTGTCACAATTGCTACAAAACTATTGCTGCTACTGTCACTGTTACTATTATTGCTATTGCTATCAAACTACCATACTATTGTGCTACTGATCACTCTGCTGCAGATATTTAGTCTCCAGGTGTGGTTGAATTGGCCACTCAACTGCTAATACTTGCAAATATTCTTTGGCTCCCCTTGTGTCGAATCAATAAATTTGGGTTGAATACTCTACCCTCGAAAACTGTTGCGATCCCCTATACTTGAGGGTTATCAAGACCTTTTTCTGGCGCCGTTGCCGGGGAGCATAGCTTTATTTGCCGAGTCACTTGGGATTTATATCTGTTGATCACTATGAAGAATCTTAAGGATGACAGAACCAAGATCGTTCCCTCTAAGACGAGGGGAGGTAAGGAACTGCCATCTAGCTCTGCACTTGATTCACTTTCTGTTTTGAGTAAGCTTGCAACACCACCACCTGTTATTAATTCTGATATGTCTCAAGTTATTGATGATGCTACTTCTGCTATGAATGATACTTATGATGATGCTAGTACTATGCTTGATAATACTGTGCCACTTGGTGAATTTCTTGATGAACAACTTGCTAAAGCTAAAGAAATTGAGAATGCTAAAAATGTTGAAACTCTTGAGAATTATGATTCACCTATTATGCCTAGCTCTCCTACTAGAGTTGAATCACCTGATGAACATGTCTTTGATAGGGAGACGGCTAGAGCAATTCTTGCTTGTAATGATAGAGATGAGGTTATAAAATTGCTTGCTGAAATGAAAGAAAAATCTATGAGGGAGAGAATGAAATATGATCCTAAGTTTGCTACCTCTCCCATATTTGTTATTGACAAAGATTATGAATTCTCTGTTGATCCTGAGTTAATTACTTTGGTTGAATCTGATCCTTTACAAGGCTATGAAACTGAAACTGTTATGGCACATCTTACTAAATTAAATGATATAGCCACCCTATTCGCTCATGAGGAAAAATTCGCTATTACTATATTCTTAAGTTATTTCCTTTCTCGTTAAAGGGTGATGCTAAGATATGCTATAATACTCTTGCTCCTGGTTGTGTGCGTAGTCCCCAGGATGTGATTTATTACTTCTCTGGAAAATATTTTCCCGCTCATAAGAAACAAGCTGCCTTACAGGAAATATTTAACTTTGTGCAAATTGAAGAAGAGAGTCTCCCTCAAGCTTGGGGGAGGCTTCTCCAATTACTTAATGCTTTGCCTGATCATCCTCTTAAGAAAAATGAAATACTTGATATCTTCTATAATGGACTAACCGATGCTTCTAGGGACTACCTAGATAGTTGTGCTGGTTGTGTTTTTAGGGGACGAACTATTGAACAAGCTGAAGAACTATTGAATAATATATTGAAGAACGATAATGATTGGACACTTCCTGAACCACCGCCTAAACCCACTTCGAAGAAGAGGGGTATTTTATTTCTCAGTCCTGAAGATATGCAACAAGCAAAGAAATGTATGAAGGAAAAGGGTATTAAAGCTGAAGATGTTAAGAATCTACCACCTGTTGAAGAAATACATGGTCTTGACACACCGCCACAGGTAGTAGAGGTAAATTCTCTTATAAAGTTTGATGAAGATGATATTCCTTATAACAAACCTCCTAGTCAATGCTTGTATGAATTTGACAATTACATTATTAAGCAAGATCATTTCAATGCTTATGTTATGAAACAATTGAAACGAAATGCCTACATGATTGATTGCTTGAGTGACTTGTTGTTTAGAATTGCTAATGATGTCAAAGGTGTAGGTAAACATGCATCTATGGTTCAAACCCAGTTAGAACAAGTTGCTAAATCTCAAAGTGAATTGCTCAATGAAATGAATAACAATATGAATGATCATGCTGTTAGAGTAATGACTAGAGGAGGTAGAATGAATCAGGAGCCACTTTATCCTGAAGGTCACCCTAAAAGAATTGAACAAGACTCTCAAAGAATTAATGTTGATGCACCTAGTCCATCTAAAAAGAAAAAGAAAAAGAAAAATGATAGGACTTTGCACACCTCTAGTGAACCTGAGGTAGAAAAACCATCCGAGGATAATAATGATGTTTCTATTTCCGATGCTGAAACACAATCTGGTAATGAACATTCACCTAATGATAATGATAATGATGATGCTCATGAGGATGCTCAACCAGATAATGATAAAGAACCTGATAATGATGTTGAAATAGAACCTGTTGTTGATCTTGATAACCCACCTTCTAAAAACAAACGTTATGATAAAAGAGACTTCATTGCTAGAAAACATGGTAAAGAAAGAGAAACATGGGTTCAAAAACCCATGACCTTTCCTCCTAAACCATCTAAGAATAAGGATGAGGAAGAATTTGAATGCTTTACTAAAATGCTTAGGCCAGTCTTTTTGCGTACTCGTTTGACTGATATTTTAAAGATGGCCCCATATGCTAAATACATGAAAGATATTGTCACTAATAAGAGAAAAATACCTGAAGCTGAAATTTCTACCATGCTTGCAAATTATTCTTTTAAGGACGGAGTACCTAAGAAACTAGGAGATCCAGGAATACCAACTATACCATGCTCCATTAAAAGAAATTATGTCAAAACTGCTTTGTGTGATTTAGGAGCCGGTGTTAGTATTATGCCCTTCTCTTTATATAAAAGACTTGATTTGAATAAACTCACTCCCACTGAAATATCATTGCAAATGGCTGACAAATCAACTGCCATACCTATCGGTGTTTGTGAGGATGTGCCTGTTGTAGTTGCAAATGTTACTATCTTAACAGACTTTGTTATACTTGATATGCCCGAGGACGACAACATGTCGATTATCCTTGGTAGACCCTTTTTGAATACTGCAGGGGCTGTTATTGATTGCAACAAAAGCATGGTCACTTTTCATATCAACGGTAATGAACATACGGTGCACTTTCCGAAGCAACAATTTCAAGTAAACGGTATTCATGTTATTGAAAAGACTCCGACAATTACCATTGGAAGTTTTCAACTCCCTCTTCCTACTATCAAAAAGAAATATGAAACACTTATAATTGGGGAGATGCATATCCCCGTTGAGGTAACCTAGTGTTTTACGAAGATTCTTCGGTTCCATGTTACTCGGAAATAGTTTGTTAATAAGACTTGATCAACCTTATTAATGGATTCTTTTTTAGGGGCATGTGGTCGATGAATCTAGTGAGCACATCCTTCTGTACCCACTTTTTGTTTTCTGTTATTTTTAGTTAAATGCAATAAAATGCCATGATTGTCTTGTTTTCTGAATTATCCGTGCAATAAAAAAAGTGCCCAAAAATGAAAGTGCTCAAAATGATCTGAAATTTTTACATGAATTTTTATAGAATATTTAAGAATTTTTGGCACTGGAAACATACCAGGGGGATGCCCCAGGTGCCCACGAGGCACCAGGGCGCGCCACCCCCCCACCCCCCCGGGCGCGCCCTGGTGGCTTGTGGGCCCCATAGGGACCCCCTCACTTATTCCTTCAGCCCACTTCGTCTCTTACCTCTAGCAAAAATTCCTGGTAGCTCCCTCTCTCGTGTTCTTGCTCCCAAACCTGAGATTTTCGATCTCTTTGCTCGGAGCTCCATTTCCAAAAACTGTTTTGGGAGATTGCTACTTGGTATGTGACTCCTCCATTGTTCCAATTAGTTTTTCCTCTAGTGGATTATATCTTGCATAATTAGCTGCTCTTGGTGCTACTGAAAATGAGCTTGCATGTTGAATTCTTTGAAGTCCTAAGTAGTTTGAATGCTTGATATGGCCTCTAGGCACTTGTATGAGTAGTTGCTATCAATTTTGTAAAGTTTTGTTAACATCTTTTTGTGGGCCAAAAAAATTCAAAAATTTGTTCTTAGGAAAATGAATTTCTTCCGAAGAAGTTCTTCGAGGAGGAGGTCCTTTGAAGCGTCATCAAATGAAAGCTCAACACGCCAATCATATGAGGAACCAAGAGCAAGTTCGGTGAGAGGTGCTGAGGCAAAATCTTGTCGATGGCCTTGTGAGGAGTTCATGTTGGGTACAGGGATTAAGGAGGAATTCGAGCAATACATTCAAAACATTGAGCTTTCCGCCTTCGTCGCAGATAAGCCTCCGCAGCACTACAACCTCACTCATTCATTCACTCAACATTTTGCATATCATACTCGTAATTCTAGAGTTTCGTTTCATCTCTATAATAAATCCTATAGTATGTCTCTATAAGAATTCTGTGATGCATGCAAAATTCCATATTGGGGTTCGTTAGATGAACCACAAAAATCTGATTATGAGTTGTTTCTTAATAGCCTTTGCAACGGTGAGGATAGGGGAGTTACGCAGGCCAGAATAATTAGCATTCACTTTCTAGCTATTCGGTATTTTGCACTTTTTAATGGTAAATGCATTGTTGGTAAGCAAGACTGCAGTGCGCTTTGCGCCCCTGATCTGAGTCTTGTTCATACAGCTTTGACTGGTAGCAAGCATTATAATCTTGGGGCTATTGTTGCACGTATACTGCAGCGTAACGCGGGCAATGGTGATTTGTATGGAGGAATTTATGCCTCCTGCTTAGCTGCAAGGTTAGGGTCTCGCCCAATTTCAATGATCCCCTCTTACCTGATAAATATGTGAATTTCGAAGCAATGCGAGAACATAAGTTTTTAAAACGCGATGCACACGGATATGAATATAACTTAGTTTTTGATAAATATCGTTTTGTGTATGTTGCTTTGCCTGCTCCTGCTCTCTTTGATTTCCAGAACAAATAGAGATATTTCCTCCATGAGTATGAAGTGCAGGGGTACAACGTGGCAGCAGAAGCCGCCCGTCTGGCTGAGGAGGCGGCTCAGAACGCCTCCATGAGCTACCACTTCGATTATTATCCTGGACAGCCATGGCAGTAGACCAAGCTAGGCCAAATGCCTAAGCTTGGGGGAGTACGTATTTCTCACCGACATTACATTCATGTTCACATATTTCATTCTAGTTGTCGGTGTTCATCCTTTTTCATTGTATCATCCATGTTAGTTTTAATTTCTCGCTTTCTTCTTGTGTGTTTGAAAAACTTTGAGAAAATCCAAAAATATTTCTTGCTCCTTTTTGGTTTTTCTTTCTAGTTTAATTAGTTGTAGTATTAAAAGAAAACCCAAAAAGATTTCCTGTTTTTTCTTTCGCTTGTTGGGAGCTTTCCCGTGTAAATAGTTTTTCTTGTTTTTGTTTTGTCTTCTTTAATTTGTTTCCTTCAAGTAAAAAAACTAAAAACTCCAAAAATATTTCAGTGCGTTTCTCTGAAATTCTTTTCTTTCGTTGAGTCATTGTGAGGAGAAGACCACGATGAGAATGTTGAGTGGCTCTCATATGCATTATTATTGATCTAACAAAGAGCCCATACGACCTTGTCTTCTCCTTTGAATAAAATGTTTGCAGATTCAGCTTAGTCCACGACACTCTTGCACTATTATTATTTTCACATCATATGGTCGTGCAAGTGAAAGGCAATAATGACGATAATTTGATGAAGTGACTGTGGCAAGGAAAAGCGGGTATGAACTCAACTTGTTTTTGTTTTTGTAAATATGTTTAACTCAGTATCCATGATTCAGCATATTATGATTAAACATGTTTATGATGACAATTAGAGATTGTAGTTGCTCATGCCATGCTTAAGTAGCTAGGAGTGGATAATGATTTATCTTGGATGTCAACATGCATTAAAATGATTGTGATGTAGTATGATGATATGGTATCCTCCTTTGAATGTTTCAAGTGGCTTGACTTGGCACATGTTCACGCATGTAGTTGATTCAAAACCAACATAGCCTCCACGATATTTATGTTCATGGTGCTTATATCCTACTCATGCTAGTGTTCAATGTTGATTATTCATAATGCATGATTATGACCGTTTTCGCTCTCTAGCTGGTCGCTTCTCAACCTATTTGCTAGCCTTCGCCTGTACTAAGCGGGAATACTGCTTGTGCATCAAAATCCTTAAACCAAAGTTATTCTAGATGAGTCCACTATATCTACCCATATGCGGTATTACTCTGCCGTTCTAAGTAAATTTGCATGTGCCACCTCTAAATATTCAAATGAACATCTGTTTTGTGTGTCCGTACCGCTCATGGAGCGATAGGGGGCGCTCAATATCTTCCATGCTAAGCAGGTTATTCTCATGATGAGTGTTTATTCACTTGTCCTTGCACGAGAGGGGCTGGTAATCGGGATGCCCAGTCCCATGATTAAAATTGCAAAATAATAAAACAAACTCCCCCAGAAAGTTGTTGGTATGGAAGGCACCCGAGGATTCGGCTAGCCATGGCTTGTGTTTATTGGTGGAGGGGGAGTAAACTTTACTTTACTGCTTGGGAACCGCCGCTAAGTTGTTTAGCATGGAAGATATTGAAAACTCTCGGTCGTGACATTGACAGGAAAGGCATACCTCCCAAAATTATATTTATCTCTGATTTAAGAGTTGAGCCCTGGCACCTCTGCAAATCCCTGCTTCCCTCTGCGAAGGGCCCATCTATTTACTTTATGTTATTTTACTTTTATTATTGAGTCACCACCTTCTCAAATAAGCACTAGTCCTGAGAGCACTATTGTCATTCTCATGCATTATGTATAGTTAATGTTGTGTACATCATGACTGGATCTCTTCTATCATGAATTACAATGTTTAGTCGCTGCTTGAACTTTGGAGGTGCTCTGCATTTATGTTTTGTGGTCTCAGAAAGGGCTAGCGAGATACCATGTTGTTATATTATATCATGATTGTTTTGACAAAGTGTTGGCATTTGAGATATCTTATTATTGCTCGCTAGTTGATTATGCCACTGATATGAGTGAATATAATTTCTAAGAGTTATCATTTGCATGGTTAGTTCATGATCTTTGCTGAAAACTTGGACACTATTTAAGCATATATATAGATACAAGAACAAAAGAGTTTGCAAAGGGCTGGAGCAAGAAGATCAGAGATTGAAGAAGCTAAACGGCCGTTGGATGAACATCCAACGGTCACTGCTGCTAGAATCGTTTGTTGACTAAGTTGACAAAGCCCTGCGTACGCGTCAACTTAGTAGGCCCACAAGTCTGCCTCCAAATCTGGTGGGTCCCAGTTGTAATGGGGACGAATCGTTTTTTTTTTGCGTAATAAGGAGGCACTTCCTTCCGTGCGAAGATATAGCTGGTAGGTCCCAGCTGTCAGGGGGAGGAATAATTTATTTTTCACGTAATAAGGAGGTACTTCCTTGCGTGCAAAGATGTAGCTGGTGGGTCCCGGATGTCAGGGGGAGGAGTCATTTTTTTGCGCGTAATAACGAGGCACTTCCTTGCATGCGAAGATGTAGCTGGTGAGTCCCAGCTGTCAGAGGGAGGAAACTTTTTTTCTCGTGTAATAAGGAGCACTTTCCTTGCGTGCGAGCAAGGACCTCGTGGGTCCCAGCTGTCAGCCTCTCTGTCGGCTCTAAATCCGGCATATCTCGTAGTAGGGGTCCTAAGCTATGCGTCATGGAGCGATGGTAACATGGACACAGAGTTTTACCCAGGTTCGGGCTCTCTCGAAGAGATAATACCCTATGTCCTGCTTTTGATTATATTCATATGGGGTGTAGTACAGAGTACATGTGGCTAACACGAGATTGTTCTAATGAATATCAGATCATCTATTGACAAGCCTGGCCTCGGTTTATATATGCACCGGTGGCCTAGGGTTTAGGAGAGTCTTCAGCTTGTGCACCAAGTCTTGTAGAGTCTTCCTTGTATGCGTCATGGGCTGCCCAAAGTGGCCCATTAGTGAACCGCCATGGGGGTCCTCGGCTCAACCCACCTGGTTGGGAGACGATGTGGTGAGTACCCCCTAGTCCAGGACACCGTCAGTAGCCCCCTGAACAGGTCTTCAAGTTGGGGACGCTCCTCGGTTCTTTCGAACTATTCTTCGTCTTCGGTCGTCAGTTTTGAAAACTGGTTCAACAAATCTTCCCATCTCCTATCTTGAGGATCGCCGAGGTGTATCCGAAGAGTTCATACGTCGGGTATCCGAGGAGCCCCTTTAGGTTCTTGGCCTTTATCAATGCCTTGTTATTTTTTATGCCATACCTCGGGTTCGAAGTTTTATCCATGCGGCGGTGTCCTCTTGCATCCAAGCTCCAACACCGGAGTGCATCCGAGGTGTCTTTTGCAGCCGAGCTCCAACGCCGGTTTGCATCCGAGGTACATTTTACCAGCCGAACTCCAATGCCGGACTGCATCCGAGGTACATTTTAGCACGCGAACTCCAACGCCGGTCTGTATCCGAGCTCCAGTGCCGGACTGCAGCCGAGGAGGCATAGAGTACCTCGTCTTTGAAAAAGTTTGAAGGAGGTTATCCAAGCTTAACACCGAAAAAGTTCTCTATGGAGCCAGCCACTCACAGCCGAGCTTTATGCCGGACTGCTTCCGAGGTGGTGCACCACCTCAGCCGTGGGCTGATGTTTTATAGAATTGTTTCGGATTGGTGCAATTTATTCTCTGCCGAGATGTATAACCAGTAGCCCTCAAGGTGTGTGCCGGCCTAAAATCCGGCACGCGTCTGAAGGAAAACATAAAACCGTTGATCCAGTAGCCCCTGAGACTCAGGTCGATCACGAAATCGGCCTGAGGATCAACTCCTAGCTCGACAGCATACTTAGGAATGTAAGCGCGGTGTGCATAGTCCTCGAGACTCAGGTTGGGTGCTACCGACCAACCTGAGGATCGTAATCTCCTCGGAAACGGCTTTGCACTTAAATTTTCTGCATTGAATCGTCAATGCAGTAGCCCCCGAGCCACTGGTCGGGTGGCAACACCAGATCAGGGGATCGATGTACCCCTTTAATGGCTTTTAATTGAGAAGCGCGAAGCCCAGTAGCCCCCGAGCCTTAATTTGGGCACGGGTGGCCGAATTAAGGATCGATATCCGGAGTAAATTGACTTTAATCACAATTTATGTGTAATGATTCTATGTATCCAAGTACTTTACATCATTAATGCTCGGATCCGCATTGTACAAAACTTTGTTGACCGACCATCGGCTTCAACCTCCTCGGCCAGTAGCTGAGGAGTGTTTGTCCTACTTTATAAAGCCTTTATAAGGGCAAAGATTTACGGCAAACAAGGCAATCCGGCCATATGGTTTTATAAACAAAGGTACGCGGAGAGATATGTTATATTACTATTTAACGTAAGAAACATCTTCTGGGAAAAATAGTTCCTTTATAGGTTCCTTTTCCCAGGTTGTCATGTTGACCATGATCATGAGACCTCACCTCCTATCAATGTGGGAGAAAAATATTGAGGATTTAGTTTGGGGAAAGTTCCCGAACTCTGTAGTCTTAATGAACCAAAATTTTCACTTCCGTCGTTGCCGACCAATTATATTCTTAAGATAGCAAGCTTTCGGCTTCACCCAGTCTGAGGTACTAACCCGGATGACCCGGTAGTAACAATCGCAGAGGTGCTCCCTTTACCCCCTACCCGAACAATCGGGAACGTAGGGTGTAAACACAGGAGCCAGGCAACCCAGCTTGGCCAAAATCTTAAGTCAAATTGATGCATATTTATGGCTTTATAACGATAATTACGGAAGGCAGCGCTCGTATATTGAATACAAACACTTTTATGCTATATGCTATTTTGATTCCTTTGGGACCGATTATCATTTGAGAGTGGCCCATCGTCGGCTTCTACCCCTTTGTAGATGCTACGCATGGTGTTTCCGCAGTAACAAGACAACCCTTAGCCGACGTCTCGGTGCCTGGAGGCGGTTGTGTTAGCGGAAACGAGACAATCAGATATCCAGGCTTTATAACTTTCACTTAGTCATAGGAGTTTAAAGTTGGGAGGCCAGTTACTAGCCCCCGGTTAGTGTTCGGCGTCAGCCGAGGTCAAGCCATTAACACTTCGGCCAATTTATGAAAGGCCCACGGGGTAACCTCTATCGATCGATAGTTTGACACAGTCATCGGATTGCTGACCAGTTTGCGCTCATGGTGACAGTCAGTTTTCGGCTTTCTCCACTGAGGTACTTGACCAGTTAAATCGGAAGTACAATCATAGTGGTTCTCCCTTTGCACACCTAGCCGAACAAAGCGGAACATAGGAGGCAAGCACAGGAGCCGAGCAACCCAACTATTGACCCAAGACACAATTCGAAACTGATGCATATAAAGCAATATTCGAGAACGTTTTGATGAGGACTCCTCGGAGTACCTTGGCTTTTGGTGGGTTCGTCTCTAGCTATAGCCCCCCATTGATATTGCCGATGCTTTAAAGGCGGTTGGCGTTGCACTGCGAGAGTTATGCTCGGAGACACACAAATAGGCAATTTTGACAATGCCGAGGTGCAGCTCGGCAGGATAGATGCCGAACTGCAGGTCGGAAAAGATTTCTCAAGCAGAACCACCACGCAGAACACCTCGGTTAAGAGGATGTCCTGCCTCCTGAAAAAACATACAACTAGGTTAATGGTGTTATAAGCTCAAAAAACCAAAAAACTTATGTAAAGACTTTACGTCTGAATTAAAGCAAGTTTTTTGGTACCAATCCGAAAATTGGTCTTAAAATTAGTTTGTGCTTCCGTCGTGCTTTAACATGATACTTCCGATCTTCAGACTTCAAGTGGGTCAGCCTTCGGCTTCAACCTCCTATCCCGAAGGCGGAGTGCTTCTCAGGCCAGTTTAGCGAACTAAACTCGAGCGGCTTTAGAGAGAAACCAGGCTATCCAGCTATTGACCATACACTCGAGTTGAAAAAAAGGAGTAGTAGAAAAAGAGTTTGCAACGACCAAGAAGAAAACACTTATTATAAAGCGGCACAGATAAATTTAAGAGCCCCCAGTGAACCTGGTTAAAGGAAGTGTTTTTAACAAACAGAGTTTTTGTCTAACACAAATATAATGCTTGGTCGAACCGAATAAAAATTAAACATTTAAAAAATTTGAGCATGAAAGCGACTTAGCTGGTTAATGTGCTCGGCGTTGATGACGTGGTCCGAGCTTGCAACGGGTCGAGATCCCATCCCCCAAGCCGGTCCTGGGGTGGCCGAGCGAAGAGCTTGGCTGATGAAGTGGCAGAACAAAACTGCCGATGTGCCGAGGCGAAGCCCCTGGTCCAGCCGAGGAGACAGAGTAGGTCGGCAGGGTGACGCCGGAGTAGGTCGATGAAGCGATGGTGAAGTCCCCAGTCCGGCCGAGTTGACGAAGCTGGTCAGCTGGTGACGCCGAAGTCCCCGGAGTAGGTTGATAAAGAGATGGCGAAGCCCCCAGTCTAGCCGAGGTGACGGAGCAGGTCGGTAAAGTGACGTTGCAGCCCCTTGCCAGCCGAGGTGTCGAAGCAGGTCGGCGTGGTGGACATCGGCTTGAAGAAGAAACGGCGCGGCGATGCCGACGCTGGTCGGAACTTGTGACGCGGTCAATGCCGGCTTGAGAAGTGACCGCGCGGCGATGCTGGCGCGCCCGCCCGTACAATCCGTAAGGTGAAGATCTCATCTTGACGATTATTTGTCCTCCACGATGCCGAAATCTCGGTCGGCTTGCCGAGGTAAAGATCCGAGGTGGTTGTCGTCGGCTCGATAGAGTGACGGCGCAGTCGATGTTGGCACAGGTCGGCAGCCGTGGAGCAACATTGTCGGGCCGGTTTGATATCGGCGCGACTGTGAAGATCACCTCGGAAAAGATTCAAAATTTGTGGCACGTGTTTGAAAAAAATGCACAATACCCTAAAAAAAATTCCTCCAAAAAAGGATGTCCAATACCCCTTTCATGAAGAAAGATGAACTCGGGTCGGATTCGTTTTCGCGCAGAAAACAGATCCGAAAATTGATGCACTCATTGGACGTTTCCTGGAGTTTGAACGGTCGGATTGAGTTGAAATTTTGAGGGGTTGTCGATATGGGAATTCCTCAGCCGATGAACGGTTGGATCTTCCAAAAGATATCCGAGCTAGCCGCTGGACTCCTCGCCCTAAACACATCCAGATTCTCGTCCAGATTCGACAGGGCTCCGGTACATCGGATATTGCCGGAGTTTCCTCCATTGGAACGCGATGAAATTTTACAGGGTTGTTGTAGGTTCAATTCAGCGCAATTCCACCGAAGGAATCATCAAAACGACACTCAAGGAGGCGAGGACGGCAAACACGAATCCGCTGTCTAGAAAAAACTGCATGATCGTGCGAGGGCAATGTTGACGTTGAGCCTCCGAGCACCATGGAGGGTTCTTCCATGATCTTGGTTGAGATTGGAGTTGATGATGATGAAGACATCCGTCCGATCTTGACGATCCGAAGAGAAGCCTAGTCCTCGGTCTAGCCAAGGTGACCAGTCGGGCCGGCGACGAAGATGCCGACGCTGACGATGTAGCTTGGTTCCGACGCGTAGATCGCGGTCGAGCCGATCCGAATTCCCATCGCACCGTGGAGACTACCCAGCAGGCTCTCAATGAAAGCACCAATGTCGGCTCTAAATCCAGCATATCTCGTAGTAGGGGTCCTAAGCTAGGCGTCATGGAGCGATGGTAACATGGACACAGAGTTTTACCCAGGTTCAGGCTCTCTCGAAGAGATAATACCCTACATCCTGCTTTTGATTGTATTCATATGGGGTGTAGCACAGAGTACATGTGGCTACCACGAGATTTTTCTAATGAATATCAGATCATCTATTGACTAGCCTGGCCTCGGTTTATATATGCACCGGTGGCCTAGGGTTTAGGAGAGTCTTCGGCTTGTGCACCAAGTCTTGTAGAGTCTTCCTTGTATGCGTCATGGGCTGCCCGAAGTGGCCCATTAGTGAACCGCCATGGGGGTCCTCGGCTCAACCCACCTGGTCGGGAGACGATGTGGTGAGTACCGCCTAGTCCAGGACACCGTCACTCTCCACGTATAGTCGTCTTCCGATGACTCTCATTTGTTGACCATGTTGAACACGCCGCGTCAAGCGCACCAAGACGGTGGACGACGGGGAGGCCCCACCGCCCCAGACGGGAATGACCCGGAGATGGGGACGACGCGACAGTTGAGTCGTAGACGGAGAAGAGTGCGAGACTTGACTGGTTCGGGTGCGGGGTGGGGCTACACTCGACGGAGAATAACAGGAGGTGTGGAGGACTGGAGGGATGGCCTGGCTGTCGGTGGGGTAGCGTTTCGCAGCGAGGCGCGTGAAGCAACGCGGCTGGATGCCGGAGGCTGGAGCAGGCAGTCCCGCCAGTGCTGGAGGAAGAAGACAAGAGATTGAAGAAGAATGCCGACCGTTGGATGTACATCCAACAGATAAGGCTGTCAGAAACTTTTTTTTGACTAAGTTGAAAACGCCTTGTGTAGGCTTCGACCTATTGGTCCACATGTCAGCCAGTCCATTTGGTGGGCTGGGTGAAACAATAATGTAGCGTCTATGTAGCCCATTTATATATTTTGTTAGCATTTACAGCCTATTTGTATTATTTTTCAAAATACACGGTTTTGCTGGGCTGGATGAAAATATCATTTTGGGCAGCACGGAGAAATGTTATAAAAACATAAACCGGTGCTGGGCATTTTATTATAAAACTACATAATTTGCGGAGCATAAACACGTGATTGCACGTCTATTACTGCATTGGTCCGTAAAATCTTAGCAAGCTTATGTACGCAATCACCAGGAATTAACTTGCCAACTTATTGTTAAATTATTATTATTATTTGGTAAGAACTTATCGATTTACCAAATAAAATATTATTTATTTTGAAGAGTTAATAAGATGTGGGGTATTATTATTTTTTAGGCTAGACGTGGGACAATTGAGTTGGTTTTAGGTAAAACCTGTGGGAGAAAAATTAGAGATAGGATTAATAAAAAACAAAAATAAGGGAAGTGGGAAGGTCTATACAAAGGTTGGATGAAGGACAGGTCAAACGGGAACCTTATGTTCTTCTAATATATGTACGGAGTAGTAAAATAAAATATAAATATATATATACTATTATAGAAGGGAAAACATAAGTTGAGTTTGGCGTTCTTATAGAAAAATAGAACTTCTTCTTTTGAGCAGTATAGAAAAATAGAACTGAGCTGTGAGTTGTCTTCAAGAAACAAACATAAGTTGGGATGCTGATGTTATAAAACAAGCTAGGCTAAGAGGCCCAGAGGCCGATTAATACCTATTGGACCTCAAAAAAAAGTTGAAACCTGCTGGATCAACTGTGTCAGCATGTCGTGGGATGCGCATGTTAAACAACAAAACCTAGGCTGGGCAGGCCATAGCCCAGTTGTTACTTGTTCGACCTCTGAAAAAATGATTACCTGCTAGGTCCCGAATGACAGCCACCTTGACTACGTTGACAATCTCGTGGGCCCCACACATCAACATACCATAAGGAGGAAGCATTTTTTTGCAATATATAAGGAGGCACTTGTTTACGTATGGCCATGGACCTGGTAGATCCGGACAGTGAGCCTCTCCACGTACAGTCATCTCCCGATTCCTCTCATTTGTTGACCATGTTGAGAATGACAGACGGCGGCGCCGCGGAGAGAGCACCAAGGCGGAGGATGATGTCGAGACCTCGGATCAGAACGAACCGGAGCCGGGAAAGATGCAGGTGGAGGGGAGTACGAGGGTTGACTGGTTCGGGTGCAGGGTGGGCCGGTGGAGCTGCCGCCGCCGGAGAATAAAAGGAGATGTGGGGGAGTAGAGGGATGGCCTGGCCAACGCCATGCATAGGCTAGGATGGGTCGTCGAGGCGTGCACCTAGCGCCTCCAGCCACTGTAGGGAGAGGAAGAAAGATTGAACAAAATAAAGAAATACAAATGGATAGGTGGTTGGTCCCAGATGTCTGTGTACGAGACCTGCTAGGTCCTCCTGAGAAGGGAAATATGTTGGGAGGAAGGAGATTCAAAGCACACCAGCCGTTGGATTTCAATCTAACGGCTTCCAGAAGGACGGATGGAAGAGGTATCAAACTTAACTTGTTCTCATCGTTCGTGATCAAAGATGACCACCCTGAGTGAAGTTATATGATAATCTAGGCAAAACGAACGACTATGCAACCTATAGAAAACCGCACTCAGACTTCAAAAAAACGCACAAAAAAATGATATAACTGCTGGATCCCCATAAGCATGTCATGGGCCGCGGATGTCCTAAGAAAAGAAACCTGGGCTGGGCAGCCACAACCCAGTTGATACCCACTCGACCTCAAAAAAAAAGGAAACACGGCAGCCCTGTGAACTAGTACTCTTATTACATACATAAGAAAACAGATTCATAGCCACTCAAAAAAAAACAGGTTCATGGGTTCTTAGACGAAATATTACGGATAAAACAGATAATTACAACACATAGGCTAATGCATGAAACACTCAGATGATAAAGGTGCTTAAACAGACAAACTACACCATCTAGATCTTCCTGGCACGCTTGATCATGACACTGCGGCTGTCCGTGTACTCTTCGGTCCCGGAAAGCAGACACGCCCTCATGTCCAAGATCCGCCTGTACATGTCGTAGCATGCGTATGCGTCCTTGGCCACGTAGGTGATGTAGGCTAGATTCAGAGGTACCTCCCACGTGTTCAGGTCCTTCGTATCCACGTCTTCTTTCATGTTGGCGTAGAAGGGGTCGATGATGGCCGCGGCGAGGTCAACCACGGAGTCCTCCTCTTGCCCGTTGCCGATGATCTTGTATTGCTTCTGGATGTCGACGAACTTCTTGCACCAGATGGCCAAATCGTAAAGCACAGTGGCATTCTTCCCGCTCTCCACCGTAGCGAAGGTGCAGTCGGCGGTGCCAATGAAATGGGCGAATGCTCCAGAACCCCTAATGGCCCTACAGTAGTGGTAGACTAGAACCTCGTCCCGCACGCATACCTGGGCGACGGCGATCCGCTGGTCCCTGTCAGGAGACGGATGGATGGGCACAAGGTCTAGTCCCGCGACCTTGTGCTTCTCCTCCTGTAGGTACTGCTTGAACTTGGGGACGCAGAGCTTCATCGAGTCCGGATCATTGGTCTACATCACATTCAACTTGGTGTTGCCATGGGTCCGAACGGTGAACTCAAAGGTGAACTCCTTGTTGGAGTCCATATCCAGCAGGCTCACCCCTCGGATCGCCATTGGAGTCTCTTCTCACGCAGAGTTGTTGTGGCGGTTCTCGTTGTCATAGCCCTAGAATTTGTTTGTAAATAGTTGCATCAGCATCCATGCATCATGTCTAAATTTCTATTAAATTTGAAACGGGGAATTAACAAACCCTAGCACCCCTCAGAACAAACTAGGATCAACTGAAATAATTTCGATGAACCCAAAATGCCCTTCACAAAAGTTCATCATTATTGAATTGGTTAAAAACCTCTGCCAAAAATGGTGCACATTTTTCTAGGTCATCTTGGATTTTTGAATTAAGTCATAATGTATTTGGATTTGGGGATTTAATTGCTATAAATATTTTAAATGCTCAAATAATTCTGAAACTAATTGAGGGCTGTTGGAAATAATTCAAAAGGTGCCCACAAATATTTTCAGGAGTTTTGGAAATGGTTTAGTATTTTTACTAAATCAAAAACAATAAAAGAAAATAGAAAACAGAGGAAATAAAAGAGAGAGAGAGAGAGAGAGAGAGAGAGAGAGAGAGAGAGAGAGAGAGAGAAAGGCCACCTGGGCCAGCTTACCTGTAGCCGGCCCAATAGGCAGCCCAGCCCACGGCCGAGCTTCTCCTGCCTTTGCTAGTAGGAGCAGCTGCGTGCCCGCAGCATAGCATGGGAGCGCCACCTCCTGCTTCCAGCGATAGGGGCCTCCCCCGAGCCTATCTCGACGCCCAGGAGATGCCCTGGATCCCCCTCTGCCTCTCCCCACTACTCTCTGCACCCTCCCTCTCCTCTAGCTCTCTATTCCGCGGCCACCCGAGAGCAACCGCCGCCGCCGTTCAATCTTTCTGCGGCCATCGTCGTCACCTCGTCGCGCTAGCTATCCAGGATGTCGCCCTCGTCTCCCTTTACCTCTCTGCGAACAAACACGAGCAGAAGAGCTCCGAGCCGACGGGATCGGCGTCGTCTTCAACCTCCTACCGTGGAACGCCGTCGATGGATTTGTCGCCGTCACGCCGTCCCCGAGGCTCCCGAGCTGTTCTTCGGGATCTCTGTGAGCTCCTGCTCCTTCCCATATGCTCGCCACCTCCGTTCCCATCCGCTAGCTCCCATCCCCGACCACCACCGAACTCCGGCCGCCGCTGTCGTCATTGCCGTTGCCATTGTAGTCCGCCCCAGCTCCAGCCACCATCACCATTGGATGCGCCTCGCTGCGGGCATTCCAACGCGCCCAGCCGCGCGACCTCTCGTCACCGAAGTTGGCCGGACGGGCAACCCCGCCGTGCCCCGGTTAGTCGCCGGCTAAACCGCCATTAGCGCCTAATTAACCACCCCTTAGTTAACCCCACAGCCGCTGACACCGGGCCCCACACACTAATTAATCTCTGGTTAATTATAGTTAGGTTTAACTAATCGGGTTAACTCACTGTGTCAATGACACGTGGGACCCACTGGTCAGGTTTGACCAGTTTGACCATGGTTGACCTGCTGACCTAGTGCTGATGCAGTGCTGACATCACAAATGATTTCTGGAATTATAATAAATCATAAAATGATTTATGAATTTCAGAAAATACTCCAAACTTTGAAAAATCATAGAAAATAATCTATAACTCAGATGAAAGTAATTTATATATGAAAAATTATTAGAAAAATATGAAGAATCTGTTTATGGCATTTTCATGCATGTTTGAACAACTTAAAATTGCTGTACATGACAATTTGAATAAATGGCATTTGAAATGTCTTATATGGAGTTTGAATTTGAACCTTGGGTTCAAACCAACTTCATTTATCTTGCTGCTAGTTGCATTAGCCCAAATCATCAGCATGTTGCCATGTCATGATCATGCATCATGTTGTTGCATTGCATTGATTGTGTTCCTTCTTTGTTGTCGGTGTTGTTCCTTCTCGGTAGCCGACGTTTCCGACGTAGTGACCGTTGACACTGATGAAGTGCAGTGCCATCTTCAGAAGTGCCAGGCAAGCAAACCCCCTTTGAGCATTCTGATACAATCCCACACTCTCGCCCTTGCTCTCTTTTACTGCATTAGGACAACAACGATTCAACTGTTACATGTTGCAGTAGTTGAACCCATTCCTCTGCATGACCTGTCTTTGCCACAGTAAATAGTTGAAACCCACTAGCATGAGTAGGAGTTGTATGAGCCATGATGTGCCTACTCATTCATGCTTGCTTGTTATGCCTGCTATGCTTAGAGTTGTGTCAGGTCTGATTCATCTGGGATGGATTGGAATGGTGGTGAACATGTCCTGCTGTGTGAGAGCTAAGTGTGTGAACACAATTTGGTAAAGGTAGCGATGAGAGGCCATGTAGGAGTACATGGTGGGTTGTCTCATTGGGACCGTCCTCAGGAACTGAGTTCCGTGTTTGTGATCCAAGACAGATACTACCACACATTGGGATCCTTAATTGACTCTCTCGACTTATTAATCGCCTTGATCTCTGTCCAGGAGTTGCAACTAGTTTCTGGTGTTTGTAGGATATGTGTTGGGGGGTGTGCGTAGCACTGACCCTAGGGGTGGGCTATGATGCGGTAGAGACACGAGGCACGGTGTACCAAGTGACACCTGAACGGTGCTCTTGGGAACCCTGCACTCATCGTTTGGGGCCGTACTGGAAACTTCGTCCAGACTTCCTTGCGGAGTGGACTAAAATAGGCGATAAACCTGGACTAGAGTCTTGTGTGGTTAGTCAAGTCGTGGCCGACACCCTCGCCAGGCTTCCGCTTGAAGGTTGCCGAGATACATGACGTGTACATGGTGGTAAGTGGTGAGAGCATGTGTGAAGAAGTACACCCCTGCAGGGTTATTAATGATCTATTCGAATAGCCGCGTCCGCGGATATGGACTACTTGGAAGCTTACATTGTTCATAGACAAGTTGGAATGGATACTCTAAAATGCGCAAGATAAGCGTGAGTGCTATGGATGGCCTTCTCGTAGGGAAACGGGAGCGGATCCATAGTGGAGTATTGTTATGGTGAATATGTGGACTCGTGTGCACTTTCTCACCTCAAAGGATATACTGGTAGTCGTAGTTCAGGATAGCCACTGAGTCAAAGCTGGCTTGCTGCAGTTAAACTCCACAACCCCCTTGTTGATAATGATGCATATGTAGTTAGTTCTGATGTAAGTCTTGCTGAGTACAATTGTACTCACGTTAGCCTAATTTATGTTTTGCAGAGGAGACTTCGGTCTCACTAGTAGTTCTACGTGGGCTTCGACGATTATCTTGGGAATCCCAGACAGAGGTCTGGTTCCTATGGAGGGTCTTGTAGTTAGACAGGCTTCCCAGCCTTCTTTCTTTTCAGCTGTCTGTACTCAGATAGGTTTATGCTTCCATTGCTTGTATGACTTTGTATGTCGGGTCATGAGACCCATGGTTGTAATATCATGCTATGTATGGCTCCTCGGAGCCTTTTAAATAAATACTTTGAGTCATAGAGTTATGTTGTGATGCCATGTTGTATTTACACATATCGTGCATATTGTGTGTATGTTTGAAGTGCACTGGTATGTGTGGGATCTGACAGCTAGTTGTTTATTCTTGGTAGCCTTCCTTATGGGGAAATGCCTCCTAGTGCTTCCACTGAAACACATGGATTGACCGGCATGTGTCCTTCTTTGCTCCTGTGTCTGTCCCTACAGGGAAATGTCACGCGGTGTTTTACTGGAGTCCTGGTACCTTGCTACGACTCGGTTACACTCCCTGCTGACCGACACGTGCATTGCTGGGTCATGTATGCCTGTCCCTGTAAGTTTGTGCCACCTTGGTTTACGACTAGTCATGTCGGCCCGGGTTCTCTGTCATATGGATGCTAGCATCACAATCATATACGTGAGCCAAAAGACACAAACGGTCCCGGCCAAGGTAAAGGCGGCAAACGTGGGTTACCATGCGTGAGGCCGCAAAGCGAGATGAGGTGTCTTATGCTAGATCGGTGTGACTTAGGATCGGGGTCCCCACAGCTTTGGTATCAGAGCCTGACTACCCGTAGGATTACCAAGCCAAACTGGTCGAAGTCGAGTCTAGAAATGCTTTAGTTATATAGGGGAATTGATTGTGGAAGGGAACATGAGGTTCTTTTTACTCCTTATCCTGTGTCCTTCTGATTCTGAGTCACCCTCATCTTTTCTACGGGGTTTAAGAATTAGGCTTCTCATCTATCTATCTGGATGACGAGTTACTATGCTAGAGACTTATCAGAAAGTTGTTGTCTTCTCAGATCGGTGTTTCCATACAAATCTAGTTGTTATGATGTCAGTTGTCATGCAGGTTGTCTCATCTTTCATGCCCGTACAGCCGTTATGCTGTCCAAGTTATCCAAGGTTTCTAAATAGTCTGATGCATTTGCAAATCATTTCTTCCTGTTCCGATGTCTTTTGGCCAGACTAGACACACAAATTGTTGTGTTGAGGTATTCCATTATCTCAACATATCTATTGAAGCTAATAGGAAACCATGATGTCTTAAGTGACCACCCGAAGATTCAGCCTTTGTGTTATATCCCCAGTGTGATAATTCTGGCCATCATTCTCGAAAGCATCTCGTGATGCCAGTTAGTTAGTAGGTATTCCATTCCTGGGTTCCTGAACCGAAGGTCCACTCTACCTATGTCATGTTGATAGAGATTGTAGCTCCTTTAGGTTGGTTAGTAACCTTGCTTAGTCCTCAAAGTCCATGGTATATCATTCTTCCAAATACCATGAACCATCCATGCCAAAAGTTCTTTTGAACCAAAAGATCACAACAAGAGTGCTCTTGATGAGTTCTCCATTCTACATTGTGAATCTGCCAGTCCTACCTTTCTGCATGGGTTATCTGGAAGAAATATGTTGGACTTGTTCGACATGCTAATCTATGCATCCACAACTGAGAAAATCATATGTTCCTTTCAGTGTCCCTCTTCAGTTGTACTCTGACCTTCGTCTACCAATTGATAGTCAAGAGTAATTGTGTATTCGTGTTCATCGATGCCTATTATTTCCGTGGTCCATCAAGCCATTCTATTTTGGAATGACCAGGAGAAACAAACTCCAGTACCTCATCCATTACTTGGATTGGGTCAAAGCAATTGTATTCCGCAGATCAAGAGGCCAATCCAGCTTCTAGTCTGCTCTACCCTGGAGTGTTACCCTCTTTCATGTCAAGAATGTCATAGGAATTGCACACCATCTTATGAATTCTTTATATAGTGATACTTCTCGCCATCATCATTTATTTCTCGGTCTCCGTGTCGTTGCAACCGGAATGCCGACAAGTGAACTGTGATGTGTGAAATCAATACTCCTAGCAACCCTGTTGCTTGGTTGCTAATGGACGATAATTTCATTCTTAGCGTGTTGGTTTTTGAATCGTCATTCTAAGATTGATCGTGCTACCTAGTCCATTATTCCTGGTGCACCATTCGATCAATGAGTTAGGATTGTGTCAATCCCTCGCTCTTTTGATTACATCGTCTTGCCCTAAAAAGCAAGATTGTTCTCGAGCTTAACATCATATCGATGGTTCATGATTTTCCGAATATCTTCTCGGAAGTATCACCAGGTTGTTCCCTGACCGTTATGTTGAGTTTGTGATCAAGTTGGTTTTCTTTAAACCACCCCTTCTCCAAGAATCTATGATGGATACCCTGAAATAGTTGGATAAGCTAAACAAATAACTTGGAGAGTTGGAAGATAAAAGCTTGTCTGACTTAGTTCATCCCAAAGGGATATCTGGTGTGTGTGTGTATTGAAGAGAGATGATATCTTCATCAATTGATCTTCATGATCAATTGTCGGATCTATTATCTCATCCAATCTTTGATTTGAGTGTGGGCTATCGTCAAATCAAATCAGAATCAACGATGTTCGTAATGTTGTCTTGTTCGTGGATGTTCCTCGAGCATACACCATTATATCCTTTGGTCTGACCAATGCTATCACCTTGTTCACATAGTTGTGGAATTTCATCTCCGTGGAAATCTCGATGACTTGTTGTTGAGCTCATCGGCAGCATTTTATCTCCTCCATGATTCATGTTGAACATTAAGCTAGTGTTGGAAACTTTTGTAAGCATTACCTCCGTGTTCCGTTCATGGAGTATATGTCTGATGTAAGAAGTGACTTCCTCTTATTCACGTGTATTTGATGCAAGTTGCTGTTGTGGATTCGAGAAAGCTTGTTTTGCTTCCTCTGGAATCATCCCAAGTCAGTCATGCATGTGCGAACTATACCATGGTTTGAGAGATTAGCTACCTCCATTCCCTATGTATTCCCTAGCACACCAAGCCACTGATTGATTTGTTCAAGATAGAGTCTGTTCTAAGGTTAATACTTTAGACTTCCGCGCAGAGACTTCGATATCCTCGATGATGGTTCCCAACCGGAACTCGGTAGTGTTTTGCTGTAAGATTTCCATGTGTTCAAGATTGTCTTGGGCAGTGTGCTCACATGTATCTTGCAATCCAGCTCATGTTTTGGATCTTGTTTCCGTAGCTCATTTCCTGAGAATCTTGCAACGTCATCCCGTCGATTTGTGTTGCAAACTTTCTTCTTCAGACATGCTGAGTCTGAAGCATCCTGAAACCAACCAGATCTGAATCTCGGGCAGATATGATGGTTGGAACATTTCCCAAGAATTATAATACTGGTCTCTCTGTAACTCGGTAAAGTGGATGTTGTGGCTAACACACCTCACCGGAAGACCTGTTGTTGTAGTATCTTGTTCAGCGAGATTAGCCACCCCCGTGAGGATTTCCTATGACTTATTCTAGAAGTTATTCCTTATGGATTCTTATACTTTCGAAGTCCGACCTTTACTTGATGTTCTAGATGTTACACTAGTACATCGAGGAGAACATTAGAAGCGAAGTGCTAGATGTCTCTCGGTCGTTTATCCAATTATGCTTTCTTGGCATAGCTAAGATAGAAATCTGAGAAAGTGTTGTCTTCCTTTGCATCTGCACCCTCCATCTATATCCATCGTGGTAGTATGAGGTGTTACCAGAATCCTTCGCATAGTGGCTGGTAAAACCCTAATGAGTATGGAAATGCTCAAATTCTTGAGAGCACGCTCAGGCACTAGGTTTTATCGTCGGCATTAGTTGGAATGTGCCCTCAGTTTCTTCGATTATTCTATAGCCATTTAAACAGTGGAATCACTCTCTATTGTTGAGCCTTCTCCCTAGTTACTAGAATCATTCCCAGCATTTGCATTTTGTTCCCAGCCTGCACCCACCATTGTGCCATTTTACCATGGGCTGCCCTTCTTAGTAATTGTTGTTCAGGATCATCTTCAAAAGTGGGCTTACCATGGGTCCCATCCATTTCCGATGATAAGCAAAAATCATCCATTGCGTCTTCAACTAGGTAGTCCACATCATCCATTCTAGTCTGAGTATGCCATTCATTCGAACTCCTTCAAACGATCATTGTGAATTGCCTTAGGCTGGTATAGAGAGTTTCAATGATCTATGTATCAAAAGTAATTCTTTTTGCCACTTAAGGGAATAATTCTATGAGTCACCTTCCCTAGGATGCCCCGTCATGGAATCATGGCAATTAACTCCTCGCTACATTGAAACCGTGCACCATCTTACCTAAGCGTGGAACTGTTGCCTACCAAATTGAACCTTCGTCATCTGCTCTCTTCCATCATTCCTGATGTATGTTTTGTGTCTCAGCTCAAGAGATGTTATTATGTCTCACTCCATGAGTTGATCTTGAGTTGCTCGATCTTCGAGAAGATCAATTCCTGTAGAGTTCCTTCTATCGTCATCGTGTTGAGTGAAGCTCTCGATGGCAAGGGTGCCAAGACCAATATGGTGTTATGAGTCAGCATCTTTGAAAAGGGCGATTGGATCGTGAAGATTGTCGTAGTCAGTGTTCCTTGTTCCTCTTACCCTACGCTTGAATCTCGGGACGAGATTCTTGCTTAGTGGGGGTGAGTTGTCACAGCCCTAGAATTTGTTTCTAAATTGTTGCATCAGCATCCATGCATCATGTCTAAATTTCTATTAAATTTGAAATGGGGAATTAACAAACCCTAGCATCCCTCAGAACAAACTAGGATCAACTGAAAATAAATTTGATGAACCCAAAATGCCCTTCACAAAAGTTCATCATTTTTGAATTGGTTAAAAACCTCTGCAAAAATGGTGCACATTTTTCTAGGTCATCTTGGATTTTTGAATTAAGTCATAAAGTATTTGGATTTGGGCATTTAATTGCTATAAATATTTTAAATGCTCAAATAATTTTGAAACTAATTGAGGGCTGTTGGAAATAATTCAAAAGGTGCCCACAAATATTTTCAGGAGTTTTGGAAATGGTTTAGTATTTTTACTAAATCAAAACAATAAAAGAAAATAGAAAACAGAGGAAATAAAGAGAGAGAGAGAGAGAGAGAGAGAGAGAGAGAGAGAGAGAGAAAGGCCACCTGGGCCAGCTTACCTGGCTTACCTGTAGCCGGCCCAATAGGCAGCCCAGCCCACGGCTGAGCTTCTCCTACCTTTGCCAGTAGGAGCAGCTGCGTGCCCGCAGCGTAGCAGAGGAGCGCCACCTCCTGCTTCCAGCGATGGGGGCCTCCCCCGAGCCTATCTCGATGCCCAGGAGATGCCCTGGATCCCCCTCTGCCTCTCCCCGCTACTCTCTGCTCCCTCCCTCTCCTCTAGCTCTCTATTCCGCGGCCACCCGAGAGCAACTGCCGCCGCCGTTCGACCTTTCTGCGGCCATCGTCGTCACCTCGTCGAGGTAGCTGTCCAGGATGTCGCCCTCGTCTCCCTTGACCTCTCCGCGAACGAACACGAGCAGAAGAGCTCCGAGCCGACGGGATCGGCGTCGTCTTCAACCTCCTACCGCGGAATGCCGTTGATGGATTCGTCACCGTCACGCCGTCCCCGAGGCTCCCGAGCTGTTCTTCGGGATCCCTGTGAGCTCCTGCTCCTTCCCCTATGCTCGCCACCTCTGTTCCTATCCGCTAGCTCCCATCCCCGAGCACCACCGAACTCCGGCCGCTACTGTCGTCGTTGCCGTTGCCGCTGTAGTCCGCCCCAGCTCCAGCAACCATCACCATTGGATGCGCCTCGCTGCGGGCATTCCAACGCACCCAGCCGCGCGACCTCTCGTCGCCGGAGTTGGCCGGACGGGCAACGCCGCCGTGCCCCGGTTAGTCGCCGGCTAAACCGCCATTAGCGCCTAATTAACCAACCCTTAGTTAACCCCACAGCCGCTGACACCGGGCCCCACATACTAATTAACCTCTGGTTAATTATAGTTAGGTTTAACTAATCGGGTTAACTCACTGTGTCAATGACACGTGGGACCCACTGGTCAGGTTTGACCATGGTTGACCTGCTGACCTAGTGCTGATGCAGTGCTGACATCACAAATGATTTCTGGAATTATAATAAATCATAAAATGATTTATGAATTTCAGAAAATACTCCAAACTTTGAAAAATCATAGAAAATAATCTATAACTCAGATGAAAATAATTTATATATGAAAAATTATCAGAAAAATATGAAGAATCTGTTTATGGCATTTTCATGCATGTTTGAACAACTTAAAATTGCTGTACATGACAATTTGAATAAATGGCATTTGAAATGTCTTATATGGAGTTTGAATTTGAATCTTGGGTTCAAACCAACTTCATTTAACTTGCTGCTAGTTGCATTAGCCCAAATCATCAGCATGTTGCCATGTCATGATCATGCATCATATTGTTGCATTGCATTGATTGTGTTCCTTCTTTGTTGTCGGTGTTGTTCCTTCTCGGTAGCTGACGTTTCCGACGTAGTGACCGTTGACACTGATGAAGTGCAGTGCCATCTTCAGAAGTGCCAGGCAAGCAAACCCCCTTTGAACATTCCGATACAATCCCACTCTCTCGCTCTTGCTCTCTTTTACTGCATTAGGACAACAACGATTCTACTGTTACATGTTGCAGTAGTTGAACCCATTCCTCTGCATGACCTGTCTTTGCCATAGTAAATAGTTGAAACCCACTAGCATGAGTAGGAGTTGTTTGAGCCATGATGTGCCTACTCATTCATGCTTGCTTGTTATACCTGTTATGCTTAGAGTTGTGTCAGGTCTGATTCATCTGGGATGGATTGGAATGGTGGTGAACATGTCCTGCTGTGTGAGAGCTAAGTGTGTGAACATGATTTGGTAAAGGTAGCGATGAGAGGCCATGTAGGAGTACATGGTGGGTTGTCTAATTGGGACCGTCCTCAGGAACTGAGTTCCGTGTTTGTGATCCAAGACAGATACTACCACACATTGGGATCCTTAATTGACTCTCTCGACTTATTAATCGCCTTGATCTCTGTCCAGGAGTTGCAACTAGTTTCTGGTGTTTGTAGGATATGTGTTGGGGGCCGTGCGTAGCATTGACCCTAGGGGTGGGCTATGATGCGGTAGAGACATGAGGCACGGTGTACCAAGTGACACCCGAACGGTGCTCTTGGGAACCCTGCACTCATCGTTTGGGGCCGTACTAGAAACTTTGGCCGGACTTCCTTGCGGAGTGGACTCAAATAGGCGATAAACCTGGACAAGAGTCTTGTGTGGTTAGTCAGGTCATGGCCGACACCCTCGCCAGGCTTCCGCTTGAAGGTTGCCGAGATACATGATGTGTACATGGTGGTAAGTGGTGAGAGCGTGTGTGAAGAAGTACACCCCTGCAGGGTTATTAATGATCTATTCGAATAGCCGCGTCCGCGGATATGGACTACTTGGAAGCTTACATTGTTCATAGAAAAGTTGGAATGGATACTCTAAAATGCGCAAGATAAGCGTGAGTGCTATGGATGGCCTTCTCGTAGGGAAACAGGAGCGGATCCATAGTGGAGTATTGTTATGGTGAATATGTGGACTCGTGTGCACTTTCTCACCTCAAAGGATATACTGGTAGTCGTAGTTCAGGATAGCCACTGAGTCAAAGCTGGCTTGCTGCAGTTAAACTCCACAACCCCCTTGTTGATACTTATGCATAGGTAGTTAGTTCTGATGGAAGTCTTGCTGAGTACAATTGTACTCACGTTTGCCTAATTTATGTTTTGCAGAGGAGACTTCGGTCTCACTAGTAGTTCTACGTGGGCTTCGACGATTAGTTTGGGAATCCCAGACAGAGGTCTGGTTCCTATGGAGGGTCTTGTAGTTAGACAGGCTTCCCAGCCTTCTTTCTTTTCAGCTGTCTGTACTCAGATAGGTTTATGCTTCCGTTGCTTGTATGACTTTGTATGTCGGGTCATGAGACCCATGGTTGTAATATCATGCTATGTATGGCTCCTCGGAGCCTTTTAAATAAATACTTTGAGTCATAGAGTTATGTTGTGATGCCATGTTGTATTTACACATATCGTGCATATTGTGTGTATGTTTGAAATGCACTGGTATGTGTGGGATCCGACACCTAGTTGTTTATTCTTGGTAGCCTTCCTTATGGGGAAATGCCTCCTAGTGCTTCCACCGGAACACATGGATTGACCGGCATGTGTCCTTTGCTCCTGTGTCTGTCCCTACGGGGAAATGTCACGCGATATTTTACTGGAGTCCTGGTAGCTTACTACGACGCGGTTACACTCGCTGCTGACCGACACATGCATTGCTGGGTCATGTATGCCTGTCCCTGTAAGTTTGTGCCACCTTGGTTTACGACTAGTCATGTCGGCCCGGGTTCTCTTTCATATGGATGCTAGCATCACAATCATATACGTGAGCCAAAAGACGCAAACGGTCCCGGCCAAGGTAAAGGCGGCAGCCGTGGGTTACCGTGCGTGAGGCTGCAAAGCGATATGAGGTGTCTTATGCTAGATCAGTGTGACTTAGGATCGGGGTCCCGACACTCGTTTTGTGGGGATTAGGGGCAGGGGGGAAGATGTAGACGATGGGGAGATATGGACAGCGGAGGGCTCCGTATTTACACTGGGGATCGGTGTGTAGTGGGGTACTGGGGGCGGCAGCAGCAGTTCATTTTTCCAATCTTGGGGAACTGTCGCCAGTGAATGTAGGGGGTAGGCGGCGGCGGCAGTTCTTTTTTCCACTCTTGGGGAACTACAATCACCGGTGAACGTAATGGGTACAGGCGGCAGCAGTTACTACCCCTCCTCCCTCGCCCGCTGCACGCCCCCTCGACCCATTTAAACGCCTCCATTAAACCGGCGTGGAAGCCGAGTAACCTATTCCGTCCACACGTCCGTTCACGAGAGGGTCGGCATTGGCACCGTAATAGCGAGTGTTAGTGTGGTCGCTTTACTTAAAAAAATTTCTTAAAACAAGCAAAGCATTGGCTCGTTCTATCAGTGCCATAAAATCAACATGCAAAACAATTAGAATTATTATTCTCAGGACACACGCAAACAGCTCATTTGCCGCACTTTCAGACAGACAATACTACCAAGTTTGAATAGATTGTTAGGGTTGCTGTCCTCTGCATCATCATGCCGTGTTTCACATCTTGCAAGATTCACAACCAACTTATAAGATTCAAATAATAAGTACAACAAAGATGCTTATGCATCTCAATGATTCACAGATCAGAGCCAATAGTTACTGTACAACTAAAACATTGTGAGAATGTTAACAAATAAATAAAATCAATCGATGCTTCATGTAAGCAATTTGATTCAAGGATTTGCTGAAACATTGAAACCAGTCCCGTTTACGGCCACGCATGTCAAACATTGGCAGATGAACATTTTCTGGATAACTGGTGGCACTACCACTTCCAATATCTGCATAAGCGGGTCACCAAGAACTTGGCGAATGCTTTGACCATCCCAACATCTGTACCTGAGTATTCCTGTTTGCACAGATAATGAAAAAGCATGATTACTATAATAGTGGCACTAGTTGTAGCAACTTTATTTTCTTAATGGGAAAAAAGATTGCGATACAATAGCTTTATATAAAAAAATACAACGCTAGCACGGTATGACAAAGCACGATCATGTGGATGAAGGACTGTACTGACCAGTGTGAGATGACTTTGTGAGATCAAGTTGTTCTTCAGGTTCCCGTATCTTGCCATGATGGTGATTCGTTGACATCTATCAACAACTTCAGTGTTGCAGTAGAAGGAGGGGCCTTGAGTCATTCCAATCTCTTTTTTTGTGCAGTTCAACTAAAATTATGGCGCTCGCCATGCTGCGAGGGAGAGAGGGGGCCCGCGCCACCTCGATGGTACGCCTCATGGACTCAACTAGTTCAGTGCACATGCTATGTGGTTGATGCAGTGCAAATGGACTCAATTCTCCCGGATACGCCTTCAGTAAGTCATCTACATTGGAAATGAGATGATAGCTAAGACAGTAGCTCTATTATAACTGTATTATTACTTCATTTTATCATTGGCACTAGCGATGCCAAAACATTGCCTCAAATTATTAGTGGCATTACATTAAGATGCAAAAACAATATCATTATTGCTTTCTCATAGCAGTGCAAAAACAGTAGCACAAGATCACTAGCTGAATGTAGAGTCAACATCAACCAAAAAGGAACATACCCGGTCATGGGAACCATAACTGCAGTCAACGCCATTGTAGACGGGTTGACACCGGTCACCAACATGGATGATTCAATTTATGTGACCTTTTTGTGCAGTTCACCTAAAATGAAGCAATGTTTGCATCATGTAGCTAGCAAGATGTACTTGGTCCTATGAGCTGGCAGCTTCTCCTTCATTAGTTGCACTAAAATTGAGCAACATCACGGTTGGTTGTCATGCTCATGGAAGGTGCAACTATAATTTGCTTATCCTTTTGTGCAGTTCCACTAAAATCAAGTGCCATTGTGGTGACGGTGACGGCTAATCTTGCAAAGGTTAATAAACTGTTGCACGAGATTACCGGCAGAGTTAGACGAAGAGGTTAGGAACTCCAATCACCCTTTGTGCAGTTCCACTAAAATCGAGAGACATTGCCCATGTGACATTTTAGTAGAACTGCACAAGACACTCTTTCAAAAAAAAAAGTGTTTTGTGCAGTTCACCAAAAGGTCACAATAGCAACGAGGTGAACTGGATATCCCTATCTGCACAAAAAGATAGAAAGAAAACAGTTACTGGTCAATAACAAGATATGAAACATACAGGAAATGAAAACAAGCATCTATCTTCATGGCAATCATGCAAGGACAGTAGAAATTTTAAAACGGCAGCAATGCTTCATATTACTCGAAGCATTATGGTTAACAATGACATCGGTCAAATATGCCATTACATTAATGGTGGCATTGCTTCGTTTTACCAGCTATATTTGATTAACAGCAGCCAAATAGTTGGTATAAGTGCATGGGACAGTGGGGACACCAGGACATTCACCAGCGTAAAGAAGCAACTTACTTATCATAATGGGAAATCTAGCAGGAGAGTAGCATTTGTAAAACAGTTTAATTGCATCATATTACTGGAGGCATTAGATTAACAACAACATTAGTTAGACATGTCCGTACTTTAACAGTGTGATTGCTTCATTTTACAAGCACCATTACATTAACAACAACAAAAAGTTGGTACAAGGGCATGTAGACAGTGGACACATCAGCACCATGTACCTACAAGGAGGCATAATGCGGTGAGGCAAAGTTTGTTGCCCCGAGGAACAAACATCCAACCAAGATCTGGGATGGTCCCAAATTTAGTTCTCTTTAGGCACCTTTTACTACGTGAGGACAACAATCTAATCCTGGACATACTCTGTTGACTTGTCCCCCAGCTGCCACTTTCTTTCCTTCTTCCACCAGTAATAGATCTGTTCCTTATCTAGTTTGTACTGCGTTTTCCCTTTATTTCCCTTTTGAACCAAGAGACCGATTGGGTAGCCAGTCTCTACAACTTTCCCCCCTTCTATTTCCTCTTTGAATCAAGTCCTAGATTCATGCTACACCTTTCCCCCTTTCTTCCCTGTTTGAACCAAGTCCTAGATTCGACTGCATGAAGTAGCTTTACCTCTAATAATAGTAAAAATTAAGGTGACTTTGGAACAGCTGATGGAAGTAGAAAAAGATCCACATGCAACCACGTGGGGAGCTGGGGCCATAGAGCAAGGCCATTTTCGAAGGAAGTTATACCTGAGGGTCGTCGGGATGTGGCTAGGAGGGCGGCCGAAGGCCGGATCTGGCCACAATATAGAATGGAGGAAGAAGGGGTCGGAGGCCCTCCCGAGTCGGCGCTGTGTCAGAGAGAACGGCACGGGCAGCCGATCGGGACGCGTCGGTAGCTGTGGGTCTCCTCCCTAGCCGCCGACGACTGCGTGAACGATGCACCTACTCCCCTACCCCAGCCGAGAGGATCCGGCCGGATCTGTAACCAGCGGTGAGCAGAGAGAGAGTGTGGCCACCGCTGTCTTGTTTAGATCTAGAGAGGGTGAGAGAGTGGAGAGAGCAACCCTTGTAAAGCAAGCGCTGAGGCTCCTGTCCATATATATAGTGGAGTGATTTTCTTTTTCTCTCCGCAACAATCGTTTCAATTTGTGTATGTGACATTAAAGAAAAGAAACTCTCTATTTAACGTGCTATAGTGAACAAAACTCCACGGCATCCAGGAGTACTAGTAGTATTGTTCACTTGTGGACCCCGGCCCTCCATTCATTGAACAACCACATGGGTGAATATATATATAGAGAGAACAAACAAACTGGAACTCTTTTGGCTTTGAGATATCGATGGTACCGTTTGACCACACTGCATCAATGGACTTAGTACTTTGAAGTTGCCGTAATGCGTGGCTTTTGCAGTTCCCATCTAAATGGGGGAATACCATACATTTTGTTTGATAACTACCCTATACGTATAAACACATGCACGGTTTACATTTCGAATCACTAGCTAGAACTTGAACTGTATTTGTTTTCAACATAAAGTGGAATCAAATGTTTGAACTCATGATCTTAGAGTTTGTATAGAAAATGTAAAGGGCCATCGATCTTTGTTCTGCTTTTGAACATACTAAAACATATGCAACCATTTTGTGAAAATGACCAGATCTATTATAAAAAGTTCACCATGAGTACTACAAAGCATCTCAAACATAATAAAAATTACATCGAGATTCCGAGACCACCGAACGACCTACTACCATCACAACGAGCCGCCGACGCACTGCTATTGCCGCCATCCTACCTGAGCCGGCTTGACCTCATCGATGACAGCCAGGAAGTGTTTGTGCACTTGCCCCTAAGGAGAAGCAACCTGAAGCCATAGTAGTCGTAATTGATTTGAAGCACCTAATTCATATAACACAAAATTTTGCCACACGACAAGAAACCCTAGCCTTAACCCCCCAAGGAGACGACATGAATCTACGTTGGAGCTCCATCGACTATGTCCCGACGAGGATCAGAGCTTGAAACACAAACTCATACAAGATGTGTCGATCGATATCGCTGCTGTCCTACCGAAGTCGGCTTGACCTTTTTGACGATAAACGGGAAGTCTTCGTGCAGATGCCCATAAGGACCAGAGCCGTAGAGCCGTATTGTGTGTTTGGTTGCATTCTCATCTCAGCATAGTTGTTCCCTCTTTGTGCATGCTCATCTCAGCATCCCTCTTCATGCATGCTCCTAGTGTATTTGTGTTAAGCTAGCGTGGACTCATGCACCCTTCATATACTCTACCAAACACCCAAAAGTGGGTCGAGAAGGGAACTTTTGCTCTCATGCACCCTTCATACACCCTACCAAACACCCAAAAGTGGGTCGAGAATGGAACTTTTGCTCTCATGCACCCTTCATACACCCTACCAAACACACCCTTGTCCTCGTTGAACCCTTGTAATTGTCTGAAGCACTTGACACCTAATCTCGCCACATGACAATACGCTCATGTTCCATCCACTATGTCTAGACGGACGAACTCGAGGAGGATCAGAGCCCGAAAGACAAACTCAAAAGAAGTGAGGGCTGCGCATGCGTGGACTAAAAAACCCTAATGTAAACTACTAACTGGAGCGGAGGCACCGGGATTCCCCTCCCCGCCACCAGTGGCCCGAGCGGCGGGAAGAGGGGAGGGGCGAATCCAACGGGATCACAGGTGAGGCATGGAGCGGGGAGGTTGCCCTAGCTGCATAGGGTGGGGGGAGTAGATTTGTATTCATACCGAAATAGATTCGAATTTTATTGGTACTGTACAGTACTATATAGCCGGTGTCTTGACCTTTTTTTTTATTTCTCAACATATCTACAGCCCGTATGTTACTATCGCTCGTCTCTCTTTTCTACTGTACTGTAGTAGTAGTAGTAACTCAGCCTGCCTAAAAAAATTAACTCAGCCGTATGTTACCATCGCTCGTCTCTCTTTTCTAGTACTGTAGTAGTAGTAACGCGACGCGCATTCCATTCGGTGAGCGGCGTGCCGGACCGACCGTGGGGGTGCGACGCGAACGCGACGGGCGTGCTATATACATGTACCACCTTTTTCTTTTGGTTTTGCTCCATGCCGCAATCCATCGATACAAAATTATATTTAAAAGTCGAGGGCAGGGCTTTTCCCGCATGGTACGCGCAGCAGTTTCGCCTAGTCGGTTTGACAGAGAGGCGAGGAGGATGAGGGAGTAGCGGATTCAACTTATTGCTGGAAGAGTGGGACTGTGTGACTTGACGGCTCATTACTGTAGGAAAGGTGGGGCCTTGTGATATGACTGCTCATTTATAGTCATTATTACTGCGGCGCTACAACCTGGTGAGGCTCCCCTTTCGTTCCCCACTCTAATCTGGTGCATGACACGTCGACCCGGATGCTGGCTGTCCCACATGTCGGCGAAAGGAAGAATAATTGTTGCCGACAATGTAATAAGGAGCAAAGAACCGTGCGGTATACTCTAGTTTAGCACTGGAGTACTAGTATATGTCGGAGGAGTGCGAAACACAGCAGCCCAGTGAACCAGCGGGCGATATGGCGATAAAAAACAATGTACTACAGTCCAGCCTTAGCATGTAAAAACACGCTGATACGTCTCCAACGTATCTATAATTTTTTATTGTTCCATGCTATTATATTATCAATCTTGGATGTTTTTATATACATTTATAGTAATTATATATCATTATTTGGGACTAACCTATTAACTTAGTGCCTAGTGCCAGTTGCTGTTTTTTGCCTAGTTTTGGTTTTCCAGAATATCAGTACCAAACAAAGTCCAAATGCCACGAAACATTTTGGAGATTTTTTTCTGGACATAACAAGTACTGGAAGCTTCGGGAGAGGGCCAGAAGATGAAGCAGTGGCCGACGAGGCACCAGGGCGCGCCCTAGGGGGGGTGGCGCACGCTGGTGGCTCGTGGGGCCCACTCAGCTCCGTTTGACCTAATTCCACCACTATAAATTCTCTAAAATCGGGAAACCAACAGAGGAGTCCATGAAATACTTTTTCCGCTGCCGCAAGCTTCTGTTCTCGAGAGATCCCATCTGGAGGCCTTTTCCGGTACTCCGCCGGAGGGGGAATCTATCACGGAGGGGCTCTCCATCAACCTTGCTGCCCTTCCGATGATGCGTGAGTAGTTTACCATAGACCTTCGGGTCCATAGTTAGTAGCTAGATGGCTTCTTCTCTCTTTTTGATCTTCAATACAATGTTCTCCTCGATGTTCTTGGAGTTCTATCCGATGTAATCACTTTTTGCGGTGTGTTTGTTGGGATCCGATGAATTGTGAGTTTATGATCAGATTATCCATGAATATTATTTGAGTTTTCTCTGAACTCTTTTATGCATGATTATTATAGCTTCGTATTTCTTCTCCGATCTATTGATTTGGTTTGGCCAACTAGATTGATTTATCTTGCCATGGGAAGAGGTTCTTTGTAATGGGTTCGATCTTGCGGTGCTCAATCCCAGTGACAGAAAGGGACATGACACATATGCATCATTGCTATTAAGGGTAAAAAGATGGGGTTTATTCATGCGTGAGTTTACTTTGTCTACATCATGTCATCTTGCTTAAGGCGTTACTCCGTTCTTTATGGACTTAATACACTAGATGCATGCTGGATAGCGGTCGATGTGTGGAGTAATAGTAGTAGATGCAGGCAGGAGTCGGTCTACTTGTCTCGGACGTGATGCCTATATACATGATCATTGCCTTGGATATCGTCATGATTATTTGCTTTTCTATCAATTGCCCAACAGTAATTTATTTACCCACCGTATGCTATTTTCTTTAGAGAAGCCTCTAGAGAAAACTATGGCCCCCGGGTCTATCTAAATCATATATTAAAAACCCTAAAAATACCTTGCTGCAATTTTACTTTATTTATTTTATTTTATATTTTAGTTCAATCTATCTATCTATCACATACAATTTAATCTTGCAATTAACCGCCGAGGGATTGACAACCCCGTGTTTGCGTTGGGTGCAAGGATTTGTTGTTTTGTGTGCATGTACTACTAACGAGGTGTTACGTGATTCTCCTACTGGATTGATAACCTTGGTTTCATAACTGAGGGAAATACTTATCTCTATTGTACTGCATCTCCCTTCCTCTTCAGGGAATTACCAACGCAGCTCACAAGTAGCAGGAGCAGGAAGAATTTCTGGCGCTGTTGCCGGGGAGACATCATCAACATCTATCAAGTACCTACGCATAAAACTTACATCTCCTTGCATTTACTTTATTTGCCTTTGCCTCTCGTTTTCATCTCCCCCACTTCTAAAAAGGTTTTTACAAAAATACAAAAATATTTTCCGTTTGCCTTTTTCATGTTTGCTTGCTTGTTACCTTGTTTGCTTAATCATGATGCCCCGAGAAAATTATCATGATACCTCTTATTATAAAATTTTGTCTGAAATCGAGAAAAATACTAAAGATTACATGACTGCACAGTTTGAACACAACAATTTTTTTTATCGAGGAACTCAAGGAACACTCTACTTTATTGGATGCTATTGCAAAACAACTCGATGATGTTAGTAAATAAGTTGCTAGTCTTCAATCTCAATTTGCTCTTACTGAAAATCTGCTAGGAAAAATTTCTGATGCGCAAGCTACGCTAGTAAATCAAATGGCAGCTAAGCCGGAATCATCGGAACATAGTAATGATGAGGATATTAAAATGATTGGTGTTTCATCTATTGATTCTTTGTTTAGCAATATTAAACTTGATGAAAAGGGGACTGAAGAAGAGTCAACTTTAGCTAGTAGGCGTTCCCATAATTCGGAGGGTGAAAATCTTGATAATTTTTTTGATAAAAGTGGGTTTGGAGAGGTAAAAACTTTAACTAGTGATGTGCCCACTCTCTTGGATTACAAAGATTTTAATTATGATAGTTGTTCTTTGATTGAGTGCATTTGTTTGTTACAATCCATGTTAAATTCACCCAACGCTTATGAGCAATATAAGGCTTTCACTAAACACATCGTAGAAGCAATGATGAAAGCGTTAGAAGAAAAGCTAGAACTAGAAATTTCAATTCCTAGAAAATTATATGATGAATGGGAACCCACCATTAAAGTTAAAATTAGAAATTATGAGTGCAATGCTTTATGTGATTTGGGTGCTAGCGTTTCCACAATTCCAAAATCTCTATGTGATGTGCTAGGTTTTACCAATATAGATGAATGTTCTCTTAATTTGCATCTTGTGGATTCCACTATTAAAAAGCCTTTGGGTAGAATTAATGATGTGCTTATTCTTGCAAATATAAATTACGTGCCCGTTGATTTTATTGTGCTTGACATTGAATGCAACCCTTCTTGCCCCATAATACTTGGTAGACCGTTCTTACGAACCATAGGTGCCATTATTGACATGAAAGAAGGGAATATAAAATTTCAATTTCCATTAAAAAAGGGTATGGAACATTTCCCTAGGAAGACAATTAAAGCACCATATGAATCCATTATGAGGGCCACTTATGGAATCAATTTGAAAGATGACAATACTTGAAACTATGCATTATGCCTAGCTAGGGGCATAAAACAATAGCGCTTGTTGGGAGGCAACCCAATGAATAAAATAAATTTCTACTTTTTGTTTCTGTTATTTTGTGTTTTCACATTTATGCTACTGTTATGATTGAGTTTTTATGTTTTAATTAGTGTTTGTGCCAAGTAAAGCCTTTGGGATGATTTGGAAGATAGTATAATTGATGCTGTTTGGAAAACAGAAAGTTTTGTGTCCAGTGCTGGAATTTTGGTTCTCTACTGGAACATCAGAAAAATCTGAAATTTTTACACATTATTCGTATATGCATTTTCCACGTTTTCCTAATTTTTCAGAATTTTTGGAGTTACAGAAGTATAGCTTTTAAATAGATCTCTACAGACTGTTCTGTTTTTGACAGATTCTGTTTTTGATGCATTGTTTTGCTTGTTTTGATGGAACTATGGATTGTATCGGGGGGTATAAGCCATGGAGAAGTTATAATACGGTAGGTATAATGCAAAAATAAAATATTAATTGGTTTGCAACAGTACTTAAAGTAGTGATTTGTTTTATTATACTAACGGATCTCATGAAGGTTTTATTGAGTTTTGTGTGATTGAAGTTTTCAAGTTTTGGGTGAGATCACGATGGATGAAGGAATAAGGAGTGGCAAGATCCCAAGCTTGGGGATGCCCAAGGCACCCCAAGGTAATATTCAAGGAAGACTCAAGCGTCTAAGCTTGGGGATGCCCCGGAAGGCATCCCCTCTTTCTTCTACCAACCATCGGTAATTTTACTTGGAGCTATATTTTTATTCGTCACATGATATGTGTTTTGCTTGGAGCGTCGTGTATTATATGAGTCCTTGCTTTGTTTGCTTTTTAGTTTTTCACAATCGTCCTTGCTGGACACACCTATTTGAGAGAGCCACACGTTCATCATGATTTGTTAGAATACTCTATGTGCTTCACTTAAATTTTTTGAGCTAGGCAGTTGCTCTAGTGCTTCACTTAAATATTTTTTAGCACGGCGGTGGCTATATTTTGAAGAAATATATGCACCCTCATGCTTCACTTATATCTTTTTGAGAGTTGATAATAGTAATGGTAATTTGCACAAGATATGAATTTGGTCCCAAAGTGATGAATATTCAAGAGGGATATAATAAAAACTTTCATATAGATCATTGGATATGATAAGCTTGATTCCTTGAAATAGTTTTGTGATATGAGATGATAATATGTGAGTCATGTTAGTGAGTAATTGTGATTTAGTAAGAATATTAGTGTTAAGGTTTGTGATTCCCTATGCATGCACATTAAGTCAATAGTTATGCAACGAAATTATATCCTACTTATGGTGCATTATTCGGTGTTAGTTATGTTCAATGCATGTTTATGACCGTTTTCACTTTTTGGTTGGTTGCTTCTCAATCTATTTGCTAGACTTCATTTGTACTAAGCGGAAATACTGCTTGTGCATCAAACTCTTTAAACCCAAGTTGTGCCAAATGAGTCCACCATATCTACCTATATGCGGTATTTCCATGCCGTTCCAAGTAAATTTGCGTGTGCCAACTCTAATTTTCAAAATAATTTTCCGTTTTGTGTGCCCGTACCACTCATGAAGCGGCAGGGGGTGGCCAATATTTTCCATGCTAGGTGTGTTATTCTCACGATGAGTGTTTATTCACTTGTCATTGCCCGAGAGAGTGGCTGGTAATAGGGATGCCCAGTTCCATAATGAAATCAAAAATTAATAACAACAAAATTCCTTGGAAAGTGTTGGTATGGAGGGCACCCGTGGATACGGCTAGCCATGGATTGTGAAAGAATGGTGGAAAGGAAATAAACTTTACTTTCTGTTTGGGAACCGCCTATGATATGTCTAGCATGGAAGATATTGGGAATTCTCGGTCGTTTTTGTTGAAAGGAAAAGCATGCCTCTCAAAATATTTTTATCTCTCTAATTTAAGCTTTGAGCTCTGGCACATTTGCAAATCTCTGCTTCCCTCTGAGAAGGGCCTATCTATTTACTTTTATGCAATTTTTATTTTTATTTTTGAGTCTCCATATTCTCTTATAAAGCACCAACTAGAGAGCATTATTGTCATACTTGTGCATTGTGTGTAGCTAATATTGAGTGTGTTTCATGAATGGATCAATGATTGAGCATAATGGGCTAGGGATAACTTTCTTTAGTGTTGATATTTTGAAAGACATGGTTGCTTGTTAGTATGCTTGAGTATTTATAGCTTCATGTCAAATTATAGACTATTGCTTTGAATCATTCAAGTCCAAATGTCCACGCTATAAAAGAAAAGAATATATGATGAATATGATAGGTAGCATTCCACATCAAAAATTCTGTATTTATCATTTACCTACTCGAGGACGAGCAGGAATTAAGCTTGGGGATGCTGATACGTCTCCAACGTATCTATAATTTTTTATTGTTCCATGCTATTATATTATCAATCTTGGATGTTTTTATATGCATTTATAGCAATTATATATCATTTTTTGGGACTAACCTATTAACTTAGTGCCCAGTGCCAGTTGCTGTTTTTTTGCCTGTTTTTAGTTTTCCAGAATATCAGTACCAAACGAAGTCCAAATGCCACGAAACTTTTTGGAGATTTTTTTCTGGACATAACTAGTACTGGAAGCTTCGGGAGAGAACCAGAAGATGAAGCAGTGGCCCACGAGGCACCAGGGCGCGCCCCAGGGGGGTGGCACGCCCTGGTGGCTCATGGGGCCCACACAGCTCCGTTTGACCTAATTCCACCACTATAAATTCTCTAAAATCAGGAAACCAACAGAGGAGTCCACGAAATACTTTTTCCGCTGCCGCAAGCTTCTGTTCTCGAGAGATCCCATCTGGAGGCCTTTTCCGGTACTCCGCCGGAGGGGGAATCGATCACGGAGGGGCTCTCCATCAACCTTGCTGCCCTTCCGATGATGCGTGAGTAGTTTACCACAGACCTTCGGGTCCATAGTTAGTAGCTAGATGGCTTCTTCTCTCTTTTTGATCTTCAATACAATGTTCTCCTTGATGTTCTTGGAGTTCTATCCGATGTAATCACTTTTTGCGGTGTGTTTGTTGGGATCCGATGAATTGTGAGTTTATGATCAGATTATCCATGAATATTATTTGAGTTTTCTCTGAACTCTTTTATGCATGATTATTATAGCTTCGTATTTCTTCTCCGATCTATTGATTTGGTTTGGCCAACTAGATTGATTTATCTTGCCATGGGAAGAGGTGCTTTGTAATGGGTTCGATCTTGCGGTGCTCAATCCCAGTGACAGAAAGGGACATGACACATATGCATCATTGCTATTAAGGGTAAAAAGATGGGGTTTATTCATGCGTGAGTTTACTTTGTCTACATCATGTCATCTTGCTTAAGGCGTTACTCCGTTCTTTATGGACTTAATACACTAGATGCATGCTGGATAGCGGTCGATGTGTGGAGTAATAGTAGTAGATGCACGCAGGAGTCGGTCTACTTGTCTCGGACGTGATGCCTATATACATGATCATTGCCTTGGATATCGTCATGATTATTTGCTTTTCTATCAATTGCCCAACAGTAATTTATTTACCCACCGTATGTTATTTTCTTGAGAGAAGCCTCTAGTGAAAACTATGGCCCCCGGGTCTATCTAAATCATATATTAAAAACCCTAAAAATACCTTGCTGCAATTTTACTTTATTTATTTTATTTTATATTTTAGTTCAATCTATCTATCTATCTATCACAAACAATTTAATCTTGCAGTTAACCGCCGAGGGATTGACAACCCCTTGTTTGCGTTGGGTGCAAGGATTTGTTGTTTTGTGTGCAGGTGCTGCTAATGAGGTGTTGCGTGATTCTCCTATTGGATTGATAACCTTGGTTTCATAACTGAGGGAAATACTTATCTCTACTGTACTGCATCTCCCTTCCTCTTCAGGGAGTTACCAACGCAGCTCACAAGTAGCACACGCCACCGCTTCCTCCTCCCCCTCTGGGTTTATCGCCATTAGTGGAGCAAGAGCGTTGTCGCAGCTTAGCTAGTAATCCTACTCCTATCCAACCTTTTTTTTTACAATTCCTTTGTTTTTCCTGTGGCATGGAACACTCTTTGCTAATCCTATTGGATTGAGCACTCCAGTCCCATACTTTCCCCATTTCTGTATTTTCAGTATCCTGGGAATCAAAGAGGCCCTTAGACTGGTTTAGGGCCGGTCATTTTTTTCAATGAAATATGTCCAAAATGTAATGAATGTGCTCTGGTTTCTATGAAAATCATCCGGTTTGCATGTATTAATTCATTTATTTATTCTTTTTGCGGGGAGTTTGCATGTAATTTGTCTGGTTTGAAATGTACTCGTACGCCGGCATGGTTGGATGGCCCACTGCCGCATTACTGCCCGAGGACTCGTCCCTACTGGTTGGCGCTCAGTATTGGAGATGCCTCGAATGCTTGTAGGTGGACCCAGATGCTCTATGTCCCACATGTCGGCGAAAGGAAGTGCGTAGAAATATTTCCAACGACCGCGGAGCCGAGCAGTACATCTCAGCAAGTAGGAAAATGCATGAAAAAATATGTACTATGAAGCGTAGCTGCAAAGTGATGACAGGTATAGGTCGCACGCACCCAACGAGTGGTCATAGTACGTACGAGTACAAATGAGTACGGGGTACTCCTACTCTATCAACATGAGTCCCATCGGACAACGGCGTCCGTGCTACAGCAAGCTCTTCTCCCTCCTCATTTCTCTCTTCTAATTCTAACTCAGCCGACGCGCAATGGGCGGGGTGGGGATTTGCCGATAATCGGTTTGCTCAACTGCGGCCCCACATGACAGTGAAAATGCTAGACAACACGCGTTCCCTAGCTTGAGCGGCGTGCCGGACCGACCCTAGTACTCTTGACCGTGTGGGGGTGCCACGCGACGCGGCAAGCTTTTCCTTTTGAACTTGTAGAAAATGTAACATTTGGTTCTACTTCTACTCCTTGGCACGGTAGACAGATACAAACAACGATTAAAAATGCTAGGGCGGGGATTTTCCCGCGCAATAAGTAGGGGATTTTGCCAGTTTGGCGCATTGTCGGTTTTCTCACATCGGGCCCACATGTCAGTGATAATATGCCAAGCCAATGTGCGCTGAGCGGCGGGCCAGAACGACAGTGTGGGGTGCGACGCGAATGGGACAGGCGTGATGTACTTGTTCCACTTTCTCATTTTGAACTTGTGATGTATAACGCTTAGTTTTGAATTTATAAGTTTGGTTGTCGCGCCCATATATATACTATAGTTTGGTAGGTTGGGTCATGCATCGTACGTAAATTACGAAGTTGATGCAGTAGGTAAGTACTACCTCTGTCCTGGTTTGTTGGTCCCCTTTGTGCCAAATTTTGACCATAGAATTAACTAACAAAATATTAATGCATGTCACCAAAAAATATATCGTTGGATTCGAATTTGAACATAGTTTCCAACGATATTGTTTTTTCTGACATGCATTAACTTATTGTTAGTTAAATCTGAAGTCAAAATTTGGCACAAAACACGAAGGTGACCAATAAACCAGGGCAAAGACAGTGATACATATAATTAATGCCAAATGGGAGCAAGGGATCACACATGTCATTTACGACTGGAATGATAATGCGATACAGTACGCGATGCAGTGCTGGTTACAGGAGGCAAGAAGAAAGATGCATCCATCGACGACCTCCTCTTCCTCCTCGACTCAGGGCGCCGGCCCACCGAACGGCGGCTGAGGAGCAGCGGCTTTCGTGGTGAGGTCAACGTGCTTCTGAATAATGGCGTCCAAGGCTTCTAGCCGGTCGAAGAAGGCCAACGTCTTAGCGTCGTCCCTGGCCCTGTAGTGGCCTATGTAGATGATTTCCTCGCAGACATGGATGTGTAGGTCGAGGGTTTCTTGCTCGGCGAGGCACTGCGCAGCGAGCGCGGCCTCGAGGTGGACATTCTTCGTCGCGACATCGGGCAGCTGCAGGGCAACCAATGCGTGAAAGAGGTTATCACCATGGAGGCCGATTAGGGTGGCAGGCAACGAGGAGCCTGGGCGCACGAGCTAGAGGAGTACGACAAGGTCATCCGCGTGCTGCTTGACGGCGGTGAACTTGCGGATGGAGCGGACCATCATCTCGCCCATGTGAGAGGCGAAGCCGTCGTTGCCGAGGGCTATGACACTGGCGGTCGCCAGCACCGTCTGGAGACACTGCTTGGTGCCGGGCCGCAGGCCGGTGTCGTGGATCATCTGGCACAGCCGCCTACCGCTCGCGTCCATCGCCTCCATGGGTGGTTGTGGCTTCTGGTCACTTGGTCTTGGATTGGAGTGAGCAGTGTTGCGCAGACTAGGTGCGTACGATTCGGTAGATGGATTGGAGTGGAGGGGCGCCTTATATGAGTGTAAACTGCGTTGCATTCATATCGTGCTGGCTCCATTTTGCTTCTCCAATTAATTCCCTCTGCATGCTTCCCTCCATTCCACAATGTAGTGCGCCCGCACTTCCCGAGATCTAAGTTTGACCATAAATTTAACCAACGAAACCGACTGCGGCGGGAGCAAAAATTATACCACTAAACGAATTCAGTGGTATAATTTTTGCTCCCGCCGCAGTCGGTCTTGTTGGTTAAATTTATGGTCAAACTTAGATCTCGAGAAGCGCGAGCGCACTACATTATGGAAAATTCAATGAGGATGCATCATTGACCGTTCAACATTTTGGGAACTGCTACCCTCTCCATCATTGGCATTCAAGCCGTATCAATGTAAATGCGTGTCAAAAAGAGACGAGTCAACAGTTCGCCACGAGCCTATAACTAGCGATCGCCACAATAACCGTAAGATCTACATCCGACGGTGGCACCTATTGGACGCAAACAGCAATAAAAAAAACAAATGCCATGGCATTTTACAAAAATGCCACCCCACGCCCCTCCCCTACACATGAGACTGCCACGCGAGCGTTCACAACTTCCACATTCAGGTTGCGCTTGGCTCTTCGCCTCTTCGGGAAGTCGTACTACTACAATAATACTAGTATATGCTTCTGGCAATCTGACACCGAATGAACTACTGCATGTCCACCGCGTGGGGGAGGGAGAGCATGTTGTAAGCAAAAGCTTCTCCTCGTACATGGGCAAGGGAGAGGGCGTAGTAATCAAGTTTCTCCTTGTTGTATGAGTTGACGCGACACATCAAAGCCATACACTCGATTTTCTCAAGAAGTTGTGTTTACCGATGCATAAATTACAATGCATGCATGCATGCCGTGAGTTTCCTTTTGATCCTTTCATGTGTTGATTTAATGCACCTTGAAGTATGAACATGTGATGGTAAAACTTTCTAATGCCCCGGACCTAAAGCGAGAGATGGTGGTGCACGAGGAGAGCGAGATCATGCCGACAGAATAGGACCCGACGATGGACGTCTTTATGGACCTCACCATGCTCCACTGCCCCTTCTGCCTCCGCCCCTTGAAGCCTCCGGTGTACGAGGTTTGAATACATCTCGTCCGTTCGGCTGATCGAGCAAGGTGCAGTTTTCTTGATTGATGTGGTGTTCGATTGATTTGTGCAGTGCAAGGGAGGGCACCTGGCCTGCGCGGACTGCCGCGGTGAGCGGCCCGGGAACCAGCGGCAGTGCCAGAAGTGTGAGCGCGGTGGCGGCTTCGACGTGCGCAACACGGTGATGGATGCCGTCCTCTCCTCGACGAGGGTGGAGTGCCCGCACGAAGGTTGTGGGCTCTACGTCACTTACCACAAGCTCCACGATCACCAGAGCACGTGTCCGCTCGCGCCGTGCAAGTGCCCCATGCCCGGCTGCGGCTACGAAGGCCCACCGCCGGCGCTCCCCAACCACCTCATCATCGTGCACCCCATGCCTGTGCACAGGATCCAGTACGGCAAGGTGCTCCAGCTGCAGGTACCGGTGTTGGAGCCGCGGCGCTTGCTGTTCGTGGAGGAGGACGGACGCGTGTTTTTCATGGTCGGTGGCGCGCTCGGCATTGGCGCACCTATTACCGTGTTGGTCGTCTGCATCAGAGCGGGGGCGTCCCCACCGCCGCACTACGCGGCCAAGGTGTGGGCGAACGGGCCGCCGGGGGCGCCCAACGGCAAGACCGACGCCGTCATGGTGGAAATCGAGGTGACAAGCAGCAAGGAGCCCGGTGCCGTCGCCGTGGAGGAGCTGACCTTCTTGATAGTGCCGCCCAAGCTGCTGGCCGGCGCTGGGTCGTCGAGGACGGTGTCCCTCCACATTCGGATTGACAAGCTCACCTCCTAAATGATTCCACAATTCCTTCTAGTTATCTTAGTAATATGCTAATGTAGGGTTTAGTTTGGTCTACTTTACCTTAAGATATGGTGGATTTTGGTGGCGATGCAGCAATTACTTCAACATCACATCAACAGTTGAAGTAATTCCCAACAGTCCAAGGGATATTTTGTGTCTGTTGGATATAAGATCTTTTGGGTAAGAAATAAACCTAAATATAAGCTGCTTATATGTTTGTTTGTTAAGGAAGTGTTGCACACTACACATCAAAGTACTACTACTAGTACTCACCCGACTGCGCACCAGGCAGACCAATCTTGTGTCGTGTTGGTGCCGTGTGTGGTACCCACATTAAGCAAAACCTCGCGCCTCCAGCTGAGCCTCCACGTTTTGAACCTTTGAATCTGAAGCCAAGGAGCAACGTGAACCTTTGATAGAGCGAATCGGATGGTTGAGAACAATATGATTCGTAGCTACAGATGCGTGTGTGAGAGAGGACGAGTGCATGCGTGCACCTCTTCTCTTCGTGTATGACATACTAAACCTAGAGTACAAGTGTATGTGTGTGGCATCGACCTAGAGAGCTAGAGATGGTGTGTGCGAGAAGTCCCGAGAGACTCGTGAGCGTAGGTGTGTGCATGGAAAAGAGGGAGAGAGATGATATGTGTTGATGTAATGCGTGTGAAAAAAAATAGTCAATAGTTCACCGCTAGGCTATTCCTGGCGAACGCCCCAGTAACCGTAAGATATGCATCCGACAGTTCCAGTTATTGGACAAAAACAATAGTAAAAAAAGAAATGCCATGGCATTTTACAAAACTGCCACACCACGCCCCTCCCCACACATGAAACTGGCACGCGAGCGTTCGCAACTGAGGGAGCCATAGCCATGGTCTGCTCCTTGGTGCGATCTATAGAATTATTAAAAAGGCCGGGCTTTTGGCGCGCGGTAGGCGGGTGATCTTAGCCTGTCCGTTTGCTACTCCTCACATGCGGTCATACATGTCAGTGATGTATCAAGCCGATGCGTGTCGAGCGGCGGGCCGGACCGCCCGTCTGTTCGTGCTACTGCTCACATGCGGTTGCACATGTCAGTGACGCACCAAGCCGATGTGCTTCCCTTCGGTGAGCAGCGTGTTGGACTGACCGTGTGTTGCTGCGACGCGAACACGATGAGCTGTAAGTTTACCGCCTAACTTAATACTATGTAAAGTGTAACACTTGCTTTCACTCCTTAACGAGATCGATCGATAGAAATCCCCATTAGAAAGGCGAGGGCGGTGTTTTTCCAGCGCGGGAAGCGAGGGATTTTTTTTATAGGAGCGGAGGCGTGGGAGTTTGGCCGACGGTTTGCATACATTTCTCGGACGCATACGTGGGCCCGCGCTTTCGGAGGCCATCGTGGCGGAGCCAGACGCCCGCAACCTCTCAGACCAAAAACAGAGGAGCCCGTTGCTGGCTATTTCTATAATTAGTTTTGAAATTCTCAATCGTTCACTTGTGATGTGATATCAGTCGTTCATTGATGTTGATCCAACGGTCTAGGTGTTTCGGATTCGCGTCTACAGTAACCTAAGTGTACCCACCCTCAAAAAAAAGTGTCTACGTTCTTCTAGAACCATCGATATGTCAGTGTGATCAAATCCACACAGGAAGCTGGCAAACAACACCTCCACATGTGCCACGTGGCTTCATTGATGCCCCCCCCACATCATTTTATTCATAAATATATTGACTGAAAAGGAGAGACATCACCCTAAACAAGATCTTACTCATATTTTGTTTCCTACGAAGTAGTGCCATGCTATTGGAAATCCAACTTGGTTGCTTTGCACGTACCGGAAGTACTAGTGCCACATCATCTAAAAAGCCTTTCTACACGCGTCAAATTATCAATCACGTGGGCTGCCTCTTCTTATAGAAATGTGCTCCACCATGTACCCGTGTGTCTGTATGAGGGAAGGAGTGAGCACGTGTGTGCACCTCTTCTCTTCATACATGTACTCCACCTAGTGGGTGTGTCAGAGAGAGAGAGAGAGAGAGAGAGAGAGAGATGGTGTGTGCGACATGCCTCTATACATATGTTTGTGTCAAAGAGAGGCCTACATACATAGTATATGTATGTGCAAGGGGCGATATACGAGAAGAGAGGGGAAGGATATCGTTTACGCCAGATATTGATAGAGACGGATAGAGGGAAGAACTTTACGAGCGTACAAGTGCTAGGACAGAGGGGGTGCTTGAAGATGATGCGAGAGGCCAGGTAGACGAAGATAAGGAAGGAGTACAAGTGCAATATCAATAATTAAAGAGAGGGGACGAGAACGTGCGTGGGCGCGCGCGTCTGATTGATAGATAAAGCAGAAGGCATGGATGATGAGATGGGAGGGACAATTAATGTGTGTGTGGTAGGCGGTCCTATCGAGAGAGGTCATAGTTCCGTCGATGTGTGTACGTGGGAAAAGAGGGGGAGACCTAACTAGAGATATAGATCGGTCAGTTTGTGTGGGAAAATAGCGAGAGAGACCTGGCTACACATAGAGGGAAATCGATTGGTGCACATGCATGCATGTGTCAGAGATAAAGAACTCCCAGAGTGACGAAGAGAGGGAGAGGTGTGTGTGTGGGGGGGGGATGCAGCTAGCTAGCTAGCTACGTAGGAGATGGTGCGAGAGGCCTATTAGTTAGTTAGCTTGAGACAATGTACGAGTGCGAGATGGATAACAACAGAGGGGGCGACAGTGCGTGCGTTCCTCAGAGTTAGGGCGGGAGGCATGGATGGTGAGAGGAGGGTAGGACCATATGTGTACATGTTTGTGCGTGGTAGGTAGGCAGACCTAGCTAGAGGGGTATATCGATTGGTGTGTGTGGAAAAGAGGCAGATGGAGAGACCTAGAGAGATCGTGGGAGACCGACCTAGAGAACGAGAACGTGTGTGCGCGATGTAGAGGATGCCGAGTGGGGAGTGTGTGTGCATATATATATATATGCATGCACAATAGGAAAGTTAGTGGTATATATCCACAAAGAGAGGAGGAGTGTGTGAGTGGGTGTAAAATACTCACATAGATGATAATCAATATAAAAGTGGATTCAAATATTTGAATAAGAGATCATGATGTTTGTAACCCATGCATGCATGAATATAATGGAGATATGCGTGTGGTTTTGAATCGAAGATGCAATACTATATACACGTCGAACAAGCCAAAATTGATTTGAATTTGAGACACTGATGGCAGGCATCGTTTGACCACATTGCATCCATGCATGGACATAACTATTCGAATTTGAGATAATGTGTGGCTTTCGCAACTAACATCTAAATGTTGTGTGTGTGGGGGGGCATGCATTGTGTGTGTTAAACACATTATACATATGAAAACATGGTTTAGATCATTTCGAACGTCTAGCTAGAGCATGAAATGTACTGTGATTTGAATTCAACATAAAATGGATACAAATATTTGAATTGGAGATCGTATGGTACATGTAGTTCATATTTAAATAGGATTACTACTACATGCATGTATTGTGTTATGAAGATAATATTTAAATGATGGTATAACTTGACAACAATCGTATTCAAATAGGGGAAATTGATTCAAATTGAGTCAATATGGTAGACGACAGTGTTTTGATTTGATTTTTTTTGCAAGAGTGTTTTGATTTGTTTTTTTGTTGTTGTTGTTTTTGTTGTTGAGGGAAGTGCGAATTGATTTGGTATTGTACATGCTAAGCTTGTTCTACCGAATTTGTTAGTTATTTGTTGTTGGTTTTGAATGGCATTTGTAGTAATATTGTAAACCGGGACATGACTCTCGCTTGTCTTGTACGAATTGTCTTTTGTTTTGTTTTTTTGTACACGTTAAGCTTGTTCTCCCGAAATTCAAAGCTGCGCCTTGTTATCCCGAAATTTTCAAGCTAGAGTATCTCTTTGTCTCTTGTGGTGCGAAACTCGCGCCTCTTCAATCCGCGCCATGTTATCCCGAAATTTCAACATGCGCAAAAACTCCCTCCTCATCCGAAATCGGTCGCGCCGCCCAACACGCAAAATCCCCCTTCTACCCCTTAGCCGGAAATACCGCCACGACGTCCCATGGATAAAACGGGTGGGGGTACTTTCGTAATTTACCCCAAATTTCAGACAAGCGCGTCCCTAAGCCATGGCTCCCCCTCTCTTCCCCTACGTTACCCCCATTCGTACACCGAGGCCGCCAAAACCTGCGAAACCCCACCCTCCTCCGTCCGCCACCCGACCGCCATCCAGCCGAAGCCTCTTCCCCGACGACATCGTCCACAGCAACAGCTCGACGTCCCTCATCCACCACTCTGGATGAGGATCCGTCGTCGATCTCATCATCCCGCCGGTTCGGCCGCCTCGTCCTCCACCTCCAAGGAGCTTCCCCGACGTTCGCCTCGTTTAACGCGCCACCTCCATTCCCACAGCGCCGTCTTCACCTGCCCCACCGGAACCGCAGCACCCTCTCCAATTCCTCGGATGAAGCTGAAGCCTACTCGGCACCACCAAGGAGGTTCTACACTCATCGCTGCATTTTCTCTTTTATTCGATCTCACGGGGCTGCCGGTACTCGATCCCGAGCTGCCATGGCGTGTCTCCATCGACGGCGGGGTCGCCGGCCACTTCCTCCATGGCATCTCTCCCCCATGGCGTTGCTCCCTCGGCGGCGACGTCCACACCAGTAGGAGTTGCTGCTGCTCCGACTCTCACTCACGCTGCTGCTGCTGCTCCGGCTCTCGCTCGCGCTGCTTCTCTGCTCTTGCTGTTGGCCGCGCTGCTGCTCTCCTCTGGCTCTTGTCCGTGCTGCTGCTGTGCTCTGCTCTTGCTCTCGCTCACGCTGCTGCTGCTACTACATGACCTGCTGCAGCTACACGAGTTGCTACTTTAGCTCTCGCTCACGCTGCTACTCCGGGCGCAGCTGCACGAGCTGCTCTCTGCTAGTGCATTCACTGCTCGAGTGGCTATTGATTTAGATCAATGCTTCAAGAGCTACTAGTGCTCGAGCGGCCTAAACTTCTATTGCAGTGCTCTACAACTAGTGCAAACAGTTTCGACAGTAAATTCAGTTTCGTCAGTAAAATTCAGTTTTGACTGTACAATTCAGTTTCTTCAGTTAAGTTCAGAGTCAATAGTTTTTACATCATCTGTTGGAGCAACCGCGGCGCGGCTGATGCATTTTACATCTAGCACTATTTGCTGATGTATTTTACATCATCTATTGTAGATGCTATTAGAATCCCACTTCAGATTAACATTGTCTGTCTTGTCCTACTTCAGCCTCATCGTCGTACACCTCACCGGAGCTGCTCCAACGACGGAACCGTCCATCACAGTGGAGCAGTACCCTTGGCGCCGTCTCCAGACGCCTCAGATCTTCATCCCCGCCTCCGACAGTCACACTAGCCGCACCATCCTCCATGACCAACCCAATGATGCTGAGGTCGACAAGGCTACGCCAAAGAGGTTGTACACTCATCACATCACTTTTTTACTCTACATTCATGTCGATCCCTTAGGGATCCTTTGGTTCAAAGCAGTTGCAAATCAAGAAAGAAATGGAGGGTGGTCTCAAAGTTAACAGGGAGAAAAGTAAATGCTCTTTTGAACCACAATTTGAATCGGTTTAGCAAGATAGCCATTATCTCATAATCATGTGGACCAAATAAACTCACAAAATTTCAGATTACAACGGGAACATGTACTATTACTGATTGTTTGATTTTTTTAAAGATATAATTTTTTAACCAGAATAATGGACCTACTTATGTTGTCCATATAAGCTCAAATTTATTCAGAGTACAACAGAGCACATGTAGTATATATTGAAAAACTTTCGGTTTCTTTTCGAAAAATATCCAGTTCATGCAGGCAAGAACACCCACTGAGAACACGTAGTAACGAGAAATACAAATAGTTTCTCCCATATGACAAGCAATGAGGTAGTAGGCAAGTTAGCTATCTGTGTTGGACTCTCTCGGAAGTGATCATTTTTTATTTCTGCGTGTTGGAGCCGTGCATGTGTAGATGGGCCTGGGAGTTGAGCTAGTTGATTGTGTCCAAAATAGTAGTAGTACAAAAACATTATTCGAGGGTAGGCTTCAGCCTGTTGAAGACTACCTACTAGAATTGCCACTGGTTCAAAGAAAAAGTGAAGGAAAACATAGGTCTTGGAAAGTTTCCTATGGTACTACTATTCATGCATTTGGTTAGAAGGAATGGATGAAAGCAAAACTAGAGGATTTTTTTTCCTTTGGTGTCTCTCTCAAAGAAAAAACGTAGGAATTTTAATATCCACTTGGACGTCCTTTACAAATTCCTATGCATGAAGAACAAGACTAAGTGCATTAGTGGCATAATAAGATTCTAACTTTACATTTTCATGTGGTTTGACTTTAATTTGACCATGTTTCTCTGCATTCATGTGTTCTTCCAATTCCTGTGAACCAAACACCCAGTTTGACAGAAATCCTGTGTTTGCAAATGCTCTGTTTTGCACGTGCATTCCTATCCTATTCCTGTGTTTTTCCAGTCCATGCATTTTTAGAATCCTCCAGTTCAAAGGAGCCCTTACAGATTTACTTCATTTATAGATAGGTGTCAAAGAAAACTCTGTGTGGTTTGTCCCGCTCCTGCCGTTCCGTCGTCCACCCCACCTGAGCTACTCCATCGACGGAAGCGTCCACCGCAGCAGAGATCCCCACTCCAGACCTTCTTTTGCCATCTCAGATCTTCTTCCCCGCTGCCGGCAGCCACACCAACTACATTACCATCATCGACTGAGCAGATGAACCTGTCAACTAAACAGTTCTGGAAGAGAGGTCGCACTCTTTCATGTCTGATTACATCATACATCGATTAATATTACCTGCTACTTTATCGTCCTGTTCACCTCTTAGACTCTGAGTCAGGTCCAAACTAATGTTCAGACTTGAGTTTTAAAATGCTTGTGGGGCACATATCGAGGCAGCAACGAATAGTATCTCTGTCTACTATCTGGTTCATCTCGGGTCTTCTATGTGGTTCATGTTGGGTGGGCAACAAACAGTAGAGGAGCCATCATCTGTCTTTTTTAACTGAAGCTATCATCTGCCTACTACCATTAGTTTTGGATCTATCCACTGGTTGCTACCATCAGTCTGGATTTCTGCATGCACCCCTTAGGCCTTACATAATCTGACTATGTTTTTCTTATTATGCATGTCAGTTATTGTACACAGTAGTACAAAACATGTAGAGAAAAAGAGAAGAGCGTTGCATGGGAATATAATGTCATGCAGACGTCGCTCCATGGTGGGCGCAGTGGCAGCCCCCTCCCCCCATTCTAGATTGTATTCCAGAGGAAGATAACTGTTCAGAGGGGGATTCAAAGGGAGCAGACCACTCCTATTTACCCCCTGAGGTGTTTGCTCTAACTTGGCATGCTGATGTTGGTCATATCATGCATATGGCGCCTTGCATTGCTTACTTTATACATCGTATATGTCATCAGCTTAGTTTAGACATGCTTTGTGTGACTGCCTCCTGTTTGGTTTCTATATCATATATGTGAATTATGTAGTGCCATCATGTTTAGCCAGGCATCATATTTGTGAATCATGCAATGCCATCCTGTTTAGCCAGTCATCGTATATGTGAATTATATCATGCCATACTATTTTTTTCATCATGTATTCCATTTGTCGACAATGTTTGTACATTCATCTACTCTTCCTATGCATCAGCCATTTGAGTCGATGATGGAAAAATTTGGAGTGAAAACAAGGTCTTCAGAGCAGTCAGTGCTACCTGTCGAAGTAGATATCTTGTTGGTTACAGATAGCTCCTCAGAGGAGGATTCAGAGACAGATGACCAGTCCTATCCCCCCCCCCCCCGAGGTTTATGCTCTAGCTTGGCAGGGTTATATTGCTCATATCATGCATATGGTGTCTTGCATTGCTATGTCATCTGCTTAGATTAGACCTGCTTTGTGTGAATGCCACCTGTTTAGTTTCTACTCCCTCCATTCCTAAATATAAGTCTTTGTAGAGATTCCACTATGGACTACATACAGAGCAAAATGAGTGAATCTACACTCTAAAATGCATCTATATACATCCGTATGTGGTCTATAGTGAAATCTCTACAAAGACTTCTATTTAGGAACGGGGGGAGTATATCATATATGTGAATTATGCAATGCCATCTTTTTAGCAAGGCATCATATATGTGAATTATGCAATGCCATCCTGTGTAGCCAGGCATCATATATGTGAATTATGTCATGCCATCCTTTTTTTCATTACGTATTCCATTTGCCGACAATGTTTGTATATTGAACTACTCTTCCTATGCATCAGTCATTTGAGTCGGTTATGGAAAATCTGGAGTGAAAACAAGGTCTTCAAAGCAGACAATCCTACCTGTTGAAGCAGATATCTCGCTGGTTACAGGTAGCTCCTCAGAGGAGGATTCAGAGACAGATGACCAGTCCTATATCCCCCCTGAGGTGTATGCTCTAACTTGTGACGGTTATATTTCTCATATCATGCATATGGTGTCTTGCATTGCTTAGTTTAGACATCATATACACAATATTCAATGCCATCTGCTTAGTTTAGAGATCATATATGCGAGTGCCAGCTGCTTAGTATATCAATCATATAGGTGAATTATATCATGTCATCTTGTATACTTAGACAATGTGTATGTGAATTATTTCATGCCAACCTATTTTATAAAGACATCATATAGTTATGTCATGTCATCCTATTTAGATAGTCATCATATGTTGAATTATGTCATTCTATCCTGTTTAGTTATCCATCATATATCTGAAATTGTGTCATGCTATCCTGTTTAGTTAGCCTTAGCCATCGTATATGTGAAATTGTGTCATGATGTCCTGTTTGGTTAGACAACATATACGTGAATTACTGCATCTGTCTATCATACAATGTCTGTACCTTCAATTTCTTTTCTTGTTTATCAGCCATTTGAATTGGAGGGGGTGATGGCAGTATCTAAGGTAGTAAAAACACGGTCTTCACAAAAGACGGTGCTACCCGTCGATGCAGATAGAACCATGGTTGTACTTGCCCAAGAGCCAGCCCCACCACACATAACCGACACTCTTGCAGATTGTACCCCTACCCCGTTAGCCAGAGAACCAGCTACACCCCATTTAACCCCAACCCCATCAGATAGTAACCCACTTCCAGTTGACACAGCACCATCTCCACCACAGAGCACCCACACACGAGCAGTTAGTAAGGCAACTGCAGTGCCCAAAGCACGAGGACCACCACAGCGAACCCAAACTCCACGCTTAAAGCAGAAGAACAACTGTTCTCAGGTCAGATTCCGTAGCTATGGTGCATTCTCCTTTGCTCTTGCATCACTGTATATGCTCATACCAACTAATTTCTAATTCGAAGGATCCAATTGAAACTCCAATGGTGCAAAAGCTATGTTTTAAACCTGTTTCTTTAACTGGTTTGCTGTTGTAACTTCTTGCTCTATGTTGATTTCAGTTTCAATTGTATGAATAGTTATGTTCTCATGTCATGCACATTACAAGTGTTGTTAGTGCTGTGTAGTATCCCACACTTATATTCGGTCTATGTGCTACTTGTAGCTTGCGTTGGTATTTTCCCCGAAGAGGAAGGGATGATGCAGCACAGTAGAGATAAGTATTTCCCTCAGTTATGAAACCAAGGTTATCAAACCAGTAGGAGAATCACGGAACACCTCGTTAGCAACACCTACACACAAACAACAAATCCTTGCACCCAATGCAAACGAGGGGTTGTCAATCCCTCGACGGTCAATTGCAAGATTAAATTGTATGTGATAGATAGATAGATTGAAACAAAAATACAAAATAAAATAAATAAAAGAAAATGGCAGCAATATTTTTAGGGTTTTAGTAATATGATTTAGAAAGACCCGGGGGCCATAGTTTTCACTAGAGGCTTCTCTCGAGAAAATAGCATACGGTGGGTAGACAAATTACTGTTGGGCAATTGATAGAAAAGCAAATAATCATGACGATATCCAAGGCCATGATCATGTATATAGCCATCACGTCCAAGACAAGTAGACCGACTCCTGCCTGCATCTACTACTATTACTCCACACATCGACCGCTATCCAGCATGCATCTAGTGTATTAAGTCCATAAAGAACGGAGTAATGCCTTAAGAACGATGACATGATGTAGACAAAATAAACTCATGTATGAATAAACCCCATATTTTTACCCTTAATAGCAACGATACATACGTGTCATGTCCCTTTCTGTCACTGGGATTGAGCACCGCAAGATCGAACCCAGTACAAATCACCTCTTCCCATGGCAAGATAAATCAATCTAGTTGGCAAAACCAAATCAATAGATCGGAGAAGAAATACGAAGCTATAATAATCATGCATAAAAGAGATCAGAGAAGACTCAAATAATATTCATGGATAATCTGATCATAAACTCACAATTCATCGGATCCCAACAAACACACCGCAAAAAGTGATTACATCGGATAGAACTCCAAGAACATCGAGGAGAACATTGTATTGAAGATCAAAAAGAGAGAAGAAGCCATCTAGCTACTAACTATGGACCTGAAGGTCTGTGGTAAACTACTCACGCATCATCGGAAGGGCAGCAAGGTTGATGTAGAGCCCCTCCATGATCGACTCCCCCTCCGGCGGAGCACCGGAAAAGGCCTCCAGATGGGATCTCTCGAGAACAGAAACTTGCGGCGGCGAAAAAAGTATTTCGTGGACTCCCCTGAGGGTTTCTGATTTTTCCTGAATTTATAGTGGTGGAATTAGGTCAAATGGAGCGGAGGTGGGCCCACGAGGCACCAGGGTGCTCCTGCCCCCCCCCAGGCGCGCCCTGGTGGCTCATGGCCACCTCCTCTGGCGTCTGGTCTTCTCCCGCAGCTTCTAGTGTTTATCTTGTCCAGAAAAAAATCTCCAAAAAGTTTCGTGGCATTTGGACTTCGTTTGGTATTGATTTTCTGTAAAACAAAAACAGGGCAGAAAACAACAACTGACACTGGGCACTAGGTTAATAGGTTAGTCTCCAAAAATGATATATAATTGCTGTAAATGTATATAAAAACATCCAAGATTGATAATATAACAGCATGGAACAATCAAAAATTATAGATATGTTGGAGACATATCAGCATCCCCAAGCTTAATTCCTGCTCGTCCTCGAGTAGGTAAATGATAAAAACAGAATTTTTGATGTGGAATGCTGCCTATCATATTCATCACATATTCTTTTCTTTTATAGCATGGACATTGGACTTGAATGATTCAAAGCAATAGTCTATAATTTGACATGAAGATATAAATACTCAAGCATGCTAACAAGCAACCATGTCTTTCAAAATATCAACGCTAAAGAAAGTTATCCCTAGCCCATTATGCTCAATCATTGATCCATTCATGAAACACACTCAAATATTAGCTACATCCAATGCACAAGTATGACAATAGTGCTCTCTAGTTGGTGCTTTATAAGAGAAGATGGAGACTCAAGTAAAAATAAAAATTGCATAAAAATAAATAGATAGGCCCTTCGTAGAGGGAAGCAGAGATTTGTCAAATGTGCCAGAGCTCAAAGCTTAAATTAGAGAGATAAAAATATTTTGAGAGGCATGCTTTTCCTGTCAACGAAAACGACCGAGAATTCCCAATATTTTCCATGCTAGACACATCATAGGCGGTTCCCAAACAGAAAGTAATGTTTTATTTCCTTTCCACCATTCTTTCACAATCCATGGCTAGCCGTATCCACAGGTGCCCTCCATACCAACACTTTCCTAGGAATTTTGTTGTTATTAATTTTTGATTCATTGTGGGACTGGGCATCCCTATTACCAGCCACTCTCTCGTGCAATGACAAGTGAATAAACACTCATCGTGAGAATAACACACCTCTCATGGAAAATAATGGCCACCCCCTGCCGCTTCATGAGCGGTACGGGCACACAAAACGGAAAAATTATTTTGAAAATTAGAGTTGACACACGCAAATTTACTTGGAACGGCATTGAAATACCGCATATAGGTAGATATAGTGGACTCATTTGGCACAACTTGGGTTTAAGGAGTTTGGATCCACAAGCAGTATTTCCGCTTAGTACAAATGAAGGCTAGAAAATAGATTGAGAAGCAACCAACCAAAAAAACAAAACGGTCATAAACATGCATTGAACATAACTAACACCGAATAATGCACCATAAGTAGGATATAATTTCATTGCATAACTATTGACTTAATGTGCATGCATAGGGAATCACAAACCTTAACACTAATATTCTTACTAAATCACAATTACTCACTAACATGACTCACATATTATCATTTCCATATCGCAAAACTATTGCAAGGAATCATTTCACACTTATCATATCCAATGATCTATATGAAAGTTTTTATTTATATCCCTCTTGAATATTCATCACTTTGGGACCAAATTCATATCTTGTGCAAATTACCGTTACTATCATCAACTCTCAAAAAAGATTTAAGTGAAGCATGAGAGTGCAAATATTTCTTCAAAATTTCAATCTTATCAATTCTCAAAATAATATAAGTGAAGCATGAGAATTCATTTCTTCAAAATTTCAATCAACTCTCAAAATAATATAAGTGAAGTATGAGAATTTATTTCTTCAAAATATAGCCACCACCGTGCTCAAAAAGATTTAAGTGAAGCACTAGAGCAACTGCCTAGCTCAAAAAAATTAAGTGAAGCACATAGAGTATTCTAACAAATGATGATAAATGTGTGGCTCTCTCAAGATAGGTGTGTTCAGCAAGGATGATTGTGAAAAACTAAAAAGCAAACAAAGAAAGGACTCATATAATACAAGACGCTCCAAGCAAAACACATATCATGTGACGAATAAAAATATAGCTCCAAGTATAATTACTGATGGTTGGTAGAAGAAAGAGGGGATGCCTTCCGGGGCATCCCCAAGCTTAAACGCTTGAGTCTTCCTTGAATATTACCTTGGGGTGCCTCTGGCATCCCCAAGCTTAGCCTCTTACTACTCCTTATTCCTTCATCCATCGTGATTTCACCCAAAACTTGAAAACTTCAATCACACAAAACTCAACAAAACCTTCGTGAGATCCGTTAGTATAACAAAATAAATCACTACTTTAAGTACTGTTGCAAACCCATTCATATTTTATTTTTGCATTATACCTACTGTACTCTAACTTCACCATGGCTTATACCCCCCGATACAATCCATAGATTCATCAAAACAAGCAAGTAGTGCATCAAAAACAGAATCTGTCAAAAACAGAATCTGTAGCAATCTATTTAAAAGCCATACTTCTGTAACTCTAAAAATTCAGAAAAATTAGGACAACGTGGACAATTAATATACCAATACTGTGTAAAAATTTCAGATTTTTTCAACGCACCAGTACAGAAACAAAATTTGGGCTCTGGACGCAAAACTTTCTGTTTTCCAAACAGCATCAATTATACTATCTTCCAAATCATCCTAAAGGCTTTACTTGGCACAAACACTAATTAAGAACACAGAAACACAATCATACCAGTAGCATAATTGTGAAAACACACAATAACAGAAAAAAATAATTATTCATTGGGTTGCCTCCCAACAAGCGCTATTGTTTTATGCCCCTAGCTAGGCATAATGCATAGTTTCAAGTATTGTCATCTTTGGTTTTAATAATCTTTGTAGGAGTTTTCTCAAACCCGAGAGGTTCTTTACGCTTCCCATTATTCTCAGAAAAAGAGGCAATTTTAACATCTAAAATATCCAATCGCTTATTGTACAAAGAAATCAAAGTATTCGTGCGGTTGAGATTTCCACTAATATTTTTAAGAGGTTCGTTAGACTTTTGCAACTCAACCAAATTTTTCTGCATATCACCCAATTTGTCTAAAATTTGAGCCCCCTCTTGAGTAAAAGCAAAACCCTTTTGTGGTGGTGGAATTCCCAATATGCCTTCTATTATTTCATAGGCAGTATTGGCCTCGCTCTCAATAAAATTCCCTTTTGCGGCAAAATCCAAAAGTTGTCTATGATGCATGGTTAAACCTATATAGGAATTGTGAAGCAAAATTTTTAAATCCCCTTTTATAGAGCAAACACGGTAGGATTCCATTAACCTATACCAAGCATCTTTAAGATTTTCTCCTTGTTTCTGTTTGAAGTAAAGCACTTCAAAATCCGGTGAGAAAGGAGGGATAGTTACGCTAGTCATGATGACAAGATGAGCAAATCAAAGAGGCAAACAAAAAAGGCAAACGTAAAATATTTTTGTATTTTTGTAAAAACGTTTTAGAAGTGGGGGAGATGAAAACGAGAGGCAAATAAAGTAAATGCAAGGAGATGAGAGTTTATGCAAAGGTACTTGATAGATGTTGATGATGTCTCCCCGGCAACGGCGCTAGAAATTGGCAAGTTGACGGGAGACGGTTTTGCAGTGGCTTCTCCCCGGCAACGGCGCCAGAAATTCTTCCTGCTAGTTGTAGCTTGCGTTGGTATTTTCCCCAAAGAGGAACGGATGATGCAGCATAGTAGAGATAAGTATTTCCCTCAGTTATGAAACCAAGGTTATCGAACCAGTAGGAGAATCACGCAACACCTCGTTAGCAGCAGCTGCACACAAACAACAAATCCTTGCACCCAACGCAAACGAGGGGTTGTCAATCCCTCGGCGGTCAATTGCAAGATTAAATTGTATGTGATAGATAGATAGATTGAAACAAAAATACAAAATAAAATAAATAAAAGAAAATGGCAACAATATTTTTAGGGTTTTAGTAATATGATTTAGATAGACCCGGGGGCCATAGTTTTCACTAGAGGCTTCTCTCGAGAAAATAGCATACGGTGGGTAGACAAATTACTGTTGGGCAATTGATAGAAAAGCAAATAATCATGATGATATCCAAGGCAATGATCATGTATATAGGCATCACGTCCGAGACAAGTAGACCGACTCCTGCCTGCATCTACTACTATTACTCCACACATCGACCGCTATCCAGCATGCATCTAGTGTATTAAGTCCATAAAGAACGGAGTAATGCCTTAAGAACGATGACATGATGTAGACAAGATAAACTCACGTATGAATAAACCCCATCTTTGTAACCTTAATAGCAACGATACATACGTGTCATGTCCCTTTCTGTCACTGGGATTGAGCGCCGCAAGATCGAACCCATTACAAAGCACCTCTTCCCATGGCAAGATAAATCAATCTAGTTGGCCAAACCAAATCAATGGATCAGAGAAGAAATATGAAGCTATAATAATCATGCATAAAAGAGATCAGAGAAGACTCAAATAATATTCATGGATAATCTGATCATAAACTCACAATTCATCGGATCCCAACAAACACACCGCAAAAAGTGATTACATCGGATAGAACTCCAAGAACATCGAGGAGAACATTGTATTGAAGATCAAAAAGAGAGAAGAAGCCATCTAGCTACTAACTATGGACCCAAAGGTCTGTGGTAAACTACTCACGCATCATCGAAAGGGCAGCAAGGTTGATGTAGAGCCCCTCCGTGATCGATTCCCCCTCCGATAGAGCACCGGAAAAGGCCTCCAGATGGGATCTCTCGAGAACAGAAACTTGCGGCGGCGGAAAAAGTATTTCGTGGACTCCCTTGAGGGTTTCTGATTTTTCCTGAATTTATAGTGGTGGAATTAGGTCAAACAGAGCTGAGGTGCCCCCCCCCCAGGCATGCCCTGGTGGCTCGTGACCACCTCCTCTAGCGTTTGGTCTTCTCCCGAAGCTTCTAGTGTTTATCTTATCCAGAAAAAAATCTCCAAAAAATTTCGTGGCATTTGGACTTTGTTTGGTATTGATTTTCTGTAAAACAAAAACAGGGCAGAAAACAGCAACTGGCACTGGGCACTAGGTTAATAGGTTAGTCTCCAAAAATAATATATAATTGTTGTAAATGTATATAAAAGCATCCAAGATTGATAATATAACAGCATGGTACAATAAAAAATTATAGATACGTTGGAGACGTATCACTATGCTACTTTGTCTTAAACAGATATGATTTGAACTGTGTCTCTATCTTTATTTGGCAACATAAACTAGGATGATATAGACAGTGCAGTGACCATAGTACATAGATATATGTTTGTTTCATTCTGTTATTATGTACTACCTTGCAATAGAAGACAAGTTAGTATAATCCTGTCAACCTTACTACTGAACTGGTTTACCAAAATGAGTTTCATATACTACATGCTAAACCTGTGATGTGTCTGCTTGTTCCTCTTTTAGAATGCCGGCAGAATAGTGGAGAAGAGTACCCCATTATGCAATGGTAAAGGAAGTAATGCAGATAAGGTCCAAGATAGTGAGACAAACCTGTTGTTCTCCAAGAAAGCTGATAAAAACTATCTTGAAGACAGTGAGACAACCCCAAAGTCCTGCCTTGATGTAGTGTTCGAGTTACTAGCCACTACCGCTGGCACAAGCCCTTCGAACTCGCTACCTGAATCAGTTCGGCTTCTTGAGTCTCAACTACAAGCTGAAAGACAACAATCGGGTGTGCTGCGACAAGAAGCCGAAGGACTGAGGAAGTCCCTCTAGAATTCAGATGCATACTTTCTGGAGAAACAGCAAGAGTTGGAGGATTTTAGCGCCAAATAAGAGAAAGCTAATAAGCTTGCTAAGCTTCTTGCCAGCATGGTGGGTGCCCAGGATATCGTTTCTTGAGCTCTTCTGATGTGGTTTCAGTTCTGGACTTGTTTTGCTGCCGCGTTTATTTGCACTAGTGGCCAATTTAGACGCCCAGTGTATGTAATATGCTGCTTTGTTGTTCCCTAATATTTGCACTGGTAGCGAACTTTGATGCCCAGTGGATGTAATCTGTGTAATTGCCGTAATAGCCTAGCGTTAGTTGCTTTCTTATTTATTTACTTATAGTCTTGTTTATTTGTTTGCTTGTAGTCACTGCAGTTCTTTTTCCTCGGTTTGCTAGTGGCCGCAATAACCATGGGCCACATGCGGGCCGTGGTAATGATGGGCCTCCTACGGGCTGTAATATTCATGGGCCTCGTTCGCGCCGTAGGATCCATGGGTCGTACTGTTCGTGGGCCAAAACCGGACCGCAATATGGACCATAAATGGGACAAAATCGGAATTGTTCGTTTATGGGCCCAGACCTTAACGGGCCATTAACAGGCCGGAAGACAGCATAGGCTTAATTCTATCAAGAGGCATGATGGGTCATTAATGGGCCGGATTACAGGACAGGATGAAAACGGCCCAACGGGTTAACGAGCCACAAACGGACCGATTATTACCACGGGCTGAATTTGGCCCATTAACATAACAGGCCAGTAACGGACCGTAAGTAATCGAGGGCCGGAAATGAGCCCAAGAATTTATGGGCCCGTAGAAGGCCGAAAGGGAGCACGGGCTGGAAAGGGCCCAACTGAATCATGGGCCGTAAATGGGCTCAAAGCAGTTTACTGTTCATGATGGACCTGATTCACCACGGGCCGTCAATGGGCCCAGAGATGCCAAATGCCTCATATGGGCCGAAAGACTTCACGGGCCATAGATGGGCCGAAAGTGACAACGGGCTGGAATCATATGGGACGGCCCACATGACGCTACTGGGCCGAATATTGAAAGGCCCTAACGGGTTGTGAGTACCCGGGCCGTAGATGGAATGTGTGCGAACAGGCCGTTAACAGGCTTTCCATGGGCCGGCCTGCTAACTTTTGACCAAGTCAAACGGGCCGGCCTTTTTAACCTAAATGGGCCACTGTTGGGCCGTGCCACATGTCGACGTACATAGGTGTCTCTCGTCCAATGAATGGATGACATTTGTCACAACGCCGAGCTGACACGTCGATCCGCCGGTGAATGAGAAATTTACACGTGGAAAATCGCCATTGGTCACGGCTGCTAACGGGTTATCAGATCCAAACCCGCACCCGATAGCTTAACGACGACCGGTTACGGTGGATGCCATGTGTCGATTACCCTTGACGAAAACACTTCCATGATGCGACATTTATCGTCATGGAAGTGGACACTATCGTTGTCGGCCTAGTGGGGCCATCTGCCTACGGCCTAGGAAGCAACGCCTGGCGAAGGCCCAAGAGGCGGCCCAACCACGGGCGTCCCGAAGCAAGTCGCCTCATGAGGCACCGGCCTCACGAGGACCCCCCTCCTCAAGGAGTGGACCCACCGAAGACTCAGCATCAGCAGGAGGCCTCGCGAGGCCCCCTCGCAAGGCGGCCTCCCGAGGCAGCCTCCCAAAGCCACTCAAGCAGGGCGCCACCCGGCGCCAGCCTGGCGTCACGCGCCCATCATGTGGATGACGCACCCTCGCAAGACGACGACAGCGGCAGGGCCGTACCGGCAGGTGCGGTAGGGAGGATTTCCTCTTTGGTGATAAAGGAGCAGCACCAACTGCCCTTCTGCAAAGCAAGTCCCAAAGCTTGCCCGTGTGATGTATGAAGACCAGGACGATAAGGCGCGTAGGGTGAAGGTCATCACCGAGCCCACCAGCGCGTCATGGATAGCACCTTTGTAGGCGAAGACCACCTTTTATCAGGATAAGACTGGGCGCCTGTCCCCCTTTGAAAAGCGATTGTGTGGCAACCCTTCCCGCCAATATTTTCGGGGGAAGAGGACCAAGGCGGCTATAAAAGGGGCAGTGCAACCACCATAGAGGGGGATCACTTCCTTCTTCCTCAATCTTGTACGCGAGAACTCTCTTGCCCACAATAATCCCAAACACAACCAGGAGTAGGGTTTTACACCGCACAGTGGCCTGAACCGGGTAGCTCTCGTGTCCCCTGCCATGCCTCGTGTGTGAGCGTGCTCTCGTCGTAGCCTTGCCGTGGTCATCGTCGAGTTATTAGGCAGAAAGCGGCCCCCAGAATTCGAACCGGGGTCCCCGGAGCCCGAGTTTCGACATTTGGCGCGCCAGGTAGGGGGCTGCTTCCGCTCCGACCTCGCCATGGCCGACGCTCGACGCAAGCGCGCTCTGCGAAGGGCGGCCAGGGTGACTCAGACGGAGCCCGTCGTCAACAACAACCACCGTCCTCGCGCCCGCGCCACCACCGACCCCACGGCTGGTGAGGAGGAGGCTTCTTCCCTCCACCCGTCCGTGCAGCACCCTGCTCGCACCGCCACCGCATCCTCGCTTGCGCGCCCTGACCCTCAGGCCACGCTGCTCATGGCGTAGGAGCTGATGCGCGACGCCCCCATTGAGGCCGGCTACGACGCCTGGCTCGCGCGCATCACCGAGCTCGTAAACACCGTTGGGGCCGCTCCAGCGCTCTCCCGCTCTCTTCCACCTCCACCGCCGCGTGGTGCGGGGGCTGAGCACGACATGCCCCTCCCTCCGCCTCCTCCGCTCGACGGCATGGGCCATCGCCGCGCCGTGCACGCGTGAGCGCCATCCCGCAATGCATCTTCACCAGACCCCGACGACGAGAGCTGCCAGATCGTCCGGTGTGGGCCGCCCGACGCACGCGTGCTCCTCGAGCGGCAGAGCCAGTGGCAAGACCACATCATCCAGGAGGTCGCAGCGGCCGGTCGCCAGAACCGTGCCGCCCTCGCCGGCGGCGTCGCCTCCAGCAGCGGGGGCTGTCGCGCCTTCACCCGTGAGCTGCGCCGCATTGTGTGGCCTACGAAGTTCAAGCCGGACCTGCCTCCTCGCTACGATGGCACCCCCAACCCCATGGAGTTCCTGCAACTCTACACTCTGAGCATCGAGGCTGCGAACGGTGACGAACTGGTTTCCCATGGCCCTCAAGGACGCCCCGCGCTCGTGGCTCATGAACCTCCCTGAAGCGTCCATCTTTTCTTGGGCCAATCCGTGTCGACAGTTCGTCGCCAACTTGAAGGGCACGCACGAGCGCCCCCTCACGCTCAACGACCTGCGTGCCGTGCGCCAGCGCCCTGATGAGACTCTCCGCAAGTACATCCAGCGCTTCAGCCAAGTGCGCAACAAGATCCCGCGCGCCTCCGACGCCGCCATCATCTCCGCGTTCTCTTCCGGCGTCACAGACATCTGGATGCGCGAGAAGCTCGCCATCAACGATGAGCTTGACACCGCGGTTGAGCTGTTTGACCTCGCCGACAGGTGCGCCAAGGCTGAAGAAGGCCGCCTCTTCATCCACAACGACCCAGACGTGGCGCTTGACGCCGCCAAGTCCAAGAACAAGGACGCCAAGCGCAAGGGCCCTGCCGTGCACACGGCGGAGCCTGAGCAGAAGCGCGGACGCGACCGCGATGAAACCAAGAAGGATGGTCGCCCATACTACGTATACCACGACATGTTCTCCCACAATATCGAAGACTGCCACGAGCTCAAGCTCCTTCGCGAGAACCGCCAGGACGGGCACGGCAGCCGCAATGACCGTGGTGCCAGCCGCGGAAGTGGCCGCAATGGCAACCGCTGGGGAGACCGCAAAAACAATGGCAACAACAACTTCCGGCAAGGCTGGTGCGACCAGCCGCGGCAAGCCAACCCTCAGGCCAATGCCGCCCCGCCACCGCTGCCGCCGCCGCCACCTGGCAGGAACAACGGCAATCAGCTTGAAGAGAATGCTGGGGGCTACCAAGAGCCTCGCGGAGTGGCATGCATCCTCGGCGGAGCCCAAGCTCCCTCATCCAACCGCCACTTCAAGCAGTTCTCTCGTGAGGTGAACGCAGCCCTCCCGAGGCCTGAGGCCTCTCAGCCCCTCAAGTGGTCACAGTACGCGATCTCCTTCGACTCCATGGACCACCCCAAGTCCACGACGATGGTAGCCACCATCCCCATGCTGTGCACCCCCACCATCAACAACGTCACCGTCACCAAGACGCTTGTCGACGGTGGTGCAGGCCTCAACGTGATCTCCATCGAGACCTTCGAGAAGCTCCAAGTGCCCTACGAGCGCCTGATGGCGACGAGGCCCTTCTCTGGCGTGACTAACGGCTCCACCCTGCCTCTGGGGCAAGTGCGCCTGCCTGTCACCTTCGGCACCCGCAAGAACTACCATACTGAGCTCATCAACTTCGACGTGGCACACATCGGCATACCCTACAACGCCATCTTGGGCTACCCCGCGCTCTCCAAGTTCACGGCGGTGACCCATCACGCCTACAATGTCCTCAAGATGCCGGGCTGCAGCGGTGTGACGCCACCGACTTAATCGTGTACTAATCATGCACGCAAATGCACACGATCAAGCCTAAGGACTCACGGGAAGATATCACAACACAACTCTAAACACAAATAAAAGTCATACAAGCTTTATATTACAAGCCAGGGGCCTCGAGGGCTCGAATACATAAGCTCGCGTACAAGAGTTAGCGGAAGCAACAACAATATCTGAGTACAGACATCAAGTTAAACAAGTCTGCCTTAAGAAGGCTGAGTAAAACAATGACATCTGATCGAAAAGGTGCAGGCCTCCTGCCTGGGAGCCTCCTATCTACTCCTGGTCGTCGGTCTCCACGTAGTAGTAGGCGCCACCGGAGGGGTAGTAGTAGTCGTCGACCGGGGCAGCTGGCTCCGGGCTCCGTCATCTGGTCGCAGCAATCGGGTATGGGGAAAAGAGGTAGCAAAGCAACCGTGAGTACTCATCCAAAGTACTCGCAAGACTTACATCAGAACTATTCTACTTATGCATCGGTACCAAATGAAGGAGCTGTATCTGTGGACTAGACTGCAGAAATGCCAGAATAGAGGAAAGACCTAGCCTATCAAAGACTAGCATCTTGTAGCATTAGAAGAGTGTAGATTAGAACATAAATATAGCAGTAGCAACAAGTATAAGTAGCCATGCCCAGAGATCCTTCCTCGACTCCCTGCGAGAAAGCAATCCCGGAGCTAACATATTATTAAACATCACAAGTATCCAGTTCTAGTTGTAGTAGATCGGGATACTTTCCGAGCGTCCTGTTACCATGGACACGGCTATTCGAATAGATAACTTCCCTGCAGGGGTGCACCAACTTACCCAACACGCTCGATTAACTCTGGCCGGACACACTTGCTCGGGTCATGCCCGGCCTCGGCCGATCGACATGACGTAGTTCTACCTAGGCTCCGCAGAGAGGTCCCCGCCGGTCTACATCCTAAGTGCTTAGGGGTCTTGGGCCCATCGCCCTTTGCACTCTGGGTCGTTGCGCGCAGGGCGGATCCAGGCACCACCTCTCTCCTGGCTGGCGCCGGCCCAGCCATGCCGCAATGCTGAACTGGACGTCTAACAGAGCATTCGGGAGAAACGTACGACGCCAAGTGCTAACCCGCGTGATGGTTAGTGCAAAAAAGGCCAGAGGCCTACTCAGATCACATATCCAAACCGTTAGTGTATTGGGAGCTCGCGGTGACGAGCAGTGATCCACGATCATGTGGTCCTGTCGCCCCGTCTCGTGGACTTACGGCAAGGGCCAGGCCCAACCCTCTCCTAGGGCGGTCTGCCTGCCCGGCCGTGCCACGTAATTATCTCGCGGGTACCCTCATGGTCAACCCGACTTCACATCTCTCGTGGGTACCCCTCGGGGTCGACCCGACTTCAACAGGGGACTGAAGTAAAAACAAGGTAACCGTGTGTCCATAACATCAAGGGGGAATCCGAGGAATCACCCTCGTTGGATTCCCACTCAATGTAACCGTCAAGGTGAACTTAGAGGAATCACCCTCGATGGGTTCACACTTGAGGGGCTGCACGACAGAGGCATCTTCGGAGGTGGTGAAAGAGGAATCACCCTCGGTATCCCACAACCGACTACCTACGTTACAGAGATAGCATCAGGAGTGAGGTAGGAGGTATCACCCTCGGCACTTGATAGTATCTCTGCGGAATCGTACAACTAAGGGGGTGTGCGGTGCTGTGTCAGTCTCTGAACATCGATCACATTGATCAGGGCACCAGTAACAAAGTGGGGCAACAGGGACAAGGGTGAGGGGTCACTGATGGATCACTATCCAGCCTATACTAAACATATAGGACAGCAGTTAAGGTATCAACAGCAGGTTACAAAATCAGGCTATGCATCAGAATAGGAGCAATCAAATACAGTAGCAAATTCTAATGCAAGCATGGGAGAGAAGGAATGGGCGATATAGGAATGATCAAGGGGTTTTGCTTGCCTGGAAGCTCTGCTGAAAAGGTCTGGTCGTCAGGGGTGTAGTCGTACTCGGCAACAGCGTCGGTCTTGGGGTCTACCGAAGAAGAAGAGGGGGAGGAAACAAATAAATACAAGCAACCAAATGCAACACAGATGCATGGAATGGCTATATGTTGTGCTAGTGCTGACCTATCGAAGTGCTACACGTTAGAGACAGTGCGAGAAAATATCTGGGAATATTTTCCCGGCTTTAGGCATCTGTCAGAAAGATGAACTGAAGGGGAAGGTTCCATGTTTGCAGTGGTGTGGGCATGTAACAACTACATGGAGCGCATATTCGGATTCGTCTCGATTTTCTGATCAACTTCATGTAGAAAACTTTTTCATCCGAGCTACGGTTTATTTTCTATGATTTTTCAAAGTTTTAAACAATATTCTGAAAATCCTGGAATTATTTTTAATTCGAAAATAGCTTTATTGCGTCAGCAGTGAGTCAACATGATGTCAGCAGTCAACCCAGCCGGTCCAGGTCAAACCTGACGGCTGGGACCCACATGTCATACACATCAGACTAATTAGGGGGGTTAAATTAACTAATTTGGGTTAATTAAAGGGTGGGGCCCCATTGTCAGCAACTAATTAGCTATTAGATTAATTTTTAATTAAAAAATAGTTTATTTAGCGGGTGGGCCTGCCTGTCAGCGACTGGAGTTGCCCAGTCAGCACGTTGACTGGGTCAACCCAGTCAACTAGGCCCCTGGGGCCCACTGGTCAGCGGCCCAGGGTGGGCCCCAGGCCAGCTACGTCGGCGGCGGTCGGCGTTTATCCGCCGGCGACCAAATACGCGGTGGTGCGTTTGGGACTACGGCGGAAAACGCCCACAGTGGGCCAAATCGAGCGCGGCCGGTGCCGTTCGAACGAGCACTCCACGCCGCGTCGATTGGTGGCGGTGGCATCGCCAGAGACGGCCTACAGCGACGGCGGCGAGCGGCGGGGCCGGCGGCCGGAATCAGGCAATGGCGGTTACGGCGATGTGGGGCACGGGAAGGCGTGTGCATGGGTGCGTTGGGCTCCTGGGAGCCCCAGGAGCACGATGCGGTGCTCGGGCACGTGCGACAGCAGCAGTGGCCACGGCGGCGAGCTCGACAGCGGCGATGGGTTCGGGCAAGGTGGGGGTAGCAAGCTAGGGGCGCGCACGAGCAAACGGAGAGGGGGAGAAGAGAGAGGAGCTCACCGGGGGGCACACGGTGGCCGTTGGTGGCTTAGGAGCTGCAGATGGCACCAGAATCGACGACGAACACCGGCGATCCGAGGAGGAAGAAGACGAGGCGGGGCGGTAATGTAGTGCTCCCCGGCTCGCGTTCATCGGCACAGGCGACGTAGTGGACGACGACGGAGAGGATGGACACGGTGGCGAGGCGAGGCGAGGTCAGTGGCCACGGCTGTGGCGAGCCATGGTGACGGTGGCGCTCGGGTGCGACGGAGAGCGAGGAAGAGAGGCGATGGAGGAAGGGGATAAGGACGGGCGCGAGTCCCAGGGGGCCAGCGCGGCGTTCTTATCCCCCGCAGCCCCAGTAGCGGCGCGGGCGCGGCGAGCGGGTGCGGTAGTGACGGCGTCGGCGTCGGGCGTGCGCGCGCGCTGACACGGGGAGGAGGGAGACGATGAGGAGGCTGCTGGGCTGGGCCTGCACACTGTGCACTAAGGCCCAGTGCACAGTGGCCCTTTTTCTTTTCCCTATTTCTTTTTCTGTTTTCTTTTTACAGAGAGGTTTGCAATTAATTTGAGCTGCCAAATGCTTTTTGTAAAATGTGAGAATTAGCCACATAAATACAATGCAATATACTGCACTGCCACAAAAAGTTTGGGCAAAGTTTGAATCCATTTGAATTTTTCATAAATGGATTAGCATTTAAAATGCTACTTTGGCACTGTTTTAATTGCCATAGCTCATTTTAGCAAATATGTGATGTTGTTTTCCTGAACAAATATTTGTTTTGGAATATTTGCTAAATGATGAACTATTTTTCAGCAATTTTTGTGCAACTTCAAATTTCCCTTGCAATTTGAATTGGATTCAGAGATGGAATTTGAAATGAGATATTAATCCAATATGATCAAGCTTTGCAAATCAAGGTGACTTATCATAATCATTATGGATCACTGTTGCTCATTACACACGGGTGTTACAAGCGGCATCATCACTGTCCACTGCGATGAGAAGGATGCGGTCCGCTCCCTCGAGCACGCCTACAAGCCTGCCGCTACCGCGTACCCTGCCGACGAGGACGACGTCGAGCCTCCCGAGGCTGCACTCGCGAAGAAGAAGCAGCTGTTCTCTCAGGCACGCGCCGAGACAAAGAAGGTGTCGGTGGATGGCAGTGGCTCCGGGGCCACCTTCACCATCGGCAACGGCCTCGATCCTAAATAGGAAGACGCGCTCGTCACCTTCCTCCGGGCAAATGCTGATGTGTTTGCATGGACATCATCAGATTTGTCTGGTGTGCCGAGGGAGGTGATCGAGCACCACTTAGCGGTGTGGCCTAACGCGCGCCCCGTCAAGCAAAAGGTACGGCCCCAAGCGCCCGAGAAGCAAGAGTTCATCGTTCAAGAAGTTCAGAAACTGCACGAAGCAGGAGTCATCTGTGAGGTGTGCCACCCTGAGTGGCTCGCCAACCATATCATCGTCCCCAAGAAAGGCGGCGAGAGCCGCATGTGCGTCGACTTCACCAGCCTCAATAAGGCCTACCCCCAAGACCCCTTCCCGCTGCTGCGAATTGACCAGATCGTAGACTCCATCACCGGGTGCGAGCTGCTCTGCTTCCTGGACGCTTTCTCAGGCTACCATCAGATCAAGATGGCGGTAGAAGATGAAGAGAGGACGGCCTTCATCACCCCCTGCGGAACATACTGCTACATCTGCATGCCTTTCGGCTTGAGGAGCGCTGGGGCTACCTTCTAGAGGCTGATGCGTATCGCCCTGGGACCCCAGATGGGAAGAAATGCCAAAGCTTATGTAGACGACATCGTCGTGAAGAGCTGCAAGTCCTGCTCCCTCATCGCAAACCTCGAAGAAACCTTCGCCAACCTCTGCAAGGTCAACCTCAAGCTCAACCCCGCCAAGTGTGTCTTCGGAGTTCCTTCTGGCAAGCTGCTTGGCTCCCTGGTCTCCCACCACGGCATCGAGGCTAATCCCGAGAAGATCAAGGCCATCGAGCGGATGAGGCCTTCCCGGAACTTCAGGGAAATGCAGCGCCTCGCGGGATGCATGACCTCGCTTGGGCGCTTCATCTCCAAGTTCGGCGAACGTGCCTTGCCGTTCTTCAAGCTCATGAAGAGATCGGGCCCTTTCAAGTGGACTCTTGAAGCTGACGCAGCCTTCGAGGACCTCAGGAAGTATCTGACAAGCCCTCCTGTCATGGTCGCCCCACGCCCATGTGAGCCTCTGCTCCTATACCTGGCGGCCACCCCCCAGACGGTTAGCACAGCCCTTGTGGTGGAACGAGAAGAGCCCATCATCGCCAAGCAAAAATCTGCTGCACTTGCGCCCGCCGAGGCCGCACCAGTGCCTCCCGAGGTTGCGCCAGCGCCTCCCGAGGCTGCACTTTCACTTGCCGAGGGTCTTCCTCCCGAGGCCCCCGGCGAGCCGCTTCCTGAGTTCCCCGAAGATCAAGCTGCCACGCCTGCGGCCACGTGCCTCATCGAGCACCCTGTCTACTTCATCAGCTCGGTGTTGCGGGATACGCGCGAGCGGTACCCCATGCAGCAGAAGCTCCTCCTCGCGCTCCTCAATGCTTCCAGGAAGTTGCGCCACTACTTCCAGGCCCATCCCATCAAGGTGATCACTTCTTACCCCCTGGAGCAGGTCTTGCACAGCCCTAACGCCACTGGCCGTGTCGCTGAGTGAAACATCGAGCTGCAAACCTTTGCACTGGAATTCTTCACCACAAGGACGATCAAGGGCGCCGCTTTGGCGGACTTCACGGCAGAATGGACGGACCCGCATCAAGAGGAGCCTCACGAGGACAAATCCCTCCTGCCTAGAGAGGAGGCCCCTGGAGGCTGGGCCATGCACTTTGACGGCGCGTTCTCCCGGCAAGGCGCAGGCGTTGGAGTCGTGCTCACTTCACCGACAGGAGACAAGCTCTACTACGCTGTACAGCTTTGCTTCCAGCATGCCGACAAGGTCTCCAACAACATCGCCGAGTACGAGGGCCTCATCGCCGGGCTTAAGGCTGCCTCTGCTCTTGGCATCAAGCGCATCATCATCAAGGGCGACTCTCAGCTCCTCGTCAGCTTCTCCAACAAAAGCTACAAGCCCAAGGATGAACACATGGCCGCCTATCTAGAAGAGGTGCGCAAGCTCGAGAAGTGTTTCCTCGGCATGGAGCTCCAGTACGTCCCTCGCGGTAGCAACAAGGAAGCAGATGACATCGCCAAGTGGGCGTCTCGTCGCGAGCCCCAAAAGCCCGGCATCTTCGAGGAAAGGCCCTTGAAGCCATCAGCTGCGCCACCTGCCGCTAGTGCCGCGGCGCCTCCTAAAGAGCTCCCTCCTGCACCACCCTCAGGCGCACCCGACTGCGGCCCATCTTCAGGCGCTCGCTTGCTGCTGGCACTGGAGCCACAAGCGGACAGCTGGGCCAACGAATTCAAGACCTATCTGGAGGACGGCACCCTCCCAGAGAAGGTCTTCGAGGCCAAACGCGTGGCCCACCAGGCCACAGCCTACTGCTTGAGGGATGGCGATCTCTACCGCAGGCACCCCAATGGCGTCGCGCTTCAGTGCATCTCCGAGGATCAAGGGCGCAAGCTGCTTGCTGACATACATGGTGGAGACTGCGGCCACCACTCTTCATCGCGTACGCTTGTCGGTGAGGTGTTCCGCAACGGCTTCTATTGGCCCACCGCGCTTCAAGACGCCACCGAGCTGGTCCAATCCTGCGAAGCCTGCCAATTCCATGCCAAGCAAATCCACCAACCAGCGCAAGGCCTGCAGACCATTCCCCTCTCGTGGCCCTTCGCGGTCTGGGGGCTAGACATCTTGGGTCCCTTCCCTCGCACAGCTGGTGGCTACCGCTATCTCTACGTCGCCATCGACAAGTTCACCAAATGGGCGGAAGTGGAGCCTGTCCGCACCATCCCGGCAGCCTCAGCCGTCAAGTTCATTAAGAACCTCGTTAGCCGCTTCGGCGGCCCCAACTGCATCATCACCGCCAACGGCTCGCAGTTCATGAGCGGCCTCTTCAAGTCATACTATGCCAACCTTGGCACGCAGATCTGCTACGCCTCCGTGGCGCACCCGCGAAGCAATGGCCAGGCAGAACGCGCCAACGCTGAAGTCCTCAAGGGCCTCAAGACATGAAGCTTCAAGAAAAAGCTCGACGCCTGCGGCAAAGGCTGGCTCGACGAGCTCCAGTATGTGATGTGGTCGATCCGTACAACAGCGACCAAGCCTACCGGTGAAACACCCTTCTTTCTCGTCTATAGGGCAGAAGCGGTCCTCCCTCATGAGCTCAAGCACGGGTCCCCGTGAGTCCTCGCCTTCAACGAGGCTCGTCAGGACGGCTCACGAGAGGCTGATCTACTGCTCCTCGAGGAAGCCTGTCACCAGGCCGCTCTATGCGCCGCCCGTTACCAGCAAGCCTTGCGTCGCTATCATAGCCGCAACATACGCCCCCGCACCCTTGAAGCTGGCGATCTCGTGCTGCGAAGGATCCTCTCTAGAGAAGGACTCCACAAGCTCTCACCCATGTGGGAAGGCCCATTCAGGATTGCCCATGTCTCCCGGCCTGGCGCCGCTCGGCTGGAGATGGAGGAGGGTGTTCCGGTGCCCAACACATGGAACATCCAACACCTCCGCAAGTTCTACCCGTGAGCTCACGTGTACGAACGAAATGGAGCTGTAAACACTCCGGAGCCTCTCTTTGCGCTGCCTGATGGGCCCATGAGAGCTCCCTCCCACAACCCAGTGGAAGCCCCATGCTCAGCGCTGGAGGAACGATTGATCTGAGGGCGCCGCCTGGCTACACCATCCTCAAGCTGTCCCGTGTCCGTCACGGCAGCCTCGTCTTTTTTGGTTGAGAAACTGAGGGCGCCACGTGGTTGCACCATCCTCAAGCTGTCTCGTGTCCATCACGGCAGCCTCAACTTTTTGGTTGTGTAATGGAACCTATTTTTATGCAGCAGTAAAGTTTTATTTCCTAAGTATCATGTGTGTTTGGTAAGTTATCTTCTTCAGGAGTCGTACGCGCTTGCGATCTCCCTCCTACGCCTCACGCGAGCGGGGGCTGGACACGGTGCCTGCACTCGGGCCAGGCCCAGCAGTGCCGTCAAACTCAAGTGACTGAGCTCTGGCTCACGGGCCTGCTCCCGTGCACGCCACCTCACCAAGGTCCTTGGTACTTTATCTCCTCGCGTGACGCCCACGAGCGAGTCGGCAAGCGCGCACTGCTCCTCTATTTGTGAAACTTGTCAAAGCATGTTTGTCACAGAGACAAGGCGCACGGGAGGCCTCGCGAGCGATGCTTCGCGAGGCGATCACGGTTCATCACCTCTACAAGCCAATAGGAAGCCTCACGAGCGTCGCCTCCTGAGGTGGTCTGCGGCACCCATCCTCACCAAGTACCAGCGGGAAGCCTCACGAGCGAGAGCTTCACGAGGCGCCCTCCGCAAGCGATGGCTCGCCAAGCAGCACACTCTGCAAAAAAGCTATGTCTAAAAACGCCTTGCGAGCCACTCTCAGCTCCTCTCAAGCTCTTCTCCCCTCGCAACCCCACTGAGTGCTGATGTCTTCTCCCTCGCGCGAGCCGCTTGCACGTCAAAGGGGGGCTTCCTGAGCATCGCTCCTCAGGAGCCCTTACCACCTCGCAGAGCCCTACACCCTCTGGCCTTGTCTAGGCAGGTGTCCTAACATACTAGCGATGGTCGTAGCTCGCTCGGGGTCTGGGTCCTAACGACGTAGAGCACCAAGGCAAACAAGAGGAGAATAATAAGCCTCACGAGAATGCCTCGCGAGAAACACAAGTTAAAACAAAACGCCAAGTGCTCAACAGGGCCGGGCCGACAAAATCTGGGGCCATGTGCGAAACAAAAAATGGGGCCCTATCTCACAAAAAAATGAACTAACGAGCAATTATAATGTATATATATATATCGCAAAAAAAATTATAATGTATATAATATAATGTATTACATAACAATTGGACATATAAAAAAGTCATACCTATCCAACTCCCGGTTGCTATTTATAATTGCAAGTGTAAGGGTAGAAGGATCAACAGACTGATTACCAGATGACACTTGCAGTGCTTCTTTTCTAACAAATCTGTCCATACCACCTTTATAAGATTTATTAATTAAATTTTGTTCTTCTGCTTTTCTCTTGCGCTTATAGGCACCAGACTGATGTTTCCCCATGATGACTCAAATCTATATTATTGAAACACAAGATAAAGAAGATGAATAAAATAAAATTGAATTTATACATTAGCATATATCAATTGGAGATCATGCGGCAATATTTGAGAATTAGACGAACCGTCTAACTCACCTAATTTTTGGTCTTGTGATCTTTAACCGAGGAGATAAGAACCAATTGCTAACGAAGTAACGATCCCTACCAATAGTTAATTAAAAATTTAGGAATTAGGAGTAGGAACCGAAGTTAATCGAAAAGGACTCGCTAAGCACCTAGAGGCTAGACCGCTAGAGTCGGTCACCGATCAATCCGACGAGACGACGTCGACGAGTCTGAAATTTGAGAAAGGAGACGAGGAAGGCAACAGCGGCACCGCGGCAGCGAATTCCGATCGATCTAAGGACAGGGAGGCAGGGACCGAGCCACCGAGGGGTGAGGGATGACCAGGGACCGAGCCACCAAGGGGCGAGGGACGAGGGCACCAGGTGTCGAGGGCTCGAGGGTCGAGGCGTCGAGGGCTCCAGCTTCCAGGCGACGAGACGTTCCTTTCCTTTCCTGTAGCGTAGCCATGATGGCATGATCCCGATCCCTGTACTAGCGATCGAGTTTTTTTTAATAATGTAGCGATCGAGGGAGGAGTCCAGGAGAACAATCCCTCGTCGCTCTCGCTCGATGGCCTCCTCGCCCGGCCCAGTAGCTCTTAACTATTACTAGGCCTATATAAAAAATTTGGGGCCCCCCAGAATTTTGGGCCCTGTGCGGGCCGCACTTTTTTCACCACTGTGGGCCCGGCCCTGGTGCTCAAGTTAAATTGTACAGACCATGTCTTTACGCCCCCACGGGGCTACACTTGCTTGGATACAGGGCAAAAGGAGAAGAGAAAGCCTAAGAGGACGAGCCATCGTCCCCACTGTCGTCGTCGTCGCCTTTGCCATCTTCAGCCTCGCCGGAGGAGCTCTCGCTGCCATGGGAGAACTTCTCGAGGAGGGCATCCACGTGATCATCCACCACCTTCCCGAGGCTATCGCGAAGCTTCGAAGGGACGGGGGCCATCACCCTGTCAAAGTAGAAGTCGGCGTCGGCGTGAAGGAGGTTGCTGAAGATACGCGTCGCCGCCTGGCTGAGGAGGTCACGGCACTCATCTTCGATGATGCCGTTCACCTGCTTGGCCCCGTGCTCCAGCCTCTCCACAAGCTTGGTGAAGAAGTCTAGGTAGCTGGCGTCGTTGTCCTCAAGGGGGGCCATGAGCCTCTCCTGGCAGATGGTGGCTGATACGCCTCCGTCGTATCTACTTTTCCAAACACTTTTGCTCTTGTTTTGGACTCTAATTTGCATGATTTGAATGAAACTAACCCGGACTGACGCTGTTTTCAGCAGAATTGCCATGGTGTTGTTTTTGTGCAGAAATCAAAGTTCTTGGATTTGGATGAAACTTTTTGGAGAATTTTTATGGAATATATAAAAATTATTGGCACAAGAATCAACAGAAGGGGGGCCACCCAGTGCCCACGAGGCACCAGGGCGCGCCAGCCCCCTCCCCAGGCGCGCCCTGGTACGTCGTGGGGCCCACGTGGCTCTGTCTGACCTAATTCCAACGCTATAAATTCACAATTCCAGAGAAAAAATAAGAGAGGAAGTTTTATTGCGTTTCACGATACGGAGCCGCCGCCACCTCCTGTTCTTCATCGGGAGGCCATATCTGGAGTCCGTTTGGGGCTCCGGAGAGGGGGGTCTTCCGGCATCGCCATCATCAACCATCCTTCATCACCAATTACATGATGAATGTTATCCAACATAAATCACCGATCCAATGCCTACGAGTTTTTCACATATTGTTCTTGCTAAGTTACTACTGCTGTCACAATTGCTATTACTGTTACCACTACTATTATTGCTACTACTATCTAACTATCATACTACTATGCTACTGATCACTCTGCTGCAGATATTTAGTCTCCAGGTGTGGTTGAATTGACAACTCAACTGCTAATACTTGCAAATATTCTTTGGCTCCCCTTGTGTCGAATCAATAAATTTGGGTTGAATACTCTACCCTCGAAAACTGTTGTGATCCCCTATACTTGTAGGTTATCAAGACCTTTTTCTGGCGCCGTTACCGGGGAGCATAGCTCTATTTGCTGAGTCACTTGGGATTTATATCTGTTGATCACTATGAATAATCTGAAAGACGCTAAGACCAAGATTGTTCCCTCTAAGATGAGGGGAGGTAAGGAACTACCATTTAGCTCTGCACTTGATTCACCTTCTGTTTTGAGTAAACTTGCAACACCACCACATGCTATTAATTCTGATATGTCGCAAGTTATTGATGATACCACTTCTGCTATGAATGACACTCATGATGATGCTAGTACTATGCTTGATAATGTTGTGCCACTTGGTGAATTTCTTAGTGAATAACTTGCTAAAGCTAAAGAAATTGAAAATGTTGAAACTCTTGAGAATTATGATTCACCTATTATGCCTAGCTCTCCTACTAGAGTTGAAACACCTGATGAACATTGCCTTGATAGGGAGACGGCTAGATCCATCCTTGCTTGTAATGATAGAAATGAAGTTATAAAACTGCTTGCTGAAATGAAAGAAAAATCTATGAGGGAGAGAATGAAATATGATCCTAAGTTTGCTACCTCTCCCATATTTGTTACTGATAAGGATTATGAACTCTCTGTCGATCCTGAGTTAATTCCTTTAGTTGAATCTGATCCTTTCCATGGTTATGAAACTAAAACCGTTGTGGCACATCTCACAAATTAAATGATACAGCCACCCTATTTGCTCATGAGGAAAAAATTCGCTATTACTATATTCTTAAGTTATTTCCTTTCTCATTAAATGGTGATGCTAAGGAATGGTATAATACCCTTGCTCCTGGTTGTGTGCGTAGCCCCCAGGATATGATTTATTACTTCTCTGAAAAATATTTTCCTGCTCATAAGAAACAAGCTGCTCTATAGGAAATATTTAACTTTGTGCAAATTAAAGAAGAGAATCTCCCTCAAGCTTGGGGGAGGCTTCTCCAATTACTTAATGCTTTGCCTGATCATCCTCTTAAGAAGAATGAAATACTTGATATCTTCTATAATGGACTAACCAATGCTTCTAGGGACTACCTAGATAGTTGTGCGAGTTGTGTTTTCAGGGAACGAACTATTGAACAAGCTGAGGAACTATTGAATAATATATTGAAGAATGATAATGATTGGACACTTCCTGAACCAACGCCTAAACCCACTCCGAAGAAGAGGGGTGTTTTATATCTCAGTCCTGAAGATATGCAAGAAGCAAAGAAATGCCAGAAGGAAAAAGGTATTAAAGCTGAAGATGTTAAGAATTTACCACCTATTGAAGAGATACATGGTCTTGACAAACCGACACAGGTAGTAGAGGTAAATTCTCTTATAAAGTTTGATGAAAGTGATATTCCTTGTAAAAAACCTCCTAGTCAATGCTTCTATGAATTTGATAATTATATTATTAAGCAAGATCACTTCAATGCAAATGTTATGAAACAATTGAAACGAAATGCCTACATGATTGATCGTTTGAGTGACTTGTTATTTAGAATTGCTAATGATGTTAAAGGTGTAAGTAAACATGCATCTATGGTTCAAACCCAATTAGAACAAGTTGCTAAATCTCAAAGTGAATTGCTCAATGAAATGAATAACAATATGAATGATCATGCTGTTAGAGTAATGACTAGAGGAGGTAGAATGACTCAGGAGCCACTTTATCCTGAAGGTCATCCTAAAAGAATTGAACAAGACTCTCAAAGAATTAATGTTGATGCACCTAGTCCATCTAAAAATAAAAAGAAAAAGAAAAATGATAGGACTTTGCATACTTCTAGTGAACCTGAGGTAGAAAAACCCTTGGAGGATAGTAATGATGTTTCTGTTTCTGATAATGAAACACAATCTGGTAATGAACATTCACTTGATGATAATAATGATGATGATGCTCATATGGATGCCCAACCAGATAATGATAAAAACCGGATAATGATGTTGAAATAGAACCTGTTGTTGATCTTGATAACCCACCTCCTAAAAATATACGTTATGATAAAAGAGATATCGTTGCTAGAAAACATGGTAAAGAAAGAGAACCATGGGTTCAAAAACCCGTGCCCTTTCCTCCTGAACCATCTAAGAAAAAGGATGAGGAAGAATTTGAACGCTTTGCTGAAATGCTTAGGCCAGTCTTTTTGCGTACTCGTTTGACTGATATTATAAAAATGCCTCCTTATGCTAAATATATGAAAGACATTGTCACAAATAAAAGAAAGACACCTGAAGCTGAGATTTCCACCATGCTTGCAAATTATTCTTTTAAGGATGGAGTACCTAAGAAACTAGGAGATCCAGGAATACCAACTATACCATGCTCCATTAAACGAAATTATGTCAAAACGGCTTTGTGTGATTTAGGAGCCTGTGTTAGTGTTATGCCTTTCTATTTATATAAAAGACTTGATTTGAATAAACTCACTCCCATTGAAATATCATTGCAAATGGCTGACAAATCAACTGCCATACCTATCGGTGTTTGTGAGGATGTGCCCGTTGTAGTTGCAAATGTTACTATTCTAACAGACTTTGTTATACTTGATATGCCCGAGGATGACAACATGTCGATTATCCTTGGTAGACCCTTTTTGAATACTGCAGGGGCTATTATTGATTGCAACAAAAGCAAGGTCACTTTTCATATCAATGGTAATGAACATACGGTGCACTTTCCGAAGAAACAATTTCAAGTAAATGGTATTCGTGTTATTCGAAAGACTCCGACAATTACTATTGGAAGTTTTCAACTCCCTCTTCCTACTGTTAAAAAGAAATATGAAACTCTTATTATTGGGGAGATGCATATCCCCGTTGAGGTAACCTAGTGTTTTACGAAGATTCTTCGGTTTCATGTCACTCGGAAGTGGTTTGTTAATAGGACTTGATCAACCTTATTAATGGATTCTTTTTGAGAGGCATGTGGTCGATGAATTTAGTAAGCACAACCTTCTGTACCCACTCTTTGTTTTCTGTTATTTTTAGTTAAATGCAATAAAATGCCATGATTACCCTGTTTTCTGAATTATCCATGCAATAAAAAAAATGTCCAGAAATGAAAGTGCTCAGAATGCAATAAAATTTTGATATGAATTTTTATATAATATTTACGAATTTTTGGCACTGGAATCATACCAGGGGGTGCCCCAGGTGTCCACGAGGCACCAGGGCGCGCCACCCCCCTGGCGCGCCCAGGTGGCTCGTGGGCCCCACAGGGACCCCCTCACTTATCCCTTCAGCCCACTTCGTCTCTTACCTCTAGCAAAAATTCCTGGTAGCTCTCTCTCTCGTGTTCTTTCTCCCAAACCTGAAATTTTTGATCTCTTTGTTTGGAGCTCCGTTTCCGAAACTGTTTTGGGAGATTGCTCCTTGGTATGTGACTCCTCCATTGCTCCAATTAGTTTTTGCTCTAATGGATTATATTTTTCATAATTAGCTACTCTTGGTGCTACTGAAAATGAGCTTGCATGTTGAATTCTTTGAGTTCCAAGTAGTTTGAATGCTTGATATAGCCTCTAGACATCCATATGAGTAGTTGCTATCCATCAGGTGAAGTTTTATTGATATCATTTTGTGACCCAAAAATTTCAGAAATTTGTTCTTAGGAGAATGAATATCTTCCGGAGGAGTTCTTCGAAGAGGAACACCAAGGGAGTCCTTGGGGACTCCTCGGACAGCGACCTCAACATTCCGCGTAGGACGGAGGTCCGGCCGTGCGAATGGCTGCACAATGCCTTCATGAATGAAGCCGGATTCTACCAAGAGTTCGCGCAATTCATTACAAATGCCGGACTGACTGACTTCCTCGCAGATGAGTGTGACCAGCACCACATCCTTACAAATTCCTTTGTGCAAAACTTTCATTTTCTGGGTAGGCTCGAACCCCCTGAGGTGCGCTTTGATTTATATGCTGAACATTATCAGATACCTCTAGCTGAATTTTGTGAGATATGTTTGATTCCCTTCGATGGGGAAATTAGAGAGCCTCGCCCGAAGGAGTTCGAAGGTTTCCTCCACACTCTAACTGTGGGAGAGACAAGGGGCGTGTCGAGAGCCCGAGCCACTAGCTTGCAGTTTCCCTCTGTTCATTACTTTGCTCTATTCTTAGGGAAATGATTAATTGCTAGGGAGCAAGGTAGTGCACTAGCTGCACCTAACTTTGCCATTTTACGCCACGCACTGCATAATGACAACACTTATAACTTGGGAGCTATCATCACACGCCGCCTGCACACTAATAGGACTAGGGGTAAAATTCATGGTGGTATTTATGCTACTCGCTTAGCGAGACGTTTTAATGTTAACATACGCCCTCATGATTACTTGTTGCCCAGAGTTTACTTAGATCACCAGTCCATGAGGGACCACCACTTTCTCGATACTCCTGAGCCTTTCACAACATTCGTTATAACTTGGTTTTTAGTGAGGATACTCGTGATATTATTCCGTTGCCTGCACCTGCTTTGTTTGATTCTCATGCCAGGAACGGATACACCGTGATGCCACCGGACATCGTTGCTTACCGGAACGCGTTGGCAGCGGCAGAGGAGGAGGCCCGGGATTGGGACGCTCGGGTGCCTCCGCCTCAGGACTTTCACATGGGACCGGATGGCTACTACGGATGGCCGTAGACCAAGCTAGGCAAAAGCCTAAGCTTGGGGGAGTACGTATCTCTCACCGACATTACATTCATGTTTACACATTTCATTCCAGTTGTCGGTGTTCATACTTTTTCATTGTATAATCCATGTTATTTTTATTTTCTCGCTTTCTTCTTGTGTGTTTGAATTTTTTTGAGAAAATCCAAAAATATTTCTCGTTTCTTTTCGGTTTTTCTTTCTAGCTTAATTAGTTGTAGTATTAAAAGAAAACCCAAAAAGATTTCCCGTTTCTTCTTTTGCTTGTTGGGAGCCTTCCCGTGTAAATAGTTTTTCTCGTTTTCGTTTTGTCTTCTTTAATTTGCTTTCTTCATAAAAACTAAAAACTCAAAAAATATTTCAGTGTGTTTCTCTAAAATTCTTTTCTTTTGTTGAGTCATTGTAAGGAGAAGACCACGATGAAAACGTTGAGTGGCTCTCATATGCATTATTGTTGATCTAACAAAGAGACCATATTACCTTGCCTTCTCCTTTAAATAAAATGTTTGCAGATTCCAGCTTAGTCCATGGCACTCTTGCACTATTATTATTTTCACATCATTCAGTCGTGCAAGTGAAAGGCGATAATGACGATGATTTGATGAAGTGACTATGGCAAGGAAAAGCGGGTATGAACTCAACTTGTTCTTTGTTTTTGTAAATAGGTTTAACTCAGTATCCATGATTCAGCATATTATGATTAAACATGTTTATGATGACAATTAGAGATTATAGTTGCTCATGCCATGCTTAAGTAGCTAGGAGTGGATAATGATTTATCTTGGGTGTCAACATGCATTAAAATGATTGTGATGTAGTATGATGATATGGTATCCTCCTCTGAATGCTTCGAGTGGCTTGACTTGGCACATGTTCACGCATGTAGTTGATTCAAAACCAACATACGATATTTATGTTCATGGTGCTTATATCCTACTCATGCTAGTATTTAATGTTGATTATTCATAACGCATGATTATGACCGTTTTCGCTCTCTAGCTGGTCGCTTCTCAACCTATTTGCTAGCCTTCGCCTGTACTAAGCGGGAATACTGCTTGTGCATCAAAACCCCTAAACCAAAGTTATTCCAGATGAGTCCACTATATCTACCTATATGCAGTATTACTCTGCCGTTCTAAGTAAATTTGCATGTGCCACCTCTAAATATTCAAATGAACATCTGTTTTGTGTGCCCGTACCGCTCATGGAGCGACAGGGGGCGGTTAGTATCTTCCATGCTAAGCGAGTTATTCTCATGATGAGTGTTTACTCACTTGTCCTTGCACGAGAGGGGCTGGTAATCGGGATGCCCAGTCCCACTATTAAAATAGCAAAATCATAAAACAAACTCCCCCGGAAAGTTGTTGGTATGGAGGGCACCCGAGGATTCGGCTAGCCATGGCTTGTGATTGTTGGTGGAGGGGGAGTAAACTTTACTTTACCGCTTGGGAACCGCCGCTAATTTGTTTAGCATGGAAGATATTGAAAACTCTCGGTTGTGACGTTGACAGGAAAGGCATACCTCCCAAAATTTTATTTATCTCTGATTTAAGCTTCGAGCTCTGTCACCTCTACAAATCCATGCTTCCCTCTGTGAAGGGCCTATCTATTTACTTTTAAGTTATTTTACTTTTATTGTTGAGTCATCACCTTCTAAAACAAGCACCAGACCTGAGAGCACTATTGTCATTCTCATGCATTGTGTATAGTTAATGTTGTGTGCATCATGACTGGATCTCTGCTACCATGAATTATAATGTTTAGTCACTGCTTAAACTTTGGAGGTGCTCTGCATTTATGTTTTGTGGTCTCAGAAAGGGCTAGCGAGATACCATGTTGTTATATCATATCATGATTGTTTTGACAAAGTGTTGGCATTTGAGATATCTTATTATTGCTCGCTAGTTGATTATGCCACTCATATGAGTGAATATAATTTCTAAGAGTTATCATTTGCATGGTTAGTTCATGATCTTTGCTGAAAACTTGGACACTATTTAAGCATATATATAGATACAAGAACAAAAGAGTTTGCAAAAGTTTTTCTTTATCACTTTCAGTTTGTCGACTGAATTGCTTGAGGACAAGCAATGAGTTAAGCTTGGGGGAGTTGATACGTCTCCGTCGTATCTACTTTTCCAAACACTTTTGCTCTTGTTTTGGACTCTAATTTGCATGATTTGAATGAAACTAACCCGGACTGATGCTGTTTTCAGCAGAATTGCCATGGTGTTGTTTTTGTGCAGAAATCAAAGTTCTTGGATTTGGATGAAACTTTTTGGAGAATTTTTATGGAATATATAAAAATTATTGGCGAAAGAATCAACACAAGGGGGGCCACCCAGTGCCCACGAGGCACCAGGGCGAGCCACCCCCCCCAGGCGCCCTGGTACCTCGTGGGGCCCACGTGGCTCCGTCTGACCTAATTCCAACGCTATAAATTCACAATTCCAGAGAAAAAAATAAGAGAGGAAGTTTTATTGCGTTTCATGATACGGAGCCGCCGCCACCTCCTGTTCTTCATCGGGAGGCCAGATCTGGAGTCCGTTTGGGGCTCCGGAGAGGGGGATCTTCCGGCATCATCATCATCAACCATCCTTCATCACCAATTACATGATGAATGTTATCCAACATAAATCACCGATCCAATTCCTACGAGTTTTTCACATATTGTTCTTGCTAAGTTACTACTGTTGCTACTGCTGTCACAATTGCTATTACTGTTACCGCTACTATTATTGCTACTGCTATCAAACTATCATACTACTGTGCTACTGATCACTCTGCTGCAGATATTTAGTCTCCAGGTGTGGTTGAATTGACAACTCAACTGCTAATACTTGCAAATATTCTTTGGCTCCCCTTGTGTCGAATCAATAAATTTGGGTTGAATACTCTACCCTCGAAAACTGTTGCGATCCCCTATACTTGTGGGTTATCAGTGGCCAAGGCACCGTGGGCGCGGACGGAGAGGGCATGGAACATCTTGGTGCGCTCATGCTGACGCCTCCACGCCCAAGCCGCCTCCTCCCTGGCCTCCTCAACGACGTTGGAGACGCTGCCCACCTATTGTTGGAGGGAGGCCACCTCCCCCTCCGCGTCAGCCTTGGCCTTGAGCGCAGCCTTCCGCCTACCCTCCGCCTCCGATAGCACCTCCTTGAGACCAGCGATCTCCGCTTGGAGCTCCCCGCGCTTCTTCTTGAAGCGGTCCTCCTTGGCCTTCAGCTTCTTACTATAATCCGCGGCAAGCGCCTGGCAATTCCTCTCGGCCTTCGCGTCAGCGTCCGCCTGGATCTTCTTCTCCTTGGCCTCCAGCTGGGCGTTGGCCCTCTCCATGTGCTGGTCATAGGAGGCCTGGGCAGTGGCCACCTGGCGATCCAGCGTCTCCAGGCGTTCGCGCTCCACGGTCTACTCGGCCGCCGTCCTCGCGAGCTCTCGGTCAAGGATTCCGGCATCCGCCTCACGAGCTGCGAGGGCCTCCCCACGCTTGGCGAGCTCCTCCTCGCACTTGGGGAGCTCTTCTTCGCGCCTGGCGAGCTCCTCCCCCTGCTTGGCGAGCTCTTCCTCGCGCTTGGCGAGCGCCCCCTCGCGCCTGGCGAGTTCCTCCCCGCGCTTGTCGAGCACACCCTCGCAAGAGTCGAGCTCTTCCTCGCGAGCAGTGACGGCATTCTCTCACGCCTGCAGCAGGACCGACTGGCGGTGGACTGCTCCCGAATCACCTTCGCATGGGCCTCCACTTCCTCGCGGCGATTGTCGGCCGCGTCGGCCTCCTGGACGGCGTTCTCAAAGATCTCTTTGGCCTCGAAGGCGGCCTTCTCGTGCTTCTCCCGCGCGGCTTCATCTCGGCGGTGGGCCAAATTGATGGTGACGTCTAGTTGCCGCCACCCCTCCGCGAGGCGCAAGCGCTCGCCGGCGATGCGCGCCTCCTCCGCCTGGAGGTCCGCCTCCAGCTGGTCAACGGTTGCCCTGGCGCCCTGCAGCGCCCCGCGCTGGAGAACTGCGCTGCTACTCACGAGTTGCAAGGCCTAGCTCGGGCTTGGCTCCACGTCGCCCTCCGCCGTCATGACCTGGGAGGGGCCGGCGTCGGATCCCCTCCGGGCCTCCACGCTCTCGCTCCCCTCGGGAGTCGCGTCGCTTGCCAGCAGCGGGAGGCTCACCGGAGCCTCCTCCTCCTCTTGCCATGGCGGCGTCCTCCACGGGCTCGTCACGCCAGCGTCGGCGGCCTCGCGAGCCGGCGAGCGCTGGGGGCTCGCCGAGGCGCCTCCAGTGACGCCAGCCTCCTTGGCGGGGGTGGAGTTCGGTAGGGGTGTTGGCGCCTCAGCCTCCTCCATCGCTGCGTCTCCTCCTATAGCGCATGCCTCGGGAGGCGTGGCCCCTCCTCTGGATGTCGCCTCCCGAGGCTCGACTTCCTCGGCCTCAGGAGCTGCGTCCACGCGCGGCTCGGGAGGAGCCATGCTACTTGTGAGCTGCGTTGGGATTTCCCCTAAGAGGAGGGGATGATGCACTACAGTAGAGATAAGTATTTCCCTCAGTTATGAAACCAAGGTTATCAATCCAGTAGGAGAATCACGCAACAACTCGTTAGCAGCACCTGCACACAAAATAACAAATCCTTGCACCCAACGCGAACAAGGGGTTGTCAATCCCTTGGCGGTTAATTGCAAGAATAAATTGTATGGTGATAGATAGATAGATCGAACAAAAATACAAAATAAAATAAATAAAGTAAAATTGCAGCAAGGTATTTTTAGGATTTTTAATATATGATAAAGGTTGACCCGGGGGCCATAGCTTTCACTAGAGGCTTCTCTCTTGAAAATAGCATACGGTGGGTAAACAAATTACTGTTGGGCAATTGATAGAAAAGCAAATAATCATGACGATATCCAAGGCAATGATCATGTATATAGGCATCACGTCCGAGACAAGTAGACCGACTCCTGCCTGCATCTACCACTATTACTCCACCCATCGACCGCTATCCAGCATGCATCTAGAGTATTAAGTTCATAAAGAACGGAGTAACGCCTTAAGAAAGATGACATGATGTAGACAAAGTAAACTCACGCATGAATAAACCCCATCTTTTTATCCTTAATAGCAACGATACAATACGTGTCATGTCCCTTACTGTCACTGGGATTGAGCACCGCAAGATCGAACCCATTACAAAGCACCTCTCCCATTGCAAGATAAATCAATCTAGTTGGCCAAACCAAATCAATAGATCGGAGAGAAATATGAAGCTATAACAATCATGCATAAAAGAGTTCAGAGAAAACTCAAATAATATTCATGGATAATCTGATCATAAACTCACAATTTCATCGGATCCCAACAAACACACCGCAAAAAGTGATTACATCGGATAGAACTCCAAGAACATCAAGGAGAACATTGTATTGAAGATCAAAAAGAAAGAAGAAGCCATCTAGCTACTAACTATGGACCCGAAGGTCTGTGGTAAACTACTCACGCATCATCGGAAGGGCAACAAGGTTGATGGAGAGCCCCTCCGTGATCGATTACCCCTCCGGCGGAGTACCGGAAAAAGCCTACAGATGGGATCTCTCGAGAACAGAAGCTTGCGGCGGCGGAAAAAGTATTTCGTGGACTCCTCTGTTGGTTTCCCGATTTTAGAGAATTTATAGTGGTGGAATTAGGTCAAACGGAGTTGTGTGGGCCCCATGAGCCACCAGGGCGCGCCACCCCCCTGGGGCGCGCCCTGGTGCTTCGTGGGCCACTGCTTCATCTTCTCGTCCCCTCCCGAAGCTTCCTGGGTCTCTTATGTCCAGAAAAAAATCTCCAAAAAGTTTTGTGGCATTTGGACTTCGTTTGGTACTGATATTCTGAAAAACCAAAAACAGGCAAAAAACAGCAACTGGCACTGGGCACTAAGTTAATAGGTTAGTCCCAAAAAATGATATATAATTGCTTGTAAATGTATATAAAACATCCAAGATTGATACTGTAATAGCATGGAACAATAAAAAATTATAGATACGTTGGAGACGTATCAAGCATCCCCAAGCTTAATTCTTGCTCGTCCTCGAGTAGGTAAATGATAAAAATAGAATTTTTGATGTGGAATGCTACCTATCATATTCATCATATACTCTTTTCTTTTGTAGCATGGACATTTGGACTTGAATGATTCAAAGCAATAGTCTATAGTTTGACATGAAGACATAAATACTCAAGCATACTAACAAGCAACCATGTCTTTCAAAATATCAACGCTAAAGAAAGTTATCCCTAGCCCATTATGCTCAATCATTGATCCATTCATGAAACACACTCAATATTAGCTACACCCAATGCACAAGTATGACAATAGTGCTCTCTGGTTGGTGCTTTATAAGAGAAGATGGAGACTCAAAATAAAAATAAAAATTTGCATAAAAGTAAATAGATAGGCCCTTCGCAGAGGGAAGCAGAGATTTGCAGAGGTGCCAGAGCTCAAGGCTTAAATTAGAGAGATAAAATTATTTTGAGAGGCATGCTTTTCCTGTCAATGAAAACGACCAGGAATTCCCAATATCTTCCATGCTAGAAACATTATAGGCGGTTATCAAACAGAAAATAAAGTTTATTTCCTTTCCACCATTCTTTCACAATCCATGGCTAGCCGTATCCACGGGTGCCTTCCATACCAACACTTTCCAAGGAATTTATTATTATCATCGTATTTTTTTTCATTTTGGGACTGGGCATCCCTATTACCTTGCCACTTTCTCATGCAATGACAAGTGAATAAACACTCATCGTGAGAATAACACTCCTAGCATGGAAAATAATGGCCACCCCCTGCCGCTTCATGAGCGGTACGGGCACACAAAACAGAAAATTATTTTGAAAAATTAGAGTTGGCACATGCAAATTTAGTTGGAACGACATGGAAATGCCGCATATAGGTAGGTATGGTGGACTCATTTGGCACAACTTTGGGTTTAAGGAGTTGGATACACAAGCAACATTCCCGCTTAGTACAAATGAAGGCTAGCAAATAGATTGAGAAGCGACCAACCAAAACGCAAAAACGGTCATAAACATGCATTGAACATAACTAACACTGAATATTGCACCATAAGTAGGATATAACTTCGTTGCATAATTATTGACTTTATGTGCATGCATAGGGAATCACAAACCTTAAAACCAATATTTTTACTAAATCACAATTACTCACTAACATGACTCACATATTATCGTCTCCATATCGCAAAACTATTGCAAGATATCAAACTTATCATATCCAATGATCTATATGAAAGTTTTTATTATATCCCTCTTGAATATTCATCACTTTGGGACCAAATTCATATCTTGTGCAAATTACCATTACTATTATCAACTCTCAAAAAGATATAAGTGAAGCATGAGAGTGCAAACATTTCTTCAAAATTTAATTTTATCAACTCTCAAAATAATATAAGTGAAGCATGAGAGTTCAAATATTTCTTCAAAATATAGTCACCGTCGTGCTAAAAAAGATTTAAGTTAAGCACTAGAGCAACTGCCTAGCTCAAAAGATATAAGTGAAGCACATAGAGTATTCTAACAAATCATGATAAACGTGTGGCTCTCTCAAATAAGTGTGTCCAGCAAAGATGATTGTGACGAACTAAAAAGCAAACAAAGCAAGGACTCATATAATACACGACGCTCCAAGCAAAACTGATGATATGTGACGAATAAAAATATACTCCCTACATTCCAGAATATAAGGTGTATTGATTTCTGTGCAAGTCAAACTTATGTACGTTTGACCAAGATTATAGAACAAAATATCAACATCTACAATACAAAATAATTAAAATATTAAAATAGTTTTCGTGATGGATGTAATGATACAAATTTGGTACTATAGATGTCGATACTTTTTTCTAAAAACTTGGTCAAACAAGTACGTGTTTGACTATTGAAAAAACTAATACACCTTATATTCTGGAATGGAGGGAGTAGCTCCAAGTAAAATTACCGATAGTTGGTAGAAGAAAGAGGGGATGCCTTCCGGGGCATCCCCAAGCTTAGTTGCTTGAGAGTCCTTGAATATTACCTTGGGGTGCCTCGGGCATCCCCAAGCTTAGGCTCTTGCCACTCCTTATTCCTTCATCCATCGTGATCTCACCCAACACTTGAAAACTTCAATCACACAAAACTCAACAAAACCTTCGTGAGATCCGTTAGTATAATAAAACAAATCACTACTTTAAGTACTGTTGCAAACCCATTCATATTTTATTTTTGCATTATACCTACTGTATTCTAACTTCTCCATGGCTTATACCCCCCGATACAATCCATAGTTTCATCAAAACAAGCAAAACAATGCATCAAAAACAGAATCTGTCAAAAACAGAACAGTTTGTAGCAGTCTGAATATTGACCATACTTCTGTAACTCTAAAAATTATGAAAAATTAGGACAACGTGGGCAATTTGTATATTAATCATTTATAAAAAAATTCAGAATTTGATCACGTTCCAGTAAAAAAACAAAATTCCAGCACTGGACGCAAAAGTTTCTGTTTGTGCACAGGATCAAAGCAACTATCATCCAAATCATCCCAAAGGCTTTACTTGGCACAAACACTAATTAAAACATAAAAACACAATCATAACAGTAGCATAATTGTGCAAACACTCAAAAACCAGAAGGTAAAAGCAAAAATTTATTTTATTCATTGGGTTGCCTCCCAACAAGCGCTATTTGTTTTATGCCCCTAGCTAGGCATAATGCTTAGTTTCAAGTATTATCATCTTTCTTGTTCTTTTCTAAAGATGCGTTCTCATCAGGAGGTTTTTCAAAGATAACTAGAAAAGTGGCCCGCTCGATGCGCGGGCTAGAACATTAGAAAGTTTGATAATGAAAACATATTATTTGATTTCTGTACAGAAAAATTGTGAGTATGCGATGACATTTACAAATATATGACTTTTTAGAACATAGTTTTCCTTATGTATGTTTGGTTTTCACATATAAACATATGTTATCCATTTATCATTTACCTGCTTATTATGCATGTCATACTATTTTTTTATGATGAATCTCGTTCAGAAAATTATGTCTGGCATCATTTTTATGGCATTTTATCATGCTGCATTGACTGCAACATCCATATGGAAGTGATGATCCAGCATTGGTCTTAAGAGAGTGTGAGGTTCTTGGTGGTGTTGTAGTCCCCAAGTCCTAAGCCGGACGTGTCAGTCACTTTCCGAAAGGTAGGCAGCCTAAAAATTCATGTCCAACCTCGACATCCGCATCCTGGCATTGTTTTCTACCTTATCTTAATGTAGTACTATATGAACCAAAATTATTTTCTATCAATTTATCTACTTGTAATAATATGAGTGGAAAGAGGAGAGTTATAGCACAATTAACATATAGGAACTTATAGGCATGTTTGTCTTTAAGCATGTGCGTGTGCTTCTTTTTTTACCCTAATTGTAGGTGATTTGCGGGTCCTAATTATAAGAATTGAGATATATTATATGGAACATAACTTGGATGGAAAGCATAATAAGCTCTGAAAATACATGTAATTTATTTATTAGTATTTTTTATACATAGAGATGTGCTTATCCTTCTTCCATTGCTACTTCAGACCACATTCATGAACCACTCCCGAAAAGAAGAAAAGAGTATATCATTAGAGCATGGCATAAAGACATGATTCATACGTACACATTTTCTTAGTAGGATATAAAGACATGATTCATACGTACAGATTTTTTGGTGTGCGTGTGGAGGATAACAAAAGAAAAATATTTCGCAAAAGCACAATGGATTGAATAAATAACAGAAACACATATATAGTACACCATGATTTTATTTTATTGTAGAGACATAATATGCACTTTCTGCAAACTAAAAATAGCTATGTTGTTCCATGGGATAAAAAGATAAATGGGTAAATCATCTTTAAGTTATTAACATGATCTCCACACACACTTTATCTATGTCAGCAGCCAAATACCTCATATGGTACATGATATTTGTGAGATCTTTTCTCGGATCATTCAAACACTAAGATATATATTTATACGTATATTACATCATGATTTCCTCAATGTCAACAGCAAAATAATTATCTTCCACGATGATCTTCGCTATACTATCACTGTCAGATGATAGCATTTTTTTTTCAAGCAGGCAACAAAGATACAATACTGAAAATAAGCAAAAATTACGTTATGAAATATTGTAGCTTTCATCGCCTACGTAGGTACATAATTGTTAAAAATAGGTCTGATAAGAACCTTAAATTTTAGTGGGTATCATTTTTGAAATTTTAAAATTACGCTCGAACATTTTGGACGGACATGATGTTAATCCGGGGAAAAGTATTAGTGTATACAACATCAAATCAGTGTCTTTAGCTTTCTCATGAACTTGTTATAGCTTTACCATGCAACGACGCTAGTATTTGTCTGCTCTATCAAAGAAAAAATCCTGAGATGTACTACCTGTTGAGGAGATCTCCAAGCCTGGCAGTACGGATCAGCCACAAATGTGTTGGGCGCCATGGCAAGCTGGAACACGAACGCAGCTACACACGACCAGTCTTGGCGGGCCATCGCTGATTGAAAATGAATAGTAATTCTCAATCTTTTTATCAGAGTTATCTTTCTAACATGATTTTCCATGCAACTTGTTCCACGTGATCAATAATAAAGCCTCTAAATATCTGAAAAATTAGTAAACTGTCCCATGATCAATAGACACCTCTTCTCTTATTAGGTATCCTATGACAATCAACACTTACATAAAAAAAGATGAATAAAAGATATAAATCAAGAATACATGCATGATGTGCTCCCACAAATAAAGAATGGGAACTATCAAACAAAGATGTATACTCACCCGTTTCTATTTTTGGATTATGTCCATGCATGATGCATGTCTTTCCATGTATATATACAAGTTTCTAGTTCGCAGCTAGGTAGGTGCATAAGTCTTACATCTTGCCTCATACTGTGGGTGCACATCCAGATTCCATCTACCGATAGAAGTGATTTGTCGTGAATCGCTGCTCATGAGTTCGATTTGGGCGGCAACTGCGATCTTGGTCCATGATATGGATACGGGAATGCGGGAAAACACATTTAAAAAATGGACGTCTAGGGATACGACATGTGTATGCATAGAGGATGAATACAATAATTCAATAGTGAATTATAAACTAAATTAGTAATAAGTCGGACTATACATATTAAAAAATGGCAAGTTAAAGATATTTTTACACTGCATTAAGGAACAAAATTAGTAAAAAATATATCTAATTTATACAGTAGATGTTGAGTTTGTTTTTTTTTTTTTTTTTTTTGAATGTAAGGCAGGAGCGCTGCCCATTCTATTAGCAGAGAAGAAAACAGGTTTTTGAGTACAGATGTAGACCCGAAGGTCTTACAATCAGGAGCATCAAAGTACTCAGCCTAGATCATCGCTAACAACACGTCTAAATGCCATGGCTCTGGCCATTGCGGCATCCTTCACCAACCCACACACCGTCGCCACCGTGCTGTACTTGTTTTCAAAAATACGCCTATTACGCTCAGCCCAGATATTCCAGGATGTGTATGTGATAATTCCATCAAGGGTGGCCCTCGAACCAGCTGGAGCAGAAGAGCGGGTGTGCGTCCACCACTCCTGAAAGTTGCAGGCAGCACGCGGAGCACTGTCGATCGCCTGGGCGAGAAGAGGCTGCGCGCAGGCCACCGCAACAGACCTCCAAACCTCCCGGGAGAAGGAGCAGCCCAAGGCGAGGTGGTTTGCATTCTCATGCTCGACGCCGCAAAGGCAACATGTCACGCTGCAGGGCCATCCTCTCGCTGCTAGGCGATCCGCTGTTAGCAGCCTCCTCCTCACCAAAAGCCAGGAGAAAAATCTGCACTTGTGCTCGGCCTTGGCACGCCAAATGGCATCGGCGTCGATGACCGAGAAGGAACATGTTGAGTTTGTGACGGCAGTTGATTGGCCACAAGTAATCCAGAGAAAGATATAGCAAACGATGAATGAGACAAAATTGAGAATATTTAAACTGCTTAGTACTGATTATATGCGCATGCATGTTCCTTTTCATTGTTCAAGGATCAAGGCGCGTGCGCGCCGGCGCCGTTGGCAAAGGAACATTACCCTAGGCCGTAGCTACGATACGTACTAAGTTTAGCTAGCTAGTAGCAATGGAAGTATGGAATGAACCCAATTTACTTGCATGCAGAATCGTGATGGATCAGTGAGACGTTGCGTCGCAATGGAAGTATGGAACGGACACAGCTTGCATGCAGAATCCTGATGGTTCGGTGAGACGTTGCGTCGCTGCCGGCGGCGCGGTGAGATCGGCAGATCATGATGCAGCTGCTAGATGTTTCTTTCGGCGATCAGACTTCTAGCGATCAGGCGAGGTCCGCTGTAGATCGTAACTACCCCATAAGTATCCCAGAGGAATCCATCGTATCTCAGCCGTTCTATATTCTTTTTTCTTCTTAATCTCAGAAAAGGGCACGTTTTATATAAGGGCATTGGTGGGTAATTTTCTATGACTTAAGTTAAATCTAATGGTCATTAATCATTGATCCAACAAATACACGGTTGGATGTTTCTAATTATTATCGGATTTTCTATCTTAATTCTCTTTTTTCTGGTTAACCCATAAAGCATTTTTTATATATAATAGATATGAAACACATCATCCATGGGAATTTTAGCATTACTAAGTTGACCATCCTCGAATCCCTCTTGATTCCCTTTTACAATCCAAGAATACTGTTTATTAATACTATTGAAAACTTGTTGGATTATGTTTAAGGGAGGGACCTCCTTTTTGGTATTCTCATCAAAAGTGTGATCATCGCGAAATAAATATCTCAACAAGTAATCACTATTGTATAAAATCTCATCTATCACTGGGTTTTCATGATTCATACCGTAAAAATCAAAGATCTCTCTAGCTTCCCGCACTATATAATCAAATTCATTCATGAGGATAACGGTAGCTATCTTCTTAGCTCTAGGATTTTTTATAACCGGCAACTCATAAAACAATCTTTGCAAAGTAGGATGGGTACGAATAAATCTTCTCTCAAGTTTAAGAACCAGTGCAGAGATAGCTTCGGCATAGTTTTTGGTTCTTTTAAGAATAGGTGTGTCATCACAAGCCAAAGTTCCTATGCAATTAAAGAATTCTTGGATAACACTTTTTCCTATAATATTCCTGTGACGCCCCCGGCCGGACCGTGCACTAATCATACACGCAAATGCACACGATCGAGATCAGAGACTCACGGGAAGATATCACAACACAACTCTAAACACAAATAAAAGTCATACAAGCTTTATATTACAAGCCAGGGGCCTCGAGGGCTCGAATACATAAGCTCGCGAGCAAGTGTCAGCGGAAACAACATAATATCTGAGTACAGACATAAAAGGGAAACAAGTTGCCTTAAGAAGGCTAGCACAACAGCGACACTGATCGAAAAGGTGCAGGCCTCCTGCCTGGGAACCTCCGAATCTACTCCTGGTCGTCGGTCTCCACGTAGTAGTAGGCTCCACCGGAAGTGTAGTAGCAGTTGGCGGCGGGAATAGCTGACTCCTGGGATCCATCATCTGGTCGCAGCAATCGGGTATGGGGAAAAAGAGGAAGCAAAGCAACCGGGAGTACTCATCCAAAGTACTCGCAAGACTGACATCAGAACTATACTAAGTATGCATCGGTATCAAAGGAATGGGGCTATATCTTTGGACTAAACTGCAGAAATGCCAGAATAGAGGGGAAGGCCTAGCCTATCGAAGACTAGCATCTTGCAGCGTCTTGAAGCATTAGAAGAGTGCAGATTAGCATATTATAAAGTAACAAGCATGTAGATGCAAAGCCCAGAGATCCTTCCTTGACTCCCTGCGAGAAAGCGATCCCGGAGCTTACAATTAATGTAACATGTATCCAGTTCAAGTTGTAGTAGATCGGGATACAACACTGAGCATCCTGTTACCGTGGACATGGCTATTCGAATAGATAACTTCCCTACAGGGGTGCATTACTGTTACCCAACACGCTCGATTAACTCTGGCCAGACACACTTTTCCGGGTCATGCCCGGCCTCGGCTGATCGACACGACATAGTCCTACCTAGGCTCAGCAGAGAGGTCCCCGCCGGTCTACATCCTAAGCGCTCAGGGGTCTTGGGCCATCGCCCTATGCACTCCGGGTCGTTGTGCGCAAGGTGGATCTAGGCACCACCTCTGGGGCGCCAATCCGACCCGGCCACAATGTTGAACTGGACGTCTGACAGAGCTTTCGGCTGATACATACGGCGCCGAGGGTCCCACAACCATTATCCCACGTGGTGGTAGTGCGTATATGGCCAGCGGCCAACTCAGATCAAATACCCAAATCCGTTAGTGAATTATTAGGAGCTCGCGGTGACGATCAGTACTCCTATCGTCCCGTCTCGAGGAAGTGCAACAAGGGCCAGGCCCATCCCTCTCGAGGGCGGTCTCTGCCTTCCCGGCCGCGCCTCGTAATTATCTCGCGGGTACCCTCCAGGTCAATCCGACTTCACACTTCCCCGCGGGTACCCCTCGGGGTCGACCCGCCTGTAACAAAGGTCTGAGGTAAAAGTCATGGTAACCGTGTGTCCAAAACATCAAGGGAACCCGAGGAATCACCCTCGATGGATTCCTACCCGATGTAATCTGTTAAGGAGAACCAGGAGGAATCACCCTCGATGGTCCCCACTTGGGGGGTTGCACGATAGAGTCATCATTGGGAAGGGGAGAGCGAGGAATCACCCTCTGCAATCACCATCGATGTGCTATACTAAATGGATATCATCAGGAGTGCAGTACGAGGTATCACCCTCGGCACTTGATAGTAGCCCTGCAGAGTCGTACAATTAAGGGGGTGTGTGGTGATGTGACGGTCTCTGCACATCGATCACAAAGATTGAGGCACTGGTAACAAAGCGGGGCAACAGGGACAAGGGTGAGGGGGTCACTGATGGATCACTAACCAACTTATTCTAAGCAGTTTAGGATGACAGGTAAAGTAACAACAGCAGGTTACAAAAACAGGCTATGCATCAGAATAGGAGCAAGCAATTACAGTAGCAAAATCTAATGCAAGCATGAGGGAGAAGGAATAGGCGATATAGGAATGATCAAGGGGGTTTTGCTTGCCTGGAAGCTCTGCTGAAAGGGGCTGGTCGTCGACGACGTAGTTGTACTAAGCAGCAGCGTCGGTCTCGGGGTCTACTGGAGGGAAGAGGGGGGAACAAACAATAAATACAAGCAACAAATGCAATCACAGATGCATGGCATGGCAGCACGTTATTCGAGGGGTGCCCTAATGCAGTACTACGCAAGTTAGTCGGAGCGGGAAACATCTGGAGGTGTTTTACCAGCTCCGGGCAATTATCGGACAAATGAATCAGAGGTAAAAGTTCCATGTTCATCATGTTAGAGGGGTGTGGCAGGTATGTGGGTGGCATATTCGGATTCTTCATATTTTTCTGATCGTTTTTCATATATAAATTATTTTCATCCGAGTTACGGTTTATTTTATATGATTTTTCAAAGTTTTATTGAATTTCTGGAATTTCTGGAATTATTTAATTTGAATTATCCATAACAGTGAATTGTGACGTCAGCATGACGTCAGCATTGCGTCAGCGGTCAAACCCAGCTGACCAGAGTCAAACCTGACCAGTGGGTCCCACTGGTCAGTGACTCAGGACTAAACAACGTTTAAATTAAACTAAATAGTGGTTAATTAGTAAGTGGGGCCTACTGTCAGTGTCAGATTAATTAACTAATTAACTTAATTAGGATTAACAGACTAATTACCGTTTTATTTATTTATTTAAAAACGTTTAAATTAGCGGGGCCCGCATGTCATACACAGTGGCTGCCCAGTCAGCATGTTTGACCGGGTCAACGGGTCAGCCGGGCCCGCTGGCAGTGGCACAGGTGCAGGCCCCAGGTGGCCACGTCGGCGCCGGCCACCGGAGCGCTCCGGCGAGCTCGAACGCGGCGGCCGAACGCCGAGTTGCTCGGGATTCGGCCACAGGGGCCCGTTTGACGCGCGGCTAGGCTCATTCGAGAGCTGGGGCTCACCCGCGTCGAATGGTAGCAGTGGGGTGGCCAACGGTGGCCGATATCGACGGCGGCGAGCACAACGACGGCGGCCGGAGTTCGGGTGTGCGGGGTTTCGGCGTTTCGGCGCGCAAGCGAGCAAACCAACTACGCCGCGGAGCCCTACGCAATCTAACGAAGACGATGGACAGGCCGGAGTGACCAAAAGGTCACCGGAAGCACACCGGCGACGAGCTCGCGCGGTGGCGGGCTCGGGCACTGAAAGCACATTTGCTCCCTTGGTGGTTTTGGTAATTTATGCCAACATACATGTGTTGGACTAATGCTTTTATCTAGTGAATTTCAGACAAGTTCAACAATGGCGTGACATGGACAAGAGGATGTGGAACCCCTTCAAAATGCTAAGGACAAGGATTGGAAAAAGATCAAGACTCTACATTTTTGGTTTAGTGATCCAAGATCACATTGAGTCCATAGGAAAGCCAATACTATTAAAAGGGGATGAGGTGTTGCTTAATGATCTATTTGCTCAAGTGCTTAGTGACAATACTCCTAAACCCTCAACCACTCTCTCTACCCAAATATGTCCAGAACCTACATTTCCTATCCGGCCCCACCGAGTTCATCCAAGACTTAGCCACTGCCAAAACCCTAACATATCGGATTCACCGAAATGGATCTCGGTCCCACCGAGATGGCCTTGCCAACTCTCTGTAATTGTTTGCATTCACTTCGGTCTCACCGAGCTTTGCAAATCGGTCTTACCGAGATGGCTTGCCAACTCTCTGTTGCCTTATTGCTTCACTTCGGTCCTACCGAGTTGATGCAATCGGTGCCACCGAGATGAGGATTGCCCTAAGCCATTGCACTTCGGTCCATCCGAGATGTTCGTATCGGTCCCACCGAGATTCCTAAAGTTCATATCTTTTACACAGTTTGGTGCTACCGAGTCTTCTGAATCGGTGCCACCGAGTTGGGTCAAAAGTGTGTAACGGTTGGATTTTGTGTGGAGGTTATATATACCCCTCCACCACCTCCTTCTCAGTAAGGAGAGCCATCAGAACGTGCCTACACTTCCACCATACATTTTCTGAGAGAGAACCACCTACTCATGTGTTGAGATCAAGCTATTCCATTCCTACCATTTGAAACTTGATTTCTAGCCTATCCCAAGTTGCTTTCTACTCAATTCCCTCTTCAACCATAGCCAAATCTGTGAGGAGTTGTTTGAGTGCTGGGAAGACTATCATTTGAAGCACAAGAGCAAGGAGTTCATCAACAACACACCGTCTATTACCTTTTGGAGAGTGGTGTCTCCTAGATTGGTTAGGTGTCACTTGGGAGCCTCCAACCTGATGTGGAGTTGAACCAAGGAGTTTGTAAGGGCAAGGAGATAGCCTACTTCGTGAAGATCTACCCCGAGTGAGGCTAGTCCTTCGTGGACGTAAGCCATGGTGGAATAGACAAGGTTGCTTCTTCGTGGACCCTTCGTGGGTGGAGCCCTCCGTGGACTCGCGCAGCCGTTACCCTTCGTCGGTTGAAGTCTCCATCAACGTGGACGTACGATAGCACCACCTATCGGAACCATGCCAAAAACAATCGTGTCTTCATTGCGTTTGATCTTCCATACTCTATCCTTTACTTTCCGCACTCTTGCATGCTTTACAATTTCCGCTGCTCAATCTCTAGATATGCATGTGTAGAAAGTATTGGAGTGATCTTAACTTGTGCCAAAATCTGCCTAAATTCTAAGAGAAGTTAAAAACTGCACCTTTGGCTGGTTAGGAGTCTATTCACCCCCCCCCCTCTAGACGGTAGAGTGCCTATTCTCGATGGGGAGTATTACAATTTTTGGAGGGATGAAATGCTTGATATCTTTGATGAATTTAACTTGAGCAAGTATATTCATAATCCTTATGTGCCCCATATTGATCCCTTGCATCCTTCCCATGAAGAAGAAATTGACATGCTTCGTAATCTTAGAACCGTCAATCTTATCATTAGAGGATTACCTAAGATTGTGCTTGGTTGTATGCGAAATTTTGCATGTGCTTATACTCTATGGCATGATTTAGAAAAGCGATATCCTGATTATTCCTTAAAGAGTCTCGATAAGATTCTTCATAAGGTTGTTGTTTTTCACAAGATGAGTCCTAGTGATCCCAAGTTTGATGATTGCTTGTTTGAGCTTCGTGATCTTATGCGTGCCAAAGGAGATGTTAGAACTATTAGCAACATTATCATGGAAACTATTAGAATCCATAAACTTGAACATTGTCAAGATCAGGAAACTAATGAATCTGTTGTTCTTTGTGATGATCACACGCATGATGATGATGATGTTGAGCATGGCTATTATGATGAGGACGAATACTTTGACATTGAGTTTGAGAAGACCATGAGGAATCCCAGTCTTATGGCAAATCTTCGAGATTACATGGTCGGAGGAAAGGAATGGATTCTTGATAGCGGTTGTACCAATCATATGACCGGAGATAGAGACATGTTTCGTGAGCTTGCTAAAAATGATGGTCCACGCAAGTATGTGACTTTTGGAGACAACTCCAAGGGTAAGGTACTTGGCCTTGGTAAGGTGGCCATATCCAATGATAGCTCTATACAAAATGTTATGCTTGTTGAATCTCTTGGTTACAATCTTCTTTCCGTATCTAGACTAGCCGATTTTGGTTTCAATGTTCTATTTACCAAAGTAGATTGCCAAGTGTTTCGCCAAGATAATCATAATATGGTTTTTACCGGCATTCGTAGAGGTGATCTATACATTGTTGATTTCACTAAGAGAGCCCAACCTCGTACATGCTTAATTGCTAAATCTTCTAAAGGTTGGTTATGGCATAGAAGACTTGGACATGTAGGCATGCGTAACCTTGATAAACTTGTTAAAGGAGATCACATTCTTGGAGTGAAAGATGTTATATTTGACAAAGATCGACTTTGTAGTGCTTGCCAAGCAGGAAAACAAGTTGGAGGAAGCCATCCTGTGAAGAACATTATGACCACGAGGCGACCACTCGAGCTACTTCATATGGATCTTTTTGGTCCCAACTCCTATAAGAGTCTTGGTGGTAACTCTTTCGGTTTGGTCATTGTTGATGATTTTTCCAGATTTACGTGGGTGTTCTTTCTTGATGACAAATCGCAGGTACAAAAGATCTTCAAGAACTTTGCAAGAAAGGCTCAAAACCAATTTGAAGTAAATATCAAGAAGGTTCGAAGTGACAACGGAACGGAGTTCAAGAACACAAATGTGGACACCTTTCTTGATGAGGAGGGTATTTCACATGAGTTCTCGGCTACGTACACACCTCAACAAAATGGAGTTGTTGAGAGGAAGAACCGGACACTTATTGAGATGGCAAGAACAATGCTTGATGAATACAAGACGCCAAGACATTTTTGGGCAGAAGCGGTTGAAACAGCTTGTCATGCAACAAATCGACTATATCTTCACAAGCTTCTTGGTAAAACGGCATATGAACTGCTCACCGGTAACAAACCACAAGTTGGATACTTTCGAGTATTTGGCTCAAAATGTTACATTCTTGATAAGCATCGTCGTTCAATATTTGCTCCTAAATCTCATGAAGGTTTCCTACTCGGTTATGGATCGAACTCTCACACTTACCGTGTCTACAACAACTTCACTCGAAAAGCTGAAGAGACGGTAGATGTGAAGTTTGATGAGACTAACGGCTCACAAGTCGAGCAATTGCCACTTGATGTAGGAGATAAAGAACCATCGGAAGCAATCCAAGACTTGTCCATTGGCAAGATTCGCCCCGTGGAAGTAAAGGAGAGTACCTCGTCTATTCAAGTGGAAGCCCCAACTTCACATCAAGGTGAACGACAAGTTGATATGGAGGCATCCACAAGTGGAACACGTCAAGACGATGGGAATGAGGAAGTGCAACAAGATGATCCACCTCAACCTCCTTCTCCATCTCCACAAGCTAACAATGACAACGTCAACGAAGAAGAAGAAGATGATGATGAGGAGGAAGCCTCACCACAACCCAAGAAAAAACTACCTCGAGTTAGAGCAAGGATCGACAAGAATCATCCCGTCGAACAAATACTTGGAGATATCCAATCCGGGAGAATTACTCGCTCTAAATCTCGTTTAGCTAACTTTTGTGAGCATTACTCATTTATCTCTAGTGTTGAACCCTTGAAGGTAGAAGATGCTCTCAAGGACCCCGATTGGGTGAATGCAATGCACGAAGAGCTACACAACTTTGAGAGGAACCAAGTGTGGACATTGGTTGAGAAGCCTAAGGAAGAGCAAAACATCATTGGAACCAAATGGGTGTTTTGGAATAAGCAAGATGAAGATGGACAAGTTGTACGCAACAAGGCTCGTGTCGTAGCACAAGGTTACACACAAGTCGAAGGTATGGACTATGGTGAGACCTATGCCCCCGTTGCAAGACTTGAATCCATTTGCATTTTACTTGCTTATGCCAATCACCATGATATCACTCTTTACCAAATGGATATTAAAAGTGCTTTCTTAAATGGTGAAATTGAGGAGGAAGTGTATGTTAAACAACCTCCCGGCTTTGAAAATCCCAAGAAACCTAATCATGTGTACAAACTTCGTAAAGCTCTTTATGGTCTTAAACAAGCCCCTAGAGCTTGGTACAAATGCTTGACAAAGTTTCTTCTTGAAAAAGGTTTTGAGATTGGGAAGATTGATTCAACTTTGTTCACTAAGAGGGTTAATGGAGAATTATTTGTATGCCAAATTTATGTTGATGATATTATCTTTGGATCTACTAACCCCTCTTTTAGTGAAAAGTTTGGAAGGTTGATGTCGGAAAAATTCGAGATGTCTATGATGTGTGAACTCAAATTCTTTCTTGGTTTGCAAATCAAGCAAACTAGGGAAGGTACCTTTGTTTCTCAAACAAAGTATACCAAGGACTTATTCAAGAAGTTCAACATGCAAGAGAGTAAAGGTATGAAAACTCCAATGCCCACGAGTGGACATCTTGACTTGACCAAGGACGGCAAACCTGTTGATCAAAAGGTATATCGATCTATGATTGGTTCATTGCTATATCTATGTGCCTCATGTCCCGACATTATGCTAAGTGTGTGCATGTGTGCACGATACCAAGCGGCACCAAAAGAGTGTCACCTTAAGGCGGTGAAAAGAATCGTGAGATACTTGATACATACACCAAACTTTGGCATATGGTATCCCAAAGGATCTTCTTTCAATCTTGTTAGCTACTCCGATTCGGACTATGCTGGAGACAAGGTTGACAGAAAATCCACTTCGGGTACATGTCAATTTCTTGGTAGATCTCTTGTGTCTTGGTCCTCCAAGAAACAAAATTTCGTATCTCTATCTACTGCCGAAGCAGAATACATTGCCGCGGGATCATGTTGTGCTCAATTACTATGGATGACACAAACTCTTAAAGACTATGGTGTGCATGTGAGACATGTACCATTACTATGTGACAATGACAGTGCTATTAAGATAGCACACAATCCCGTGCAACATTCTCGAACTAAGCATATTGAGGTTCGTCACCATTTCATTCGAGATCATGTTGAGAAAGGTGACATTGACCTTAAACATGTTCCTACTGACAAACAATTGGCAGACATCTTTACCAAACCCCTTGATGAGAAAGTGTTTTGTCACTTGAGAAGTGAGTTGAACATCATTGATGCTTCAAACGTAAACTAGAGGTTCATGTGGATGCATACAAGGGCATGAGCATTCTTGACTAATCCATGATACCTTTCATGATCATCTTATATCTTGGATATTTCGCTCCCTTGTACTGTATCTAACCTTTTGTAGGTACTTGGACAAGCTTCATGCCACAAGTGTGCATCTCACTCTTATCATAAGCAACCTTGTATGGCCCAAGTATCAACAATTGATGGTGGAACAAGGAACAAGGCAACCTAAACATATCCTTTGACAACATTTGAGTTATGCTTCATTCTTGTCATTTTGGATATCCAAGTTGTTCCTTGCAAAGCTAACCCATGTAGGAAGATGAACTACAAATGATAGAATAGCTCCCAACTTCAACTCATGAGCATCTACATCAAGTTCAACTACATGATGGACATCACCACCAAAAATCTCAATGTAAGTTCTCACATCTTAGAGAAGCTTTACTCAAAGACATGAGCTAAAGCAACTCAACAAGATGTGAATACATTGAAATGCTTAAAGGAAAAATGGCAACCCCATTTTGAGCTTAAACGATGAGTATGACCTATGATCAAGTGTTTTCACTTGACTCCTAAGTCAATATACTCTAACATAGGTGACCTAGTCGCCGACCCATCTAGATGAAGTTCTCTAGTGTTTCTTCTGTTTGTTCTCTTCTTGCTAGAGTGTTTCTTTTTCAAAAAAAAAACTTCATCTAGACCTTGCTTCTTTTTTGTGCTTATTTTCTTTCAGATAGTTTCGCAGTTAATTCATTGCAAATCTTTGTGAGAATACCTTTGTCTAGTGAGCTGAGTTGACAAAATGTTCCATTGCATCAAACTCGGTTCCACCGACTTGCTACAACTCGGTGTCACCGATTTTGCTGCCCTAAGGAGTTTTCTATCAAATTTTTCCTGAGATTTTCTGCTCCAGCTCCACTCAATGATTCTTATCCTCTACTTGCATCTAGAGCCACTCAATGGCTAGATGTGCTTATCAAGGACCAAACCCACTTGATCAATAACCTTGAAGTCCCTTCTTGGAAATTGATGTCAAAGGGGGAGAGAGGAATACATCAAAGCTTATCACTACCAAAAAGAGATGCACCTTACAAGAGGAGAGAATGCTACATGTTTCTAAGAGGGGAGAAACATGATCAGTTTTTTGGTTGTTGTTTAAGTTTTCTCACCCTACCTCCTCCCAATATCCAATGTCAAATTCAGGGGGAGAGGAAGTTCTTTAAGGAGAGACAACTATATCTTTTGGGGACATGTTTCCTTCAAAGAAGTATTCACCTAGTGATACTCTACTCTACATGTCATCCCAATCTTGGTTTCTTGTTGATCTTGTGTCTTTTCTTGGAGAAATTATCTTGTGTTTTTCTAACCCTGTTTTCTCAAGTGTATTTCTTCAGGTACTTGATCAAGAACTTCAAGGTAAGTATATGCATCACACTCATGTACATGACTGACCTCTTGCTTGAATATATTGTTTGCAAGAAGGAAATCATGGACATGTGGATACCTAAATGTTATATATATTGCTCTGATGCATATAGCCAAGATACATGTTGCATGTATATTTCCCATAAGATATCATCATGTTATGCACATCTTCAGGGGGAGTTCAGGGGAGCTCATGCATGTTACATGTTTCCTTCAAAGCTTTCATACATACCTCTGCTATATCATTATTTGAAGCTTTGATGTATGTTGTCATCAATTACCAAAAAGGGGGAGATTGAAAGCACATTTACTCCCTTGGTGGTTTTGGTAATTTATGCCAACATACATGTGTTGGACTAATGCTTTTATCTAGTGAATTTCAGACAAGTTCAACAATGGCGTGGCATGGACAAGAGGATGTGGAACCCCTTCAAAATGCTAAGGACAAGGATTGGCAAAAGATCAAGACTCTACATTTTTGGTTTAGTGATCCAAGATCACATTGAGTCCATAGGAAAGCCAATACTATTAAAAGGGGATGAGGTGTTGCTTAATGATCTATTTGCTCAAGTGCTTAGTGACAGTACTCCTAAACCCTCAACCACTCTCTCTACCCAAATATGTCCAGAACCTACATTTCCTATCCGGCCACACCGAGTTCATCCAAGACTTAGCCACTGCCAAAACCCTAACATATCGGATTCACCAAAATGGATCTCGGTCCCACCGAGATGGCCTTGCCAACTCTCTGCAATCGTTTGCATTCACTTCGGTCTCACCGAGCTTTGCAAATCGGTCTCACCGACATGGCTTGCCAACTCTCTGTTGCCATATTGCTTCACTTCGGTCCTACCGATTTGATGCAATCGGTGCCACCGAGATGAGGATTGCCCTAAGCCATTGCACTTCGGTCCATCCGAGATGTTCGTATCGGTCCCACCGAGATTCCTAAAGTTCATATCTTTTACACAGTTTGGTGCTACCGAGTCTTCTGAATCGGTGCCACCGAGTTGGGTCAAAAGTGTGTAACGGTTGGATTTTGTGTGGAGGTTATATATACCCCTCCACCACCTCCTTCTCAGTAAGGAGAGCCATCAGAACGTGCCTACACTTCCACCATACATTTTCTGAGAGAGAACCACCTACTCATGTGTTGAGATCGAGCTATTCCATTCCTACCATTCGAAACTTGATTTCTAGCCTATCCCAAGTTGCTTTCTACTCAATTCCCTCTTCCACCATAGCCAAATCTGTGAGGAGTTGTTTGAGTGCTGGGAAGACTATCATTTGAAGCACAAGAGCAAGGAGTTCATCAACAACACACCGTCTATTACCTTTTGGAGAGTGGTGTCTCCTAGATTGGTTAGGTGTCACTTGGGAGCCTCCAACCTAATGTGGAGTTGAACCAAGGAGTTTGTAAGGGCAAGGAGATCGCCTACTTCGTGAAGATCTACCCGGAGTGAGGCTAGTCCTTCATGGACGTAAGCCATGGTGGAATAGACAAGGTTGCTTCTTCGTGGACCCTTCGTGGGTGGAGCCCTCCGTGGACTCGCGCAGCCGTTACCCTTCGTGGGTTGAAGTCTCCATCAACGTGGACGTATGATAGCACCACCTATCGGAACCACGCCAAAAACCACCGTGTCTTCATTGCATTTGATCTTCCATACTCTACCCCTTTACTTTCCGCACTCTTGCATGCTTTACAATTTCCGCTGCTCAATCTCTAGATATGCATGTGTCGAAAGTATTGGAGTGATCTTAACTTGTGCCAAAATCTGCCTAAATTCCAAGAGAAATTAAAAACTGCACCTTTAGCTGGTTAGGAGTCTATTCACCCCCCTCTTGACCTCTCTCCTCGATCCCACAGGCACGACGGGGACAACAGCTACGGGCGCGAGGAAGCGAGGAGAAGGGAGCGGAGGGAAGCAGAGCTCACAGCGGAGCCGTAGGGAGAGGCAGTGGGCTCGGGGAGGACCGGAGACGGCGGAGAGGTCGGTAGACACAATGGCGATGCGGACGGGGTTTGGTGGCTGTGAGCTCAGCGGGGCGCATCCATGGCGGCGCTCGGACAAGCGAGGCAGAGAGGGAGGGAGGAAGAAAGAGGCAGCTAGGGTTTGTCCAGAGGGTCGCGGGCGTCCTTATCCAGCGCGGGGCACCGCGGGATGATCGACAGCGAGGCAATCGGCGGGTGGACGGCGCGCGCGCGTTCGGCCGTGCCATGGCTTCAGCCTAGCGAGAGGAAGGAGAAGGCCTCACTGGGCCGGGCTGATTTGCACTGTGCACTGGAAGCCCAAGTGCACAGTAGCCCGTTGCTCTTTTCCTTTTTCTTTTCTGTTTTGGTTTTTGCTTTTCTGTTTTGCAAAATGTTTGGCCCCAATTTGACTTTTGTAAAATAGGGAGTTATGCCACATAAATACTTTGCAACAACTAGCACTGCCATAAAAAGGTTTGAAGGCTAAATGATTTCATTTGAATTTTGGATTAATTGAAATGGATTAAACATTGCTGTTTTGGCACTGTTTTTGGATGTTAGAGTCATTTAAATAATTCAATTAATGTTGATTTTATTTTTATAATTACTTTGGGAATATTTGCAATATTATGAACTATTTAGTTCTTGGATTTGAACAACTTTTAAATTCACTTTAAATTTCAATTTCAATTTGAATTGGAATTTGAAATGAGATATGATTCCAATGATGATCAAGCACTGTTAACCATGGTGACTTGGCATGGTCAAGAGGTGATCACTGTAGTTAATACAAGGGGATGTTACAATTCTCCTCCTCTAAAAGAAATTCTCGTCCCGAGAATTAAGAGGTGGCATGGAGAAGGTCGGGGGTATTCATACCAAGGAGGCTTGGTATGAGCCTGCGGGGGGAATTTCCCATTAACGGATTGTGCAACGGTTCACTTCAAATGTCATGCGTGAATGCAAAGGCTTTTAGCGTAAAGTGAATGCGATGCTCCCGAATCAATTAAGACAGGAGGTGGTACTGAGTGAACAAGGATAATACCGTTCACAGTAGCAAGCTGATCTTGAGCTTCATTCAGATCAACATGGTAAGCTTGACCACGACCATAAGAAGGCCTGGCATTATTGTTGCGATGCTGACTGTTACCACGGCCAGCAGAGGGAAGTGTAAGATGATTCTGATTCTGAGGGCATTCTCTGGAACGGTGACCTGGACGGCCGCACTTGAAGCAGAGCCCATCACTAGGACGGGGAGCAGGAGCTCGAAGTAGTGGAGCCTGAGGTCTTGGCTGCCCCGGTGGGGGAGGAGGTGTAGCTGGATGGTACATGCCGTGAGGAATCCAGATACGGCACTTCTGCAATGACGAGCCCGAAGATGAGCCAACGTCATGGGTGCGCTTGATGGCATTCTTGTGTTCCATCTGAGCGGTCTCAACCTGGATAGCCTTGTTCACAAGGGTGGCAAAGTCGGTGAAGTCATGAACAGCAAGTGCAAGCTTGAGGTTTGGGTGGAGTCCATTACGGAATTTCTCCTGTCTACGAGCATCAGTGGCAATGTCTTCTTCGGCATAGCGGGATAGGTTAAGGAATTCCTGCTGATAAGCTTCGACAGTTTTATTGCCCTGAGTGAGGTTGCAAAACTCTCTTTTCTTACGGTCCATGATTCCCTGAGGAATGTAGCGGGCACGAAAAGCAGTCTGAAACTCGATCTAGGTAATGACTGTCCCAGCAGGTAGTGAACGCCTGTGGGTGTCCCACCATTGAGCAGCGGGACCCTTCAAGAAGTAGGACGCGAAGGTGACAAGGTTGGCAGGGGCGACATTGGCAGATTCCATCTCGAAGGAGATGTCGCGAAGCCAGTCATCAGCATCCAGTGGCTGTTCAGAGTTGCGAAAAATAGTAGGGCTGAGACGCACAAACTCTTGCAGAGTTATTGGGGCAGGTTGCTGATTCTGAGCATTCTGGTTCTAGTTTGGGAACTGAGCCATGATTCCAACCATGAACTGACGGTTCAGCTCGAATTGCTGCATCATAGCTGCCATATAGTCTGGCGGGGGTGGATCATTGGCAGCACGGCCACGACTACGACCACCTGGTCTAACCATCCTGCTAAAGATTTAACAGGGGGTAGTTTAGTAAAAACAACTGCAAGTGTTTAGAGACAAGCTTGATGTAACACGACAACGAACAAGTAGTGCAATAGATTCATAACAGTAGTCAATTAAGACATAGAGATCCATACACAAAGTCGGTTACATGTGGACAGCATAAGTTCGGAAATTCAAATAGCTAGAAATACTAGGCGGCGCACAGGCACGCGATAGGGAATACAACAACGGGACATAGCAAAGGCTACATCAACGTCGGGGAAAACCACTGAAACCAGGTAACTGCAGGTGCGGACGATGAGTGTCCCCAGCAGAAAGGTCCTGCGCTCCATGATTACTCTGATGCAGAACCCGATCTCAAACTAGGAGGAGAGGTCCACGTGTGGGTGTGCGACCTCCAACAGCAGGCCAATCGATACCTGCAGGCATCTAAGTCCTGCACGGGTAAAGGATGTACTCTGGTTGTATCCCTGCCCGAACAGCTGGCAGCAACTGTGTCATAGCCTCGTAGAGACGTGCGCGAGTGGCAAACAACTCGACGGCAAGAGCCCGGGCAGTGCGATCCAGAGCCTGAGTGCACTGAATCAAAACCTGCGGGTCATATCGACGTCGCTCGTAAGGGGCACAGACAGCTGTGTAGTATCCGGTATCATCTCCAGCAGGGGCATACGGGATGTATCGGAACTCGGAAACATCCAAGCGACTATGCTCGCCACGAAGATGTGCGACAGCAGAATGAGCAGCGTCATGGACTGCCATATCAATCGTCACACCGATACCGTGAAAAGTGTGCAACTCAGTGTCGGAGTCGTCCCGCTGATCAAAGATACGAACATCGGCATGATACTGCTCCTGGTTGAACTCGCGGAAATCCTCGTAAACCATGTACTCGGGTACCAGCGGTAGCCCAATCTGGTCAGGAGGGCGATCAGGATAGCTGGAAATCCAGTCGCATCATGAGCACAAGTCCGAAGTACAAGCTGCGTCGTGGGACACGGCGGGAACAAGCGATCCATCTGAAACAGAGGAAAATTTCAAGATTGTCAAATGACAGTGAGTGAACTCTTGCATCATGCATTTTAAGGAAGTAATTTGCAGATAACCAAAGCTCTGGATGGACGTGATCACGAGAACCTAGAGTCAGAGTTAGTAAAATCATTTAACCCGAAAGGAGAAGAGATCAGAGTCTCGGAGTAAAGGAGAGGAATAAAAGATCCTAATACCACCCATTGGCGACGTGGGCCCGTAAGCCACACAGCCATGTTAGTAAAACAGTTTTCAAGGTCTAGACTCAACTTCGGCCAAGGAGTTGGAAAGGGGTTTCCTACAGGCAGTCGGGTCTGATACCAACTTGTGACGCCCCCGGCCCGACCGTGCACTAATCATACACGCGAATGCACACGATCGAGATCAGAGACTCATGGGAAGATATCACAACACAACTCTAAACACAAATCAAAGTCATACAAGCTTTATATTACAAGCCAGAGGGCTCGAATACATAAGCTCGCGATCAAGCATCAGCGGAAACAACATAATATCCGAGTACAGGCATAAAAGGGAAACAAGTTGCCTTAAGAAGGCTAGCACAACAGCGACACTGATCGAAAAGGCGCAGGCCTCCTGCGTGGGATCCTCCGAATCTACTCCTGGTCGTCGGTCTCCACGTAGTAGTAGGCTCCACCGGAAGTGTAGTAGCAGTCGGTGGCGGGAACAGCTGACTCCTGGGATCCATCATCTGGTCGTAGTAATCGGGTATGGGGAAAAAGAGGAAGCAAAGCAACCATGAGTACTCATCCAAAGTACTCGCAAGACTGACATCAGAACTATACTAAGTATGCATCGGTATCAAAGGAATGGGGCTATATCTTTGGACTAAACTGCAGAAATGCCAGAATAGAGGGGAAGGCCTAGCCTATCGAAGACTAGCATCTTGCAGCGTCTTGAAGCATTAGAAGAGTGCAGATTAGCATATTATAAAGTAACAAGCATGTATAAGCAAAGCCCAGAGATCCTTCCTCGACTCCCTGCGAGAAAGCGATCCCAGAGCTTACAATTAATGTAACATGTATCCAGTTCAAGTTGTAGTAGATCGGGATACAACACTGAGCGTCCTGTTACCGTGGACACGGCTATTCGAATAGATAACTTCCCTGCAGGGGTGCACTACTGTTACCCAACACGCTCGATTAACTCTGGCCGGACACACTTTTCCGGGTCATGCCCGGCCTCGGCTGATCGACACGACGTAGTCCTACCTAGGCTCAGCAGAGAGGTCCCCGCCGGTCTACATCCTAAGCGCTCAGGGGTCTTGGGCCATCACCCTGTGCACTCCAGGTCGTTGTGCGCAAGGTGGATCCAGGCACCACCTCTGGGGCGCCGATCCGACCCGGCCACAATGCTGAACTGGACGTCTGACAGAGCTTTCGGCTGATACATACGGCGCCGAGGGTCCCATAACCATTATCCCACGTGGTGGTAGTGCGTATATGGCCAGCGGCCAACTCAGATCAAATACCCAAATCCGTTAGTGAATTATTAGGAGCTCGCAGTGATGATCAGTACTCCTGTCGTCCTGTCTCGAGGAAGTGCAACAAGGGCCATGCCCATCCCTCTTGAGGGCGGTCTCTGCCTGCCCGGCCGCGCCTCGTAATTATCTCGCAGGTACCCTCCAGGTCAACCCGACTTCACACTTCCCCGCGGGTACCCCTCGGGGTCGACCCGCCTGTAACAAAGGTCTGAGGTAAAAGTCATGGTAACCGTGTGTCCAAAACATCAAGGGAACCCGAGGAATCACCCTCGATGGATACCTACCCGATGTAATCCATTAAGGAGAACCAGGAGGAATCACCCTCGATGGTCCCCAATTGGGGGGCTGCACGATAGAGTCATCATCGGGAAGGGGAGAGCGAGGAATCACCCTCTGCAATCACCATCGATGTGCTATACTACATGGATATCATCAGGAGTGCAGTACGAGGTATCACCCTCGGCACTTGATAGTAGCCCTGCAGAGTCGTACAATTAAGGGGGTGTGTGGTGATGTGACGGTCTCTGCACATCGATCACAAAGATTGAGGCACTGGTAACAAAGCGGGGCAACAGGGACAAGGGTGAGGGGGTCACTGATGGATCACTAACCAACTTATTCTAAGCAGTTTAGGATGACAGGTAAAGTAACAACAGCAGGTTACAAAAACAGGCTATGCATCAGAATAGGAGCAAGCAATTATAGTAGCAAAATCTAATGCAAGCATGAGGGAGAAGGAATAGGCGATATAGGAATGATCAAGGGGGTTTTGCTTGCCTGGAAGCTCTGCTGAAAGGGTCTGGTCATCGACGACGTAGTTGTACTAAGCAGCAGCGTCGGTCTTCGGGTCTACCGGAGAGAAGAGGGGGGAAGAAACAATAAATACAAGCAACAAATGCAATCACAGATGCATGGCATGGCATGGCAGCACGTTATTCGAGGGGTGCCCTAATGCAGTACTACGCAAGTTAGTCGGAGCGGGAAACATTTGGAGGTGTTTTACCAGCTCCGGGCAATTATCGGACAGATGAATCAGAGGGAAAAGTTTCATGGTCATCATGTTAGAGCGGTGTGGCAGGTATGTGGGTGGCATATTCGGATTCTTCATATTATTCTGATCGTTTTTCATATATAAATTATTTTCATCCGAGTTACGGTTTATTTTATATGATTTTTCAAAGTTTTATTGAATTTCTGGAATTTCTGGAATTATTTAATTTGAATTATCCATAACAGTGAATTGTGACGTTAGCATTGCGTTAGAGGTCAAACCCAGCTGACCAGAGTCAAACCGGACCAGTGGGTCCCACTGGTCAGTGACTCAGGACTAAACAGAGTTTAAATTAAACTAAATAGTGGTTAATTAGTAAGTGGGGCCTACTGTCAGTGTCAGATTAATTAACTAATTAACTTAATTAGGATTAACAGACTAATTAGCGTTTTCTTTATTTATTTAAAAACGTTTAAATTAGCGGGGCCCGCATGTCATACACAGTGGCTGCCCAATCAGCGTGTTTGACCGGGTCAACGGGGTCAGCCGGGCCCGCTGGCAGTGGCACAGGTGCGGGCCCCAGGTGGCCATGTCGGCGCCGGCCACCGGAGCGCTCCGGCGAGCCCGAACGCGGAGGCCGAACGCCGGAGTTGCTCGGGATTCGGCCACAGGGGCCCGTTTGATGCGCGGCTAGGCACATTCGAGAGTTGGGGCTCGCCCGCATCGAATGGTGGCAGTGGGGTGGCCAACGGTGGCCGATATCGACGGCGGCGAGCACAACGGCGGCGGCCGGAGTTCGGGTGTGCGGGGTTTCAACGTTTCGGCACGCAAGCGAGCAAACCAACTACGCCGCGGAGCCCTACGCGATCTAACGAAGACGATGGACAGGCCGGAGTGACCAAAAGGTCACCGGAAGCTCGCCGGTGACGAGCTCGCGCGGTGGCGGGCTCGAGCACGACGGGGACGGCAGCTACGGGCGTGGGGAAGCGAGGAGAAGGGAGCGGAGGGAAGCGGAGCTCACAGCGGAGCCGTAGGGAGAGGCAGTGGGCTCGGGGAGGACCGGAGACGGCGGTGCGGCGACGGCGATCTCCGGGCAGAAGCGGCGAGGAGGGCGGCGATGGAGAAGAAGGAGGGCCTCCCGGCTCGTTCTAGTCGATGACGGAGAGGTCGGTAGACACAACGGCGAGGCGGACGGGGTTCGGTGGCTGCGAGCTCAGCGGGGCGCTTCCATGGCGGTGCTCGGACGAGCAAGGCAGATAGGGAGGGAGAAAGAAAGAGGCGGCTAGGGTTTGTCCAGAGGGTCGCGGGCGTCTTTATCCAGCACGGGGCACCGCAGGATGATCGACAGTGAGGCAATCGACGGGTGGACGGCGTGCACGCGTTCGGCCGCGCCATGGCTTCAGCCTGGCGAGAGGAAGGAGAAGGCCTCGCTGGGCCGGGCCGATTTGCACTGTGCACTGGAAGCCCAAGTGCATAGTAGCCCGTTGCTCTTTTCCTTTTTCTTTTCTGTTTTGGTTTTTGCTTTTCTGTTTTGCAAAATGTTTGGCCCCAATTTGACTTTTGTAAAATAGGGAGTTATGCCACATAAATACTTTGCAACAACTAGCACTGCCATAAAAAGGTTCGAAGGCTAAATGATTTCATTTGAATTTTGGATTAATTGAAATGGATTAAACATTGCTGTTTTGGCACTGTTTTTGGATGTTAGAGTCATTTAAATAATTCAATTAATGTTGATTTTATTTTTATAATTACTTTGGGAATATTTGCAATATTATGAACTATTTAGTTCCTGGATTTGAACAACTTTTAAATTCACTTTAAATTTCAATTTCAATTTCAATTGGAATTTGAAATGAGATATGATTCCAATGATGATCAAGCACTATTAACCATGGTGACTTGCCATGGTCAAGAGGTGATCACTGTAGTTAATACAAGGCGATGTTACAATTCCCGTGTCCCATCACGAAAGTTTTAGCATCTAAATTGCTAGGAATTTCAATTTTAGGAGTCTTACCATCCTCTCTTTTTTCCATACCAAAATCAGCCATGATAGAAACTTCAAGCAAGCAAACAAGAAAACACGCAAAAAGGCAAACGGAAAATATTTTTGTAAAAAAAATTTAGAAGTGGGGGAGATGAAAACGAGAGGCAAAGGCAAATAAAGTAAATGCAAGGAGATGAAAGTTTATGCGTAGGTACTTCATAGATGTTGATGATGTCTCCCCGACAACGGCGCCAAAAATTCTTCCTGCTACTTGTGAGCTGCGTTGGGATTTCCCCGAAGAGGAGAGATGATGCAGTACAGTAGAGACAAGTATGTCCCTCAGTTATGAAACCAAGGTTATCAATCCAGTAGGAGAATCATGCAACAACTCGTTAGCAGCACCTGCACACAAAATAACAAATCCTTGCACCCAACGCGAACAAGGGGTTGTCAATCCCTTGGCGGTTAATTGCAAGATTAAATTGTATGGTGATAGATAGATAGATAGATAGATAGATCGAACAAAAATAAAAAATAAAATAAATAAAGTAAAATTGCAGCAAGATATTTTTAGGATTTTTAATATATGATAAAGGTAGACCCGGGGGCCATAGTTTTCACTAGAGGCTTCTCTCTTGAAAATATCATACGGTGGGTAAACAAATTACTGTTGGGCAGTTGATAGAAAAGCAAATAATCATGATGATATCCAAGGCAATTATCATGTATATAGGCATCACGTCTGACACAAGTAGACCGACTCCTGCCTGCATCTACTACTATTACTCCACCCATCGACTGCTATCCAGCATGCATCTAGAGTATTAAATTCATAAAGAACGGAGTAACGCCTTAAGAAAGATGACATGATGTAGACAAAGTAAACTCACACATGAATAAACCCCATCTTTTTATCCTTAATAGCAACGATACAATACGTGTCATGTCCCCTACTGTCACTGGGATTGAGCACCGCAAGATCGAACCCATTACAAAGCACCTCTCCCATTGCAAGATAAATCAATCTAGTTGGCCAAACCAAATCAATAGATCGGAGAGAAATACGAAGCTATAACAATCATGCATAAAAGATTTCAGAGAAAACTCAAATAATATTCATGGATAATCTGATCATAAACTCACAATTCATCGGATCCCAACAAACACACCGCAAAAAGTGATTACATCGGATAGAACTCCAAGAACATCGAGGAGAACATTGTATTGAAGATCAAATAGAGAGAAGAAGCCATCTAGCTACTAACTATGGACCCAAAGGTCTGTGGTAAACTACTCACGCATCATCGGAAGGGCAGCAAGGTTGATGTAGAGCCCCTCCGTGGTCGAATCCCCCTCCGGCAGAGTGCCGGAAAATGCCTCCAGATGGGATCTCTCGAGAACAGGAACTTGCGGCGACGGAAAAAGTATTTCGTGGACTCCTCTGTTGGTTTCCTGATTTTAGAGAATTTATAGAGGTGGAATTAGGTCAAACGGAGCCTTGTGGGCCCCACGAGCTACCAAGGCGCACCCCACCCCCTGGGCGCGCCCTGGTGCCTCGTGGGCCACTGCTCCGTCTTCTCGTCCCCTCCCGAAGTGTAACACCCCAAAAATTTAAGCATGTTTTTACTAAGTAAAAACTTGCCAGAAATAAATTTTTGATTTATATTAGGACTTTTATTATTTTTAGAGTTTTTTTCTGTTTTCTGTTTTCAAAAATTCTTCCCTCCATATAAAAAAATTTGGGGAAAAATATTGGGGGCTTTGGTAGTCTTCTTAAATCATTTCATTTATATTCTAATAGCAGTAGGAAATATTTTCATAATAAAAATTGCCCCAAAATAATTCCTTTAAAAGCATTTTCAATCTTTGAAATGCTTCTGTTACACTACAACTATTTGAGATAATTCTCCTAAAATTCCACAAAAATTATGAGGGGTCATGTGATGCCTATAGATCACTTTTATGCAAAAACCCAGCTTGGTCTTTTGAAAAATTTGAGCATAGCTTCCTCTTTTCAATTCTGTCCTATTTTTGAGTTACAACTACAACCTCAATTTTTCTTGCTCCCAAAATTATGAAATTATTCCACCTTATAGTCCTTCCAACCAAACCCTTAAGTACAGAATATCAGCTCCAATTGCCTCATTTTAGTTCACCAAATAAATCCTCCCAGTTCCTGTCCAGAAGTGAAATCCAACAAAACTTGCACTTGCAAGTTTCTCATTTTGTCCATCCAACCACACCATCATCTCTACCATAAAATGAGACACCATCCTGCCAAAATTCAAAACCAACAAAGCCACCTAGATCACCAAAGCATTCTGTCAAACAGGTGATGGGCATGGCAGGAACTTGCAATCTATGTGCTTGCATTTGGCACTGACTCCTTTGGCCAAACCACTAAGTCCTCCATCTGTATCACCTAAATCAATGCCACCCTGGTAAATTTCAGCCATTTTGGCTCGGTCTAGCACCAGGAACGCGAGCGTGGCCACCCCTTGGTCACCACACGCAGAGTGCACAAATGGCAGGCGTCGGTAGCAAGCTCCAGTCCCAGCCCCACGGCCTCCCCCGCACGAGAGCCACCCCAGGCGGCTTCGTGAGCAAGCCCCGCACCTCGCCGACACCTCCTTCGTCCTCTAGCGCCACCCACCACCGACCTGCACCGGCCGTCGGGGTAGTCAACTCAGGGATGGCGCCGCCCGAGCCACCTGGCGCCAAACCGAGGCCGCCAGCACAACCTCCGAGCGTTTGAGCTCATCCACTTCCCACCGACATTCTCACCGTCCTCACCGGCCTCACCCACCGCCATAATGGTGGCCGCCGACGTGTTCGTCCTCTGGAAGCAACGGGACTGGCCTCCCGCGTCTATAAAAAGCCCCCCGAGCTCGCTCTGCTGACCATCACTTCTCCCTCTTCCCCTATGAGCCTCCCCGAACAGCAGAACGACCTGGAACGGTCGCCTTTTCCCTCTCCGGCAACCATGGCCTCTGCCTCGGCCTCGGTCGATTCAACCACCTCCACGCCTCCCTGCTCCACCCAGCCACCCTGGCCGACCCCCACCGCCACCACGACGCCCTCCTCTCGCTCCGTTCGGCCTAGGGCAAGCCACGGTTCCATCCTCGAGCATCACCGCCGCCGTCCGCCTCCACCCGTGCCCGCCCGCTACAGAGCCTCCCCGCCACCGCCACAGGTACCTACCGGCGCGGATCGGAGCGCGGCATCCATTGCCACCCTCGGCCGGCCCCCTAGAGCACCGCAGAGGCAGCAACGCCGGCAACCCGAGCCCCTGTGCTCACCGGCGAGGGAAAGAAGATGAAGAAAGGAGGAAGGAGAGAGAGAGATGGCGCGGGGCCCCCAGCCGTCAGCGGCTCAGCGCGCGGGCCCGCCAGTTAAGTGGCCGCGCACCCGCCCGAATGCGCTTTCCTCTTCGGGAAAGCGTACTACTGGAAGTACGCCTTCGACGTCGCAGTTTTCCGTCCGATCGAGCAGCCGGGCCCGGCCCAATGGCACCGCACGACTAAGCAGCGCTCAAGGCGCGCTTCTGCCCTTTCCCTTTTTCTTTTTCCAGTAAATTTCAAATAAATCCACAACAATCATTTCAAAGCCAAATTTGATGATTCAAATTTCTGCATACTCCTAGATTCATTTTCTATTAATCTAGCTAGGGTGAACATTTTTCCTAAGCCTTGTTTCTGTGGGATTTATTAAATAGTCCATTTCTTCATTTATTTCAGCTTAGTAATTTCCTATGAAAATCATATGAACACCAAATAACTTGATTCTTTTTCTGAAATTCATCATTTTTCATCTAGTTTATTTTAGCATTTATTTCAAAAATTTCCAAACAACTTTTTAGCACTGTTTTGGCTTTATGTGGTAATGGCAATATTTTTAAAAATAGGAAATGGAGGGAAGATAAAATTTTCAAAGTTTTGGAGTGCACCCAACACTTCTACATGCTCAAGGCAAGCAGCTTGAACACTTGATATGGTGAATGCATGGTTAATTGTTGCATGAATAATGGATTCATGCATATGTTGAATTCAAATAAAGTTTACATATTGCTAGCTATGCATGCATGATCCCCTGATAATATTTGATCTTCATTTAAGTATGAGTGAGTATGGTCATTTTCACATGTCACATATGCATATGTTGGTCCGGGCTAATCTGCAGGAAAGAATCAGTCACGAGAAAAGTGACCGTGAGACTGAAATCTCGTTGTGACAAGAATGATCAATGAGGGCATGTTGGGACATGCCAGTTGGTGACCCTGTTGGGTACTACCAAAGAAATATATTGTGCTAACCACTGCAGGGAAAACTTAAACCTCCTGAGTCGACCGTAGATCAAGTCTTGTTCCGGTAACCCCCATACTTGATCCGTGCTACCACTTGTCCCTGCCACAGGTAGGGTATGGTTCAGTAAGTTGTTAACCCCTTTCCGTGCACACACCGTACAGAGAGGCCATAGTGAAAGATACCATTGGCCCATGGTAGGCATGTCACTTGGTCAGGGGGCATGGGTGTATTCGGTTGAAGCCGAGAGGGGTAGCGCCCCTGATCTTTGCGCACGTTATATATAAGATTGTGATCCCATGCTATTGGAGGTGAGAAGCCTTCCCACTTAGAGTTTTACTTATCATTGCCTTGGGTGATTCCTGGCATTGGTAAGTTAATCTGGTGTGTGCGAGTCAGGTGTGTTTTCAACCCAAAGGCCGTAATGGGAATTAGTCAGCGTCTCGGTGCTGGCTAAAGAAATCCTTTACTTGTGGGTAAAGAGTACACCCTCTGCAGAGTTATACCTATTCGAATAGCCGTGTCCGTGGTTAAGGACTACAGTCTGGGTTGGTCAAGTGTCGGTCTTAGTGTCGGTCTCCAGAGGAAATAATTAAACTGAGCATGGTTCATTTTGTAGGATAATTATTGTCACTACTGGTGCTATTATGAATATTATTGTTATCATGAATATTATTATGGACTAACCTTTTCTTTTATGTGCATTTCTGAATATCTCATGGGATGGCTAGACTACCCGAGATATTCATTTTCTTTTCTGCGTATCTCATGGGATGGCTAGACTACCCGGATACTCAGTTTTATTTTCTTTCTGAATATCTCTTGGGATGGCTAGACTACCCGAGATATTCATTTCCTTTTCTGGGTATCTCATGGGATGGCTAGACTACCCGGATACTCAGTTTTATTTTCTTTCTGAATATCTCTTGGGATGGCTAGACTACCCGAGATATTCATTTCCTTTTCTGGGTATCTCATGGGATGGCTAGACTACCCGGATACTCATTTCTTTTCAAGACCTCTCGAGGTGTCGCTTTTAGACACCCGTTTGGCATTTCTTTTTGATTCTCGGGCGGTCCTGTCTCGCCCGATTCTCCACTTTTATATTTTCTTTTGAATTCTCGGGCGGTCCTATCTCGCCCGATTCTCCACTTTTATATTTTCTTTTGGATTCTCGGGCGGTCTTGTCTTGCCCGATTCTCCACTTTTATATTTCCTTTTGGATTCTCGGGCGGTCCAGCGCCCGATGTTCCATTAACTTTCTTTGTTTGTCACTAAAATTTTATATTTATTCTTCCGCACTGTATTAATATTTATCATGCCATGCTTTAATTTCGTTCAGCATATGCATATAATTTAACCCATCATGATCATATGCATTCGGTATATCTTTTGTTCATTATGTTTGTGAGTACATTCCAACGTACTCACTGGCTTGTCCCTGGCAATTTAATTGGCCAGGTCAGGATTTCAATGCGGAGTACTATAACAACGTCCATGCGAAGCCTAGGATAGTAGCCACGCGGGATAGGAATTATCCGGGTCAGCTGTTCCTGTGGAAATGGAGCCCCACCGGTGTTGGAGAACCACGAGTCACTTCCGCCATCCGCTGTTAGAAATCATTATTGTATCATTAGACCTTTATGGTCTTGTATTCAATTCTTGTAATCGCTTGGTAATCTGTAACAAGGACTTGTCCACCAGTAACGGTAAACCTGGGGCTGGTGGTGACACGAGGGGTTAATTTCTTGGATATTTGTGTCCCGGAAATCCGGCCCCGACACGAAGCTTCCAGGGTCTCTTATGTCCAGAAAAAAATCTCCAAAAAGTTTCGTGGCATTTGGACTTCGTTTGGTACTGTTATTCTGAAAAACCAAAAACAGGCAAAAAAACAGCAACTGGCAATGGGCACTAAGTTAATAGGTTAGTCCCAAAAAATGATATATAATTGCTTGTAGGTGTATATAAAACATCCAAGATTGATACTATAATAGCATGGAACAATCAAAAGTTATAGATACGTTGGAGACGTAGCTATAATTAGCATGGAACAATCACAAATTATACATACGTTGGAGACGTAGCTATAATTATAGTATCATTTTTTGGGACCAACCTATTAACTTAGTGCCCAGTGCCAGTTGCTGATTTTTTGCCTGTTTTTGGTTTTTCAGAATATCAGTACCAAACGAAGTCCAAATGCCACGAAACTTTTTGGAGATTTTTTTCTGGACATAAGAGACCCTGGAAGCTTCGGGAGGGGACGAGAAGTTGGAGCAGTGTCCCACGAGGCACCACGGCGCGCCCTGGGGGTGGGGCGCGCCCTGGTGGCTCGTGGGGCCCACGTGGCTCCGTTTGACCTAACTCCGGCTCTATAAATTCTCTAAAATCGGGAAACCAACAGAGGAGTCCCCGAAATACTTTTTCCGCTGCCGCAAGTTCCTGTTCTCGAGAGATCCCATATGGAGGCCTTTTCCAGCACTCTGCCGGAGGGGGATTCGACCACGGAAGGGCTCTACATCAACCTTGCTGCCCTTCCGATGATGCGTGAGTAGTTTACCACAGACCTTCGGGTCCATAGTTAGTAGCTAGATGGCTTCTTCTCTCTATTTGATCTTCAATACAATGTTCTCCTCGATGTTCTTGGAGTTCTATCCGATGTAATCACTTTTTGCGGTGTGTTTGTTAGGATCCGATGAATTGTGAGTTTATGATCAGATTATCCATGAATATTATTTGAGTTTTCTCTGAACTCTTTTATGCATGATTGTTATAGCTTCGTATTTCTCTCCGATCTATTGATTTGGTATGGCCAACTAGATTGATTTATCTTGCAATGGGAGAGGTGCTTTGTAATGGGTTCGATCTTGCGGTGCTCAATCCCACTGACAGTAGGGGACATGACACGTATTGTATCATTGCTATTAAGGATAAAAAGATGGGGTTTATTCATGCGTGAGTTTACTTTGTCTACATCATGTCATCTTGCTTAAGGAGTTACTCCGTTCTTTATGAACTTAATACTCTAGATGCATGTTGGATAGCGATCGATGGGTGGAGTAATAGTAGTAGATGCAGGCAGGAGTCGGTCTACTTGTCTCGGACGTGATGCCTATATACATGATCATTGCCTTGGATATCGTCATGATTATTTGCTTTTCTATCAATTGCCCAACAGTAATTTGTTTACCCACCGTATGCTATTTTCAAGAGAGAAGCCTCTAGTGAAAACTATGGCCCCCGGGTCTACCTTTATCATATATTAAAAATCCTAAAAATACCTTGCTGCAATTTTAGTTTATTTATTTTATTTTGTATTTTTGTTCTTTCTATCTATCTATCACCATACAATTTAATCTTGCAATTAACCACCAAGGGATTGACAGCCCCTTGTTCGCGTTGGGTGCAATGATTTGTTATTTTGTGTGCAGGTGCTGCTAACGAGTTGTTGCGTGATTCTCCTACTGGATTGATAACCTTGGTTTCATAACTGAAGGAAATACTTATCTTTACTGTACTACATCATCCCCTCCTCTTCGGGGAAATCCCAACGCAGCTCACAAGTAGCAGGAAGAATTTCTGGCGCCGTTATCGGGGAGACATCATCAAGCCTCCTTGGCGGGGGTGGAGTTCGGTGGGGGTGTTGGCGCCTCAGCCTCCTCCATCGCTGCGTCTCCTCCTGCAGCGCGCGCCTCGGGAAGTGCGGCCCTTCTCCAGAGGTCGCCTCCCGAGGCTCGACTTCCTCGGCCTCAGGAGCCGCGTCCACGCGCGGCTCGGGAGGAGCCACCTGCTCTTCCTCCACCTCCGCGCGCCCCGTCTCGGCTTCAGGGCGGCGGGTGGTCTATACGCGCTCCTCGATGCCTGCGGTTGGCGCCAGGGCCCCCTTTGAGCTAGGGGTCTTCTTCTTCTTCATGGGCTCCCTGCGTGAAGCGATGGATCAGCCCCAGGCTCCAGGAGGAAGAGGACAAGACTAAAAAAGGAAAAGGAACTAGATAAGTACTTACTTGTCATTCGGAACCCACTTCCTCTTCTTCAAAGTCGGCGGTGGGCCGCCGCCACTGCCGCCTCCGTGTGGTCCGCTGGAGCCCGTCCCGGAGGGCTCGGCACGGGACTTGCCGAGGTCCTCCTCCGCCGCGCTAGCGCTGGCCACCTTCGCGGGGGGCTCAGCGGCTTCGGTGTTGGCGCCGGTCTCCACTGCCGGGGGCTCGGTGGCCCCGCCGCTCGCGCCGGCCTTCTTCGCGGGGGACTCGGTGGCCTCGCCGGCCTTCTTTGCCGGGGGCTCGGTCGCCTCGCCCCAGGCGCTGGTCCTCTCCGCGAGGGGCGCGTCGGCCCCCACGCTGCTGCTTCCTTCACCTCCCGTGCGCAAGGGCCAGGAGGGCGCTGTCGTGGTTTTGACATGGCAGATGTCCTCGTGAAAGGACTTAGTGATGAGGCCATTGCACAAAGGTGGAAGCTCAGCGGGGTTGATCGGGAACGAGAAGGCACGAGTTTACCCAGGTTCGGCCCCTCACGGTGGAGGTAAAAGCCTACGTCCTGCTTGTTTGTATTGCTTTGGATCTCGATTACAAGGGTGCGGATTCGCTAACCTAGCTTACGAGAGATTGCAACTTAGTCTTTCTGCCCTAGGTGCTCCCCTTTATATAACAGGTCGAGCCCTAGGTTTACATGAGAGTCCGGGTCATAACATTAACCCGTATCCTACTCTTATTCTATTTATCTTGTTTTCCAAGGTGTCCTTCTCGTCTGATCTTGCTTCCACGAGCCGGCCCATATGTTAAGCCGGTCATTGCGCCGGGTCTCGGCCGAACCGGCCCGCCATGAACCTTCAAGGCCCAGCAGTGGGATGACCCATTGAGCCTTACAGCTCTATGGCCGGGTCATTATCCTGTCGGGTCTTAGCACCGGGAAATACCCCCAACATTAGCCCTTAGTTTGACCTGGATTTATCCATGTTAAACTCCATCCTGAAAAACAGAATAGAAGAAATAAATTGTGAATAATGTCAATCTCCAGATCAGTTCCCGAGCCGCCGTTTTTCATCCTCCTTCCAAATTCTACTTTTTTGTCTTCAAATATATTTTTTCGGGTCAATCGTTACTACCGGGTTATTAACCTTCTACAGACTTGGCACTTTCTCACGATCTTCCTGCATGACGTCACAATCCACTTCCACAAGATCCGGGCATGACATCATAGTGAATCTTTGAATGGCTCTGTGTTGTCTCGTCAGGCGTGAAAATCAAGGATTCCTTTTAGCTAACATTTACTGCGCCGCCTGGGGCTCCGCACCTGCCGTTTCGGGTTCCACCGCACCTATAAATGGGCCGGCGCCCCTCCAGTGCTACTCTTTACCACTCCTACTCCTCGTCTTCTTCCTCTGCTCTTTGACGCCACCTGCGCCCTTCTCATGTTCGTCGCCGCCACCGGAGACAACACCAACCGGGTCCTCTCACCGTCGCCAGAATCCGCCCAACGCCGCACGGCCGCATCTGTAACGCCCGAAAACCTCAAGCTTCGACCTCCAGATCGGTAAACACCCTTCCTCTATTGCTACTAGTTCATCAGATCTTCCGTGTTCTTCATACCGGTAGCTTTCAGATCCAGAATGGCCTCAAGTTCCTGCTTGTTAGGTCATAGAATCGGTCCGCAACATTGCCCTTACATTATAGATCTGTTGTACTGCTTCGAATGAATCCCACTGCAATTCATCCTCACCCACGAAGAATAGACCTATGTTTTATCTTTTTTATTTAAGGCCATTTTTTAGATCCAAACAACCTTGCAATCCGTTCGGAACCTGTTTTCAGACTCATAGTCCAAACCACATTCATCACTTGTAAAAATCTATGATTAGTTGCTACCAGCTTATTTGTCTTGTAAGCCATAACCCGGTAAAGTGCCGGATTATCTTTCTGTCTTACGGTATCCTGGCAAGCTTCTGGATTCTGCCGGCTTATACTACCTTCCTTCTTTCTCTGCAGCCGAATCCATGGCTCGAAAACCAACAAGATCGTCAACTGGGTGAAGTCCAACATGTCAGAGCTCAGATTGCAGGCCTTGGTAGAATCCGGGTTACTGCCATCTAAGGAGGAGATTGAATGGCGAGCCCCGGAAGAAGAAATCCATCCACAAATGGCTCAAAATGAAATCATCATATTTGCTGATCATTTGGACAGAGGCTTTCGTCCCCCGGGTTCTAAGTTCTTTCGAGATATACTGCACACCTTCGCTATCAGGCCTCAAGATTTGGGTCCCAACTCAATTCACAACTTGAGCCAGTTCCAAGTTTTATGTGAAGTTTATCTACAAATGAAGCCGTCCATCGGCTTATTCCAGGAGTTCTTCTACCTGAACCATCAGACAAAACACAAGGGTGGACCCAGCATAGAACTTGGTGGGGTCACCATTCAAAGAAGAAAGAACTCAGCCTTTCCAGAAGCCAAGCCGGCAAGCCACCCTAAAGGATGGTACAGAACTTGGTTCTACTGCAAGGACACCTCCCCAGATGAACAACACCAACTTCTGGGTTATAGGGCAAGCCAGCTTGATACCTCCATCGTTTTCCCAGGTTTCGCCTCCAAGGAAGAAAGAAAGGCTCTAGAACCCTTATATTCAAAGATAAATGCCTTAACTGCCCATGGCCTCACCGGTGTTGACCTGACCCGGACCTGGGTAAGCTGGCTCATCCAACCTCTTGGCCTGAGGAACCGGCTCATGCACAAATACTCAGGTGAGCTAGAAGACCCGCTACGATTTAGCCGGGTCGACCTCCAACAGAAGGATGTCATAAAATTCTCCAAGAAGCTTCTTGGGGAGACAAAGGACTCCATTAAGCTTGTGGGACTCGCTCCCTTTTATATGGACAACCCGGCACCTGCGGTAAGCCGCCCCTATTGTTTTCCTTTACTTTACTTATACTGCTTTGCCTTTCTCAAAAACTTATTAGTCTGTCGCTATACAGGAAGATGCTGACTGGTGGAAAGTTGAACCTCAAGATCCCACTCCTCCTCGAGAGGATGACGATGAAAACCCAAAAGACGAGGAAGATCATGAGGTAGAACTCGACTCCCTTGGTAATCTCTTTAACCAGCTTGCTGATGCCGACTCTTCACAGGAACAAGCTGAAACCAGTCATGCCGGCGAGCCAGAGGTAACCCTAATCTCCTCCGATTCTGACTCAACAATACCTGCCCAAACAAAAATCCGGATCGCAATCCGCAAAGTCCCGTTCTCACACCCAGATGCTCACTTAGATCCACACTTTGTTTTGAAAAAAAACTCAACATGCTGGTACTTCAATGCGGAAGACCCGGAGCAGCGAAGGAGAACTGAGCGGCGATTTAACAAATGAGCCACCTGCACGAAGGGCTCGGACAGAAGTGCCTCACAACCCCGCTCCCTCTCTTCCTCAAGCTGGCCGCTTCAAAGAGTCATTACCACTGAACGACTCGGCTTATCAAACATCCCTTTTTTCGGATGAATCCAGCGCTACTCAAGCGCCGGCTTTTAACATCAATCCCGGGTATAGCTCACTTTTACTTTTCAAACTTGTATTCTTGCTTTACCCCTTGACTGAATAACAATGTTTTATCTTTGCGCAGTGCTAAATCAATCAAGAAGAAACCTGTTGCCAAGCCTTCCAACCCAACTGTTGAAAAAGAAGGTCCTCAGGAAGCAGCAGCAGACAACCCGGAAATTCTGGATGAGCCGGCAATGCAAGACGATCCGCCGCATCAAGACACTATAGCGAGCCCGGCTCAGCCTCCCCCCCTTATTAATCAGGAGAAGGAAGATATGGTAGAAGAGCAGCCTGCTGAAAAGGCTCGGGATGAGGTGGTGGTGACTGGTGAAAACCAGAATCCTCCACCAGAATCTTCTACTGCCTTAACAAAAATCTCTACCAAAGCTGAGTCGCCAAAAAATAAAGGGAAGGCAACTCTTCATCTCCACATGTTTGAAGACCAAAGCCTTGACACGCTGCATCAAGTTGTCCTGACCCGGCTGTCTGAGAGCCGAGATACTGAAATTGCAATGGTGACTTCCCTGAAGCAGAAGTATGAGGTAATCCCTGTCACCTAGCTTTCCATATATATACATGTAGTCCCCAAGGACCGGATTATTATGAAATGATGACCCGATACTTTTTGTACTATTACCTTCATATAGATGAACAGTCGGTAGCCCCCGAGGGCCGGCTCATCATCGTGTGATGAGCCGGGTCTCTGCATTTGCTGAAGAGAAAATTACACATTAGCCCCCAAGTGCCATGTTGAATGCCTGCATCTTCATGGGATCTGTTCCAGTCAAGAGAATTTCGATAGACGTAGCCCCCAAGTATCGGGCCGACTGCCACGGCGGCTCAGGACTATACATTTATATCTTGTAACTCTTTAAATTGTCATCCAGGACATGCTGAATGAGGTTGAGTCACAAACTGCTGGCTTCCAGAAGGAAGCAAGAAAAGAGAGGAAGCTCCGGGAAAAAGCAGAACGTCTATCTCCAGATTTCGACAAGTCACTGCTCATGGCGAAAGAGACCCTGAAAAAGGCTGAAGAAACATTTGAAAACGAAAAGGCCATCTTGGTCAAACGCGCGGAAGAGGCCGAGGCTAAAATTGAGCCGGTGACTCAAGAGCTATCCACCCTAAAGGGTCATATCACCACAATGTGCAGCGCCATCTTTGGTAAGCCGGCAGATGCACAAGATTCCTGAAATGAACCGACTTAACACGTTGAACCGGACTTTCTGACACCTTATCTATATTTGCAGGCCGAAGGACTCATAACCTTGGGGAGCTTCCACTGGTCAAGCTGAAAGCCGTGTACTCCTTCCTGGAACAACTATATGTGGGCGGCTCACGCTGCATCATGGCAGCCAAGAACACCAAGTCACCACCCCAGCTGATCGTGGACATACTTAAAGAGTTGTCCATTGTGCCTCAGTGGTTTCAAGAGTGGAAGAAGGCGGCTTGCCGCCATGGAGCTCTTACCGCCCTTGCGCGTGCCAAGGCATATGCACCAGAGCTTGATCCGGCTCAACTGGTAGGTGGCTACCCGGAATTCAACACCGACGACACGCCTTTTACCAAGAAAGATTTTACCAATAGAATCGACGGAGGAGATAGATCTTACCAAATATCAAGCCAGATATTCTGAAGCCAACGAACGGATTGAGCTGCCTAACCCTCAGCCGGTCGCCCTAACCCGTCCGCGTAAGCAAACCTTTGCTCCTGACGTCGACCCTGCATCTGTGATAATAGCCAATGTAGTATTTGAAGCTTTGCGCTCAATCTAGTGGGTAGTCGGCGAATCGGCAAGTCAGGAAGAGGCGGCGGATGACGACGAGCATGAAGAACCGGCACATGATGATCCATCAACCTCTGGTGCAAACCTCAACCCGGAGGATTAGATTGCCGGCTCACAATTCGTTGTAATTTGAACATGAAAGAACATCTGACTTGACCATAGCCCTGTGGTGGCTTGTAATAGTAATAGGCGTAAAATTTTGCTGGTGCAAGTGTCACCGTGCACTTGTGTTGTTTTGTCTGTATAAACTTGTTTATCGCCTTGAATGACAAGTCTTTCACTGCTGAAATAATATCAGTGACCCGGCTATGCCGGCGATGAACTCGAACACCAATGGTGCGGAGAAGATAAAAATATTAATTATAAAACAACCCGGCGATTCTTCATACCGGCTTAATAAACGAGAAAACCTGTAATGCAGAATGTGTGAAAGAATGTATGCATGCATGCAAAAGATAAAAATAATGCAACTATACAAAAGTAAAAATCGGCTTTTGAGGCACAGTATAAAGACCGGCTTTCAAGGCACGAGTCTGATTCGCTTCTGTGAAGCAGGCCTTTCGCCTCTTTTGGTTTATCCTAGCTCTCTGAAAGTCGGCTCTCACGTGACCAACTAATGTTTTAACTCTGACGAGTTTAGGGTCACCTATGTGATTGACTCGTCAGGCGTACACCGGGTCACCTTTTCGGAGTAGCATCTTGCTAACAGGCAGGTTTAACCAAGGAAATTTTGGCATTTTGCCGGGTTAAAAGGGATATTAAAGCTAAACTCGATGAGTTGGAAGCCCTCAAGTAACCAATGATCAAACAATAAAGACTCAACACACAATTTGAGGCGAAACGACAATCTCTCATATACAGAGACGCCGGCTTTATTTCATTGATCATAATATGTATATACAGGAAGGTATGTACAAAAGATACTACCCAGTCCGTGACTTAGGTATAATATGGCCGGAGATGTGCAATGTTCCAGGGTCGGCTGCCCTCCTCCTCAGAGGTATGTGGCTGATCTACCTCACGTATATCAACAAGGTAGTATGACCCGTTGTTGAGATTCTTGCTGACGACGAAGGGTCCTTCCCAAGGCGGCGAAAGCTTATGCATACCTGTCTGATCTTGTATCAGACAGAGCACTAAGTCACCTTCCTGAAAGGTACAGCTTCGAACTCTACGGCTGTGATAGCGACGGAGGTCTTGTTGATAGATTGCAGATCTGGACGCGGCAAGTTCGCGTTCTTCCTCCAGAGCATCAAGAGAGTCCTGATGAGCTTGCTCATTATCAGCCTCCACATAGGCTGTAATCCGGGGGGAGTCATGATGAATATCACTTGGAAGGACAGCCTCTTCACCATAGACCAGGAAAAATGGCGTGTAGCCTGTCGACCTGTTGGGAGTCGTCCGTATGCTCCAAAGTACTGCAGGTAACTCCTCTTCCCAGCAACCCGGCGTGCGTTGTAAAGGCACCATGAGCCGAGGTTTGATACCACGTAGCAGCTCTTGATTAGCACGTTCTGCCTGTCCATTAGACTGAGGATGTGCCACAGACGCTAAGTCCAGCCTGATGTGCTCCTGCTGACAAAACTGCTTCATGACTCCTTTAGAAAGATTGGTGCCATTGTCTGTAATAATGCTTTGTGGGTAGCCAAAACGATAGATTAGTTTTTTGAGTAATTTAACCGTTGTAGCAGCGTCGCAACGGCTGACCGACTCAGCTTCAACCCACTTGGTGAATTTATCGACTGCCACCAATAAGTGAGTATGCTTATTTTTGGATCTCTTGAAGGGTCCAACCATGTCAAGCCCCCAGACTGCAAAAGGCCAGGTTATGGGAATCATCCGCAACTCCTGAGCCGGCACATGAGCTTGACGAGCAAATTTTTGACAACCATCACACTTGCGGACAATATCCTCTACATCTGCATGAGCCGTAAGCCAGTAAAAACCATGCCGAAAAGCTTTCGCAACCAATGACCTTGAGCCGGCATGATGCCCACAATCACCAGAGTGGATTTCGTTGAGAATGGCACGACCTTCCTCAGGAGAAACACAACGCTGAAAGACGCCTATGACGCTTCGTCTATGTAACTCGCCATTGACTATAGTCATGGACTTGGACCACCTGATGATCTGTCGAGCGAGGATTTCCTCTGCTGGGAGCTCGCCATGGCTTAAATAAGCCAGGTAAGGTACTGTCCAATATGGTATAGCATGAACAGCGGCCACTAGAGCTGCCTCTGGATCAAGAATAGCAAGGTCTTCCTCCGTCGGTAACTTGACTGATGGGTTGTGCAACACATCCAGAAAAACATTGGGTGGAACAGGCTTTCGCTGAGACCCCAAACGAGACAATGCATCTGCCGCCTCATTAAGCCGGTGATTAATATGATCCACCTGATATCCTGTGAAATACCCGGCGATGTTTGTAACCTAGTGTCGATAAGCCGCCATAAGGGGATCCTTGGAATCCCAGGTTCCAGAAACTTGCTGAGCCACCAAATCTGAGTCGCCCAGGCACCTGACCCGGCTTAAGTTCATCTCCTTTGCCATACGGAGCCCATGAAGCAAGGCCTCATATTCAACTGCATTGTTAGTACAAGGAAACATGAGCCGTAAAACATAACAAAACTTGTCACCTCGTGGGGAAGTTATGACAACTCCAGCCCCCGAGCCTTCCAATTGCCTAGAACCGTCAAAGTGAATAGACCAATATGTGGTATCCGGCTTCTCCTCTGGGGCCTGCAATTCAGTCTAGTCATTGATGAAATCCACCAAAGCTTGAGATTTAATAGCGGTCTGTGGCATATACTTGAGATGATGCGGCCCAAGCTCAATCGCCCACTTGGCAACCCGGCCAGTAGCTTCCCTATTTTGAATGATGTCTCCAAGGGGTGCTGAACTAACCACAGTAATTGGGTGCTCATGAAAATAGTGTTTCAACTTCTAGCTTGCCATAAATACACCGTATCCCAGCTTCTGCCAATGCGGATACCGCTGCTTGGACTCTGTTAAAACTTCGCTGATATAATACACCGGGCGCTGAACTGGGTACTCTTTGCCTGCTTCCTTTCGCTCCACAACTACTGCAACACTGACAGCCTTGTTGTTAGCTGCAATATATAACATCATGGGCTCCTTCTCTTGAGGGGCAGCAAGGATGGGCGGCTCAGACAACTGCTTCTTGAGAGATTCAAAAGCCTGATCCGCAGCATCGCTCCAAACAAAATCATCTGACTTCCGGAGCATCTGGTAAAGTGGAATTGCCTTCTCCCCGAGCCGGCTTATGAACCGGCTCAACGCCGCAACCCGCCCGGCCAGCTTTTGGACGGCATTGAGATTTGTCGGCTTGGCCAGGGTCGTGATTGTCTTGATCTTTTCCGGGTTGGCTTCAATGCCGCGCTCAAAAACTAGGGATCCTAGTAGTTTTCCTGTAGGAACACCGAAGACCCACTTCTCCGGGTTGAGCTTCATCTGGTAAACTCAAAGGTTATCAAACGTCTCCTTGAGATCATCCAATAAGGTTTCCTTTTTCTGAGATTTCACCACGATGTCATCAACATAAGCATGAACATTACGCCCAATCTGTTTGTGGAAACAATTTTGGACATAGCGCTGATAAGTTGCCTATGCACACTTCAGACCAAACGGCATGGACGTATAGCAGAAGGCTCCAAAAGGTGTAATGAAAGCTGTCTTTTCCTGGTCCTCCTACTTCATCTTGATTTGATGATAACCAGAATAAGCATCCATAAAACATAAAGACTCACAACCCGCCGTGGCATCAATGATCTGGTCAATACGGGGCAGAGCAAAAGGATCACTAGGAAAAGCTTTATTCAGGTCCGTGTAATCAACACACATTCGCCAAGTCTCATTTTTCTTCAGAACAAGAACCGGGTTAGCCAGCCATTCTGGATGAAAGACCTCAACAATAAACCCGGCAGCTAGGAGCCGAGCCACTTCTTCGCCATAGGTTTCCGCCTTTCCTCATTGAAACTACGTAGATACTGACGAACAGGTTTAAACTTAGGATCCACATTAAGGGAGTGCTCAGCGAGTTCTCTCAATACACCTAGCATGTCAGAAGGTTTCCATGCAAAAATGTCCCGGTTCTCACGGATGAACTCGATGAGCGCGCTTTCCTATTTTGGATCCATATTCGCCCCGACGGTAAACTACTCAGAAGAATTACCAGGGGTGAAATCCACTTGCTTGGTGTCTCTGGCCGACTTGAACTTGAGCAAAGAGTCAGACTCAGTCGTTGGCTTCTTCAGAGAGGTTCTGTCAGCCAGGTCAATATTGTCCTTGTTGTACTTCAGCTCTTCTGCCTCACAAGCCGACTCGGCATAAGCTGCATCTCCTTCCTCGCACTCAAGTGCAACTCTCCGGTTACCTTTAACAGTAATGGTACCCTTCGGACCAGGCATTTTTAATTTCAGATAAACATAGCATGGATGTGCCATGAACCGCGCGTAAGCCGGCCTTCCAAACAGGGCATGATAGGGGCTTTTAAGCTTGACCACCTCAAAAGACAAGAACTCTGAACGATAATTAAATTCATCGCCAAAGGCCACCTCTAGAGAAATTCTGCCAATGGGGTAAGTCGACTTGCCAAGGACAACGCCATGAAAGACTGTAGTGGAAGGGGTAAGCTGTTTCTCTAACAAGTTCATCCATCTAAAAGTATCATAGTAAAGTATATTGATGTTGCTGCCGCCATCCATAAGCACTTTTGTCAACGTATACCCACCGACTTGTGGCACCACCACCAAGGCCAGATGGCCGGGGTGGTCAATAAACTCTGGATGATCCACCTGACTCCACATGACTGGCTGCTCCGACCAATTGAGGTAATACGGGACTGCCGGCTCAACCAAGTGGGCGGCTCTCCGCTGAACCTTTCGATCCCGCTTGCAGGTACTGGTGGTAAAGACATGATACTGGCCACTGTTCAACTACTTTGGATTGCTCTGGAATCCGTACTGGCCGCCTTGACTCTGATTTCCTTGGTTGTTACGCTGATTATTGCCTCCGGCATTGCCAGCCCCCTGAAACCCGACATTCTGACCGTGGTTCCCCTGGAACCCGGGGTCTGCGAAGTGCCCTTGCGAGCCGGCTCCCTGGTTGTCGGGTCCGGGGTTGCCAGGGTGTCCTCCGGTGCCGCCTCCATTGTGATGATTCTGGAATACCCGCTAGGAGAACTCTTGCATAATATAACAGTTTTCCCATGAATGGGTAGACGGCTTACCATTAAAACTGTGTTTGGGACATGGACCCTTGAGAGCCTCTTCAAAGCTACAAGGGCGATTACCGGAAAAAGGCTTCCTAGAACCATTATTCTGGCGCTGATTATTCCCACCAGTATTGGTATTAGCCACCAGATCAGAGCTTCCGTCATAATTCTTACGCTTGTTGCTGTTATTGGCTTGCCCATTGCCATTGTTCTGTTGGTGACCCTTGCCACTATTTTTCTTGCCCTTGCCTGATTTCTCATCATCAGACGTTGGATCCTTTGTGCTATCTGACTCGGCATAGCGGGTTAAAACATCCATAAGATCGCCCATATCCTGAACCTTCCATTTGAGCCGCCCAAGCTTCTGGACCAGGGGCTGGAACTTGCAATTTTGTTCCAGAACAAATACTGCCTGCTGGGCTGTTATACTATCTGAAGAGTGAATGACCTCTGCAACCCAGCGAGACCAATGGTGTGCTGACTCATCCTCGCGCTGAACACAATGTTTGAGATCAACAATTGTGGTCGGACGCTTGCAAGTCCCTTGGAAGTTCTTTATGAAGCGCTCCTTCAACTCCTGCCAGGTGTTAATGGAATTTACCGGCAAGTTTTTCAACCAGGTACGTGCTGGACCTTCCAATATGAGAGGCAGATAACGCGCGCAGACCACCTCACTAGCCTCCATCAGATCCATGGCTAACTCATAACTCTCTATCCACTCAGCCGGCTCGAGATCAGCTGTGTAATTGGGCACCTTGCAAGGACCCTTGAAATCTGGCGGCATTCGCGCATCACGCAACGCCGGGACTAAACAGGGAGTCCCAACTATCTGGCTCGACAGACCACCTGCGCGGGCGGCTGTCGGGGTTGCAGTGGGAGGATTCTGCGCTGTGGGCTGATAGTACATTGCGCGTGCATTTTCCTCTTCCAATGCTCGTAAAGCCTGAGCGGTGTCAACAATCTCTTGAAAATTAGGGATCCCGGGCTGTTGCTATTTCGTGAGTGGTTGTGCGCCCCTCCTGCGCTGCTCACTACTGGAAACTGCCGGTGACTCAGGATGTCGGCTCCTAGTGCGGCTCTGGTGAGGGGTTGAGTGAAGCCGGTGCTGACTATGAGAATAGTTTGCTTGCTGCGTCACTGCTGTTTTGAGCATCTCAATGGCATTCCTAGCCTCAACCTGAGCCGGACCATCTCCTTCAATCGGGATTGCTGCCAAGTTATGTGTCGCCGCTACTACATTGTCCATCGGGTTGGAATAGTGTCCAATTGGGGTCTGGAATCGGCGAGGCGGTAACTGCTGCTGTGGAACTGGCGTCTGATGCTGAACCATCTCCCTCCACTGAGCCGGTTGCCGCGGCGGCGGCCCTCCTGGGGACATAACACCAGCCCCCGGGTTTACCGGAGCCTGTGGATCATTCGGTGTAGTAAACAGCTGAGTTGGCTCAATCTGGGCCGGAAGCCGGCTTTGATGCCGTCTCCGGTGGACGAACTCTGAATCAGTCTGCCGACGGCTTAGATAGAGGGCTTCCTCCTCCAAGCGCTATGTATCCTCGACAAGCCGGGCTTGTGTTTCCGCCATGTGGGTATTTTCTGCATTGACGTCCTCTTGGATCTTGGTCAATTGCTCGCGACACTTTGTGATCTCTGCATTGCGTGTGGCAGCGTTTTCTGTAGTCACCGGCTCAGCCAGTAGAGTCACCAGAGTACTCATCATCTCCGCGAGCGCCTGTGCCCCGTTCCTTTGTGAGCCGCCGTGCCGGCTCCGCCTGAGCCGGCAATGGTGAGATTCTGCCCTGTCGCCGGATCTACCGGGTCACGAAGGGGATCTTGTCTGCCTGCCATGTAAACCGCAGCAAATCGAGGCGGCTCGAGGGCTTCGGGAAAAACTTCATCAATACATCCACCGAGCCTTCCATCATACAGCGAACGGATCGACTTAGTTTCCCCCATCGATGACTCACCATCAGATTGCACGAGCGTCTCATCTCCAAATAGCGAATTTTCTGATAAAGCCACCCCTTGGGTGAAACCCAGGAAGGCGTGCGTCCGGCCGGCTCTGGGTGGGCCGGGTCTTGCTTTGCAGGGACTGGCGCGGTGGGCCGACTCGGTGTTGGGAACGGCGTCCAACCCGGCGGCCGACTCGCCGATGACGCCGATGAAGACATGGATCTTGCCGAAGGGGACCCGGTACCCGTACTCAATTGAGTTGGCCTCGGGGCCCTAGCTCGAGTCGTCGATGTAGAGCTTTCCGCGGCGGCTCTTCGTCATCCGGCCGATCGCGTACTTCCCGAACTGTAGGATCGAAAGTATGTCTAGAGGAGGGGTGATTAGACTACTTGACCAAATAAAACCTAACCTTTTCCCAATTTTAGTTGTAGGCAGATTTTAGCAACAATACAAGTCAAGCATCACCCTACACATGCAATTCTAAGAGTATAGCAGCGGAAAGTAAACAATTGCATATGTAAGTAAAGGAGGGGATCGGAGATTTCAAACGCAATGAAGACACGGTGGTTTTTGGCGTGGTTCCGATAGGTGGTGCTATCGTACGTCCACGTTGATGGAGACTTCAACCCACGAAGGGTAACGGTTGCGCGAGTCCACAGAGGGCTCCACCCACGAAGGGTCCACGAAGAAGCAACCTTGTCTATTCCACCATGGCTTACATCCACAAAGGACTAGCCTCACTCGGGGTAGATCTTCACGAAGTAGGCGACCTCCTTGCCCTTACAAACTCCTTGGTTCAACTCCACATCATGTCGGAGGCTCCCAAGTGACACCTAACCAATCTAGGAGACACCACTCTCCAAAAGGTAATAAACGGTGTGTTGTTGATGAACTCCTTGCTCTTGTGCTTCAAATGATAGTCTTCCCAGCACTCAAACAACTCCTCACAGATTTGGCTATGGTGGAAGAAGGATTTGAGTGGAAAGCAACTTGGGAAAGGCTAGAAATCAAGATTCAAATGGTAGGAATGGAATAGCTTGATCTAAACACATGAGTAGGTGGTTCTCTCTCAGAAAATGTATGGTGGAAGTGTAGGCACGTTCTGATGGCTCTCCTTACTGAGAAGGAAGTGGTGGAGGGGTATATATAGCCTCCACACAAAATCCAACCGTTACACACTTTTGACCCAACTCGGTGGCACCGAAACCATAATCTCGGTAGCACTAAACTGTGTAAAAGATATGAACTTTAGGAATCTCGGTGGGACCGATACGAACAACTCGGATGGACCGAAGTGCAATGGCTAGGGCAAACCTCATCTCGGTGGCACCGATTGCATCAACTCGGTAGGACCGAAGTGAAGCAATAAGGCAACAGAGAGTTGGCAAGCCATCTCGGTGAGACCGATTTGCAAAACTCGGTGAGACCGAAGTAGGTGCAAATGATCACAGAGAGTTGGCAAGGCCATCTCGGTGGGACCGAGATCCATTTTGGTGGATCCGATTTGTTAGGGTTTTGGCAGTGGCTAAGTCTCGGTGAACTCGGTGGCTCCGGATAGGAAATTTCGGTGGGGCCGAGTTGGAATGTGGGTTTTGGACATCTTTGGGTAGAGAGAGTGGTTGAGGGTTTAGGAGTACTATCACAAAGCACTTGAGCAAAAAGACCATTGAGCAACACATCATCCCCTTTTAATAGTATTGGCTTTCCTATGGACTCAATGTGATCTTGGATCACTAAACCAAAAATGTAGAGTCTTGATCTTTTGCCAATCCTTGTCCTTAGCATTTTGAGGGGTCCACGTCTCTAGTCCATGCCATGCCAATCATTGAACGTCCTGAAATCTTTAACTTGAATGGACATTAGTTCAATGAGATATATCTTGTTATGAATTACCAAAACCACCAAGGGAGCAAATGTGCTTTCAATCTCCCCCTTTTTCGTAATTGATGACAACATATAGATCAAAGCTTCGACAATTGATTAAAAGAATGGAATACGTCGCCGCTTTGAGAAGTATGTGATAAGCAAGGGCTCCCCCTAAATTTGTGCATTATTAAAAATTTGTGTTTGAATGCAAATGCACAATCGATTAGGCTCATGGGTCACTCTTCCATGTCACATACAACTTGGTGAAGCGCGCAGAATGATATGAGAGGAATAGAAAGCACGCATCACCAACACAAGTAAGTGATCATACAAGATAATGATAGAGATAAACATAGATCATCACAATAAGCATAGTATGACCAATCACAAGCAGTAGCTCACAATCATAACAAAGCATAGTATCAAGCACACACATAGAAACAGAGTACCAACAAGCAAATTGTAGCAAAAGAACTCGAGAGAAATAAAACAACGAGCAAAACAAGAGCACTCTCTCTCGAAGCCTATGATCTATACAAATTCTCCCCCTTTGGCAACAAGTACCAAAAAGATGGAATAGGTATAGGACTAATCGGCACTCTAAGCACGGTCCTCCGAAGCTCCTGAAGGCGATCTCCTGCTGGCAGCTCCGGTGTGCGTAGATGGCGTTGAGAGAAGAGCGTCTGTGAAGGCTTCTGCAGAAGTTTGCTGGGCTGGTGGAGTGGATACCGACGGTGGCACTGTGGCAGCAGCAGCAGGTGCAGAGACTGTGGTCCTCGGATCCACAACTGGCACTGCAGCAGATCTGGCTGCCCTAGGCACTGTCTGAAAACGCTCTGTGGTAGGTCTGTCATCTCCACTGTCATCTGACGGGGCTGTCTTGACAGCATCAACATCACTCTGCAGCTGCTCCACGGTAGTCTGGATCTCTGTGACCTTGACATCTAGATCATGAAATTTTGTCTCTATTATCCGCTCTAAGCTTGCCTGGTGCTGGGTGAGGTTGGCCAGACTTCGCTTAATCCTCAGGGTGGCTTCAAGCAGATAAGTCATTTGGTCAGACTTAGACTTAAGATTTGCAATTGGAGCATTGGGAGCTGTTGCCTCCTGGGCTGCTTTTGCTTCTTTGGCTTTGCGGATCTTCTCCTGAGCTTGTGCAGAAGTGGGATGCGAAGGATCCATCACAATCACATTGTCCTCAAACTCTGGACGCAAAGGCAAATGCTCTCGATCAAGAAGGTATGTGATGGAAATATGCCCTAGAGGCAATAATAAAGTTATTATTATTTTATATTTCCTTGTTCAGGATAAAGGTTTATTATTCATGCTAGAATTGTATTGACCGGAAACTTAAATACATGTGTGAATACATAAACAAATACCGTGTCCCTAGTGAGCCTCTACTAGACTAGCTCGTTGATCAAAGATGGTTAAAGTTTCCTAACCACAGACATGAGTTGTCATTTGATAACGGGATCACATCATTAGGAGAATGATGTGATGGACAAGACCCATCTGTTAGCTTAGCATATGATCGTTCTGTTTATTGCTACTGCTTTCTTGAATGTCAAATACATGTTCCTCCGACCATGAGATCATGCAACTTCCGGATACCGAAGGAATACCTTGTGTGCTATCAAACGTCACAACGTAACTGGGTGATCATAAAGATGCTCTACAGGTATCTCCGAAGGTGTCTGTTGAGTTGGCATGGATCGAGACTGGGATTTGTCACTCCGTGTTTCGGAGAGGTATCTCTGGGCCCTCTCGGTAATGCACATCATAAGAAGCTTGCAAGCAAAGTGACTAAGGAGTTAGTTACGGGATGATGTATTACGGAACGAGTAAAGAGACTTGCCGGTAACGAGATTGAACTAGGTATGGAGATACCGACGATCGAATCTCGGGCAAGCAACATACCGACGGACAAAGGGAATTACGTATGTTGTCATTGCGGTTCGACCGATAAGATCTTCGTGGAATATGTAGGAACCAATATGGGCATCCAGGTTCCGCTATTGATTATTGACCGGAGAGGCGTCTCGGTCATGTCTACATCATTCCCGAACCTGTAGGGTTCGAAACGTTCGTTGACGATATAGTGTTATATGAGTTATGTGAATTGGTAACCGAATGTTGTTCGGAGTCCCAGATGAGATCCTGGACGTCACGAGGAGTCTCGGAATGGTCGAGAGGTAAAGATTTATATATGGGAAGTCATATTTTGGGTTCCGGAAAAAGGTGCAGTTTTTTCGGTATTGTACCGGGAAGCTTCCAGAAGGTTCCGGAGGATTCCGGAGGGGTCCGGAAGTCCACAAGTGGGTCCACCACGTCCCAAGGGCTGGCATGGGCTAAGGGGAGGCGCCCTGGCCTTATTGGGCCAGGCGCACCAAGTCCTCAAAAGCCCACGCAGCTAGGGAAGGAAAAAAGGAGAGTCCTAGTAGGAATAGGATTGGACTTTGGAGTCCAAGTCCACGTGTGTACTATTCACGGGGTACTGTTCACGTGGTACTATTCATGTGGTACTATTCATGTGGCACTATTCCTTCTACTCCAAGCCCCTACACATATATAAATAGAGGAGAGGGGGCGCCCCAAACAAGCCACAACATTGTCTTAGCCGTGTGCGGCGCCCCCCTCCACAGTTCCGTCCCTCGGTCATATTTTCGCAGTGCTTGGGCGAAGCCCTGCGGAGATAGCATCACCATCACCGTCACCACGCCGTCGTGCTGCCGGAACTCATCCACTGCCTCGCCGTCTTGCTGGATCAAGAAGTCGAGGACGTCACTGAGCTGAACGTGTGCTGAACGCGGAGGTGCCGTACGTTCGGTACTCGGTCGGTTGGATCGTAAAGTTGTTCGACGACATCAACCGCGTTGTTCTAATGCTTCCGCTTACGGTCTATGAGGGTACGTAGACACACTCCCCCTCTCGTAGCTATGCATCTCCATGGATAGATCTTGCGTGTGCGTAGAAATTTTTTGTTTTCCATGCAACGTTCCCCAACAGTATGTGCTGGTTCCAACCTTAGAGTTTATCAACATCTGAATATGTGGAGCATATCCGCACGATCTCTTCTGATCAGCTGTAGTCCTCTTGATAGTTTCCACTATCAGGCTCATCACCTTTAATTTCTGAGGAGTATCAAACAGATGCAGCAAATTGATGGAGTGGCCATGAATCATTTTGTCATCTCCTGACTTGAGTAACAAGGTGTACCGCAAGATGGTGTTCATGGTGGCCAGTCCTGGGAGCAGATGCTTCACTGATCCAAGCTTATGAGTCTCAATGTCCTTCTAAGGAATTGCAGTGTACATGTTGGACATGGAGTTGTGATCCATCTTGAGCTTAGCATAGATATCAATGTCATCCTCCTCTTCCTTGGGAGCACCAAGAAGACTTGCCCACTCAGAGATGGTTGACTGGTACCTAATACCCTCAGTCATCCACACAATTCGGCCATCTGGATAGAAGTGAGTAGTAGAGTAGAATTGCATGACCATTTCATCATTCCACTTGGTCAGCTTCTGTCCGACAAAGTCATCAACACCTGCAATCCTGAAGCTCTCATGGACATGGGGGAAATAATCTTCATTCTCATCGATGTATTCCCAATCCACCCATCTCATGTCGCTAACAATGGGCTTCTTGTCAAGCAATACCGTCTCATAGAAATCTTGTTGTTCACGAGTGTGAAAGCGATAGTCACACGCTGTTTTCCTCCTTGTAGCATAAGGATCTGACTGTCTCCACTGACGCAGTCCTTTATCTTTCCTCAGCATCATGTTCTCCGCAACTGGGTGTGCATCATCATGGTCTGGTATCTTTGGCTTCAATTTCCTGAGCACTAGCGGCTCTTCGTCAACATTTGCCTCAGGCACTGGGGCCTTGTTCTTCTCAGCAGCTGATATGTTCCTGGTGGATCTCTTTGGTGCTGACACCTTTGGCTTGGACTTGGGGGCAGCAGTCTTGATTGCATCAGACATAAGCTTTTGAGATTTGGCTAGAGGTGCATCAGCAGTAGGTTCCTCCTCCTCCTCATCAGTCCTCATGGAGGGCCTTCCAAGCACTTGAGCTGTAGTCTTCCTAGCTCTCTTCTTCTTTCCACCTGCAGCTGGTTCAGAGTCACTTGGCTCTTCAAGAGTGAATTGCATAGTCTGCTTTGGAACTTTCCTCACAGCAGTCCTCTCTTTGGCAGTTGATGGTTTGGTGTTGTACTCCTTAGCAAGCACGACTCTCTTTTTCTTGATTGCTGCTTCACTAGCAACAAAATCTTCATCCTCACTGTCTGAGGTTTTCTTCTTCCTTGTTCTAGTGGCTGCCTTAGGAAGATCTGGAGAGCTCCTCTCTCCCTCATAGAAACTCTCAGCAGGGCTTGACCCTTCACTTAGTTCTGCATGCTGCTCGGACCTGTTCTGGTTGTCGCTGGAATCTGACATCTTGTTGAGTTGACCCTGTGAATAGATGGGTATGGGCAGAGTAGATGAGTCATCACAAAAAGCAGAGGTTTTTCATAAAATTTGAGCTCAACTCTTAGTTTCAAGTTTTCACAGGATGCATTTCGGATGGACCGAGTTGATCATCTCGGTAACACCGAAGCACTCTACAGAAACCTTACACGCCATTCCGGTCAGACCGAGATGGGTTTCGGTGGCTCCGAGATGCTAGGGTTTCACTCAGACTTTACTTTCGGCCTCACCGATACGTACAACTCGGTGGCACTGAGACGTACTAGTGCTATGGCCAGAGGCCAAATCGGTAGGACCGAAAATATTGAATCGGTCGGTCCGAGACGCATTCGGCGGAAACTTAAACCTAAAAATTTTACTCGCATCTAATCTACGGAGTTTGCAGTGTAACAGGAGTTCTCAATCCGTGGCATGAATTCAGGCAGTCCAATCATGCATTGAATCGGAAATGGGAGCACGAGAGGGATCGAATCTCACCCTAACTCGGTGGAGACTCTCTACGGCAGCAACGGCGGTGAAGATTGCCGTTGACGGCGTGTAACACCCCAAAAATCGGGTTATCGATTTTTGTGCTGTTATTCCTTCCTAGCTTTCCTCTCCCGAATTTTTCCTCTGGAATCTGGTGAGTGACCAGGTGAATCCAGACAACCCTCAGCCTCTCCCTGCCTTTCCCATGCTCTTGTGCCAGCCAAGCTTTCATCAGTAAACCCCGAATCTCATTCAAACCCTAGTTCCAAAATTTCGGAACTGGAAATCCTGCCTTTGTGTTTACAAAGGAGCCATCATTTTCCTTGCTCTGTTGATCCTCCCAAAATTTCCAGAGATCATCCCTCACTCATAAACCCTAGATGTGCAAAAATATTGCTAAGTCATATGCAATATTTCGCATCTATAATTAATTCCTCTTTCTGCCTTTCTGAGGAATTAAATCCAGAAAAATATCTATCCAGCTCCAAAGTTCATGAAAACTTGTGGAGATATTCTTTGTGATCATATTGAGCTCTCGCAAAAATATTGGTCATAATTAAATAAAGGAAATTGCCTTTTCCTATTTAAAGCCAATATTTCAATTTGGGGCCTTTCCAAAGGAACTACCATTTTGGTAGTTAGGAAAAATCCCAAATAAATTGTGGAGCTCATCCTACCCATATATTCACCATTTCCATCAAAATCTCAAGTTCCACCAATTAAATTTCGAGCACAACATCCATTTGCAAATTCTGTCCAGATTTCCAGTTTGCAAAGGAAGTGCTTGTTCCCTTGATCTTTTTGGGCTGATATTTTTCATGGTGGTTAACAAGGATAAATCACCTCTGGATACCAAAAACCAGCCCATTTCATTTAGCCAATCTTCTTCAGTAAATTATCTAAGTTTCTGTTCAGATTGCATCTCTGTGAAGGAAGTACCCCCATGGATGATCAATTTGAGCTGAAAATTTCCCAGATATCTCTTATGACCAAATCATCACTCTCCACCACAAATCAGCTAATTTCATCTAGCCATTTGACCCCTACTTCCTCATTTGCATTTCTGGTCAGATTGGTGCTTTGTGAAGGAAGTACCAGATAACCTTGTCCATTTGAGCTGAATTTTTGTCAGCATGGCCACCTTGGTAGATGATTGACCCATGCCAAGAGGAGCAAGGAGTTGTCCATGTCATCAATCAAACACCTTGCTGTTCATCAGCAGTTGACCATCGTGCAGTCACATCAGAGCTCCCTGTTCCTGTTTGTTGGATCAAATCATCTACCTGAGGGGGGGTGAACCTCGCGGACATGGTTTGATAGCCAGGCATGCGTGGCAAGGCCATAGCCGCATGGTGACCACGACAATTGCAGGCACAGCCGAAGCTCTGCACTGCGTCGTCGCGTCCCTCCCATGTTCCTCTCGCCGTCGCCTTCTGCCGACGTCTGCGACGACGTACGGCACCCCATCCACCTCCCAGCTACTCCTGGAGCCTAGCTCGTGGCCGTTCTTGCCGACATCGGGGCACTGTTGGGACACGGCCGCGGCACCGCGTGTCCCGAGCCTTCTGGTTGCCGGCCACAGCTCGTCCGGGAGCGCCGACGACCTCCCCGCCGCACACGTACCTCGCCTGGAAGCCTCTCCCCTCGTCCCCTAGCTCGCGGATGCTTCTGCCGAAGTCGAGAACGTCGCCACCTCGCCGTGCGTCTCGGAGCTTCGGCTACCGTCGCGAGACCCCTCCCCTCGCCTATTTAAGGCGTGCCCCGAGCCCCTCCTCTGCATCAGCAACTCCCCAGCCCTCCCCCTCGAGCTCCTCGAGCTCTCTCCCTCGCCATGGCCATAGTTCTGTCGCTGCCCATCCCCTCGAGCTAACCCAGCCTAGGCCCTTCCCCTCCTCTCTATTCCCCGCCCTGGCCTCCCCAGTGCCCGCCTACGCCGCCGCCCCCTCCAATTTTGGCCGGAGGAGCTCGCCGTGCCCGCATCCGACCATGGCAGTGGCGGCAGCCCGCCTCGAGCTGCTGCGGCCTCGGTCGTCTTCCACGGCCACGAACTGCTCCCGCGGGTGCGGCGGAGCCCTGCAGCCGTTTCTCGCCCGCCGGCAGGCGCGGCCGCGCAGGGAGTCGCCGGCGACGAGCACGGCCCGAGCAGCCACGGCCTTCCTTTGTTCTGCGTCGGGAGCTAGCAGAAGACAGGGGAGAGAGAGAAGGAGATAAGGCAGGGCCCGCTCGTCAGTGAGAGTGTGAGAAGTCAACCCGGGCCCGCTGTCAGGTTAAGTGGAGGTGGATTTTGAGAAAAGCGCTTTCGAGTCGGCAAAGAGTATTTCCCCGCGGCCTCGAAGGGTAATACGTGTTCGCTGCAGCAGAAGCGTAATCACAGAAGACGCTTTCAAATTCCAGCCGGCGGCCGAAGTGGTTACTTTGCGAACGTTCATTCGTTAAGGGCCGAAATGCACAGTTTTCTGTCCGTTTCTCGGCTTAACGAACGAACGGCCGTTTCTTCGCGACCGTAACTCCGATCGAGGTAAAACCAACGCCCACATCTTCAGTTCGTCGAGCCCGTTCCGATGGCATCATTTTCATAATGTTTTCACACTGTGAAAATGACCATTTTGCCCTTGCCCTTTACCAGCCCCCTTCGAGAGGGAAACGTTCCCGGCAAATCTTTCCGTGAGCTCATCGCACTTCCTCCCGGTGTATTCCTCTACCCCAAGGCAAGCCAACCTCTTATCATGAGCTCCGGACTTGCGTGATGACTTTGCTTGCACCATGTGTGTGTTGCAGTATATTTTTCGGATCATCTGTTAGTTTGCACTGCCATAGCCCTGTTCTTTCATCTGTGCCTGAGGCTTGTATTATCTACCATGTGATATCATGAATTGCTGTCATGTTATATTTTCCCATGCTGGTAGCAATATTTTAATACCGTTATCATGCTAGTGCTATGATTTGATCTCATGCCATGATTGTCAATACCGTTATGATTTTGCTATGTTGTTGTTAAGTATTGTTCTTGCTCATAAATGTTGATGTTATAATGAGATGATGGAAATATTAAATTGAACTTGTGAACTAAACTTAGTTGGTTGATCAAGAGCCACCTACCCGGACTTTTTCGTGCAGCCACATTTGGCGGTATGGGACGGCCTTGACTTGGTCTGGCTTTGTGCTCTTTTATCGGTACCACCAAACTAGGGACGGTTATGCGCGCGTGCTACCCTGATCAGGTAGGCGGCGATAACCCTGTGAACCCAGTTGTTTGTTTAGCCCGGGAGTCCCCGTTTGGGACAGTTTAGTTTGGCCACGACGGTGGCAGGTGTCACGGGGTGACACAGGGGCCACCCAGGACATGACCCTGGGAGGGTATGATTGTCGGTGGTACAATAGAGGAGTCACGGGTCAGGCAGGTTTCGTTGGAGCACCACCGGTCCACCCGAATGGGATCATGAGGCTAGGTACTCCATAGTGTGGGTAAAGTGCGCAACCTCTGCAGAGTGTAAAACCTATTCGAATAGCCGCGTCCACGGTATTGGACAGTCCGTTTAGGCCTCTCTAGGATGGTCAACCGTAATAATAATAATGATGGAAGAACTTGTCTTATGTTTGGAAGTGCTCAGTGGATTATGAGCATTCCGAGGGTTGTGCGACAACCCAGACGAGAGTAAGTTGGCACTTGGTACAGTAAGCAACTCAAGCACTTAATCTGTTAATTGCCATGCTATGCCATGTTATGTAATTGTTATGCCTGATCCATGTTATGCCATGCTTGCCCCATGATTTTCCAGTTAATTCTATGCCATGTTTAGAGTAGATTCTTCCATGAGCATAGGGCTTGCTTTGTTATCTGCTTGTTTGGATGCTATGTATTTGGTTGTCTTGCGAGTACATTCAAAGTACTCACTTGGCCTTGCACGTGGCCAGTTGCAGGAGAAAATCCGTCGTGCTAGACCGTAACCCAGCCAGTCATGTGCGTTGTGGAGCCCAGCCAGAGACGTCGTTGCCGCTGAACCAAGACCTCCGCTGCCATTTAGTTAGCCTTGGAGTCATGTGATATTGTTGTAATCAACAATGTTGTAAAACTCCATTTCCTATAATAAAGCCATTTTTGTGCCTGGAATTGCTGTATCATGTCTCAGGCGCGCGCCAGGTCTTATCTAGGGACTGGCGTGCGTTGGCCCTCTATCGGGGTGCCACAAGACGTGGTATCAGAACCAGGCTGGCTGTAGGTTACCCTAGCCTCAGACCACCCCTATTTTCAACCGGTAGTGAGCCCAATAGAGTTGACCCATCTCTGGCATCTGACACGGCCACTGTTGATCAACAGTCGGCGCAGTCGGAATTGACGTGTCCCTACCCTGCTGTCCGCCCACCCAGCCATACCCTGGATTGGACCGCGACCCTACCCAGTTGCCGGCCGTGCCAGCGTATCCTTTACCCGGCACGAGAAGGATCCGCGCCATGCTGGTATGTCCTAGCCTGGTTGCCTATTTAAAACCCCTCCCACTTGCGAGTCGCAACCCTCTCCAAGCCAGATCCCCGCTAGAGAACCCAGGCCAGTATCTCCAAACCAGCAGCCATGGCTAGTTCTTCCAGAGCACCCACCTTCCATAGCCAAACTTTGGCTAATGGTTATGCCGGCTTTCCGCCCATCCTTTCGAGTGTGCTCACCCAAGCCCTTGGCTGTAGTGCTAGCCCGGTGTATCAGGTGTTCCAATCGAAACCCGTCCCTCACCTTTGCCGATTCTATGTGAATGCGCATATCTGCCCAAGTCCAGCGGAGGATGGGAAACCCTTGACTTTTCAGGGCAAACCCATGCCAACCCCCGCGTTGGCTATCCAGACAGCTGCGGCGGAAGCCATCGCATGTCTTTGTTTCCAGTTCTCGCAAGTAGCGGAGATGCGGGGGTTTCGCTACTTTCCCTCTGCATCCAACACATGATGCGTATTCTTCAGCACAGTCGAAGATGCCGACTTGGCAATGGCTCGCCTAGTTCAGTTCATTGCTGCCCAGGGACTGCTGATCTCCGGCATCCTCGGAGAGTTTAAAGCCATTGACCAAAACACCACTCGGGTTGTTACGGAAGCATACCGTGAGGCCCGTCAAGCTGCATCCCAAGCCACCAGTTCCATGTTGCCAAACCCAGTGCCACCTTCGCAGCTAGTGCCATCTTCGCAGCTCATGAACCCGTGGAACTCTGGCAACGTCCACCCAAATTCTATTCGAGGAGCTATTCGGCGTCTTCGTCGTCGGGAGGTGTTTCGTCAAGTTCCAGCCGTAGCTCCAGCAGTTGAGCCCCAACCTATAGAGGTGTCTGACGATGAAGACGGAAGTTGGCTCAGCCTACGTCCCCCAGGAGAGCCCCAGCAAGAGTAGAACCCTGTAGTTCGGAGTGAGTAGTTGTTGTCAGCTGCCTAGTGAGGTTGCGTGTTGTTGTATGCTTGTACGGCTTGTGTGCTGTTGTAATGTTATGTATGTCTGCTTGCTCTGTGTGCTTGGTTCATCTGTCTCTCTGCTAAGCAGAAATGTTTAGCAGCACTGGCAGTGGACTCTTAACAAGATTTTAGTCAGTAGAGCACTTACACCTAATAACATCGGACTCGCCTGGAGTCCTTAATGAAATACGGGCTGGTGTAGGTGTATGTATACCAGGAGTACATACACCCACTAGCATTAAAACGCCCTAGAGTAATCCGTTGGATGTGTTCTTTTCCTTTGCATGTATGTTGCTCCTATATGCATTTGCCTGCATGTGTGTCGTGTGAGCAATGTTGGCACGCCAAGTTCATCCTCCTGAGTACAGTCGTAGCAGTACTCGGGTGGTATGCAAAGTCGCATACCCATACCCATCTGCTCTTACTTCGCTTGCCAGTTTTCTGAACCCAGCATTCTGGAGAGCCAGTTCTCCCCAATAATTTCCCTAGTCCCTAAATCTTTTTCCAAGAGCTCAGCTGCAATCTCGGAGAAATTCTGAGAAATCTTATTGCAGCATAAACCGTTACAACCTCTCCAGTCCAAGATCTAAACCCCGATTTTCCCCCAACACCCACTCAGTGTGGATGTTGTTTGACTAGGAGCTACCAACAGCGTGATCCCTGCCTTGGTAGAGCTCCGCTGACCACACTGCGCTAGCCCCAGACCCAGCGGCGCCTCTGTCACTGTCCAGAGTGGCGCTGGACAGGCCGCCACCTCGTCCTACTGCAACCCGCGCGCTTGTTCCACCCGCCTGAGACGGCGAAGGAACCAGCATGGATGTTCGCCAACCACTCTGCCCGCATCGCCCTCGTCTCGACCCGCCGCGTCAGGACCCTCGTCATCACGAGCCCGCTCTAGCTGGATGAGCTGCAGCAGCAAGAGCGATGAACCGATCAGCATAGCTAGTAGCGCAGTAAGGAGCCACCGTAGCCCCACCAGGATCACCGCATGGCCGAAGGACCTCGGCTTGAGCTCGTCCAAACCGAAGAGATGGAAGAGAGGCATGGTGGGTGTTGGACCGAGCCACGTTGCCGTCGTCTTTTATAACCCAAGTCCGGTGTACGGTGAGCGAGGTCCAGGAGAACCGCGCGTCGCTCGATCACCGGCGTCCAGGAGGCGAATCCGCGAGCAGTGCCGACCGGTGCTGGCCCGCGACATGAGTGCTCTCTGCGTCGGCCTCGTGCACGCCGCGCACTATCGTCGTAGGGTGCTTTGTGCCCTAGGAGCTAGATGCTCGTGCAGTGCCTGGCCGCACGCGGAACAACGCGGGAGCAAGAGAGAGCCGGTGGCGAGAGAGGCCACAGCTCAATTGTGGTGCCCCTAGCATTTTTGGAAAAAGGAATTTTTTGCTTTTTTCTAAAAGTGTGAGGGCCACGAGAGCCACCCAGCGACCCCTACCCGTGGATTAGATCCCGCGATATCCGTATCTCGATCTGGGTGTACAAATTTTCGGTACTCTTAACTCGGTTGATTTCAACCGCAGGGTTAACACCCAACCCAGAGGTTATTTTTCAGGAGGTGTAGTATTTCTTTTGAGCTAACCCTAGGAATCTCGAGGACGAGATTCTCTTAAGGGGGGAAGGTTTGTAACACCCAAAAAATCGGGTTATCGATTTTTGTGCTGTTATTCCTTCCTAGCTTTCCTCTCCCGAATGTTTCCTCTGGAATCTGGTGAGTGACCAGGTGAATCCAGACAATCCTCAGCCTCTCCCTGCCTTTCCCATGCTCTTGTGCCAGCCAAGCTTTCATGAGTAAACCCCGAATCTCATTCAAACCCTAGTTCCAAAATTTCGGAACTGGAAATCCTGCCTTTGTGTTTACAAAGGAGCCATCATTTTCCTTGCTCTGTTGATCCTCCCAAAATTTCCAGAGATCATCCCTCACTCATAAACCCTAGATGTGCAAAAATATTGCTAAGTCATATGCAATATTTCGCATCTATAATTAATTCCTCTTTCTGCCTTTCTGAGGAATTAAATCCAGAAAAATATCTATCCAGCTCCAAAGTTCATGAAAACTTGTGGAGATATTCTTTGTGATCATATTGAGCTCTCACAAAAATATTGGCCATAATTAAATAAAGGAAATTGCCTTTTCCTATTTAAAGCCAATATTTCAATTTGGGGCCTTTCCAAAGGAACTACCATTTTGGTAGTTAGGAAAAATCCCAAATAAATTGTGGAGCTCATCCTACCCATATATTCACCATTTCCATCAAAATCTCAATTTCCACCAATTAAATTTCGAGCACAACATCCATTTGCAAATTCTGTCCAGATTTCCAGTTTGCAAAGGAAGTGCTTGTTCCCTTGATCTTTTTGGGCTGATATTTTTCATGGTGGTTAACAAGGATAAATCACCTCTGGATACCAAAAACTAGCCCATTTCATCTAGCCAATCTTCTTCAGTAAATTATCTAAGTTTCTGTTCAGATTGCATCTCTGTGAAGGAAGTACCCCCATGGATGATCAATTTGAGCTGAAACTTTCCCAGATATCTCTTATGACCAAATCATCACTCTCCACCACAAATCAGCTAATTTCATCTAGCCATTTGACCCCTACTTCCTCATTTGCATTTCTGGTCAGATTGGTGCTTTGTGAAGGAAGTACCAGATAACCTTGTGCATTTGAGCTGAATTTTTGTCAGCATGGCCACCTTGGTAGATGATTGACCCATGCCAAGAGGAGCAAGGAGTTGTCCATGTCATCAATCAAACACCTTGCTGTTCATCAGCAGTTGACCATTGTGCAGACACATCAGAGCTCCCTGTTCCTGTTTGTTGGATCAAATCATCTACCTGAGGGGGGGTGAACCTCCCGGACATGGTTTGATAGCCAGGCATGCGTGGCAAGGCCATAGCCGCATGGTGACCACGACAATTGCAGGCACAACCGAAGCTCTGCACTGCGTCGTCGCGTCCCTCCCCTGTTCCTCTCGCCGTCGCCTTCTACCGACGTCTGCGACGACGTACGGCACCCCATCCACCTCCCAGCTACTCCTGGAGCCTAGCTCGTGGCCGTTCTTGCCGACATCGGGGCACTGTTGGGACACGGCCGCGGCACCGCGTGTCCCGAGCCTTCTGGTTGCCGGCCACAGCTCGTTCGGGAGCGCCGACGACCTCCCCGCCGCACACGTACCTCGCCTAGAAGCCTCTCCCCTCGTCCCCTAGCTCGCGGATGCTTCTGCCGAAGTCGAGAACGTCGCCACCTCGCCGTGCGTCTTGGAGCTTCGGCTACCGTCGCGAGACCCCTCCCCTCGCCCATTTAAGGCGTGCCCTGAGCCCCTCCTCTGCATCAGCAACTCCCCAGCCCTCCCCCTCGAGCTCCTCGAGCTCTCTCCCTCGCCATGGCCGTAGTTCTGTCGCCGCCCATCCCCTCGAGCTAACCCAGCCTAGGCCCTTCCCCTCCTCTCTATTCCCCGCCCTGGCCTCCCCAGCGCCCGCCTACGCCGCCGCCCCCTCCAATTTTGGCCGGAGGAGCTCGCCGTGCCCGCATCCGACCATGGCAGTGGCAGCAGCCCGCCTCGAGCTGCTGCGGCCTCGGTCGTCTTCCACGGCCACGAACTGCTCCCGCGGGTGCGGCGGAGCCCTGCGACGATCATGGCCCGAGCAGCAACGGCCTTCCTCTGTTCTATGTCGGGAGCTAGCAGAAGACAGGGGAGAGAGAGAGAAGGAGATAAGGTGGGGCCCGCTCATCAGTGAGAGAGGGAGAAGTCAACCCGGGCCCGCTGTCAGGTTAAGTGGAGGCGGATTTTGAGAAAGGCGCTTTCGAGTCGGCAAAGCGTATTTCCCCGCGGCCTCGAAGGGAAATACGTGTTCGCTGCAGCAGAAGCGTAATCTCAGAAGACGCTTTCAATTTCTAGCCGGCGGCCGAAGTGGTTACTTTGCAAACGTTCATTCGTTAAGGGCCGAAATGCACAGTTTTCTGTCCGTTTCTCGGCTTAACGAACGAACGGCCGTTTCTTCGCGACCGTAACTCTGAACGAATGACCATTTTGCCCTTGCCCTTTACCACCCCCCTTCGAGAGGGAAACGTTCCCGGCAAATCTTTCCGCGAGCTCATCGCACTTCCTCCCGGTGTATTCCTCTACCCCAAGGCAAGCCAACCACTTATCATGAGCTCCGGACTTGCGTGATGACTTTGCTTGCACCCTGTGTGTGTTGCAGTATATTTTTCGGATCATCTGTTAGTTTGCACTGCCATAGCCATGTTCTTTCATCTGTGCCTGATGCTTGTATTATCTACCATGTGATATCATGAATTGCTGTCATGTTATATTTTCCCATGCTGGTAGCAATATTTTAATACAGTTATCATGCTAGTGCTATGATTTCATCTCATGCCATGTTTGTCAATACCGTTATGATTTTGATATGCTGTTGTTAAGTATTGTTCTTGCTCATAAATGTTGATGTTATAATGAGATGATGGAAATATTAAATTGAACTTGTGAACTAAACTTATTTGGTTGATCAAGAGCCACCTACCCGGACTTTTCCGTGCAGCCACATTTGCCGGTATGGGACGGCCTTGACTTGGTCTGGCTTTGTGCTCTTTTATCGGTACCACCAAACTAGGGACGGTTATGCGCGCGTGCTACCCTGATTAGGTAGGCGGCGATAACCCTGTGAGCCCAGTTGTTTGTTTAGCCCGGGAGTCCCCGTTTGGGACAGTTTAGTTTGGCCACGACGGTGGCAGGTGTCACGGGGTGACACAGGGGCCACCCAGGACATGACCCTGGGAGGGTATGATTGTCGGTGGTACAATAGAGGAGTCACGGGACAGGCAGGTTTCGTTGGAGCACCACCGGTCCACCCGAATGGGATCACGAGGCCAGGTACTCCATAGTGTGGGTAAAGTGCGCAACCTCGGCAGAGTGTAAAACCTATTCGAATAGCCGCGTCCACGGTATTGGACAGTCCGTTTAGGCCTCTCTAGGATGGTCAACCGTAATAATAATAATGATGGAAGAACTTGTCTTATGTTCGGAAGTGCTCAGTGGATTATGAGCATTCCGAGGGTTGTGCGACAACCCAGATGAGAGTAAGTTGGCACTTGGTACAGTAAGTAACTCAAGCACTTAATCTGTTAATTGCCATGCTATGCCATGTTATGTAATTGTTATGCCTGATCCATGTTATGCCATGCTTGCCCCATGATTTTCCAGTTAATTCTATGCCATGTTTAGAGTAGATTCTTCCATGAGCATAGGGCTTGCTTTGTTATCTGCTTGTTTGGATGCTATGTATTTGGTTGTCTTGCGAGTACATTCAAAGTACTCACCTGGCCTTGCACGTGGCCAGTTGCAGGAGAAAATCCGTCGTGCTAGACCGTAACCCAGCCAGTCCTGTGCGTTGTGGAGCCCAGCCAGAGACGTCGTTGCCGCTGAACCAAGACCTCCGCTGCCATTTAGTTAGCCTTGGAGTCATGTAATATTGTTGTAATCAACAATGTTGTAAAACTCCATTTCCTATAATAAAGCCATTTTTGTGCCTGGAATTGCTGTATCATGTCTCAGGCGCGCGCCAGGTCTTATCCTTGGACTGGCGTGCATCGGCCCTCTATCGGGGTGCCACACGGCAACGGAATCCGGCGGTGAGGGCGCGCTGGAGACGATGGCGAAGTCCGAAGACGAGGGCGACGGCAGCAACGGGGTGCGGGAACAAGTGGGGTCGAGAAATTTCAACCGTTCGGTCCGCGCGATATATATACCCGTACGCTGTCAGTGGCGCCGAGTTGAACAACTCGGTGGCACCGATATGTGTAACTGCACGCAGGTCAGCACATCGGTGGCTCCAAAACGGTTCAACTCGGTTGCACCGAGATGGAAAACCTAGATCAATCTAAGTGATTTCGGTTGGACCGAGTTTGAGTGAATTGGTTCGGTCGAAATCAGATAGAAGGTTTTGGAGGTTCAGCCCTTTCAGATCGGTGGCTCCAAGTGCTCCTCACCCGGAGGGTCCGAAAATGACTTGTTCAATTTTTGTGATGCAGCAAGAATATAATTTGAGACAAGGAAGCATAGATAGCTAGAGAAGGTACTTAGGCATTCTTGTACATCCACTTGGCCAGAAAAACCAAGACAATCAAAACAACAAATGGATGTCCTCGAATGATGAAAACATGCAAACCAACATGCTCACACAATAAGATAGCAAATGAAATATGTGTCAAACATGCACAACCAATTCTAGCATCTATCAAGCAATGGCGATGGCTAGGTCATCTATATATGAGTATATTGACTTAGGAGCCAAATGAGAACATTTGATCATAGGTCATACTCATCGTTTAAGCACAAGTGGGGTTGCCACTTTTACATAAAACATTGATGTGTTCACACCATTAGAGTTGCTTTAGCTCAATTGTTTAGAGCAAAGCTCCCCCTAGATGTGATATCCCCCCTAAGAGGGATGAACTAACCTTGGGTTTTGTCGATGATGACTTCATGTAGATGTTGAAGATGTGGATGCTCAATGTTGATGTAGACCATCAAGAGTTGGAAGCAATCCTTTGGAGTTTTGTGCTTTCAATACCTACATGGGTTAGTCCCACACAAGGAACATATAAGGATATCCATAGACATAGAGTGAAATACACATATGATGATGTCCATGAATGCATTGAATACCTTGTCCCTTGCCTTACCAACAAGAGGGTTTTTGACTCCATGAACTAGTGCAAAATGTGAAAGTTGGTTGCACAAGTTCTTGCCATAAAGTATATGAGTAAAGTTTGTTGGCGGAGTCGCCCTCAAGAACTCTCTAGTTCTTCTTCTTTTGGACCCACATCAACTTTATGGGAATCCTTGGAGTTGTAGTAGCACTTGATGAAGTAGAACTTGATGAAGTCTTGGGAACCCACTTGACCATGGCTTGAGGAGCTTCTTCAAATGAATCAATCTCTTCTTGAAGCTTGTCCTTGCCTTTTAGCTTGTGGTCTTGTGGTGGAAGATCTTCTTGAGCTTGTGTTCCCTTGAAGGAAGTAGGATCATACTTCTCTTGTTGAGGAACAAACTTCGTCTTGGGGTATTGATCTTATTCCCACTCAACTCCATTGGCATTGAACTTTCGTTCAAAACCAACACCTTGGTTCTTCCGGTGCCTTCCTTGCTTGCGTACAATTTCCTCAAATTGCTTACTCCCGGCAAGGCTATTGTAGACACCTTTTTCTATAATTCCTTTCAATAGCATATTTTCTAGCTCAAGTGTAACTTGGCTAAGAGAATCATTAGTGGAATCAATAGAACTACTAGAAGCAACAACATTGGATTTAGCATTGTTGTTGTTACTACTAGAGGTAGAACTCTTTTTACCTTTGTTGCTAGTTTGCTTAGGTTTAACTTGTGGCATAAAGGTAGACAAGAGTAAACGTTTGGCAAGATATGAAGAACTCTTCTTTCGAAGATCGTCATTGATAGCTTTAAGAAACTCATGCTCTTGCTCTAAATTTAGCTTCTCGAAGCGTAGCTTCTCATGAGTTCTTAGAAGTTCTCTATGATCCTCTTGAGTTGTTTCTTGAGCTAACTTAAGAGCATTTAGTTCTTTAGTTAGACGCTCAATCTCCTTCATAGCATTGTCACTCGTTTCCTCTTGACTATCATGATTACTAGCATTTTCATTATAGCTCACATCACTAACCTTATCAACAAGTCATCATCACCAAGCAAATCATCTTCATCACTATTGAAATCAAGATACTCGGGGTGTGATACCTTGGGGCCTTTTGCCATGAAGCATCTTCCAATTCCTTCATTTGGTGAGTCAAATAGATCATAGGAGTTGGATGACACAAGTGCAAGTCCGGCAACACCTTCATCTTGACTATAGTCGGAGTTGGAGTGATAACTTCTCTCGGAGTGGTTGTCGGAGTCAGAGCCGGAAACCCATTCACCAACATGAGCTTGATGTCTTCTTCTTGTGTAGCTCTTGGATGACTTGTCCTTCCTCTCTGAATCCTTACTTCTTCGAGAGTGTCTTCGTTCATAACGATCATCTCTACTCCTTCTCTCCTTATGAGGTGATTCATCTCTTCTATGTCTTCCTCTTGGTGATTCATCTCTTTTCTTGTAGGGAGCCGTACACTCATTGGAGTAGTGTCCGGGCTTTCCACAATTGTAGCAATTACGGTCACGACTTGATGATCTTCTCTCATAGTGTCTTGAGCTAGAGCTTCTTTCTTTTCCTTTGTTCTTGTAGAACTTGTTGAACCTTTTCACCATTAGGCTAATCTCTTCATTGGATACTAGCTTGTCACTTGGAGTTGTTGGAGCATCAGTTGAGGCTTTGTAAGCACCACTTGATTTGTTGTGCAGCTCCTCTTTGTCCTTGAGTGACATTTCATGAGCAACAATCCTTCCAATGACTTCCGTGGGCTTGAGATCTTTGTAATTTGGCATCATTTGGATCAATGTGCAGACGGTATCATATTTTCCATCCAAAGCTCTAAGTATCTTCTTGATGATGAATTTGTCGGTCATCTCTTCACTTCCTAAGCCAGCAATCTCATTTGTGATGAGAGCAAGCCTAGAGTACATCTCAGCGACTCCTTCACCATCCTTCATCTTGAACTTGTCAAGTTGACTTTGAAGCACATCCAACTTAGATTCCTTGACGGACTCGGTACCCTCATGCATATCAACCAAAGTATCCCAAATTTCCTTTGCATTCTCGAGGCGACTGATTTTGTTGAATTCTTCGGGACATAAACCATTGAATAGAATGTTGTTGGGGAACGTTGCATGGAAAACAAAAAAAATTCTACGCACACGCAAGATCTATCCATGGAGATGCATAGCTATGAGAGGGGGAGTGTGTCTATGCAAAACAAGTTGCATGTCTGTCGGTGGAACCGGTCTCATGTACGTGGACATGTAAGGTTGGTCCGGGCCGCTTCATCTTACAATACCGCCAAATCAAAATAAGACGTTGGTGGTAAGCAGTATGACGATCACCGCCCACAACTCTTTGTGTTCTACTCGTGCATATCATCTACGCATAGACCTGGCTCATGATGCCACTGTTGGGGAACGTTGCATGGAAAACAAAAAAAATTCTACGCACACGCAAGATCTATCCATGGAGATGCATAGCTACGAGAGGGGGAGTGTGTCTACGTACCCTCGTAGACCGTAAGCGGAAGCGTTAGAACAACGCGGTTGATGTCATCGAACAACTTCACGATCCAACCGACCGAGCACCAAACGTACGGCACCTCCGCGTTCAGCACACGTTCAGATCGGTGACGTCCTTGACTTCTTGATCCAGCAAGACAGTGAGGTAGTGGATGAGTTCTGGCAGCACGACGGCGTGGTGACGGTGATGGTGATGCTATCTCCGCAGGGCTTCGCCCAAGTACTGCGAAAATATGACCGAGGGACGGAACTGTGGAGGGGGGTGCCGCACACGGCTAAGACAATGTTGTGGCTTGTCTGGGGCGCCCCCTCTCCTCTATTTATATATGTGTAGGGGCTTGGAGTAGAAGGAATAGTGCCACGTGAACAGTACCACGTGAATAGTACCACGTGAACAGTACACACGTGGACTTGGACTCCAAAGTCCAATCCTATTCCTACTAGGACTCTCCTTTTTTCCTTCCCTAGCTGCGTGGGCTTTTGAGGACTTGGTGCGCCTGGCCCAATAAGGCCAGGGCACCTCCCCTTAGCCCATGCCAGCCCTTGGGACGTGGTGGACCCACTTGTGGACTTCCGGACCCCTCCGGAATCCTCCGGAACCTTCTGGAAGCTTCCCGGTACAATACCGAAAAAACTGCACCTTTTTCCGGAACCCAAAATATGACTTCCCATATATAAATCTTTACCTCTCGACCATTCCGAGACTCCTCGTGACGTCCGGGATCTCATCCGGGACTCCGAACAACATTCGGTTACCAATTCACATAACTCATATAACACTATATCGTCAACGAACGTTAAGCGTGCTGACCCTACGGGTTCGGGAATGATGTAGACATGACCGAGACGCCTCTCCGGTCAATAATCAATAGCGGAACCTGGATGCCCATATTGGTTCCTACATATTCCACGAAGATCTTATCGGTCGAACCGCAATGACAACATACGTAATTCCCTTTGTCCGTCGGTATGTTGCTTGCCCGAGATTCGATCGTCGGTATCTCCATACCTAGTTCAATCTCGTTACCGGCAAGTCTCTTTACTCGTTCCGTAATACATCATCCCGTAACTAACTCCTTAGTCACTTTGCTTGCAAGCTTCTTATGATGTGCATTACCGAGAGGGCCCAGAGATACCTCTCCGAAACACGGAGTGACAAATCCCAGTCTCGATCCATGCCAACTCAACAGACACCTTCGGAGATACCTGTAGAGCATCTTTATGATCACCCAGTTACGTTGTGACGTTTGATAGCACACAAGGTATTCCTCCGGTATCCGGGAGTTGCATGATCTCATGGTCGGAGGAACATGTATTTGACATTCAAGAAAGCAGTAGCAATAAACAGAACGATCATATGCTAAGCTAACAGATGGGTCTTGTCCATCACATCATTCTCCTAATGATGTGATCCCGTTATCAAATGACAACTCATGTCTATGGTTAGGAAACTTTAACCATCTTTGATCAACGAGCTAGTCTAGTAGAGGCTCACTAGGGACACGGTATTTGTTTATGTATTCACACATGTATTTAAGTTTCCGGTCAATACAATTCTAGCATGAATAATAAACCTTTATCCTGAACAAGGAAATATAAAATAATAACAACTTTATTATTGCCTCTAGGGCATATTTCCATCAAATGTCACAAGCTTGAGCATTGTATTGCAACATCTTCAATTCTTCCGGGGTTGCTTCACGATCCGGTTCCTTGCCATCCTCAAAGAAGTAACCTTGCAAGCCAACACGAACAACAGCCCAAATGGCAGGGTTATGACCAAGAATATGCATTTTCATCTTATGTTTCCAACTAGCAAAGTTTTTACCATCAAAATATGGACCTCTACGGTGATAGTTACCCTCACTAGATGCCATACTCTCCTAGGTTGTGAAACCAAGGCTATGATCACCAAAGCAATGGAAATCAAGGCTTACGGAGACCAAAGCTCTGATACCACTTGTAGGATCGAAAGTATGTCTAGAGGGGGGGGGGGTGATTAGACTACTTGACCAAATAAAACCTAACATTTTCCCAATTTTAGTTGTAGGCAGATTTTAGCAACAATACAAGTCAAGCATCACCCTACACATGCAATTCTAAGAGTATAGCAGCGGAAAGTAAACAATTGCATATGTAAGTAAAGGAGGGGATCGGAGATTTCAAACGCAATGAAGACACGGTGGTTTTTGGCGTGGTTCTGATAGGTGGTGCTATCGTACGTCCACGTTGATGGAGACTTCAACCCACGAAGGGTAACGGCTGCGCGAGTCCACGGAGGGCTCCACCCACGAAGGGTCCACGAAGAAGCAACCTTGTCTATTCCACCATGGCTTACGTCCACGAAGAACTAGCCTTACTCGGGGTAGATCTTCACGAAGTAGGCGATCTCCTTGCCCTTACAAACTCCTTGGTTCAACTCCACATCATGTCGGAGGCTCCCAAGTGACACCTAACCAATCTAGGAGACACCACTCTCCAAAAGGTAATAGACGGTGTGTTGTTGATGAACTCCTTGCTCTTGTGCTTCAAATGATAGTCTTCCCAGCATTCAAACAACTCCTCAAAAATTTGGCTATGGTGGAAGAAGGATTTGAGTGGAAAGCAACTTGGGAAAGGCTAGAAATCAAGATTCAAATGGTAGGAATGGAATAGCTTGATCTCAACACATGAGTAGGTGGTTCTCTCTCAGAAAATGTATGGTGGAAGTGTAGGCACGTTCTGATGGCTCTCCTTACTGAGAAGGAAGTGGTGGAGGGGTATATATAGCCTCCACACAAAATCCAACCGTTACAAACTTTTGACCCAACTCGGTGGCACCGAAACCATAATCTCGGTAGCACCGAACTGTGTAAAAGATATGAACTTTAGGAATCTCGGTGGGACCGATACGAACAACTCGGATGGACCGAAGTGCAATTGCTAGGGCAAACCTCATCTCGGTGGCACCGATTGCATCAACTCGGTAGGACCAAAGTGAAGCAATAAGGCAACAGAGAGTTGGCAAGCCATCTCGGTGAGACCGATTTGCAAAACTCGGTGAGACCGAAGTAGGTGCAAATGATCACAGAGAGTTGGCAAGGCCATCTCGGTGGGACCGTGATCCATTTTGGTGGATCCGATTTGTTAGGGTTTTGGCAGTGGCTAAGCCTCGGTGAACTCGGTGGCTCCGGATAGGAAATTTCGGTGGGGCCGAGTTGGAATGTGGGTTTTGGACATCTTTGGGTAGAGAGAGTGGTTGAGGGTTTAGGAGTACTGTCACAAAGCACTTGAGCAAAAAGACCATTAAGCAACACCTCATCCCCTTTTAATAGTATTGGCTTTCCTATGGACTCAATGTGATCTTGGATCACTAAACCAAAAATGTAGAGTCTTGATCTTTTGCCAATCCTTGTCCTTAGCATTTTGAGGGGTCCACGTCTCTAGTCCATGCCATGCCAATCATTGAACATCCTAAAATCTTTAACTTGAATGGACATTAGTTCAATGAGATATATCTTGTTATGAATTACCAAAACCACCAAGGGAGCAAATGTGCTTTCACGAACCTTGGGAGAGCTCCCGCCAAGAACTCAACTCCACCGTGCGTAGGCCCCACGGTGGGCGCCAACTGTCGTGGTTTTGACACGGCAGATGTCCTCGTGAAAGGACTTAGTGATGAGGCCATCGCACAAAGGTGGAAGCTCAGCGGGGATGATCGGGAACGAGAAGGCACGAGTTTACCCAGGTTCGGCCCCTCACGGTGGAGGTAAAAGCCTACGTCCTGCTTGTTTGTATTGCTTTGGATCTCGATTACAAGGGTGTGGATTCACTAACCTAGCTCACGAGAGATTGCAACTTAGTCTTTTTGCCCTAGGTGCTCCCCTTTATATAATAGGTCGAGCCCTAGGTTTACATGAGAGTCAGGGTCATAACATTAACCCGTATCCTACTCTTATTCTATTTATCTTGTTTTCCAAGGTGTCCTTCTCATCTGATCTTGCTTCCATGAGCCGGCCCATATGTTAAGCCGGTCATTGCGCCGGGTCTCGGCCGAACCGGTCCGCCATGAACCTTCAAGGCCCAGGAGTGGGATGACCCATTGAGCCTTACAGCTCTATGGCCGGGTCATTATCCTGCCGGGTCTTAGCACCAGGAAATACCCCCAACATTAGCCCTCAGTTTGACCTGGATTTATCCATGTCAAACTCCATCCTGAAAAACAGAATAGAAGAAATAAATTGTGAATAATGTCAATCTCCAGATCATTTCCTGAGCCGCCCTTTTTCATCCTCCTTCCAAATTCCACTTTTTTGTCTTCAAATATATTTTTCCGGGTCAATCGTTACTGCCGGGTTATTAACCTTCTACAGACTTGGCACTTTCTCACGATCTTCCTGCATGACATCACAATCCACTTCCACAAGATCCGGGCATGACATCATAGCGAATCTTTGAATGGCTCTGTGTTGTCTCGTCAGGCATGAAAATCGAGGAGTCCTTTTAGCCAACATTTATTGCGCCACCTGGGGCTCCGCACCTGCCGTTTCGGGTTCCACCGCACCTATAAATGGGCCGGCGCCCCTCCAGTGCTACTCTTTACCACTCCTACTCCTCATCTTCTTCCTCTGCTCTTCTACGCCACCTGCGCCCTTCTCGTGTTCGCCGCCGGCCAAATCTTGGTGGCCTTCCACTCGTTGGTGGCGGCGACGGCGGTCATCGGGCGCACCTTTTCGAGCCCCTTGACGTTGACGATTGTGGATCTGGCTAGGGCGGGCGCCAGCTCCGCCTCCACCATGGCTGCCGCCTTTGCCCTGCCCTTTTTTGGGGGCGGCATGGATGTGTGGTGAAGCTTTGGATTGAGGAGGGGAGAAAGCTGCAGGAAGCAGTGCGTGAGGAAGACGAAGAGAGGTTGTGAGGAGTTGGGCGCAAGGAAGACGGAGGGAGCGAAGGAAGGCAATGATGGCCAGCGCCCCACGCGGGTCTGCTTTATGGCAGCGCGGGCAGTTACCCAGGCGTCGTGGGGAAGTGGGGGCGTCCCGCGTCCCATCGTGCGCTACGCGTCCTCGCCTAGGCCCGGCAGTCAGTTTAGGCCCCGCGCTGTTTCGTTCCCAACGGGCGAAACACGCGCGTCGCGGGCCCGAGGGCTACTGTCGGCCTAGTGGGAACCAGGGTACGACGGGCCATCTGCCTATGGCCCAGGAAGCAACGCCTGGCGAAGGCCCAAGAGGCGGCCCGACCACGGGCGTCCCGAAGCAAGTCGCCTCGCAAGGCACCGGCCTCACGAGGACCCCCCTCCTCAAGGAGCGGACCCACCGAAGACTCAGCATCAGCAGGAGGCCTCGCGAGGCCCCCTCACGAGGCGGCCTCCTGAGGCAGCCTCCCGAAGCCGCTCAAACAGGGCGCCGCCCGGCGCCAGCCTGGTGTCACGCGCCCATCATGTGGATGACGCACCCCCGCAAGACGACGACAGCGGCAGGGCCGTACCGGCAGGCGCGGTCAGGGAGGATTTTCTCTTTGGTGATAAAGGAGCAGCACCAGCCGCCCTTCTGCAAAGCAAGTCCCAAAGCTTGTCCGTGTGATGTATGAAGACCAGGACGATAAGGTGCGCAGGGCGGAGGTCATCACCGAGCCCACTAGCGCGTCATGGATAGCACCTTTGCAGGAAAAGACCGCCTTTTGTCAGGATAAGACTGGGCACCAGTCCTCCTTTGAACCGCGGTTGTGTGGCAACCCTTCCCGCCAATATTTTTGGGGGAAGAGGACCAAGGCGGCTATAAAAGGGGCAGTGCTGCCACCGTAGAGGGGGATCGCTTCCTTCTTCCTCAATCTTGTACGCGAGAACTCTCTTGCCCACAATAATCCCAAACACAAGCAGGAGTAGGGTTTTACACCACACGATAGCCTGGACCTGGGTAGCTCTCGTGTCCCCTGCCATGCCTCGCGTGTGAGGGTGCTCTCACCGTAGCCTCGCCGTGGTCACTGTCGAGTTGTTAGGCAGCAAGCGGCCCCCAGAGTTCGAACCAGGGTCCTCGGAGCCCGAGTTCCGACATCCGTGATGATAATTTCAGTATTGTCATGGAACACTTCTACGACAGCACATGTATGACTATCTTGATTCTGTCATAAAACCGTCACGGGTGTACATGCATGACAGAAAACGTGACCTACTGTGACAAAGAGGTATCATCACGGAAGTGTTTTTTTTGTAGTGAAACGAGCTCGCATGAGTTCCTTCATTTGGTTCCAAGTCGTGATGGGTGCGTCGCCTTTCTCCCTTCGTCACTCAATCACTTGCTCCCACCAAATGATGATATATTCTTGAAACTTGAGGGAGGCCATGGCGATCTTCTTTTCCTCGTCATAGTTATGAAGGCGAAATATCATGTCGACCTTCAATGCCCATGAGAGATACTCTTCGGGATCACTGTTTCCAGAAAATTTGGGCATGGTGAACTTGAGCTTGCCGTAGCATTGTTCTTCATCATTGCATTGATGGTGATGACGCTCTTGTCTTGGAGGTGGGTCTTCAACCTCTTGCTCCTCATGATTGGCTTGTCGTTGAGGCCGAGGGATTCTTTCCCGGTTTCTCCTTTCTTGTTGCTCCTCAAGGTGAGCGGCCTCTTGTTGCTCTTGACGAAGCGCTTCTTCTTGTTCGCGCACGTGACGGTTTCGCTCGTAGACGGCACGCGTGGCTTCTCGAAGAGCACGTTGCGCTTCAAGTGGTTGTTCTTCACGGCGTTGTTGTTCTTGCCGAAGTGCGTCGCCATCTTGGTTTTCTTGGCGTTGGCGTTGTCGAGCTTGCCCTTGGTCCATGGTGTCTTGTTCTTGACGACGATGCCGTTCGCATTCTCGAAGGCGGTCTTGCAAATCATTGCCATGAAATGAGTTTTTTGGAGCTTGATGATCTTGACAGTTGTCGCGACGATGAGAACGAGCTCGTGGGAGACTTGCATCGGAAGAAGAGTCCGAAGAATTTTGACTCGAGTGGCGCCATCTTGAAGACGAAGTTGTGGAAGAAGCGCGATTGACCATTAAGGCATGAAATTCTTCCATTTGAGTGGATAGCTTGGCGTCGAGGTAGTCCCGGGTTCTTGCTTTCGATTGACGTAAGTTGGTGGCGAGTTGTTCGATGCGGTCGCCCAAAGCTTCACTTTCTTGATGTAGAGCTCGTTGAACGCCGAAGAGATGACCTTTGGTGACGTAGCCATACGTTTCCTCTAGCTCCTCGAAGAGCAGGTTAGATGTGTTTGTCCTATCCATCATGGTTAAGTAGAGGTGAGTAGGAAATGAGAGAACAATACCAAAGGTATCTTTTCCGAAGATGGAGGATGTATCGAGTATCACTAAATGTAATGCAATAATAGTAGAATTGGTACTGGGTTTGTTTCTCACACCTACAAAGTAAAGGCTTGTCGAGGAGCTTGGTTGGGATAAGTGGCACAAAATTGATGCAATTGTTAGCAAGATATCAATAATGTTGAGAATGATTCACAAATTCGCAAGTGAAGCAAATAAACCAATAGCACGTAATGGACCTAATGGTACATGGAAACACACGCACGGATAGATAAATGGGGTTGTGCAACCAAGGAGTGAGCACAAAATGTGGAATCCACGGAAAATGCTCGTGTTGCACAACACTAGAGAGACGCTAGCACGATTGCTTCAAAGGGCGAGATACGAAACTTGTGCACAACCTATGAGAGGCAAACAATGTCGACTTTCTATCCCAAGTATGCTATGTATGTATGGTTCTCGGTGAAACGCGCACACGATGATCCAAGATGATCAATGATGGTAATATGCTATGCAATGTGGCGATGCTATTGCTATTGCTTACAAGCCCTTTGTTTTCTTTTTCTCCTTGCTTAAAAGTTTTTTTTATATGGCCACTATGCAAAATGCTCAAACCAAGATAACAATTATGTATTTGCAGGACGATTGATGACACAAGAGATGATATATGCATGCAATGATAGGTATGCAGAATATGTATCACTAAAGTGCACAAGTAGCGTTGCCCGATAATACTCAACGGCTAGTCTTGGTAGGCAAGTAACGCGAAAATGGCTCGGGGTTAACAATGCAAAGGCAAGGGAAATGTACAATGATGTCGTCGAAGTTACCGTCCTTGCTTACGGTCGTGGTGTCAAATGATTGAGTGGTCGTTGTCGATGTTGAGTCCGTGGCGAAGTTGAGCGACGGTGATGTCGATGTTGAACTGTTCCTAATTAGCCGAAACACCTTAGGAAACGGAAAACCGCGAACTCAAAATCTCAAATGGTAAACGGCCAATTGGTTGTAGCGGAAGTTGTGGTGGTCTTGCGGAAGCTCTGTGGGATTGCGGAAGGCTAATGGCAGGGCTCGGAGTTGGCAAGTAACGCAAAAATGGCTCGGGGTTAAAAATTCAGTTTCGTCAGGGTTTGTCGGACGTCTGGAAATTGTCGGATGACCGGTGGCTGGTAGGTGTCCGGACGTCCGGTAAAGTCTGGTCGTCTGGTGGCTGGGCCATTTCGGGCTGATGATGAACTCGAGGATATGAAGGCGGGGAAGATTTTTTTTTGGTAAAATTGGGATGATTTCGTGGATGGAAATGATGGGAAAGGTGTGGAGAAGCTAGATCCACCTGAAACACTTCGAATCCATGGATAAAAATCAACAAAACATCATCAAAATCAACAAATCACAAATTTTTTGGTATGGCTATTTTTTAGGGGATTTTCAAATTTGGACAAAAACAAACAAAATTGGGGCTAGAAAGTGGAGAGGGAGAACTCCAAGGTGTGAATCAACCTTGCTCTGATCCCAAGATGATGTAGGGTGGAACCCTAATTGGTGATCTTTTCACACTTGGAGGTGGGGAAAGGGGAAGAACAACAAGAACACAAAGGGGAAAAACTCTCAACAAACCCAATCACACATCCACTAGAATAGCATACATGAGATCCACAAGTATAACATCAACAATCAAGGGAAAATAGCACAAGGTAAAGGTTCTTCTCAAATCCAAAGGACGACGAGGTCTTGAAGATAGTCTTCTCCAACCCTAGGCGAGGAGGTCCTGATATCCACTTGGGGATCTTCTCCTAAGAGGTCTTGATCTCCAAGAGGAGTGGTAGATGAGCAATGCTCTCTCTAGATAATCTCATATGCTTTGCTAACCCTAATTCGTCCAAGTGAAGGGGTATATATAGTCTAGGGAGAGAGAGGGGCTTCCGGACGTCCGAAAGTTACCGGTCGTCCGGTGTCTCGTGAGGGACCGGACATCCAGTGCGGGTCAGACTTTCGATGTTTTGGCTCGGTTGAGGAGGTGCCGGATTTCCGGAGGTGGTCGGACGTTCGGAGGACTGGTCGTCCGGAGGGGGTCGGTCTTCTGGCATTTTGGTACTGGACCGGGTGCATCGGATTTCCGGAGGGGTCCGGTCGTCCGGGCGCTGGGACGTGTCAGAGGTCCGGTACTTGCCGGTCGTCCGGCCGCTGTAGAGTTCCTCGGCTGGCCATTCTGGCTGGCTGATCCGCGGGACGCCGGCCATCCGGTAAGGGCCGGCCGTCCGATGGCTGTAGCTTGCCGACAGCTCTTTCTCTTGCTTCCCACGCTTGGTTTCCTTGCCGTCTTGTCCGTTGTTCGTAGTTGCTCCATGGCCTTCCTCCAGGTACCTGATCACACATAGTGTCTCCGTTTGAGGTAGTAGCCATGTCTCGCATGTGGAATGTGTGAGTTCGGAGAGGAGTGAGTTCACCTCGGCTTCGATAGCTCTTGCACAAGATCTTGTGATTGGTCCACTTGGTGTCTTGGGAGACGAAGATACGTCCATTGGGATGACCGTAGGATGCTCCGCATCAGCTAGTCATCGACACGGGCTCGCGCACGTGCACGAAGACTTCCCATCTGTCATCGGCAAGGTCTGCTCCGGTAGAAAAGTGGCAACGGCAATGCGTCGGCGACTCTTTCTGGCGGCGGTTAGAGATGAACGCGGACGCGTCCGCGAAGTCTGCGAGCGTCCTCGTTGATCAATTTTACATTAGCATGGTTATTAACGTAGCTTAGTTCTGGCTTCGCGGTTGGTCGCGAACACAGCCGCTTGCATCCATAGAGGTGGTAGTGGTCATTTAATGTTATAGAGACCTTGATGTAATTTTTATTATGTTTGAGGTGCTTTGTACTTCTGATGAACTTTCATAATATAGCTGGATCTTTTCTAATTTTTTTTATTCTCGCCTCCACATTAACGGAAGCACCAGGCCACCTGGGCCATGGGCCAGCCCGTTAACACGCGTGCCTGGCCCTGATGGGCCTTGCTGGGCACTCGTGTCGGCACGACACGACCTGTTTCTATTTCTATTTATTTTTGACTTACATATATATGGCCCCAAAGACAGCCCAGCATGCTAAAAATGGCAGAAAACCTACCTATAATGCCTACAAGCACCCTGCCACACGGGCCAAACGTGCCGGTGGGCCGGCCCATTTACCTGTATGCCATGCCTGGGCCTGGCAGAGAGGCGCGCGGGCCAGCACAGCACGGCCCATTTACCTGTAGTGCCGTGCCTGAGCCAGGCAGAGAGGCACGGCACGGCCCATAAACTTTAGCCCTGGGTCGGGTCTGAACGGAGGCTATTTCTTTTCTCTATTTTTTTTATATGTTTGTCTTTTTTCTTTCGTCTTCTTCTCTTCTCCCAAATCGAGCCACCGCTTGTCGTCTCCCGTGGGAGTTGCAAGCACTGGCTAATTTTTTTAAAATAATACACTTTTTTTACTAAATTTGGAAAATAATACACGGTTTCGATATTTTCTGAAAATAGGATCCAGTCGGCCAGGCCGCAGCCGATTGGCTTCAGTCGGCTGAGCCTAAGCCGACAGGATCCTGTCGTCCAATGCGCAGCCGACAGCCGGCATTTCGTCCACGTGGCGGCCGAGGACTCGCTCGAACACGTTGCCCCTCCCCACTCGGCCTGGCCAGCTGCAGTCGGCTGGGGCCCGGCCGACAGGCCTCCAGTCGTCCCCGGCGCGGCCGACAGGCCTGCAGTCGTCCCTGGCGCGGACGACAGGGTCCTGTACCACCCCACGCGCGACAGAGTCCTGGCCAGCCCACGCGCGCCCGACAGGGTGCTCTGTTCGCTTCTTTTTACCTTCTTCCTCCTCTTCTCCTCTTCTGTTCTTATCTTCCTCTTCTTCTGTTCTTATCTCCTTCCCTTGTTCTTCTCTCTTACCCCCCGAAAGTACACAAAACTTAGCCAATTTCTTGCGTTTTTTCCACCGTAAATGCATTCTAGAGAGTTGGGGGAAGCAAGGGAGACCTCGATCTACTGATGAGGTAGCTCGTGGTGGTGGTGGTGGTTACCATTTTGGTGGAGGTGGTGGAGGTTGTGGTGGTGGTGAAGGTGGAGGTCGTGGTGGTGGAGGTGGTGGTGGAGGCTCCGGCAGTGTGGTGGATGCTCCGGCTCCGGTGATTGAAGGCCGCCGTTCGTCGTTGCTTCGCACGCTTCAAGGGTATAATTGAACAGACATTTTCTCTGTCGTAGTTGCTCCGGTAGTGTGTGCGAATATTGTTATTTGCTCCGGTAGTAACCGTAATATATTTAGATATCTAATATTTAGTTGTGTGAATATTTTTAGTTGCTCCGTTAATATTCCGTACTCTATGTGGATGTCAAATATTTAGGTCTGTTAGTATTTTTAGTTGCTCCGTTAATATTCCGTAATATATGTACTTGTCAAATTTTTAGTTGCTCCGTTAATATTCCGTAGTTTGTCATGCTGTTTAACAGTTGTCTGTCCATGTTAAATAATTTTATAGGTGAGCAGAGATGTCTGATGTAGTGAAGTTCATATTTTTCTACGGTCCTGGTAATGTCCAAACAAATGAGATTGGGGTTGATCTGAGTGAATTTGAGCACATAGAGGTGCCACTGACCGACCCTCAAACATGGTCTCTTAGTCAGTTGAAAGAATGGGTGACAGCATGTTTAGGGCTGAATACTGAAACGCACACCGTGGGTGTTCATGCATTGTGGACCCGGTCAAGTTCGAACATTTTCTTCTATTTGAGGCCAATAGAGCGGGACTCTCAGTGGGTGCGCTGGTTACAAGGTTGCGAAAGCAGGGGATGCAATCCTTGTGCCTTAGTGCTTCCCGTTGTGAAGGAGGTAATTGCGCCTGAAGGCCAGGGTGGTTACGATCCTGGGCAAAGCAGTGACGGGATGATGTTATCTATGTCAAATGCTGGAGATGATGGTTACGAACAAGGGCAGAGTAGTCAGGTAGAAGGAGGAAATGCCGATGGTTATTACAGTGGCGAGGCGGACGCTGACGAGGTAGATGGGCACATGCAGAACATCATGGAAGAAGAAGACACCGATATTGATAGTGGTCATGCCGATAATTCTGACGAGTCGGATGAAGAAGAAAATGCAGAGGAGGTCCCGAATCCTGCTTCTTGGAATCATGACTTCTCATCTGCAATGACCGTGAACGATGGGCATGATTCTGCCTGGCAATATCACCAGAATAACATTGCGACGGGTGCTATGTATCCCAACAAAGAAGCTCTAAAGGACGCAATAATAAATTGGGCAATGTCCACGCAAAGGGTTTTCATAGCTGATGTGTCCAGTCAGAAATACTTGACAATGGTATGCAAGAATGCAGGTTGTCCTGCCAGGGTGCACGGATATCTCCCTAAGTATGACACAAGTTGGGTGATCAGTGACCTAGTTCATCACACATGTCTTATTCCCTGCATCCCTCAAGATCATCCCAACCTTTCATCCACGCTTATTGCGAGGTTGTTTTACAGTGAGATAGTGGAGAGCAAAGCGATGGAAGTGAAGGCTATCCAGACAAAAGTCTTCGTCAGGTTCAAGTACAGAATTTCTTATGGCAAGGCTTGGAGGGCTAAGCAAAGGGCGCTTGAGAGCAGATTTGGTTCTTATTTCGATGCATATGACTCTGTTGTCCGGCTCCTCCACACGCTAAAGGACCGGAATCCTGGCACCTATGTCGACATCCAAGACCTCTTCATGCCAGAGTTCCCAACTGTGAGGGTGCTGCATCGACTGTTCTTCTCTTTCGGTGTATGCATCGAAGCTTTCAGGCATTGCCGACCGGTGATATGTGTAGATGGTACTTTTCTCACTGGCAAGTACAAGGGCCAGATCCTGACAGCCATTGGTCAAGACGGCCAAAATCAAGTAGTCCCACTCGCATTTGCATTTGTGGAGAGTGAGAACATTGAAAGTTGGACATGGTTCTTCAGGCAATTGAAAATAGCAGCTGTGAAGGATAAGCCCAATGTGTGCATCCTTCATGACAGGCATGCAGGTATACTCAGTGCGATAAAGACACTGACAAACCCTGGTCCTGAGGAACAAACTCCATGGCAGGACTTGCAGAGCCGTTGGTGCATGCGCCATCTGGGGGCTAATTTCTTCTCGCAGTTCAGAAATAAGAACCTGATGAATCTGTTCAAAAAACTCTGCAAGCAGAATTAGCTATGGAAGTACAATTTGATACGTGAAAGACTTAATGTGTGCACGCAGAGACACGTTAGGGACAGGAAAGCTGCAAGAGATGCAGCGGTGAGAGCACATGTTGAAGCAGTAGCAGCACAGTTAGCAACAGGAACAGCGGCCGTGGAGGAGGAGCCTGTTGGGCTTTGTGACTTGCCAGGATTTGACCCACCTGGTACTAGGAGAAGGCTCGGGAGGTCGATTAAAACCTTCGAGCAGTGGGTAGAGCATGAGCCTCTGGAGAGGTGGTCTTTGCTGCATGACACACATGGAGCAAGGTACGGTGTCATGACTACCAACCTCGCAGAAACATACAACTTTGTCCTCAGAGGAAACCGGGCATTGCCACTTACAGCCATCGTTGAGGGTATTTTCTATGGCACCGTGAAGTATTTCAGAGATAGACGTCAAAAAGCAGAGCAGCATATCTTGAACAACCCAAGCACACGTTACTGTGAAAGGATTATGAAGTACATGGAAGAAAAGATGGAAAAAGCCAGGTCACACACTGTAGTCCCCATTGGTAATCAAGAAAGAAGGTTTGAGGTCCGCTTAGCTAACAACAAATTTGGCTGTGCAAATGAGCTGAGGACGCATGAGGTGAAAATTGGAAATGAAGTCTGGCCAACGTGTGAGTGCTCATGCAACAAACCGAAGTTGCTTCACCTACCATGCTCCCATGTACTTGCTGCTTGCGGGCAGCTTGGAATGGATGCAATCTCGTTTGTGTCTCCATATTTTCTGAAAGAGTCCGTCCTCAATACCTGGACGGGTGAGTTGCTGGGATTTCGCTCAATGGGTAACTTCAACACCGTTAATCCTGTTGAAAGGCGGTACATTCCAGACCCAGGGAATATGCGTACTAGTAGAGGTAGACGACAGTGTCAGCGCATCCGGAATGATATGGATGAATCTGAAGCGGGAGGCCCCACTATGCAATGCATTTTATGCAATGAATTTGGCCATAGGGACACTAATTGTCCCACTTTCGTCACTGCCAGTGGTACTGGGCGTGGACGAGGCAACCGGGGACGAGGAGGAAGAGGAGGAAGAGGAGGAAGAGGGAGAGGAAGAAGCTAGGCTGCGTGGAACTATGTTTAAAATTTGTATTAAGTGTGGAACTATGTTTGAAATTTGTATTAAGTGTGGCACTATGTTTGAAATTTGTATTAAGTGTGGAACTATGTTTGAAATTTGTATTAATTGTGGTACTATGTTGAAATTTATATTAAGTGTGGACTATGTTTAAAATTTGTATTAAGTGTGGCACTATGTTTGAAATTTGTATTAAGTGTGGCGCTATGTTTGAAATTTGTATTAATTGTGGCACTATGTTTGAAATTTGTATGTGCAGGAATGGCGGGAATGTCGTTGCTTAATCCGGACATTGATAGTAAACATCGTGCTGCGATAGGTTATGAGCGCCAGCTTGAGCCCCTGTGCACTCGCGCTCAAAGGGAAGACTGGAAGATACACCAGGAATGGGTTAACCGGTACGTGCTTTATTTATTTGTTTCAATCATGTATATTGATGGGACACACTAACTGAATTGCCCTGACATGCAGGTTAAAATGGGCTGGCCTATTACCTTTCGCGCGTCTGGTTGAGCGCACGGATACCTCCAGACGCGTCGCCATCGACACCTCTTTGCTCACCTGCTTAGTGGACCGGTGGAGGCCTGAGACCCACACGTTTCACTTCCGCTGGGGAGAGATGGCTCCTACTCTGCAGGATGTGTCACTTTTGCTGGGACTACCGTTGGCAGGTCATGCCATAGGACCGTTGGAGGCACCGGCTGGTTGGGAGCAAGGTTTAGCACAACGTTTCGCGGGTCTTTATCACAGTGCTCCGGCTCTGGCATCGTTGCATCACGGACCTAAGTATGATTGGTTGCTCCATTTCCAGGTTAGTTCCCCTGCCTCATATCTGTCAGTTGTATTGCATCTGGTTTTACAGAAGATACCTTCGCTATGTACTAATGCTTTATCTTTGCTCAATACAGATCCAGAAGTTCCCGGGGTCCCGTTGAATGCGACACAGATCACTCGTAGCCTGGAGGCATATATACTGTGGCTTCTCGGTAAGGTGATGTTCACAGAGAACCATGTCAACACTATTAGCGCGCTCTACATCCCTATTGCACTGGAGATCGCGAGCGCTGAGACGCCGGATCAGATCACACAGAGGAGTTGGGGTTCGGCGGTCTTAGCGGCTACATACCGAGGTATGTGCAACGCCTACCAGCTTACGGCACCCACTTCAGCCCTTCTTGGATGCCCTCTATTTCTAAAACTGTGGTCGTGGGAGAGGTTCTCTATAGGATGACCGGACATACGTATTCATGAGCCTATGCCCGTAATGTTCGATGCTGAAGGCATCGACATGCCTACTTTCGGTCTGTGTTGGACACGTCGCAAGGTATTTCTCGTGTTATAATTTTCTTCTTTGTGTACACTATGGCTGAAACTAACTTGTGTTTGCCGCAGAGACGCTATGCTGGTGATCAGACTAGGCGAGCATACAGGGCATTAAATGAGCAGTTTGATTTGTACACTGGGGTGATCTGGCAGCCGTACACGCAAGAAGTCATGAATGCAAGATACCCCGGCGGTATGTCTGAGCTATGCTTCAGAGATAGTGATTACTGGATGACGAAATCGAAGATCATATTCGATGTCTTCGCTGAGGAGATGGCCCAGCAGAGGGTTATGAGGCAATTTGGTCTTCAGCAGTTGGAGGAGCCTCCCCCTACAGAGGACCCGGTGCCAGGACACATCCACAGGTATTGTCTTGTTATTCAATATTGAATTGTCTTTCACAATTGTCCATAGTGAAGCATTAGTTAATTGTTTAACAAACACCATAATTTTAGGATCACAAGGAAGGGGATTAGCAGGACTGCTGCTGAGTGGCTACTTAGGGTTCAGCCGTACGTTACACAATGGGAGACCGCGAACACACATCGGTGGAACGAGAATGTCGAGTTTGATCTCGATGAATTCGATCTCTATTTGCAGCGGTACATGAGCAGAACACGGTTATGCATCGTTCAACACACTCACCCAGATGAGATACCTGCCCCTAGTACGTCCGATATGTACCCGAGCTATGATATTTCGGGCTCTAGGCAGTACGCGGTAAGATATATTCTCTTTATGTAATGCATCTAGTTGTTACATACTTTGCCGTGCATACTTAATAATCGTCGTGACAATTTCAGGCTGAGTTGACTTACGGACTTGGCGAGGAGGTGTCCAACTATCGGCGTTCACTTTCGGATGCACCACTACTCGTTCATCGGCCTCAGATGCAGAACTGGATGCAGCGCATTGAGGAGAGGCTGCGAGCTGTGTATCGGGCTATCAGGTGCACACGCACTTCGGACGTTCTTCACCAGCAGCCCATACAACGCCCCCCGCGTCACTCCACGCAGCAGCAGCAGCCGCGTCACTCGACTGGTCAGGTAGACCCCACACATCACCAACATGACCCGCGTCCACGTCTAGCAGAGCAGTGGACGCCCAGGCCACCACGTCCTGACCAGGCTGGTAGTTCGGCGTGGCAGCACCAGCAGGATCCCACGTCAGGCTACGTGTTTCGGCCAGGACCACACCAGCAGGGTCCCACACCGGGCTTCGTGATGCAACCCCCTCCTACAGGTATGTTTCTTCATATTAATTCTTTTCAATATCGATTGGGACTACGTATTTAGTCATTACTTATGTTCCATCCCTCCCGCAGCAGGCTACGGATATATGGCGTCTATGTCCGGACATGACGTGTCTATGTCTGGATCCGGGTGGGATAGTGACCATGAAGATGGGCATAACACACAGGATTACTTGTCGCAGCACAACGAGTGGATGGACATGTATTCGACTCCTGCACCACCTCCCACACAGGAAACACAGTATGACCAGGACGGGTCCGAGCTTCCTCCCCGTAACGTCCGGCCACCCCACAGGTATATGTGGCCGACGCCGGAGACACCACCTCCACGACATGGCGGACGACGTGGCTGATGCTTGTGTGTCACTTATATCTAGCTATGTATGCGACAAACATATTTCTACCTATGTATGCGAGAGACATATTCTACCTATGTCTGCGAGAGACATATTTCTATTCATTCGCATTGTTAATGGCCGGAAGGGGTTGGCGGGAAAAAATATGGCGGGAAATAATGGCAGCAAGGGGTTGGCGGGAAATAATAACCGGAAGGGGTTGGCGGGAAATAATGGCGGGAAGGGGTTGGCGGGAAAAAATATGGCGGGAAATGGTTGGCGGGAAAAAATATGGTGGGAAAGTGTTCGCAGGAAATAATGGCGGGAAGGGGTTGGCGGGAAATAATGACCGGAAGGGGTTGGCGGGAACTAATAACCGGAAGGGGTTGGCGGGAAATAATGACTGGAAAGGGTTGGCGGGAAATAATGGCCGGAAGGAGTTGGCGGGAAAAAATATGGCGGGAAGGATAATGCCGGAAAGATATTGTGCAAAAGTTTTGCGGTAAATTGCGGCTAACTCGATCGAGGGTGGTGAGATAAAATTATGGTCCAAAATATGGTTCGATGCAACCATTGGTTGAAAATATTTGGGTTTATGCACCTGTCGGCTTAGGCTAAGCCGATTGGAACTAATTGGCTTAGCCTAAGACGATTAGTTCAAATCGTCTTAGCCTAAGACGATTAGTCCTACACACCAAGCCGACTGCATGCATGTAATCCAGTCGGCTTATGTTAAGCCGACTAGGACTAATCGGCTTTGCCGTGGCCGACTAGGTCCAGTCGGCTTAACCTAAGCCGACTGGATCCTATTTTCAGAAATTGTCTAAACCGTGTATTATTTCTCAAATTTATTAAAAAAAGTGTATTATTTAAAAAAAATTAGCAAGCACTGCGGGGCAGCGGGAAGCGATCGCGAGGGGGAGTTAGGGGACGGTAGCGGTGCAAGAGCATGGCGGCGACGTCGTATTCGTCGTCGTCATCGGCGGCGGGGGCTGGTGGCGGCGGCGCCGCGGCGGCGATGGCGGCCGGGCTCAAGACCTACTTCAAGACTCCCGAGGGGAGGTACAAGCTGCAGTACGAGAAGGCGCACTCCGCCGCTGTCCTTCACTACAACCACGGCGGGAAGACCGTCTCGCAGGTACCCGTGGACGCCGTCGCGGTTCTGGCGCCAACTAGGGGGATCTAGGTTGGAATTCTGCATGGTGAATTGGGTTGTCTCGTCGAGTATTTCGGCGGGTTTGTATCGTTGTTGAGATTTCGAGTGGCTCCGGCGTGGTATTTAAATGAAATTTGATAGTGTTATTGTATACACTGCTAGGATTTCGATTGGGTTAGATTTTCATTACACAGTTTCTTGTGTTGTTGGCTTGTAGCTAGTGATCTTATCATGAGCGCTTCCTTGATACGTTGGAATCTCGGCTACTCATAGTGGGGAGTAACTTACACTAGTGTCATGCATATGGCACTAGTCTATGTTACTACCTTCATAGTGGGGAGTATCATAGAGGTAGTGTCATAGGTGATTGTATTTATTAGCTTATAGACTCATTTTCTCTTGGGAAGCTCTATGTGATGGTAAGATCTCTCCTCATTAACTACGTGCCACATAAGCATACTTGTCTTGGGGTGCGTTATGTTACTAGCTAAGTTACTCCCAATATGACTGGTCATAGTGGGGAGTCTATGTTACTACCTCTATAGTGGGCAGTAACATATGTGTGGTGTCATGCAACACTTCATTTATTAGGTTGTAGACTCATCTTGTCTTGGTATGTGTGATGTTATCCATAGTATGAGTAACATATTATGTTACCACATGTCTCTCTTTCCTCATTAATTACTTGCCACATCATCTATTTTGCCTAGATATGTGTGATGTTACCACTTATGTTACTCCCACTATGGGTAGTAACATGAGTGGAAGTAACATAGGTAGCAACATCCATAGTGGGAGTAACATAGGTAGTAACATGCATACTCATGCAATGCCAACTAGTCATATTAGTGATTAGTGACATGTCATAGTATTAAATGAGGAAAGAGATGGTACTACCACTCTAACGCTTCCCAAGAGAAAATTAGTCTACAAGTTAATAAATGAAGCCATCTATGATACTACTACTATGATACTTTGCGCTATGAAGGTAGTAACATAGATTAGTGTTATGCATGACACTAGTATAAAGTTACTCCCCACTATGACCAGCCTTAGTTTTAGTGTAGGTTGCTGCTAACTATTTATTTCGTACTGATATTGAATAATTCTGGTTGTCTTCTCACTTTTGTAGTTAATTGTTTTTTGAACGGCTTTTATAGTTAATTGTTGCTATTACTTCTCATCTGTCATTTTGTAGTAACAGCTTAGGCTTTGATTGGCCGAACTGGTTAGCCTGTTGTCCGGTCCTGGTCTTCTGGATTCTTGCTTTGTAGTAAGTTTGTTTCCTGTTAAAAAAAATAGTAAGTTTGTTTATTGATTGTGGCAGTTGACGGTGGCATACCTGAAGGAGAGGTCGACTGGCCAAGGCTCCACACCATCAACACCAAGCTCCAGTAGTGGGATGCGATCGGCGGCAGCAAGGCTGCTGGGCACCGGGAATGGTAGCCGGGCACTTAGCTTTGTTGGGGGCAATGGTGTCAGTCGTGCTGTGTCTGGAAGCAGCCGTGTGGGAGGAACCCTTGGTACATCTACAAGCTTTGGAGGATTTCAAGCTTTAGCAAACTACGATGGCAAGGGTGCATACATCATCTACAATTCTGCGGATACACTATTCATCAGTGACCTTAATTCCCAGGACAAGGTCTGCAATCCTTTATTTGATGCATGCTAAATGCAGTTGTACTGTTGGTTCTGATCAGCTGACTAATTTCACTAGGATCCGCTAAAGTCCATCCATTTTAGCAACTCTAACCCATTGTGCCACGCATTCGACTCGGAGGCCAAGGAGGGGCATGACTTGATCATTGGGATGGGATCAGGGGATGGTTAGTGCAGTATTTGTTGGCTTGTTTTTCCGCTTCAAAATGGAATGTGTTTATGGTGTGTCCATTATGCAGTTTATTCAATGTCTCTGAGGCAACAACTACAAGAACCTGGAAGGAAGCCTGTTGCAGCCCAACATTATAATAGGGGTGATAAAGATGGAATGAGCATCAGCAGGCATGTTTTAATTTTCATTATTCATTCATGCCATCGTGCATGTCATATATGATATTTGGAGGTTGTTTGCATTTTCTGATTTGAATCAGTGTTGCCTATTAATAATGTTGTTGTTTGCTTGTTTATTTCACTATCATGTGATTTAACATACTCCCTCCGTACCGGTGCATAAGTCACATTATGAAAACCAAATAATCCCAAAACTCTTAGGCGCGGTGCATTAACTACCCACCTCGTTCCCTGTTTTTTGCCACGAAAAAAGAAATCAGCCAATAGGAGACGTGGGGCGTGTATGCATTCAATGACTTGAGACTACTTAGCACAACATGTAGTGGTCAATTCTCTGCATGCAATGGTATTAATTAGCAAATAAACATCAAGTTCCCTCGTTTTCCCCCCACCTTGGTCGCTGTGCACAACCTAAGATGACTAATGCACCGGTACGGAGGGAGTACTCTACAAGATTTCATCAATTATGCATAGATACAAATACAGCACTCTGATATATCACTCGAGAACCCATCATTTTCCCCAGTTTAGTCACGTCAGTTTTTAAGTATCAGATAGACGAGAAAAAAATTAGGAGTTAGAAAAGTTATCTTCCTTCACATTCCCTCACAAGGACTCCAGAAGCATTTAAAGAATTTAAAACACGATAGACTTTGTTTGGGACATTGAAACAATCAAGGGTTGAGGCGTTGAGCAATATTTGACTCCACCAATCTATGGTAAGGCAATTGTCTTTATGTTTATTGGCTATGCTGTCAGGTATTGCCTTGTATTAAGTCATCATATTGTGGAGACAAAAGAACGACCTGATTTCCTTGTGTGTTCATCATCTGGTGTCTCATGGCATATACTTGCACACCTATGAATCCGTATGGTTTGTAGAAGTAGATAAGGGGAAGTAAAATTTGTACTGGCTGCTCTCGATATTTCTCTTAAAATCAGAGATTTAATGCATTATTTTGATGGGGTTGGGCGCCCTGGGGGGCTCTGACATTAGTCTGCATGGCTGCAATATAAGCAGAGTGCTGCTTGCATATTGGTTCTTACAGATGTTTATCCCCTCTTATTATTTTAGTTAACTCTCCTGTTGACTTTTCAGTACTATTGTTTGCAGCCGTTGCACTTCTGTTGCATGGGTTCCGGAGTGTGAAGGCATCTTTGTTGTTAGCCACTCTGATGGAAATTTGTATGTGTATGATAAAGTGAGCAATGATGATCATGGAATTTGGCATTTATAAATGTTTGCGTTGATGTTTGAACTGATGTATATTCTTTACATTCAGTGCAGAGATGGAAACACGGAGTGTACATTTCCAGCTATAAAGGATCCAGCTCAGTTGATGGTTTCACATGCAAAGTCGAGTAAGGTATTTTAGGCATTCAGTATTAGTTCCTTAAATCACATTATTTTTTGTTCAATTAGTTAATTTATTATAGAAGTGCATTTTGCCCTCTCTGTGGGCATGAAACTGTGGCCTGGTCATCTGTTACATACCCTACAGTTTGTCACTTTAGTCTACCATTCTTAACGTTAAACGTATCTTGATGCAATGAGCATTATTGTTCTTTTTCTTATGTACAGCATGAGGTAGAAATGTAAATGGCTAAACAGTGATACTATCAGTATAAATTCGCCATTATTCAGAAAAAAATCCAGGCAAGGCAGACAAATCTGAACCGTTTAAGAGAGCTCACCATTTAAAATGGCTTCTAACATTCTGATTTCCCATGCATGCTTATGTACACACAGTAGACATAAATTAGTTCCTCAGAAGTGGACATTTTTCTTTATGCTTGCATTTAAGAGTTTGGGTGAGTAATAGAAAAATGGTAATCTCCCAGTTGGCTCCAACCTATGCAGTGTTCCCTTGCTAGTCTCCACCTGCAAACAGTGTTACGATTTTTATTTCTAGACTAGAATTTACTGTTGTGATTAAAACTCTACTGGCATACGTTTGCAACAGGTACTATCATACCAGTAAGCTGACCATATAAATTGTACAGTGAATCTTGGGATCTGGGCGGTAGTTTCATTAACCTATGATTTTTGGTATCTTGCAAATGCTTCTCTCATAATATTTGGTACATGACATGAGTTTACATCAAGCCATTGGGCTTGTTTCTCCCTACAGAATCTGGGACACTGATTATTGTTGAATATATTTTAAGGAAAATTAGGTGGTGCCCAGGAGAGCCTACATTCAGAATAGAGAAAGTGTACGATATAATGTTCCAAGAAACTCACAAAGTTTATGGATGTAGTAGGCAGAAGATTATGTAAATGTGTAGAATTTTAATTTGTAATCAGTCCCCAGTGTCGACACTAAAAGAACTAGCAGTCAATCATGCGCTTCCGTGATTTTTAATGTGTTTGTTTGACCATTTTATTATGGATTTTATGGGTTTATGCATATTGGGACGGCAGATCCCTATACACTAAATTGCTGCTCTTATCTCAAAAACATTACAGAGTAACCCAATTGCTAGGTGGCATGTTTGTCATGGTTCAATCAATGCAATTTCCTTCTCTCCAGATGGGGCATACTTGGTGACGGTTGGGCGAGATGGTACCTCCTTTATCCTAGATAGACCCACACTGGAGAAGTTTTTACTCCTCAGAAATTCCACCATCCTACATTTCTGGCTGAACTAATATCGATGAACCATATGTAGGTTATTTGAGAGTGTTTGACTTTTCAAAGGAACAGCTAATATTTGGTGGCAAAAGTTATTATGGCGCTCTCTTGTGTTGCACCTGGAGGTACCTTTATTACATTTGAATGATTCGATGTCTTCTGTATGTGTTTGCCATGTTTTCTCCCAGTTAGTTTTATGGTTGGCTGCTCTGCAAGTAATTTCTTAGCCATGCTTATGCAGTTTACTCTATTGATTTTGTATGCTGATGTTTGTGTGGAATGTTTTTCTATTTATTACCCTTTGTTTAAAGTACTTCAAACTCTAAAACCTGCCTGGGCTGACTAGCATCCAAAATTGTTGTAGTTTCCTTGATGATATCTAATAAAGGTAGTATATGGCTCTATTGTGTAGGCCATGAGCTATGCATTGAAGCATCTCTCTACCATCTTATGGGTTCTCTGATCTCATTCTTATCTTCTATTTGTTCTCACATTTCTATGGGTTTGTCAATTATGAGTATTTATTTGGGTGAATCAGTCGAGAATGATGAAGAAATGAGTATGGACCAGTTTCTGACCTAGTTTGACTGTGGTCTGCTTTTACAGCTCGGATGGCAAATATCTATTGACAGGTGGCGAAGATGATCTTGTGCAGGTATGGAGCATGGACGACAGGAAGACTGTTGCATGGGGTGAAGGGCATAATTCTTGGGTATTAATTGAATTTCCCTTGAGGCTTTTTCAATGTCTTGTCGTTTGCTTTCATTAGTTGTAATTTGAGGACATGGGTAATTTTTTTGTAAACAGGTTAGTGGAGTTGCTTTTGATCCATATAGTGGACCCGTTGCGCCAAATGGCGCAGAGACCCGTTAAAGCCATGTTCGCGATGAAAATAGTTTCTTTTAGCAAGGACATTCGATTTTGGTAGTAGAAAGCCCATGTTTAAACTCAGTTTTAGCATATACATACAGGACATGTCACATTCAAAATTGAGATATACTCAGATACCCATTACATGCATCGGTGTCAATCATATGGGTTCTACTTCGCAATCACACGGTTCAGACAGTTGTAAACATTGCTGATCAAGATTGTGTGGTAACTGTACATTGCTGATCAAGATTGTGTGGTAACTGCACGCATAACTGATCAAGATTATGTGCCTAACACACCAGCAAATAAAACATTGATGATTAACAGTTTTACCACTCATTACCTTATTAGTCCTACTTTGCAATCACATGATTCAGACAGCTCTAAACATTGGTGAACATGATGATGATTGTGTAGTAAGTGTACATATCAACTGTGTACCAGCAAAACATGATGATGATTGTGTAGTAAGTGTACATATCAACTGTGTACCAGCAAAACATGATGATGATTGTGTAGTAAGTGTACATATCAACTGTGTACCAGGAAAACAATCAAACGCCAGCTCACACTTCATTCCGGATCAACATAAAAGGGCTAACGGGAGTCTTTCATATGTCCATCCACCACTCTGAGTTGTGACTTCCTGAAAGAAATGGGAACGCAAAAAAGATACTACTGCCTCTCGCCCCTTCCTTTCTTTGAGTGCTATATATTTGGCTTCTTCCTTCCCTCAAACTTAACTTATATTAGCTGCATAATGGAAAGATCAGGTGTCCAAATTAGTGAAATGATTTGTGGTCTGGTACAAATGACCGTAACCCTCGAGAAACGATCTAAAATACCATGAGGTCCATGAGTCATGAAAGCAAAAAAGATGTCGTCAAGCTTTTCCATCTTCTTTGCGTCCTGGGCCTGGTCTCTCTTAAACTTCAAGCACTACATGTAAATATAGCCAGCAAAGCATGAGTGCTTTACTTCAATCAAAGTCTAAGCTATATGCAGCTGACATAAGGTCAGTCAGAAATTAATGAAGGACACCACATAGCGCTATTCACTGCTGGCAAACATAATATTGCTTGCATTTTTAAATCATAAAGATAAGAGACTTATTCGAAGATTCGTAATTATCTGCCGGTCGAAGTTCAAGATCAAAAGTGATTAAAAATAATAACAAGACTTTGGAGTCTTGGAAAATCAGTGATATGTTCGCGGTATAAAACTTTTGTAGACGCTTGTCGGAATGAACAAACAAATGGGGAGAGGGAAACTCAAGATTCTGCACATGATAACAGTGAAGGGTCCTAGGGTACCACTATACGCTGCAACAGCATATCTAAATATCATTGGCACGAGTGTTTGACATATAGTATAGCATGCTTAACTTACTATGCAAGAATGCAAGTACTACTACATATTCATCTGTACTATTACTATAGTATATACCCAGGGTACTACAAAATACATGAATGGAAGCAAGACTAAAAAATAAAAATAGTAGAGCAGATAGTTTATTTAGTATAGCAGTTTTTCTTTCCGAGGGATTTAGAATAGCAGTAAGGACCAATAGAACTCCATTATCCTGATCAGATGTTGGAGCTGATATACCAAGTTTTTTATGTTAAGCTAAAGTATCCACGTTTTGGTCATCGCATAAGTCTACTTGAAAAACTTATCTGTCTCATTTAGAAAGTACAAATAAGCTTAGCTTTGTATCTAAGGATGAGTATAATTGTATGAACACTGTGTCAGCATCAGATTCAAGCAAGAAACAAGATCATCCTAATCTGTAATCTCTCTCCTTCATTTGAGTATCAGTCAAAGAAATTGGATAGAACTCACCAAGTCCACATTGATGCAGGCTAGACTCTCTATGATGCATATGGCCAGTGAAAGACAATAGAAAGACCCCACCTTTGTCATAGGTTTCCTGAAAATATTCATCACATAAAATGATTACTTTTAGCAAGATTGATTCCCTGTTTATTTGAATATAAGAGAACTGACAGCCAATTTACAATGGATATGGATATTACTTTGAACTTCTGACCATACATTATGCACAGTTCAGATGCAACCAATGCCTAGCAGGAAGCAGCCATTATTGCAGAATCATTTAGCATGTTAAAAGGAATACAGTTGAATAAGCAGTGTGTGTATGTGTGTGTCCAAGAAAATCAAACATTTCAACCAAGTACTAAATGCAAATATTTGCTTAACGTAAAATTTGACATGGTCAAACCATAATTATTTGTCTGCCAGGCAATCTCTGTGTGCTGCAATCTTCACGCATATTTTGTAACCAACTTATTCATTGACAATGAGAAGGAAGAACTACCTGAGCAGCTGAGAGGAGGGCAGTGAGGAGGATGGCTTGTATACACTAAAATCGAATCTTGTTCAGTGATGGGATATGCAGCATACATGTCCTCTGAAGCTACAATGACAATGATCTGTTGTGATAACTGATAAGGTTCCTGAAATTTATGATACAATATAAAATCATTTTGAGTAGTAGGCAACCACACCATAACTGAATCTATCAGCAAGCAAAAGTCGCATTCAACAAATAACAGCTTCTGTGTTTGCCTAATTCTCAAACAAATTTTAGGCAGAGCGACTTAGAGTTTGCCTATACCAAGGCTAACTACCACCTTTACTAACCCAACAAACTGTACTGTTGGAACATTAGAGCAGTTATCCAAGAAAAAAGGCACGACCAGGATAGAATAGTGCACCATGTTGTCACACTTGGGACAGCGATTGCTTCTGTTGTTATCTATACAATAGAATTCATCTTAACTTTTTCAGTGTCAGCAGAAATTTAGTTACCTCCCCGCAAAAAAATGCAGTTACCAATTGCAGGAAAACAAATTGCACGGCAGGGAAACATACTTATTGGCATGAAACATAATAAAATTAGACAAAATCCTGGTTACATCGGTTGTTTGTACAATTTCATGGCTATCTCTGTGAGAACAGATAATATCAAAAGTATGTGGGCCAAAAATTTATTTGAAACATCATAAACAATGCATACCTAGAATTTTGCCGTACATTTAAATATTCTAGAGATTAGCAGCGAGCCACCAAATTAAACAATGAAATATTTCTATGCAAGTCTATATGTATCTTTTATTGGCTCTTGCAAAGCTAGCTTGGTTGAACAGAGAGTTACATAGTATAGAGAATATATATACTGAAGAAACCATGAACATTTTGCGGCCATGGTGTTCTGTCTGCATGTAAATTCTTCTCTTATGATCTGTAGTAGATGGTTACCAAATAATGCACAGAAGGACAATCTCAGCAGAAATGATCAAATGAAAAACCCAGAATTCTCCGAGTCTGAAGACCGAGCATCTTCCTCAAATCAAGTAGTGAAAAGTCACATGCAAGAGCAACTATTCATAATCCAGTCAACAGAAGGATAATTAATTTCACAAGCCCAATTAGCATTATACCTCACAGCTGGAACAACAGTGGTCGCAGCACTTCCATATGCTGGGACATAACATCCAAACCTCAGTCCGCACCCTGCATCCACCCGAGCAGAACCAGTCAAACAAATGGAGAAGGGGAAAACAAGAAAACTTCAAACAGGCTGCAAGGGGCTCGTACCGAGACGAGGAGCAGCGAAACGCGGTCACGGGTGTGTCGTTCCTAAGCAATATGGCAAAATAAAATCACCTGGCCATTTCATCAGGCAGATGGTGTGCATTAGCTTGGGCCTAGGTATATGTGATAAGCAAGAGGAAGGATAAGGGGGGTAGATACCTCAGAGACGAGTTGTTGGGCCTAGGTATATCGTTGAAGCTTACACATCCAGCGCCGATACACGCTTAACGGGGGATGCAGACCGCTGACGCTGGTTGTGGTGAGGGAGAGCAGAGGTGTGCAACGCGCGAGAATAGAGATGAGGTTTGGAGAGGAAGAAATCGAGAGAATGAGAGATTGGGAGAGGGATCTCACCGCCTCCAGCTCGAACTCGCCGACGAGCGGTCCTCCGCCTCGAGCACCTCCATCCCGTGTCTCCATTTTCTGGCCTTCCTTGTCTCCGCCTCGAGCTCGAGCTCCAATCTGCCGCCACCAGATCCGACCCCGTCACCCTCTCTTCCCTTGCCTGCCCCTCGAGCTCACCCTCTCCTTCTCCGCCACCTGGGTCAGTGAGCCCGGAGGAGAGGGCTCAGCAAGAGCACGGGGACGGCTCGGTCGGGGTGGTGGTGGCAGCGAGAGAAAGGACGACGGCGACGCAGCAAGCATCTCGGCATCCCGTGCTTCACTTGTGCCGAGGACGATGGTGACGGCGCCGGACGTCTTGTGCAGTCGTCTCCTTGAGATGAAGGAGGTGGAGCTCGAGCTGGTGGCGTTGTGGGGGGAGAGGCGGCGCAGCAGCCGGAGCAGAGGAAGGAGGGATGAGGAGAGGGGAGGGACGAGCGAGCGGGCGAGGGAGCGAGATCGGTCGACCCGTGCGTGCGAGGTATGGTTTGACCTGCTGCCGGGATGGGCGCAGCGAGGCACGGATCGGCGAATCCTCTCTCGCACATGCCAACGCCTCACCGACTTGTGGGACCAGCAGCCAACGAGGCCCACTCGTCACAGTCTGCTGAGCGGGTGTGTATGAGCTATGCGGGTGTGTACGCATCAGTCCATTGTCAGTCCATCTCCTCTTTGAGGCATGGCGCACGACGCGCGGCGCACGAGGAGAGGCTCGTTTGCACCAGACAAAGGCTCACCCAGCCAATAGCGATGGACAATGAGCCCACCAGTCATGGAGTAACAAAAACAACCACAAGGTAAAAACGTGATGCAAGGATCTGACGGCCCAGACCAGAGTTGACCAAAAACAAGCTGCATCGGACGGCTAACGAAGCTCCGTTCTGGGGGATCGCTGGGAGGCCGAGTTGCCCAGAGACCTTATAGGTTTAAACTAGTGGACCCGTTGCGCCAAATGGCGCAGAGGCACGCTAAACCCATGTGCACGATGAAAAGAATATCCATGGTTTAATCCCCTTTAACAGAAAACCTGGTGGATTGTTGTCTATATTGAGATATGTACAATGGGCATTATCTCAATAGAATAGTTCAAGTTTAAAAAAATGGTAGCTGGAAGAGAGAATGGTTGTTGTGGACGTACTCATAAAATATGCCAATTTAAGCTACCGAAAAAGACACCCCTTGTTTTTTCCATGTTGTAGCATGTAGGTTTTTTTTGGAACTTTTTGAAACTACCAGTAGGTGAGCACATAAAGATGGCAAACAAACTAACTGAAATAAAACAAATGCAAATGTGACATAAGGTTAAAGCTGTGAAATGTATCCAATGTTGCATCAAAATTTTATTGGAGGAATATCTCAAAGAATAAAAATGAGTAGAACTACTAAACCTAAATATCAGTTGTCATGGTGATATTCTTCTGACATCAAAACCAACAAAAAGAACCATCCGTAAGTAAACAGAATCATACATATCAAAAGAAAACTGTTGTATAAAAAACAATCTCCACATAATATCTAAATCAATGAGAGAAGAGGACACTAACAAATATTTAAAACATTTTTTACAGGAATAGACCTAACAAATATTACCTTATATATGTCACAAAGTAGTTAAGTATAAAAAGCCACATGCATAAGCATAAACAGGGACCAATTAGCGAGAGTACTATAAAGAACAACAGAGTTTTATTTTCCTTTTGAGCACTCCCAGTTGGTTGCCGATGCTATACTTATGGGACAACATTCACAAAGGGAAATGGAGAAGCACATATATAATTTTCTGTAAAAAAGGCAATGATAGGAAGTAAATAGAAAGAGATGCCGTGTTTGAACACCTTTATAAGAATAGAACAAATCATTCTAAATATACCCAAAAGTAATACGGAAATCAGGAAAGATTAAAAAAGTATGCCATTGATGATTCATTTCATAAAGAAAAATAAGCTAATGGAGATTGCGTTGGCAAAATAAATAACAAACAAACCATACTTTTATATAGAATTGAAAAAGGTGAATAATAGACCAAATAAATGTACAAAAACTGGAATAAAAACAGACCCATATGGAAAGCACCTGGAAAAGCGATTTATATTAGACATTTTTAAGAGAGAAAATAGTCTTCAACTCAGTGTTTTGTTAATCACTCTATACCAAGCATCGATGCTATGCTAACTCCTGCCATTTTCATGGAACTTATCAAATTTCAAAAGTTTCAAAACAACAAATAAAAAGTGGTGAGCAGAAGGTATGAAAGATCAGACCCTTTAGGACATCCTAAGCTTCTGTATGATACTACTACTAATCAACAAGCCCTCCGTCTCGTACATAATCACTTCTCTGAAGTTGTAGTTGGGTACAAATGAACCTGTAACTCAGTATAAAAACCGTATAATTTGAACGATGGAATGGAAAAACTGCCACGGCGGGTTGGACCTCGCGACTTCCTGGAAGTAATACATGTGCTCCTCGCCCTCCATCTCGTACAGCACGGCCTCCTCGCCTCCCCATGCGCTGCCCCGGAGTGCCTCGATGTACATGCGCGCCCTGTCCCTGACAGGGTCCAGCTCGGTCGTCGACTGTCGTCACCAGCTCCTGTTGGCAGCCGAGCACTGGGCACTCCTGCAGCTACCATCCAGAAATCCTAGTATACTCCCTGGTACAATATGGTACAGGAATGTTTTGTTTGCGGATGACCTTTAACAGGGATAGAATATAGGATTTTAGCAAGTACTTTAGCGGGAAGAAGGACCGAATGATAATTAATCCCTCAATCCTCATAACTGAATATCTATTGTGTCCATATGTCACTGGACTCACTCCCTGGGCAGCACAACAGAAAAGTCAGCAGGTCAGCAGCAACAAGCAACAAAGTCAGTATACAACAAAGCATATTTGCATAGAAGAAACAAGCATTATACAAATGTATGCATTAAAGCATCTACGGTAATGTCATCACACTGTCAGTTTCAATCACGCAATACAATTGACAATTCAGGCAACAAATAGCTTCAAGTTCATGATCATAGTTGATTTCATATAATCCACCATGTTGATGCTCTGATGATCAATTTAAAAATTTCATTTGAAAGGGTTATTTTGGACTACATAACTTGAAACAGCGTAGCAATTAAGTACTACAGCAAACTGAATAGTATCAAATCAATTATTCAAATAGAACAAAGAAGTGCCATGCCCTTTTCCTTATGGTTATGTTCGTTAGTGTGACCTACAAACCAAATCGAACATGAAAACAGGCATGTTACTTATTTTTGTGCAACATAGACTAAAACCAAGTAAGATAATGTAACCTCACAAGAAGTACAGTATAGTTTATAACAGAACTGAAACTAAGAACTGACCATTCCAAACAAAAGCAGGATTGCTAGTGCTGCAAAAATGGATAATCTAGCGCCAGATAATGATGCATCCGTCAAATCCCTAGGAATTTTCCTGCAGAAAGCTAACACACAAAATCAAATCTCAAAACAAGGTACCACTCGGTAGAAATCCAAAAACTACACTGGACAAAAAGGCTTAAATCATCACTGCCGAGGATCCACGCTCGAACTAAAAACACTGATTCGTAGCCAGTCCCCGAATACAAATAGTAATCCGACGAAACCAAACACCGCATTCACTGAATATGGAGATCTGAAGATCGGAAGGGAGGCGGATGGTACCTGTCGACGGATATGTGCTTGCTTGAGGACATCATGGCTAAATGCACAAACAGCAAGCAAGGCAGGAGGACCAGGGAGAGGAGGGATTTGGAGGAAGTTACCTTGCCAGGATGGGATTCCTGGCGGCAGCGGTGGAGTTGACCCACAGCAGCGGCAGAGGCGCTCAAGGCGGCGGCCAGGGCGACTGCACGCGGTGGCTAGAAAATCCAGGCGCCGGCGGCGTGGCCATGACTGCTCCCTCGATCCAATCCACCGCCCGCTCGTGTCAATCGAGCGAACAGGGTTAGGAGTGGACTTCTGCTGGGCTCGGGCTGCGCTCCATTGCTGCCTATCTTGACGTGTCGACGGCGTCCCCAGCGGCGTATCGAGGGCAGCGGCGTGGGAGAGGAGAGAGTGGGGAGGAGACGAGGCTGAGGGGCGCGGGATGGACGAAAAGGGTTGGCGGCGGCTAGGGTTCTGCGGGTCGAGCGCGACGTGCGGGCGGACGGGATTGGCAAAGTCGAGTTCGTATGGGGTTGCACGCAGTAGTACCAGACGCCCACGAGGCCACGACGGGCCGCACGACGCGCGACGTGCGACATGACGAAATCTACAGGCCAAGGCGCCAAGCCAAGTAGCCAACAACTCCCTCCAACCCCGGACGGAAAGGCTGGACACAAGACGAAAAAACACCACCCGCCGACACGTAGGCCCAAGGAGCGCAGTGGGCCACATGTCATCCCGACAAAAGAACCAGCGGGTACATCCTCAGCAGCAAACCGCTGCCTCCACGCCCCAGGCCATCCACCCGCAACGCGCAGCGATGCCCACGCACGGGCCATCCCGTGGGCCCCGTGCAATCCCCGAGCACGACACACGTGATCGCCCACCCAGCCTGGCCAGACCAGCCGACGAGTAGGCCCAGCGGCATCATCGGGCCACCTGCAGCGCGAGGAGGGCGCGATAGGCGGGTGCGCACACGTCGGGCACTCCTTCAACCCCCGCACGCACGTACGACAGAACTTTCCGCGCGGTCAGCGCGAAAACAGCCACGCAACGCGGTAGGAACGGTCACCCGCGATTTTTTAACCCAGCCAACCAGCGAAGCTGCCGAGCCCACCGGTCATCGGGTTCCACGCTCGACAGCCGAGTCAAAAGAGACAGTAAAAATCGAACGGCAAGCAGAAGCGCGTTGACCTGACCAGGAGCCATCGAACGGCCACAACGTCGCGAATTCGAGGAAGCACTCAGCTGAGCGGGTCGGCCAGCAACATTATATGTTAGAATTGGTCCCCGCCAAATTCTGATGGAACGGGAGAAAATGCGGTGTATCGTTTTGGTTCTGTTGGTCAGGTATCTGAATTTGATTCATTTGTATTATAGCTTGAACTTTTATGGCATATCCATGAAAATATGTACTACCCATCTTTAATAAGACTAGGTAATTGCCCGTGCTTTGCAACGGGGGCAAGCATATTCTAGTTGTTTAACACTAATTGTGTCTATCATATACCTTTGGGGAACATCAGGGAGCATTGTTGACTTTTTTTTTGTTATAGGTAATTGCCCGTGCGTTGGGGGCAAGCATAATCTAGTTGTTTAACACTAACCATGCCTAACATATACCTTTAGGGAACATCAGGGAGTATTGTTGACTTTTTTAATGTTAAATCACTTCTTCCACCACCACTGTTGACCTTTTTAATGTTAAATCACTCCTTCCTCCACTGGTTAAATCACCTCTGCGCCTTCTCGATCGAAGCTCGACACCTCTGTCCAGACTCCCTGTAGAGATAGACATGAATCATATGTTCAAACTCCTTTTAGATACATGCACAAATCATAAGTATGGAAAAGTACAATGACATGTTAAGGGCATCTCTAGCAGACCCCCTATCCTAAAAGTGTCAAATCTTCTCCCTATCCCATTTCCCTATTTTTTTAGGGAAATTACTGTTTCTCAACTAGCAGATCTCCTATAACGTTTTCCCTTATATGTGTATTTGGCTCACACAATTCATCAAACACATACACTACACATCCACATACACAATTCATCAAATCTGTAGCAAAGAGGATTAACCAGAAGCACATCTGCAGGTTGACCGTTGGTGTAGCCGCAGAAGTAGAGCATGGACTGAATCCAATTCATCTCTGCAAGCGAACATCACGTACGCCTCCATGTTGCTCTGCACCCCCCCTGTACATCTCCGCGCTCAGCTCGATGAAACAGACCACAGGGGCCACGAGTCAAAATGCACCCGCGGAGATGGATCAGCTGCAACGGCAGTGGCAGGAACATTACACTAGCGACGTTGCTGTGTTGCACGGGCTCCCGGTCGGCGGTCGCCTTGGATTTGGGGGCCGACATCGCCGTGTCGCTTAACAAATAGCACCAAATCCTCCCACACCCCGCCACAACACGTATGACATACAGCCTTGGGACTTCAGAGCTCACTGTGATGCTGCCGTAGCAGGTGAGGCGGAGCTGTGCGCACTAGGCCGAGCGGGACGGAAGGAGGGGAGCCCGGGTCGCTGCGACTGGATCCGGCGTGCAAGAGCTGGTCAGCGGCGACGGTGGCCGTGACGCCGTGCACGACGAAGGCACCCGCCAGCTGGAGCATCCGGGTGCCGTGGCCCTGTGCTCGGCACACGCACGAGGACGACAGTGGGTACTGGGGTCGACGAGCTCTGGCTCTACTCCCATGTCGGTGCTTCGATCGAGATGTGGCCACGCTTGCGCTGCTTGCCTCGTCCTGCTCGTCTTGACGCTGTGCTTGTCTCGAGTCGGAATCCCGTTGTGCGACGACGAACGTCTCCGGCGACACATGGGATCCAGGAGCGGCGGCAGGAGGATGGCGTAGATGACGGGTCTGAGGGGATTCGCGAAATTCCTCGTCGCCAGTGAGGGTTGCCGGAGGTGCGGGGGCGGTGGAGGGTTTCATTTTCCCAATTACCGGGGTGGCGGACGGCCGGCGGCGGCGGCGGCGGCGGCGTGGTCAGACGGGAGACCTGCAGCTCGCTTATTTTTGCTGAGAATCACATCGGCAGGACTAAATTTGAGCAGATGGGGGGCAGTTTTAGGGGAGGAAGAGTCATATTTGAGGAGATTTTGGTTTTAGGGATCTGCTAGATACCCCTTAAATGACACTTTTTCTCCTCAAATATGAGTTTTAGGGAATCTGCTAGAGATGTCCTAAGCACATGCATAGTTAGAACCATGTTGGCAACACTTCCACAACATGGATGGAATAATCAAAATTATGGATGATGGCGATGTAGAGGAAATATTACCTCTAAATATGTCACTTGGCTTTCATTGTAACTGAAAAATATTCAAAAAGGAATGTCTGACATATGAACCCACTTATGTAAACTTGTGTGTTGCTATGGAATAACATTACGAGTTTCAACATTGTTTAACTAAAACTCAGGAGTTGCTCATATAGATGAATTTAAGAGTTGTTCAAAATGCTTGCAATATTTTACCATGTTGCGACAAACAAAGTGTTGCACCTGCTTTATCTTTTAGCAAACTTCTACAAAATCATTCAAAAACTGATGCAGGCTACCACGTCAAATTCTTTTAGCAGGATAGAGGTGGCTCGTACCATGACAACATCCAGTATGTGCACGTGGTATCCCCTTTCTCAAAAGATATCTGCAGCCCCCGCGAGAAAATAATATCTCCACAGTATATCAGAAATGCATATGTATAAACCCGATCTACCGATGAAAGCCATTGTTTTCTCTAGCCGAAGAATGCATATACTAACTCTAGTTCGGCAAAACTCTATGAGGAAGAGTCATTGGTGAGTAAGTGCTAACTCCGCTCCACCATAACTATTCTTAAGTATCGTATCCAAAAAAAAACTTTGTCAGGTTGAGAGGATCGATACCGAAACTGGGTGAGAGACAAAAATATTAAAATATACATCTTTTGGACAATTGCACTCTATTCACACAGTAAAAGAAATTCTGCTACTTTAAAATATAGTAGACCACACAAGTTAATTGAAAGCTGTGAAATAGCTCAAGGACATGTTAATTTACACATAGTCTGAACAAACATAATCTTGTGGCACGACAAGAACCAACAAATTAATATTGTACATGTCAAGCATGTTGCTGCTCACCTTATTGGTAGCTTAGCTTTATGGTAGATTTAAGTATCAGCTCTGCATTATGTGCGATGGCATCTGTCAACGCCACATGCATGTCAATCTCTTCCCGGAGTTGCCTCTGCAAATTCCTGACATGTGGTATTTAATCACATATGAGAATAGTAGATCCCATTTTTATCGAAGTTAGGCGTACATATATAAATTCAAACATAAGCAGTCTATTCAGAGGAATCATTCCAAAAACAATTTTCAAACCGAGCACTGGAGCACAACAAGTTGTCACAAATCACAAACCAAATGAAAGCAGATTTATTTCAAGTGCGAACAGCAGCAGTACAAATGTCAAAACTGTAGAGATGATGAAGCAATTATGAAAGGCACTCATTTCCTGCTATCGAGCAGTGGCGAAGGGGCCTCCATAATGCTAGGGTTAGGGTTTCGCTTCGATCAAAGATGGGTTTGTGTTCCTATGATGTGTGTCAGGGGATCAAGAAAACCAACGGGAGAGGGAGTACGGACGTAGGAAAAAACAGGTTGGAGGGGCAGTGCGGACGACGTGGTGCGTGGGGAGTCGGATAATGTAAGATGGGAGAGTCTTTTTTAGGTAGTAGAGATAAACTGATGCATGCCTGTCTGATCTTGTAACTTCTTAGTACAAATAAGAGTGAAATCTGGGGGTACCTTAAAATACTTAACCTCTCAATTTCTTCCCTGCTTACTAAATTACTAGGAGATCTTCAGTTAATGAACTGTTGGAATGTTCCTTGCTGTTCAGTCTTGTGCTTATTGCAGGGCATTGAACTGATCACATAATAAATATGCAAATTTCTCTAGTAATTACGCTGCTCATGTTGCTTTTTTCTTAGTGTGATTTCGCTAATATTTTCGATGCATGTTGATGAACTTAACTATTGAGTGTCATTTTACCTCATCATATTTTAATTTAGAAGATCATATTGATTTTTGTCAGAACTTGGTGATCTGTTATCAACTTATCATGTCTTAGCTTATTATATGAATAGTCATAGCTATCAGATAAATTGGCAAGTGTTTTTACATTTTGCTTTCTCCAACATGGTTGACTACTGATATCAATTGCCATTCTGGCATACTCTTAGGATACCCAATTGCTTCTGTGGGATTTGGCAATGGATGAGATTGTTGTCCCACTACGTCATCCTTCAGGTGGTTCACCAACATTTAGCAGTGGGAGCCCTTCTGCACACTGGGACAGCGCATGCCCTCCAACAGGTATTCTTCAACCTTCTCCTAGAATGCGAGACGTGCCGAAGCTTTCACCTCTTGTCGCCCACCGAGTACATGCGGATCCCCTGTCTGGTGTGGTGTTCAGCACTGAATCAATCGTCACCATTTGCCGCGAGGGACTAATCAAAATATGGGCCTGACCTGTCCACAGTGAAAACAATCAACAGTCAAATTCTTCCGAGTTGGCTTTAGGCAATACTGTCTCCAAGGATAGGGCAATCACATCCTCTAGTAAAGCAAGTGGTTCTAGCTTCAAGCAGCCTTCATCCCTTGGCTTGACATAGCTGTGAGTTTCTTACTAACACCATGATTGATGAGACGGACTCTCAAAGGAGGCTGCTGGTGATGAAGGCACATATTTGTAGATGTTCCTTGATTACATCAATGCTAGTTAGTGGCACAAAACAATAATGGAACATGCCCCTGTACAGATACATATACTCCAAGATAGCTAATACAAGCTTGCTTTCTGTTTTGTATTTCCCAATGTGCCAACATGTGATGAATGGGATGACAATCTTGCTTCGTGTTGTTTGACCATTTCTAGATTTCCCCCAGTTGTAAATTGCTTGCTTTCTCACTTGTTCTTGCATCAATTCCATATCATATGCGTTGTTGATGCAAATTCTATTTAGTCGTTGAATGTGCTGTAGATTGTGTGAGCAAATGGAGATACTTTGCCGGACTGTACTGTAACAGATCGCAAGATCTGCACATGCGTCAGCCGATAAAATATATGCAGACTAACTATTGTAGGACAACTTGTTTGCTCAGAATAGCTGGCTTTTGTGTCTTTTATTTGCATGTTTTCCATCCATATTCAAGTACTTGTATACTCCCTTCGCCCCAAAATAAGTGTCTCAAGTTTAGTAGTACAACTTTGTACTAAAATTGTATTAAAGTTGAGAAGCTGCACACTCTACAGCTGGTAACATTGCTTCTGTTGTCTGAACACTAGGTACTACTAATCTACTACTCCCTCCGTCCCACAATATAAACAATATAAGAGTGTTTTTGACACTAGTGTAATGTCAAAAAAGCTCTTATATTATATTATAGGACGGAGGGAGTAGTTCCTCAATAATCTCATCGTTTGTTCTCTCTTGCAACAATGAATCTCCTCTCTTCTCTTCTTCCTTCCTCCTATCTAAAAAAATACGTACGGTTCCCGTTTTCGCTCGTCTTTTGTTCGACATTCGTCCCACTACTGTTCCTCGACTCCCAAATCACGTCACCCTTTGCCTAAATGCTGCCCACCGAAGAAGCTCACTCTCAATGCAACGCCTACTACTAGCGGATGAAACCTGCCGTACGCAATGCACAGCCGCCGACTTAGCCGTTTGTCCAAGCGCCACCGTTGGAGTGTGAAAGGATCGATATGGTTGACTAGAGGGGGGTGAATAGGCAACTATCAATTTTTAGCTTTTCTTAACAAATTAGGGTTAGCAACAAAATAGGTTGTCTAGATGTGCAACTAGGTGAGCAACCTATATGATGCTAACAACAACGAGAACACAGCAAGCAAAGGATACAACACAACAATAGCTTGCCCAAAGTAAAGGTAAGAAGTAACCACAAGTGGAGCCGGTGAAGACGAGGATGTGTTACTGAAGTTCCTTCCCTTTAGGGGGAAGTACGTCTCCGTTGGAGCGGTGTGGAGGCACAATGCTCCCCAAGAATCCACTAGGGCCACCGTATTCTCCTCACGCCCTCGCACAATGCAAGATACCGTGATTCCACTAGTGGTGCCCTTGAAGGCGGCAACCGAACCTTTACAAACAAGGTTGAGGCTCTCTCCACAACTGAATTGGAGGCTCCCAACACCACCACGGAGCTTCACCACAATGGAATGTGGCTCCGAGGTGACCTCTTCCGTCTAGGGTGCCCAAACACGCAAGAGTAACAAAATCCACACAAGAAAGTATAGGGGAATCAAATTTCCTTTGGTGGAAGTGTAGATCTAGGTCTCCTCCTTCAATCCCTAGCAAATCAACAAGTTCGAGTGGCTAGAGAGAGAGATCGGGCAAGAAAGCTTGAAGGGCATCAATGGAGGAGAGAGAGAGGCAAGAGGTAAAAAGGTAGGTGCAAGACCCACCTACTTATATAGTGTCCCTCAAATCCAACCGTTACAACAGTTTTTACACTGCAGTGGTACAGCCGCTAGAACCACCGGTACAACCGGTATTTACGGGTTCACACTGCAGAAGTGCCCCAGGCGGTACAACCGGTGGAGCCACCGGTAGTACCGGTCGGCCGGAGCCAACCAGGAACTACCGCTCCACCACCGCCCAAAAACCGCCTCATAAACAGAAGGGAGTCACCCCATAGCGGTGGTTGTGCCGGTACAACCGCCAGACCAGCGTTCATGTGATGGCTAAGTCCGGAGCGGTACAACCGCTCCAGACACCGGTAGTACCGGTTCGCCGAAGCCGTCCGGGAACTACCGGGCCACCACCGCCCAACCATAGCTCCACTACAGAAGGGATTCCGGTAGTGGAGCGGTGCAGGGCCGGAACAACCGGTCAAGCGGTACAACCGCTTTTACAAGCGGTACAACCGCTCGGCACTAAAAACACTGCCACAGAAAGACTTTGAGGACCTCTCTCCTCGAACGGAAGGATATATAGTGGGTGCAACAGAATGTGTACGTGCATTGATTCACCCAGTACCTTCCGATGGGGATTCCCTCTTAATAGTACGGATTTCCTACGACCAAAGAAATAAACGCGTCGGAAACTCCGTCTTCGATCTTTTCCGTCCTGAGGGAATGCCTAACCGTCTTGCGCCACACAATGTGTACTTGAGTAAACTTGGGCGCACGATTAGTCCAAAGGTGCATTGTCATCATCACCAAAACCCTAAGGTGGGAAATGCCCTAACAATCTCCCCCTTTTTGGTGGATGATTTTTTTGGTGGATGATGACAACCACACGATTTGCACCGGAGATCTAGAAAATATAGACGGGGCTCCCCCTATATGTGAGCACTATTTTGATTTTGCTTTTGGAATGCAAAGTGCTCACATTAGGATCAATGCTCCCCCTAGATTTTATAGACCAACCAATGACTGCAAATGAACTGTAGAGACAAAAAGCATGCATTTGCAAGAACATGAAGTAGAGCAATAGATAAGGGCCACAATAATAAGCATGCTCTACAAACATACGAGACACGAAATAAAAGCATAATATGGATAGGTCGGGATCGCATGTCTCACACCATGCACAAAGTCTCCACGCACGATAAGTTCACAAACCAACTGGAAGCAAAAAGGTTCAACTGACAACAAAGCAAATGCAAATAGCCACCCATGCAAATCCCGAGACCTAATAGAACTCTCTCCCCCTTTGGCATCAAGACACCAAAAAGGAAAAGAGCGATGCTAACGCCCCAGAGCTCAGTAGTCCTCCTCAGACTCCTCGGTCTCCTCTGGATCATCACCATCAGATGCCTCTGGATCGTCGTCAACAGACTGCTCGTCCTCATCCATGATATCATCCGCGGCGGCGGTAGCAGAGGTAGAGGTAGCAGGATGACCAGAGGCCTCATCGTCAGTCCACGTGCTGTTCTCGAAGATCCACTTGTCCTCTGGAGTGATGCTCTTCTCAGATCCACTGTCCACTTGCATGTTGAGGTGCCTCATCATCTCAATCTGTCTGCGTCTGGCCTTCTTCTCATTCACATGAGCCTCATAGAGCTTCTTCTGGAAGTGAGTCTGCAAGCAAAAGGTCTTCTTCACCTTGGCTATGAGCTTAGCAACCCAGGAGGGCTTGGCCCCAGCCTCCAGCTCAAAGTCCTCATCACTAGAGGTGGCATAAACATCCTCGGGATCATCAGCAGGATAGCGAGGCTCAGCATGTTTCTTCTTTCTCAACTGCTTGACCTCATGCACAGTGAGGTTGTCTGGAGATGTAAGAGGCTCTCCTGGCCTCCGGACAGCCCATACAGAGTTCAGGAAACACATGACAAACGGGGCATATATGGGTACCTTTCGGTGCATGACCATGCTGTACATTTCCTCCCACAACCATTTTGAAACATCAAAGGTGGCACCAGACCCCACCTTGGTCTTCATAGCCACCAACAGATCCACCAGATAGCCATAAATCTCATCCTGATTCCCAACCTTGGGCAGAAGCACATTGCGGAACACACGATGCATAATGTCATATACCTTCTCAAGATCCTTGGACTCACCAATGACTCCACATCCTCGGATGTACAGGGGTGCAAGGTTCTCCTTGCTCATGGATGTGGCACGGTCGTGAGGACGGATGCCACCATTCCCGGCCAGACCAGTATCATCATAGCCTAGAGCATTGCAGAAGGCTCTCCAAGGCACCTGAAATAACTCATCACGGCACATGAAGGATAGAGTACGAGCATCATCGGTGCCGAAGTGAACAGTGGCATAGAACTGATGGATAAGCTGCACATCAAGGTCACAGTTGGTAGACATGAGCTTGACCAAGTCAAACTCCTCACACAGAGCTAAGGCCTCTCCAAAGTACTCCATGTTGTTCCTCCAGTGATCAAGGTCAATTGTCCACTGCTTGGTGAACCTGTTCTTGTTATGCTCAAAAAGCTCATGCACAATCCTCACTTGCATCTCGTTCCTGAACTGAGGTGTGGTCCAACGAGGATGAACTGGAACCTCATAGGGATTCTGCAATCGGAACCTCTCCCAATCCTGTTGTTTCCACCTGTGCATTGGTACAGCCACACGTTTCTTGGCAACGGCAGACTTCTCACGGCGGGTGGGCTTGGTGGGAATCACCACCTCCTGCTCTTCCACAGTGTCATCAGGACGCTTGCTCCTACGGACTCTCTTTCTGGTCTTCTGGCGAGGAGCAAAGCGAGAACCAAAGCCACCTGCACACACACGGGAAGCACACAAGATACCCAGCACAGATGAGAGGAATGTACACAAGATCAGAGGAATATATTACATGTAAGTAGAGAGAAGAAGAAACAGTACACAAAGGTTCAGTAAAGCCGGTTGTACCGGTCATCCTAGCGGTAGTACCGCTCAGGCGGTTGTACCGCCCACTGGAGCGGTTGTACCGCCGACAGCGGTTCCACACACAGGAGAACAGGCACAAATCACCCACTGAATCGAGATGCAATATTTCAAGTTCTAACTATCTCCAAGTAATAGAGGCAGGCAATAGGATCTCTTCCACCCAATAGTTTAGCCAAAAACACGGGAGTACACGTAATGCCCTAGATAGATGGATTCAAAGATTGAAACCAAAAGCAAGAGAGAATGGGGCATTACCGGTATCCATGGGAAGAGATCGGGGAGGAGACGGCCTCCACGGAGCGGATCCGATGAAGAACCGACGGATCCGGAGCACCGGAGGGCACTCCGGGGCAATGGGGGCAGCAACCGGCGGCAGGGGCAGGGGAAGAGGACGGGCACGAAGGGGAAAAAGAGAAACCCCTTCGGCCCGCGCCCTTAAATACCCGCCCAGACTGCCGCCCCCTGATACTACCCTGTGGTTAGGGGCGGTACTTCCGTCGCCTGACAGGCAGCGGTAGTACCGCTCCTAACCGCCCGGTAGTACCGGCCGGAAGCACAGGACAGGAACAAAGCGGTAGAACCGCTATGTTTTGCCCGGTAGAACCGCCGGGACGCTACAACCAAATGGCTGAGCGGTAGAACCGCCCAGACCACCGGTTGTACCGCCCGGTCACAGCCACCCATGCCAAGATTACAACTTGTGTACATTTGGAGAAAGATTGTTTTAAGGGTAGAGGAGGTTTGGGATGGAAACTTGGCACTGTATTATGGTGAAGTAAACTCCAAGAGTGCAAGAAGCAAACGATAAAGGCCAACACTTGGAGGATACAAACACCTAGGACCTAAAAAGAAAACTAGCAAGGCAAATAAGATCCAAAAGGAGAACCAAACCTCCACAAAGAGAGGAGGGGTGGTGGCCGAAGCCACCTATGTATGAGTCAATTGGTATGGCACCGCGAAGATTTTAACCTTGGGCCCATGACCAAAACTCATCTTTGAAGCACAAGTACCATAAAAAATGGCTAATGTGAAAGATTGAGTTTATTTATGCATAATAGGGGGAGGGAGAGTTCATTGAGAGAACAACACTCCCCCTAAATCCATGCCTACATCTAGAACAAGATAATCATGATGAATGCGGTGGGGTGTGACGAGATTCAAGACACGTTGCTCGAATCAATGATATTTAGCTCATGCCTTAACTCGCGAAATCTTGCTTCATCCAATGGCTTCGTGAAAATATCCGCTAGTTGCTCTTTGAGTTCCAACATGAATAATATCAATCTCTCCACGCTTGACGTGATCCCGGATGAAATGATGACGAATCTCAGTGTGAGTCGTCTTGCTATGTTGCACCGGATTGTAGGAGATCTTGATTGCACTTTCATTGTCACAGAAAAGAGGCACTTTGTCACAAGTGACACCGTAATCCTTTAAAGTTTGCCTCATCCATAGCAATTGTGCACAACAACTTGCGGCGGCTACATACTCGGCCTCGGTGGTGGAGAGAGACACACAATTTTGCTTCTTCGAAGACCAACTCACCAAAGAGCGACCAAGGAATTGGCACCCTCCGGAGGTTGACTTCCTATCCACACGGTCTCCCACCCAATCCGAGTCCGAATATCCCATGAGATCAAAGCTTGCTCCTTTGGGGTACCATAAGCCAAAGTTTGGGGTATGAGCCAAATATCGAAAGATTCGCTTGACCGCCACAAAGTGACTTTCGTTAGGCGCGGCTTGAAACCGTGCACACATTCCCACACTCAACATGATATCCGGCCTAGATGCACAAAGGTAAAGCAAGGATCCAATCATAGAACGATATACCTTTTGATCCACCGCTTTACCAATGGGATCAATGTCAAGTTGGCACTTGGTAGGCATTGGAGTCTTGGCCGGTTTGACATCTTCTAACTTGAATCTCTTGAGCATGTCTTGGGTATATTTGACTTGGTTGATGCAGGTTCCTTCTCTTCTTTGTTTGACTTCGAACCCAAGAAAGAACTTCAACTCTCCCATCATAGACATCTCAAACTTCTCGGTCATGAGTGCGGCAAACTCATCATTGAAAGCTTTGTTAGGAGAACCAAAAATAATATCATCAACATATAGTTGGCATATGAACAAATCCCCTTTAACCCTCTTAGTAAAAAGAGTGGGATCGATTATCCCAATTTCAAACCCACGGTCTTGCAACAACTCGGTAAGGTGCTCATACCACACACGTGGGGCTTGTTTAAGGCCATAGAGTGCCTTATCGAGCTTGTATACATGATTGGGGAACTTGGGATCCTCGAACCCCGGGGGTTGTTTGACATATACCAACTCATTAAGAGGATCATTAAGAAATGCACTCTTCACATCCATCTGTTGCAACTTAAAATCATGATGAGATGCATATGCAAGCAACATACAAATAGACTCAAGACGAGCAACGGGAGCAAAGGTTTCACCGTAGTCGATACCCTCGACTTGGGAGTAGCCTTGTGCCACCAATCTTGCCTTGTTTCGAATGACAACACCGTTCGTATCTTGCTTGTTCTTGAAGATCCATTTGGTTCCAATGACATTATCATTCTCCGTTGGCCTTGGCACCAATGACCACACTTTGTTGCGCTCGAAGTTGTTGAGTTCATCATGCATGGCTTCAAGCCAATCCGTGTCCTCGAGAGCTTCATGTACCTTTTGGGGTTCAACACAAGAAACAAACGCGTGATGCTCACAAAAGTTTGTTAATTGTCTACGAGTGGTTACCCCCCTCTTTAAGCTTCCATAAACATTCTCCATGACATGTTGTTGATGCTTGAGTTTGGAAGCAATTTTGGCCGCACGACGCTCCAAAAGCTCCTCCGTAATCTCTTGAGGAGGATCATCTTGAACATCTTGAGCGTCATCTTGAGCTTGCTCTTGATCATGAACTTGCACTTGATCTTGAGCTTGCTCGGTGTCGTGATCCTGATCTTGGGCATCATTTGGTGAATCACCATCATCTTGAGGTTGATCTTGCCCTTGATCTTGATCACTTGGTTGAGGGCCTTCGGTTTGTTCTTCGGAAGCGTGTGGGTCAATGGTTGGTGATGGCTCCACTTGCGTAGAGCATTGTCCTTCTCCTTCGTCCACAAGGGGTTTCTCAATGGGGAGTATTTGACCAATCCCCATTCTTCTTATGGCTTGGGGAGGAATTTCATCACCTACATCGCAAAGACCACTTTGCTCCACTTGGGAGCCATTATTTTCATCAAACTCTACGTTACACGTCTCCTCAATGAGTCTGTTGGACTTGTTGAGGACACGGTAAGCATGGGAGTTTGTAGCATAACCAACAAATATGCCCTCTTGAGCTCTAGATTCGAATTTAGACAAATGTGTACCTTTCTTGAGAATGAAACACTTACACCCGAACACCCGGAAGTACTTGAGGTTGGGCTTGTTACCGGTAAGTATCTCATATGGAGTCTTGTTCAAGCCTTTGCTGAGGTAGAGCCGATTGGATGCATGACATGCGGTGTTGATGGCTTCGGTCCAAAAGTTGTACAGAGACTTGAATTCCGCCATCATGGTCCTTGCCGCGTCCATCAACGTCTGGTTCTTCCTCTCCGCTACACCATTTTGTTGAGGGGTATATGGTGCGGAGTATTGATGCTTGATCCCCTCATCACTAAGGAACTCATCCAAGGTGTAGTTCTTGAACTCGGTGCCGTTGTCACTTCTAATCATCAATATCTTTGCCTCATGTTGACGTTGAGCTTCATTGGCAAAGTCGATGACGGTTTGTTGGGTCTCGCTCTTCCTCTTGAAGAAATATACCAAAGTGTATCTTGAATAGTCATTCACAATCACCAAGCAATACTTTCTGCCCCCAAGACTATCAAAAGATGGAGGTCCAAAGAGATCCATGTGAAGGAGCTCCAAGGGCCTCTTCGAGTAGATGATAGTCGTGGGTCGGTGAGCCGTCTCATGTAGCTTTCCTTCGATACAAGCACTGCAAGCACGATCTTTGGCAAAGCTCACATTTGTTAGTCCACGAACGTGATCCCCTTTGAGGAGACTTTGCAAAGATCTCATATTGACATGGGCTAGTCGGCGATGCCAAAGCCACCCCACATCAACTTTAGCCATTAGGCAAGTCGCGGTCTTAGTGGGTCGCTCCGAGAAGTTAACCACATAGAGACCGTTCTCGACATGCCCAACAAAAGCTACTTTAAGAGTCTTGCTCCACAAAAGGGCCACGGTATCAAGGTCAAAGAATGTGGCAAAGCCCATAAGTGCAAGTTGACAAATGGAAAGTAAATTGTATGCAAGGGTCTCAACAAGCATGACTTTCTCAATTGATAAATCATGAGAAATCACAACCTTGCCAAGACTCAATACCTTAGATGTTGAGGCATCACCGAATTGAACATGGGTGGGCATAGATGGGCTTGGTTGCACGTCCACCACCAAATGCTTGCTCCTGGTCATATGATTTGTTGCTCCACTATCAAGCAACCATGATCCTCCACCGGAAGCAAACTCCTACAAAAGATCAATGCTTGGTTTTAGGTACCCATTCTTGAATGGGTCCTTTGATGTTAGTAACAAGGGTCTTAGGAACCAAAATAGACCATTCAATGTACTCATAATAAGAACCAACAAATTTGGCATAAACATGGCCATCACTAGCACGGCATAAAACATAAGAAGGGTTAAAGTCGCCAGCTTTGTTCGATGGAGTGGGATTGCCCTTCTTGACATTTCCACCCACCACCTTGTCCTTCTTCTCCTTATGAGCACCCTCTCCCTTCTTGACAAATACCTCTTTGAGAGGGAGAGGTTTCTTGATCTTGTTGTTCTTCTTCTTCTTTGACTTGGGTGCAAACCCGAGTCCTTCCTTTGCCACAACCTCCTTTTGATTGCTCAAAAGATCATTGAGGCTCTTCTCACCTTGTATGCAATTCACAAGGCCTTTCTCAAGTTGCTCTTTCAACTTGGCATTCTCCTCCACAAGATGCTCATGCTCACAACAAGGGTTAGTAGCATTGGTATTATCAATTAAAACAAAAGGAGGACAAGTGGCTATTTACTTAGTGAGCTTTGCTTGGAGTTGATCATGAGACTCCTTGAGAGTAGCATGTGCACCTTTCAAGGCCTTGTGAGCCTTGTCAAGTAGCTCAAACTCCTCTTTGAGTCTAGCATGGCCAACCCCAAGCTCAGCATTCTTGGATTTAAGCACACGAGCAAGAACTTGAGCATGATCATGATCTTTCTTTAGTTGAGCAAGGTCAACGTTTTGCGACTCCTCAAGAGCCGAATGAAGACCTCACTCTTCCTCAAGAGCGATGGAAAGATCCGCAATCTCATCGGCATAGTCACGACTATGGCCTTCCAAGTTAGTGATGTTATCCTCGTGAGACTCAATGATATCATTGGCCTCACCAAGTTGTTCCAAGAGAGCAACAAAGTGCTTCTTGGTCTCACCTTTGAGCTTACCCAAGAACTTGTCAAACTCATTCTCATCCACCTTCACCTCCTCTTGATCATCCACACAATCCAACAACCAAGGATTAGGAGAGATGGAAGTTTTGATGTTGGAGGTTACCTTGGTGACGCCTCTTGCCATGAGGCACTTGGGGATGATGTTCTCATTGGGGGCATCGAAGAGGGACACCGAGGTTGGAGAAGAGGTGGCAATGGCCACGGTGGCCGTTGCTAACACTTCACCACTTGTATCATCATCATCATCGGAGTTGTACTCTTCTTGCGCCACCAAGCCCTTTGGAGGCACCTTCTTGTTGAAATTGTTCTTGTTGGGGAAGGACTTGGCCTTGTCTTTGCGGATGAGCTTGCGACCATTGTCCTCCCTCTTCTCATACGGACAATCCACCACAAAGTGACTCACATTGCCACAATTGTAGCAAGTCCTTACTCGTTGCTTGCCCTTTGAGTTGTTCTTGGAGGAGTTGGGCCTTGTGTTTCTCTTGTTGCCCCAAAATTGCCTTGACGCAAGAGCCATGTGCTCGTGGTAAGCATATTTGGTGTCTTCGGGGCAACTCTCTTCTTCTTCCTCTTCTTCTTCTTCCGGAATACCCTTGGCCTTCAAAGCAAGGTTGGGTGAGGCTTTCTTTAACCGTTGGACACGAGCTAGAGCATTGTCGGCGGTCTTGTTCATGATGTTCATGGCAATAAACCCATCCAACACTTCACTTGAAGACAAGGTGTGGAAGTCCGGTCTTTGACGGATCACGGAGGACATTGCCTTGTTGAATGGCATGATGGCCTTGAGAAACTTGCGCTTGATCCAATTATCATCCGTATCCTTGCTCCCATGATCTTGAAGAGTGACCGCAAGAGTTGTCAATCTTCGGTAGAGATCCCGAGGATCCTCATCTTCATTCATCACAAACTCATCGGCCTCATCAAGCACCACCTCAAAGTTGGACCGTTGAATGCTTGAGCTCCCCTTGTACAAAGATATAATGTGTTCCCAACAATCCTTTGCACGGGAGAAGGGGCGCAAGTGAGCTAGATCTTCGGGAGGCACTGCGGATTGGAGGATGAACAATGCGGAGTGATTGTATTGATTGTCCGCCTCTTCTCTTGGAGTGAGGTTGCTTGGATCATGTGGCTAGAAGCCTTGCTCGATGATTCTCCAAAGATTTGTTGAGCTGTGATTCAAATGAGACTTGATACAAAAAACCCAATTAGCAAAATCACCCTTCACAAGCTTAGGAGGAGGACCAAGGTTGTTAATATGCGGTGTAGGGACCGGTCCTCCATAGACCGGGGGAGGGGGAACCGAGGCGTAGGTTCCCATCCCATTCTTACCATGAGGGGAAGAGGTCTGAGTACCCTTAGCCGCTTCCTTGCCGGAATTGGCCTCCGACACCGATGCGGTGGGATTAACCACAAGCAACGGGTCAGGAGTAGACTTCAACCCCTCAAGAAGTTCTTTAAGCATGGACTTGACCTCGGCCGTCATAGACGTCTTAAGTGAAGCCATAGCTTCATTTAAGTCGTCTCGGGTGACCGAGTTCAACTCCACGGCCTCGGGCACTTCCTCATCCCGATCCCCGTCGCCAACCATACTCTTCGGGTGGTGAAACCCTTAATAAAGAGATGAGGCTCTGATACCAATTGAAAGGATCGATATGGTTGACTAGAGGGGGGGTGAATAGGCAACTACCAATTTTTAGCTTTTCTTAACAAATTAGGGTTAGCAACAAAATAGGTTGTCTAGATGTGCAACTAGGTGAGCAACCTATATGATGCTAACAACAACGACAACACAAGCAAGCAAAGGATACAACACAACAATAGCTTGCCCAAAGTAAAGGTAAGAAGTAACCACAAGTGGAGCCGGTGAAGACGAGGATGTGTTACCAAAGTTCCTTCCCTTTAGGGGGAAGTACGTCTCCGTTGGAGCGGTGTGGAGGCACAATGCTCCCCAAGAAGCCACTAGGGCCACCGTATTCTCCTCACGCCCTCGCACAATGCAAGATGCCGTGATTCCACTAGTGGTGCCCTTGAAGGCGGCAACCGAACCTTTACAAACAAGGTTGAGGCTCTCTCCACAACTGAATTGGAGGCTCCCAACACCACCACGGAGCTTCACCACAATGGAATGCGGCTCCGAGGTGACCTCTTCCGTCTAGGGTGCCCAAACACCCAAGAGTAACAAAATCCACACAAGAAAGTATGGGGGAATCAAATTTCCTTTGGTGGAAGTGTAGATCTAGGTCTCCTCCTTCAATCCCTAGCAAATCAACAAGTTCGAGTGGCTAGAGAGAGAGAGATCGGGCAAGAAAGCTTGAAGGGCATCAATGGAGGAGAGAGAGAGGCAAGAGGTAAAAAGGTAGGTGGAAGACCCACCTACTTATATAGTGTCTCTCAAATCCAACCGTTACAGCAGTTTTTACACTGCAGCGGTACAACCGCTAGAACCACCGGTACAACTGGTATTCACGGGTTCACACTGCAGAAGTGCCCCAGGCGGTACAACCAGTGGAGCCACCGGTAGTACCGGTCGGCCGGAGCCAACCAGGAACTACCGCTCCACCACCGCCCAAAAACCGCCTCATAAACAGAAGGGAGTCACCCCATAGCGGTGATTGGGGCGGTGGTTGTGCCGGTACAACCGCCAGACCAGCGTTCGTGTGGTGGCTAAGTTCGGAGCGGTACAACCGCTCCAGACACCGGTAGTACCGGTTCGCCGAAGCCGTCCGGGAACTACCGGGCCACCACCGGCCAACCACAGCTCCACTACAGAAGGGATTCCGGTAGTGGAGCGGTGCAGGGCCGAAACAATTGGTCAAGCAGTACAACCGCTCGGCACTAAAAACACTGCCACAGAAAGACTTTGAGGACCTCTCTCCTCGAACGGAAGGATATATAGTGGGTGCAACAGAATGTGTACGTGCATTGATTCACCCAGTACCTTCCGATGCGGATTCCCTCTTAATAGTACGGATTTCCTACGACCAAAGAAATAAACGCGTCAGAAACTCCGTCTTCGATCTTTTCCGTCCTGAGGGAATGCCTAACCGTCTTGCGCCACACAAGGTGTACCTGAGTAAACTTGGGTGCATGATTAGTCCAAAGGTGCATTGTCATCATCACCAAAACCCTAAGGCGGGAAATGCCCTAACAGAGTGAAGCCAACGCGGCATCCGGATGGGACAGGGTGTGCTCACCGGAGAAGCCTACTACTAGCGGATGAAACCCGCCGTAGGCAATGCACCGCCGCCGACTTAGCCGTTTGTCCAAGTGCCACCGTTGGAGTGAAGCCAACGCGGCATCCGAACGGGACAGGACACCCCGATCTTGTATGCTTCCTGCAGATCCACCGAGCGCCGCTGGCACTATCTGGGAAACGAAACGCTGGCAGTCATCACTCCTCCTTGGCATCTTCTCCACATATGTGTCCACAACAGGCAATTCAACGCCTCTTCAAGAGGTTTGCTGCTATCTTTGTTGCTCGCTCCAAGACAGAGTAGCCGCAGCTACTAAGGCCGACCAGCCAATGGCTTGTTGCTCACAGGGGACCAGTGCAGTTCCATGGCACGCCATCGAGGTCAAATTGGGCCGCAAGCGCAGTCTCCATCAAGACCCGAGATGGAGCTGCCTCTACCGGGTTTGATGTGCCTGCTCAAAAGGTGGGGTCCCAGCATGGCCGACGTGTTCACTGGCAAATCCTGGGCGTGCCCAACTATCCCCGGTGCCTCAATTATGTACCGGCGGTGGCTTAGTATGGTATATGACTTACCTGCACGACAGTGTTGGTTGCCACCATTATCATGCTAACTTCTCACTGGTTTTATTAATGTAATAAGATCAATTGACAACCCCATAGCAAAGATTTGGCCTTTAACTGGAATTTACAAAGTTCTCTTGTAGATTCATATGTTAATTTCTTTTGCTTTGAACTATGCTGATTGGCTTAAAGAATATTTCTGCATGGTCTACACGCTAAGATCTGCTTACTTGAATGGTGAATTTTATTGACATGAAATCCATTTGATCTCCAACTTTGAAACTGAAAGTTGATAAAATTTGTGCCCTTATGCAAGGTGATATGGCGGACGCCTCCGGATCACCCTCATTCGTTTCTAGTTCCTTTCACTTTCTTCATGTTAACTTGAGTTTCACATCTTAATATATATTTTATATATATTTTGGACCATGCAGGAGAGCTGCATGCGCAATATATAGATAGAAGAAAAAGGACAAACAACCCATACATAGTTCAACGATCAACCAAGGGACAATGACAACCTAAGCAACAAAGGCAATAACCAAAACATACATGAGAGCAAAACATCGCTCCACCCAACATTGATAATTGAGCCCCAATGACGACTACAACACTAGCATTGTAATTGTTGAGGCTAGACAGGAAAGATGCGATGCACAAATTCACCGACATGATAAATATGCACACTAAATATCCCCCTTCACTTGTAGTGAACTTTGAGGACAGCTTCAACCAACAAGCAGCGGAATAACATGAACAACATGCACATGTGACACAGGATTTAACGTGGAAAAATCTCCTCAACTTGAGGAGTAAAAAACCACAATTGTGGACCGACCGGTACAAAAAGTTTCACTACGAGAATGGTGAGTACAAAGGCTTCTCTATAGCCTCTAGAGATATTTACAACACACTCTCCATGTTGCCAACCAACAACAACAACAACAACAACAACCACAAGAGGTAAGATTTTAGCAAAACAGAGTTTACACAGCTTCTGTCCTCTTTAGTATTTTATAAACTGCTCTTAAACCGCTGAACCAAATAGCACTAAATTTGACAAAAAAGTAGACACACGAATTCCTGAGATCCTCTTAAAATTTCAGCTCAATCTAACACCGTTTGCCTACCCAATCTGTTCGTCTCCCGAAACTACTCTATGCTGAAATTGCAGCAGTCCCTGACAAAACCACTCTCAAATCTGATGCTCCACTGACCCAATTCTCTAACCAGCTAACCAGATCGAAGTACTCAAACTAAGGGACGAGCTCACAAAGTTTGGTTCCAATCCAATCATGTCTGAGCCTCCAACCACCAGTTTAAACACTGTCTAGTCAGGTGCAGCAGATCTGGACAAAACCTCCTCTTCTTCTTCCTCTCTCTCACAGGTTGCTCTCTCTCTCTCTCAATGGCAGCCACCACCATACATGGGTGGAGTGGCTAGGGTTTTCTTTATCCCTCACTTCCCTTGGAAACACTCTCAACCGTTAGATGCAGTGAAGATCAACGGCTCATGTGTCTTTAGGCTGATGTTGGGTTACCAACACCCCTTCATGTGGAGGGACTTATGATGTGAAGCATCCTATGGTCATCCCCATGGACTTTCCATCATCACCCCAATCACCAAGAGGACCAATGACAAGAGCACGTGCAAGAGCTATTGAGACCGAGGTGACATCTCTCCTTAATGAACTTCCATTTGAACCACTTGAGACATGGCTACTACCTCAAGCGGGAATGCTATGTGTGCTTAGGTATCAAGAAGACAACCTTGGAGACACTCGGAATGAAGGTCAAGGAACTCTACAAGTGGAGTCGCCGGAATGCTACAGCGACCGGACATCCGGCCCCTCCACGGATTTCCGGTGCCACCAAGTCCAAGCAAAGCGCCAAGGACCGGCGCCTGACGAAGCTACAACGACCGGACATCCGGCGTCCATCGAGCGGCCGGACATCCGGCGCATCCCTGGAAATCCTGCCAGAGGAGTCCAGAAACGATACTGAATCAGGCCATCACCCAGCCGGACATCCGGCGCCCCAAATCGGGTCGGACATCCGGCATGTCCCCAGACATCAGGTGCCTGTGTACACAGCCACGGGCCCAAAGGCCATGTAACCTCTCTCTCACCCACCAACTTCGCCCTAGACTATAAATAGACCATCCCCTTACTCTTGCTAGGGTTAGCAAAGCATATTATGAGATCTTGAGAGCTTTGCTCATATCTACCACCTCTTCCATAGATATCAAGGCCTCCTTGTGAGAATATCCCTAGAGGATTCAAGGCCCCTCTAAGGGAAGATCCATCTTGGATTCAAGACCCCTCTCTCCTAGAGATTGGGAAGAACCATCTACTTATTTACTTTCCTTTTGTTGGATTTTGGATCTCAATCCTTGTATGTTCTTGTGGGTTTAGTGGACGTGTGACCTTGGATCTTGTCATGTGAGTGATTTCCTCTTGTGTTTGTGTTTGATTTTACCCTTTCCCACCTCCAAGTGTGAAGAAGATCACCAACTAGGGTTCCACCCTACATCATCTTGGATCAGAGCATAGGTTGATTCACGTCTTGGAGCCCCACCCCCCCCCCACTTTATAGCCTAATTTTGTTGCTTTTTGACCTAATTCGTAAATCTCCACCAAAAATAGCCATACCAAATTTTTTGTGATTTGTTGGTTTTGATGAGATTTTTTGATTTTGATCCATGGATTTGAAGTGTTGTAGGTGGATCTAGCCTTCACCCCACCTTCCTCACCATTTCCCCCTCGAAATCCGACCCAATTTCCCCCAAAAAATTTCTCCTCACCTTCAAATTCGCGAGATCCAATCTGCCATGGAGTACAGCAGTCGGACATCCGGCTGCCACCCGGACATCCCCAATTTGATGCAATGTCCCCCAATTTTGGCCTTTTCCCCCACCTATTCTTCCGCAAACCACGACCAAACTTCCTCAATACCACCCACCTTCTACAACCACCACGAGTTTTGACCCATGTGCCATTTGAGTTTGCGGTTTTCCGTTTCCCAAGGTGTTTCGGCTAATTAGGAATGGTTCGACATCGACACCACTGCCGCTCATCATCGCCACGAAATCGTCATCGACAACGACCACTTCACCATTTGACACCACGATCGTAAGCAAGGACGATAACTTCGACGACATCATTGTACATTTCCTTGCCGCATTGTTAACCCCGAGCCTATTGCGTTACTTGCCCATCGAGACTAGTCATTTGAGTATTGTCGAGCCACGCTACTTGTGCACTTTAGTGATACATACTCTGCATAGCTTCAATTGCGTGCATATATCTTTTTATCATCTCTTGTGTCATAAGTACTCCCGTGCATACATAATTTCTATCTTGGATCGAGCATTTCACATAAGTGGCCAAAGCATAAAAAAAGAGAGAAAAGGCTTTTAAGCAAAAAAGAAAAGGAAACAAAGAGCTTGTAAGGAATAGCAATAGCATCGAGCCACATTGCATCTTACCTTGATATCATTGATCATCTTCGATCATAGTTGTGTGAGTTTGATCTTGGATCATCCATACATAGAATACTTGGGATAGAAAGATGACACGTTTTGTTTCTCATAGGTTGTGCACAAGTTCGTATCTCGCCCTTTGAGCAATCATGCTAGCGTCTCTCTTGTGTTGTGCTCATTCCTTGGTTGCACAACCCCACTTATCTATCCGTGTGTGTGTTTCCGTGTACCGTTCATTGCTATTGATCTATTTGCTTCACTTGCGAATTTGTGAATCTTTTTCAACATTATTGAATCTTGACTAACAATTGCATCAATTTTGTGCCACTTATCCTAACCAAGCTCCTTGAAAGGCCTTATTTGTGTAGGTGTGAGATTGATAAGATCCGGTACTAATTCTACTACTTCCATATTACCATATCGAGCGATCGTTGATCCATCTTCAACATTGGGAAAGGTAAATTTGGTATTGTTCTTCTCTTTCTTCCACTCCACATTTGCTCAAGCCTTGTGATGGATAGGCCAAGCACTTCAAACCCACTCTTCGACGACAACGAAGACGCCGACAACTTCGTCACCAAGACTCACCACTTTGCTCTACAACGAGCTGCATTGATCAATTTTCTACCAACTTGCACCAATCCGAAGCAAGGAACCGAGACTATCTTGATGCCAAGTTGTCCACTCAAATGGAAGAAATTCGCGCGATGGTGGTCACCCACGCTTCTTCAACATCTTCGTCATCAAGAAGGCGACACTCAAGCCGCCACTCTTTTGACGCCTCTTCTGAAGCAAGTCTACCACGACCTCGTTCTCATCTTCGAGATGACCGGCAAGATCATCAAGCTTCACAAAACCCATTCCATGGCAATGGATTGCAAGACCGCCTTCGTGCGCGCGAACGACGTCGTCACCAAGAACAAGATGCCATTGACCAAGAGCAAGAACGACAACATCAACGCCAAGAAGAGCAAGACAAATACCCTATGGCAAGAACAACAACGCCGTGAGGAGCAAGCACTTGAAGCACAACGATCCCTCCAAGAAGCCACTTGCACCATGCAAGAGCGCAATAGACGAGCGCACGAGGAAGATGAAGCGCTCTGACAAGAGTAACAAGATGAAGCCACTCGCCTTGAAGAGCGCCAATAAAGGAGAAACCGGGCAAGAATCCCTCGCCCGCGACATCGAGCTAATCATGAGGAGCAAGAAGATGAAGACCCTCCTCGAAGACAAGAGCGACATCACCATCGCAACCATCATAATGAGGAGCAACGCTATGGCAAACTCAAGTTCACCATGCCTAAGTTCTCCGAAAGCACCGACCCCGAAGACTATCTCTCATGGGCCTTAAAAGTGGACAAGATATTCCGGCTTCACAACTATGAAGAGGAAAAGAAAATCGCAATGGCCTCCCTTGAGTTCCAAGACTATGTCCTCATTTGGTGGGAACAAGTTATTGAGAGAAGGGGACAAGGCGAGCCACCGATCACTACTTGGAACCAAATGAAGGAAATCATGAGAGCTCGCTTCGTGCCTACCCACTACAACTGTGATCTCTTAAAGAAGCTACAACTCCTCAAACAAGGCACAAAGTCGGTTGAGGATTACTACCAAGAAATGGAGATTGCAATGATACGATCCAAGTTAAGGAAGACGAGGAGCAAACTATGTCACGCTTCTTGAATGGCCTCAAGCACCAAGTCAAGAAAATTGTGGATTTCCAACCTGAAAGCACATTTGCTCTCTTGGTGGTTTTGGTAATTCATAACAACATATATCTCATTGAACTAATATCCATTCAAGATTAAGATTTCAGGATGTTCAATGATTGGCATGGCATGGACTAGAGATGTGGACCCCTCAAAATGCTAAGGACAATAATTGGCAAAGGATCAAGACTCTACATTTTTGGTTTAGTGATCCAAGATCACATTGAGTCCATAGGAAAGCCAATACTATTAAAAGGGGATGAGGTGTTGCTAAATGGTCTTTTTGCTCAAAGTGCTTAGTGACAGCATTCCTAAACCCTCAACCACTCACTCTACCCAAATATGTCCAAAACCCAAAGTCCAACTCGGCCCCACCGAAATTTCCAATCCGGCCTCACCGAGTTCATCCAAGACTTAGCCACTGCCAAACCCTAACAAATCGGATCCACCGAAATGGATCTCGGTCTCACCGAGATGGCCTTGCCAACTCTCTGTAATCGTTTGCATTTACTTCGGTCTCACCGAGTTTGCAAATCGGTCTCACCGAGATGGCTTGCCAACTCTCTGTTGCCTTATTGCTTCACTTCGGTCCTACCGAGTTGATGCAATCGGTGCCACCGAGATGAGGATTACCCTAGCCATTGCACTTCGATCCATCCGAGTTGTTCGTATCGGTCCCACCGAGATTCCTAAAGTTCATATCTTTTACACAGTTCGGTGCTACCAAGATTATCGTTTCGGTGCCACCGAGTTGGGTCAAAAGTGTGTAACGGTTGGATTTTGTGTAGAGGCTATATATACCCCTCCACCCCATCCTTCATAGTAAGGAGAGCCATCAGAACGTTCCTACACTTCCACCATTCATTTTCTGAGAGAGAACCACCTACTCATGTGTTGAGATCAAGATATTCCATTCCTACCATTTGAACCTTGATCTCTAGCCTTTCCCAAGTTGCTTTCCACTCAAATCCTTCTTCCACCATAGCCAAATCTGTGAGGAGTGATTGAGTGCTGGGAAGACTATCATTTGAAGCACAAGAGCAAGGAGTTCATCAACAACACACCGTCTATTCCCTTTTGGAGAGTGGTGTCTCCTAGATTGGTTAGGTGTCGCTTGGGAGCCTCCAACCAGATGTGGAGTTGAACCAAGAAGTTTGTAAGGGCAAGGAGATTGCCTACTTCGTGAAGATCTACCCCGAGTGAGGCTAGTCCTTCGTGGACGTAAGCCATGGTGGAATAGGCAAGGTTGCTTCTTCGTGGACCCTTCGTGGGTGGAGCCCTCCGTGGACTCGCGCAGCCGTTACCCTTCGTGGGTTGAAGCCTCCATCAACGTGGACGTACGATAGCACCACCTATCGGAACCACGCCAAAAACCGCCGTGTCTTCATTGCGTTTGAAATCTCCTACCCCCTCTCTACATACATATGCAATTGCTTACATTCCGCTGCTATACTCTTAGAATTGCATGTGTAGGGTGATGCTTGACATGTACTATTACTAAAATCTGCCTACAACTAAAATCTGAGAAAAGGTTAAGTTTTATTTGGTCAAGTAGTCTAATCACCCCCCTCTAGACATACTTTCGATCCTACAAGTGGTATCAGAGCTTTGGTCTCCGTAAGCCTTGATTTCCATAGCTTTGGTGATCATAGCCTTGGTTTCACAACCTAGGAGAGTATGGCGTCTAGTGAGGGTAACTATCACCGTAGAGGTCCATATTTTGATGGTACAAACTTTGCTAGTTGGAAACATAAGATGAAAATGCATATTCTTGGTCATAACCCTGCTGTTTGGGCTGTTGTTCGTGTTGGCTTGCAAGGTGACTTCTTTGAGGATGGCAAGGAACCGGATCGTGAAGCAACCCCGGAAGAATTGAAGATGTTGCAATACAATGCTCAAGCTTGTGACATTCTATTCAACGGTTTATGTCCCGAAGAATTCAACAAAATCAGCCGCCTCGAGAATGCAAAGGAAATTTGGGATACCTTGGTTGATATGCATGAGGGTACCGAGTCCGTCAAGGAATCTAAGTTGGATGTGCTCCAAAGTCAACTTGATAAGTTCAAGATGAAGGATGGTGAAGGAGTCGCAGAGATGTACTCTAGGCTTGCTCTCATCACAAATGAGATTGCCGGCTTAGGAAGTGAAGAGATGACCGACAAATTCATCATCAAGAAGATACTTAGAGCTTTGGATGGAAAATATGATACCGTCTGCATATTGATCCAAATGATGCCAAATTACAAAGATCTCAAGCCCACGGAAGTCATTGGAAGGATTGTCGCTCATGAAATGTCGCTCAAGGACAAAGAGGAGCTGCACAATAAGTCAAGTGGTGCTTACAAAGCCTCAACCGATGCTCCAACAACTTCAAGTGACCAGCTAGTATCCAATGAAGAGATTAGCCTAATGGTGAAAAGGTTCAACAAGTTCTACAAGAACAAAGGAAAAGAAAGACGCTCTAGCTCAAGACAGTATGAGAGAAGATCATCAAGTCGTGACCGTAATTGCTACAATTGTGGAAAGCCCGGACACTACTCCAATGAGTGTACGGCTCCCTACAAGAAAAGAGACGAATCACCAAGAGGAAGACATAGAAGAGATGAATCACCTCGTAAGGAGAGAAGGAGTAGAGATGATTATTATGAACGAAGACACTCTCGAAGAAGCAAGGATTCGGAGAGGAAGGACAAGTCATCAAGGAGCTACACAAGAAGAAGACATCAAGCTCATGTTGGTGAATGGGTTTCCGGCTCCGACTCCGACAACCACTCCGAGAGAAGTTATCACTCCAACTCCGACTATAGTCAAGATGAAGGTGTTGCAGGACTTGCACTTGTGTCATCCAACTCCTACGATCTATTCGACTCACCAAATGAAGGGATTGGAAGATGCTTCATGGCAAAAGGCCCTAAGGTATCACACCCCGAGTATCTTGATTTTAATAGTGATGAAGATGATTTGCTTGGTGATGATGATTTACTTATTGATAGGGCTAGTGATGTGAGCTATAATGAAAATGCTAGTAATCATGATAGTCAAGAGGAAACGAGTGACAATGCTATGAAGGAAATTGAGCGCCTAACTAAAGAACTAAATGCTCTTAAGTTAGCTCATGAAACAACTCAAGAGGATCATAGAGAACTTCTAAGAACTCATGAGAAGCTACGCTTCGAGAAGCTAAATTTAGAGCAAGAGCATGAGTTTCTTAAAGCTATCAATGACGATCTTCGAAAGAAGAGTTCTTCATATCTTGCCAAGCGTTTACTCTTGTCTACCTTTATGCCACAAGTTAAACCTAAGCAAACTAGCAACAAGGGTAAAAATGGTTCTACCTCTAGTAGTAACAATAACAATGCTAAATCCAATGTTGTTGCTTCTAGTAGTTCTATTAATTCCACTAATGATTCTCTTAGCCAAGTTACACTTGAGCAAGAAAATATGCTATTGAAAGGAAATTGTACGCAAGCAAGGAAGGCATCGGAAGAACCAAGGTGTTGGTTTTGAACGAAAGTTCAATGCCGATGGAGTTGAGTGGGAAGAAGGTTAATACCCCAAGACAAAGTTTGTTCCTCAACAAGAAAAGTATGATCCTACTTCCTTCAAGGGAACACAAGCTCAAGAAGACCTTCCACCACAAGACCACAAGCTAAAAGGCAAGGACAAGCTTCAAGAAGAGATTGATTCATTTGAAGAAGCTCCTCAAGCCATGGTCAAGTGGGTTCCCAAGACTTCATCAAGTTCTACTTCATCAAGTGCCACTACAACTCCAAGGATTCCCATCAAGTTGATGTGGATCCAAAAGAAGAAGAACTAGAGAGTTCTTGAGGGTGACTCCGCCAACAAACTTCACTCATATTCTTTATGGCAAGGACTTGTGCAACCAACTTCCACATTTTGCACTAGTTCATGGTGTCACAAACCCTCTTGTTGGTAAGGCAAGGGACAAGGTAATCAATGCATTCATGGACATCATCATATGTGTATTTGACTCTATGTCTATGGATATCCTTGTATGTTCCTTGTGTGGGACTAACCCTTGTAGGTATTGAAAGCACAAAACTCCAAAGGATTGCTCCCAACTCTTGATGGTCTACATCAACATTAAGCATCCACATCTTCAACATCTACATGAAGTCATCATCGACAAAACCCAAGGTTAGTTCAACCCTCTTCGGGGGGATATCACATCTAGGGGGAGCTTTGCTCTAAACAATTGAGCTAAAGCAACTCTAATGGTGTGAACACATTAATGCTTTATGTAAAAGTGGTAACCCCACTTGTGCTTAAACGATGAGTATGACCTATGATCAAATGTTCTCATTTGGCTCCTAAGTCAATATACTCATATATAGATGACCTAGTCATCGCCATTGCTTGATAGATGCTAGAACTGGTTGTGCATGTTTGACACATATTTCATTTGCTATCTTATTGTGTGAGCATGTTGATTTGCATGTTTTCATCATTCGAGGACATCCATTTGTTGTTTTGATTGTCTTGGTTTTTCTGGCCAATTGGATGTACAAGAATGCCTAAGAACCTTCTCTAGCTATTTATGCTTTCTTGTCTCAAATTATATTCTTGCTGCATCACAAAAATTGAACAAGTCATTTTCGGACCCTCCGGGTGAGGAGCACTCGGAGCCACCGATCTGAAAGGGCTGAACCTCCAAAACCTTCTAATTGATTTCGGTCAGACCAACCTACTCAAACTCGGTCGAACCGAAAGCATTTAGACTGATCTAGGTTTTCATCTCGGTGCTACCGATTAGACCAACTCGGTCGGACCGAGTTGCTGTAACTGCAAGCAGTTGCACGTCTCGGTGCTACCGATTTGTTCCACTCGGTGCCACCGACAGCACATGGGTATATATATCCAGCGGCTCGTGCGGTTGAAAATTTCTTCAAACGTTACGCGCCCGCGCCCCATTGCTGCCGCCCCTTTGGTCTCCGGATCGTCGCCGTCGTCGCCTGTGCGCCCTCGCCGCAGGACTCCGTCGCCGTCAACGGTAATCTCCACCGCCGTTGCCGCCGTAGAGGAACTCCACCGAGTTAGGGTGAGTTTCGATCCCTTTCATGCTTCCCTTTTCCGATTCAATGCACGATTGGATAGCCTGTAATCTTGCCACGAATGCAATTCACTTTCCACCAGATTAGTTCGTTTGAACGAGATTCGAGCAAAAATTTTAGGGTTAGGTTTCCGCCGAATGCATCTCGGACCGACCGAATAGGAATTTTTGGTCCCACCGATTTGGCCCTGGCCATAGCACAAGTACATCTCGGTGCCACCGAGTTGTGCGAATCGGTAAGACCGAAAGTAACGTCTCAGTGAAACCCTAGCATCTCGGAGCCACCGAAACCCATCTCGGTCAGACCGAAATGGCGTGCCATGTCTCTGTAGTGTGCTTCGGTGTCACCGAGATTACCAACTCGGTCCATCCGAACTGCATTATGTGAAAACCTAGAACTAAAGTTTGAACTCATTTTTATGAAAAACAATCTGCTTTTTGTGATGACTCATCTACTCTACCCATACCTATCTATTCACAGGGTCAGCTCAGCACAATGTGTGATGTCAGTGACAGTCAAAACAGGTCAGAGCAGCATGAAGAGCAAAGTGAAGGATCAAGCCATAATGAAAGTTATTATGAGGGAGAGAGAAGCTCTCCAGATCTTCCTAAAGCTGCAATCAGAACACGGAAGAAGAAAACCTCAGATAGTGAGGACGAGGACCTTGTTGCAAGTGAAACTGCACAAAAGAAGAAGAGAGTAGTGCTAGCTAAGGAGTACATCACAAAGCCTACTTCTATCAAGGAAAGAACTGCTGTGAGGAAAGTGCCTCAGAAGACTATGCAAGAGCCTAGTGAGGCAGCTGTAGGTGCCAAGAAGAAAAGAGTAAGGAAATCTTTTGCCCGAGTGATTGGCAGACCTACTATGATGATTGATGAGGAAGAAGAAGAGGAGGAAGAGCCAGCTGCTGCACCCCCTGCAAAAGCACAGAAGCTCATGGCTGATGCTATCAAGACTGCTGCACCTCCCAAGTCAAAGCCTAAGGCACCAGCACCCAAGAGATCAACCAGAAACATATCTGCTACAGAGAAGAACAAGGCCCCAGTGCCTGAATCAACTGTTGATGAAGAGCCTCTAGTGCTCAGAAAATTGAAGCCCAAGATACCAGAACATGACAACGCACACCCAGTAGCTGAGAACATGATGTTGAGAAAGGACAAAGGACTGCGTCAATGGAGATTGTCAGATCCTTATGCTATCAGAAGGAGGACAGCTTGTGATTATTGTTTTCACACCCGTGAGCAACAGGATTTCTATGAGACAGTATTGCTTGACAAGAAGCCCATAGTCAGTCACATGAGATGGGTGGACTGGGAATACATTGATGAGAACGAGGATTATTTCCCCCATGTGCATGAAAGCTTCAGAATTGCAGGTGTTGATGAATTTGTTGGGAAGAAATTGACTAAGTGGAATGACGAGATGGTCATGCAATTCTACTCCACAACACATTTCTATCCAGATGGTCGCATAGTGTGGATGACTGAGGGCATTAGATATCAATCAACTATTTCTGAGTGGGCAAATCTTCTTGGTGCACCCAAGGAAGAAGATGATGATTATGATGTTTATGCCAAGCTCAAGTTTGATCACAATTCTATGAAGAACATGTACACTGCTATTCCCCAGGAGGATCTTGAGACTCACAAGCTTGGATCAGTGAAGCATTTGCTACCAGGTCTGGCCACCTCAAACACTATACTGCGGTACACTCTGCTACCCAAGTCAGGAGATGATAAGATGATTCGTGGCCACTCCATCAACTTGCTACATTTATTCGATACACCTCAGAAATTCAAGGTGATGAGCCTGATAGTCGAGACTATCAAGAGGACAGCAGCAGATCAGAAGAGATCGTGTGGCTATGCTCCACATATTCAGTTGTTGATCAATTCCAAGGTTGGAACCAGCACGTATCTTCTTGATCGAGAGCATTTGCCACTCCGTCCAGATTTTGAGGACAACGTTATAGTGATGGATCCTTCGCATCCCACTTCTGCCCAAGCTCAAGAGGAAATCCGCAAAGCACAAGAAGCTAAAGCAGCTCAGGAAGCAGCAGCTCCAAATGCTCCAATTGCGAATCTCAAGACACCAAAAGACCAAATGCAATATCTGCTTGAAGCCACTCTGAGGATTGAGCGAAGTCTGGACAACCTCACCCAGACCCATGCTAGTTTTGAGCGGATTATTGAGACAAAGTTTCATGACTTGGATGTCAAAGTGACTGAGATTCAGACTTCAGTGGAACAACTGCAAGGAGATGTCGATGCTGTCAAGCTTGCCAGATCAGATGACAGTGAAGATGAGAGACCGACTACAGAGCAGTTTCAGTCAGTGCCTAGGGCTGCCAGGTCAGCTGCGATACCAGTTGTGGATCCACGGACCACAGTATCTGCACCAGCCGCCACAGCCACAGTGCCACAACAGGTCTCCACTCCTCCAGTCCAGCAGTCGTCAGCAGAAGTATTCGCGGACGCTCTCATCTCAACGCCGTCTGCGCACACCGGAGCCGCCAGCAGGAGATCACCTTCGGAGGATCGTGCCTAGAGAGCCGACTAGTGCTATATGATTCGAACTTTTTGGTACTTTTTGCCAAAGGGGGAGGATTTGTATAGATCATAGGCTTCGAGAGAGAGAGTTTCTTGTTTTTGATTTGCTTCGAGAGTTTCTTTTGCTACTTGTTTGCTACTTGTTTGATCGTTCGTTGATACTTTGTTATGTGTGTGCTTGCCTACAGTATTCTGTCATTTATACTTGTGAGATACGATGGTGATTGATCATATTATGCCTATTGTGATATTCCATGTTTATCTCTACTATTATATTTGATGATCAATTACTTATGTTGGTGATGCGTGCCTATTATTCCAATCATATCATTTTGCGCGCTCCACCAAGATGTATGTGACATGGAAGAGTGACCCATGAGCCTAATCGATTGTGCATTTACATTCAAACGCAAATTTTTAATAATGCACAAATTTAGGGGGAGCTCTTGCTTATCACATACTTCTCAAAGCGACGATGTATTTCATTTACTTAATCATCTGTCGAAGCTTTGATCTATATGTTGTCATCAATTACCAAAAAGGGGGAGATTGAAAGCACATTTGCTCCCTTGGTGGTTTTGGTAATTCATAACAAATCTCATTGAACTAATATCCATTCAAGATTAAGATTTCAGGATGTTCAATGATTGGCATGGCATGGACTAGAGATGTGGACCCCTCAAAATGCTAAGGACAAGAATTGGCAAAGGATCAAGACTCTACATTTTTGGTTTAGTGATCCAAGATCACATTGAGTCCATAGGAAAGCCAATACTATTAAAAGGGGATGAGGTGTTGCTTAATGGTCTTTTTGCTCAAAGTGCTTAGTGACAGCATTCCTAAACCCTCAACCACTCACTCTACCCAAATATGTCCAAAACCCAAAGTCCAACTCGGCCCCACCAAAATTTCCAATCCGGCCTCACCGAGTTCATCCAAGACTTAGCCACTGCCAAACCCTAACAAATCGGATCCACCGAAATGGATCTCGGTCTCACCGAGATGGCCTTGCCAACTCTCTGTAATCGTTTGCATTTACTTCGGTCTCACCGAGTTTGCAAATCGGTCTCACCGAGATGGCTTGCCAACTCTCTGTTGCCTTATTGCTTCACTTCGGTCCTACCGAGTTGATGCAATCGGTGCCACCGAGATGAGGATTGCCCTAGCCATTGCACTTCGGTCCATCCGAGTTGTTCGTATCGGTCCCACCGAGATTCCTAAAATTCATATCTTTTACACAGTTCGGTGCTACCGAGATTATCGTTTCGGTGCCACCGAGTTGGGTCAAAAGTGTGTAACGGTTGGATTTTGTGTGGAGGCTATATATACCCCTCCACCCCATCCTTCTCAGTAAGGAGAGCCATCAGAACGTGCCTACACTTCCACCATTCATTTTCTGAGAGAGAACCACCTACTCATGTGTTGAGATCAAGATATTCCATTCCTACCATTTGAACCTTGATCTCTAGCCTTTCCCAAGTTGCTTTCCACTCAAATCCTTCTTCCACCATAGCCAAATCTGTGAGGAGTGATTGAGTGCTGGGAAGACTATCATTTGAAGCACAAGAGCAAGGAGTTCATCAACAACACACCGTCTATTACCTTTTGGAGAGTGGTGTCTCCTAGATTGGTTAGGTGTCGCTTGGGAGCCTCCAACCAGATGTGGAATTGAACCAAGAAGTTTGTAAGGGCAAGGAGATCGCCTATTTCGTGAAGATCTACCCCGAGTGAGGCTAGTCCTTCGTGGACGTAAGCCATGGTGGAATAGGCAAGGTTGCTTCTTCGTGGACCCTTCGTGGGTGGAGTCCTCCGTGGACTCGCGCAGCCGTTACCCTTCGTGGGTTGAAGCCTCCATCAACGTGGATGTATGATAGCACCACCTATCGGAACCACGCCAAAAACCGCCGTGTCTTCATTGCGTTTGAAATCTCCTACCCCCTCTCTACATACATATGCAATTGCTTACATTCCGCTGCTATACTCTTAGAATTGCATGTGTAGGGTGATGCTTGACATGTACTATTGCTAAAATCTGTCTACAACTAAAATCTGGGAAAAGGTTAAGTTTTATTTGGTCAAGTAGTCTAATCACCCCCCCCTCTAGACATACTTCCGATTCTACACAACCCTACTCCAACCTCCTCGAGGCAGTGCGCCTAGCAACCAAAGCGGAGTGACAAGTGCAAGAGGAGTACAAGTACTCCAAGTACTTGTCCAAGAACTATGGCTCAAGTACTCAAGCAACTCCAACTTTGACGACTACTACTCGAGGTACACCCACTACTGGTGGAACATCAAGTTCCAAGCAACCTACGACATCTTCGAGTTGTCCTTCTACAAGCAACTACAAGCCAAGAGCTTCATCATCTACGAATCCTCCAACGGATGCTACCGCCAAGACAAGTTCCATCCAATGTTTCACTTGCAAGGGTCGAGGCCACTAGACATTCGAGTGCCCCACATGGCGCACCATGATCGCCAATGATGTCGGCACCTATGACTCCATGAGTGATGATGAAATGGAAGCCTTGGAGCACATGGCCATGCATCGTCAAGTGAATGAAGATGAAGATGCGCAAATCTTTTGCGACAATGATCCAAGGCCCGCTCTCATTATCTCAAATATCTTGACACTCCAACAACAACAAGATGAAGAACATCTTCCACACTAAGGCGGACATCCAAGGAAGATCCGTCAATGTCATCATCGACGACGAAAGTTGCCACAATTTGGCAAGCGAAGAACTTTGCTCCGAGTTACAATCAATCAAGAAGAATCATCCCTGCCCTTACAAGGTCCAATGGCTAAGCGACTCCGGCACCATCCAAGTCGACCATACCATGCAAGTCTCCTTCAAGATTGGAGCATATGAAGGCACCTTGGAGTGTGATGTGGTACCAATGTCCGTGTGCCATCTCCTTCTAGGATGACCTTGGCAATTCGATTGCGACGTCATCCACAGCGGATGAACCAATCACTATAGCTTCAAGATGAAGGGTGATACATCTCCAATGTATCTACTTTTCCAAACACTTTTGCTCTTGTTTTGGACTTTAACTTGCATGATTTGAATGAAACTAATCCGGATTGATGTTGTTTTCTGCAAAACTACCTTGGTGTTGTTTTTTGTGCAGAAATAAAAAGTTCTCAGAATTGGACAAAATTTTATGGAGAATTGTTTTGAAATATATAAAAAATATGGTGGAGGGGGAGTAAGAACTTTTTGCATGGGAACCGCCATTAACGTGTTTAGTATGGAAGATATTGGAAACTCTGTCGTAAACTATGGTCTGATAAGTACACCACTCAAAATGCAATTCATCTCTGATTCAAAACAATGAGCTCTGGCACATAAGCAAATCACTTCTTCCCTCCGCGAAGGGCCTACCTATTTACTTTTATTGTTGAGTCATCACCTTCTCATTCAAGCACCAACCCTGAGATCACTATTGTCATTCTTAGTTTAACATGCATTTGGTCTAATTAATGTTGGGTGTGAGCATCAATGGATGTCTTCTACCTTGAATTACAATGTTTAGTCGCTGCTTGAACTTCAGAGGTGCTCTGCATTATGTTTTGCGGTCTCAGAAAGGGCTAGTGAGATACCATTCTATCATATTGTATCATGGTTGTTTTGAAAAAGTGTTGATATTCGAGATATTGTATTATTGCTCGCTAGTTGATTATGCCATTGACATGAGTAAATGTGGATTCTAAATGTTATCATATATGTGGTTAGTTCATGATCTTTGCTGAAAACTTATTACTAGTTAAGCGTATATACGGCAACAGAAACAAAAGAGTTTGTAAAAGTTTTTCTTTGTCACTGTCAGTTCGTCAACTGAATTGCTTGAGGACAAGAAATGAGTTAAGCTTGGGGGAGTTGATACGTCTCCAACATATCTACTTTTCCAAACACTGTTGCTCTTGTTTTTCACTCTAACTTGCATGATTTGAATGGAACTAACCCAGAATGACGCTGTTTTCAACAGAACTTAATAGAGGCAAAGGTGTCCCGTCTTTCGATGAGATGGTAGCTATCGTTTTGGTGGAAGTCGACTTTGACGATCCAACTATGAACGTGCGAAGACTTCGCACCTTAGCAATCGCTAAACCAACTCCGAGAGGTTATTGACCATGCCGGAGCACGATCAACCTGAGCACGAGGTCTATTTTCTGCAGGCAAACGAAGAACAAGCGTGAAACTGAGATTGCAATCTGGATATTGCGAATTTAAGAGGAAAGCTTTATTGATCAGAGTGGGGTTCTGAAACGTCTTGGCCTGGTCGTTGGACACAAACAAAGTACGCGCGTTGCACTATGGCGAACTTTAATCTAAACAAAACCCAAGTCTAATTTAAGGGTTGTATTTATAGGGGAAAAGAGAGGGGATTTTGTCCACCCTTGGCAAGGTGGGACTAAAACACGTCCTAAGTCGTTTCCCCTACAATACGTTTAGGAGATATGCCCTAGAGGCAATAATAAATGTTATTGTTTATCTCCATGTTCATAATTATGTTTATGTTCCATGCTATAACTGCTATGGTTCTCGAGTCTACACGAACCACGAGGCTCGGAGGAAGACTCATATGCACGTGTGGAATAATAAACGGTAAAATGTATTCCTAGTTTGGCCTCTAAGACTGGCTCAAGTGTTGCATGATGGTTCTGTTTTCCTGTTCATGGGCATGACTATGCCGGCAACTTTGAGGGCACAATGTTAGAAGAACATTTGTGTTGAATCGACCCGAATTGATGTTATGCTATGAGATACATTCGTCACAAGTTAATGGTTAATAACACAGAGAAAGTTAACATTTGCATGATTCCTTAGACCATGAGAGTATCGAGTTTCTTCATGCTTGCTTCATGAACTTTGGGGTTTGTTAAACGTCATCCGTAAATGGGTGGCTATTACGGCGGCTTACGGGTTCATGGAAAAGTGTGTCAAGGGACTTGATAGCTCAAGATTGGGATTTGCTCCTCGGACAATGGAGAGATATCTCTGGGTCCTCTCGGTGTTACGGTATCCACCATCGTCTGGCCAGACACATTGTGATTTGATCACAGGGATGCCGGAACACGGGAACTAGAAAAGAGAACAAAACCGGTAACGAGGTAACTGGCATAGTGGACAAGTTGTTGATTCACGGGGATGCCGATAAGTCTAACCTCGGGTGTTTGTAACATATCGCGAAGCAACAGGAACAACACACGGCAACTGGAGGTTCACTCGAATATTTATTCGTGTGGGTATAGGGGTCAATATTGGTGTCCACGGCTCCGATGTTGATCATTGATCGGAAAGTGTTCCGGGTCATGTCTATACTTCACCGAACCTATAGGGTCACACGCTTAAGGGTCATCTATCTGCTAAATACTAGACAGGGAGTCTGAGAGAAAGTCACCAGAAAAGTTTCGGAGACAACGGAAAAGTTCCGGAGAGAGAACACCGAAATAGTTTCGGTAAAACCGAAAAGTTGTTTCAGAGTATACCATTAAGTCAAATTGGTTTCGGCACACGCCTGGAAATTCTTGGAGGGTGCCAGAATTGTTCTGGGAACTTCTGGGATTTTTCCGGAGAAAAAACCCAAAAATGTTCCGGAGCTGCCGGAACCGCTTTGGTTGCTTTTCGCAGATGAAAATCACTAATCCGGATTGTTTCGGAACGTGTCCAAAATTATTATAGTGGGTACTGGAATTATTCTAAGACCTACAAAAATATTTTCGGATTTAACGGTCGCGGAAAAATGTTTCCATGAATAGTGACAAGCACATTTTGGTGGCTTCTTGGAGAAGCCACCTTGAGGGCCTTTTGGTATTTTTCCCCTAGTGGCTTCTTGGAGAAGCCACCCTTGGGCCTGGCCTATAAATAGGGGTGGAGGGGGCTGCCCAAAACACACTCTTTCTCACATACAAATGCCATGCATGATCTGGCCTTCTCTCACCCTCCCCGCGAAATAGTTTCGTAGAGCCGAAAGGCTGTCTGGGTTCCGGTGGGAACTAGTTCTGGATGGCGAAGCCCTACCAGATAGATGACACCGTATGTGTGCAACCCCGTAGAGAGGTCGTAGGTTCGATCTTTTTGCCCGAGGGGCTGTTCAGAGTGCCTCCCGAAGGGCTGTCCGAGTTACTGTCCGACTTTCGAGGGTCCTCCCGAAGGGCTGTCCGTGACATCGTCCGGGGGACTGTCCGACCGCCTCCCGGAGGGCTGTCCAAGGGACTGTCCGAGGGGCAGGCGAGGGAGTACATCCTCGTGGTTGGGAGGTTGTAAATCCTAGCTGCGGGGATCTGCACCAACGATCTACATCAACTCTACTTCCGCTGCGCTACGAGTCGGTAACGATCAGATCCAAACCTTGTATGCATCTCCATAGTGATCCTGGGCGTGCTCGCTGTACCAAATTTTTTTGTTTTCTGTCGCGGAGCCCTACAGTGGCATCATGAGCCGTGCTATGCGTAGATGCAGGTTACGATCTAGAATACATAGAGATGTATGGGTGTTGCACAATATAATTTGTAGTAGATGAGTTCTATTACTGAAAATTATTTGTGCGGGTAGGAGATGAAATCTGTTACCCGATGTTCTTGTTGCTTCCCTGAAATTTGCGTATTTCTGATCTTGATAACGGCATGGTGGAGTTTCAAAGTTCTGGCAATCTGTGATCCTGATTGATCAATGAAGTGCTAACAGTTCATTGAATTCCACCATAGTTAGAAGAAAGATGAAATTTCACAGACAAAATGGCAATGCAGATATGATCTGCACGGGGGTCATGCGTATGACGAAGTTAAGTATGGGGCTCGAGATTTTATTATCTTGTGTTTCATACACCCCGTAAAGTTAATCTAGCGACTTGAATAATCATGCTTGATGATAAACGTTGGTAGCTGCGGTTTGGTTGAAACCTTAGAAGCCACGTAAAATAAATTTTTGCATAAACCGATTAGAGGCATCTAACTTGGTTTTGCAGGATGACATGAGATGTGCATGAGATGTGGTATAGCAGTTCTCATATTAATTTGATTATGTATGAGATGACTATATGATGTAAATTAATTAACATGACCTGCGTGTCATGATTCGGCATGATGGCTGGAGCCATATGATTGTCACTTTAATGACCTGCGTGTCAACCTTAAGTAATGCACTTATTTTATTAGCTATAGAGACATCAATATTATCTAGTGCGTCGACAAGGTGGTGGCAATCTTTGCGAAGGTGAACACCGATGCAAATGCCGAAGACGAAGAAATTAAAGACTTCTCCGTCAGAAAGGTCTATACCATATCATGCTATTATGAATTGCCTGAGATGTTTATACTTATGATGCACCCTTCTTGATTGCACGGTAGTCGCTTTTTATTTGGGTGATCTCTCACTTAAAATATCAAGTAGTTAGTGTTCTCCCAAGTGTAGCACCGTCACAGCATCTTTCCTTTTGGGGTGCGCCATGTCCACATGGGTACGAACGATTGTACTGGTGTAAGGCAGGTGAGGTCAGACCTCGTAGCGAGATCACTTGGTTGTCTTGACGTTCATGGCAGGATCGTCCTGAGCTCGGAACACACGCATCGAAAGATGAACAAGAGTCACGTAGAGATGTGATCGGCAAGTTTGCCTACCGATTGAAATTCTTGTCATTAGTGATGTCCACATCAATGGCGTTGAATTGAAATGCGGGTCTTGTATCACTCACAATCAATTATGAGAGATATTGATTTGAGTGGGAGCGCTCTATAGAATTAACTTGTTTAATTCTCTGTGCAATTAATTATGAACATTGTCTAAGTGAAATTTGCATAATAGTTGTAGAATAATGGCTCGCGTTTCCACCTTCCCTATTAAAATTGAATAAGCTGTTAAATATCTGGTTAAAACTTTACGGTTGGTAACGTAATGTGAGGATTGTCCTCAAAAGTGCTGAGAAGGATTTTGTCCTATCGCATGCTTTTGGTATTCTCCCGCTAATGCTATGGATAATGTGACTCTCGTCCTTCGATCCAAAAGCTAGAATTCCGTTACGGTCAAGTGCAATATGGTTGCTTCCATGAGACCCGAACTTCAAAAGTTTGGGATAGCTATGTGATATTCATGGAACTGAAAATTAGTTTCATATATAGACAAAGCTAGAAGATATGGGATATCCAAAGCAATGTTTGTTTTGCAAATTATTAGTAAAGTGTTTACTATGCATTAGACTGATAAGAGAGGGATCCAGAAGAACGCATGTCATATGATGAAAGGTGAATAAAACAACAACATAAAGAGAAAGGGATTGTCCAAAGGGTGTTAGTGTGACTTACACGCCTAGGAAGTCCGGGGCTAACGTCACTCTTAAGTTGGGTGCTTCTTCTGAGAGTAGGAGAAATACTGAAAGTTAAACTGTTAGAAGTATAAAGGCAAAAAGAGAGAAGACTAGAATGTCCAGCTCATGTACGAAAGTCATACAAGCTATTGATGTATAGAAGGCTGGTCAAAGAAATAGTTCTTGGGAATTGTGATTAAATTGTTAGTCACTAATTCTTGGGTATTGTGAGTTGATCACAAAGATACCCGCTCGATTGCATTCTGCTGCGACTCGATGCAAGAACTACTACGGCCTAAAAGACTTGCCGGAGTGAGGTTTAGATACGCGCTGGGAATATAGTAAATGTTACTATACCTTCCATCGGTGTATTACTGTCTGTATTTATTTTCACAATTCATTTAGAGTTTTACACACTCTAGCCCATTGCATAAGGTATGTTGCAAGAAGGTTGTTCATAAGAGAACTTTTGATGTTCGGTGTTATGAATAACATAAGGGCCATGCTTTCATTATGAATGAGATGTATGTTATGAATGTTGACAATAATACATTACCTCTGTATTTACTTTCATAATTCATTTTAGAGTTTTACACACTCTAGCCCATTTGCATAATGTTTGTTGCAAGAGTGTTGTTCATAAAAGAACAATTGTTGTTCAGTATTATGAATAACATAAGGGCCATACTTCCATCAGGGATGGGATGTATGTTATGAATATTGATGGTAACCTGATACATCCATAACACTGACGCTAAATGTCGCAAGACTAAAAGAATACCACACATGTGTGGCACTGCATTTGGTCACATTGGAGAAACCCGCATGGAGAAATTCCATAATGATGGATTTTGAAGTCGTTTGATTATGAATCATCTGACACTTGCAACTTTCCTCCGAAAAGTGAAGTGACCGAAATACCGTTCACATGCCCTAAGGAATGAGCAACGAACTTATTGGTGATCATACATTTTGATGTATGTAGTCCAATAAATGTTGTTGCTAGCAGTGGATTTATCTATCTTCAGAAATGACTCAAGTGGATATATGGATATTTACTTGATGAGACGTAAGTCTGGATCTTTTGAAATCATTCAAAAGGTTTTCAAAATGAAGAAGAAATTATTGTAACAAGAAAATTATGTTTCTGCAATTGGATTGCGGAAAGAAATTTTGAGTTACAAGTTTAGCGAATGTCTGAAGAGTTGTGAAAAGAGTTTCATAACTTACACCTCCCGGAACACCACAGTAAGTGGAATGACCGTGATGATGTAATCAAACCATTTATGACATGGTAAGATCAAAGATGACATAAATCAATTTGCCATTATCCCTTTTAAAGTAATGCTTTAGAGACTGCGGTTTTTACACTGAAAAGAGCGCCATCAGATCTATTGAAATGACTCCATGGTATGGTAACCCCAACCATGTTATGTCTTTTCTTAACATTTGGAATATGGGGCTTGTGTAAAATATTTACAAACCTGTTCCAAATCAGACGTGTGCTACTTTGTAGGTTATCCAAATTTATTGGGTATTCCTCTGTGACGCCCCGACTTAATCGTGCACTAATCATACACGCAAATGCACACGATCAAGCCTAGGGACTCACGGGAAGATATCACAACACAACTCCAGACACAAATAAAATAATACAAGCTTTATATTACAAGCCAGGGGCCTCGAGGGCTCGAATACAAAAGCTTGAGTTAGACAAGCATCAGCGGAAGCCAAAGTATCTGAGTACAGACACAAAGTTAAACAAGATGCCTAAGAAGGCGAAAACAAACAACAGCTCTGAACGAAAGAGGCGAGGCCTCCTGCCTGGGAGCCTCCTAAACTACTCCTGGCCGACGGGGATCTCCAAGTCGTAGCAGACACCTCCGGGGATCTCCTGCTCCTGGGCTCCATCGTCTGATGTATCACCAATTGGGTACGGGGGAAAAGGATAGCAAAGCAACCGTGAGTACTCATCCAAAGTACTCGCAAGACTGACATCAGAACTATACTAATTATGCATTGGTATCAAGTGAAAAGGCTGTATCTGTGGACTGTATAGCAGCAAAGCCAGAATAGAGAGAAAGGCCTAGCCTATCGAAGACTAGCATCTTCAGCGGTCTTGCAGCATTAGAAGAGAGCAGATTAGCATATTATAAATATCAAGCATGTTGAAGCAAATCCCAGAGATCCTTCCTCGACTCCCTGCAAGAAAGCGATCCCGGAGCTCCCAATTAATCACAAGTCTCCAGTTCAAGTAGTAATAGATCCGGATACAACACTGAGCGTCCTGTTACCGTGGACACGGCTATTCGAATAGACAACTTCCCTGCAGGGGTGCACTACTGTTACCCAACACGCTCGATTAACTCCGGCCGGACACACTTTTCCGGGTCATTCCCGGCCTCGGCTGATCGACACACCGCAGCCCTACCTAGAGCTAAGCAGAGAGGTCCCCGCCGGTCTACATCCTAAGCGCTCAGGGATCTTGGGCCCGTCCCCCTTTGCACTCCGGGTCGTTGCGCGCAGGGCGATCCAGGCACCACCTCTGTCATGGATGGCGTCGACCCGGCCCGGCCGCAATGCTGAACTGGACGTCCGTCAGAGCTTTCGGCTGATACATACGGTGTAGAGGGCCCCATTAAACCATTATCCCACGTGGTGGTAGTGTGAAATGGGCACGACGACCCACTCAGATCAATACCCAAATCCGTTAAGCTCGATTAGTATTGCTCGCTCGCCCAACACGCTCGATTAACTCCGGCCGCACACCCTTGTTCCTGGTGATGTCCGGCCTCGGGTGATCGACACGTTGCGGGCGAGCCCGACTTTGATATTATTCGCTTGACCAACACGCGCGAGTAACTCCGGCCGCACACCCTTGTTCCTGGTGATGTCCGGCCTCGGCTGATCGACACGTAGCAGGCCAGCCCGACTATACATTTCCCCGCGGGTACCTCTCGAGGTAGACCCGCCTGTAACAAAGGCCAAAGTAACTGTGTGTCCAAGTATCGAGGAGGAGTCCGAGGAATCACCCTCGATGGATTCCACTCGATGTCATCCGTCAAGGAGAACCAGGAGGAATCACCCTCGATGGCTTCCACTCGGGGAGTTGCACGACGTCAGCTTTATTGGAAGTGATGAAAGAGGAATCACCCTCGATAACACACGTCCGTATAGCTATTCCACAGAGACACCATCGGAAGTGAGCTAAGAGGTATCACCCTCGGCACTCGATGCCAGCTTTGCAGTGTCGGGCAATTTAGGGGGGTGTGCGGTGATGTGCTGTACTCAGCCCGTCGGTCATTCAATCGGGGCACAGATACTAAAGCGGAGCAACTACATCAAGGGAGAGGGGCCACAGATGGTTTTCCATCCAACCTATACTAAGCAGTTTAGGATAACAGGCAGGTATCAATAACAGTTTACAAAAATAGGCTATGCATCAGAATTGGGATCAAACAAATGCAGTAGCAAATTCTAATGCAAGCAGGAGGGAGAAAGAATAGGTGATATAGGCATGCTCAAAGGGGTTTTGCTTGCCTGGTTGCTCTGCGGAAAAGGACGGGTCGGGGATGTAGTCAGTCTCCTGGGCAGCGTCGGTCTCGGAGACTATCGGAAAGAAGGGGGGGAGAAGAAACAATAAATCCACGGCAAAGTACAATCACTATGCATGACATGCCTAAAATGATATGCAGATGAGTTATACTGCCTAACTAAATGATCTAGTTAATTTAGAAATTTATTTGGATTTATTTAATAAAAAGTGGTGTACTATTCATCTATCGAAAACAGTCAAAAAGTTCCATGTTCAGCTAGCTAGGAGTGTTGGACAATTGTTTTGATCACATATTTAGAATCTTCATATTTTTCTGATCATTTTACATATATAAATTATTTTCATCTGACTTACGGTTTAAACGATATGATTTTCTAAAGTTTTATTAACTTTTTGAAATTATTTTAATCAATTAATTCGAATTATCCAGAACATTATCCAGAACAGTGTTGGGATGACGTCAGCATGATGCAATGCTGACGTCAGCAGTCAACAGGGGCTGACCAGGGTCAAACTGACCAGTGGGTCCAGTGGGACCCACATGTCAGCCTCACATTAAGCTAATCAGGGTTTAAACTTAACTAAATTAGGTTAATTAGGGGTGGGACCTACTGTCAGCGAGCAATTAGTGTTTTAATTATCTAATTAAATTAATTAACACATTTTCTATTTATTAAAAATCGTTTTAGCTGGCGGGACCCGCATGTCAGCGACAGGAGGGGCCACGTCAGCGTTGACCGGGTTAACAGGTCAACGGGACCCACCCGTCAGCGACACAGGGGGTCCCAGCGGTCAGGCCACGTCGGCGGCCACCGGCGACTCGCCGGAATCACGCCGGCGAGCGCGAAACGCGGCGGCGCGGCACGGGAGGTGCCCGGAAATCGCGCAGGGGGCACCGTTTGCAGCGGGGTTGGGCTCATTCGAAAGCTGGCGACGAGCCGGAGCGAATGGCGGCGGTCTCGCGGGCTGCGGCGGCCGGAGCCGAGCGGTATGAGCTCGCCGGCGGCGAAGCTTTCGGGCGAGCGATGGGAACGCAGCTGCGGCGCGCGTTCGCGCGAAAGGAATAGCTGGGGAGGATCTACGCGGCACGACGAGGCGAACGGGCACGAGCCCGAGACCAAATGGTCGTTGGAGCCTCGCCGGTGACGTGCTACACGGCGGCGGGTTTCGGGCTCAGGCGAATCGGCGGCTACAGGCGGCTAGGAGCAGCGCTAGGAGAGGGGAAAGGAGGGGAGGCTCACCGGGGAGGCACAGGAAGGCCCGGTGGGAGCTTAGGAGCAGCAGGGCGGCGGCATTCGCCGGAGAAGCGCCGGCGACCGTGCGGCGATGAAGAGCTCGGGGAGGTCGCAGCAAGGGCTCCAGAGCTCGGGGTCATGGTCGAGGAGGACGGGGTGGTCGCGGCGGTGCCCGTGTGCGCCTCAGCGGGGCTCGAGGTCGTCGGTGGCCGCGGGATCGAGCGCGGCAGCGACGGCGACGTTGCGGGAGAGGTGGGGATCGAGAGGGAGGAAGCGTGCGGGGGCGACTGAGGGGGGCTAGGGTTCGGGGCGGTCGAGAGGGGCACGGGCGAGGCCTTAACGGCGTCGGGGACGGCGCGGATGGCCGGCGCGTGGCGAGACGACGACGCTGTCGCGCGCGCCAGGCGACAGCGCGACGAAGACGATGATGGCGCTGGTGGGCTGGGCCGGCTATTGTGCACTTGCAGCCCAAGTGCACAGTAGGCCTTTGCCCCTTTTCTTTTTCTTTTTCCAATTCTTTTCTTTCTCTCAGTTTTGCAAATCATTCGACCACTAAATGATTTTTAATAAATGTGTGACTTAGCTCAAATATTACAGTGCAATATTAACTACCACCAAAAATTGGCTTGGGCAAATTAAGATTTCATTTTAAATCCTATTAAATAATCTAGTGTTAAATTGTTATTATTAGCTACTGTTTGAGGTTGGTGGGGTCACTTAAGCAATTTAATAAATGTTGGTACTATTTTTATAATTGCCTATGGATTATTTTCAACATTTTGAACAATTTAGTTACTGCCTGTGAACAACTTTTAATTTCACTTAATATTTGAATTGCAATTTAAATTGGAATTTGAAATAAGATATGATGCAAATGATGCTCAAGCATGGTTGATCATGATGACATGGCATTATCAAGGGGTGATCACTGTAGCTAATACAGGGGGGTGTTACAATTCTCCTCATCTAACAAGAATTCTCGTCCCGAGAATTAAGAGGAAGACTGAAAAAAATAGGGTATTCTTCACGAAGACGGTCCTCGCATTCCCAAGTGGCTTCATCCACAGAATGATTTGACCACTGAACCTTGAGGAACTTGATCGACTTTTGACGAGTCCGACGTTCAGTTTGATCTAGAACGCGGATCGGATATTCTGGATAAGACAGATCTTCTCGAAATTCAAGTACCTCATGATCCACAGCTCGGATAGGATCCTTAAAACAGCGACGAAGTTGCGACACATGAAAGACATCATGCACTTGAGAAAGGTTTGGTGGCAATTCCAATTGATATGCCACTTCTCCTCGACGAGCGAGAATGCGGAACGGGCCAATATAGCGAGGAGCTAACTTGCCCTTGATTCCGAACCGATGAGTGCCCTTCATCGGAGTGACACGAAGGTAAGCTTGCTCACCAGGCTGATAGACCATTACCTTGTGCTTTCGGTCATAATTACTCTTCTGACAAGACTGGGCAGTTTTCAGATGTTCACGGACAATGCGGACTTGTTCTTCAGCTTGCTGAATAATGTCCGGTCCGACGAGTGAACGTTCCCCAGTTTCTGACCAATTCAGAGGGGTTCGACACTTACGTCCATAAAGAACTTCAAACGGTGCCATCTTCAGACTAGCTTGATAGCCATTGTTGTAAGAGAATTCGGCATACGGAAGAGATTCCTCCCATTTCTTACCGAATGAGATGACACCAGCTCGAAGCATATCTTCAAGCACTTGATTGACTCTTTCGACTTGACCCTGAGACTGAGGGTGAAAAGCAGTGCTGAAGGACAGATGAGTTCCCATAGCTTCCTGGAAACTGCTCCAAAATCTGGAGGTAAAGAGGCTGCCACGATCTGAACTGATCTCCAACGGAACACCGTGGAGTGACACAATTCGGGAAACATATAAGTCTGCTAACTGACTAGCAGTGATAGTCTCCTTGACAGGTAGAAAGTGAGCAACCTTGGAGAAACGGTCGATGACGACAAAGATAGCATCATGACCCTTCTGCGATCTGGGAAAACCAGTAATGAAGTCCATTTGGACTTTGTCCCATTTCCATTCCGGAATTTCAAGTGGTTGCAAGGTTCCAGCAGGCCTTTGATGTTCTGCTTTGATGCGACGACAAACGTCACACTCAGCAACATACTTACCAATATCATGTTTCATATCAGGCCACCAGTACCGCTGACGAATGTCTTGGTACATTTTGGTACTACCAGGGTGAATAGACAAGGGCGTGTCATGCGCTTCCTTCATAACATCCGAACGAGAGTCCAGATTATGCCTTCCGGGGACCACTAGGCGGCCTTTGAAGAACAAGGCACCATCCTCACCAACATGGTAGAAAGAAGGATTACCCTTGGAGAGGAATTTCTTGATCTTCTCGACTTCAGAGTCATAATTCTGTCTGGTCTTGATGTTGCGCTCGAGGTCTGGCTCAACCTCCAGGGTATTGAGATAACCCTGAGGAACAATGTGAAGGTTCAATTTGCGAAGCTCCTCATAAAGCATAGGTTGCACTTCCTGAACCATGAGGTTGTTGCAATAAGCCTTGCGACTCAAAGCATCGGCCATTACGTTAGCCTTGCCAGGGGTGTAGGAGATATTCATATCATAATCGGCTACTGTCTCAAGCCATCTTTGTTGACGAAGGTTCAAGTCTGGCTGAGTATACAAATACTTCAAACTCTTATGATCTGTGTATATCTCGCAACGATTACCAAGGAGGTAATGTCGCCATAGCTTCAGAGCATAAATAACTGCAGCAAGCTCGAGATCATGTACCGGATAATTTTCCTCGTGAGGACGCAATTGACGAGAGCCATAAGCAACTACTCTGCGTTCTTGCATTAGGACACAGCCTAATCCTTGACGAGATGCATCACAGTAAATCTCGAAGTCCTTTTGAGAATCCGGGGGTGCTAACACTGGGGCAGATGTCAACTTATCTTTGAGTGTCTGAAGGCTTTCTTGACATTTTTCTGTCCATTCAAATTTAACACCTTTGTGGAGCAGGTCAGTGAATGGCTTGGCAATCTTCAAGAAGTTCTCAACGAATCGGCGGCAATAACTTGCAAGGCCAAGAAAACTTCTGACTTGCTTGACATTCATCGGAGGAGTCCAGTCAAGAATAGACTAGTATGCTCTCCACGGAGTCGTGCGACAGCAGAATAGGCAGCATCATGGACTGCCATCTCAATCGTCACACCGATACCGTGAAAAAGGTGCAACTCGGTGTCTGAGTCATCCCTCTGATCATAGATGCGAACATCAGCATGATACTGCTCCTGGTTGAACTCGCGGTAATCCTCGTAGGCCATGTACTCGGGGTACCAGCGGTAACCAAGTTTGGTCAGGAGGGCGATCAGGACAGCTGGAAAGCCAGGGGCATTGCGAGCCGAAGTGCGAAGCACAACCTGCGTCGCGGGGCATGGTGGGAACAGACGATCCATCTGAAACAGAGGCAACTCAGGATTGTCAAACGACAATGACAAACATAATATAATTTGGAGAGAAAGATTAAACAGACCAATGGAAAGGAAAATGTGATTATCAGAATAATCAGATCAATGATATGGAACCAGCACTAATAATCCAGCTCTCCGGGTGGACAAGATTACGAGATCCTAGTGTCGGTGTTAGTAAAATTCATTTAACCCGAAAGTAAGAGGTTTCAGAGTCCCAGAGTATAGAAGAGGAATAAAAGATCCTAATACCACCCAGTTGGCGACGTGGGCCCGTAAGTCACACAGCCATGTTAGTAAAACAGTTTTTGGAAATACTAGACTCAACTGCGGCCAAGGAGTCGGAGGGGGGCTACCTACAGGCAGTCGGCTCTAATACCAACTTGTGACGCCCCGACTTAATCGTGCACTAATCATACACGCAAATGCACACGATCAAGCCTAGGGACTCACGGGAAGATATCACAACACAACTCCAGACACAAATAAAATAATACAAGCTTTATATTACAAGCCAGGGGCCTCGAGGGCTCGAATACAAAAGCTTGAGTTAGACAAGCATCAACGGAAGCCAAAGTATCTGAGTACAGACACAAAGTTAAACAAGATGCCTAAGAAGGCGAAAACAAACAACAGCTCTGAACGAAAGAGGCGAGGCCTCCTGCCTGGGAGCCTCCTAAACTACTCCTGGCCGACGGGGATCTCCAAGTCGTAGCAGACACCTCCGGGGATCTCCTGCTCCTGGGCTCCATCGTCTGATGTATCACCAATTGGGTACGGGGGAAAAGGATAGCAAAGCAACCGTGAGTACTCATCCAAAGTACTCGCAAGACTGACATCAGAACTATACTAATTATGCATTGGTATCAAGTGAAAAGGCTGTATCTGTGGACTGTATAGCAGCAAAGCCAGAATAGAGAGAAAGGCCTAGCCTATCGAAGACTAGCATCTTCAGCGGTCTTGCAGCATTAGAAGAGAGCAGATTAGCATATTATAAATATCAAGCATGTTGAAGCAAAGCCCAGAGATCCTTCCTCGACTCCCTGCGAGAAAGCGATCCCGGAGCTCCCAATTAATCACAAGTCTCCAGTTCAAGTAGTAATAGATCCGGATACAACACTGAGCGTCCTGTTACCGTGGACACGGCTATTCGAATAGATAACTTCCCTGCAGGGGTGCACTACTGTTACCCAACACGCTCGATTAACTCCGACCGGACACACTTTTCCGGGTCATGCCCGGCCTCGGCTGATCGACACACCACAGCCCTACCTAGAGCTAAGCAGAGAGGTCCCCGCCGGTCTACATCCTAAGCGCTCAGGGATCTTGGGCCCGTCCCCCTTTGCACTCCGGGTCGTTGCGCGCAGGGCGATCCAGGCACCACCTCTGTCATGGATGGCGCCGACCCGGCCCGGCCGCAATGCTGAACTGGACGTCCGTCAGAGCTTTCGGCTGATACATACGGTGTAGAGGGCCCCATTAAACCATTATCCCACGTGGTGGTAGTGCGAAATGGGCACGACGACCCACTCAGATCAATACCCAAATCCGTTAAGCTCGATTAGTATTGCTCGCTCGCCCAACACGCTCGATTAACTCCGGCCGCACACCCTTGTTCCTGGTGATGTCCGGCCTCGGGTGATCGACACGTTGCGGGCGAGCCCGACTTTGGTATTATTCGCTTGACCAACACGCGCGAGTAACTCCGGCCGCACACCCTTGTTTCTGGTGATGTCCGGCCTCGGCTGATCGACACGTAGCAGGCCAGCCCGACTATACATTTCCCCGCGGGTACCTCTCGAGGTAGACCCGCCTGTAACAAAGGCCAAAGTAACTGTGTGTCCAAGTATCGAGGAGGAGTCCGAGGAATCACCCTCGATGGATTCCACTCGATGTCATCCGTCAAGGAGAACCAGGAGGAATCACCCTCGATGGCTTCCACTCGGGGAGTTGCACGACGTCAGCTTTATTGGAAGTGATGAAAGAGGAATCACCCTCGATAACACACGTCCGTATAGCTATTCCACAGAGACACCATCGGAAGTGAGCTAAGAGGTATCACCCTCGGCACTCGATGCTAGCTCTGCAGTGTCGGGCAATTTAGGGGGGTGTGCGGTGATGTGCTGTACTCAGCCCGTCGGTCATTCGATCAGGGCACAGATACTAAAGCGGAGCAACTACAACAAGGGAGAGGGGCCACAGATGGTTTTCCATCCAACCTATACTAAGCAGTTTAGGATAACAGGCAGGTATCAATAACAGTTTACAAAAATAGGCTATGCATCAGAATTGGGATCAAACAAATGCAGTAGCAAATTCTAATGCAAGCAGGAGGGAGAAAGAATAGGTGATATAGGCATGCTCAAAGGGGTTTTGCTTGCCTGGTTGCTCTGCGGAAAAGGACGGGTCGGGGATGTAGTCAGTCTCCTGGGCAGCGTCGGTCTCGGAGACTATCGGAAAGAAGGGGGGGAGAAGAAACAATAAATCCATGGCAAAGTACAATCACTATGCATGACATGCCTAAAATGATATGCAGATGAGTTATACTGCCTAACTAAATGATCTACTTAATTTAGAAATTTATTTGGATTTATTTAATAAAAAGTGGTGTACTATTCATCTATCGAAAACAGTCAAAAAGTTCCATGTTCAGCTAGCTAGGAGTGTTGGACAATTGTTTTGATCACATATTTAGAATCTTCATATTTTTCTGATCATTTTACATATATAAATTATTTTCATCTGACTTACGGTTTAAACGATATGATTTTCTAAAGTTTTATTAATTTTCTGAAATTATTTTAATCAATTAATTCGAATTATCCAGAACATTATCCAGAACAGTGTTGGGATGACGTCAGCATGATGCAATGCTGACGTCAGCAGTCAACAGGGGCTGACCAGGGTCAAACTGACCAGTGGGTCCAGTGGGACCCACATGTCAGCCTCACATTAAGCTAATCAGGGTTTAAACTTAACTAAATTAGGTTAATTAGGGGTGGGACCTACTGTCAGCGAGCAATTAGTGTTTTAATTATCTAATTAAATTAATTAACACATTTTCTATTTATTAAAAATCGTTTTAGCTGGCGGGACCCGCATGTCAGCGACAGGAGGGGCCACGTCAGCGTTGACCGGGTTAACAGGTCAACGGGACCCACCCGTCAGCGACACAGGGGGTCCCAGCGGTCAGGCCACGTCGGCGGCCACCGGCGACTCGTCGGAATCACGCCGGCGAGCGCGAAACGCGGCGGCGCGGCACGGGAGGTGCCCGGAAATCGCGCAGGGGGCACCGTTTGCAGCGGGGTTGGGCTCGTTCGAAAGCTGGCGACGAGCCGGAGCGAATGGCGGCGGTCTCGCGGGCTGCGGCGGCCGGAGCCGAGCGGGATGAGCTCGCCGGCGGCGAAGCTTTCGGGCGAGCGATGGGAACGCAGCTGCGGCGCGCGTTCGGGCGAAAGGAATAGCTGGGGAGGATCTACGCGGCACGACGAGGCGAACGGGCACGAGCCCGAGACCAAATGGTCGTCGGAGCCTCGCCGGCGACGTGCTACATGGCGGCGGGTTTCGGGCTCAGGCGAATCGGCGGCTACAGGCGGCTAGGAGCAGCGCTAGGAGAGGGGAAAGGAGGGGAGGCTCACCGGGGAGGCACATGAAGGCCCGGTGGGAGCTTAGGAGCAGCAGGGCGGCGGCATTCGCCAGAGAAGCGCCGGCGACCGTGCGGCGATGAAGAGCTCGGGGAGGTCGCAGCAGGGGCTCCAGAGCTCGGGGTCGTGGTCGAGGAGGACGGGGTGGTCGCGGCGGTGCCTGTGTGCGCCTCAGCGGGGCTCGAGGTCGTCGGTGGCCGCGGGATCGAGCGCGGCAGTGACGGCGACGTTGCGGGAGAGGTGGGGATCGAGAGGGAGGAAGCGTGCGGGGGCGACTGAGGGGGGCTAGGGTTCGGGGTGGTCGAGAGGGGCACGGGCGAGGCCTTAACGGCGTCGGGGACGGCGCGGATGGCCGGCGCGTGGCGAGACGACGACGCTGTCGCGCGCGCCAGGCGACAGCGCGACGAAGACGATGATGGCGCTGGTGGGCTGGGCCGGCTACTGTGCACTTGCAGCCCAAGTGCACAGTAGGCCTTTGCCCCTTTTCTTTTTCTTTTTCCAATTCTTTTCTTTCTCTCAGTTTTGCAAATCATTCGGCCACTAAATGATTTTTAATAAATGTGTGACTTAGCTCAAATATTACAGTGCAATATTAACTGCCACCAAAAATTGGCTTGGGCAAATTAAGATTTCATTTTAAATCCTATTAAATAATCTAGTGTTAAATTGTTATTATTAGCTACTGTTTGAGGTTGGTGGGGTCACTTAAGCAATTTAATAAATGTTGGTACTATTTTTATAATTGCCTATGGATTATTTTCAACATTTTGAACAATTTAGTTACTGCCTGTGAACAACTTTTAATTTCACTTAATATTTGAATTGCAATTTAAATTGGAATTTGAAATAAGATATGATGCAAATGATGCTCAAGCATGGTTGATCATGATGACATGGCATTATCAAGGGGTGATCACTGTAGCTAATACAGGGGGGTGTTACATCCTCCCTCACTGTACCGAGGCAAAAATGTTTGCCACAAAGAACAGTGTGATTTTGAAGAAAATGTTTCTTGCAAAAAGGTGAGTGGGAGGACAGTGCAACTCGTCGAGATAACAGTATCTTCGTCATCAGGTCAAAGGAAAGAAACCTTGGAAGTAATTCCAGAGTTTCCTACTGCGACTGATACGGAAGTCTCTACAATAAAATGTATGGACTTCGGTCGAACTTGCAGTTGAACCACGTAGTCAAAACTCGTGCAAACCTCTCAGGTGCGCATACGAGATATTGTTGCTAGATAACAGTATACCTACGATACACAAGGAAGCGTTGATGGGCCCTGACTCCGGAATTGGCTAAATACCAATATAATCCGAGATAGTTTCCATACAAATGATTCAAGATTATATCTTGATAAACCCTTCGGAAGACTTAGAGTCTAACGAACATTAATGGAACTATAAACTGATGTAGATAAAATTATCCATAAAGCTTGACTTGTTGCAATAACAAGTTCAAGGAGTTGACTACGATGAGGTTGTCTCACCGTAGCGATGCTTAAAGTCGGTTCGGGTTAAACTAGTGTGGGATCGAGGAGACAGGTCTAGAGGGGGGGGGGTGAATAGACTCTTAACCAGCCAAAGGTGCAGTTTTTAATTTCTCTTGGAACTTAGGCAGATTTTGGCACAAGTTAAGATCACTCCAATACTTTCTACACATGCATATCTAGAGATTGAGCAGCGGAAATAGTAAAACATGCAAGAGTACGGAAAGTAAAGGGGTAGAGTATGGAAGATCAAACGCAATGAAGACACGGTGGTTTTTGGCATGGTTCCGATAGGTGGTGCTATCGTACATCCACATTGATGGAGACTTCAACCCACGAAGGGTAACGGCTGCGCGATTCCACGGAGGGCTCCACCCACGAAGGGTCCACGAAGAAGCAACCTTGTCTATTCCACCATGGCTTACATCCACGAAGGACTAGCCTCACTCGGGGTAGATCTTCACGAAGTAGGCGATCTCCTTGCCCTTACAAACTCCTTGTTTCAACTCCACATCATGTCGGAGGCTCCCAAGTGACACCTAACCAATCTAGGAGACACCACTCTCCAAAAGGTAATAGACGGTGTGTTGTTGATGAACTCCTTGCTCTTGTGCTTCAAATGATAGTCTTCCCAGCACTCAAACAACTCCTCACATATTTGGCTATGGTGGAAGAAGGATTTGAGTGGAAATCAACTTGGGAAAGGCTAGAAATCAAGATTCAAATGGTAGGAATGGAATAGCTTGATCTCAACACATGAGTAGGTGGTTCTCTCTCAGAAAATGTATGGTGGAAGTGTAGGCACGTTCTGATGGCTCTCCTTACTGAGAAGGAAGTGGTGGAGGGGTATATATAGCCTCCACACAAAATCCAACCGTTACACACTTTTGACCCAACTCGGTGGCACCGAAACCATAATCTCGGTAGCACCGAACTGTGTTAAAGATATGAACTTTAGGAATCTCGGTGGGACCGATACGAACAACTCGGATGGACCGAAGTGCAATGGCTAGGGCAAACCTCATCTCGGTGGCACCGATTGCATCAACTCAGTAGGACCAAAGTGAAGCAATAAGGCAACAGAGAGTTGGCAAGCCATCTCGGTGAGACCGATTTGCAAAACTCGGTGAGACCGAAGTAGGTGCAAATGATCACAGAGAGTTGGCAAGGCCATCTCGGTGGGACCGAGATCCATTTCGGTGGATCCGATTTGTTAGGGTTTTGGCAATGGCTAAGTCTTGGTGAACTCGGTGGATCCGGATAGGAAATATCGGTGGGGCCGAGTTGGAATGTGGCTTTTGGACATCTTTGGGTAGAGAGAGTGGTTGAGGGTTTAGGAGTACTGTCACAAAGCACTTGAGCAAAAAGACCATTAAGCAACACCTCATCCCCTTTTAATAGTATTGGCTTTTCCTATGGACTCAATGTGATCTTGGATCACTAAACCAAAAATGTAGAGTCTTAATCTTTTTCCAATCCTTGTCCTTAGCATTTTGAAGGGGTTCCACGTCCTCTTGTCCCTGCCACGCCGTTGTTGAACTTGTCTGAAATTCACTTGATAAAAACATTAGTCCAACAATATGTATGTTGGCATAAATTACCAAAACCACCAAGGGAGCAAATGTGCTTTCAATCTCCCCCTTTTTGGTAATTGATGACAACATACATCAAAGCTTCAAATACAGATATAGCAGAGGTATGTATGAAAGCTTTGAAGGAAACATGTAACATGTATGAACTCCCCTGAACTCCCCCTGAAGAGGTGCATATAAAATGATGATACCACATGGGAGATATACATGCAACATGTATCTTGGCTATATGCATCAGAGCAATATATATATCAAATAGGTATCCACGTGTCCATGATTTTCTTCTTGCAAACAATATATACTAGCAAGAGGTCAATCATGTACATGTGTGTGATGCATATACTTACCTTTAGGTTCTTGATCAAATACCTGAAGAAATACACTTGAGAAAACAAGGTTAGAAAACACAAGATAATTTCTTCAAGAAAAGACACAAGATCAACAAGAAACCAAGATTGGGATAACATGTGAAAGAGAGTATCACTAGGTGAATACTTCTTTGAAGCAGACATGTCCCCAAAAGAAATAGTTATCTCCCCTTAAAGAACTTCCTCCCCCCCTGAATCAGACATTGGATATTGGGAGTAGGTAAGGTGAGAAAACTAGAACAACCAAAGAACAAACTAATCATGTTTCTCCCCTCTTAGAAACATGTAACATTCTCTCCTCTTGTAAGGTGCATCTCTTTTGTAGTGATAAGCTTTGATGTATTCCTCTCTCCCCCTTTGACATCAATTTCCAAGAAGGGACTTCAAGGTTATTGATTAAGTGGGTTTGGTCCTTGAGAAACACATCTAGCCATTGAGTGGCTCTAGATGCAAGTAGAGGGTAAGAGTCATTGAGTGGAGCTGGAGCAAAAAATCTCAGGAAAAGTTTGACAGAAATTCCCTTAGAGCAGCAAAATCGGTGGCACCGAGTTGAATCAATTCGGTGGAACCGAGTTTGATGCAATGGTACATTTTGTCAACTCAGCTCACTAGGCAAAGGAATTCTCGCAAAGATTTGCAGTGAATTAACTGCGATACTAGCAAAAAGAAAATAAACACAGAAAAGAAGCAAAGCAACATCTAGATGAAGTTTTTTTTAAGAAACACTAGAGAACTTCATCTAGATGGGTCGGCGACTAGGTCACCTATGTTAGAGTATATTGACTTAGGAGTCAAGTGAGAGCACTTGATCATAGGTCATACTCATCGTTTAAGCTCAAAATGGGGTTGCCATTTTTCCTTTAAGCATTTCAATGTATTCACATCTTGTTGAGTTGCTTTTGCTCATGTCTTTGAGTAAAGCTTCTCTAATATGTGAGAACTTACATTGGGATTTTGGTGGTGACGTCCATCATGTAGTTGAACTTGAAGTGGATGCTCAAGAGTTGAAGTTGGGAGCGATCCTATCTTTTGTAGTTCATCTTCCTACATGGGTTAGCTTTACAAGGAACAACATGTATATCCAAAATGACAAGAATGAAGCATATCTCAAGAATTTGTCAAAGGATATGTTTAGGTTGTCTTGTTCCTTGTTCCTCCATCAATTGTTGATACTTGGGTCATACAAGATTGCTTATGATAAGAGTGAGACGCAATCTTGTGGCATGAAGCTTGTCCAAGTACCTACAAAAGGTTAGATACAACACAAGGGAGCAAAATGTCCAAGATATTAGATGATCATGGAAGTAGCATGGATTAGTCAAGAATGCTCATGCCCTTGTATGCATCCACATGAACCTCTAGTCCACGTTTGAAGCATCAATGATGTTCAACTCACTTCTCAAGTGACAAAACACTTTCTCATCAAGGGGTTTGGTAAAGATGTCTGCCAATTGTTTGTCGGTACGAACATGTTTAAGGTCAATGTCACCTTTCTCAACATGATCTCGAATGAAGTGGTGATGAACCTCAATATGCTTTGTTCGAGAATGTTGCACGGGATTGTGTGCTATCTTAATAGCACTCTCATTGTCACATAGTAATGGTACATGTCTCACATGCACACCATAGTCTTTAAGAGTTTGTGTCATCCATAGTAATTGAGCACAACATGATCCCGCGGCAATGTATTCCGCTTCGGCAGTAGATAGAGATACGGAATTTTGTTTGTTGGAGGACCAAGACACAAGAGATCTACCAAGAAATTGACATATACCTGAAGTTGATTTTCTATCAACCTTGTCTCCGGCATAGTCCGGATCGGAGTAGCCAACAAGATTAAAAGAAGATCCTTTGGGATACCATATGCCAAAGTTTGGTGTATATATCAAGTATCTCACAATTCTTTTCACTGCCTTAAGGTGACACTCTTTTGGTGCCGCTTGGTATCGTGCACACATGCACACACTTAGCATAATGTCAGGACGGGAGGCACATAGATATAGCAATGAACCAATCATAGATCGATAAACCTTTTGATCAACAGGTTTGCCATCCTTGGTCAAGTCAAGATGTCCACTCGTGGGCATGGGAGTTTTCATACCTTTACTCTCTTGCATGTTGAACTTCTTGAATAAGTCCTTGGTATACTTTGTTTGAGAAACAAAGGTACCTTCCCTAGTTTGCTTGATTTGCAAACCAAGAAAGAATTTGAGTTCACACATCATAGACATCTCGAACTTTTCCGACATCAACTTTCCAAACTTTTCACTAAAAGAGGGGTTAGTAGATCCAAAGATAATATCATCAACATAAATTTGGCATGCAAATAATTCTCCATTAACCCTCTTAGTGAACAAAGTTGAATCAATTTTCCCAATTTCAAAACCTTTTTCAAGAAGAAACTTTGTCAAGCATTTGTACCAAGCTCTAGGGGCTTGTTTAAGACCATAAAGAGCTTTACGAAGTTTGTACACATGATTAGGTTTCTTGGGATTCTCAAAGCCGGGAGGTTGTTTAACATACACTTCCTCCTCTATTTCACCATTTAAGAAAGCACTTTTAATATCCATTTGATAAAGAGTGATATCATGGTGATTGGCATAAGCAAGTAAAATGCGAATGGATTCAAGTCTTGCAATGGGGGCATAGGTCTCACCATAGTCCATACCTTCGACTTGTGTGTAACCTTGTGCTACGAGACGAGCCTTGTTGCGTACAACTTGTCCATATTCATCTTGCTTATTCCGAAACACCCATTTGGTTCCAATGATGTTTTGCTCTTCCTTAGGCTTCTCAACCAATGTCCACACTTGGTTCCTCTCAAAGTTGTGTAGCTCTTCGTACATTGCATTCACCCAATCGGGGTCCTTGAGAGCATCTTCTACCTTCAAGGGTTCAACACTAGAGATAAATGAGTAATGCTCACAAAAGTTAGCTAAACGAGATTTAGAGCGAGTGATTCTCCCGGATTGGATATCTCCAAGTATTTGTTCAACGGGATGATCCTTGTCGATTCTTGCTCTAACTCGAGGTAGCCTTTTCTTGGGTTGTGGTGAGGCTTCCTCCTCCTCATCATCTTCTTCTTCTTCGTTGATGTTGTCGTTGTCTGCTTGTGGAGGTGGAGAAGGAGGTTGAGGTGGATCATCTTGTTGCACTTCCTCATTCTCATCGTCTTGACGTGTTCCACTTGTGGATGCCTCCATATCAACTTGTCGTTCACCTTGATGTGAAGTTGGGGCTTCGACTTGAATAGACGAGGTACTCTCCTTTACTTCCACGGGGCGAATCTTGCCAATGGGCAAGTCTTGGATTGCTTCCGATGGTTCTTGATCTCCTACATCAAGTGGCAATTGCTCGACTTGCGAGCCGTTAGTCTCATCAAACTTCACATCTACCATCTCTTTAACTTTTCGAGTGAAGTTGTTGTAGACATGGTAAGTGTGAGAGTTCGATCCATAACCGAGTAGGAAACCTTCATGAGATTTAGGAGCAAATTTTGAACGACGATGCTTATCAAGAATGTAACATTTTGAGCCAAATACTCGACAGTATCCAACTTGTGGTTTGTTACCGGTGAGCAGTTCATATGCCGTTTTACCAAGAAGCTTGTGAAGGTAAAGTCGATTTGTTGCATGACAAGCTGTTTCAACCGCTTCTGCCCAAAAATGTCTTGGCGTCTTGTATTCATCAAGCATTGTTCTTGCCATCTCAATAAGTGTCCGGTTCTTCCTCTCAACAACTCCATTTTGTTGAGGTGTGTACATAGCCGAGAACTCATGTGAAATGCCCTCCTCATCAAGAAAGGTGTCCACATTTGTGTTCTTAAACTCCGTTCCGTTGTTACTTCGAACCTTCTTGATCTTCACTTCAAATTGGTTTTGAGCCTTTCTTGCAAAGTTCATGAATATCTTTTGTACCTGCGATTTGTCAACAAGAAAGAACACCCACGTAAATCTGGAAAAATCATCAACAATGACCAAACCGAAAGAGTTACCACCAAGACTCTTATGGGAGTTGGGACCAAAAAGATCCATATGAAGTAGCTCGAGTGGTCTCTTTGTGGTCATAATGTTCTTCACGGGATGACTTCCTCCAACTTGTTTTCCTGCTTGGCAAGCACTACAAAGTCGATCTTTGTCAAATATAACATCTTTCACTCCAAGAATGTGATCTCCTTTAACAAGTTTATCAAGGTTATGCATGCCAACATGTCCAAGTCTTCTATGCCATAACCAACCTTTAGAAGATTTTGCAATTAAGCATGTACGAGGTTGGGCTCTCTTAGTGAAATCAACAATGTATAGATCACCTCTACGAATGCCGGTAAGGACCATATTATGATTATCTTGGCGAAACACTTGGCAATCTACTTTGGTAAATAGAACATTAAAACCAAAATCGGCTAGTCTAGATACGGAAAGAAGATTGTAACCAAGAGATTCAACAACCATAACATTTTGTATGGAGCTATCATTGGATATGGCCACCTTACCAAGGCCAAGTACCTTACCCTTGGAGTTGTCTCCAAAAGTCACATACTTGCATGGACCATCATTTTTAGCAAGCTCACGAAACATGTCTCTATCTCCGGTCATGTGATCGGTACAACCGCTATCAAGAATCCACTCTTTTCCTCCGGCCATATAATCTCAAAGATTTGCCATAAGACTGAGATTCCTCATGGTCTTCTCAAATTCAATATCAAAGTCTTCGTCTTCATCATAATAGCCATGCTCAACATCATCATCATCATGCATGTGATCATCACCTAGGGCAACAGATTCATTAGTTTCATGATCATGACAATGTTCAAGTTTATAGATTCTAATGGCTTCCATGATAATGTTGCTAATAGTTCCAACATCTCCTTTGGCATGCATAAGATCACGAAGTTCAAACAAGCAATCATCAAACTTAGATTCACTAGGATTCATCTTGTGAAAAGCAACAGCCTTATGAAGAATCTTATCGAGACTCTTTAGAGAGTAATCGGGATATCGCTTTTCTAAGTCATGCCATAGAGTATAAGCACATGCAAAGTTTTGCATACAACGAAGCACAACTTTAGGTAGTCCTCTAATGATAAGATTGACGGTTCTAAGATTATGAAGCATGTCAATTTCCTCTTCATGAGTAGGATGCAAGGGATCAATAGGGGGCACATAAGGATTATGAATATACTTGCTCAAGTTAAATTCATCAAAGATATCAAGCATTTCATCCCTCCAAAAATTGTAATACTCCCCATCGAAAATAGGCACTCTACGTCTAAGACTCCCCAATGTAGACACATCCATCTCCCTCCAATGGTGATAAAACCAAAGCAATGGAGACCAAAGCTCTGATACCAATTGTGGGATCGAGGAGATAGGTCTAGAGGGGGGGGGGGGGGGGTAAATAGACTCTTAACCAGCCAAAGGTGCAGTTTTTAATTTCTCTTGGAACTTAGGCAGATTTTGTCACAAGTTAAGATCACTCCAATACTTTCTACACATACATATCTAGAGATTGAGCAGCGGAAATAGTAAAACATGCAAGAGTACGGAAAGTAAAGGGGTATAGTATGGAAGATCAAACGCAATGAAGACACGGTGGTTTTTGGCGTGGTTCCGATAGGTGGTGCTATCGTACGTCCACGTTGATGGAGACTTCAACCCACGAAGGGTAACGGCTGCGCGAGTCCACGGAGGGCTCCACCCACGAAGGGTCCACGAAGAAGCAACCTTGTCTATTCCACCATGGCTTACGTCCACGAAGGACTAGCCTCACTCGGGGTAGATCTTCACGAAGTAGGCGATCTCCTTGCCCTTACAAACTCCTTGGTTCAACTCCACATCATGTCGTAGGCTCCCAAGTGACACCTAACCAATCTAGGAGACACCACTCTCCAAAAGGTAATAGACGGTGTGTTGTTGATGAACTCCTTGCTCTTGTGCTTCAAATGATAGTATTCCCAGCACTCAAACAACTCCTCACAGATTTGGCTATGGTGGAAGAAGGATTTGAGTGGAAAGCAACTTGGGAAAGGCTAGAAATCAAGATTCAAATGGTAGGAATGGAATAGCTTGATCTCAACACATGAGTAGGTGGTTCTCTCTCAGAAAATGTATGGTGGAAGTGTAGGCACATTCTGATGGCTCTCCTTACTGAGAAGGAAGTGGTGGAGGGGTATATATAGCCTCCACACAAAATCCAACCGTTACACACTTTTGACCCAACTCGGTGGCACCGAAACCATAATCTCGGTAGCACCGAATTGTGTAAATGATATGAACTTTAGGAATCTCGGTGGGACCGATACGAACAACTCGGATGGACCGAAGTGCAATGGCTAGGGCAATCCTCATCTCGGTGGCACCGATTGCATCAACTCGGTAGGACCGAAGTGAAGCAATAAGGCAACAAAGAGTTGGCAAGCCATCTCGGTGAGACTGATTTGCAAAACTCGGTGAGACCGAAGTAGGTGCAAATGATCACAGAGAGTTGGCAAGGCCATCTCGGTGGGACCAAGATCCATTTCGGTGGATCCGATTTGTTAGGGTTTTGGCAGTGGCTAAGTCTCGGTGAACTTGGTGGATCCGGATAGGAAATATCGGTGGGGCCGAGTTGGAATGTGGGTTTTGGACATCTTTGGGTAGAGAGAGTGGTTGAGGGTTTAGGAGTACTGTCACAAAGCACTTGAGCAAAAAGACCATTAAGCAACACCTCATCCCCTTTTAATAGTATTGGCTTTTCCTATGGACTCAATGTGATCTTGGATCACTAAACCAAAAATGTAGAGTCTTGATCTTTTGCCAATCCTTGTCCTTAGCATTTTGAAGGGGTTCCACGTCCTCTTGTCCCTGCCACGCCGTTGTTGAACTTGTCTGAAATTCACTAGATAAAAACATTAGTCCAACAATATGTATGTTGGCATAAATTACCAAAACCACCAAGGGAGCAAATGTGCTTTCAACTAGCAATTAATACATATTTCAATCATGAGATATGAAACATGGATGATGAAAGAATTTCCATGAAATGGGAATACAAACTAGGACTTGTATGTGATACAGTCCAAAGTATTTTGTCGATCCAGAGGATGCTAGTGAGTATGCAAACTTCAGAGTTCCAGCGATGGAAAGAAGAGAGCAAAATGGAGTTGGAATCTTCGTTTTTGATGAAATAGTCAAAAGAGTTTGATTTCATCAATGGATAACGAAGATGCTTGTGGTTACAAGAAAGTAAGTGGGAACATAAATAGTATTTCTAAAAACCTTGTGTTCTTGACACATTGTTGATTGGAAATAATATAAATTTCTTGAGACGAATTAGGACTTCATTGAAAAATAGTTTTATGATCAAGTGCTTGGGCTGGGTAGCCTTCATATTAGGCATAATTATCTACAAGATAGAATTGCCTAATAGGGCTAAGCCAAAATACATATTGACAAGATGCTAAAATAGTTTAGCATTAAAAACGCCGAGTAGTAATTCTTGCCGAAGTCACATGGAAAGAGCTTTTGAAAGACTCGGTGTCCCAAAACACTGATGAGCAAAATACATGATGGAGATTCCACACACTTTTGTGTTTGGATTAATCATGTATTCCATGGTATGTATAACAACTAGATATGTCCGATACTCCCAAGCTGTTGCGAGTATAGATACCAAAGTGATCAAAATACTGATCATGGGACAACAGTGAAAAATGTCATTGAGTACTAAAGTAGCATAGATGACATGTTTTCTCGCAAGCAGAGATTATGAAGTGCTCGTTGTAAGTAATTACATCGATACAGTCTTCATCAATGCTCCATGCGATTTTCGATTTAAGTTAAGGGTTTTGTAATACACGATATGGTTGTTGGGGAACGTCGCATGGGAAACAAAAATTTTCCTACGCACACGCAAGATCTATCCATGGTGATGAGCATCTACGAGAGGGAGAGTGAATCTACATACCCTTGTAGATCGCTAAGCGGAAGCGTTAAGAAACGCGGTTGATGTAGTCGAACGTCTTCGCGATCCAAATCGCAAGTCGTCCCTTGATTCAAACACGATCTAGCGCCGAACGGACGGCACCTCCGCGTTCAACACACGTACGGCTTGATGACGCCTTCACCTCCTTGATCCAGCGAGCGATGGTGAAGTAGTAGATGAGTTCCAGCAGCACGACGGCGTGGTGATGGTGGTGAGGAACAATCTCTGCAGGGCTTTGCCAAGCACTACGGAGATTATGACGGGACGAACTAGAGGGTTAGGGTTGCCGGCACACGGCTTGGGAAATCTTGATGTATCCCGTGTGCTAGCCCTGCTCCTCTATTTATATGTTGAGCCCTGGGGTCTAAACTTGGAGAGAAAGCCTCCACAAGGTCGGTTTTGCCCGCACAAGGTTGGTTTGGCCCGCACGGAAAGAGTCCCACTCGGATTCCAGCAGTACCGCGTACAAGCGGTAGTACCACTCACGAGCGGTAGTACCGCTTGAGCGGTAGTACCGCTTACGCAGCAGCAAAACTTCCTTTTGCACTTTCCAATACCTCGTGGGCTTTACCCCTTTGGCCCATATAAAGTGTTGCTGCACCCGAACACTTCGGTAAACATCCGGAACCCCTTCCGGTGAATTCCGGAACCCTTCCGGAGATCAAAACACTATTATCACATATATCAATCTTTACCTCCGGACTCTTCCGGAGATCCTCGTCATGTCCGGGATCTTATCCGAGACTCCGAACAACCTTCGGTCACCAACACAATAACTCAACTATACTAATCGTCACCAAACGTTAAGTGTGTAGACCCTGCGGGTTCGAGAACTATGTAGACATGACCGAGACACCTCTACGGCCAATAACCAATAGCGGGACCTGGATGCCCATATTGGTTCCTACATATTCTATGAAGATCTATATCGGTCGAACCTCTATGTCAAGGATTCAGTTAATCCCGTATGCTGTTCCCTTTGTTCTTCGGTATGTTACTTGCCCGAGATTCGATCGTCGGTATCTCTATACCTAGTTCAATCTCGTTATCGGCAAGTCTCTTTACTCGTTCCGTAATACAAGATCTCGTGGCTAACACTTTAGTCACATTGCTTGCAAGGCTCATTGTGATGTTGTATTACCGAGTGGGCCCTGAGATACCTCTCCGTCACACGGAGTAACAAATCCCAGTCTTGATCCATGCCAACCCAACAGACACCCTCGGAGATACCTGTAGAGCATCTTTATAGTCACCCAGTTACGTTGCGACGTTTGATACACACAAGGTATTCCTCCAGTGTCAATGAGTTGCATGATCTCATAGTCATAGGAACAGATACTTGACATGCAGAAAACAATAGCAATAAACTGACACGATCATATGCTACGTTTATAGTTTGGGTCTTGTCCATCACATCATTCTCCTAATGATGTGATCCCGTTATCAAATGACATCTCATGTCCATGGCTAGGAAACCTTCACCATCGTTTGATCAACGAGCTAGTTAACTAGAGGCTTACTAGGGACACAGTGTTGTCTATGTACCCACACATGTGTTTGAGTTTCCAATCAATACAATTATAGCATGGATAATAAACGATTATCATGAACAAGGAAATATAATAATAACCAATTTATTATTGCCTCTAGGGCATATTTCCAACAGTCTCCCACTTGCACTAGAGTCAATAATCTAGTTCACATCACTATGTGATTTACATTGTAATGAATCGAACACCCATGCAGTTCTGGTGTTGTTCATGTTTAGCCCTTGGAAGAGGTTTAGTCATCGGATCTGCAACATTCAGATCCGTGTGTACTTTGCAAATATTTATGTCGTCCTCCTTGATGTAATCGCGGATGGAATTGAAACGTCGCTTTATGTGTCTTGTCCTCTTGTGAAATCTTGGTTCCTTGGCTAGAGCAATGGCACTAGTATTATCACAAAACAGAGTCATTGGGTTAAGCGCACTAGGCACTACTCCAAGATCTGTCATGAACTCCTTCATCCAGACACCTTCCTTCGCCGCCTCCAAGGCAGCGATGTACTCCGCTTCGCATGTAGAATCAGCTACCATGCTTTGCTTGGAACTGCACCAGCTAACCGCACCCCCATTAAGAATAAATACGTATCCGGTTTGCGACTTAGAGTCATCCGGATCAGTGTCAAAGCTTGCATCGACGTAACCCTTTACGACGAGCTCTTGATCACCTCCATAAACGAGAAACATGTCCTTAGTCCTTTTCAGGTACTTCAGGATATTCTTGACCGTCGTCCAGTGTTCCATTCCTGGATCACTTTGAAACCTTCCGACCATACTTATGGCAAGGCTGACATCGGGTCTTGTGCACATCATTGCATACATGATAGAGCCTATGGCTGAAGCATAGGGGATGACATTCATCTTTTCTCTATCTTCTGCAGTCACTGGGCATTGAGTCTTACTCAACTTCACACCTTGCAATACAGGCAAGAACCCCTTCTTGGACTGATCCATTTTGAACTTCTTCAAAACTTTGTCAAGGTATGTGCTTTGTGAAAGTCCTATTAAGCGTCTCGATCTATCTCTATAGATCTTGATGCCTAATATGAAAGCAGCTTCTCCTAGGTCCTTCATTGAAAAACTCTTGTTCAAATATTCCTTCATGCTTTCCAACATTTCTATATTGTTTCCAATCAGCAATATGTCATCCACATATAATATTAGAAACGCTATAGAGCTCCCACTCACTTTCTTGTAAATACAAGCTTCTCCGTAAACTTGTATAAACCCGAACGCTTTGATCACCTCATCAAAGCGAAGATTCCAACTCCGAGATGCTTGCACCAGTCCATAAATGGATCGCTGGAGTTTGCAGACTTTGTCAGCATTCTCTGGATCGACAAAACCTTCTGGTTGCATCATATACAACTCTTCCTTAAGGAAACCGTTAAGGAACGCTGTTTTGACATCCATCTGCCAAATTTCATAATCGAAAAAGGCAGCTATTGCTAACATGATTCTGACGGACTTAAGCATCGCTACAGGTGAGAAGGTCTCATCGTAGTCAACTCCTTGAACTTGTGAAAAACCCTTTGCCACAAGTCGAGCTTTATAGACGGTGACATTACCGTCCGCGTCCGTCTTCCTCTTAAAAATCCATTTGTTCTGAATGGCCTTACGCCCTTCAGGTAATACTTCCAAAGTCCACACTTTGTTTTCATACATGGATCCCATCTCGGATTTCATGGCCTCTAACCACTTCTCGGAATCCGGGCCCATCATCGCTTCTCCATAGCTCGTAGGTTCATCGTTGTCCAACAACATGACCTCTAAGACAGGGTCGCCGTACCACTCAGGAGCAGTACGCGTCCTTGTCGACCTACGAGGTTCGATAGCAACTTGATCCGAAGCTTTATGATCATCATCAACTTCCTCTTCAGCTGATGTAGGCTCTACAGAAACATCTTTCTGCGCTGCGCTACTCTCAGGTTGAAGTAAAGGTTCAACAACCTCATCAAGTTCTATTTTCCTCCCACTCAATTCTTTCGAGAGAAACTCTTTCTCAAGAAATGTTCCGTTTTTAGCGACTAACACTTTGCCTTTGGATCTGAGGTAGAAGGTATACCCAACTGTCTCTTTTGGGTATCCTATGAAGACGCATTTCTCCGCTTTGGGTTCCAGCTTTTCAGGCTGAAGCTTTTTGACATAAGCATCACATCCCCAAACTTTAAGAAACGACAGCTTTGGCTTCTTGCCAAACCAAAGTTCATATGGCGTCGTCTCAACGGATTTCGATGGTGCCCTATTTAAAGTGAATGCAGCTGTCTCTAATGCATAACCCCAAAACGATAGTGGCAAATCAGCAAGAGACATCATAGATCGCACCATATCTAATAAGGTTCGATTACGACGTTCGGACACACCATTACGCTGTGGTGTTCCAGGCGGTGTTAATTGTGAAACAATTCCACACAGTCTTAAGTGACTGCCAAAATCATAACTCAGATATTCTCCTCCTCGATCAGATCGTAGGAATTTAATCTTCTTGTTACGATGATTCTCAACTTCACTCTGAAATTGCTTGAACTTTTCAAACGTTTCAGACTTGTGTTTCATTAAGTAAATATACCCATATCTACTTAAGTCATCAGTGAAGGTGAGAAAGTAACGATAACCACCGCGCGCCTCAATGCTCATCGGACCGCACACATCAGTATGTATGATTTCCAACAAGTCACTTGCCCGTTCCATTGTTCTAGAGAACGGCGTCTTAGTCATCTTGCCCATGAGGCATGGCTCACATGTGTCAAGTGATTCAAAATCAAGTGACTCCAAAAGTCCATCAGTATGGAGCTTCTTCATGCGTTTTACGCCAATATGACCTAAACAGCAGTGCCACAAGAAAGTGGTATTATCATTATCAATTCTACATCTTTTGGCATCAATGTTATGAACATGTGTATCATTACTATCGAGATTCAATAAGAATAAACCCCTCACATTGGGTGCATGACCATAAAAGATATTACTCATATAAATAGAACAACCATTATTCTCTGATTTAAATGAGTAACCGTCTCGCAATAAACAAGATCCAGATATAATGTTCATGCTTAACGCAGGCACTAAATAACAATTATTCAGGTTCATCACTAATCCCGATGGTAATCGAAGAGCGAGCGTGCCAACGGCGATCACATCAACCTTGGAACCATTTCCCACGCGCATCATCACTTCGTCCTTCGGCAGCCTCCGTTTATTCCGTAGTTCCTGTTTAGAGTTGCAAATGTGAGCAACCGCACCGGTATCAAATACCCAGGCACTACAACGAGAGTTGGTAAGGTACACATCAATAACATGTATATCATATATACCTTGGTTTTTGTTGGCCGCCTTCTTGTCAGCCAAATACTTGGGGCAGTTCCGCTTCCAGTGACCAGTTCCCTTGCAATGAAAGCACACAGTTTCTGGTTTGGGTCCAGCCTTGGGTTTCTTCACGGGAGGAGCAACTGCTTTGCCACTCTTCTTGGAGTTACCCTTCTTACCCTTGCCATTTTTCTTGAAACTAGTGGTTTTATTGACCATCAACACTTGATGCTCCTTCTGAATTTCAGACTCAGCGACTTTCAGCATCGCAAACAGCTCGGCGACTGACTTGTTCATCCCGTGCATGTTATAGTTCAACACGAAGCTCTTGTAGCTAGGTGGCAATGATTGAAGAAATCTGTCAGTGATAGCTTCTGGCGGAAGGGGCATCCCTAATTCAGCCAGACGGGTGGAGTACCCAGACATTCTGAGTATGTGATCACTAACAAACCCGTTCTCCTCCATCTTGCAAGCATAGAACTTATCGGAGGTCTCATACCTCTCGATCCGGGCATTTTTCTGTAAGATAAACTTCAACTCCTGGAACATATCATATGCTCCATGACGTTCAAAACGTCTTTGAAGTCCCGGTTCTAAGCCATACAACATTGCACATTGAACTATTGAGTAATCATCAGAACGAGCCTGCCAGGCGTTCACAACGTCTAGAGACTCAACTGGAGCGGGTGGATCACCAAGCGGTGCATCAAGGACATAAGCCTTCTGGGAAGCCGTAAGGATAATCCTTAGATTACGGGCCCAGTCCACAAAGTTACTTCCATCATCTTTCAACTTAGCTTTCTCTAGGAACGCATTAAAATTCAGGGGTGCTACTGCGCGAGCCATGATCTACAACATAAATATAGCAAAGACAACTTAGACTATTGTTCAAGATAATGAGTTTAGTTAATCATATTACTTAAAAAACTCCCACTCAAATTGACATCCCTCCGGTTATTCGAGTGTCACATGATCCAAATCCACCAACTCAAGTCCGATCATCACGTGAGTTGAGGTGGTTTCAATGGTGAACATCTTCATGTTGATCATATCTACTATATGACTCATGTTCGACCTTTCGGTCTCTTGTGTTCCGAGGCCATGTCTGTACATGCTAGGCTCGTAAAGTTTAACCCGAGTGTTCCGCACGTGCAACACTGGCTTGCACCCGTTGTATGCGAACGTAGAGTCTATCACACCCGATCATCACGTGGTGTCTCGAAACGACGAACTTTCGCAACGGTGCACACTCGTGGAGAACACAATTTTATCTTGAAATTTAAGTGAGGGATCACCTTATAATGCTACCGTCGTCCTAAGCAAAATAAGATGCATAAAGGGATTAACATCACATGCAAATCATAAGTGACATGATATGGCCATGAACTTGTGCTTTTGATCTCCATCTCCAAAGCATCGGCATGATCTCCATCGTCACCGGCATGACACCATGATCTCCATCATCTTGATCTCCATCAACGTGTCGCCATGAGGTTGTCGCACCGACTATTGCTTCCACGACTATTGCTAACTCATAGCGAGAAAGTAAAGCAAAACGGCAAAAATAATTAAAGACAACTCTATGGCTCCTGCCAGTTGCCGTACTCATCGACATGCAAGTCGTGATATTCTATACAACACATGATCATCTCATACATCACATATATCTCATCATGAAATTGGCCATATCACATCACAACATACCCTGCAAAAACAAGTTAGACGTCCTCTAATTGTTGTTGCAAGTTTTACGTGGCTGCTACGGGTATCTAGCAAGAACAATTCTTACCTACGCAAAAACCACAACGGTGATACAAAAATTGCTTTTCAACCTTCTCAAGGACCGCCTTTGTCAAATCCGATCCGACTAAAGTAGGAGAGACAGACACCCGCCAGCCATCTTTATGCAACGAAGTTACATGTCAGTTGATGGAACCGGTCTCTCGTAAGCGTACGAGTAATGTTGGTCCTAGCCGCTTCATCCCACAATACCGCCGAAACAAGAAAAGACCAAGGGAGGAAGCAATCTGAATATCAACGCCCACAAACTCCTTTGCGTTCTACTCGAGATCTCATCTACACATAGACCTGGCTCTGATACCACTGTTGGGGAACGTCGCATGGGAAACAAAAAATTTCCTACGCACACGCAAGATCTATCCATGGTGATGAGCATCTACGAGAGGGAGAGTGAATCTACATACCCTTGTAGATCGCTAAGCGGAAGCGTTAAGAAACGCGGTTGATGTAGTCGAACGTCTTCGCGATCCAAATCGCAAGTCGTCCCTTGATTCAAACACGATCTAGCGCCGAACGGACGGCACCTCCGCGTTCAACACACGTACGGCTTGATGACGCCTTCACCTCCTCGATCCAGCGAGCGATGGTGAAGTAGTAGATGAGTTTCGGCAGCACGACGGCGTGGTGATGGTGGTGAGGAACAATCTCTGCAGGGCTTCGCCAAGCACTACGGAGATTATGACGGGACGAACTAGAGGGTTAGGGTTGCCGGCACACGGCTTGGGAAATCTTGATGTATCCCGTGTGCTAGCCCTGCCCCTCTATTTATATGTTGAGCCCTGGGGTCTAAACTTGGAGAGAAAGCCTCCACAAGGTCGGTTTTGCCCGCACAAGGTCGGTTTGGCCCACACGGAAAGAGTCCCACTCGGATTCCAGCAGTACCGCGTACAAGCGGTAGTACCGCTCACGAGCGGTAGTACCGCTTGAGCGTTAGTACCGCTTCACATAAGCGGTAGTACCGCTTACGCAGCAGCAAAACTTCCTTTTGCACTTTCCAATACCTCGTGGGCTTTACCCCTTTGGCCCATATAAAGTGTTGCTGCACCCGAACACTTCGGCAAACATCCGGAACCCCTTCCGGTGAATTCCGGAACCCTTCCGGAGATCAAAACACTATTATCACATATATCAATCTTTACCTCCGGACTCTTCCGGAGATCCTTGTCATGTCCGGGATCTTATCCGAGACTCCGAACAACCTTCGGTTACCAACACAATAACTCAACTATACTAATCGCACCAAACGTTAAGTGTGTAGACCCTGCGGGTTCGAGAACTATGTAGACATGACTGAGACACCTCTACGGCCAATAACCAATAGCGGGACCTGGATGCCCATGTTGGTTCCTACATATTCTACGAAGATCTATATCGGTCGAACCTCTATGTCAAGGATTCAGTTAATCCCGTATGCTGTTCCCTTTGTTCTTCGGTATGTTATTTGCCCGAGATTCGATCGTCGGTATCTCTATACCTAGTTCAATCTCGTTATCGGCAAGTCTCTTTTCTCGTTCCGTAATACAAGATCTCGTGGCTAACACTTTAGTCACATTGCTTGCAAGGCTCATTGTGATGTTGTATTACCGAGTGGGCCCTGAGATACCTCTCCGTCACACGGAGTAACAAATCCCAGTCTTGATCCATGCCAACCCAACAGACACCCTCGGAGATACCTGTAGAGCATCTTTATAGTCACCCAGTTACGTTGCGACGTTTGATACACACAAGGTATTCCTCCGGTGTCAGTGAGTTGCATGATCTCATGGTCATAGGAACAGATACTTGACATGCAGAAAACAATAGCAATAAACTGACACGATCATATGCTACGTTTATAGTTTGGGTCTTGTCCATCACATCATTCTCCTAATGATGTGATCCCATTATCAAATGACATCTCATGTCCATGGCTAGGAAACCTTCACCATCTTTTGATCAACGAGCTAGTTAACTAGAGGCTTACTAGGGACACAGTGTTGTCTATGTACCCACACATGTATTTGAGTTTCCAATCAATACAATTATAGCATGGATAATAAACGATTATCATGAACAAGGAAATATAATAATAACCAATTTATTATTGCCTCTAGGGCATATTTCCTACAATGGTGGCACGGTAAGTTGGAAATTGTTCCAAACAGGTTACTGTGGAGAATTCTATAACAAAGGCTAAGTATGTTGACGCTTTGAAAGCGACAAAGAAGATGTTGAATCATATAGTTCATTCATGAACTTAGTATGGTTCCAAGATGGCTTTGGTCAATGGGACACTATTGCAGATAGTTGCTCCATAGCTCAGTCCGAGGAATCAAGGTTTGACCTGTGATTCACATATATACAAAGCCAAGTCCACACAAAATATGAATTTTGTGAAAGCGTGAAAATGCGAGGAGATGCAAAGATACACATGGAACTGAAGTTGTCAGATCCGTTGGACATCAGGCTATACCACAAGCGAAGCATTTTTACACCGGTTTGCCATAGGTGTAAAGTGCATTAGCATTGACTAGATTATTGACTCTAGTGCAAGTGGGAGTCTGTAGGAGATATGCCCTAGAGGCAATAATAAATGTTATTGTTTATCTCCATGTTCATAATTATGTTTATGTTCCATGCTATAACTGCTATGGTTCTCGAGTCTACAATAACCATAAGGCTCGGAGGAAGACTCATATGCACATGTGGAATAATAAACGGTAAAATGTATTCCTAGTTTGGCCTCTAAGACTGGCTCAAGTGTTGCATGATGGTTCTGTTTTCCTGATCATGGGCATGACTATGCCAGCAACTTTGAGGGCACAATGTTAGAAGAACATTTGTGTTGAATCGACCCGAATTGATGTTATGCTAAGAGATACATTCGTCACAAGTTAATGGTTAATAACACAGAGAAATTTAATGTTTGCATGAATCCTTAGACCATGAGAGTATCGAGTTTCTTCATGCTTGCTTCATGAACTTTGGGGTTTGTTAAACATCATCCGTAAATGGGTGGCTATTACGGCGGCTTACGGGTTCATGGAAAAGTGTGTCAAGGGACTTGATAGCTCAAGATTGGGATTTGCTCCTCCGACGATGGAGAGATATCTTTGGGCCCTCTCGGTGTTACGGTATCCACCATCGTCTGGCCAGACACATTGTGATTTGATCACAGGGATGCCGGAACACGGGAACGAGAAAAGAGAACAAAACCGGTAACGAGGTAACTGGCATAGTGGACAAGTTGTTGATTCATGGTGATGCCGATAAGTCTCACCTCAGGTGTTTGTAACATATCGCGAAGCAACAGGAATAGCACACGGCAACTGGAGGTTCACTCGAATATTTATTCGTGTGGGTATAGGGGTCAATATGGGTGTCCACGGCTCCGATGTTGATCATTGATCGGAAAGTGTTCCGGGTCATGTCTATACTTCACCGAACCTATAGGGTCACACACTTAAGGGTCATCTATCTGCTGAATACTAGACAGGGAGTCTGAGAGAAAGTCACCGGAAAAGTTTCAGAGACAACTGAAAAGTTCCGGAGAGAGAACACCGGAATAGTTTCGGTAAAACCGAAAAGTTGTTTCGGAGTATACCATTAAGTCAAATTGGTTTTGGCACATGCTTGGAAATTGTTGGAGGGTGCTAGAATTGTTCTAGGAACTTCTGGGATTTTTCCGGAGAAAAAACCCGGAAATGTTTCGGAGCTGCCGGAACCGCTTTGGTTGCTTTTCGCAGATGAAAATCACTAATCCGGAATTGTTTCGGAACGCGTCCAAAATTATTTTAGTGGGTACTGAAATTGTTCTAAGACCTACAGAAATATTTTTGGATTTAACGGTCACGGAAAAATGTTTCCATGAATAGTGAAAAGCACTTTTTGGTGGCTTCTTGGAGAACTCACCTTGAGGGCCTTTTGGTTTTTTTCCCCTAGTGGCTTCTTGGAGAAGCCACCCTTGGGCTTGGCCTATAAATAGGGGTGGAGGGGGCTGCCCAAAACACACTCTTTCTCACATACAAATGCCATGCATGATCTGGCCTTCTCTCTCCCTCCCCGCGAAATAGTTTCGTAGAGCTGAAAGACTGTCAGGGTTCCGATGGGAACTAGTTCTGGACGGCGAAGCCCTGCCGGATAGATGACACCGTATGTGTGCAACCCCGTAGAGAGGTCGTAGGTTCGATCTTTTTTCCCGAGGGGCTGTTCGAGAGTGCCTCTCGAAGGGCTGTCCGAGTTACTGTCCGAGTTTCGAGGGTCCTCCCGAAGGGCTGTCCGTGACATCGTCCGGGGGACTGTCCGACCGCCTCCCGGAGGGCTGTCCGAGGGACTGTCCGAGGGGCAGGCGAGGGAGTGCATCCTCGCGGTTGGGAGGTTGTAAATCCTAGCTGCGGGGATCTGCACCAACGATCTACATCGACTCTACTTCCGTTGCGCTACGAGTCGGTAACGATCAGATCCAAACCTTGTATGCATCTCCATAGTGATCCTGGGCGTGCTCGCTGTACCGAAATTTTTTGTTTTCTGTTGCGGAGCCCTACAATACGGACTCTAAAAATAGCCTACAAGTTGTATTTAGAAATTACATGGGCCTGGCCCAAAAATATGGTGACGCATCACCTATAATAAGCTATGGAAAAAATTATGAAAGGCTATCTTGTATATTTCGTCCATGTCTTTATATGTCATTATGGTGGCTTCGAAGTGCTGAAAACTCCACTGGAAACTCCGTTCTCATTCCCCTTGCGCGTGCCATGCCCTCCATGCTTGATCATGCTCTAATGTTCATCCTGCTTGTCCATGCTGGGCCCTTCATTTGTAAGCAAAACAAATGTATCCAATTTAGGCAGCATCATATTCTCATGAACATTAGAATCATTACAACGAAAGTACCTGGTAATTTAATTGGCGTGCGCGAGCTCTAGTAATAGGTCCAGTATATGTAGCAGCAGGGGTTGTGGGTGTGACTCCAGTAGTGATGTCCTCATCATCCTCCCCTTCTTGAATTGAAGTCGTCCTCGATGGAAGCTCATATTCCTCACCCACATAAGGCTTCAAATCTGCAATGTTAAAAGTGGGACTAACCCCAAAATCTGCAGGTAGCTCAAGTTTGTATGCATTATCATTTATTTTCTCTCACACCATAAAAGGACCATCAGCACGTGGCATAAGCTTTGACTTGCGCAAATTAGGAAACCTATCTTTGCGTAAATGTAACCAAACAAGATCTCCAGGTGCAAAGACAACATGTTTTCTACCCTTATCTCCAGCAAGTTTGTATTTAGCATTCATACGCTCAATGCTTTCCTTTGTTAACTCATGCATTTTCAAGATCAATTCAGCACATTTTTAGCATCAAACTTAACCTTCTCCGAAGATGGAAGAGGCAACAAATCAATAGGTGCACGAGGTAGGAAACCATACACAATTTCAAAAGGGCACATCTTAGTAGTAGAATGCTGCGAACGATTATAAGAAAATTCAATATGAGGCAAACATTCTTCCCACATTTTTAGATTAGTCTTCAAAACAGCCCTAAGCATAGTAGACAATGTTCTATTGACTACTTCTGTTTGTCCATCAGTTTTGGGGTGACATGTAGTACTAAAAAGTAGTTTAGTCCCCAACTTAGCCCATAAACATCTCCAAAAGTGGCTAAGAAATTTAGTATCACGATCTAAAACAATAGTATTTAGCACACCATGCAAGCGAATAATTTCACGAAAGAACAAATCAGCAACATTAGCAGCATCACCGCTTTTATGACATGGTATAAAGTGTGCCATTTTCGAAAATCTATCCACGACAACAAATATGCTATCCCTCCCCTTCTTTGTTCGAGGCAAACCTAAAACAAAGTCCATAGATATGTCCTCCCATGGAACACTAGGTACAGGCAAAGGCATATATAAACCATGAGGATTGAGTCATGACTTAGCTTTTTGACATGTAGTGCAGCGAGCAACAAAATGCTCAACATCCCGTCTCATCTTTGGCCAAAAGAATTGTTTAGCAAGTACATCCTCTATCTTCTTCATGCCAAAGTGTCCCATTAATCCTTATCTTTCAATACCGTGAAGGCTTCTTCCTGTGCGGTACCCCAAACAAAAGGCACACCCTTCTTCGTAAGCTCATTGAGAGGTGCAGCAATGGTGCTGAAATCTCTCACAAAATGCCTATAGAAATCAGCGAGGCCAAGAAAACTCCTCACTTGTGTGACCGTTTTGGGCTGCGGCCAACTCTCAATAGCTTCAATCTTGGCTTTATCGACTTCAATTCCCTGTGGAGTAACAACATAGCCAAGAAAAGATACTCGGTCTGTGCAAAAGGTGCACTTCCCAAGGTTACCAAACAAACATGCATCACGTAGAGCAATAAAAATAGCACGTAAATGTTCCAAATATTCCTCCAAAGATCTGCTATAAATCAGTATATCATCAAAATAGACTACCGCAAATCATCCAATGAAAGCACGTAAAACTTCGTTCATTAATCTCATGAAAGTACTAGGTGCATTAGTCAACCCAAAAGGCATGACTAACCACTCATATAAGCCAAACTTTGTTTTAAATGCAGTTTTCTATTCATCTCCCAATTTCATACGAATTTGATGGTATCCACTATGCAAATCAACTTTGGAGAATATGGTAGAGCCACTTAATTCATCAAGCATATCATCTAGCCTGGGAATAGGATGACGATAACGAATTGTAATATTACTAATGGATCCACAATCAACACACATACGCGATGTACCATCCTTTTTCGGCACTAGTATAATAGGAACAACACAAGGACTAAGAGATTCGCGTATATAACCTTTGTCGAGCAGCTCCTGTACTTGACGCACAATCTCCTTCATCTCCTCTGGATTGGTACGGTATGGGGCACGGTTGGGCAGTGATGCACCAAGAATTAAGTCGATCTGATGCTCAATCCCTTGAATAGGTGGTAATCTCGGTGGCACGTCTTGTGGAAAGACGTCAGCGAACTTCTGCAAAATGTTAGTGACAGTAGGAGGCAAAGAGGGAGGCACGTCCTCGAACAAAAATAATACCTCTTTGCACACAAAAGCATAGCAAACAGAGTTGCTGAAATCTAGATCATCAATGTAAGATTTGGTGGCAAGTAAACATCCACTTTTCAATTTAATTTCAGAGGCAACATGGGATGATGGTTTGTTATTAGGCTTCATTTGTTGCTCAAATTCTTTTGCCACAATCTTATTTTCACTCTTGTTTTGCTCCTGTTTTGCTTTACTAGCTCTATTAATATCATCTTTCAAAATGTGTTCAGGAGACATAGGAAGCAAGGTAATATGTTTCCTTATGAACAAGAGTATAGTGATTTTTCCTACCATGGTGTACAAATTTTTTATCGAATTGCCATGGTCTACCAAGTAATAGGGAGCATGCTTGCATGGGTACCACATCACAATCAACATAATCAGCATATGTAGCGATACTAAAATGTACACGAACAGTACGTGTTACCTTAACCTTGCCGCTGTTGTTAAACCATTGTATGTAGTAAGGATGAGGATGTGGTCTGGTGGTGAGAGACAACTTCTCCACCATCTCCATGCTAGCCAAGTTGTTGCAACTCCCTGCATCAATGATGACGCGGACAGAACGTTCCTTCACAACTCCCTTTGTATGTAACAAATTGTGCCTCTGATTGTGCTCAACCTGTGTTACCTGCACACTCAAAACACGTTGAGTAACTAAACTTTCATACTTGTCAGCGTCTTCAGCAGCCATGTATTGCGTCTCTTGTTCAGAATCATCTGCACCCTGTTCTTCACTTGCAATAAGAGCCAAAGTCTCCTCATTATAGTCACTAGTGGACTCATACCCACCATCCTCAGTAGCAATCATCACACGCTTTGATGGACATTCTCGCGCATAGTGACCTCCACCCTTGCAACGACGACATATGATATCATGTGCTTGCCCTGTTGATGCCATGGATGAAGAAGAGCTCTGCGCGGGACCGGAAGGTGTGCTCTTGGCGGATGGTGGTGGTGGTGCCTGTTTTCTTGTATCACGGATGGAGTTGGCGGCGGAAGTAGGTGGTGCTACAAGACGTGTGGTAGTAGAAGAAGCACGCGGTGTCCATGATGAAGATCGACCTGCAGAAAAGTTAGTTCGCGCCATGGCCTATCGATCCTGCACTTCACGTTCAGCTTTGCAAGCAAGATGGAATAAATGAGTAATATTGTTATACTTCTTATACTCTAAGATAGTTTGAATATCTCTGTTTAACCCACCCATGAAACATGCAAGTTGAGCTTCATTATCTTCTTCAATACCACATCTAAGCATCCCAGTTTGTAATTCCTGATAATATTCCTCTACAATTTTTTTGCCCTGTCTTAACCGCTGCAATTTTTGAAGCAACTCACGTTGATAATATGGAGGAACCCAACGAGTACGCATAACATCTTTTAAAGCAGCCCAAGTAGTTGGAATATTATTACGATGTGTTGTACAATGTGTGGACCACCAAATAGACGCAAAACCAGTAAATTCACACACAGCAGTAGTAACACGTCTATCCACAGGATATTGTAAACATGTAAAATGTTGTTCAGTTTCTAATTCTCAAGCAAGATATATATCAGGAATGTATCTACCCTCAGATGGTGGAATATTCAATTTTAGTTTAGCAACATGTTCATCATCTCGTACCTGAGGGGGTGGTGCAGCCCTACCGTTGCGAATATATGCATGTGGACGACCTGGTGCTAGTGGTGGCACGTAGTTCTGATTTTGAACAACCTCATCCTTGTAATCACCATCGTAGTCGTTGTAGCGCTTGATGGTAGCAGCAGCAGCCACAGAAGCAGCAGCAGGAGCAACCACACCAGAATGTTGGCCTTGCTCGATAGGCACACGTTGTGCTTGTCCCACATGATTTGGAAGGCGACGTTGTTGTTGTTGTTGTGGTTGTTGTTGTTGTTGTTGTTGTTGTTGTTGTTGTTGTTGTTGTTGTTGTTGTTGTTGTTGTTGTTGTTGTTGTTGTTGTTGTTGTAGAGGAGCAGCAGGTGCAGCAGCTGGTGGAGGTTGTGGTAGACGTGCGAGCAACTCATTAATTTTTTTGTCCAGCTTGGTGTTGAGTGACTTCTCAAAACCATCTATCCTTTCCATTGCCTCTTCAAATCTGTTCAGAATGTCTTGCACCTGTTCTCCCATCATTTTTGCACATTTATCATGGAGCTCCTTGTTCGTCATGTTCTCCCAGTCCAGCTCGTCCGCTTGTGATCCTGGCATGGTTAGCAGCAATAGAAACACACAAGAAGAGCTCCTACAGACTACTAATGGGAAGCGGTGTGGTGGATGGTCACAAATCCATCAAACTAATCATCAATTCTTACCCGTTCTTACCAAGCAGCAGGCGGTGATCGGCAATCGTTGAAGTCAAAACTCTCAAAGCTTGGATAGAGCGATTGCCAGGTGGTGTCAAACGCACGACGTAGATGTATGTGGAGCTAGGAGGGATTATAACATGGTAGCAAAAAGGGTCAGCAATAATCAATCCAGAGATGCAAAGTTGAATAAACGCTCAACGACGGTATTGTGCTGGTCCTAGGCTAGACCGTACTAGAGACGCGAGCCTAGAACACTAACAAAATCATGGCGCGGCACGTAATCAAGGCAGGAGCACACTCTGAATCTTTTTTTTCACTTTTTTTGCTTTTTTTCTTTTTGTTTCTCTTTTTTTTTTGCTCAGCAACAATTTTTTCCCGAAAAAGTCTCCAAATGGTCTAAAAACTGCCTAGCCAGAATTTTCCAGACTTACTTTTTTTTTATCATGACACGTAGTATGGCGTGATCTAGAAATCAATACAGAGAAGTAAATACTGGACTCTGACTAGGATTGGTGGCGGAGATGAATCTGGTGGAACTCGGACTTGTGTCGGATATATGTAGGGGCGGTGGAACACGGACTGGTGGCAAATCTGTGATGGGGGTGGACTCATATTGGCGTGACGGCGGCGGATATGTGCTGGAGGAGGACTCTAATTGGTGGGATGGCGGCGGATATATGGTGGTGTATATGGACTCGGATTGGCGGCGGATATGCAATGGTGGTATATGGCAGCGGTGATGACGATGGTGCGGCGGCGGCGTGACAACTTGTGAACAGAACTCGAAACTCTAAGGGACTAGACGCTAAGACCAGCAACTCAACACGACGATGCAACCACAAATTCAACAAGGAAAAAAACACTGAAAATATTATGCAAAGGCTCAGATTGGTTCGGATATGATGAACTAACCCTCATTTTTTTGTTTTTGGCTTTTTCGTGGACTGTAGGTAAGAGAAACAGATGCGATCTAGACTACGAAAAACTGGAAAAATCTCACTGAGCAACCTGGAAATCTGATACCACTTGATAGAGGCAAAGGTGTCCCGTCTTTCGATGAGATGGTAGCTATCATTTGGGTGGAAGTTGACTTTGACAATCTGACTACGAACGTGCGAAGACCTCGCGCCTTAGCAATCGCTAAACCAACTCCGAGAGGTTATTGACCACGCCGGAGCACGATCAACTTGACCACGAGGGTCTATTTCCTGTAGGCAAACAAAGAACAAGCAAGAAACTGAGATTGCAATCTGGATATTGAGAATTTAAGAGGATAGCTTTATTGACCAAAGTGGGGTTCTGAAACGTCTTGCCTGGTCGTTGGACACAAACGAAGTACGCGCGTTGCACTATTGTGAACTTTAATCTAAACAAAACCCAAGTCTAAATGGTGCCTTAAGGGCTATATTTATAGGGGAAAAGAGAGCGGATTTCGTCCACCCTTGGCAAGGTGGGACTAAAACACCTCCTGAGTCATTTCCCCTACAATACGGACTCTAAAAATAGCCTACAAAGTTTTATTTCAAAATTACATGGGCCTAGCCCAAAAATAAGGTGACGCAGCACCTATAATAAGCTATGGACGAAATTTATGAAAGGCTATCTTGTATATTTCGTCCATGTCCTTGTATGTCATCATGGTGTCTTCGAAGTGCTGAAAACTCCACTGGAAACTCCGTTCTCGTTCCCCTTGCACGTGCCATGCCCTCCATGCTTGATCATGCTCCAATGTTCATCCTTCTTGTCCATGCTGGGCCCTTCATTTGTAAGCAAAAAAAATGTATCCAATTTAGGCAGCATCATATTCTCATGAACATTAGAATCATTACCAAGAAACGAAAGTACCTGGTAATTTAATTGGCGTGCGCGAGCTCTAGTAATAGTCCAGTATATGTAGCAACAAGGGTTGTGGGTGTAACTATAGTAGTGATGTCCTCATCAGAACTACATTGGTGTTGTTTTTTGTGCAAAAGTAATAAGTTCTCGGAATGGGACAAAATTTTACGAAGAATTGTTTTGGAGTATATTAAAAATACTGGCGCAAAGAACTACTGAAGGGGGCCCACCAGGGAGCCACAAGCTCAGGTGGCGCCCCCTAGGGCGCGCCACGTGAGCTTGTGGGCCCCATGAGCCTCCATTTGCCCTAACTCCAAGCCTACGTTTACCATCTTCCCGAGAAAAAAAAATCAAAGAGAAAGTTTCATCGCGTTTTACGATACAGAGCCACCTCTACCTCCTATTCTTCTTCGGGAGGCCTGATCTGGAGTCCATTCGGGGCTCCGGAGAGGGCAATTCGTCGCCGTCGTCATCAACAACCCTTCTTCATCAACAACCTCATGATGCTCACCACTTGGAGTGAGTAATTTCATCATAGGCACACTGGAGGTAGATGGAGATGGATGAGATTCATCATGTAATCGAGTCAATTTGTTAGGGCTTGATCCCTAGTATCCACTATGTTCTGAGATTGATGTTGCTATGACTTTGCTATGCTTAGTGCTTGTCACTAGGGTCCGGGAGCCATGATGTCAGATCTAAACCTATTATGTTTTCATGAATATATTTGAATTCTTGATCCTATCTGCAAGTTATATGCACCTCTTATTCTTCTGATCCTTAGACCCCAAAGTGAGAGTAATTGGGATACTCTCCGGGGATGACTGTAATTTGAGGAGTTCATGTATTCACTATTTGCTAATGATTTCACCTTAATTATCATTAGTTTCCATTAGGACCTCGCTGCCACGGGAGGGTACGACAAAATATGTCATGCAAGTTCTTACCGCAAGCACGTATGACTATATACGGAATACATGCCTACATATGATTGATGAATTGGAGCTATTGTGTATCGCTCTAGCTTGTGACTATTACATAATGAATTTCATCCAAATATCCATCGCTACTCCATGCCTACACTTTTATAATATTGTCTTTGCTCGATTTACTATTACAATTGCTGTTACACTTGCTACAAAACTACTACTATTATTGTTACTACTGCTACTACTGTTTCCACTGCTATCATATTACTGTGCTACTAATAAATTGCTGCAAGGAAGTGACTTCTCAGGTGTGGTTGAATTGACAACTCAACTGCTAAGGCTTATAAATATTCTTTGGCTCCCCTTGTGTCGAATCAATAAATTTGGGTGAAATACTACCCTCGAAGACTGTCGCGACCCCCTATACTTGTGGGTCATCAAAGGGCAAGCAATACGTGCTTCAACCCATGTCGCCAAGTCAAGTGATCGCCGACACGCAAGCTTCAAGTCATCGGGGAGAGACTAGTGAGAGAGCGAACCACCCAAAAGAGAGTGAGCACCACAAGACAAATATGAGTGACTCCACGATGAGAGACAAGAAAAACTTAGTGCTTCTAGCCACCAAAAGAGACTTGAGGGATGTGAGTGAGATCCCATCGAGTGTCCATCACTTTCTACTTGTGTGCAAAGATGAGGCCGTGAGGACTAATACTTCATAGCATCTACCTTTGTCTTTGTCTCACTTATTGCAGAAATTCGCGGATGTGTTTCCTGGTGAGCTACCTCCGGGTTAACCTCCACTTCGTGGAATCGAGCACCACATCGACCACATCCCAGCGCACCATTACCGAACAAAGCACCATATTATGTCAACCCCGAGGAGACCAAAGAAATCCAAAGGCTAGTACAACACCTCCTAAACAATGGGTATGTACGCGAAGCCTTAGTCCTTGTGCGGTTCCAGTTATTCTTCTGCTAAAAAAGATGGTAGTTGGCGTATGTGTTCCGATTGCTGTCCCATTAATGCTATCACCACTAGGTATCGACACCCCATTCCACGCCTTGATGACATGCTAGATGAACTTAGTGGTGCCACCATTTTCTCAAAAATTGATCTTAAAAGTGGTTATTACCAAATTCGCATGCAAGAAGGCGATGAGTGGAAAACAACTTTAAAAAAAATTGGACTTTATGAATGGTTGGTCATGCCTTTTGGCTTATCTCAAGCACCTAGCACATTCATGCGTGTGATGCATTATGTTCTTTGACATCTCATTGGTTATTGTGTTGTTGTTTACTTTGATGATATCCTTATTTTTAGCAAATCGCTTAAGGATCATGTGAAACACCTTAGAGAAGTCTTGCAAGTTCTTAGAAATGAGCAACTTTATGCGAACATGGACAAATGCACATTTGGTGTAGACATGCTCGTTTTCTTGGGCTTCGTAGTCTCCTCTAAGGGCGTTGAAGTTGATGAGTCTAAAATTGACGCTATTAAAACTTGGCCCCAACCAACCAACTTGCAACAAGTGCGTAGTTTCCTTAGCCTAGCCGGTTTCTATCATCACTTCATTAAGGAGTTTAGCACCATTGCATCACCCTTGCATATGCCTTGAGTAAGAAGAATGCACCTTTTATTTGTGGACCATCACCGCATTTAATGAGCTTAAGAATTTGCTTACACATGCCCCATTACTTGCATTACCCAACTTTGATAAAACATTTGAACTGCATTGTGACGCTAGTGGTAATGGCATAGGTGGCGTGCTGATGCAATAGAAGCGACCCTTTGCGTATTTTAGTGAGAAACTTTTCGGAGCTCAACTTAATTACCCCATATATGACAAGGAATTATATGCTTTGGTGAGAGTTTTGCATGTTTGGGAGCATTACCTTAGGCCACGTGAGTTTGTCATCCATACCGACCATGAGACTCTCAAATACCTTAAAGGTCAAACAAAGTTGAATAAAAGGCATGCCAAATGGAGTGAATTCATTGACTCTTTTCCTTGTGTTATCAAGTACATTAACGCTCTGTTTGGATGTAGACATTCGAGGGCTTGGCATTGAATTGGCTCCAATGCCAGATATCCATGACATTGACATTGAGGTTCAATATCAATTTTAGTGTTTGGATGTGCATGTATTTAGCACTTGGAATCCATGAGGAGCAAAAATTCCAAATCTTGTTTGGATGGTGGAAGCGTTGAATTGCAAAGCGTACACACATAGAGCAGTGTAGAGCACACACATTGCAACTAGTGCAGAGCACACATATAGGAACTAGCAAGGTACGCAACAACGCGCACAGAGCAGCGTGGAGGACGGCCGGAAATCAGACGCACTGCGGTAAATCGGATGCACACAGAGCAGGCGCACACTACCGGAAATCGAACGGACGTAGCCAAGCACGCATGGCAACAACGACCGCGCTGCTAGCAACTTGGAGCTTCAACGTCGGACTCGCCGCCGCCGCCCATGTCCAGCCAGACTCGCCACCGTCGCCGCCGCCACCGGTTGCATCCAAGAACACCGACCCTTGCTTGCTGTCGCCCTGTTCGAGGCAGCGGCTCCCAGGCTAGGGAGACAATGCACTGGCGAATCATGGCTCATTTACAGTCTTACAGAGGGCGCAAGGGGAAGGGATGTGGGCGAGGCGGGGATGGCCATAGGAGTGCCTTCGTCGAGCTTTGCCTGGGTCATCTCAGCCTGGGCAGTGGTGGAGGCAGCCTAGATGCGCAGAGAAGCTGGATTCCTGGACGGTGGCGGCAGCCGCTAGGGTCTCACAGAGAAGCCACCGGTCAGCGGTGGCTGGGCGGTCCGGCCTCGATTTCCTAGCGGGTAGGTGCATGTGCTAGTGAAGTAGATGACGAGTCCAGGGAGGGGGTAGCGAGGCGATTCCTGTGAATACGGAGCCCAAGCGCTCTGTATTCGCGGAGGGCCGTGCGTGTGTTGGAGAAAACGGTTCGATATCGTGACCGAATTCCACACCCGAATACCCGAGCCATCCAAACGGTGGCATTCGGGCCAGCCCAATGCCAATTATGAAATCTAGCCACCAATGTCTACATCCAAACAAGGTGTAAGGGTAAAGAGAATGTAGTGGCGGATGCTCTTTTCTCGCAAGTGCATGTTAGTTACTCAACTTGAATTGAATGTCATTGGCTTTGAGCACATAAAACACTTATATGAGCATGATAGTTCTTTTGCCATACCATATGCAAAGTGCCAAACTAACACTTGTTGGGAACGATTCTACATGAAAGATGGCTATCTTATGCGGGCTAACAAACTTTGTATCCCCGAGTCTTCTTTGCATTTATTGCTTTTGCAAGAGGCCCACAGTGGAGGACTTATGGGACACTTTGGCCGCGACAAGGCCTTTGCGACGCTCTCCAACAAGTACTTTTGGCCCAAGATGTACCACGACGTAGGACGCTACACCAACCAATGCTCAACGTGTCGCAAAGCTAAGTTCAAAGCTCAATCTCATGGTTTACACATGCCTCTTCCAGTTCCATATGCACCTTGGGAAGATATAAGCATGGATTTCGTACTTGGTTTGCCTAGAACTAAGAATGGCAACAATTCGGTATTTGTCATTGTGGACCGTTTCTCTAAGATGACACATTTCATTCCATGCAATAAAGTCGACGATGCTTCACATGTTGCAAATTTCTTTTGTAGGGAAATCTTGCGATTGCATGGAGTGCCCAAGACGATTGTGTCAGACCACGATGTCAAGTTCCTAAGCTACTTTTGGAAGTCCCTATGCGCCAATCTCGGAATCAAGCTACTTTTCTCATCGGCATATCACCCACAAACCGACGGCCAAACGGAGGTCACCAACCGGACACTCTCTACCCTACTCCGCATGTTGATCAAGAAAAACATCAAGCAATAGGAAGAATGCTTGCCCATCGCCGAGTACGCCTACAATCGAGCACGACATTCTACAACCAACAAGTCTCCCTTTGAGGTGGTATCAGCTTCAACCCATTGTCGCCCTTGGACATCCTTCTGCTTCCACTGCAAGAAAGAACCAACATGGACGCGAGCGCAAGAGCAAGTTACCTCAAGAAGATGCATGAAGATACAAGGCTCACGATCGAGCGCCAAGTGCAATGCCTCGCCTCCAAGATCAACACCAACAAGCATCCCGTGGTGTTCAAGCCCGAAGATCTTGTGTGGCTACACCTACGCAAGGAACGCTTCCCCATCGAGTGCAAGTCAAAGCTACTACCTCGAGTTGATGGACCATTCAAGGTGTTGGCATGCTACAACAACAATGCCTACAAGATCGACCTCCCACGAGACAAGTACAACATGAGTGACATATTCAACATGAAGGACCTATCTCCCTTCCATAGTGACGATGTTATCAATCCGAGAGCAGATCTTTCCCAAGGGGCGGGGATGATGCGGAGCATCCTATGGTCATCCTCATGGACTTGCCATCATCACCACAATCACCAAGAGGACCAATGACAAGAGCACGTGCAAGAGCTATTGAGATCGAGGCGACATCTCTCCTTAATGAACTTCCATTTGAACCACTTGAGACATGGCTACTACCTCAAGCGGGAATGCTATGTGTGCTTAGGTATCAAGAAGGCAACCTCGGAGACACTCGGAATGAAGGTCAAGGAACTCTACAAGTGGAGTCACCAAAATGCTATAGCGGCCGGACATCCGGTCCCTTCCCGGATTTACGGCGCCACCAAGTCCAAGCAAAGCACCAAGGACCGGCGCCTAACGAAGCTACAGTGGCCGGACCTCTGGCTAACCGCCAGACATTCGGTGTCCATCGAGCGGCCGGACATCTGGCGCATCCCCGGAAATCCGTCCAGAGGAGTCTAGAAACGATGTTGAATCGGGCCATCACCCAGCCGAACATCCGGCCAAGCCTCGGACATCCGGCGCCCCAAGTCGGGCAGGACATCCGGCATGTCCCTGGACATCTGACGCATGCGTGCGCAGCCACGGGCCCAAAGGCCATGTAACCTCTCTCTCACCCACCAACTTCGCCCTAGACTATAAATAGACCATCCCCTTCCTCTTGCTAGGGTTAGCAAATCATATTATGAGATCTTGAGATATTTCCTCATATCTACCGCCTCTCCCATGGAGATCAAGGCCTCCATGTGAGAAGATCCCTAGAGGATTCAAGGCCCCTCTAAGGGAAGATCCATCTTGGATTCAAGGCCCCTCTCTCCTAGAGATTGGGGAGAACTATCTACCTATTTACTTTCCTTTTGTTGGATTTTGGATATCAATCCTTGTATGTTCTTGTGGATTTAGTGGATGTGTGACCTTGGATCTTGTCATGTGAGTGATTTCCTCTTGTGTTTGTGTTTGATTTTACACTTTCCCACCTCCAAGTGTGAATAAGATCACCAACCAGGGTTCCACCCTACATCAACTTAGCCCAACAAACTCCCCATCCCGACATCATGAAGGGTCTCATTGCCTTCCGGTGGCCATGGCAGAGAGCCAGCGACATACTTTGAACTGCTTCCCTGTCACCACCTTGGTCAACATATCAGCCCCATTGTCATCGGTGTGAACTTTCTCAATCCGCATTTGCTTGGAATATAACACATCTCGAGTCCAATGATAGCGAACTTCAATATGCTTAGACCTTGAATGAAATCTTGCATTCTTACTTAGGTGGATGGCACTTTGGTTGTCGTGAAACAACACATACTTGTCTCACTTAAACCCAAGCTCACAAGCCAACCGTTTCAGCCACAATAGCTCTTTGCTCGCCTCTGTTACCGCAATGAATAATTTAGCTTTAGTTGTATTCAATGCCACACACTTTTGTAACCTGCTTTGCCATGACACCTCTCCCCTGCATAGGTAACCAAGTAACCTGAAGTAGACCTTCCTTCTTCAACATCTCCAACCATGTCAAAATCTGAAAAGGTAATTAGCTTGAGCTCACTCCCACCAAAGCAAAGCTTCATATTAGTGCCGCCTTGGAGATATCTCAAAATCCACTCCACGACTTCCCAATGAGGTCTTCCTGGATTGGCCATAAATCTGCTCATAATACTAACCACATGAGCAATGTCAGGCCTTGCACACACCATAACATACATCAAACACCCAACCGCTGAAGCATAAGGAACATTATGCATTTCCTTTTTCTTCTCAATAGTGGTAGGACACTGCTTGGTTCTCAACTTGAAATGGGCTGCTAGTGGACAACTCACAACTTTAGCATTTTCCATCCTAAACCTTTGAAGTACCTTCTCAATATACTTCTATTGAGACAAGTACAACTTGTTGGAATTTCCGTCTCTGTCAGTTTTCATCCTGAGAGTATTCTTTGTTGAACCTGAGTCTTTCATAGCAAAACATTTTCTCAACTCCTTCAACTTAGCAATCCTAGAGACATTCTTGCCAACAATCAGGATGTCATCAACATAGAGCAACAATATGATGAAATCATCAACTGAGAACCTGTGAATAAACACAAAATAGTCTGAGCTACATTTATTGTAGCCTTGCTCCCCCATGACAGTTTCAAACTTCATGTACCTATGTATTGGTGCTTTTTTAGGCCATAAAGATTTTTCTTCATCTTCCACACATAGTCTTTTTTGCCTTTCACAAGAAACCCATCAGGCTACTCCATGTATATTTCTTCATCCAACTCACCATGAAGGAATGTCGTCTTCACATCCATTTGTTCAACCTCCAAGTTGAGACTTGTTTCCATTCCAAAGATTACTCTAATGGATGTCATCTGCGCAATCGAAGAAAAGATCTCATCATAGTCAATGCCTTTTCTCTAGCCGAATCCTTTTACAACTAGCCTGACCTTGTACCTTGGATGTGATGTGTGCTCTTCTTGCTTGATTTTGTAGACCCACTTGTTCTTCAAAATTTTCTTGCCCTTGGGCAACTTCACCAACTCATAAGTATGATTCTTATTCAAAGAATCCATCTCTTCTTGCATAGCCTTTTCCACTCCTTCTTGTGCTCATCTTCCATTGCACCTGCAAAGCACTTAGGTTCTGAATCGTCAGATAATAACACCACGTATTGATATGAGGGATATCCGTTGGAAGGAATTCGACCCTATTGGATCTTTTGAGTGGAGAAGCTGGTGGACTGTCTGGTGCTGGTGCTTCCTGCTGATCCGGATCATCAACTTCAACATCATACTCTTTTTGTTGTTGGGAGCATCTTCTTCACCTGCACCACCATGTAGATCATCTGGTACCGCTTCTGCATCTACTTCAACTTGCACTAGAGCTGGAGCTGCATGAACTGGTTCAGAATCAATCATGTCTTGCTGATGATGAGGAGGAACCTGCCCCTTTGTCTTCACAATATCCTCAATTGTTTGGTCTTTGACAGTGTAATACACCAGGGGTGGCCGCTTGGTGGGGAGCCCGGCAGCAGCCATGCCTCGGGGCCCATAAAGATAGGCGAAGACCTGGCCACATGAGTGATCTTGGGAGCCCGGATAAGAGACAAAGGACCATCTTGACGAGCAAGACAAGGTGGCAGCAACCTAGATCAGATCGATCTCCTATAAAAACCTAGCCCCCATCATCTATATAGGGTGGGGGCTAGGGGTAGCAATCCCGATCTACATCCGTGGAACCATACTCCGGGTAGTCTCATACATCATCCCCGTAGAACCACTTGCTGCGAGCGCCTGTGTTTCTTGGATACTTACTCTGGTTACCATCAAATACGCATGGAGGAGTACGACCAGGATAAGACCTGCTTCATCACACCCTTCGGGCCCTTCTGCTATATAACGATGCCTTTTGGGCTCAAGAATGCTGGGGCAACATACGAACGAACCATGCAGAAGTACCTCCACGACTAGATCAACATCAATGTCGGGGCGTACATGGACATCGTAGTTATCAAATCAAGGTGTGGATCCAACCTCCTCTCCTACCTCAAGCAGACCTTTACCAACCTGCCTCGCTTCAGCATGAAGCTGAACCCCGAAAAATGTGTTTTCGGGGTCCCCTCAGGACAACTCCTCGGGTTCATCGTCTCTCAGCAAGGAATTGAGGCCAAGCCAAAGAAAATACAAGCTATCATCAACCTGAAGCCCCTAGAGATGATCTGGGGGGTCCAGAAGCTCGCGCGGTGCGCTGCGGCCCTCAACCGCTTCATCTTCCGGCTCGAGGAGAAAGCACTCCCGCTTTACTAGCTCCTACGTAAGAATGACAAGTTCCACTAGAGTGATGAAGGAAAGGCCGCTTTCGCCGACCTCAAGTGCCTCCTGCAATCGAACCCACTGCTAGCTTCCCCGACATAGTTAGAACCACTACCGTTGTACATATCGGCCACCACGCAGGTCATTATTGTGGTGATGGCAGTGGAGAGAGAGAGGAGGCAAGAAAGGCACAACGGGTCCAACATCCAGTCTATTATGTTAGCGAAGTGCTAACCCCATGCAAGACTCGCTACCCGCAGTACCAGAAGATCACGTACGACATGTTCATGGCGGCCCACAAGTTACGCCACTACTTTCAGGCGAACCCCATCACGGTAGTCAGTCACACAATGTTTTATATATACTGTCGCCTTGCTAACGTGGGCGATAGGGGGTCCATCCCACATGACCCAGATAAATCATCGGCGATAGCTCCTGCGGTCACACACGCGGAGCAAAAGAGCTCGTGTGTGATCGGGTGAGCCATCGCAAACAATTGTGCGGGACAAATTGTGTGACATATGCTTAGCATCCCACACAATGAATTCCAAACAAAGGTTTCCGTTCGTATGGTGCATCACACACAATTTTCTGCACAAACTTGTCTATGATAGGGGTGGCCATCACAGACGGTTTTACTACGTATATTGTTTGTGTTATTCAAGTACATCACACACGGTGCCTAGAAGAAACTGTATGTCATAGGGTTGTCCATCACAGACACTTTTCCTGTGGAAATGTTTGTGCAAGGTGGCCTAACACAAACGGTTGTCGGCGAACGTCATGTGTGGTTGTTCATTGAACTCACATGCGTACTTTCTAGAAACCGTGTGGGTTGTCTGAGGTCATCGCCCACGAAGTTTTATGAGTAATCGTCTGCAATATAAAACCGCAGTAAGCAGACTAATTAGCCTATTATTTTTAATCCATTTAGTAATCAAATTGACATTTCATATCAAACACACAATATATTTCATATCCGTGTAACGACCAGGATTTCATAATTGAAATGCATCACAGTACACCATCATATAGCTAGTTCAGCACTCAGTTACACCATATAGCTAGTTCAAACCCCATTGCATAACAGCACCAAGTTTCACATGCAATATCTAAAACTTTTGGAAAGTAACATCATAGATGGTAAATAGACAGATGAATCTCATCTGGAAAACTGCTGAAGCGGAAGGCGAATATTGAGCCTTCAACGATGTTGAAGGTCCTTGCAACTTTAGGCCAGTGCCTGTGGATGATTGCCCGCCCATCCTTCGTCCACTTGAGGAAGACTTCAATATTATACCGTGGGTGTTGTATGAATACCTTCCTCGCCTCTTGACCATATAGGCGGTTTGAGAGGTAATCATCGGTGAATTGCTTTGGAAAGGACTGAAACAAAGATATGCATAAATATCTTTTCTAAATTTTGAAATGGAGCATAGAAATAAAAACACGGTAAAAGAGTTAATACAATCCTATAGTTGACTGATGTCTTCTTCATTGTGCAGACAAAGATCTTGTTGTTTTTTGTCACTAGTTTCTTTATCCTAACAATCTTTCTGAGTTTCTTGACTTGACTGATATTCATGGATGTCTCATTTCCCCATATGCAAAATGGATAGGACAGTGGGTCTAAACCTCTGACAGCAGGACCTACATATGCAAGACCAAATTATTTTAAACCTAAATGTTAGAATGGTTCCTGCAATTGCACAATAACTTGGTATTAGCAAAAGGACCATGTGCAAACCTCGATGGTAAACCTCAGTGTCTCCCATTGATACCCTGCAACATAAGGTAGATATTGATCAGATTAAGTGAGAGTTGGCATACTATCAATAAAACAAGTTAATGAAAAATAAAGACATTGCAGATCCAACAGATTAATTCGAGCCACATGGAAAAGAAAATTAGCCAAACCAAGCATGCTTAACAACTAGAAAATATAGCAATTGTATATGGTTCTCATATATTTAGTACAACCAAATTCAATTTATTTCTCATATACATAACAATACATAATTATACCCACCACAATGGAACATCACATTGCAGAATTGAACCAAACAGTTAACTGAACACCACACCAAATGAACCAAATAGTTAACTGAGCACCGCATTGCACAATAGAACATACTAGAAGATCAGATTGCATAATAACATTACATTGGACAATTGACTAGAATTTCTAAAGGAAAGGCAGGAGCAGCACATGCAACAGGTAAATCGAACATACTTAACCGGCGTAGCTAGCTGAACCTAGGTCCTTAGTAAGCTAAAAAAAGCAAGCTACTCCTCATTGTCGAAGATATCGATGACGATGGGCTCCTTAAACTTGGAAGAGGGCAAGGCCTCCACATCATGGGTGCCGTCCTTGTCGTGGTGAGTCACCTGAGCCAGTACGGGCACCAATATGATGGCTCTAGAGTTGAGGTAAGCACGGGCACACTGAGAAAACACTTCATAGTCTTTGTCAAAGGCACCGACGGTGGCCTCATGAAAACACCATGAACTGTCATTTAAAGCAGCCAACTGCGTGGTGACGTCACGTGCAAGGCCTTGACAGTGGCCTCGACAGCGAGGTGCTCCTCCAAGATCTAGTGTGTCGGTGTAAAAACTGGAATACCTCGAGGTACGGGGTCCCGAGCTGTGGATCTCGGACAGATGGTAACAGGAACAGGGAGACGATGTTTACCCAGGTTCGGGCCCTCTTGATGGAGGTAAAACCCTACGTCCTGCTCTTGTTTATATTGATGGAGAAGTATCAAGTACAGAGTTGATCTACCTCGAGATCGTATGATCTAGTCCTAAGGCTAGGTGAATGAGATTGTGTTGAGGTCCCCTCTACGGGCTAAACCCTTCGGCTTATATACATGCCGGATAGGGTATCTAGGGTTACAAGGTCGGTATCCAGGCGAGGAGGCAACAGGGGAAGCCTTGGAGTTTACGTCAAGTCTTCGGTAGATGTAATCTTGTTCTTTCTTCTCGCATGCATCCTTCGGAGTCCATCTTGATAAGAATGAGGGCCCACTGGCCCAGCCCGAGGAATATGGGCCGACTAGGTTGGTACCCCCTAGTCCAGGACACCGTTAGTAGCCCCGAACTAGTCTTCTACACCGAGGACGATCTCTTCAACGGTAATAACTTCGGGTCCGAAGTCCTTGGCTTGACAGACGAGTTCCCCTTCGAAATTCTGGATCTCCTAGCCGCCCTTCTAAGGAGCGGTGTCTTACAGACAAGGTTCAGCCAGGTTCTCTCCCCATCCGGAGTCAGGAGTTAACTTAGCCTTGAAGGCTAGCCACCCAGGTGTGAATAGTACCTCATAGCCTGACAACTTTATCAAAGCGACGCTACCCACGATGGGTCAGGCAGTTACTGCCTATCTCAAATCGTGGTTCGAGGCCGCCCTTTTACTGGCACGTCCCGTCAAGGTGGGGATCGTGCCTGTAGTTTCAAGGATATCATCAGGATTTTGTTTCCCCCCATGCGTATAACGGCATCTTCGGAGGGGGAGAGTGGCTTTTTTATCGGCGCGGCAAGGGGGGCTCTTGGCCTTTCAGCAGCCTATAAGAGTAAAAAGCTGATAGAGCCAGTAGTTACGCTCTCATTTCCCCTGCCGTCTACCTCCTCGAGCTCCAGCGCCCAGATCCAATCTCGCCTCTTCCCACCTTTGCACACCCGAGCTTTCCCACCCAGCCATGGCCGACACCCTCAAAGGGCACTGGGGGGGCTCCATCGTGATGGAGGGCATGCTTCAAGAACTGCGGAGTGCGGGGTACATCCCCACCAACGCCGCCGCCCGCACTCCAGACGCCGACCAGCAGGTGCCCGCTCCCAACCGTGGGGAGCGGGTAGTCTTTATCCCTCACCTCATCCGAGGCTTAGGGTTCCCGTTGCAACCATTCGTGCGTGGGGTGATGTTCTACTACGGGCTCGACTTCCACCACATGGCCCCGAACTCTATCCTCCACCTCGCCTCCTTCATTACGGTGTGCGAGGCCTTCCTCTGCATCGAGCCGCACTTCGGCCTATGGCTGAAGACCTTCGGCGTTAAGTCGAAGTCTAACGGCTCCGATCTGGCGAAGTGTGGAGGCGCCATGGTCAGCAAGAACCAGGGGGCCGCCTGGTTCGACGGCACCTTCATCGAGACGGTCAAGGAGTGGCAGCGGGAGTGGTTCTACATCACTGAGGCACTCACTGCTGGTCAGACCGAGGTCCCAGCCCTTTTGGTTGGGCCTCCAAGGAAGCTCAAGTCCTGGAAGGAGAAGGGCGTCCTCTGGGGAAACCCAGAGGAGGTGGAGCATTGATCAAGAAGATCCAGTGGTGGTCCCTCAAGAAGAAGCTCCAACTGCCCGACGTGGTCAACGTCATGCTCCATCGCCGCATCCTCCTGCTCCAACTCCGGGCCACCCCGATGTGGGAGCACAAATCCGGAGATGCGGGACCCGTCCTCAACTTCTTCCGCTCCTCCCTGGTCGGGATGTGGACGCAGCTCTTCAAGCTGGCCAAGGACAAGATCCCTGAGGAGGGGAAGGACCTCGGCTTCGAGGTCGGCTACACCGCCACGCCGGTAAGTGTTCAATACACACGTTTACATTTTTCTCCTGCTAAATAGGACAGGCTTGGATGAATGGACCTATTCTGTGTTTGCAGAACTGGGCGAACAAGGTGCAGCGGATGTCGTGTCCGGCACCACTTCCGGAGGGGGAGAAGTCCCCTCTGCTCACTGCGCTCCTGACCGAGGAGCCGCACGTGGTGATCCCCAGGGCGGTGAAGCCCAAGAAAGGTAGGACGGGTCTTTGGAAGCGGGAGACCTCGGTCACCCGGCCCGAGGAGACCCATGCCTCCTCCACCCATGAAAGCGATGGGGGGGGAGGATGAGGATAACCTTCCCCCAAAGGGGAAGAGGGCGGCGCCAGAAGATGCCGAGGCCGAGGCCCGGCCCACAGGCCAAAAGAGGTTGAAAGAAACCTCGGTCAGGGCGGCTGACGAGCCCCAGCCGTCGGAGAAGAACATGCTCTCCGACGAGTCCGAAGACGACCCCCTCGCGCTGGGGAGGAAGAAGCCGGCGCCTCGAAGGTACGCCGCTGTCCTTTGTATTTGTCTTCATAGTTAAGTTTTTCCGGCAGGACTAATGCCGTGTAAATGTTTTCCCACAACCCGCCTAGGGCACGCCTTAGCGACTCCTCCAGCGGGTTGCCGCTCACCAGCGGGTCGCCGGTGTGATAGCCTGGTTTAATAGGGATGATAGACTACTCATATCAATAAGGAATTCCTTCTTTTCCGGGAGCCAATTAAAAAAGAACTCCAAAGTTAAGCGTGCTTGGCTTGGAGTAATTCTAGGATGGGTGACCGACCGGGAAGTTGGTCCCGGGTGCGCACGAGTGAGGACAAAGTGTATAGGAAAGACTAGTATTGATTTGTGGGGCCAGTCTAGATCTCGCCAGGAGTAACGACCGCCGGCGAGTGTGTCTGGGGCGTTACAAGTTGGTATCAGAGCCGACCCTCGTGGTTACACAGATGTTTGTGGGCCAGGTGCGCGGTCATGTTGTGCATGGCATTTGTGACCCGTCGTGGCACACAGCATGGCACATGTGTCGGACTGGACGCACAGGCGTATGTGCCAAGAGGGAACGTTCCTGTGGCCCGACGAGGACGTCGGTTCCTCTGAGTGGGGGTGTCTGTGATAGCCTGGCTTAATAGGGATGATAGACTACTCATATCAATAAGGAATTCCTTCTTTTCCGGGAGCCCATTCGAAATTGGAGTAATTCTAGGATGGGTAACCGACCGTGAAGTTAGTCCCGGGTGCGCACGAGTGAGGACAAAGTGCGTAGGAAAGACTAGTATTGATATGTGGGGCCAGTCTAGATCTCGCCAGGAGTAACGACCTCCGGCGAGTGTGTCCGGGGCATTACAGCCGGACCGCGCTGCCCCGGCTCCAGAAGGGCAGGGCGAGGTGACATCGACCCCGGCCCCTCAGGTTGACACAGCGGGGGTTGAAGAGGTGGTCATGGCCGAGGTTGATACCTCGGCCCCGCAAGGCCAAGGGGACAAGGTCCCCGAGGTCGTCCAGGAAGGGCTGGGCCAAACAGCGGCCCAGCCAGAGTCTGCTCCGGCTCCACCGCCGCAGCCGGAGACCCAAGAACCCAGCACCCAGGTGCTGGGGCCCGAGGTATTTCCACCCTCACCTCCCGCTCCAGGGCGGGCTAGCGCAGGGTGGACCGAAGAGATGGAGGCAGCCTTTACAGGCTCCTCTGTGGCACCCCGGCTCAGAGAGACCGGAACACCCCGTATTCCAGCCCAGAGATCAAGTCTTCTGGAATATGGCAATGCTTAGCATAAAACAAATCAGCTCTTTATTACAAATAAGCGTGGTACAAGGGTCCAATATTACAAAGGTTACAGGGGCACGGTGACACTTCGCCTGCTAAGGTAGTTCTATGCTAGCAGCGGGACAGCTCGTAGCAGAATAAATTCTAGCAGCGAGACAGCGACAACGGTGATGAACTCCACTCCGCAGGGACTCTGGCTGGGACGCGTCCTAGAGCACAACCTCGGGATCGTCGACAAACAAGCAATCACGGCATCACCTGCAATCTGGCATGACACGCCAGGTGAGTACTTTGAATGTACTCGCAAGCTCACAACAACCAAAGCAATCAAGACATACAACAGCATGACATTTACAGGTTAATCATCAAAGATGAACACGATACTACTAGAGAAACATGAGCATGAGCATGACAAGTACATGTTACTCATGATATGAACATGATGATACTAGCACTAGCATGCAAGGGGTCGACGTTTAAGGTCCCTGGGACCAACTTACTCTGCTCAGAGGTTATCTCATAACCCCCATAGGTATCAATCTTTCTTACCGCCGTGATCATCACACGATCACCTCAGGATCAACCAAGCTTGGTATCAACTATACCATCGTGATCATCACATGATCACACGAAGCTTGATCTTCACCTGTGATCATCGCATGACCGCATAAAGATCAACCAACTTCTTCTCTCATCGAACCGGGGTTGTCATTATCCAGGTTATTATTTCTGTTGAGCCATAGTGTGACCTACTACGAAGTGTGTCCATGACCGAGGACGCGGCTATCGATAGATTATACACTCTGCAGAGGTTAGTACACTATACCCACACCACGGAACTCATGGCCTCGTGCTCCCATTCGGGTGGACCAACGACATTCCGAGAAAACCAATCTATTGCATGACACTCTCCCGGCCACTCCCAACAAACTCCCCTTTGGGCTATGTCCTGGGTGGCCCCGATGTCACCTCGTGACATCCGCCACCTTTGTGGCTGCCACTGTCGTGGCCATACAAAACAAACTCGTCCCAAACGGGGACACCTGCGCGCAAACAACTCGAGCACACAAGGCTTATGGCCGCCTACCTGATCAGGGTAGCGCGCGCACATAACCTTCCCTAGTTGGAGGCACCGATGAGAGGCATGACAATAGACCGAATCAGGGCCCCCCATAAGGCAAGTGTGGCTGCACTAGTTAGCTCGATTCGGTGGCACCATGACTCAGCCAACAGATTTGTTCAAGTTCGATTAATGTCAGGTTCAACTTGAATGGTGATGAGCTGAGTCACAAAAATATAACATGACAATGCATGCGAGCATGTTATTAGTGTAACCATGGATGGGCAACATAATCATTTAACAACATAGCATCAACAAGGATAAATCATTTATTCTGCGGGATGCAAATGAGCATGGCATAACGATGATCATGACTATCACAAGTATTTTCATAACAAACCCTAACCACTCATATGAGGATATCATTATCACTAGCCTCAAAAAAGATTACAAGAATGAAACATGATAATAATAACATTAGCAATTAATCATATCACTTGCTAGATGAAAATGAATATGGCATAAGCATGGACATGGATCCACAAGCATATTCGAGGCATTAACAAAATCATTAAATGAGCAAGCAATTATTTAAATATTCAAGTGGAAACCATGGCTACTGCAATGCCATCATGCAAGTGGCTATTGTGGCTTGCCTGGGGATGGAGGAACTATCGGGGAGAGGTGCGATGAACTCGCGGAAGGAATCATCAGAAAAGTTTCCCTCTCGGCGGAGTTGTTTTAAGGGCAAGGCCAAAATGGTCATTTTCACAGTGCGACAACCTCATGAAAATGATCTCATCGGAACGGGCTCGACGAACTGAGATCGTGGGCTTTGGAATCACCTGAATCGGAGTCACGGTTGTCGAGATACGGCCGTTCCTTCGTTAGGCAGAAAAAGAATTAAAAACTGTGCTTTTCTGCTGCTAACGGACGAACGTCTGCAAATTAAGGGTTTCGGCGTCGGCTGCTGAAAAAGAGAAAACGTATTTCACCTCTAAGCCGCAGGGAAATACGCTTTCAACTACAGAAAACGTAAAGGCCGAAGTACGCTTTCACTTATCCACGTCAGCGACTGGGGTCAACGGCTTGTGTGGCTGACTCATGGGGCCCGCGGGGAGGTGGGGCCCACCAGCTGGGTCTCCTTCTTCCTCTCGTCCGGCGCCCGCAGAACAGAGGAGGGGCTCGGCACCGGCGGCCGTTCCAGCGGCTCGGTCCACCCCAGGCGCAGCTCCGGCCACCGAAATGACCAGCGCGGCGGGGCGCAACCATAGGGAGGCAGCTCGCTCGCCGGCGAGCTCTGGAATGAGCAGAGCCGCGGCCGTGGCGGACGGCTGCTTTGGCCGAAGTTGGGCACGGCACCGCGAGTCGCTGGAGAGGGAGGGCAGCTGCGGGTAGGCTCCAGGGGGCTCAAGAAAGCCTCTGGTGGAGAGAGGAGGAGGGGTGGGACTCGGACTTGCTCGAATTTAAGGCGAGGCCGACGGCGGCCATGGCGGCAATGCGAGGGAGAGAGGGCTCCTCGAGCTCATTTGACTGGTCGGGGAGGGCTAGAGGAGAGTGGGGGAGAGGTTAGTACGGTCGGCAGGTCTCGGGGGTGGCTTATATAGCCATGGCAGCGATGCCCTCGCCGGGTGCCGCCACGGGCGAGAAAGCGATGCTCTGGCGTGACCGCGTGCGCATGCGTACGCGCGGGGGAAAGAGAGAGGCCAGGGGGCTCATTCGGTGCTGAGATGCTACGGGGAGGAAGAAGACAAGGGCAAGGCGACGACGGCCACGGGCATCCCGGGGCGGCGTGGCTCGCCGGAGAGGAAAGAGGAGAGGGGGAGGGGTCCAGAGGGGACGCGTGTATGCAGGAGAGTGAGAGCAACGCAGTGGACATGCCGCGGTGTCGCGAGGACGGCGTTTGGGCGGCGGCAGAGGGGTCCCGGCGGGCAGAGCACGCATTTGCCCTGCCAGACCGCGTGGTCACCGCATGCATAGGCGCACACGGTGCATTCTGGCCAACGACAAGATGTCTACCGAGTAGTCCGCCCTAAGTGGGACCTCCCTGAGGTGATGGATCGAATAAATCGACTGTGAGTTGATGGGAATGATCGACTGAAGTTTGCTGTATCAAACTTGGGCATGAAATAGTGATCAAATGGGAGGGGATAAGAGCTAACCAGGATGTCTCAGGGGTTTAGGGTAGGAAGGACTACGATCCTGTGCAATATGAAAGGATTTGGGCCAAGATTTATTATAGTTGCTTTACAACCACAAAATCTGGTCCAGAAACTAGATCATGAAGTACCACTCACATGGGTGATTGGATTGGTCTGAAAATTGGTGGAGGATGATGATTTGGGCATATGAAGGCACCATAAAAATTTCATACCATTTGGATGAATAAAAGTGGTACTTCCTTCACAATGCTCCACACTGGACAGAAACTTGGGGGAATTTTGTGGATAAAATGACTTGGCAAAATGATGTGAATTTTGTCATGACCAAAGTATATAGGGATGTTGAGGTCCTGGATTAATATCAGAATTTTTGAAGTAATATAAAATATAGTTGCTTCACAAACTGAAATTGTGACCAGAAACCAAGATTTGAAGGTGTGCTCACATAGATTGTTGTATGAAGATGAAATTTGATGGAGAGCTATGATTTGATCATATGAATGATCTATCAACTCATTTGGATTAGCCTAGCTAGTACTTCCTTCACAAAGCTTCTCTCTGGACAGAAAATTTGAAAATTTGCTGACGAAGATTTACTAGGCAAATGAAGCTGAATTTTGGCATGTGGCAATAATTTGGATATGAGAGAGTGCCCAAAAATTTTGAGGGCAATCAAGAAAAGATAAATAACACTTCCTTCACAAAGTGCCATTCTGGACAGAATAGGAAATGAATATTCCTGAATTATTTTTGAACTAGGCAATGATGGGTTTTGACATATTGGTGGAAGATATGATCCAAAGAATTTATGAGAATTTTGTGGGAATTTTTCGAATGACAGAAATATAGGTTGCTTCACAACCTAGGGCAAACAGGGTTATTCCTTAAATAGAAAAAGGAATATTCCCAAGAAATAAATATTGGGGTTGGGCTAAGATGGAAATGACATGGCCTTGGGATAGATTTGAGAGTGACAAGCCACTTGGAAGTGGCAGGAGAGAAGATCTTCCCAGGTTTCAAGACCACAGAGCCACCGAAAAGGAACTCCAAATAAAAATTCGAAGAAATCCAAAAGAAAAAGAAAGGGCCAAAAATCGGGGTGTTACAAACCTACCCCCCTTACGATAAATCTCGTCCTCAAGATTTGATTGCTCAAGGAACAAGTATGAATATTCTGACTTAAGGAAACTGTTTCCAACTCGGGTATCCTTTTTTACTTCATATGATATTCCCACTGAATTTCATATGATCTGCTTACCTTGCTCGGAGGTGGTTTGCTTCACCGTACCCAACATTCTGGCAGGTCTTCCTTCATATGTTCATCCTTATTCTGACTTCAATTCTTTTATGTTGGCTGGCTTGTCAGATATTATCATGACCGGGATTTCTCGACGTGACATTCTTCTATCCAACACTGATAGTAGTCAATGGAGTTCTGTACAAATTTCCTCGGTGGGCATGAAACCTTTAATCATTGCATCGGGTTACTCAAGTAGGTGCATATCCTCCGGGTTCAAAACAATGCTGAGAATCATAACCGTTCTCTTGGCGGAATCTGACTGCCTGTAGGTAGTTCTAAATCTTGCTGACTTCTTTGTCTCAGATCCGTATCGACGATTCAGCTGTCACCTTGATATGAGGTCCTTACAAACAGAGTAGACCCCTTGGGTGTGTGTTCATGGTGATCAATACGGAATCAGATTATCTTGGGTATCCGTACCATGTTGTTCATGCAACAATTATCACACCTGTATTGCCAGTCTTGCTCCTTCATTATTGTCCTCCTTTTTTTCTGAATCTTTTGCTGAAGGAGCTTGGCCATATATATCTTTAATTCTTTGTGTGACCATATGTGCTGTCAGGTGCAATATTCTGGCAGTCATACCTTATTCTTATCCTTAGGCAGTGCAGCAATGTTTAACTGGCAAGTTTATCATCTCTCGAGCTTTAGCTGTAGGGCAATGATCATCCGAACCTTTGCATGAAATCGGCAAATAAATCAGTAGCCACCAGAACGGTCTTTACAACTCAGATCTGGGACATTACTGAAATAACTCAACCATGGCTCACGACGGCTGAAAAGCAGCTCAGAGCATGAGACAGTGTTGATAAGAAGAATGTATCAGTTCCCTAAGACGACCGAAGAACAGCTCAGAGCATGGGGTCACTGCTATCAAAAGAAACTCAACAGCTGCCCGAGACGGCCAAAAAGCAGCTCAGAACACGGGCCAGTTGTTGAAAAGAGAAATATAAAGTCGGCATCCACCCTGGACGGCCGAAAGCAGCTCAGAACACAGGCGTGGTACCGTTACCAGGAAAAGGTAAGCAAGGGTTCATCATGATCATATACCCGGTCCACAGTTACTTATATAGAGCTCGTTGTTGTGGTCAATCATACATGACAATGACAGAGGTTAATGATATCACTTTGTCGGTTGTGAGGAAGCTGGCCTTGATATCCACAGTCAAGATTGTTGTTCCAAATTGTCTTGCTTCATAGCTTGTCAGACATTGCATCACACTGAGGTGTATAACTTGCTCTCTCACATACTCACGGATTTGTTGGATTCTCACCATGCTTGCATTATCGTTCGAATGACTTGCATGACCTTGGCAGCATGTTCACAATATATATGGAAGCATGTGTAACTAAACATTTTATTTCCCGAAGCAAACTTGTGTCCTGACTAGCTCGTGCTTCTGACCCAACTGTTGCGGATCTGATTCTTGAGATGCATTGCCATATACTGCCAACTCATTGTGAAATATCTATACCCATGGCGATGACTGTTGGTAATGTCGTACTGATGAAGATTGGATAGCTTGTGTTGGAAGCCATCTGAGAGTATTGTGCTGAGGAAGGCTCTGGATAGCTTCTGCTCGAAGCTCTTGCCGGGATAGCTTGCTGAAGTAGACTGGGTACCGTGCTTCAGAAGCTTCTCCTCCTGGTTGCTTACTGGGGAAGATTCGGTGCCTTATGCCGGAAGCTTTCTGCAATGGCTTACCGAAGAAGACTGACTATCTCACACTTTAAGCTATCCACATATCGTACCGAGAAAGATTGAGGAACCTTGCATCGTAAGCTTGGTAGCGTGCGGAGAAATGCTCGATTGCTTACTCCAGAAGCTTCTCCCCGTGATATGTGGACTGAATGCCATATATATATATATAACCATTTGATATTCCTTTGACTGGAAATGTACTGTTGTCTTGCACACAAATTGTCTTCCAGCTGGTTCATTATGACTGTGATGGTTGCACACTGATGTAGCCTTGATGCCGATAGTCAATTCAGAATATCATTTGTATTCAAACCAGATATTTCCAATATAATACAGTCTGCTGAGAATTCCATAATGTTTAGCTGAGCTTCCAAGTAATTGAATTCCTCTCTGATTCTTCGAGTCCGGTGTCGGTTCGGTGAGCAACATTCATAAGGGGAAATAAGGTAACACCGAAGGCCCAAAGAAAGAAGCAAAATAAACGACTAAACAAAAGCACACAAGGCATCAAGATTGCATACAAGCAACATCACATTTTATAGCTATTCACCTCACTATGCATGCCTACTTAGGCACACAATTCTCGAGGAAACTCCGGTACTACGATCTAATATGCTGTGGCGGTGTGCATGAAAGTGAATCATCATGTGGAGAGGTGGGTGTAACAGAGCTACACCAAGCGCTGGCTTAACCCAGATTGCATCTAGATGGGCTCGGAGGTGAGGACGGACTCGGTGATCATGTAGCGAGACACGGATGTCACGGCCACATCATCATCAAGCGTACGGAAGGGAACCGTACTCGTCCAGAGAATGGGTGATAGGGTAGGATAGCGGTGGAAAGCAGGCTCTCCTGGCATTGCCCATTTCTGATAGCAAAGATCAGTAAGGGTTGCCAAAGCGACGGGTTGGATGGCAAGATCCGGGGTAGAAACATGTCTACCACCGAAACAATAAGGGTGGCTGAAGATAAAATATTGGTGCGATACCTGTGCATAAATCTTGCAAATGATTGACACCACTAGGTACCCCGGCATCACTCCGCTGGGACAGAGATGACACCAAACACCAAAGAGCAAGTATGCAAAGCTGGAGGGTGCAGGTAGTGGATCGAAACCGATGCCACCTACACTCACAAGATAAGATCGTTAGCGAAAATATAATAAGTCTATCTGCATGCCATGCGACAAACAAATGCAGTAATCAAATGCAGCAAACCGACTAGAGTCTATACTACTGGTTTCTAACGCTCGCGCGGACTAGGGCGTCCTACAGCCAGACCTGCTCTGATACCAAGCCTTGTGGCACCCCGGCTCAGAGATACCGGAACACCCCGTATTCCAGCCCAGAGATCAAGTCTTCTGGAATACGGCACTACTTAGCAAAGAACAAATCAGCTCTTTATTACAAATAAGCGGGGTACAAGGGTCCAATATTACAAAGGTTACAGGGGCACGGCGACACTTCGCCTGCGAAGGTAATTCTATGCTAGCAGCGGGACAAATCGTAGCAGAATAAATTCTAGCAGCGGGACAGCGACAACGGTGATGAACTCCACTCCGCAGGGACTCTGACTGGGACGCGTCCTAGAGTGCAACCTCGGGATCCTCGACAAACAAGCAATCACGGCATCACCTGCAATCTGGCATGACACGCCAGGTGAGTACTTTGAATGTACTCGCAAGCTCACAGCAACCAAAGCAATCAAGACATACAATAGCATGGCATTTACAGGTTAATCATCAAAGATGAACACGATACTACTAGAACAACATGAGCATGAGCATGGCAAGTACATGTTACTCATGATATGAACATGATGATACTAGCACTAGCATGCAAGGGGTCGACGTTTAAGGTCCCTGGGACCAACTTACTCTACTCAGAGGTTATCTCGTAACCCCCATAGGTATCAATCTTTCTTACTGCCGTGATCATCACACGATCACCTTAGGATCAACCAAGCTTGGTATCAACTATACCATCGTGATCATCACATGACCACACGAAGCTTGATCTTTACCTATGATCATCGCATGACCGCATAAAGATCAACCAACTTCTTCTCTCATCGAACCGGGGTTGTCATTATCCAGGTTATTATTTCTGTTGACCCATAGTGTGACCTACTATGAACTGTGTCCATGACCGAGGACGCGGCTATCGATAGATTATACACTCTGCAGAGGTTAGTACACTGTACCCACACCACGGAACTCATGGCCTCGTGCTCCCATTCGGGTGGACCAACGATATTCCGACAAAACCAATCTATTGCATGACACTCTCCCGGCCACTCCCGACAAACTCCCCTTTGGGCTATGTCCTGGGTGGCCCCGATGTCACCTCGTGACATCCGCCACCTTTGTGGCTGCCACTGTCATGGCCATACAAAAGAAACTCGTCCCAAACGGGGACACCTGCGCAAACAACTCGGGCACACAAGGCTTATGGCCGCCTACCTGATCAGGGTAGCGCGCACACATAACCTTCCCTAGTTGGAGGCACCGGCGAGAGGCATGCCAATAGACCGAATCAGGCCCCCCCATAAGGCAAGTGTGGCTGCACTGGTTAGCTCGATTCGGTGGCACCATGACTCAGCCAACAGATTTGTTCAAGTTTGATTAATGTTAGGTTCAACTTGAATGGTGATGAGCTAAGTCACAAAAATATAACATGACAATGCATGCGAGCATGTTATCAGTGTAACCATGGATGGGTAACATAATCATTTAACAACATAGCATCAACAAGGATAAATCATTTATTCTGCGGGATGCAAATGAGCATGGCATAACGATGATCATGAATATCACAAGTATTTTCATAACAAACCCTAACTACTCATATGAGGATATCATTATCACTAGCCTCGAAAAAGATTACAAGAATGAAACATGATAATAATAACATTAGCAATTAATCATATCACTTGCTAGATGAAAATGAATATGGCATAAGCATGGACATGGATCCACAAGCATATTCGAGGCATTAACAAAATCATTGAATGAGCAAGCAATTATTTAAATATTCAAGTGGAAACCATGGCTACTGCAATGCCATCATGCAAGTGGCTGTTGTGGCTTGCCTGGGGATGGAGGAACCATCGGGGAGAGGTGCGATGAACTCACGGAAGGAATCGTCGGAAAAGTTTCCATCTCGGCCGAGCTGTTTTAATGGCAAGGGCAAAATGGTCATTTTCACAGTGTGACAACCTCATGAAAATGATACCATCGGAATGGGCTCGACGAATTGAGATCGTGGGCTTTGGAATCACCTGAATCGGAGTCACGGTTGTCGAGATACGGCCGTTCGTTCGTTAGGCAGAAAAAGAATTAAAAACTGTGCTTTTCTGCTGCTAACGGACGAACGTCCGCAAATTAAGGGTTTCGGCGCCGGCTGCTGAAAAGAAAAAACGCATTTCTGGAAATACGCTTTCCTGCAGAGAAAACGTATTTCACCTCTAAGCCGCAGGGAAATACGCTTTCAACTACAGAAAACGTAAAGGCCGAAGTACGCTTTCACTTATCCACGTCAGCGACTGGGGTCAACAGCTTCTGTGGCTGACTCATCGGGCCCGCGGGGAGGTGGGGCCCACCAGCTGGGACTCCTTCTTCCTCTCGTCCGGCGCCCGCAGAACAGAGGAGGGGCTCGGCGCCGGCGGCCGTTCCGGCGGCTCGGTCCACCCCAGGTGCAGCTCCGGCCACCGAAATGACCAGCGCGGCGGGCGCAACCGTAGGGAGGCAGCTCGCTCGCCGGCGAGCTCTGGAATGAGCATAGCCGCGGCCGCGGCGGACGGCTGCTTCGGCCGAAGTTGGGCACGGCACCACGAGTCGCCGGAGAGGGAGGGCAGCTGCGGGTAGGCTCCAGGGGGCTCAAGAAAGCCTCTGGTGGAGAGAGGAGGAGGGGAGGGACTCGGACTTGCTCGAATTTAAGGCGAGGCCGACGGCGGCCATGGCGGCAATGCGAGGGAGAGAGGGCTCCTAGACCTCGTTTGGCTGGTCGGGGAGGGCTAGAGGAGAGTGGGGGAGAGGTTGGTGCGGTCGGGAGGTCTCCGGGGTGGCTTATATAGCCATGGCAGCGATGCCCTCACCGGGTGCCGCCACGGGCGAGCAAACGATGCTCTGGCGCGACCGCGTGCGCGTGCGTACGCGCGGGGGAAAGAGAGAGGCCAGGGGGGCTCATTCGGTGCTGAGATGCTACGGGGAGGAAGAAGACAAGGGGAAGGCGACGACGGCCACGGGCATCCCGGGGCGGCGTGGCTCGCCGGAGAGGAAAGAGGAGAGGGGGAGGGGTCCAGAGGGGACGCGTGTATGCAGGAGAGTGAGAGAAACGCAGTGGACATGCCGCGGTGTTGCGAGGACGGCGTTTGGGCGGCGACAGAGGGGTCCCGGCGGCCAAAGCATGCGTTTGGCCTGCCAGACTGCGTGGTCACCGCATGCACAGGCACACACGGTGCATTCTGGCCAACCACAAGATGTCTACCGAGTAGTCCGTCCTAAGTGGGACCTCCCTGAGGTGATGGATCGAATAAATCGACTGTGAGTAGATGGGAATGATCGATTGAAGTTTGCTGTATCGAACTTGGGCATGCAATAGTGATCAAATGGGAGTGAATAAGAGCTAACCAGGATGTCTCAGGGGTTTAGGGTAGGAAGGACTACGATCTTCTGCAGTATGAAAGGATTTGGGCCAAGATTTATTATAGTTGCTTTACAACCACAAAATCTGGTCCAGAAACTAGATCATGAAGTAGCACTCACATGGGTGATTGGATTGGGCTGAAAATTGGTGGAGGATGATGATTTGGGCATATGAAGGCACCATAAATAATTTCATAGCATTTGGATGAATAAAAATGGTACTTCCTTCACAATGCTCCACACTGGACAAAAACTTGGGGGAATTTTGTGGAGAAAATGACTTGGCAAAATGATGTGAATTTTGGCATGACCAAATTATATAGGGATGTTGAGGTCTTGGATTAATTTTAGAATTTTTGAAGTAATATAAAATATAGTTGCTTCACAAACTAAAATTGTGACCAGAAACCAAGATTTGAAGGTGTGCTCACATAGTTTGTTGTATGAAGATGCAATTTGGTGGAGAGTTATGATTTTATCATATGAATGATCTACCAAAATTTCAACTCATTTGGATTAGCCTAGCTAGTTCTTCCTTCACAAAGCTTCTCTCTGGACAGAAAATTTGAAATATTGCTGAGGAAGATTTACTAGGCAAATGAAGCTGAATTTTGGCATGTGGCAATAATTTGGATATGAGGGAGTGCCCAAAATTTTTGAGGGCAATCAAGAAAAGATAAATAGCACTTCCTTCACAAAGTGCCATTCTGGACATAATAGGAAATGAATATTCCTGAATTAATTTTGAACTAGGCAATGATGGGTTTTGACATATTAGTGGAAGATATGATCCAAAGAATTTATGAGAATTTTGTGGGAATTTTTGGAATGACAGAAATATAGGTTGCTTCACAACCTAGGGCAAACAGGGTTATTCCTTAAATAGAAAAAGGAATATTCCCAAGAAATAAATATTGGGGTTGGGCTAAGATGGAAATGACATGGCCTTGGGATAGATTTGAGAGTGACAAGCCACTTGGAAGTGGTAGGAGAGAAGATCTTCCCAGGTTTCAAGACCACAGAGCCACCGAAAAGGAACTCCAAATAAAAAATTCGAAGAAATCCAAAAGAAAAAGAAAGGGCCAAAATCGGGGTGTTACATCCTCCCTCAAGGAAGAGCACCACGCGTTGATTGGCGCGGCGCTACAGGGATTCCGGTTCGCAGAGGCCGGAATGCATGAGGTCTTCAAGGGCCTCCTGACAAGCTTCGAGGTAACGCTCTGTCTTTTGAGAAAAAGGATCTTCTCTGCTTAGATTTATCAATCTTTGTAACTGTCCGAAGGCATATGTTACCCATCGTTTAGACGGCTTGCCCAGTGAGTAGCCCCCGAGCCCAGGGCCAGCTTGAAAAACTGGTGTTGGGCTCAAAATATAGGTTCGGAGGAGATAGTAGCCCCCAGGACTGATGAAACTTGATGTGTGTCCGAAGTGTCATTAAGTTGATTATGGGGCTCATTAGGAATTGTTTATGCAGGTTTCAACCTCGGCTCCGGGCTCCGCCTCCGAGGAGATTGCGGAGATGAGCCGGAAGCTCGAGAGGTCCGAAAAGGACCTCGACTTGGTGAACAAGCAGGTCGACCAGTCTCAAGGTAAGCGACCGATGCGTTGTGTTTTTCTTTGATGTTTGATTTTGAGCAAGGATTACTTGTTGTTTGAAAAACTGATGCCGAACTGATTTGACAACAGCGGTGTTGGCCGAGCTTGAGGGGCTCAAGGCCGAGCTCTTGACGGCTCGGGAAGAGGTCGAGCAGCAGAAAGCTGCTACGGCCAAAGCAGAGAAAGACCTAGCCATCGAAAAGGTGGCTAGGGAGAAAGACCAGGCGCGGGTCCTGGAGGTCGAGGAGACTCTTAAGGGCGTGTATCTCGAACGCGATTCCCTTGAGAAGAAGGAGAAACAGACGGGCGATCAACTGTGAAAGCTACGCCTGTCTCATGCCGAGCTCCAGACCCGGAACCGGGCCGACCACCATGCAAGTGGAGCGGATAGCCGCGGGTAAGCTATACTTACTGCAATGTGTATTTGGCAGCAAGGGGTTCGTCGAGCTCACCCAGCTATGGCGATCCGCAGAGGTCTTCGCCGATCTCCCGAAGAGCACGGCGGACGCCGGCCTTCATTTTGGCCAACTAGAGGGCCATGAGGAAGAGAAGGCCTTCTGGAGTCAGTTCCAGGAGTCGTCGCAGCTGCAGTTGCTCAATCATCAGATGAAGCAACTGGCAGAACTTCTTTGGATGGCGAGGCCGGCGCTCCAAGACCTCTGCGTCAATCTGTGGCCCATGGACGTGTTGCCAACCAGCTTCTTCAGGCTCCTGATGCGACTGCAAGAAGTCGTCCCGCAAGTCAACCTCTGGAAGCGATCCGCGTGTCTGGCAGGAGTGCGGCGGGCGTATGCCTACGTGAAAACGCACTTCCGGAAGGTGGAGGCGGAGGTTATTGCTGCGGGGCCCCCCAAAGGGAAGGCGCGCACCGCGTAGCAGTTTTTTGTCGACGTGGAGGAGGGCGCCCGTCTTACCGAGGCCATGTGTCCTAAGGCCAACTTGTATTTCTAGGTAGCACTTCGGAATGCCGAAGTGCGTGTGATGTATAAAGATTACAAGTTATTTAATGAGTATGGTTGAATTTCCTCTCATGTGTTTATGTTTTGTTGTTAATATTCCTCCTGTTTGACCGTGTTTAAATTGAAAGTGGCCAGTCGTCGGCTTCGATCCCTTAGTACAATATACGAAGGGTGCCCCTTTTAAGTGTTCATGACCCTTAGCCGACGTCTCGGTTCCCGGGGGAGGTCTACGCACATAGGGACTAGGCAATCGGACTATGGTGGCTTTATGACTTTCACTTAGCCGTAGGAGTTTGACAGTGGGGACTGATGACGAGCCCCCGGTGAGTAAAGTGGTCGGCTTGGTCAGGCGAGGTTTATACCCTGCCCACCTCGGCCAATTCGAGGAAGAAGCCCTTCGTTTAACACGGGTGATCTCTAACGACATGTCGCTTGACGCGGTCTTCGGATGGCCGACCAGTTTTCGCTTACCCAGATAGTCAATCTTCGGCTTTCTCCACTAAGGCGCTCTGCCAGTTAAACTAGCGGCACTATCGCAGTGGTTCTCCCATTACACCCTTAGCCGAATTTGTCAGGAACGTAAGGGGTACACAAAGGAGCCGGGCAACCCAACTATTGACCAAAATCTAGGTTCAAAACTAATGCATATAGTGCAATATCCGAGACACCGAGTACTTCGGACTTTTGTTTCAGGGTGTAAAATCAAAGCCCTTTAGCAATTGTATCTTAGAGGTGTTCTCATAGTTCTTGGGCAGTGCTTGTAAGGAAATGCGTTTGAAGACCTTTATGGGTATGATTTCTTTATTTCAAGTAGCCAAGCTTTACATGCCGAACATTTGAGGAAAGGAACTAAGCAAGATACAATGTGTGTAAAGATAATGAGGGAGAAACTAAAAGAAAACAGGGCGGATCATGTCATCGGGTCTATGAGCCCGGGCGGCTTCCTGCCGCACGTCTGCGTCTCCGTGCTGTTGACCAGCTCGTCCTCGTTGATAGCGGGGGTTGATGTTGGTAACATGCAGCTTCGGCCAAGCGTGCGCTTGATGCATCCATTGGTCGATCCCTTCGAAGAAGTCTGCAACTGTTAGTTGTGTGGTTAAAGCCAGGTGGGCATGCTAATATTGGCTAGCTCTTTGACAGAACCCTGCCGATATGCGAGCCCAAGGTTTCATCGCTGCTCGGTCTAGCTGAGTCGACGTCTCCATTGTTGTGGTTCCTCGGCGACCCTGGGAATTTTTTGTGCGAAGTTGTGCACCCTAGGGATGTAGTGCCCCTTCCAAGGGAGGCGCGTGAGGAGCCCGTACCCCTACTTGGGGTGGGGAGGTGCCTGTCCGAGGTCAACTGGCGCAGCCCGCGTACGCTTCGAAGAGCTGGGGGTGTGTTGACTGCCACGGGCGACCTCCTCGGATGCCTGTACCTCAGCTGCGAACGCCGCAGTCTGCTCTTCTGTCCGGAGAGAGCGTTCGGTGTTACCATTTACTATAATACGCCGTTAGGTCCCGGCATCTTGAGCTTGAGATAAGCATAATGCGGGACTGCATTAAAGCGGACGAATGCAGTGCGTCCTAGGAGCGCATGGTATCCGCTGCGAAAAGGTACGATGTCGAAGATTAACTCTTCGCTCCTGAAGTTCTCGGGTGATCCAAATACTACCTCCAGGGACACGGTTCCTGTGCAGCGAGCCTCGACCCCTAGTATTACACCTTTGAAGGTGGTGCTGCTAGGCTTAATCCGAGATGAGTCAATCCCCATCTTTCGTACTGTGTCCTCATAGATCAAGTTGAGGCTGCTTCCTCCGTCCATAAGTACGCGCGTCAGGTGAAAGCCATCGACGATCGGGTCTACGACGAGTGTGGCCGATCCGCCATGCCTGATGCTTGTCGGATGGTCATGTTTGTCAAATGTGATCGGGTAAGCCGACCACGGATTGTACTTCGGGGCCACAGGCTCTAACGCGTAGATGTCCCGAAGTACGCGTTTCCTCTCCCTTTTGGGGATGTGGGTAACGTAAATCATGTTTACCTCTGTTACCTCATTAGGAAACTTTTTCTGGCCTCCATTGTTTGGCCGCCGAGGTTCATCCTCGTCTTCGCTGTGATTTTGGGTTTTATGCTGACCCTCTATCGCTATCTTGCCGGCCTGCTTAAAGACCCAGCAATTCCTGTTGGTGTGGGTTGCTAGTTTTTCTTGAGTGCCATGAATTTGGCATGGTCGATCCAGGATCTTGTCAAGCTGGATCGGTCCATCCTTATTCCCTTTGAAGGGCTTTCTTTTCTGTCCGGATCGAGGTCCGGTGAAGCCTGCATTGACTGCTGCGTCTTCTGTGTCGCTTCCGCCGTTTCTATGCCTGCGCTTATTTTTGTTGCGCTTAGGCTTGCCATTGGCGTCGCGAGTCTCCGAGGTCCCCGCCTCACTGTCGTGTGTGCTGCGGGCCAACCAACTGTCCTCTCCCGCGCAAAAGCGGGTCATGAGTGAGGTTAGGACTGCCATGGTCCTCGGTTTGTCCTGGCCGAGCTGGCGGGCGAGCCACTCGTCTCGGATGTTGTTTTTGAATGCAGCGATGGCCTCAGCGTTTGAGCAGTCTAAGATCTGGTTCTTTTTAGTAAGAAACCAATTCCGGAATTTCCGAGCTGATTCGCCGGGCTGCTGAGTAACACAACTGAGGTCATCGGCGTTCGGAGGTCGGACGTAGGTTCCTTGGAAATTTGCCCTGAAGGCGTCTTCGAGAGCCTCCTAGCTTCCAATGGAGTGGGGCGGTAGGCTATTCAGCCAGTGCCTTGCCGACCACTTTAGCTTGAGCGGCAAGTACTTGATGGCATGGAGGTCATCTCCATGGGCCATGTGTATATGGAGAAGAAAGTCTTCAATCCATACGGCTGGGTCCGTGGTGCCATCGTAAGATTCTATGTTGATGGGTTTAAACCCAGCGGGGAACTGGTGTTCCATTACCCTGTCTGTGAAACAGATCGGGTCGGCTGGTCCTCGGAACCGAGCGGTGTCGTACTGGGCTTCGGGAGAGAACCTTGTATGAGTTTGATCTCGGGCGCGGCCGTTCCTGTCCAACTAGGCGTCGTAGCCGTCGTGTGTGGCACACCGGCTCAGAGGAACCGGAAGACCCCGTATTCCAGCTCAGAGATCAAGTCTTCCGGAATACGGCACTGCTTGGCATAAAACAAATCAGCTCTTGATTACAAATAGTTGGTGTACAAGGGTTTGGAGTATTACAAAGGGTTACATTGGCAACACTACGCCTGCTAAGGTAGCTCTACGCTAGCAGCGGAATAACTCCTAGCAACGAAACAACGACGACGGTGATGGACTCCACTCCGCAGGGACTCTGGCTGGGACACGTCCTAGCTCGCAACTCGGAATCCTCGAGCTATGCAAACATGGCTGCACCTGCAAACTGGCATGACACGCCAGGTGAGTACTTTGAATGTACTCGCAAGCTCACAACAAACAAAAGCATCAAGGCAAAGCAACAGCATAGCAATCATGATTATATCAGGATCAGCCGTTATTAAAAGGGTGGGAGAAACTAATAACATGTTATTCCAATCTATCTGTAACAGTCACCATTGTTAAGGTCTTAGAGACCGCCTTACTCCTGACTATCAGTCGAACCATCTACTCTCGTGATCAACTGGCGATCGTCTCAATATCATATGACGATCAATATCGAGATCATTACCAAGATTATCAACGGCCTTCTGCCAAGTGGTTACCATGCCTTACCAAGACGAGTTCTTCCATCATTAACAAGTCATTCCATCATCGGTGTTGATCAGACAGTGTGACTTAGTACAAATTGTGTCCAATACCGTGGACGCGGCTATTCAAATAGATTCTTACACTCTGCAGAGGTTGCGCACTTTACCCACACCATGGACCTTCGTCCAACGAAACTTGCCTAACCTGTGACTCCTCTATCGTACCACCGACAATCATTCCCCTTCCGGGTCATGCCCTGGGTGGCCCCTGTGTCACTTCTGACACCTGCCACCGTCGTGGGCAACTAAACTGTCCCAAACGGGGACCTAAGCTCAATAACCAAACCGGGCTCACAAGGTTACCGCCGCCTACCTGATCAGGGTAGCCCGTGCGCATAACCTTCCCTCTTTGGTGGTACCAATAAAAGAGCACGAGGTTAGACCAAGTCAAGGCCGTCCCATATCGGCAGATGTGGCTGCACTGGAAAGCTCGGTTCAGTGGCACTTGATCAACAATGAAGGAATTTATCCCCGAGTGACTGTTCCGTCATAACTGATACCCCGACATCACAGTGATTCAAGTTATAACAATACCCAACTAGTAATTCACTGAGCAACATGAACAAGCTACCGCTACTAATGCCATAGTTAGAATGCCAGACGGGATTACAAAGTAACCATAGACGGTAATCTCCTAATTCAACAGCATCATGGCATCATCAACCTTGTAGACTGCTAGTCACTAATAATCCAATCATCAACATGACAGTAGCATATCTAAGAATTTCTCCAAGTGTTGCCTGAATAATCCACTTATGAATAATTCAAATTTTAGCATGAACATTTATTTAAAACCATGGCATTGCAATGCAGTCATGCAAATGAAAGTTGTGGCTTGCCTGGCACCAAAGGAGTGTGGGGGTACTCCTGGTCTTCACCAATTATTCAAATCACTCTGAAAAATCATTTTTGAAAACATTTGCAAATATCACATAGAGCATTTTCCCCTGTCCAGAAATTCTAGATAGCAGAGAAAAATATCAAAAAAATTCAGCAAATAGAGGAGCCAGAATCTGATGACGGGAAAATGGGGCGTGAGAAACGCGTCCACGTCATTGATACAGAGTAAATATATTTAAATGCGTAAATGCATACAATAAAAAGAATATCAAACATTGTAGGTACTTTATTTCCAGAACTCTTACATTTACATAAAAGATCTGTTAATTACATCTCCGTGGAGAAAACCCCTGATTAAGAATTCCAACGTTTCTACTACATGGGATTACAACACATGACTATTACAAAATGATAAAAAAAAAATCTTCCTCCTGGCTGTCGTCGACGCCGGCATGCTCGGGGGAGCCTTGGTATTTGTTGATGTTATCATATGCGATGACTTTCATTTATATTATGCTTTTACTTGACTTGTACTGCTATTGGCAGTACATGGACGCATGCTTGAATGACTTCATTTAATTTCCCTAATTGATTAACCAATACATAGACTTTGATTTATTTTCCTTTACTTTATATGAGAAAATTATCTTAATGGTTAATCAATATGCTAAATGAGCCTTCAAACATCATGATGCATGTATATTCTGTGCATGCAAATTGTGAGTAGATGATTATATCTACGTATTCTGCGAAATATTTGCAAGCCGTATGGGGGATGCATGATCTAACTTTCATTTTATGCGAAGATAAGCTAAATGTGATTTTTTTTAGCATACGCATGTATGGAGCAGATAAAAAAACATTTAATGGTGGCATATGCAAATGCACTACAATATTTCAAGTGCAATCAGACCCAGATTATGACTCTGGTCATATTATGATTTTTTACATGCACGTCCATATGAAGGGACTATATAATTTCTTGTAGTTGGTATCCATAAATGGGTGTCAATGGTGCAATCTAGATTCGCCAATATCTAGTTACTTGTCAATGATGCAAGCTAGCACTATTTGGGGCTGATGCATTTTATATAGTACATCCATTTAGTCTGTTTTAGAGACATTTTGATTAATATAATACCGTTTACAATTTGGTGGCGTTTTATTTATGCATCATGAAGTGGGAATATTAGTTTCTATACACACAGGTTCGAACATGGTTAATTTGTGGTACATGATTCATTTTCGCATATCATGCACGAACGTGATCATAGAACATGCGACTAAGCATAGTGTCTTTTGACGAGCACTTATGGTTTTGCAATATTTTTATATGCAATCTATAGTATATAGTTTGTCCATCATTTTTTATGCTGATTTTCCCCAAGCCATACCTTTGCCGTCATTCTGTTGAGAACAAAGTCTTCACTCTACATAAGGGAAGAAATACCTTGATTTGTGTCAATATGACCAAACCAGAGGCAATTTTCATGCAATTTATACTTCTTGACATGTATCAACATGACCATGGCAAGAACAAAATATCGAATTTGTGAGAAAATCTCTTGACATGTGTCAATATGACCGTGCCAAGAGCAAGATATTAAACTCGTGAGAATACTACTTGACATGTGTCAATATGACCATGCCAAGAGCAAGATATTAAACTTGTGAGAATACTACTTGACATGTGTCAATATGACCATGCCAAGAGCGAGATCTCAAGTATGGTGAAAATACTACTTGACATGTGTCAATATGACCATGCCAAGAGCAGAATGTCAAATTTGTGAAGGATGAAGGCTACTTAGCATGTGTCAATATGACCAAGCCAAGAGCAACGATCATGCCACTTGGAGAAAAGTTCTTGATCTGTGTCAATATGACCAAACCAAAAACCATGTTGTGGGGGAAAACTACTTGGCTCATGTCAATATGACCAAGCCAAGAGCAAGGATTGGGCAACATGGAGATGAATTCATGAACTGTGTCCATATGACCAGATCATGAACCATCATATGAGGAAATGCTACCTGGCTCATGTCAATGTGACCAAACCAAGAGCGGAGATTGAGAAAACATAGGAAAGATCACCAACAAGAGAAGCAAAGGGATTAGGAGAGAACCACGAATCTCACCTTCTAGATCAACTCCTCCAAGTCTCCCTCTCTTCACGTATGTGTGTGTGGAATCCTGTAGCAGTGTATGTGTGCAGTATTTGTGTGCAGAAGCAGCGGCAGCGATCCAACCCCCAAATGAGCAGTCCCCCCTTCATACGCGAGCGATGCCTGTATTTATAGGAGCGGGAGAGCAGCGTGCGCGCGCCCACGTTCCCAATCGTGGGATCGTGCATGGCATCGTGGGAGCGGCCGGCCAGCTCCTTTCTTTAATCCCTTTCTTTAATTAATTCCTCTTTGACCAGCTTTGAACCGGCCACTTGCCTCTAATTAGCCCATGTATATTTTTTTATCAACGTGTGGGCTTGGACGCTAACCCATCAATCTACATGTGGTGATTAGCTGATGGATTAGGCCATCCATGCAACCTTGTGAATCAGTCTCACGCACTATGCATGCATGTACGTAGACGTCATGTATAAATGAGCTGGGCCTGACTAATTGAAATGGTTAATTCATTCTAATTTCTCTGTCGTGCCATGGAAAAGAGACATATGCAAATATTCTTTCATGGACAATTATATGATGGCCTGGCATTTTCTTTTTGTATATATCGCCGCGCGGCCTATTTTTAATCCACTACATTGATTTTCACATGATCAATAAAATGAGGCTCGCATTTACACAGTCTAATATTCTAGCGATATTAGCGCCACTTACGACAATTTTATGTTGGCGCTAGAAACTCGCCGTCGGTGGCGGCGTGTATGCATATGCAGGCTATGTGTCCTGCTAATTGTATTTTTATTGGGACGAATACTTTACGGATATTTTTATTCATTTTACAAATTTTGCAAATATTGTCTCTTATTTATTTATTTATTTATTTATTTATTTACTTTTGCGCCTGCTATTCTATATTGAGCGGTGTCCTGCTAATTGTATTTTTATTGGGACGAATACTTTACGGATATTTTTATTCATTTTACAAATTTTGCAAATATTGTCTCTTATTTATTTATTTATTTACTTTTGCGCCTGCTATTCTATATTGAGCGGCGAAAATTCACCATGGTCATTTATACTCAATGGTATATTTTATCATTTTCACCATTTAAATTAATTTATTTGTTTTAATTGCACTACATTTCCTTTGGCCAAAATCGGTGTCAACAATAAGAAAAATAATGCAAAAAGAACGAACTTATTTGGACTTATGGTATAAAAGATATAGCTGGTCAAAATTCTGGTTTAAAATGAATTTAAACAGAAATTCTGGAATTTCCAGAGAGGGCCACGTCGATGGCGTACTCACAGAATGCGCCTTCACTTAAAAACGGTTCGGGCGCGCGCGAGTCTATGACAGGTGGGGCCACCCTGTCATATTTAAAAGAGGAAGAGAGAGAACAAAGGCGAGACGGCTCACCGGCGTTGGTTCTCCGGTGTAGGGACGGCGGCGAGGTCAGGAGACGGCGGGAATGGATCGAGCGCTCGAAGACGGGGCCGCACATACCCGCAGCTCGACAGGAGGTGGCCGGACGGCGTCGCCCCCTTCTTCTCTGGCGGCGGGTAGCTTCGGTGGTCGTCGGAAATAGCGATTCCGGCAGCACCTCGGCTAGGGGAAGGGTCAGGAAGGACCAGGGAGGCTTGCTGGATTCGACGGTGGGCTCAGGTGAGGCTGGGGTGGGGTGGAGCTAGCTGGCGAAAGAGGTGGATCGGGCGGCAGAGCTTTGGCTGGAGCGGAGGGAGATGAGCTCTCGGCCCTCGACTGGGCGCTCTGGAGGCGATTGGGAGGAGGAGAAGTGGAGTGGTGAGGCGAGGAGAGGCCGGACAGCGGCTTTTATAGCCGGACGGGAGGCCCCCGAGCCGATCGACGCCGAGGAGGTGCGGACGAGCTCCGGGGTGAGCTGGCCGTCGCGCTCGCCTGAGGAGCGCGTAAGGAGGGAACGTGAGCTCGCAGAGGACGACGGGACATGTTCGGAGCTATTAAGGGCATGCGGACAACGACGGCGACCACGGCGCACTGTTCGCCCGTGGGTGAACTTGGCCGTGAGCGGCGGCGAGCCTCGCCGGAGGTGGGAGAGGGTTCTGGAGGGGGCATGCGTGCGGCTGGGACGATGTCGGCACCAACGGACAAGGAGGGGCGGTAGGAGCTGACCGGAGTGGTCGCGTCCGAAGCGCCTGGGCGCGCAGAGCGTGACTTTGCCCGTGCAGGCCTCGTGATCACCATGGCCACCGGCGCCTGGAGGCCACGCAAGCCTGTCAAACTTTGTCTAGTGTGCCGACCTAAGCTCAAATAGGTACCCTAGGCTTCTGTTTGGGGTTAGCTTGGACAGCCCGTGAAGAAACAACCCAAAACAGTTTCTGGATGGAAACTTGGGAGGATTCCAGAGAAGAAATGAGCTGTGAATTGAGCCAACTAATTTTTCTAGGGTGTTCTAGGTTGGAAGGACTACATGCTAGAGAAGTTTCAGGACTTTTTGCAAAGTTTTGAACATGGTTCATGTACAAACCATATTCTGGTCCAGAAACTTGCTGAGGATGATGCACTCACATGGATGGTCTCCTTGGGTTGAAACTTGGTATCTGGGGGTTATTTGGTGGTGGCAAGATGCTACAAAAATTTCATCCCATTTGGGTAAGTATAAATGGTACTTCCTTCACAATGCTCTCCTCTGGACAGAAACTTGGGGGAATTTTGTGGAGAAAATTGCTCAGCAAAATGATGTGAATTTTGGCATGCTCAAAGGATATAGTGATATTTGAGTCCTAGATTAATTTCAGAATTTATGGAGCAATATAAAATATAGTTACTTCACAAACTGAAATTATGACCAGAAACAAAGATTGGATGGTGTGCTCACCATGAGCATGGAATCTTGAATATTTTCACATATCCAAGGTTCACATGGTACAAAGAATTTATGAGAATTTTCTTAGAATTTTGGGGAATACAGAAATATGGGTTGCTTCACAACCTAGAGCTCAAAGGGCTATTCCTTTAATAGCAAAAGGAATATTAAATTGGAATAAAAGTTGAAATTGGGCAAGAATGGAAATGACATGACTTGGGAGAATTTTTTGGAAGCTTGAGTCACTTGGGAAAGGAAAGTAAGAATATTCCGAAGTTTTAAGTCCATAGAGCCATTCAAATTAAAATCCAAGCTAAATTCCAAATAAAAATTCAAATGGGTTTTGAGAAGAAAAGTTGGAAAAAACCAGGGTGTCACAAACCTACCCCCCTTAGGATAATTCTTGTCCTCGAGATTTGGTTGCTTAGGGAACAAGTATGCTTACACCATCCTATGGAAATCTTTTCCATCTCGGGTCTTCTTTTCTTTTATAACTTGTTCCCACTGAATTTCATATGATCTAGCTGCCTTGCTCTGGGGTGGTTTGTTTCATCATACCCACATTCTGACAGGTCTTTCCTCATATGGTCATCATTATGCTGACTCCAATTCTGTCATATCTGCTGGCTCATTTGGCATGTTATCATGACCGGAATATGTCATCTTCCGATAAGTCCGGAAGTGGTTGTCTGATTGACACGTCATTCTTTCACCGATAGTATGCCATGGAGTTGTGAATCAATTCCTCGGTGGACACGAAACCCTTTTACTCCTTGTATTGGGTTACCCGAGTAGGTATATGTCCTCCGGGTTCAAGACAACGCTGGGAATCATACCCATTATCTTGGCAGATTTTGACTGCCTGTAGGGATTTCTAAATCATCTTAGCAGTCTCCATTGTCTCGAGTATCAAATCCGCACCACCGATTTGATCGTCGCTTGTCGTGATCGGAATAAAAGAGTACGATCCTACAAGCATAGCATTCGAAGACTTGACTGACGGTGGTTCTGGCAGAAGGATCTTGTTTATGGTAGGCTCCTTGGACGTATATTCATGGTGATCGATACGGAATCAAACTATCTTGGGTATCCCTACCATGCTGTTCCCGCATTGCCGGTCTGGCTCCCTCATTATTGTTCTCTTTTCCGAATCCTTTGCCGAAAGAGCTTGGCCATGTATATCCTTAATGCTTCGTGTGACCATAGGTGCTGTTAGGTGCAATATTCCAACAACTTGTAGATGGCAAGTTTTCCATTTCTCAAGCTCTAATGGTGGGGTAATGGTCATCCGAACCCTTGCATGAAATTGGCAAACAAATCAGTGGTCACCAGAACGGTCTTTATAACTCAGATCTGGGACCTTACTGAAATAACTCAACCACGGCTCAAGACGGCTGAAAAGCAGCTCAGAGCATGAGACCATGTTGATTAGAAGAATGTAGCAGTTCCCTAAGACGGCCAAAGAACAGCTCAGAACATGGGGTCACCGTTAGAAAAAGAAACTCAACAGCTGCCCGAGACGGCCGAAAAGCAGCTCAGAACATGGGCCAGTTGATGAAAAGAGAAATATAAAGTCGGCATCCACCCCGGACGATCGGAAGCAGCTTAGAACACAGGTGTGGTGCCGTCACCAAAGAAAAGTAGGCAAGGGTTCATCAGGGTCATATACCAGGTTCACGGGTACTTGCATAGGGCTCACTGTTGTGGTCCATCATACATGACAGTGACAGGGGTTAATGATATCACTTTGTCGGTTGGGGGAAACTGGCCTTGATATCCACTGTCAAGATTGTTGTTTCAAATTGTCTTGCTTCATAGCTTGTCGGTCCTTGCAACACACTGAGGTGTATACTGGTCTTCTTCCTCTTGCATGACTTATGTAGGTGTTGGATTCCCACCTTCCTTCGGTAGACTTGCTTGAACATAGTTGCTCCTCGTATGCGTGACTTGCATAACCTGGGCAACATGCTCACAATATATATGAAAGTGTGTGTAGTTGAACATCTTATTCCCACGACAGACACTTGTGTCCTGACTAGCTCGGGTTTTTGACCAAGCGGTTGTGGGCTTGACTTCTTAAGATGCACTGCCAATGCATTGTGTACTTGCTTGTACCACTGTTGCCAACTGTTGGTAGTGCCACACTGACGAAAATTGGATAGCTTGTGTGGGAAGCCATCGAGAGTATCGTGCTGAAGAAGACTGGGTAGCTTATGTTCGAAGCTTTTGCCAGGATAGCGTGTTGAAGAAGACCGGGTATCGTACTTCAGAAGATTCTCCTCCTGGTTGCTTATCGGGGAAGATTCGATGCCTTATGCCAGAAGCTTTCCACAGTAGCTTGTCGAAGAAGACATAGTACCTTGTGCTAGATGCTATACACATATCGTACTGAGGAAGATTTGAGGAACCTTGCATCGTAAGCTTCTCTGGTAGCGTGCGGAGGAAGACTGGGTTGCTTATACCAGAAGTTTCTCTCTGTGCTATGCTGCTATATATACATTCACAACTCTTGTGGTTGATTACTTGTACGGGAAGAATTTGTCTGGCTCTCCTTCTTGCTGGGTACGGGATACATGGAACATTCTTGTTTGCTTTCGGGTATATCCTGTTTAATATTTTACTCAAGCGAAACCAGACTTCGTATATGATCCATACCTTTAGCCTGGTCGGTCTTGCACCCAAATTATCTTCCTGCTGGTTCCTTATGGTTGTAATGGTTACATACTGAGGCAGACTTGATGCTGATATCCAATTCAGAATATCATTTGCATTCAAGCCAGATATTCCCAATACAAGGCAGCCAACTGATAATTTCATAATGTTCAGCCGAGCTTCCAGGTATTTGAAATCCTTATTGATTCTTTAAGTCCGATGGCGGTTGATGAGCAACTTCCATAGGAGAAAGTTAGGTGACACCGAGAAGCCAAATGAAAAGGGCAAATGAAAACTGCTCAAGGAAATGCACCAAGCTTACCAAAACCACACTTTATTGCTACTCAGGGCAAATTACAACCTTCAGTACTACCACAACTTATGCGACATGAACCTCGCAGGTGCTTACGTACTATGATCGGGTGGCGGGTTACTAGAGAGCGAAGAAGCTGGTGGAGAGGTTGACGAAACTAAAGCCATACCAAGCGCTCTTTGGGCACGGGTTGCATCTCTGACCAGTTCGGCGATGAGGACGTACTTTGCGATCATGTAACGGGACATGTATGCTACAGCTGCGTCGTCATCTGAGCGAACAGGAGGAAATCTAACCCGTCTGGGAGTGGTGGCCATAGTGGGATAGTAGTGGAAGGCACGATTCTCTTGCATCGCGCTTTCCTGATGACGAAGAACAGTATGGCCTGCCAGTGCAGCAAGCTGGATGGCGCGTTCTGGTGTAGAGGCATACCCACCAGGGAGACTATATGTGCCCTTCCCCATGGGTAGGGCAACTAATAGGAGGACATTGGCACGATACTCAAGCACCAGTCCTGCAAGCAGGGTCTGGAACACTTGGTACCTTGGCATCTCTCCACTGGGATAGAGAAGACGCCAAACATCTACAAGCAAGGATGCAAAACTGAGTGGTGCAGGGTCTGAGTCATAGTTAATCGGAACGGATGCCATCTACAAAATCAACTGGTTAGTGAGCCAAATCTATATGCATGCTATGCGACAAATGCAACAACCAAATGCTGCAATTCAAATGCATCACACAAGTAAGCTAGGCTCTAGACTAGCGGCTTTCTAACATCCGGGTTAGCTAGGGTGTCCTATAGTCAAACCTGCTCTGATACCAAACCTTGTGGCACCCCGGCTCAGAGGAACCGGAACACCCCATATTCCAGCCCAGAGATCAAGTCTTCCGGAATACGGCACTACTTGGCATAGAACAAATCAGCTCTTTATAACAAATAGTTGGTGTACAAGGGTTTGGAGTATTACAAAGGGTTACATGGGCAACACTACGCCTGCTAAGGTAGCTCTACGCTAGCAGCGGAACAACTCGTAGCAGCGGAATAACTCCTAGCAACGAAACAACAACGACGGTGATGGACTCCACTCCGCGGGGACTCTGGCTGGGACACGTCCTAGCTCACAACTCGGAATCCTCGAGCTATGCAAACATGGCAGCACCTGCAAACTGGCATGACACGCCAGGTGAGTACTTTGAATGTACTCGCAAGCTCACAACAAACAAAAGCATCAAGGCAAAGCAACAGCATAGCAATCATGATTATATCATGATCAACCGTTATTAAAAGGGTGGGAGAAACTAATAACATGTTATTCCAATCTATCTGTAATAGTCACCATTGTTAAGGTCTCAGAGACCGCCTTACTGTTGACTATCAGTATAACCATCTACTCTCGTGATCAACTCGCGATCGTCTCAATATCATATGACGATCAATATCAAGATCATTACCAAGATTATCAACGGCCTTCAGCCAAGTGGTTACCATGCCTTACCAAGACGAGTTCTTCCATCATTAACAAGTCATTCCGTCATCGGTGTTGATCAGACAGTGTGACTTAGTGCGAACTGTGTCCAATACCGTGGACGTGGCTATTCAAAAAGATTCTTACACTCTGCAGAGGTTGCGCACTTTACCTACACCATGGACCTTCCTCCAACGAAACTTGCCTAACCTGTGACTCCTATATCATACCACCGACAATCATTCCCCTTCCAGGTCATGCCCTGGGTGGCCCCAGTGTCACTTCTGACACCTGCCACCGTTGTGGCCAACTATACTGTCCCAAACGGGGACCTGAGCTCAATAACCAAACCGGGCTCACAAGGTTACTGCCGCCTACCTGATCAGGGTAGCCCGTGCGCATAACCTTCCCTCTTTGGTGGTACCAATAAAAGAGCATGAGGTTAGACCAAGTCAAGGCCGTCCCATATCGGCAGATGTGGCTGCATTGGAAAGCTTGGTTCGGTGGCACTTGATCAACAATGAAGGAATTTATCCCCGAGTGACTGTTCCGTCATAACTGATACCCCGACATCACAGTGATTAAAGTTATAACAATACCCAACTAGTAATTCACTGAGCAACATGAACAAGCTACCGCTACTAATGCCATAGTTAGAATGCCAGACGGGATTACAAAGTAATCATAGATGGTAATCTCCTAATTCAACGGCATCATGGCATCATCAACCTTGTAGACTACTAGTCACTAATAATCCAATCATCAACATGACAGTAGCATATCTAAGAATTTCTCCAAGTGTTGCATGAATAATCCACTTATGAATAATTCAAATTTTAGCATGAATATTTATTTAAAACCAAGGCATTGCAATGCATTCATGCAAATGAAAGTTGTGGCTTTCCTGGCACCAAAGGAGTGTGGGGGTACTCCTGGTCTTCACCAATTATTCAAATCACTCTGAAAAATCATTTTTGAAAACATTTGTAAATATCACATAGAGCATTTTCCCCTGTCCAGAAATTCTAGACAGCAGAGAAATATATAATTATTTTTCAGCAAATAGAGGAGCTCATAAGAAAAATAATGCAAAAAGAATGAACTCATTTGGACTTATGGTTTAAAAGATATTGCTGGTTAAAGTTTGGTCAAAATTCTAGTTTATAATGAATTTAAACAGAAATTCTGGAATTTCCAGAGAGTGCCACGTCGATGGCGTACTCACAGAATGCGCCTTCACTTAAAAATGGTTCGGGCCCGTGAGAGTCTATGACAGGTGGGGCCACCCTATCATATTTAAAAGAGGGAGAGAGAGAACAGAGGTGAGACGGCTCACCGACGGTGGTTCTCCGGCGTAGGGACGGCGGCGAGGTCAGGAGACATCGGGGATAGATCGAGCGCTCGAAGACGGGGCCGCACATACTCGCAGCTCGACAAGAGGTGGCCGGACGGCATCGCCCCCTTCTTCTCCTGCGGCGGCTAGCTTCGGTGGTCATCGGAAACAGGGATTCCGGCATCACCTCAGCTAGGGGAAGGGTCAGGAAGGACCAGGGAGGCTTGCTGGACTCGACGGTGGGCTTACGTGAGGCTGGGGTGGGGTGGAGCTAGCTGGCGAAAGAGGTGGATCGGGCGGCAGAGCTTTGGCCGGAGCGGAGGGAGATGAGCTCCTAGCTCTCGACTGGGCGCTCTGGAGGCGATTGGGAGGGGGAGAAGTGGAGTGGTGAGGCGAGGAGAGGCCGGGCAGCGGCTTTTATAGCCAGACGGGAGGCACCCGAGCCGATCGGCGCCGAGGAGATGCGGACGAGCTCCTGGGTGAGCTGGCCATCGCGCTGGCCTGAGGAGCGCGTAAGGTGGGGACGTGAGCTCACAGAGGACGACGGGATAGGTCCAGAGCTATTAAGGGCATGCGGACAACGGCGGCGACCGCGGCGCACTGTTCGGCCCGTGGGTGAACTTGGCCGTGAGCGGTGGTGAGCCTCGCCGGAGGTGGGAGAGGGTTCTGGAGGAGGCATGCGTGCTGCTGGGACGACATCGGCACCAACGGACAAGGAGGGGCGGCAGGGGCTGGCCGGAGTGGTCGCGTCCGAAGCGCCTGGCCGCGCAGAGCACGACTTTGCCCGTGCTGGCCTCGTGATCACCACGGCCACCGGCGCCTGGAGGCCACGCAAGCCTGTCAAACTTTGTCTAGTGTGTCGACCTAAGCTCAAATTGGTACCCTAGGCCTCTGTTTGGGGTTAGCTTGGACAGCCTGCGAAGAAATAGCCCAAAACAGTTTCTGAATAGAAACTTGGGAGGATTCCAGAGAAGAAATGAGCTATGAATTGAGCCAACTGATTTGCCTAGGGTGTTCTAGGTTGGAAGGACTACATGCTAGAGAAGTTTCAGGAATTTTTGCAAAGTTTTGAACATGGTTCATGTACAAACCATATTCTGGTCCAGAAACTTGCTGAGGATGATGCACTCACATGGATGGGCTCCTTGGGTTGAAACTTGGCAACTGGGGGTTATTTGGTGGTGGCAAGATGCTATAAAATTTTATCCCATTTGGGTAAGTATAAATGGTACTTCCTTCACAATGCTCTCCTCTGGACAGAAACTTGGGGGAATTTTGTGGAGAAAATGGCTTGGCAAAATGATGTGAATTTTGGCATGCTCAAAGAATATAGTGATATTTGAGTCCTGGATTAATTTTAGAATTTATGGAGCAATATAAAATATAGTTGGTTCACAAACTGAAATTATGACCAGAAACAAAGATTGGATGGTGTGCTAACCATGAGCATGGAATCTTGAATATTTTCACATATCCAAGGTTCACATGGTCCAAAGAATTTATGAGAATTTTCTTAGATTTTTGGGGAAGACAGAAATATGAGTAGCTTCACAACCTAGAGCTCAAAGGGCTATTCCTTTAATAGGAAAAGGAATATTAAATTGGAATAAAAGTTGAAATTGGGCAAGAATGGAAATGACATGACTTGGGAGAAGTTTTTGGAAGCTTGAGTCACTTGGGAAAGGAAAGTAAGAATGTTCCCAAGTTTTAAGTCCATAGAGCCATTCAAATTAAAATCCAAGCTAAATTCCAAATAAAAATTCAAATGGGTTTTGAGAAGAAAAGTTGGAAAAAACCAGGGTGTCACATCGTGCCCGGCCGGAGCGCGTCCTCTTGATCCATAAATGGACCGAGTTGGTGCCCGGTTTGCCTCTATATGACGTCGAACGTCCTGAGGGTCAAGATAGTCCACAGGGTCCTTGCCATGATGGTGTGGAGCTGGTTGGGTGTGGAAATCCTCCCGCGCAGGCCTGTCGCGTCCTCGAGGGGGCGGTCAGGTGCCCCGATGGTTAGTTCATCATCGAATTCAGGCAGTAAACGCCTGCGTGGATAAGATTTGGGCGCACTGCGGCGCCGTTCTTCGAGGTCTTGCTCGGCCGAAAGTATTTCGACCCACTTGTCGTTGAGCACGTCCTCGTTAGCTTGCAGCTGCTGCTGCTTGAGCTTCATGCTTCGGGCGGTGGCGACTAGGCACCACCGAAAGCGTTCCTGCTCAACAGGGTCCTCAGTATCGAGGCTTACGTCCTCCTCGGATTCCGGCATGTAATTGTCGTCGGCCCCTTCAAAGAGGTCATCGGGATCCGAGTCCCTGGGGATGCCTTCGGGGTCGACGGGGCGTTCCGGGCAGGCTTGAAGGTTCTCCCCTTGGTCTTCTGCGTCGTTGGCCGCCGTATTGGCGGTAAGGTTGTTCCCGCTGGGCTCCCCATTAGTACCCCTTCTGCGTCTTCGCCTACGCCTTGGAGGGGAGTTGGGAGTGTTGATCATGTACACATCATATGTACATGTTGCTTTCCACCTGCCGGTGTTACTAGGCGGCAAGATGTTGTCTGTAGTGCTGCCGACATCTTCATCCATGTCGGTTGCCTCGTCGTAGTCTAGCACGTCGGTTAAATCGTCGACAGTGGCGACTAGATGGGTGGTGGGTGGGATGTAAATTTCTCGATCGTCGGCTTTAAGTCCGATCTTGTCATAAACCGAGGAGTTCGAGATTGACAGACGTTGGATCCAGTCAAGCATCTCGTTAAGGTGAGATAGCTCCTCCGGGTCCATGGCCTGGCCATAAGCCGGATCGACTCGCAGTGGCACGCCTGATGTGTTTTCTGCCATACAAGGAAGTGGGGTGGATTCAAGATCCGCCATCAGGTTCAGTTCTAAGCCCGATTTGGTGTCCCAGGCTGAACTCTGATCCACGTCGGAGTCAGGCACCGTGACAGGGTTATCCGAGGAGGGGGAGGGAAGTTCCTCCATAGCCCCCGGCGGTGTTGGAACCCACGATTCGTGGTCTTCAGAGGATATCCATTCCAAGGTCGAACCTCTGGTGTTTGCTAGATCCAGAATCCGGCCGGGGGTCCAGCCTGATAAGACAAGCTCACCGCGGGAGTCCGCGGTGTACTCCAGACCTTCGAAGGTGACGATCTGGTCGGGAGCGTAGTTCTCGACGATGGCCAGGTGGCATGTCGAGTCGGCACAGAAGATCATGCTGCCGAACACAAACAGTTGGCTGGGGACATAAGTGTCCCCACAACCATTGCCGCAGTTGATCTGCAGATAAGCCATCGATCCTTTGTGATCACACAGCGGAACTCTCAATGAAAGCACCAGTGTCGGTGTAAAAACTGGCAGACCTCGGTGTAGGGGGTCCCGAGCTGTGGATCTCGGACAGATGGTAACAGGAATAGGGAGACGATGTTTACCCAGGTTCGGGCCCTCTTGATGGAGGTAAAACCCTACGTCTTGCTCTTGTTTATATTGATGGAGAAGTATCAAGTACATAGTTGATCTACCTCGAGATTGTACGATCTAGTCCTAAGGCTAGGTGAATGAGATTGTGTTGAGGTCTCCTCTACGGGCTAAACCCTTCGACTTATATACACGCCAGATAGGTTATCTAGGGTTACAAGGTTGGTATCCAGGCGAGGAGGCAGCAGGGGAAGCCTTGGAGTTTACGTCAAGTCTTCGATAGATGTAATCTTGTTCTTTCTTCTCGCATGCGTCCTCTGGAGTCCATCTTGATAAGAATGAGGGCCCACTGGCCCAGCCCGAGGAATATGGGCCGACTAGGTTGGTACCCCCTAGTCCAGGACACCGTCATAGTGGTTTACATGCCTGGCAGCCATCGCGACCATATCCGCGCGTGCAGTCGTGATTTGCTTCTCCGCTGCCAAATGCTCCTTGAGCTCCTGGCTATACTGCGTGCACCATGGCTTTGGGTGGCGATTGTTTGCAGGATGGGCCGGTGATTTTGGTGGAAGGTGTCGCGCCAGCAGTCGAGCCATGTAGGATGGAGAAGGAAGACAAGGGGGTGGACTACCTGACTAGATCGACGAGGGCGAGCACCGGGAAGGAGGGTGCCGACGATCGAGGAGGCGGCGCAGCAAGCAAACAATGAAGGTTTGAACTTGGAAAGGAAGTAGGAAACAGGGGAAATGTGGCTTTTGGTCGGGAGGAGAGGAAAAGGTAGATATTTGCGCGGTTGACGATTTTTTTTGCTCAGTGCGGGAAAAACTAGCGCACAAAGTGTCATCCGACACAATTCCTTCTTCAAAACTGTGTGCGATATCTAGCCATCGCAAACGATTCTTCTAACTTACCCGTGTGTGATGAGTTTGAGCATACAAATTTTGGTCTGCATTTCATTCGTTATAGTGGTCATCCACGTCATTGCATAATTTAACATCACTTGCTAATTTGGGTACACAAGAGAGCCGACAACACATCCCACACTTACTTAATCGATCAAGTTTAGTAATTAAACATAGCTAGTTGGCCTAAACATTGCTCTAAAAAAAGACCAGTGCTCTAAATAAAGACTACTCCTGCTAGCACTCGTTGATCTCCACCGCCTCCTCCGTGTTCAGCTCGCGCTCGACGACCTCCTAGGAAGGGGCTCCATGGCATCCATCGCCACATAGTCAACAAGCATCTCGGCGTCCACGTGCGTCAACTCTTCGGAAAAGGCTGTCACAAGCTGGGCGTGGCCGACCACGGTCCGGGCGTGAATGACCTCCATCTCGGCTAGGGAGGCTGCTGACACACGGACGACTGCTCGAGTGCTCTCGGCGATTGCCAACTCTTCGGACGTTGGTTGCGGACTGGTGTCCAAGAAGGCCACTACCATTTGTAATGTGACCGCCATGAGCTGGGCGTGGGCGGCCTACATGAGGGCTATGGCGGTTGCCAAGGAATGGATAGTTGTTGCGCCGTTCTCGCTGTTTGCTATCCCCATCGAAGCTGCTACTGTCGCCATCTCAACTTCTGCAGCTGCCCTTTCGGCTGCCTCAACAGCCCTGTCAGAGATTGCGACCGCACTCAGGGAGGTTGTGGCCGCACTCATGGCGTGTCGTGGTGAAATCACGGCAGATGCCATGAGATGGCTAAAAGTGGGGGGCTGCGTGAGGACGTCGGTGGGTTCCGGAAGCGAGGTCGGTACGCGCGAGTGCGAGACACAAGACGTACCTAGGTTCGGGGCCCTCCGTGGGAGGTAACACCACTAGTCCTGCCGAAATGGAATGATGTGCACAAGGGCTACAATGGTGCTCCTGGAGCTGTTTGGGTGGAGGAGGAAGAAGGAGCTAGCTCTCCATCGGCCTCTCTCTTGTGTGTGTGTGTGTGTGTAGTGAGCTGAAGCCAAGACCGGAAGACCCTCTGCATGGAGGGCTCCTAGGGGATCTTATAGCCCGACCCCCTAGGGTTACATTGGTAAATCTACACGCGGGTGGGACCCTGCTATCATCGTCTCGAGAGGTGGGAACGAGCGTCCGCGAGCCTACTGAGGCGAGGAGCCCCCTGGGGCACTTTATAAATCAGTGCCCAGGGGACAAGTAGCACTGTAGATGATCGTGGCATGACGGATGAATAGTGCATGCTTTATCAACAATAGTTGCCACGAGATGGCCGTCATGTCCGCGCCTGTCCGACGGGACGCGGCGGTTGACTTCGGGCAGCCGGCTGGCTGGAGCAGCCGGTCGCGGGCACAAGCCGGAGCAGCTGACCCGAGCAGGCGGGCACCCTGTCCGGCTCGCCGTCCTGGGACTACCCGGGGGTCATCCCCCCGACAGTAGCCTCCGAGCCTCCAGGCGACTCGAAGAGTCAGGCGGAGGGTTTTCATTGTGTTGTAGCAGAGGTCATTGGTGACAGCCAGCTGCGGGCTGCGGGCTGCAGCCGGCACGGCTTGCTTCTAGTGGGGGTGCACCAGCGCACCCACTGGGTGTAGCCTCCGGGCGACTCGAAGAGTCGGGCGGAGGGTCTTCGCTGTTGTTGGGGTAGACAGTGGTGTCGAGGATCCCGGTGGCAGCCGGTAGTGAGCCTGTAACCGGCGCGGCATTTTTCCAGTGGGGGCGTGCAAGCACACCCACTAGGTGTAGCCTCCGAGCCTCTGGGCGACTCGAAGAGTCGGGCGGAGGGTCTTCGTTGTTGTTGGAGCAGACAGTGGTGTCGAGGATCCCGGTAGCAGCCGGCAGTGGGCCTGCAACCGGTGAGGCATTTTAGCGGGGTGCACCGGCGCACCCACTGGGTGTAGCCTCCGAGCCTCCGGGCGAGGAGGGGGTATGATCATGCAAAAGACAAAGTTAGCCGGTGCAGATATATCAAATGTTTGGTTTTGCCAGTGCAAGTTTTATGCAGAGGGTGCCGACTCGGTTTCGTCCGAGCCCCCTTCAGTCTTTTTCATGTCTGATGTGGAGCATCCTACGGACATCACCATGTCAAGAGTCCGTTTGGCAAGTGGCATGTGCGACATCTACTTCACATACATAAAGGTGAATCATCTCCTTTACACGTGTTCACTTGACCCCTTCGAGGATGGCATACTACTTGACACTCCTCTCGTGTGCATACATAGGTATTGTCGGAGCTTCACGGATGATGAGGAGGAGTCTAAGCACAAGAGTAAAACTACACCGTCCATGAGGGAAGCATGGAAGAGAAGGAAGAAGAGGACTGTGTCAGCCCAGAAATACCGGTACAACCGGTCCGAACACCGGTACAACCGGTCCACCAGTACAACCGGTCCACTACCGCCCAACTACTGGTCCACGTTCTGTAATCAAGCGGCGCAAGACCTGTACCGCCTCGGTTGTTCCCACAGCTGCAGCCTGACCAGTACAACCGGTCCCTACCTCCGCGAACACCTCCAGACCGGTACATGAGCTCCAAGCGGTACAACTGGTTGAGTGACCGGTACATCTGGCCTGCCTGGGCGCAGTGAAAGGGGCCACCACGGCCCATGTAACCCCAACTTACCCCTTGGACTATAAGTACTCGTCTCCTAGCTCCGAATTAGGGTTAGCTAAGAATAGATCTAGACATTAGAGCTTAGCTCATGTATCTCCCCTTGTGGGATTCCTCTTGAGAGAGAGAAGACTCCATTGGAGTGCAAGGCCTCCTATGGAGAAGATCCCTAGTGGATGCAAGACCTCCTAAGGGAGAAGGATCTACCTAGATCATCAAGACCTCATCTCCTCTTGGATTTGGGATGAACTCTACCTTGTATCTTTCCCTTTGTTGTTCATGTACCTTGTGGATCCATGTGCTTGTTAGTCTAGTGGATGTGTGATTGGGCTTGTTCTTGAGTGTTCCGCTTGTGATTTCTCCCCTTTCTTCCCTGTGTTCTTCGTGTTCTCCGTAGGATCGCCCTCCAATTCGTGAAAAATCGTAAATTAGGGTTCCACCCTACATCATCTTGGTATCATGAGCCACGTTGATCACGAATTTGGAGTCCTAGCCCCCACTTTCTAGCCTAATTTTGTTTGTTCTTGCCCAATTTCGAAAATCCCCACCAAAAATAGACTCACCAATTTTTTTGCATTTTGTTGGTTCTTGTGAGATTTTGTTGTGTTTGATCCCCGATTTTGTTGTTTGGCAAGTGGATCTTGGCTTTCCCCACCTCCCCACCACGAAATCCATCCGAAATTTTCTTTTCCCCTTTGATTTGGCACCAAATTTCGAGTTGGTCCGCCCCAAGTTCACCTCGTGCTCAGATCTGGGAATTTTCCCGAGCAGAGTGGTACAACCGGCCCCCAAGGTGGTACAACCGCTACCCCATCCCCTGATACTTCCGCCAACATAAAACTGGAACCCCAGTAGCGGTACAACCGCCCTTGCAAGTGGTACAACCGCCCCTCCTAGTTTCAGCATCGGCTGATTGACCGTTTTGACCATAACTTTCACATTCGGAGTCCGATTTTAACGTTCTTTAGCTCGTTGAATAGCTATTGACATCCCCCATCCATATAGATAGGTTCCAACACCATTAGACACCATCAAAATTTTGTCATTTTGGCATCTTTGCCTAGGCCATCCACCATATCATCCGCAAAAAAACCATTGACTTCCGCAACTTATCCCATTTCGATTGTCATTGCATTTGTGGTCGCTTGAGTTGTGATTCAAGTCTCCTAAGGTGTTTCAGCTACTTAGGGATGGTTACTTCTTCATCAACCACCACCTCCACTTCCACATTGCCGACTTCACAACCACCATCGCATTTCGCTACCACCATTTGACATTTGACGTTTGAGATTTTGAGTTTGCGGTTTCTGTTTCCTAAGGTGTTTCGGCTAATTAGGAACGGTTCAACATCGACATCACCGCCACTCATCATCGCCTCAGATTCGTCATCAACAACGACCACTTCACCTTTTGACACCGCAACCGTAAGCAAGGACGGTAACCTCGACGACATCATTGTACATTTCCTTGCCATTGCATTGATAGCCCCGAGCCTATTGCGTCCCTTACCTATTGAGACTAGCTAGTTGAGAATTGTCGGGCCATGCTATTTGTGCACCTTAGTGATACGCTTACTCCGCATAACTACTTTGAGCGTGCAATCATCTTACTATCATCATTGTGCCATTAAGTCTCTCCCGTGCATATCTTACATACTTGTCTCATATATTAGCTCGAGCATCAAGCATAGTGGCAAAGGAAGCATATTAAAAAAAAAAGCTTTTAAGCAAAAGAGGAGATACAAAAGAGCTTGTATGCAATAGCAATAGCATTGAGCCATTTTGCATAGTATATCATATTGGATCATACATACATAGCATACTTGGGATTGAAGACGGCACGGTTTTCTCTTGTAGGTTGGTGCATGAAGCGTATCTAGCCCATTTGAGCAATCGAGCTATTGTTTCTCTAGTATCCGTGCAACAAGAGCTTTTTGCGTGGTAACACATTTCGTGCTCATTCCTTGGTTGCGCGGATCCCATCTATCTATTCATGTGTGTGTTTCTTGTGCCACTATAGCTATTGATCTATTTGCTTTGCATCGCAATTTTGTGAATCTTCCTCAACATTTTTGATATCATTGACTAACACTTGCTTGAATTTTGTGCCACTTGTCCTAACCAAGCCACTCGATAAGCTTTACTTTGTAGGTGTGAGTGAACAAGTCCGGTACCAATTCCACTATTCTATCAATTCACATTGAGTGACACGGGATACATCCTCAAATTTGGGAAAAGGTATCTTGGTATTGTTTGTCTCATTTCCTATTCACCTCTACTCGAGTCTTGTGATGGATAGGCAAAGCATATCTACTTCGGTCTACACCAACAACGATGAGTTTGATGCCATGAAGAACCACTTGGACGCCAAGATGGATGCTCAAATGGAGGAGCTCAAAGCCCTCATCAAGATCGGCAAGAGGTCTTCCTCATCTTTGAGAAGACGCTCAAGTGCACACGCTTCCGAGCTACCATCTCCGGCAAGATCACATCGGCATCGACACCATCACCGACTACAATGTGAAGGTCAACCACCGCTCTCCGACTTCACCATCTACCTTGGCATCTTCGCCAAGCGACTTCAAGGCATCTTCCCCTTTGGATATGCAACATCTTCGCCGACAAGCACCTCAAGATTACGCTCAAGAGAAGCTCCCCAAGCTCAAGTCCGCGACTCCCACGAGCTACTACGACCTTGACACCGACCACGAGCTTCCTTTCTATGGGACTCAAGACCCCAAGGAGTATCTCGAGTGGGAGCGCAAGATGGACGACTACCTCAAGCTACATCAAGTCCCCTCCGAAGATCAAGTGAAGTGCGCCACAAGTAACTTCCATGACTATGCGTCGACATGGTGGCTTCACACACCTTCGAAGAGCTTCAACATGAGTTGGCCCAAGATGAAGAAAGTGATGCGGCGAGAATTTGTGCCTTCCACCTACATGGAACATCTACTTCGCCAATTGGAGAACACCATCCAAGGATCCAAGTCCCTCGACGAGTACTTCATGGAGATGAAGAAAGCCTTGCGACAAGCCGGCGTGGACGACCCCATTTGGATGAAGTTCCACTTCATGATGGGATTGAACAACGACATCTCCAAGACTATCTTGCTCGACAACTACGAGTCTATCGATGACATCTACTTTGGTGCTCTCAAGGCGTAACAAGAACACAAGAAGGCCAAGGCTTCTCCACCCCAAGCACACTTCGCGATGACCAAGCTCCACGAAAACGAGCATGAGGATAGTACCACCATGATGTCCAAGCCCAATGAGCTCCAAGACAACGCTCCCAAGTTCGACTTCACCGCCATCCCTCTTTGTGGCATTGATGATGCCGAGTCTACCACGACTCTTTTTGAAGATGGCGCGGCGATGACTACAACTACGGAGCCAATCAAGGACCAAGCTTTGGAGGCGAGCGACAAGGTGGCGAGCAAGGATGATGCTTCCATCTTTGGAGGCGAGAGTGAGATGATCGAGCATGGGATTTTCCCTTCAGTCCTGGAGGCGAGTGATGATGTGCCATCTTCAGCGTTCATCCACGACGACGGTGATGAGACGGTTGTGAATGGGATTTTCCCTTTGACCACGGCGGCGTATGATGATGAGTTGAGTGACTTGTGCCACCATATTGAGAGTGAGAGCGAGTTCACCACTAGCCCCATATATGATGAGTTGCCCCAATTCCCATGTGAGGAGAGCCACAACCCCCACCACTTGAGTGAGATGAGTGACTCCACCATATGTGATTTTGAGCGCCTACTTTGAGGGAGTGAGTGAGCCACCACAAGAGTTGAGAGAGGAAGTTGATAGGCCTTGTGAGGCCATTTTCAACTCTAACAACTTAACCTCTCACTACTGCAGGCGACCGCTAACGTGACACATGAATCAGAGACCCCGAGACCAAACTGTCTGCGATGCATGAATCGCAAACGGTGTCGTAAAAATACCATCGCCAATAAGATGAACTGTTTGCAATGCCGAAGACATCAAAAACGATTCAGATTAGAGACGTGTGTGCGATACGTGGCATACAGTTGATCCATACGAACTGTTTGTGATAAGCCAGAACAACAAACATGGTCAGCCAGTTCGTGGTGTGTGCGATACACGGCCTACAATTCACTCGGATGAATTATTTGTGATTACGCAACACAACAGAAACGGTCAGGCAGATCAAGGTGTGTGCGATAGACTACATGCTGTTTACTCAGATGAACTGTTTGCGATTACCCAACACAACATAAACGATTCAACTTAACAAGATTGTGGTGCCCCTCCTGAATACCACTGTAGTCACACGGTCACCGCACATACCAGCCCAGGAAATCACTCTGGCATGTGCTTTTACAAAAAGTATCATGAACACATGCATTTTTATTAATGGATATATAAGTCTTACATGATATCTTACAAAGGTGATGGCAGCGGAAAAGTTCTATCTAAGGCAGCATGGTCTTGGTGCGGCTCCAATCCACAGGGATCTGACTGGGTTACTCTTCTAGCCCGCGAACAATCCGGCTCCTCGCTAGTGGACGTCGGATCCTTAGGTGAACCTGGCCACATTGAAGGCCGCTGAGTACTTTTGAATGTACTCGCAAGCAAACAAAACCAACATATACACCAAGCAATGCAATCCATGGCATTCAAGCATGCTGTTGTTATTAGAGCATCATTATTCATCATATCATGGCATAGCATAACCATCTAGCAATCTTAATTATCATGTCATAACGGAATTATCTAGCATGATAACCACTAAAGTAAAGTAAAGCATATCAAGTACATAATCCATACTCCGAATATTCTCACAATCCAGTCCAAGCCCTAACCAATTCCAATCTAACGCCTGCGGTCATCCAACCGCTCATCTCATAGTCGTCGCACGACTAATATTCATATCCCTGACATCATCTGATGTCCATGCCTTTGCACTGGATGTCTGACAAACCTACCTTTCTCTGGTTCATTCTGAGCAACACATTATATAGTTTATTCCTCCAAACTCGACAAAGACCAAATAGTGTGACCTAGTACGAACTGTGTCCCATGACCGAGGACGCGGCTATTCGAATAGATTTACACTCTGCAGAGGTTGCGCACTTTACCCACACCATGGAGCTCCTGGCCTCATGCTCCCATTCGGGTGGACCGATGCTGCTCCAACAAAACTTGTCTATTGCCTGGCACTCTTACGGTCCCGCCGACAATCATACCCCCTCCGGGTCATGTCCTGGGTGGCCCCTGTGTCACTCTTGACACCTGCCACCGTCGTGGCCAAACAAACTATTCCAAACGGGGACCTGGTACCATATAACTAAACTGGGCTCACAGGATTATCGCCGCCTACCGGGCCAGGGTAGCACGCACGCATAATCCCCCCACTTTGGTGGTACCGATAAGAGGCATGACAATAGACCAAGCTAGGGCCTCCCCATAAAGGCAAATGTGGCTGCACTGAGGAGCTCGGTTCGGTGGCACTATGACTCGATCCCGCCGACGGAGGAGGTTGTTATTATTAAGTCACATTCTTTAACAGTAGCAATGCACAATGAAAACATAACAACTTATCTCCATAATGTCACCTACGAGTCACTGGTGCGATAAAATGATGAACACTAGCAAGTAATGTAAATAGCAAGTTCAACCTAGCAGGAGTTTAATTATTTCTAACACAGGCACATTCATTAATTAAACACGCAAGAATAGCACAGAGCAATGCTTTAGAGCATATATCAGATGGTCGGCTTGCCTGGGAGTCGAGGAATGCACCGGAGAGGAGTGCGATCACTTCACGGAAAAATTCGCCGGAGAAGATTCCCTCTCGGAGGGGCTGAATATAGGGCAGGGGAAAAATGGGTATTTTCAGAATGTGTCAACATCATGAAAATGATATCATTGGAATGGGCTCGACGAACAGAGAATGTGGGCTTTGGAATCACCTGAATTGGAGTCACGGTCGCGGAGAAATGACCGTTCATTCATTAGGCAGAAAACAAATAAAAACCTATCCATTTTTGTGCTTAACTGACGAACGTCCGCAAAGTAAGGTTTTCGGCCGGCGAGGTTAAACAGAAAACGAACTTCAGCAGAATACGCTTTCCGTATACTAAAAGCGCATTCCCAGCCGAAGTAGTAGAGTAATACGCTTTCCCAAAAGGGTAAACGTATTTTATGGAATGCGTTTCCACTTAAACCCGCGGGCCCGGCCGGCTGGGTCATTGACAAGCGGGGCCCGCCTGGCAGGTCTCCTTCAACCTCCCGCTCGTGTGCGTAGCCGAGGAGGGGCTCGGCGCCGGTGCCCGTCCGGGCGGCCCAGGTCACCACCGGCGATGCTCCGGCCACCGGAGTGACCAGGGGAGCGGGCCGCATCCTCCCGTGGGCTTCACCGCCGCCAGGGAGTGCCAGAGCGGGCGGGGCCTTGGTTGTGGCGGACGGCGGTGCTGGTAAGATCGAGCCCGAGGCCATGGGCATCTCCGGAGCAAAATGGAGGCGGGGGGTGGCGCCGTGATGGTGGTGGTGGTCTGCCGGTGGAGCTGGAGGAGTAAAGGAGGCCCAGGTGAAAGGAATTTAGGTGGGGACGGGCGGCGGCCATGGCGGCTGTGGAGGAGCAGGAGAGCTCCTTGAGCTTGGGGGAGAGGTGGGGCGGGATGCCAGGAGAGGGAGAGGGCCACTGGTGTGCTCGGGGTGTCCGGGAAGCGGCTATTTATAGCTAAGCGAGCTCACCGGATAAGCTTGGCTGCCGTGGCCTTCTTATCCACGCACTGGAGCTCGGGGAGGACGTGGCTGGCCGGTTGCGGTGTCGAGTGACTGCGCGGGGAGTGGAGAGGCCTTAAGAGTGCTCAAGAAGGCTTGGGGAAGAAGCTAGGGGAAGACGACGATGGTCACGGGTGCACAGAGCCGCGGCGGAGCTCGTCGCGATGCAAGGAGGAAGAAAGGAGAGAGAGAAGGTACTGGAGAGGGGGTACGTGGGTGCTGCGGAGCCGTGGGACATGCTCGGACAAGCCAGAGTTGGCCAGAGCTAGCTGGCCGACGAGGACAGTGCGCAGAGCGCCGTTTCCGCACGGCCGCTGCGTGGTCACCACATGCATAGCATGCTCTGGTGCCTGTCTGGCCGTCACGCCTTGTCCAACAGGTGGATCACTGCTCAAATGGGTAAGATATGGCACTAGATAGACCAGGAAGGGTCTAGGTTGATCGAGGGGATCCAAAACAGTTTCTGGACAAAAACTTGGACATGAAGTTGTGGTCAGAAAAGTGTTCCAATGAGCTGGGCTTGTTGTCACAGGGAAATGTAGTAGGAAGGTGTAGATGCTGGCAAAATTTGAAGTCATTTGGACCAAGTTTGCATATACTTCCTTTGTAGCGCAGAATTTGGTCCAGAAACTAGGTTTTGAAGTGGTGCTCAAATGGCTTGATGAAATGATCTGATTTTTTGTGTAGGATGATGATTTGGAAGTATGGAGGCATTGGTAAAATTTCATACCATTTGGGTACACCAAAATGGTACTTCCTTCACAGTGCTCCCTGCTGGACAGAAACTAGATGAAATTTTTGGGAGAAAATGGCTAGATAAAATGATATGAATTTTTGCATGCTCACATCATATAGGGAATTTGAGGTCCTGGATTAATTTCAAGAATTTTGAAGCAATATAAAATATGGTTGCTTCACAACCTCAACATAAGTCCAGAAACAAGAATTGGATGATGTGCTCAAAACTTGAACTGTGGAACTTGGGTTCTTGATGGAAGTGGTGAAGATATGGATAGGAGAAGCTCCACAAATTATTTGGGATTTTTCCTGGCTACCAAAATGGTAGCTCCTTTGGAAAGTGCCCAAAATGCAATATTGGCTTTAAATAGGAAAATGCAATTTCCCTTATTTAATTATGGCCAATATTTTTATGAGAGCTCAATATGATCACAAATAATATCTCCACAAGTTTTCATGAACTTTGGAGATGGATAGATATTTTTCTGGATTTAATTCCTTTAACTGGCAGAAAAAGGAATTAATTTTAAATGAAAAATATTGCAAATGACTTGGCAATATTTTTGCATATCCAGGGTTTACAGAGATAGGAGAGTCTCTGGGAAAAGTTTGGGAGACAACAGAGCAAAGAAATTTGGGTTGCCTTTGCAACTGCCAGAATTAGGGTTTCCCTTCCGGTAACTCGGAAGGTAGGGTTTCGGTGGCAAAATCCTGAGAAAATACCTTGGGTGGCAAGGTTGGGTTGGAGAGAATCTTTGGCTGGTTAGGAACGGCAAGGCTAAATGACCATCTCCATATACCCAAGAGCGAGAGAAAATTCCGATAACATCGAAAAAAAAAGACGGGAGTCCAATCCCGCGAGGGAAAAAAAACAGGGAGCGAAAACCAGGGTGTCACAAACCTACCCCCCTTAAGAAAATCTCGTCCTCGAGATTTCCGAACTTACCTCCCGGTGTAGGGGAACATACCTGTGTGCGACTTGGATCCATCATCTGTCTTGTTTTCGTTGGTTCACTGACCTTTTTAACTGCCCCTTCTGATGACCCAGGTGTTGTCTTTTCACACAGCTATCTTGAATACTTCTCTTTCCTGTCAGGTGTACCTTTTGTCCTGGTAGTGGTGTTGCTGGGTGGGGTAGTGGATAGTATCGACAAATAGCTTGGTTTCCATGGCCCTGAGCTAGCTGCTTTGGGTTTTATCGCGATATTCCGTACCCTGACTGTCATGGGCAAAACATCCTTCCTTGGTGCATGGTATGCATACATCCACTATCTCTCCTGAGTATCTATGGACAATTGTCCTTGTGTCTTGCTCAGGATAAATCCTTAGTCTGGTTGTGGGTTCTATACGGGTGCTTTCTTCTGTCATATGCATTCAGGCTTTGTCCTCAGGGGATCCCCAACTGAAATGTCAGGCATGATCACAAAGTAATCATAGATGGTAATATCTTATTCCGATGACACCGTGGTATCTACAAACTGTCGGTGTTGACGTACATGCGCTTTTAGCTACTCCTTTCAAATTTCCATACTAGCACAAGAGGTACCATCTTTCTACGTGAATCCAGACTGTCAAACCATGTCAATTACTGAGCTGGCTCTGCCATATATAGCCTCTGTAGTCCTTGTTATAGCCTTTGAGCTGAACATAGTATGGCTAGTATCCGGTGTATCTTTTGGAGCATAGCCCCTTATCTTGGTTGATGGCCCATGCTCACGATGAGTACAACATGCTTGCTGCATTGTGGTGGCCGTATATGCAAGAGTCTGACACAGATTGACAATATCACCTTGTTTGTGAAGCTTTACTTTTATTGACCGTCACAGAGGTTGTGTATCCAAAACTGCTTTGTTCTTGAGGGTTCCTTTTGGGGAACTTGTCATAACCTGCCAACACGGCTCCTTTGTCATATCCTGGCTCGTCGGGCTTGTACACAGAACTTACTCTTGCATATCTTGTAGGGGTTGCTGTGTTCATATCCTTCTTTGAATTATGGGGCCGATGCTTTTTTGAACATAGTAATTCCCGTGTATGCCTGAACGGATGGACTGGACTGCGTGCTCACAACATATGCAAAGTAAGACAAATCTTTTCATGACCATTGAGTTCTGAGGCAGACGTGTGTCTGGACTAGTTCGTACTTCTGACAAGATTGTTGTGGGCACGATGGCGTGTTGAAGTAGGCTGAGTTCCTTATGCTCGAAGCTTTTGCCAGGGTAGCGTGCCGAAGAAGGCTGAGTATCGTACCACGGAAGCTTTTCCTCATGTTGGTTACTTAGGAAGGTTGAGTGCCTTATGCTGGAAGCTTTCCGCGGTAGCGGCTGAGGAAGATTGGAGTGCCGTATCCCCGAAGATTTTCCCCTAGTGGCGTAGCGAGTAAGATTGGGAGTCTTGTGTCGCAAGCTCCTCTTGACGGAGGAAAGCTGGGTTTCTTCTACCAGAAGCCTTTCACTGTGATATGCGATCGGACCTATGGCCATTTCTGGCTTCCTTCCGGAGTATCTGGAATTTACCCATAGCAGAACCAGCACTTGGTATAAACCATACCTTGTCTGAAGATATTCCGTTGGTCATGCACACCGCTTGTCCTTCTGCTGGTCTGATCATTGCTGCTATAAAGGTTTCACAACTGATGCAGACTTCATGTTGATAATTAATTTGGAATACCAGATATTTCCGGTAGTAAGCAGTTGGCAGACAATTCCATTCAGTTCAGCTGGACTTCCAGGCATTTAAAATTCTCATTGATTCCAGATAGCCGTGGACTTATCCATATGTCTCTCAAACCTTGTTCACGGTTCCCGGAAGTTTTGTGTATGCACCGGTGAACTCCAAGATATCCTAACATACCAAACTTTTGTTGCTGCTCTCGGCACATTCACATTCTTGAAATATGTCTTCGGTGGGTGATAAATGATTCTTGAGTCCATTGAGAAAAAAACTCAAGGTTCACTCCACTGACTGAAATAATCCTTGTATCGAGGAGCGAATAATTTGCTCTTGCTGTTGTCCAATCCTAACAACTCATCTGACTGTTCCTTTGTGTGATCAATTCTGAGGCAAACTCTCTCAGGTATATTCTGGCCTTGTTTGTTGCACACAGATTCTGCTTCTGACCCATTCTTCATTCTTGGCAGTTTCGGTGATAATGTTCTAAATATCGGGCAGTTGGCTTGGCTTGACCCTTACTGAATTTGGATTATTGGGTATTATCCAAGTTGTGTGCTGGCCTTCTTGGCAGCACTTGCAGATGGATCCAGTCAGAGTAAAGGAACGAAACTGGGAAAAGAGGCAAGAATCGCGAAAAACCAAAAATACCAAAAGCAAATAAAAGCTCAAATTTTGCGGACTTTACACACGTGGCCAAACATTCACCAATATAACTATTATAGCACACTCGATGCACCTCTAAGGACTTCGAAGCAAAACCACACAACGCTCCTGGTAGCAATTGGTGTTAAGCTCCTACTACTTCCTTAGGGAACATAAAACTCGACGCACGACCATAGCCAAAGTGGCTTAGCCAACGATCCTAGGGTTATCGGGAAAGGATGGAATTTATAGGCGTTTCCCAAAGGAAACTGGATTTAAGGAGAGAAATGCCATGGTTAGCAAGCAAGGTAGGGATATCTGGTTTACCTAGGGGTTAAGGGCTCACGGGTCGTTGCCTGGTGCGGACATCTCACACCGAAGGCAAAGGCCACGAGAGTTGGGGTCTGATAGGACAAAAACCTATGGGATTGCCTTATGATCAATAGTAGTCATGCCTGTTTGGCAAAGATGGCTGAAATCCATCTGGGCTTTCTACTGAGCACAAGACAATGAAGTCTGGCTAGGGTAACCTATAGTCAGCATGGCTCTGATACCATCCGTTGTGGCGCCCCGCCTGAATACCACTGTAGTCAGACTGTCACCGCACATACCAGCCCAGGAAATCACTCTGGCATGCGCTTTTATAACAAGTATCATGAACACAGGCATTTCTATTAATGGATATATAAGTCTTACATGATATCTTACAAAGGTGATGGCAGCGGAAAAGCTCTATCTAAGGCAGCATGGTCTTGGTGCGGCTCCAATCCACAGGGATCTGAATGGGTTACTCTTCTAGCCCGCGAACACTCTGGCTCCTCGCTAGTGGACGTCGGATCCTTAGGTGAACCTGGCCACATTGAAGGCCGCTGAGTACTTTTGAATGTACTCGCAAGCAAACCAAACCAACATATACACCAAGCAATGCAATCCATGTCATTCAAGCATGCTGTTGTTATTAGAGCATCATTATTCATCATATCATGGCATAGCATAACCATCTAGCAATCTTAATTATCATGTCATAACAGAATTATCTAGCATGATAACCACTAAAGTAAAGTAAAATCCATACTCCGAATATTCTCACGATCCATCCTGAAAGAGCAAAGCATCAGTAATACATTCCCAAGCGCACCCCAAGTCGCTCCTTTAAGTCGCCATCGTGGACCGGCTCAAGTTGCCGGGTTAAGGTGACCGTCAGGTTCACTCCTTCAGTTTCAAACTTAGCATTTTCAACTCTTGTCCCTCATGACGTCACGATCCACTTCCGCGAAATCCGGAATGATATCATCTCAAATCCTTGAGTGGGTACGTCCCGTCTTGTCAGGTGCGAGAATCGAGGAACCACACTGCCGAAAATTACTGCGCCGCCTAGGGTCCCGCCCTTGCCGTTTTAACTTTACTGGGCCTATAAAGAGGCCACCTCATCCTCACTTTCACTTTTTACCCTATACTCGTCTTCTTCCTCGTAACTGTCAACTCGTACGCCCGAAGCGTCGCCGCCCTCAAGTTCTCCGTCGACTTCGACAGCACTCTTCTCCGCCGCCCCATCGTCGCCGGAGCTCTTCAAAAATATTCCGACCAGATCCGCCGCGGCCAGGTACACCTCAATCCTTCTTTCTGGATCTGCAGCGCCTCATTCATTTTTCTTGCCGTTCGTCGGTGTTCGTCAGTATGCAACAGAGTTCATCGGCTCCCTCTGCTAACAGATCCATATCTATCGAAATGATCCGAATAAACATTTTTCATACTGCGGTACTACCATTTTTCTCCATTCTAATCCATGTACTGCCTTCCGTAGATCCCATTATACATGGTTCCGTCAGATCCATCCTCATGCATCTCTTTTAAGTTTTCATTTCCATGGTATTTTCAGATCCGTAATAATAACTATTCCATTAGATTCCTGTTTGTCACTAGCTCAACACTTAGAGAAATCCAAACCTCCACTATCGTCAACACCGGCTTACGATTGCCTGAGACGGCGCGCCGGGATCCGGGTTATAAACTTAGACATCCTGACTTGCATTATCCGACCAGGTCTTATATTCTGACGGCTTGTCCTTCTTAAGCTAACACACCGGCTTGTCCTTTTGTCCTTGCAGTTAAACTTTCAAGTCGCCATGGCCCCCAAGACCGACAAATCCTGCAACTGGTTCAGATCACAATTCTCAACCTTGATGCTGAATGAGCTCGTAGGGCAAGGCCTTTTGCCGGCTCAAACCGCAATTGACTGGCGGGCACCTGAGGAGGAAAGCACCCCCAGCCCCAACAAGATGAAGTGGTAGTCTTCATAGATCATCTGCATAAGGGGTTTCGACCGCCCGGGTCAAAAAAATTCCGTGACGTTCTCCATTCTTTCAACCTCCGACCGCAAGATCTTGGACCGAACTCAATTACCAACCTCTACCAATTTCAAGTTTTCTGCGAAGTGTACCTTCAAATGGCACCAACTGTCCTGCTCTTTCGCGAATTCTTCTATATCAATCATCAGACTGAGTTCACCGATGGCCCTAGCATAGAACTTGGCGGCGTCTCCATTCAAAGGCGAAGAAACACTCCCTTTCCTGAGGCCAAGCTGGCGAGTCACCCCAAGGGCTGGAACAAGACTTGGTTTTACTGCAAGAGCACTGCCCCTCAAGGTGAAAATCCCCTGCCGGGTTACAGACCGGACCGGCTCAATGCCACAGTGACCTTTCCGGGTTGGCCATCAAAAGAAGAACGCAAGCAATTCACCCCTGTTTATGCCAAACTAAGGGCCTTGGTTGCCAATGGCCTTACTGGGATTGATCTGACCCGGTGCTGGGTAAGCTGGAGAATCCAGCCTCTTAGCCACAGAGGCGACCTGATGTGCAATTACACTGGTGAGCCGGCTGATGCTCAACGGTTCAGTCAAGTCAATCTATTAGTGAGTGATATCAACAAAACCATCAAGAGGCTATTGGGAGAGCCTCAGGAGAAATGCAACAAAACCGGCCTGGCCCCCTTTTGCTTAACCAACCCGGTGCCTTCAGTAAGTGTTTGCACCCCCCTTTTTTTTAATCTGTACTTAACTCGCCATCCTCATCTGCCAACTCGTCTTAATGCAGGCAAATGACAAATTTTGGAAGAAGAAGAAGCCCCAACAACCCGCCCCCGCTCCAGCAGAACAGCAGGATGAGCCGGTCGATACTGATAAGCCGGCTGCAGAGGACGAAGCTGAGGTAGAACTTGACTCACTTGGCCGTCTTTTCATTCAACTTGCTGACGCCTCTTCTCTTCAGGACGAAACCGAAATTAGCCACACCGACGAGCCGGAGGTAACATTGATCTCTTCTGACTCTGACTATCCAATACCTATTCGGAAGAAAACCCAGGCTGTGATCCGCAAGGTTCGAAGGAAGTCCCGGGTTGCCGTCCGTAAGGTGCCCTTTTCCCATTAGGATGCTCATTTGGATCCCAAATTTATTTTGAAGAAAACTCGTCAAGCCAGGACCTCCAAGAGGAAGACCCGGAGCAGTGAAGGCGAGTTAAGCAGCGGGCTTCCATACAAGCCGCCGTCGCGCAAAGCTCGAGCTGAGGTGCTTCTTAGCCCAACTTATTCTTTTCCTCGAGCTGGCCTTTTTAAAGAACCCTTACCCTTTACTGACTCGGCATATCAGACATTGCACTCCTCGGGCGAGTCAAGCGCCACACAGGCGCCGGCTTTCAACATCAATCCCGGGTAAGCAGACCACATACGTTCCTGTAATGTATATTGACTTCTTATTTTTCATCCCTGTAAATAAGTAACTCCCTCGTTCCTTGTACAGCACCAAAGCCATTAAGAAGAAAACAACTGCCGGGTCATCGGATCCGGCCATTCAGACAGGCCCTCAAACAGAAGAAACCACCATGGCTGCCCAGGATGAGCCAGCCATCCGAAACAGCCCGCCGCCTTTGGACACGACAAGTCTGGCTCGCGCCTCCCCTCCAGCTCAGGAGAGGGAGAATATAGTTGAAGATCAACCCATGCCGCAGCCCGAGGTGCCGGCTAAGAAGAAGCATCGGCTCACGAAGAGGTGGTGGTGACAAGTGAGCGTCAGACTGCTGTGCCAGAATCCTCTACAACCCTTACCAAAATTCCGGCCAAGCCTGAGCCGGCCCCGAAGGACAAGGGGAAGACAACTCTGGAATTCTCTGCGTTTGAAGATCAAGATGCCAGTACCCTGCACCAAACTGTGCTGACCCGGCTGTCTGAAAGCCGGAACACAGAGATCGCCATGATAACATCCTTGAAGCAGAAATACGAGGTAACTTGAGCCTTTTAATTTGTACCATATATATATGTAGCCCCCAAGGGCCGGGTCATTATGCAATAATGACTCGGGACTTTCCAATTGAGATTTGAAAGTAGAACCGTCCACTGGTGTCCTCAAAAGCCGGCTCGTCATTGATGACGGGCGGGTCTCCATAACTTAATAGAATAGATCAATGGATGCATTAGCCCCCAAGGGCCGGGTTAATATGAAATAATGATCCGGGACTTCCAAAATATGATAATTTGTAAGCTCAACTTCAATCGATAACCCCACAGGCCGGCTCATCATTCATGATGGGCGGGTCTTCTTAACTGATCAGAAAAATCAACTCATGCATTAGCCCCCAAGTGCCATGTAGACTGCCCGCAGCTGTATGGGACTTCCTTGCTTATTTTGAAGCTCGATAATATGTAGCCCCCATGAGCCGGGTTGCTCTTGAGGGCGACCCGGGCCATATATGCTTTGTATAACGGTCTGCTCTGCAGGAAATGCTGGACCAGGTAGAAACTCAGGCTACCGGCTTCCGAAAGGAGGCCAAAAAAGAGAAGAAATTGCGCCAAGAATATGAGGAAGCCGCCACGGAGTTGAAGAAAGCTTTGGCGATTGTACGGGCCACATTGCAAGAGACTGAGGCTGCAAGAGCCGCCCAAGCCACGAGAGCCGAAGAAGCGGATGCCAAGCATGAGCCGGCAACCCAAGAGCTGACAGCTCTCAAGGGTCAAATTACCGCCATGTGCCGAGCCATTTTCGGTAAGTAAGACTGAGCATAATTCATTGGACCGGCTTATCATCCTTAGCTGGCTTAACTCATCGTGCAGACTTGTGCCTTTTAGGCCGAAAAAATCAAACTCTTGTGCAGCTACCAGTGGTGAAACTAAAAGCGGTCTATACCTTGGTAGAACAACTGTACATAGGCAGCTGTCGTTGCATAATGGCCGCCAAAAGCACCAAGGCACCGCCTCAGCTGATTGCGGATACACTAAAAGAGCTGTCAATCGTGCCCAGGTGGTTCGATGACTGGAAAAGGGTGTGCTGCCGCACAGGAGCTCTGACCGCGCTTGCGCGGGCCAAGGCATACGTGCCGGAGCTTGACCCGGCTTAGGTGGCAGGCGGATACCCAGAGTTCAATGTCGATGACACGCCATTCTCAAAGAAGGACTTCCAATGCTGCCTCAAGGAAACCCGGGTTGCAGCCAGCGCCATTGCAGAAGAAGCCGACTTGAGTAGATATCAGCCGCCTTATTCGAAGAACAATGAACGGATCGAGGCCCCAAATCATCAGCCGGTGGCTCTAACCCGTACACGTAAGCAATCCTTTGCTCCCGACGTCGACCCTTCCTCCCTGATATCCGAAGACGCCCTATTTGAAGCATTGCGCTCAATTCAGTGGTCGACCGGCGACTCAAGCCAAGAAGAGGAGGATGACGACGGCCACGAAGAGCCGGCTCATGGTGATCCAGCAGGCACTGGTGCCAGCTCTGACCCGGCGGCGTAAACGCCGGCTTACCGAAGTAGGCCCATCCTTAATTTTTTTTGCCAAGGCCGCAGCTGATGGGCGGCTTGTAATAGGGTAGCATAAACTTCTGATATCAGTGTAAATACTTTGCCCTTCTATGAATCCTCCTTATAGCCTTGAGAGCCGGCCTGCGATGGAATGATTCTGCCGAAACAATATAACTGTATGTGATAGTTAGTGACGATGCCACTTTGAACGAGTAATCTTTGTTACAGTTTTCAACAAATCAAGTAGCTCAAATGGACAACATGCATGGATGTATGCATGTATGCCGAGATGATATGCCTGAATGTAAGTATGTATGCAAGAATGTATGTATAGGAAAAAATTGCAAGTCGGACTATGCTTGAAAAGGCCGGCTTAAGAAACGCAAGCCGGAATATGCTTTCATGAAGCTGGCACTTGGCCTGCTGGTTTGTCCTCGCTTTCTGAAAGCCGGCTCTCCACAACCAATCGAACGTTTTAACTCGAATGAGTTCAGGGTCACATACGTGATTGACTCATCAGACGTATGCCGGGTCATTTTTATAGGGAGTAGCATCTTGCTAACAGGCAGGTTTAACCAACGTTGTGGCATCTCGCCGGGTTAAGAGGGTTTTGTAAGCTAAACTCAATCGAGTTGGAAGCCCCCAAGTAACCAAGATCAACAAATAAAGATCCAGTACACAAGTTCTGAGGCAAAACAACACCTTCACACAGTGTTGCTGGTCGATATTATATTTGATCAAAAAGAGGTATATACATGATAGAAGATATGTACAAGGTGTACCCTAGCCAATGACATAGGTGTAATACGGCTGGAGCTGGGCAATGTTCCAGGGCCGGCTTGTTTCCTCCTCAGAACTACGCGACTTGTCTCCCTCCCGTATATCAATCAGGTAATATGTCCCGTTGTTGAGATTCTTGCTGACCACAAAGGGCCCTTCCTAAGGTGGAGACAGTTTATTCATGCCCGTCTGGTCTTGAATCAGACGGAGTACCAAGTCACCTTCCTGGAAAGTGCGACTTCGAACTCTACGGCTGTGATAGCGGCGTAGGTCCTGCTGATAGATTGCTGATCTGGATGCGGCAAGGTCATGCTCCTCCTCCAAGGCATCAAGAGCGTCTTGGCGTGCCATTTCATTATCTGCCTCCACATAAGCCGCCACTCGAGGGGAGTCGTGACGAATATCGCTTGGAAGCACGGCTTCTGCACCATAGACCAGGAAAAACGGCGTATAGCCTGCCGACCTGTTGGGAGCAGTCCGTATGCTCCAAAGTACTGAAGGTAACTCTTCTTCCCAGCAACCCGGCGTGCGCTGCAGAGGCACCATGAGCTGGAGTTTGATACCACGCAGTAATTCCTGGTTCGCCCTTTCTGCCTGTCCGTTGGACTGAGGATGCGCAACCGATGCCAGATCAAGCCGGATGTGCTCCTGTTGACAGAACTGTTCCATAGCCCCCTTGGAGAGATTGGTTCCATTGTCTGTGATAATGCTGTGCGGGTAGCCAAATCAGAATATCAGCTTTTTCAGGAACTTGACAGTCGTTGCTGCATCGCAGTTGCTGACCGGATCTGCTTCCACCCACTTGGTAAACTTATCCACAGCCACCAGGAGGTGCGTATGCTTGTTCTTGGAACGTTTGAAGGGTCCCACCATGTCAAGCCCCCAGACCGCAAACGGCCAAGTAATTGGTATCATCCTCAACTCCTGAGCCGGCACATGGGCCTAGCGAGCGTATTTCTGGCAACCGTCGCACTTACGGACAATATCCTCTGCATCAGCATGAGCCGTGAGCCAGTAGAACCCATGCCGGAAAGCCTTTGCGACCAGTGATCTTGAGCCGGCATGGTGCCCGCAGTCGCTAGAGTGAATCTCATTGAGAATTGCGCGGCCTTCTTCAGGTGAAACACAACGTTGAAAAACACCAGTGACGCTTCACCTGTGTAACTCGCCATTGACAATCGTCATAGACTTAGATCGTCTGATGATCTGTCGAGCGATAAGTTCCTCTGTTGGCAGTTCTCCCCGGCTTAAGTAAGCCAAGTAGGGGACCGTCCAATCAGGGATGGCATGGATAGCTGCCATGAGAGCCGCCTCCGGGTCAGGAATAGCCAAATCCTCCTCCATTGGCAACTTGATAGACGGGTTGTGCAAGACGTCCAGGAACACATTAGGTGGCACTGGCTTACGCTGAGAACCCAAATGAGAGAGTGCGTCTGCCGCCTCGTTCTGCCGGCAATCAATATGGTCGACCTGATAACCTTTGAAGTGTCCAGCGATATTGGTGACTGCCTGTTGGTAAGCCGCCATAAGCGGATCCTTGGAGTCCCATGTACCTGAAACTTGCTGAGCCACCAGGTCTGAGTCGCCCAGGCACCTGACCCGGCTCAGATTCATTTCCTTGGCCATCTTAAGCCCGTGAAGCAGCGCCTCATACTCAGCTGCGTTATTGGTGCAAGTAAACATGATTCTCAAGACGTAACAGAACTTGTCTCCACGTGGGGAAGTAATCACAACTCCAGCCCCCGAGCCTTCGAGCTGCCTCGAGCCGTCAAAGTGTATAGACCAGTATGTTGTGTCGGGCTTCTCTTCGGGAGCCTGAAACTCTGTCCAATCATTAATAAAGTCAACCAACGCCTGAGATTTGATTGATGTATGAGGCAGATACTTTAGATTATGCGGACCGAGCTCAATAGCCCACTTAGCAACCCGGCCTGTGGCTTCCCGGTTCTGGATTATATCCCCAAGGGGCACTGAACTAACCACCGTGATTGGATGCTCGTGGAAGTAATGCTTCAATTTGCGGCTAGCCATGAACACTCCATAGACCAGCTTCTGCCAATGCGGGTATCGCTGCTTACACTCGCTTAACACCTCGCTGACGTAATACACATGATGCTGGACAGGATATTCTTTGCCATCCTCTTTGCGCTCAACGATGACCGCCACACTTACAGCCCTATTATTGGCAGCAATATACAACAACATCGGCTCCTTCTCGCGAGGGGCAGCAAGGACAGGCGGCTCAGATAGCTGCTTCTTAAGGGCCTCAAAAGCCTGATCTGCCTCCTTACTCCAGACGAAGTCATCCGATTTCTTGAGCAACTGATATAACGGAATTGCTTTTTCGCCAAGCCGGCTTATGAACCGGCTTAAAGCCGCAACCCGCCCAGCCAGCTTCTGCACATCATTTAGCTTGGCCGGCTTAGCCAGGGTCGTGATTGCTTTGATTTTCTCCGGGTTAGCTTCAATGCCATGCTCAGAGACCAGGAACCCCAGAAGCTTTCCTGCAGGGACACCAAAAACACACTTCTCCGGGTTAAGCTTCATTTTGTAGACACAGAGATTGTCAAACGTTTCCTTGAGATCCTCCAATAGAGTCTCTTTCTTCCGAGACTTAACCACGATGTCATCCACATAAGCATGAACATTCCGCCCGATCTGCTTGTGAAAACAGTTCTGAACACAACGCTGGTAAGTCGCCTGGGCGCTCTTCAGACCAAATGACATGGTTGTATAACAGAAGGCCCCAAAAGGTGTGATGAAAGCCGTCTTTGCCTGGTCTTCCGGCTTCAGCTTGATCTGATGATAACCAGAATAAGCATCCAGGAAACATAGACTCTCGCAACCAGCCGTAGCATCGATGATCTGGTCAATACGGGGAAAGGCAAAGGGTTCACTAGGACAAGCCTTATTCAGGTCTGTGTAATCAACACACATCCGCCAAGTCCCGTTTTTCTTCAGAACAAGCACTGGGTTAGCCAACCACTCGGGATGAAAGACTTCGACGATGAACCCGGCAGCTAGGAGCCGGGCCACTTCTTCTCCAATAGCTTTCCGCCTTTCCTCGTTGAAGCGACGGAGATACTGGCGAACTGGTTTAAACTTGGGATCCACATTAAGGGAGTGCTCAGCGAGTTCTCTCGGTACACCTGGCATGTCAGAAGGTTTCCATGCGAACATGTCCCGATTCTCACGGATGAACTCGATGAGCGCGCTTTCCTATTTGGGATCCATATTTGCCCCGATGGTGAACTGCTCTGAAGAATTGCCCGGGGTGAAGTCAACTTGCTTTGTATCTCTGGCCGACTTAAACTTGAGCAGGGAGTCAGACTCCGTAGTGGGCTTCTTTAGAGACGTCCTGTCAGCCGGGTCAACATTATCCTTGTAATACCGTAACTCCTCCGTGGCGCAAGCCGTCTCCGCGTAAGCTGCATCTCCTCCCTCGCACTCGAGTGCGATTTTCCGGTTTCCTTCCACTGTGATGGTTCCCCTTGGCCCTGGCATCTTCATTTTCAGGTAAACATAACATGGGCGCGCCATGAACCGCGCGTAAGTCGGCCGGCCAAACAGGGCGTGGTATGTGCTCTTGAGCTTGACCACCTCGAAAGACAGGAACTCAGAACGCCAGTTATCCTCTGAGCCAAAGGCCACCTCAAGGGAAATTCTTCCCATGGGATATGCCGACTTGCCAGGAACAATGCCGTGAAAGACTGTAGAAGACGGAGTTAGCTGCTTATCAGACAGATTCATCCGCCTGAACGTGTCATAATACAGAATGTTTATGCTGCTGCCCCCGTCCATGAGCACCTTAGTCAGGGTATAACCACCGACCTGTGGTGCAAGCACCAGAGCCAAATGGCCGGGGTGATCGAGTGCGACTGGATGATCCGCCCTGCTCCGGGTGACCGGCTGCTCAGACCAGTTGAGGTAGTAAGGGGTTGTCGGCTCAACCACGTGGGCGGCTCGACGCTGCACCTTACGATCCTGCTTACAGGTGCTGGTGGTGAAGACATGATACTGTCCGCTGTTTAACTACTTCAGGTTACTCTGAAACCCTGCTGCGCCAGATTGATGCTGATTTCCCTGGTTGCCTCTCTGGTTGCCACCTCCAGTATCACCAGCCCCCTGAAACCCGCCGCCCTGGCCACCGTTCCCCTGGAAGCTGGGCCCGGCGAAGGGCCCCTGCAAGCCAGCTCCTGAGAAGCTGGGTCCTGGGTTGGCGGGCTGTCCGCCGTTGCCCCCACCATGATGATGATGCTGGAAGGCACGCTTGGCGAACTCTTGCATCACATAGCAATTTTCCCAGGAGTGAGTGGACGGTTTACCATTATAACTGTGCTTCGGACAAGGAGCATTGAGGACTTCTTCATAAGTGAGAGGGCGATTGCCGGAGGGCTGCTTCCTGGAACCGTCATCCTGACGCTGACCTTTGTTTGCTGCGTTTGTGTTCGCCACCAAATCCGAGCCACCATCGTAACCCTTGCGCTTCCCACCATTGTTGCTCTGACCGTTGCCGTTGTTCTGCTGCTGACCCTTACCGCTAGCCTTCTTTCCCTTGTCGGATTTCTCCTCGTCTGACAGCGGATCCTTGGTGTTATCCGACTCCACATACCGGGTTAAGACATCCATGAGGTCTCCCATGTCCTGCACATTTCGCTTGAGCCGCCCAAGCTTCTGGACTAGCGGCTGGAACTTACATGTTCGTTCCAGAACAAGCACTGCCTGAGCCGCCGTGATGCTGTCAGAACTGTGCATAACTTCTGCAACCCGGTGAGCCCAATGGTGTGCTGACTCATCCTCGCGCTAGACACAACGCTCAAGATCCACAATTGTGGTTGGCCTCTTGCAGGTCCCCTGGAAGTTCTTGATGAAACGCTCCTTCAGCTCCTGCCAGGTGTTGATAGAATTTGCCGGTAAGTTTTTCATCCAGGTACGTGCAGGGCCCTCCAACATCAACGGTAAGTAACGCGCCAGGACTGATTCGCTTGCACCCAACAAGTCCATTGCTAGCTCATAGCTCTCGACCCACTCCGTAGGCTCTAAATTCGCTGTGTAGTTAGGAACCTTGCGAGGCCCCTTGAAATCTGAGGGAATGCGTGCCTCTCGCAGCGCCGGTACCAAGCAGGGGGTTCCAACCAGGCGGCTCGACGAACTCTCAGGCTGGCCGTCAGGCCGGGTTATCTCAGGCGAACGATGCACTTCCGACGGGTTAGCATTCGGCAGCGGGTTAACGCACGCCGGCGCGCTGGCGTGTGCCGGCGGGTCACGCCCTGCACGTGCGTTTTCCTCCTCCCATGCTCATAGAATCCGGGCTGCGTCTGTCACGTCTTGCGGGATCCTGGGCTGCTGCTGCTCCGCCAGTGGATGGGCGGCCCTCCGGCGGTGCGCGTTGCTGGAGACCGCGGGCGACTCAGGGCGCTGACTCCTGGAGCGGCTCTGATGGGGGGTTGAGTGAAGCCGATGCTGGCTATGCGAGTAATTGGCTTGCTGCACCACTGTTGTCTTGAGCATTGCAATGGCGTTCCTGGCCTCTGTCTGAATCGGGCCGTCCCCCTCAATCGGAATGGCTGCCAAATTGTGGGTTGCTGCCAGTACATTATCCACCGGGTTGGAGTAGTGTCCAATTGGGGTTTGGAACTGGCGAGACGGCGGCTGCTGCTGCTGATCTGGTGTTTGAAGACGGGCCGACTCTCGCTGCTGGATAGGCTGCTCTAGCGGCGGCTCCCGCAGGGGCATAACTCCAGCCCCCGGGTTCATCGGAGCCAGTGGCGTGGTGAAGAGCTGAGTCGGCTCGAGATCAGCAGGAAGCCGGCTCTGACGATGTCTCCGGTGAACAAGCTCTGACTCAGCCTGCCGGCGGCTCAGGTACTGTGTTTCCTCGTCAAGGCGCTGCCTCTCCGCAGCGATCTGTGCCTGCTCCTGTATCATGCGGGCGTTCTCTGCGTTGATGTCCTCCTGGATCTTGGCCATCTCCTCGCGACACTTCATGATCTCCGTGTTGCGCGCCACCGCGTTCTCTGCAGTGACCGGCTCAGCCAACAGGGTCGCCAGCATAGTCATCAAGTCTGCGAGTGCCTAAACCCCGGTCTTCTGAGAGCCGGAGGCCGAGGCGCCGGCTCCTCCTAAGCCGGCCAGGAAGTTGTTCCGTCCCGCCGTCGGATCAGCCGGGTCTCGTGCAGGATCTTGCCTACCCGCCATGTACACAGCCGCGAAGCGAGGCGGATCAGGGCTCTCTGGGAAAATGTCGTCCGTGAGCCTCAGTCTTCCGTCATGCAGCGGGAGAATTGACTCAGTTTCCCCCATCGAGGACTCGCCGTCAGACTGGATCGGCGTGTCGTCCTGAGACAGGGAATTCTCTGACAGGACCACCCCTTGGGTGAAACCCACGAAAACGTGATCTGGGCCGGCTTGACGCGGGCCAGGTCTCACCGGGAGCTGACCGAACCGGCGCGCCGACTCGACACCATCGACGTTCTCCAACCCGGCGGCCGACTCGCCGACCACGCCGATGAAGGTATGGATCTTGCCGAAGGGGACCCGGTACCCGTACTCGATTGAGTCGGCGTCGGGGCCCCAGTATGAATCGTCGACGTAGAACTTTCCGCGGCGGCTCTTGATCATCATGCCAACCGCGTACTTCCCGAACCCTGGAATGATCCCGCTAAGAACTCAACTCCACCGTGCGTGAGCCCCATGGTGGGCGCCAACTGTCGTGGTTTTGTCGCAACAGATGTCCTAGTAGAAGGACTTAGAGATGAGTCCATCGCACTAACGTGGAAGGTTAGCGGGGTTGAGCGGGAACGAGAAGACGTCGGGTTACCCAGGTTCGGACCCTCACGGTGGAGGTAAAAGCCTACGTCCTGCTTATCTATATTGTTGTAGATCTCGATTACAAGGATGCGGACTCGCTAACCTAGCTCTCGAGGGGATTGCTACTTAGTCTTTTTCGTATAGGCGCTCCCCTTTATATATACAGGTGGAACCCTAGATTACATGAGAGTCCGGGTCGTTCTTTGACCCGCCTCTTTATTCCTTCCTACTTGTTCTCCAAGACAGCTCTCCTTGCCATCTGACTTGTCGTGAGCCGCTCATTATGTAAGCCGGCCTACCCTTACCAGGCCTTGCTAAGCCGGCCCATATAGAGACTTCAGCCCCGCAGTGAGTTGGCCCGCTAAGCTCGCATTATGGCCGGGTCAACACTCTGCCGGGTCTCCTTGCTGGTGAATACCCCCAACAGTCACCGATAAGTCACACTACAAAAAAAAACACTTCCGTGATGATACGTCTTTGTCACAGTAGGTCAAGTTTTCTGTCATGCATGTACATCCATGACAATTTTATGGCAGAATCAAGATAGTCATACCTGTGCTGTCGTAGAAGTGTTCCATGACAATACTGAAATCATCAACACGAAAGTGTCCACTTCCATGACGATAAATATCGCGTCATGGAAGTGTTTTCGTCAAGGGTGACCGACACGTGGCATCCACCGTAACGGGTCGCCGTTAAGCTATTGGGTTCCAGTTTGGATCCGATAACCCGTTAGCAGCTCTGACCAATGGCGATTTTCCATGTGTAAATTTCTCATTCGCCAGCGGATCCACGTGTCAGCTCGGCGTTGCTACAGATGTCCTTCATCCAATGGACAAGACGTGCCTATGATACGTCCACACGTGGCACGGCCCAACAGTGGCCCATTTGACCTAAATGGGCCGGCCCAGCCAAAGGCCCACACAATTTTGCCAGACACTAGTGGACCGGCCCGTTAACAGCCTGCCACGGTTTGGGCCAAATTACGGCCCATACGAGATCGTGTTTTGGGCCAAATTATGGCCCATAACAGATCCGGCCCGTTAACAGGCCACTGTACTTTTGGGCCCATTGTAGGCCCGGTTTGTATCTCGGCCTGTTAAAGGCCCGTTTAACAGTTCGGCCCGACATTTGTTTTGGCCTGTTAGCCGCCGTTGCTGCATATGGGCCATTTTCGGCCCGGTTTAACTTTTGGCCATTTAACGGCCCGTGCTGCAACTGGGTCGATTTCTAGTCCGAAGTGACTTTCGGCCTCTTAACGTCTCGTACTCTTCGTGGATAAATTTCAGCCCAACCTGAATAATGGCCTGTTAAAGGCCCGTGACATAGTTGGGCCAAATTATGGCCTACTTTGCATCCGGCCTGCTTACAGCCAATAATTTTATTGGGCCAACCAAGGCCCGTGATAAATTTTGGCCTGTTAACGGCTCGTATGCAATTGGGCCAATCATGGGCCTACGGATGTTTCGGCCTACTTCCGTCCCATGAATTGTTCGGCTCAATTTAAGCCCAATCTACTTTTCAGCCTGTTAAAAGCCCAGGGAAATTTCTGGCTGCGGCCCACGTTTTACTCGGCATGTTAAAGGCCGAAAACTACTTTATGTTTAGGCCTAATAATGGCCCAAGATGATTATAGGCCGACTTTCCGACCCATATATAACTAGTTACGGGCCGGCCCATTTGGGTAGCATAATTTCTTTTTATATACCGCTGACAAACCGATAACGTATTGGGCCGTTGAGCTCCTTTGAAGCTACCGGCCTAAATTACAGCATACCGACTAAGAATAAACCTGGACTATACAATAACGAAATTACGGAATATTACATCCACTGGGCATCAAAGTTCGCCACCATTGATAATAAAGGGCAACCAGATCGCGGATTACATACACTGGGCATCAATGGTTGCCAACAGTGCAAAAAAAACGTGGCGACAAAATAATAGACAAAACCAACAGCAATTCAACACAGTTCAAGAAATGTTAGTCCTACCCCAGTGCTGCAGCACAAGCAGCTGAACAAGCTGATGAGACCTTAGTTGTCTAAACGTTAAATCCTCTAGCTCTAGCCATGTAGCTATAAAGCACACATGGGTGTCCTATTTGATCTTCGTTAGAGATTGTACTTCAGGTCGGACCTGAGCTGTACCAAGTCTTTCAGCTTGAAGTTGAGACTGAAGAAGTCGAACTGATTTAGGCACCAACTTAACCAAGGTTGTGTCACAGCTGCTGGTCAGTCTCTTGAACTCACTGTCTTCATCAATACATAACCTTGGGGTCATCTCGCTCTCTTCAAGATGGTTTACCTTCTTTGCTGCAATATAAGTAATAGGTACCAGCAATGGGTTTGGCTCACTATCTTCCCTAAAGTTCTGCCTGGCGTCAGAGATATTAATCTGAAAGAGAAAGAAAGAGACAGAAAAAGTTTCACAAATATATAAGCAACGATGGTCAGTGTGTGACAATTCCATCCCTTTTTATATTGGCAAATTCAGAGATATAATTTAAAATAGCATTAACATAATACGGCATTGTCCGTATCATTGGCAAAATCAGTTAAGACAAAGCAGCAAATGAGATGATGCAGGCATGGGAAGCTTCACCACACCTCCAGATTAGAGATCTTGAACACAGGCATACATGCAGGGCTAAAGATAATCAATGCATCTGTTCTGATTAATGTGAATGGTATGAATAAGGAACATGTTTTTATAACTACAATTTGAAACTGGCAGTTGTTGCAAACATGCAATCTGATGCAAACACCAAAGTAAAAAGCAGTGGAGGAAATGATGCCTATCCAAATCTATACTAGAACAAAGTTTGAATGCTTGAGAAAGATGGACTTACATTACATGTTAACATGGGCTCGACAAAGCCCTTCTCCATGTCAATGGAATGATAATTCAAGAAATTCCCCAAAGAAACTTCTTCATAAGCGTTGCCTTTATTCTACATTTTTTAAAGAGTAAATATAGATCTAATAATATTGGAAGAAATAGAGGATAATGAAGCTCAGATGCAGAGTGATGATACATAATCAAATAGCTATCAATTAAGTACATCGTTACAAGGCAAAAGGTACTGACTAGAGGAATGCAGACCTCAACTTGTGTAGTGGCATTGGCTTTATTCAACATTTTGGTAAGAGTAAATGTAGATCTGATAATTTGGAGAAAATGGAGGGCAGAGCGGATAAGATGCAGAGTAATGCCAAACAATCAACTATCTCTCAATGTAAGTACAGTAATACTACCTCCGTCCGGAATTACTTGTCGATGAAATGAATGTATCTAGCACTATTTTAGTTCTAAATACATCCAATTGAGCAACAAGTAATTTGATACGGAGGGAGTACATGACAACAGGTAATTACAAGAGCAATCCAGAACTTCATAACCATTGGGATTATTCTACATTTATGTAAGAGTAAATATAGATCTTATAATTTCGAGCAAACGGTGGATAAGGAAGCTAACATGCATAGTGATGCTACATAATCAAATAGCAGTGAGTGTAAGTATGGTGATAAAGGGCAAGAGGTACTGACAAGAGCAATGTAGTGCGTAGTATTTTTGTGAGATCGTATGATCCCTTGAGAATGGATCACCGCCTTTTGCAAATACTTTGTTTGTACTCCTTCAGGATCTGCAATCACCCTCTTCCTTTTGGACATCTATTATGAAAGAACAACATTTGAGTGGAAAAACCTAATATGATGACACATGGTATAGGTACAGAAAATGGATAGGCATGGCATATTGTCATATATGATGTGTAAACTAAGCAGATGGTGGTGTAACAAAGTAGAAGTTATGTAAGATACGTGCGACCAATACAACCTTGCCAAGTTAGAGCAAGCACCTTGATGGGTGAGTAAGATAGGCCATCTGACTCTGACTCATCTGGAGAGCTAAATAGACTTGGGTCTCTATCTAGGTCAGAATCATCTTTAGGATGATATTCTGCAATGGAATTTGTAGATGAGGAGCGTGTGTGTTCCATTGCATCCAGACAGGATCTCAATCCCTTGATGACAAGTTTGTTAGCCAGTGGATTGTTCCACAATATTCCTCTGGTGCGCCCATTGTCATTTTCATTATGATCATGTTCAATAGCTGACATGCATGAAAACATAAAAATAAGTGAGATTATCATTGTAATGCATATGGGATTCTAATCCAATAGTGCCTCCCTGTAAACCCCTATGTGCTATCTCTGTGCAATTCTTCTGGGAGATGCCATGTGTGTGCTGTAACTTGGTGTGTGCATTAATATAGTGTGGCCTGCTACTCAAAATATAGGCTCCCTGTTGAGAGCTCTAGAAGTAATGATACTTCGCAGATGACAGCTTCAAAATATACTAAGGAAGAATAACTCGACCTGACCTGTCGACCGCAAATGTCTCTGCTCCTCTTCCCAAAGAAGGAACATACTGTACTTATTAAAGAACAAGAGAAGATGATCATGTTAAAGAAGAGCAGAAGAGCTAGCAGATTGTAGATATTACAAGTCTTTCTATACAATGTATGTTGCCCACCCATGATGAACCAGAGCGCACAGAGAAATACTATTCCTTTCTGTTTCTCTATATGTGGCTCACATGCATTTCGAAACTAAAGTAGGAACATTTAGCTGACCAATTAAACTAGTCTCTGTCTTACTAATATCAGCATCATATCAGATTCAAATTTGTACAACTAAGCTTGTTTAGCTTGATGGGTGGAGCAGTGCTCTTACGACACGAATCGCGTAGGCTGATCATAGTGATCATATAAGGGGGAAACCCTAAGCATGATGAGTATAGTGTTGACCATGGCATGGCAGATCTGAATCTGCAAACCGCACAAAGGCTACTTAGCAACCGATGTTTGCTTTCAACTAACAACTAATATTTGGTATGGACAAGATAGTACAGTAAACAAGTGACAAAGAAATGCAATTCCCTGCTGTCTCTCTATATGTTGCCACATGCATTTGGAAACTCAAGTGGGAGCATTAGCTGACCAATTAAATGTGTGTCTGTTAACTAATATCAGTATCATATCACATTCGTATTTGAACAACTAAGCTTTGGAATTATGAGTGGTGTGTTGTTTAGCTTGAAGGGTGGAGTGCTGCTAGTACGACACAAAGCACCTACGCAGATCATAGTAGTGTAGATAAAAGGGGAAAACCCTAAGCATCACGAGTGAAATCGGGAAAGTGGAATTAGCTGGAACATATGGGATTGTATTGCCGGTATGGCTGGAAACGCTTCGGATCCCCTACAGGGGCAGCTCTATTCAACTGAAGGCGCAATACTGTTACTATCAGTCTAGACTCTCAAAGGCGACACAGCTCCCAGCATTTCCTGGATATTATGGCAGACCAACTAGAATAGTTAAAAGCATCCATCAGAAGCGACCCAATATACATGTCGACTGCAAATGTCCCTGCTCCAGTTCCCGACAAGGAACATACTGTACTACTATACTTATTAAGAAGAACAGAAGAGGAACATGTTAAAGAAGAGCAAGCAGATTTTGGATAATACAATGTGTGTTGCCCACCCATGATGAACCAGAGCGCAGAAAGATATGCAATTCCTTGCTGTCTCTCCATATGTGGCGCACATGCTTTTCGAAACTAATGTAGGAACATTAGCTGACCAATTAAACGTTCTCTGTTTTAGTAATATCAGCATCATATCAGATTCGTATTTGAACAACTAATCTTTGGAATTATGAGTGGCATGTTGTTTCGCTTGATGTGTTGAGGAGAAGTGCTAGCACGACACGAAGCACCTAGGATGATGGTAGTGAATATAAAAGGGAAAACCATAAGCATTGCGAGTATAGTGTTGACCGTGCCATGGCGGATCTGAAGGTGCTAACCGGACAAAGGCTACTTCGCAACCAATGTTTGCTTTCAACTAACAAATACAGATTAGGTATGGACAAGAAAGTACAGTAAACAAGTGACGACCTATTTTCCAGGTGAGATCAATAACTTAAGCAGATATGAAAGAGTACCACCTCTCTTGCGACGCCGTGTAGGCCTCTGCTGATATGTTGAGGGTGCTGCGGGTGCTATGGCTGTCGGCGGCGCGGAAGCAGATCTGAGACGGAAGACGGCGACATCGGGGGATAAGTCCTGTTGCCGTGGACGAGACAGTCGTAGGAGCGGCCACGGCAACATGGATGACGGCGCGGATGAAGCGAGAGGACGCGATGCTAGGATCCTGATCCGATGCGATGGATGAGAGACATCGATCTCTTGTAATGGACGACGGCGTCGGGGTAGCTGCTCCGGCATGGTGGAGGAGGACAGCGGTGAATGGGGTGGTGGACAGAGGAGGCTGGGGTGGAGAGGGTATTTTGGCGCCCATGGAGTACGAATGGGGAAATGGAGCGAGAGAGGAGGGGGAACCATGTCTTTGGGACACGCTTGTCTGAAATGTGGGGAAGTTACCAACCTAGCCCCCGTTTAAAATTTCGAATGTCTCGTCGGTTGGGGATAGGACGGTAATCTCACATCTCCCCAATATTTGCCGAGAGCGATTTCGGGTGAGGAGAGGGTGTTTTGGCTCCCACGATTGGCGCCCGCGATGTATGAACGTGGCTGACAGGTAGGGCGGTTGTGTCACGTATGAGTGAAGTTACAAACCTGCCCCTACTTAAAATATTAGCCTAGATCGATTTCGGCCAAGGAGTGTTTGTTTTGCCGCCCACCGTGTATGAATGGGGAAATGGAGGGGGAGAGAGAGGTCTTTGGGACGAGCTTGAGTCAAATGTGTTTTGCCGCCCACCTTTGGCGCCCACCGTGTCTGAACTGAATGGGGTGAGAGGCGGTCGTGTCACGTCTGAGTGAAGTTACAAACCTACCCCTATTTAGAGCAGTGGAAATCAGGCAGATAGGTTGTTCTTGTCAGGGGTAGACAGTAATTTCCATCTCCCAAACACTGGTTTCGGGTAGCCGACGTGGGAGTGGGTGTTTTGCCGCTTCTTTCGAATTTTGGGAGAATAAGCATTCAAGTTTACCCTGGCAACTAAATTCGAACCCATTTTGTATTCGATTATGAATCTTTATAAATCATTCTATGTTTTTTTAGATATCTTCAAAAGCACAACAAAGATGTATTCCACATTTATATATGAATATGATTTACAAATGCCATGATACTCGAATTCAGAAGGTTGAATCCACTTTGAGTCAAACAGTTATTTCATCCAACACAATCTTCTCACACGAAAAATAGTTCACCTTATGTCCACTCCTACAAGTACTGAGGATTGCCTCGCCTAAGAAAATCAGATCATTACAAGCCATGGATAACAAATAAGGGGTCTTACAACATAATCCATTCACAAACATGACACAACATGCAAGTATACAAATCTAATGACAATTTCAGCTGGTGTCTAAAGAAGAACTAGGATTAGCCTGGGCTTCAGATAGCAGAAGCAGCAGGACCTTCTCCGTCTCCAAATGCAACTGTCTTACTTGCTCCACATCTTTGTTTGCTTGCATAATGCATGCAGCTAATTGCATAATTTCCAGCCTCATGATCAGGATTACCTCATTCATGGCAGCCACACCCTCTCTTTCTGCCTCTAGTAGAGCCTCAAGAACTATAATATCTGTGCTCTCCAATGGGGTTGCCTCTGAGCTGCTACCATCTGCTAACATGGATGGTGCACTGCTTCCACAAATAGATCCTGGGGTTGTACATTGTGTCCTAGTTTGAAATGCATCCTGAAAGGTTTCCGCTGGACATAAGTAATAGCTAGTTATCGCATGATCCAGGCAGTCATCTTACATGGTAAACTACATACGAATTATTGCCGAGCATGGCAAGCTATATTTAAATGGTTCGAAATTGCATCAGCTGAAAACAAATTAAAATGGTTAGCTGAAAGGCAGCATGCCACAGCTATATTTAGTTGCCCAAGCATATAAACAGTTGAAATATTCTGAGAAAGCACTTAAACAGTGTGGCCTCATATAAACTAGCAAGACAGTCTTGTGATGAGTTCATAGGAAAAGTTAAGGAGTCAAATGAAGTATGCATGCATTTCTTTATGATAGTACGGCAGGCACTTCTGACACATTGGCCAACTCAGGTATAGCCTAACAAGTACTCCCTCTGTAAACTAATATAAGAGCATTTAGATTACTAAAGTAGTGATCTAAACGCTCTTATATTAGTTTACGGAGGGAGTAACAAACAAGCATTCTAATCAAGCAATACAGCAAAGCAGGCAACTAAACTATTTGTAATTCAGTAGGATTACAGGTTGAGGGCACAAGCCAAGAAAGCAGCCCACACGCATGACATTTCACAGTAACTAAAACACACTGGCTTACCATATGTCGCTGTGAAAGCTCGCTGCTGTTGCAATGTTCTTTGAAGATGGTGTCAGCATCCCGTGCATGCAAATCTAGTCGTTGTAGTTTATTCTTCCCCCTCTATTTTGGTAAAACTAATTTTAATCACATGCACTGTTCAAATTGAACATCAATGATTCATCTAAACTAATGAAAGAAGGGTGTGTGCTTACACGACAATATGTGTGCTTCACTCTATTTTTGTGCTTGTTCGAGGTGCCAGCCCCAAAAGAAAAAGCATTTTGCTTGATGCGGTTGGAAGCTCCATGTTGAATAAAAGCAAAAAATTAGTCATGCAACTTGGGAAGATCAATAACGCACAAAAAAGTTATGAACAGAGGCTCGGAGTAGTGCGGTAATAGCTAGCATTGAAAAATGTAGGTTAAGACGAACCAAAAGCAGTGGAACTACAAGCTAGTTTGGTGATGTGTAATTTAGCATAGAGAACATAGAAGCAGTCCAGTACAATAATTGTAACCAAGAGGTGACATCAGAACAACACCATTATCATAAATATAGCATGCAAGAAGTAAAATAGGAGGCAGTAATATCTAGGAAGTATGGTAATACTTAGGACAAAGAAAAAGCATTATAACTACAGGTGCACTGATTTGTAATTTAGCACATATAACCTGTTCACTACCACACGTTTGGACCTACAGGTGCAAGCAGAATAACGCATGTCATAAAAAATTCAATGATGCCCTGAAGAAATTCGAAGGTGCAGTGCTTATGCTAAGAAGGTGAACGTAGGCGCCGGCCGTTGGAGAATAGTACCTGATTCTCGGCGGCGTATGGGCATCATTGTCATACGTGAAAGCTAAGTGTCATCGATGGTGCTCGTGTTGCGGTTGAGTTGGGCCGGCTGTCGCCGTTGGTGAAGCGGCTCCGATGCTTAGGTGCGGCACCTGTCGACATCCAAGAAAGCTGATCTGTGGTAAGTGAACTGTTGTACAATAAAGACGAGAAAAACCAAAGGAGTACTAATTGAAATAACCTGATGAGGCGGCGGCGGCAGTAAAGCTGGGCCGGTGGAGTTGAATATGGCGTCCATGGAGCGGGTCCGGTGCAGTGGACGAAGGCGTTGGCGATGCACATCCGGGGCGGTGTACAGTGCTTTCGGTCAGGCGGATCTGTTGCGGCCGATGAGGGCTTCTATGAAGGGCCAGTGATGTGGCAGACGAGGGCGTCGGTGAAGGGCCTACACTGTGGTGGACGAGGGCGCCGGTGAAGCAGATCCGGTGCGCTGGACCATGATGGAGGTCAAGGAGATCTGGTGCGGTGGACAAGCCAGTCGCTGTAGCGACTCCGGTGCAGTGGTGAGTTGGCAGTTGGGGGTTCCAAGGTGCGGAAGGTAGATCCGGCAGGGTGTGAGGTGCACCACCATGGCGGAGGACTAGATTCGGTGGCTTGGGAGAGGGGGGAGGCGGGGAGAGGAATAGTTCTGGGTTAGAATGTTGGGGGCAAACAGGGGAAATCAATGGAGTTACCAAAGCAGCCCTTTTCCGTTGATGTGGCAGGGGTAAAAGAGGAATATCATAGGGCTAAACTTTTGGGCGCGAGAAATTTCGATGTGAGCGGGAAGTTTGAAAGCTTTTGGCGGCTGAAATTATATCTTCTCATCTTGTACCTCCGACTATGATATCATGGCCGAGTATTTATTTGTTGTGCACGTGAGAAAAAAAGGTGCAAGTTTCGAAAATCAATGTCTCCAACTCGAAACTTAGATTGTCCATTCAATTCAAATATGGATCATTGAGCTATTGCAAGCAAATACCATCATATGCTCCAATTCAAATGAAATTTCGAATGTGTTTCTCCTAAATACGATGACACAAACAAATATGTATGTGTATGAATAAAGTGGATGATTACAAGGTTTTGAACACGACTGTATGTCTATATCTCTAGGTTTGATATATGAATTTGAAATCACGCAATCGGGTTAAAAATTGTACACCCATTTAAATGAATTAAAAAAAGCTAATAATGCAGTCGAATTCAGAATTTCCAATCTTAGGTCAGAAATTCTAGTACTTCAAAATATACCTCGCATGTTCAAAAGTATAGCTATCTCATAGTTCAAAAATATGAAGAAAAAATGATCAAGCATGAGTGCACACACTCTTGACCATGTATTTTAATTACGTCTATATCTCTCACACATACATCCCTCACTCTTTATCCGAAGCACACCACCCCGGCCCCTCTCCCCCCTCCCCCACACAAGCCTTTCTCTCCGCCGGACACAAACACGCGCACACATTATCCCCTCTCTCTCTTCTAGGTCTGAACCCCAATATATGTCTCTATCTCTTTGTCTCTCGGACATGCACACATCTATTCCCCCACTCTCTAGGTCTCTCGGCATCTATCTTTCCCAAGCACACACTCTATAGCCGTGTATCTTTCCTATACACACAAAACACACTGCCCCCAACATCTTTCTCCCTACGTATATCTGGCTCTCACACGCTCTCCACCATCTCTCGCTCTCACATTGACTCACATCTCACTTACCACCCCCACTACACACAAACACCCTCCCTCTCCTTGTGCACCTCTCGCCTCTTTCCATCTCTTCACATGCAGACCCGACCCTTCCTCCCACTATATGTCGCGACTCTCTCCATAAATCTCTAGCGTATCATCGATCTCAAACTCGCGCGATGTTCTCTCCACCATCTATTTTGATCTCTCATGAAGTCTCTCTGACGCACGCAATGACTCGCTTTACTTGTGTCTCCCTACATAGGACACTTTTGAACACCATCGACCTCCTCTGCCTATCTATAGGCCACTTTTCGCACACAATCGACCTCCATCTCTCTTTCTCTTTCTCCCACTCTCTCTATCCATCTCTCTCTCTCCCTCTCCCGCACTCTCTCTCTCTCTCTATCTCTCTCGCACCCCTCTCTCACACACACTCGATGTCTCTTCCAAATATATAGCACGCACCCCCGCCCACACCCACGCTGTCCCGCTACTAGACATGCCTCTCTCTCTCTTGGACACACATGCCATATCATCCCCCTCCCCCTGCTAGGTTTACATCATCAGTGGTCTCTCTTATCCACACACACACACTCTCCCTTCCCCCCCCCACACACACACCACGCCATCTATCTGGATCCCTCTTTTAAGACACACACCCTTGTATATTCTCTCCAGCTCTAGGTATATATATATCCCTATCTCTCTCTCTCTCTAACTCACATGCACACCAAAAATCCCCATCTCTCTAATTCACACATCTCTCTCCCTATGTCCGCATGCGTATCTCACACACTCACTCTATGACTATGTCTATCCGCCTCCACGTTACACAACACAAAGTCCCATATAGGTCTCTCTCTATCTTCCACACACACAAAAACACGCAATGAATCTCTTATCTTTGCCTTAGTCTCTCCATATCACACACACGCACGATCTCTCGCTCGCACACACACACAACCAAGGTTTTCTTGCGAGATACTTATGATCTATTCATCAGTCATGGCAGTACAAAGAACATGAGACGTGGAAAAAATACATCTACACGTTCGTAGACCACCTAGCGATGACTACGAGCACTAGAGCCAGCCGAAGGCGCGCCGCAGTCATCCTCCTCCTTACCGGAGACGGGAAAACCTTGTTTGACAGTCGGGAAGTCATCGTGCTAAGACCCCACATGCTCAGCCGTTGAATAGAACGTAGATCCAAGTTTATGGAAACAAGTATCAATAATACGTTTGTATTTCCATAGTTTCGAGTTTTCAATCAAGATATTAGTCACCCATGGTCGATATTTAGTTTGAATTACGTACACATACATACTATGTAACTAGCCATGCTTATAGACTTCCAAAGCTTAGCTTTCACTCCTACTTACAATATGTAGAGTATTTAACAAAAGACTACCACTTTCAACCAGCCCTAGCAAGAAACTATTATACAAAAAATAGCAAAAACATACCAAAAATTTCTCAATCCGTGCCAAAAAACTACTACCAAACTCCTAAAAAAACTAGTATCAAGTGCCTATTAGGCTCGTTTAAACCCGTTTATGACAGGGTTGGCCCACACGTCCGTGCTGACGACGCACCTTAAGTCAACACCGTATGTTTGACCGTAGAGTTGACTGTTACGACAGGTGGGACCCACATGTGAGCATCTATCCTCTTCTTCAAACAGTTCGTATGCATGTTTGTCGCCAGCACCGGTGATGGGCGAGCTGGCCACCGCTCCGGCGGACGGGCCGGCCGCCACGCTGGCCTCTGCACAGGTTGGCTGGCTGGCCCGAGCGCGGCTCACGCGCGAGCAAGCCGCCACGCTGGACTCCGCCCGAGCCGGATGGCTGGCCCGAGCGCGGCACGCGCAAACAAGTCACCACGCTGGCCTCCGCCCGAGCCGAATGGCTGGCCTTAGCGTGGCACGCGCGAGCAAGCCGCCGCACCGCCGTGCCAAGCTAGCTAGCAAAGCTTGCACACAAGCAGCTGGATGCATCCAACAGGTTGTGTGCTAGCTTGGCTAGCTAGCAGCCGCGAGTGCCGCATCGAGCTGGACGCAAGATGGGCTCCGTGCCGCCGGCGCTTTTGACCTTGCTTTCAGCCGGCGGCGGTGGCTGCCTCCAATGGCCGAGGATGACTAGGTGGACGGGCCGGAGGTAGGAGGTGACTCAGGGATTTTTTTTAGACTGACATGTAGGTCCCACAAGTCATAACCCCTAAGTTGCCGGTCAAACAGACGGCGTTGACTAAAGGTGCCACCTGGGTTTAAAAGAGCCTAATCGGCACTTGGTAGTTTTTCGCGACGGTTTAAGAAATTTTTGGTATGTTTTTGCTAATTTTTGTAGAGTGGTGGTTTCTTGGTATGGCTGGTTCGAAAGTGGTAGTTTTTTGTTAAATACCCCAATATGTATAAGGAACAATCTACTAGCAACAAATAGGAATTCTACGTTGCGTTGTACCAGTGGTCGCGGATAGCCCAGTCACGTGCACGGGTTTTCCCTCCCGTATATTATGCACGCGCCATCATCTCGTGGCTCGCGTAGAGTAGCAGCCGCCCTCGCCTGCTGCTTCCTCAGATGCCATCTTTAATGCCGCCTCCCAATTAAGCTGGAGGAGCCGGAAAAGCCTGGCGCCGCATTGGGAACTATGCAATATGGCCCTGGACCTGGACCTAATGTAAAAGTACTCTGTAGCTTGTGGCGTTGCACGCATGAACTTCGCTCCTTATAGTACAAAATTAGCTTGAAAAACATTTTCATAATATGGGATGGAGGGAGTAGAATAGTTGATTTGTCAGACTTTTCTGGAGCCATGTGATTGGCTCTTTATTTTGCAAAAATCATGGAAAAGTTGTATTCATAAATTGAACATTGTACGTGCTGTGCACGTACGCGTGTACTAGTGGAAAAGAAAAATCCTACTCTCGCGGTATGAAATAACTCAAATGTTTTGCCCCCACAATAGTGTGTGCATGAGAGGAGCGTCTGAGCAGGCCAGCTACGTGCATGAATAGAGGAGCAAGCAGGTCAGTAGTACGCAGGTGTACTTTCCTTGCATTGATAGTTACATCGATGGTTCTAGAGAACAATACTACTGCTACTTCCGGGCTGGTTTACTAGTCCCCATCGTATTTTGAGTTAATCTTTGATCACATATTTGACTAGCAAAATGTTAATGCATGTCGCTAAAAATTATATTATTGGATTCGAATTTTAATGTACTACCCTCCACTTGCTACTGTAGCTCCTTGGCCTTGAGATTGAAAAGTTGAAAACTGGTACACTAAGAGCATCTGATGGGTACCACACACATTAAATTAATAAACAAAACCTGATGACCAACGCCCGAGAGAAGGAAATTGGGGAGCCAGCTGCGGCAGCTCTCACCAGGTCAGTTAGGGCCCACAGAAATGAATGTAATTATCTCGGAGCTTGTGCCCGAAAGTTGAGTACTAGTACTACTCCTATATTAAATATTAAATAATACGTAACTGCACCATCGTAGTACCGCTAATGCGTGCCCGCATAACTTCCTTCACAAAGGGACGAGGCCCTGCGGTTACGCTCTTATCTCCTCCTCGCCAGTTCCCCTCCCGAAGAGATCAAGGCAGTTAGTCGCTGCTGCCATGGATTTGCCAGGTGGTTATCCTCCTCGCCGGGGCTGGGAGACCTTGGACGACGATTCTCTGGGAGAAATTGCACGCCGCTCTGACTTTCTCACCGCCGCAAGACTCGGTGCTTCCTGCACCAACTATTTTAAGACGGTGCGTAAACAGGCTTGGGAGAAGGCCATGTTTGTTGGTCTTCCATGCGTCCTCGAGGAGAAGGTTATTCAATGGGACTCTAGTCCACCGCAATGTGGCCACAGTTGCATCTTGACACCGCTTGAGTTGCCGACGTTGAGAGGCAGTCGGATTTTGTCCGATGAGAAGGTCAGTCATTGTGTTTGATCATGTAATGTATATTCTAAAAATACTTAGTTATTCCATCCCATAATTTCTCCGCTGCCCACCGTCCCACATGTTTGGGTTGGTGCCAACGGAGATTGGCTTGCATACCTATGGCCGGATACCACCATTATTTTGCACAACATCCACAGCAGTGCGTCCGTTCCCGTAGACCCCTTGTCCAACATTGGGATCGGCCTTCCGGACTGGAATGGCTTGAATAGGTATGATGCAGCCACCATGAGATTGAAGAAGATAGCACTTGCGGACCCACCGACCAAGCACCGCAGCTACGACGATTACTATCTCATCACGGTGTTCGACATAAGGATTGCCATCAATAAGAATGGCCCTGACGGCAGAGGCTAGCACATGTTGGCCGCGACAGATTTGTACCCGCACAAGTTCGAAGATGTCGTGTGCCATGTAGGCTGCATCTTCGCTGTGACAAGCCAGGGGACTTGTTTCATCTGGGTGCCATCCTACAGTACGGGAGATAACAAACGGAATGCACTAACCATCATTTGCATCCCTAACGGTACTCCATTATTTTGCAGGGACCACGCATCCCCCGATCAAAATTAGATCGCCGATCCTGGATGTGTTGGATTATATGCATCCGCCATTCGGTCTAACCTGGAACCTTGTAGTTAACTTTGGCAAATTGGGATCAACTATCTTAGCAGTGGTTACCCATGGTACCATTGATGTGCAACAAGGTGCCACGATCTACCACGATCGGACCCTCACCATGTACCCAGGTATTCCATTCTCTCATTGCCTACTACTTTGGATCCATAGTACTAGTGGGTCGCAGGGATCGGTGGGAGTAGTACTTTTTACCTAGGAGTACGTGTATAGCTGGCTCTTGAATCCACTCCCACCATTTTTGTTTTCCATGTCTTATCTCCTCCGTGTAACCAAAAGTGGCTATATATAATCAGTCGGTTATTTTACTACTCGCTGCACAATATTACTGCGCGCCATATTTGAGCACAACATTATCCTGCATGGACCATGACCATGTACGTCACCATGTGTCCAGATCTGAGATGTCATGTGTACCAGATGGACGGCTCCGAGTTCGACCCCCGCGATGCTATGTGGGAGCCGAGGGACACTCTTGGAGAGTACTCGCTTTTCATTGGGGACAGCAACCCCATTGTCAAATAGATGCCACCTTCCGTGCACGACACCGAAGGCCTGCCGTTCATGAAGCAAGGTTGTGTCTTCAGTGTGCACTGCGGTTGAACATGTTGGGACATGCAATCCCTGATTTATGCTGCTTCAGCTTGGATGAGTCTCCATCGTGTGGAACCAGACTAGAAAGCTGCGACAATGATTCCTGTTGCCCACTGCTATGGATCGTGCCATCTATGAAGAACACCTGGGACTGGAACCTGGAGGACGACATGGAGCCCATCTATAACGTGTAAGTGGAGTATGGTAAATTGTGAATGGTAGCGCTGTAAATATATGTAGAGTAGTCATGCACAAATTTATCACATGAAATGGAGATGAACTTGTGTGGCATGTTGGCATTTGTCCTTTAGAATTTACTAGTAGATGTGTTATGTATACGTGCAACTTGTGTGGCTTTTCCACGGGAACCAACATGCTTTGTGAGGAAAAAAGGTGGCACAGCTTTGGCTATAGGTGACGTGGCAGCATCATACAGTAGCGGTTGTTCGCTATAGTTGTATGACTGCTCGTACTCCTACAAACCTTGCGCTTGGCTCTTCGCCTCTTCGGGAGGTCCAAGTTCAACAATGATGGTACTACAATACTATATGCTTCTGGCAATCTGACACCAAATGAACTGCCGCACGTCCACCGCGTGAGCGAGGGCGAGGGAGAGCGCGCTGTAGTCAAAAGCTTCTCCTCGTCCTACGAGCCACGGCGTGCGTGGGTGAGGGAGAGGGCATAGGAATACTAAGCAAGCTTCTCCTCGTCATGCGAGCCACCGCGCGCGCGGGCGAGGGAGAGGGCGTAATAAAGCAAGCTTCTCCTCGTTCTGCGAGTTGACAGGACACGCTAGTACTAGTAGTCCATACTGCCTCCTTTCCGGTTAATATGGCTTAATTTGAAACAAGATAAATATAGTGGCGGTCACTGTATGACTTCATAATATGCTCATTACGGTCACTATATACATTTTGCGGTGATTATGCGGTCACTAGCTGACCGTAGAGCACCGTATTGCACTCCGCTGACCGGCCAAATAGTGTACGTGGCACTTTCTTGACTGGTTAAATTGGCATGTGGTTTCTGGGTCCCACCTGTCAGTTGGCAGAGCAAAGAAATAAGTTAAACAAAACTTTACACAGGCGTGACAGGAGTCCAACCCTTGTGCGCTAACCACCCTGGCTGTGTATGTGTGTGCATGCACGTGTAGGTTGAGGACTTGAGCGTGAGCATGTGTGTTGCCTCGTGTGTTGTGTGCCGCATGCATGGCTGCGTGAGTGTTTCGTGCGTGCGTGTGTACGTGTGAGTGTTGCATGAATGCATGAGGGTTCTAGTCCCTCCCATTCACATGTTCATATTTCAAGCTGCATTAAAACGTTGCATGCAAGAATTACTCCAATGCATGTAAAAGTCCTGGTCATTTGTTGTTCATGCATGCACGTATGCATTGCAATTAATACATTCGTAAACACAATTTTCTTGAGGAAAACGGGCCCATTAATTGAGTACTTTTGCAAAGTACTACAGTAGTACTACAAAAAATTCTTCTAGCACTCATCATCTACTATTACTTTGGTTGATGAATCTTTTTTATTGAGTTGTATATAAACTGGGAGCCTTGGCCAATGGTTCTTAATGTTGGACAGGATGAGAGTAGAGGCATATAGGAAGTCTTGGCGATCCATTATTCCCCATCGGTCTATTCAACTAGTCTTCACAGTGAAGTGACAATACACGCTGCAGTAGATGGGACACTTGATTAATAAGCTGAGCCAGCATGCTGGTGTTACTAAATCAGTCTTACCCTGTAGTGCCATCATGTCTGCCAGTGGAGCACGCTTCTGCAATTACGCGTACGCACCTCTCTCTTCCGTTGACTGACATATGGGCCCGCTTGAGGTAGACCCACATGTCATCCGCTTAACTATTTACACTCGTGTATACTAGTAGTACTAGTAGAATTGAGATTTAATGCACCTTCTTCCCCGTCTCTGCCTCTTCTTCCTCCTCTCTTCCCCATGGACGTCCCTTCCCCATCTTCGTCCGCACACCATTTTACAGTGCTCACTGCTCGCCCGCCCGCGCCATCTTCCTCGGTCGCTCGCGCGCACCATCTCCCCCCGCTCACTGCTCGCCCACACACGCCATCTTCTTCTCTCGCCCGCCCGCATCCACTTCCCCGCTCGCCCGCACGCACCGAAAACCCCAATCAATCAGCGCCCTAAAAACCAATGGCAGAACCGACTGACACGCAGAGCCGTGATTGGAATTCCCTCCCCGATGTTCTCTTGGAGCAGATCTGTAATTGTATGGACCTGCTCAGCACCGTGCGTCTAGCCGCATGCTCGGTGTCTATGCGCCGTCTACTCATCGGCAGCCGGCCGGCCCTTTTCAAGACACCCTACTTGCTGATGCCCGATCCTCACAACTAGCCCAGACACCGATGTGATGATCCTACAGAGGTTTCCGTCGTGCCCCTCGACATGCTACCACTCCCCGCCCACCTGCCCTTCATGCGCCGCCACTACTGGGCGGGCATGAAGGCCAACTGGATCGTCCTCATCCACCAATCGGGTAGTCTATGGCATCTCGTGGATATCTACACCCATCGAGAGATCACCCTTCCATCATTGGATACTGCCAACATCGAGCCTCGCGGCCCACCGGACACTCCTGCCTACTATGCACGAGAGGTGTCGGGCACTTGGTTGGACCTCCGTTTGCTGAAGGTTGTAATCTACGAAGTGCCCACACCATCAGAAGACTACATGGATTACAAGCTCATTGCCTTGTTCGACGGGGGATTAGCCTATCTGGAATCCGGTCGCCATACATGGTTATGGCTGATCATCAATCCTGTTTACCCTCCATTTCTGTCTGATGCTATAGTGCACGATGGCATCGTTTACGCGGTGGACGGACATCTTGGCTGCATATACTGGTGGAATCTATCGGCGTGTAATTGTTCTATCTCATCTCATCTTTACCATATGAATACGACTGCCTGTTGATTGTTAGAAATTTAGAATAGATAGTATGACTATAACCACATCATTGCTATATGTTCCTCTCATTTCCTTGATTTGTATGACCACACATGTTATTGGTAGAGTTGATATAAGAACTATTGGCATCTAATGATTGTTAGAATAGATATTATGAGTATAACCACATGATTGCTATATGTTACTCTCATTTCCAAGATTTTTATAACCACGCATGTTATTGTTAGAGTTGATACGAGAACTGTTGGCATCTAACTGTTATGGTAGAATATGAGTAGGCCCTAGCATAGCTGTTTTCCTCTCATTTTTACATGATCATTGAACCATCACTTATTGCTAGAATATGAAAGCCATTGGCATTTAAAAAAAAATTAGGGTATGATTATGACCACGGCATTGTAATTCTCTGGCTATGATCTGTGTCACTATTATAATAATCTTAATTCCACACATACTCTGAACATGATTGTATATTTTTGTCCTTTTGGTCTCCAATTTGATTTGTTGCAGCAGACGCAAATGCGCTGGCCTTTATAATTCCAGGACCTGGAAATATAAATGTCAATGGGTGGTGGTTTATTGCTCGTTCAAATGACGGTGGGCATTTGATGCTCATTCGCACGTCCCAAAGTGACCAAACCATTTTATCAAACCACATGCAGTACAATGCGTGGGGCATTCGCGATTGTGATGGCTATGGCTGCTTCATGTTTGAGAAAGATCTTGGGCCAGGCGTATTCAATTGGAGGCGGGTTTACAGCCTCGGCAACCACTCCCTGTTCCTCGGGCTCAATTATCCGATCATCCAACCAATCATCGAACATATCAGCGGTGATGATTATCGTGCTATGCAAGTTCCATTCGCCAGGGGGAATTGTGTTTACACATCGTACCATGGATTTCATGAAGCACCATATCTAGAGATTCGTCGACACAGCTTGTTGCCAGATGAACTTCAGTGTGTGAAAGGCATCAAGCTTCCAAGCGATGAATGGCTTTTGTAAACCCGACATGCGGCGATGTGGTTCATGCCAACAGCTAATATGCACAAATTGATTCGTAGTGATATCTAGACTGAGCCATGTATCCTGCTAGTTGTCGCATGATCCTGTTCTGTTGGTTATTTTGTACTATAGTTAGTTTGAATGTTAAATACCTTTCTGGGATCAAGTGCATCCTACATCACCTGCGTAGCATGTATTTTGATAATGATGATGGAGATGCTGTGCAGAAGCCATATATAGAAATTAAGCTTCAAGTGCATACTTGTTCGTGAAAGTGTTGTCCAATGGGAATTATATTTTGTATTACTCATGTAGCCTACAAGTCTGTCGCACAGCCTTGTAACTTTGTAGGCACCTATTTGTAAGCTCCTTCTAAACACTCTTGCATAATGCCCTTAAAACTAAGGCTTTAGCAATGCCCCTCTGATATTATTTAAAGCAATATGGAAGCAACCTGGAGATTGGATGAATGTACACCATCTCCAAAATTTGTACTACTAGTAGTCTTCTATACCGTACTAGATTTGTATTCATATCGAGAATTGATTCAAATTTTATTGGTATTGCAATATACTTAATGCTCCTACTTTTTTTTAGATTTATCAACAGAACTATGGCCGTATGTTAGTACGACACAGCCTGCACGATATGTAGACGATAGCCAATCCAGCCGTCTGCTGGACTCTGGTCACATGGATGGACGAACTGATCTTCCCTGTCGTGCAGGGATCGTCTAGGCCACGACGTGTGTACAGAACTACCGTAGTACTATCGCTGGTGTCTCTCTTCTATAGTACAACTTAGCCGACGCGTGGGGACGGGGGAGAGTGTGCCTATGGTCAGCTGCTCAATTGCGGTCCCACATGTGAGTGCAAACGCAAGATGACGTGCATTCATTCTGTGAGCGGCGTGCCGGACCGACCGACCGTGTGGGATGCTACGCGAACGCGATGTGCGTGCTGTATACATGTGGTACCACCATTTTCTTTTGGTTTTGCTCCATGGCGCAATCCATCGATACAAAATTATATTTAAAAGTGGAGGGCGGGGCTTTTCCGGCGCGTTAGGCGGGCAGTTTTGCCTAGTCAGTTTGACAGAGAGGCGAGGAGGATATTGCGCTACTCGTACTAGGTAAGTAGTACTTATACGACTAGTAGTACTAGTACACGTCGGTCAAATTGTTCATCATGTCCTCACATTGAATTGACGTGACAACACGCTGTGCGTGAGGTGACACACGAGTCCCGGCTGCGTGTTCGGTTCACCAAAGTGAGCCTCACCCCTCTGGTAGTCCAGTGATACGTCTCCAACGTATCTATAATTTTTGATTGTTCCATGCTATTATATTATCAATCTTGGATGTTTTATATACCTTTACAAGCAATTATATATCATTTTTTGGGACTAACCTATTAACTTAGTGCCCAGTGCCAGTTGCTGTTTTTTGCCTGTTTTTGGATTTCCAGAATATCAGTACCAAACAAAGTCCAAATGCCACGAAACTTTTTGGAGATTTTTTTTTCTGGACATAAGAGACACTAGAAGCTTCGGGAGAGGACCAGATGCTAGAGGAGGTGGCCACGAGCCACCAGGGCGCACCTGGGAGGGGGGCAGGCGCGCCCTGGTGCCTCGTGGGCCCACCTTAGCTCCGTTTGACCTAATTCCACCTCTATAAATTCTCTAAAATCGGGAAACCAACAGAGGAGTCCACGAAATACTTTTTCCACCGCCGCAAGTTCCTGTTCTCGAGAGATCCCATCTGGAGGCCTTTTCCTGTACTCCGCCGGAGGGGGATTCGATCACGGAGGGGCTCTACATCAACCTTGCTGCCCTTCTGATGATGCGTGAGTAGTTTACCACAGACCTTCGGGTCCATAGTTAGTAGCTAGATGGCTTCTTCTCTCTTTTTGATCTTCAATACAATGTTCTCCTCGATGTTCTTGGAGTTCTATCCGATGTAATCACTTTTTGTTGGGATCCGATGAATTGTAAGTATATGATCAGATTATCCATGAATATTATTTGAGTCTTCCCTGAACTCTTTTATGCATGATTGTGATAGCTTCGTATTTCTCTCCGATTTATTGATTTGGTTTGGCCAACTAGATTGATTTATCTTGCAATGGGAGAGGTGCTTTGTAATGGGTTCAATCTTGCGATGCTCAATCCCAGTGACAGAAAGGGACATGACACGTATGTATCATTGCTATTAAGGGTAAAAATATGGGGTTTATTCATGCGTGAGTTTACTTTGTCTACATCATGTCATCTTGCTTAAGGCGCTACTCCGTTCTTTATGAACTTAGTACTTTAGATGCATGCTGGATAGCGGTCGATGTGTGGAGTAATAGCAGTAGATGCAGGCAGGAGTCGGTCTACTTGTCTCGGACATGATGCCTATATACATGATCATTGCCTTGGATATCGTCATGATTATTTGCTTTTCTATCAATTTCCCAACAGTAATTTGTTTACCCACCGTATGCTATTTTCAAGAGAGAAGCCTCTAGTGAAAACTATGGCCCCCGGGTCTACTTCTATCATATATTAAAAATCCTAAAAATACCTTGGTGCACTTTTTATTTATTTATTTTATTTTGTATTTTTGTTTGATCTATCTATCTATCACCATACAATTTAATCTTGCAATTAACCGCCAAGGGATTGACAACCCCTTGTTTGCGTTGGGTGCAAGGATTTGTTGTTTTGTGTGCAGGTACTGTTAACGAGGTGTTGCGTGATTCTCCTACTAGATTGATAACCTTGGTTTCATAACTGAGGGAAATACTTATCTCTACTGTACTGCATCATCCCTTCCTCTTCGGGGAAAAACCAACGCAGATCACAAGTAGCAGGAAGAATTTCTAGCGCCGTTGCCGGGGAGACATCATCAACATCTATCAAGTACATACGCATAAAACTTTCATCTCCTTGCATTTATTTTATTTGCCTTTGCCTCTCGTTTTCATCTCCCCCACTTCTAAAAAGTTTTTACAAAAATACAAAATATTTTCCGTTTGCCTTTTTGCGTGTTTTCTTGTTCGCTTGCTTGAAGTTGTTATCATGAGTGATTTTGGCATGGCAGAAACTGATGATGGTAGAACTCCTAAAATTGGAAGTTCTACCAATCTTGATGCTAAAACTTTTGTGTTGGGACATGGGAATGTTATAGGAAAAGGTGTCATCCAAGAGTTCTTTAATTGTATTGGGACCTTGCCTTGTGATGATGCTCCTATACTTGAAGAAACCAAAAATTATGCCGACGCTATTTCTGCACTTGTTCTTAAACTTAAAAGAAGATTTATTCGCACCCACCCTACTTTACAAAGATTGTTTTTTGAGTTACCGGTTATAAAAAAATCTGAGAGCTAAGAAAATAGCTACCCTTGTCCTCATGAATGAATTTGATCACATAGTGCGAGAAGCTAGGGAAATCTTTGATTTTTATGGTATCAACCATGAAAAACTGGTAATAGATGAGATCCTTTATAATAATGATTACTTATTGAGGTATTTGTTCCGCAATGACCACATCTTTGATGAGAATATTAAAAAAGAAGTTCCGCCTTTGAATATAATTCAACAAATTTTCAATAGTGTTAATAGACAATACTCTTGAATTGTAGCCGGTAATCAAGAAGGATTTACAGATGGACAACTTGCTAATGCTAAAATTTCTATGGATGATGTGTTTCATATTACCTTTGAAAAACCTTTTGATGAAAGTACATCTTTGAATAAGAAGAAGAAGGATGACAACACTTGAAACTATGCATTATGTCTAGCTATGGGCATAAAACAATAGCGCTTGTTGGGAGGCAACCCAATGAATAGAATAAATTTTTACTTTTTGTCTCTGTTCTTGTGTGTTTACACAATTATACTACTGTTATGATTGTGATTTTTATGTTTTAATTAGTGTTTGTGCCAAGTAATGCCTTTGGGATGATTTGGAAGATAGTATAATTGATGCTGTTTGGAAAACAGAAAGTTTTGCGTCCAGTGCTAGATTTTTATTTCTGTACTGGAGCGTCAGAAAAATCTGAAATTTTTACACAGTATTGGTATATGAATTTACCACGTTTTCATAATGTTTCAGAATTTTTGGAGTTACATAATTATGGCTTTTAAATAGATTGCTACAGACTGTTCTATTTTTGACAGATTCTATTTTTGATGCATTGTTTTGCCTGTTTTGATGAAACTATGGATTGTATCGGGGGGTATAAGCCATGGAGAAGTTAAAATACAGTAGGCATAATGCAAAAATAAAATATGAATGGGTTTACAACAGTACCTAAAGTAGTGATTTGTTTTGTTATACTAACGGATCTCACGAAGGTTTTGTTGAGTTTTGTGTGATTGAAGTTTTCAAGTTTTCCGTGAGATTTCGATGGATGAAGGAATAAGGAGTGGCAAAAGCCTAAGCTTGGGGATGCCCAAGGCACCCCAAGGTAATATTCAAGGAAGACTCAAGCGTCTAAGCTTGGGGATGCCCCGGAAGGCATCCCCTCTTTCTTCTACCAACTATCGGTAATTTTACTTGGAGCTATATTTTTATTCGTCACATGATATGTGTTTTACTTGGAGCGTCATGTATTATATGAGTCTTTGCTTTGTTTTCTTTTTAGTTTGTCACAATCATCTTTGCTGGACACACCTATTTGAGAGAACCACACGTTTATCATGATTTGTTAGAATACTCTATGTGATTCACTTAAATTTTTTGAGCTAGGCAGTTGCTCTAGTGCTTCACTTAAATCTTTTTGAGCACGGCGATGGCTATATTTTGAAGAAATATATGAACTCTCATACTTCACTTATATTATTTTGAGAGTTTATAAGATTAAAATTTTGAAGAAATTTTTGCACTCTTATGCTTCACTTATATTATTTTGAGAGTTGATAAGATTAATTTTTTTTGAAGAAATATTTGCACTCTCATGCTTCACTTATATGTTTTTGAGAGTTGATAATAGTAATGGTAATTTGCACAATATATGAATTTGGTCTCAAAGTGATGAATATTCAAGAGGGATATAATAAAAACTTTCATATAGATCATTGGATATGATAAGTTTGATTCCTTGCAATAGTTTTGCGATATGGAGATGATGATATGTGAGTCATGTTAGTGAGTAATTGTTATTTAGTAAGAATATTGGTGTTAAGGTTTGTGATTCCCTATGCATGCACGTAAAGTCAATAGTTCTGTGAAGAAATTATATCCTACTTATGGTGCATTATTCGGTGTTAGTTATGTTCAATGCGTGTTTATGACCGTTTTCGCTTTTTGGTTGGTTGCTTATCAATATATTTGCTAGCCTTCATTTGTACTAAGCGGGAATACTGCTTGTGCATCCAAACTCCTTAAACCCAAGTTGTGCTAAATGAGTCCACCATACCTACCTATATGCGGTATTTTCATGCCGTTCTAAGTAAATTTGCGTGTGCCAACTCTAATTTTCAAAATAACTTTCCATTTTGTGTGCCCATACCGCTCATGAAGCGGCAGGGGGTGGCCAATATTTTCCATGCTAGGTGTGTTATTCTCACGATGAGTGTTTATTCGCTTGTCATTGCACAAGAGAGTGGCAGGTAATAGGGATGCCCAGTCCCACAATGAATCAAAAATAATAATAACAAAATTCCTTTGAAAGTGTTGGTATGGAGGGCACCCGTGGATACGGCTAGCCATGGATTGTGAAAGAATGGTGGAAAGGAAATAAACTTTACTTTCTGTTTGGGAACCGCCTATGATGTGTCTAGCTTGGAAGATATTGGGAATTCTCGGTCGTTTTCGTTGACAGGAAAAGCATGCCTCTCAAAATAATTTTATCTCTCTAATTTAAGCTTTGAGCTCTGGCACATTAGCAAATTTCTGCTTCCCTCTGCGAAGGGCCTATCTATTTACTTTATGTAATTTTTATTTTTATTTTGAGTCTCCATCTTCTCTTATAAAGCACCAACTAGAGAGCACTATTGTCATACTTGTGCATTGTGTGTAGCTAATATCGAGTGTGTTTCATGAATGGATCAATGATTGAGCATAATGGGCTAGGGATAACTCTCCTTAGCGTTGATATTTTGAAAGGCATGGTTGCTTGTTAGTATGCTTGAGTATTTATGTCTTCATGTCAAATTATAGACTATTGCTTTGAATCATTCAAGTCCAAATGTCCATGTTGCAAAAGAAAAGAATATATGATGAATATGACAGGTAGCATTCCAAATCAAAAAGTCGGTTTTTATCATTTACCTACTCAAGGACGAGCAGGAATTAAGCTTGGGGATGCTTGATACGTCTCCAACGTATCTATAATTTTTGATTGTTCCTTGCTATTATATTATGAATCTTGGATGTTTTATATACCTTTACAAGCAATAATATATCATTTTTTGGGACTAACCTATTAACTTAGTGCCCAGTGCGAGTTGTTGTTTTTGCCTGTTTTTAGTTTTCCAGAATATCAGTACCAAACGAAGTCCAAATGCCACGAAACTTTTCGGAGATTTTTTTATGGACATAAGAGACTCTAGAAGCTTCGGGAGAGGACCAGATGCCAGAGGAGGTGGCCACGAGCCACCAGGGCGCGCCTGGGGGGGGCAGGCGCGCCCAGGTGCCTCGTGGGCCCACCTCAGCTCCGTTTGACCTAATTCCACCTCTATAAATTCTCTAAAATCGGGAAACCAACAGAGGAGTCCATGAAATACTTTTTCCGCCGCCGCAAGTTCCTGTTCTCGAGAGATCCCATCTAGAGGCCTTTTCCGATACTCCGCCGGAGGGGGATTCGATCACGGAGGGGCTCTACATCAACCTTGCTGCCCTTTGGATGATGTGTGAGTAGTTTACCACAGACCTTCAGGTCCAAAGTTAGTAGCTAGATGGCTTCTTCTCTCTTTTTGATCTTCAATACAATGTTCTCCTCGATGTTCTTGGAGTTCTATCCGATGTAATCACTTTTTGCGGTGTGTTTGTTGGGATTCGATGAATTGTGAGTTTATGATCAGATTATCCATGAATATTATTTGAGTCTTCTCTGAACTCTTTTATGCATGATTGTGATAGCTTCGTATTTCTCTCTGATCTATTGATTTGGTTTGGCCAACTAGATTGATTTATCTTGCAATGGGAGAGGTGATTTGTAATGGGTTCCATCTTGCGGTGCTCAATCCCAGTGACAGAAAGGGACATGACACGTATGTAGCATTGCTATTAAGGGTAAAAATATGGGGTTTATTCATGCGTGAGTTTACTTTGTCTACATCATGTCATCTTGCTTAAGGCGTTACTCCGTTCTTTATGAACTTAATACTCTAGATGCATGTTGGATAGCGGTCGATGTGTGGAGTAATAGTAGTAGATGCAGGCAGGAGTCGGTCTACTTGTCTCGGACGTGATGCCTATATACATGATCATTGCCTTGGATATCGTCATGATTATTTGCTTTTCTATCAATTTCCCAACAGTAATTTGTTTACCCACCGTATGCTATTTTCAAGAGAGAAGCCTCTAGTGAAACATATGGCCCCCGGGTCTACTTCTATGATATATTAAAAATCCTAAAATACCTTGCTGCACTTTTTCTTTATTTATTTTATTTTGTATTTTTGTTCGATCTATCTATCTATCACCATACAATTTAATCTTGCAATTAACCGCCAAGGGATTGACAACCCCTTGTTTGCGTTGGGTGCAAGGATTTGTTGTTTTGTGTGCAGGTACTGTTAACGAGGTGTTGCGTGATTCTCCTACTGGATTGATAACCTTGGTTTCATAACTGAGGGATATACTTATCTCTACTGTACTGCATCATCCCTTCCTCTTTGGGGAAAAACCAACGCAGATCACAAGTACCATCCAGCAGCACTCTCCCGTTCTCTCCCATTCTCTCCCGGTCTCCCCGCCTCCCAGCCGCCGCCTTGTTCCGATCCAGTTGGTATGATGGGCGATGGGCTAGTGGAGCTGCTATACTTCATTGTAAGTAGTCAAAAGGAAGACGCTAAGAAATTTGATCTCAACAAGGAAGCTCTTGAAGCTAGCCGCATGAAGGTGGAACCAGCGAGGCCGCTCCTGTGAGTATTCCCATCGCCCTATATGATGATTTCTATCTTTATGGGGTTTTTCAAGTCTTTAGAGTATGCATGTAATAATGAAGCCGAGACCCCAGTTTGTTCGGGTGTCATGGATTTTTGATTTGGAGTAGCACTTATTTGTTGAAATCTTTCATCATTTTCTTAAACAGTTGATTGATAATACATTGAGTACCATTTAACTAGAATTAACCACTGCAAGTCCAAGAAGGATTGGCCGGTGCTGCCGGCTGGCATCAAGTTCGATCCCACGGATCAGGAGCTGATCAAGCACCTTGAGGCTAAAGTGAGTGCTGACAGCGTAAGATCTCACCCTCTCATCGATTTGTTCATACCAACCATCGACAACGAGCACGGCATATGCTCCACCCATCCTGAGAAACTTCCAGGTGAGACACCGATCGACCGTCTACTTGCATAAAATATATTCCTTTATGTTTACAAATTTCTGATGTATGCTGCCCGGCCTGGGATTGTATTTCGCCAAAACTGCAGGTATCACACTGAGTGGCTTAAGCAAGCATTTCTTCCAGCGCAACTCCAGGGCATTCAAAAGGGGTACGCGGATGCGTCGCAAGATACAATCGGAGTGCGGCATGCACGCGATGTGGCACAAGACCGGCAATACCATGCTGGTGATGGTTAACGGCCGGCAGAGGGACGACAAAAGGTTCTGGTGCTGCACACCAACAAGAACTTAGACCAGCAGAGGACAAACTGGGTGATGCACCAGTACCACCTCGGGGACCTCGAGCAAGAGAAGGAGCGGGAGCTGGTCGTCTGCAAGATCTTCTACCAGACGAAAATAGGGGCCAGGACTAAAAAGATTATAAGTTAGTTTGGTAGTGTACTAGTTCTACCTGGTCGTCTGCAAGTTGGTGTTGTTGTTAAGGATCTTAATTCGGTCTGAACTTCGCATTTCCTTCCAACCATCATGTCGAGGGTCGACGTGGATATAACGTTGAAGCAATTGTTGCGAAACGAATTTTCAGGCACCTGATATAAGTAGCAAAAGCTCCTGCCGTTCGAATTCCCAGTTCTCCAAAATTTTACTAACATCTTCTAGTACGCAGGGGATCCATCAGGTTTCACAGGAAAACAGTTGGACGCAGCACGTCGGGACTGGGCTGTGGCACGCCAAGCCTAGCTGCAAATTGTTAAACAGAGGAGCGATGGATGTGGGCCTTCAAGAACAGTTAAGTGTTGGGACCTCGATCGCAGGAAGCGCCTCCCATGCCATCGCTCTAACCCACATACCACATACAGACCCCTAAAAAAAAACATACCACATACAGTATCACTCAAAAAAATGTCGGCTATCGTGCGGTGTCTGTGGCCCATCTAGCCCAGGATTTTATTTTTTGTTTACAACATGATGAGCCCAGCTGTTTTTTTTTTCTCGGTGAAAATGACTAGCCCACCTTTTTTCGTACAATAGCATACACATGCCGATTTCTTTTTCTCCGTCCTGCTGGGCTGCAAATCTTTCAAGACGACGATGGATACATTCGGCCTGCCCAGACAAAAAGGGCTGTAAATCATATAAGTAATATGCAATGGGCTGTATATATATGAAAACAAAGAAAATGGGAACTTAGTTTCAAATTGTGAATTTTATTTTATTTTTTGATATTTCAAATTTCATTGGATTTTAACATAATTTAAATATATTTTAAATTTAGTTATTATTGGGCTCAAAATTTCAGGATTAAAAATAGTTCGGCAATTTCAATGAAATATCGTTGAAATTTTTAATCCTGTCCTTGGAGAAAATGGTCAGGTATTCTAAAAATATAATATGGGCTGCAATAAATTACGAAATAATTAGCAATTGGTCTGTAAATTTAGGAAAAATAGCAAATGGGCTATATGCTGTCCGCCACAGATGTTATGCTGACTTGTGGGCCTACTAAGTTGACGCGTACGCAGGGCTTTGTCAACTTATAGTCGACAAATGATTCTAGTAGCAGTGACCATTGGATGCTAATCCAACGGCCGTGCTGCTTCTTCAATCTCTGATCTTCTTGCTCCAACCGCCCAAACCAGCGCCGGCGGGACTGCTTGCTCCCGCCTCCCGTGGCCGGCTGTGCTGCCGTGTAGGCCTCATCGCCTCACCGCCCCACCCTACTCCCATCGCTTGCCAGGGCATCCCTCTACTGACCCACACCTCCTGTTATTCTCCGGCGATGGCAGCTGCACACTGCAGCCGAGCCAGTAAGCCCTCGTATTCCCCTCCGCGTGGGCATCCACTGCCGAGTCTTCCCCGGCTCCAGGTCGTTCCCTCCCTAGGCCTCACCGTCGTCCACCGCCTTGGTGCTCTCGGCACAACGTTGTAAACATGGTCAACGAACAACAGCCATCGGAAGAGGACTGTACATGAATAGGCTGACAGCTGGGACCCACAAGGTCCATGGTCGCACGCAAGGAACTACCTCCTTATTACACGGAAGAAAAATGATTCCACTCCCTGACAGCTGGGACCCACTAGCTACATCTTCGCACGCAAGGAAGCTCCTCCTTATTACATGAAAAAAATGCTTCCTCCTGTTGGTTTGTTGACATCTGGGACCTACGACATTGTCAACGTACGAGAGAATTGCACATGGAGGGGTTGACACGTGGGATCCAGTTGCTCGAGAAGTTTTGTTGTTGTTGTTGAGACGGAGTAGGTTATCAACTGGGTTGTGTGGTGTCTGTGGCCCGTCTAGCCCAGGCTTTTATTTTTTGTTTATAACATGATGAGCCCATCTGTTTTTTTCTCTCGGTGAAAATGACTAGCCCACCTTTTTTTCCATAGAATAACCTACACAGGACGATTTCTTTTTCTCCGTCCTGCTGGGCTGCAAATCTTTCAAGACGACGAGGGATACATTCGGCCTGCCCAGACAAAAAGGGCTGTAAATCATATAAGTAATATGAACTGGGCTGTATATATATAAAAACAAAGAAAATGGGAACTTAGTTTCAAATTGTGAATTTTATTTTGTTTTTTGATATTTCAAATTTCATTGGATTTTAACATAATTTAAATATATTTTAAATTTAGTTATTATCGGGCTCGAAATTTTGGGATTAAAAATAGTTCCGCAATTTCAATGAAATATCATTGAAATTTTTCATCCTGTCCTTCGAGAAAATGGTCAGGTATTTTAAAAATATAATATGGGCTGCAATAAATTATGTAATAATTAGCAATTGGTCTGTAAATTTAGGAAAAATAGCAAATGGGCTATATGCTGTCCACCACAGATGTTATGCTGACTTGTGGGCCTACTAAGTTGACGCGTATGCAGGGCTTTGTCAACTTATAGTCAACAAACGATTCTAGCAGCAGTGACCGTTGGATGCTAATCCAACGGCCGTGCTGCTTCTTCAATCTCTGATCTTCTTGCTCCAACCGCCCAAACCAGCACCGGCGGGACCGCCTGCTCCCGCCTCCCGTGGCCGGTTGTGCCGCCGCGCAGGCCTTGATGACCCACAAGTATAGGGGATCAATCGTAGTCCTTTCGATAAGTAAGAGTGTCGAATCCAACGAGGAGCAGAAGGAAATGACAAGCGGTTTTCAGCAAGGTGTTTTCTGCAAGCACTGAAATTATCGGTAACAGGTAGTTTGATAGCAAGGTAATTTGTAACAAGTGACAAGTAACAATTGTAACAAAGAGTGCAGCAATATAGCCCAATCCTTTTTGTAGCAAAGGACAGGCCGGAATGATCTCTTATAATAAGTAAAGCGTTCTCGAGGACACATGGGAATTTCATCTAGTCAATTCACCATGTTAGTTTGATTCGCGTTCCCTACTTTGATAATTTGATATGTGGGTGGACCGGAGCTTGGGTGCTGCCCTTACTTGGACAAACCTCCCACTTATGATTACCCCCTCTCGCAAGCATCCGCAACTACGAAAGAAGAATTAAGATTACTCTAACCATAGCATTAAACATGTGGATCCAAATCAGCCCCTTACGGAATAGCGCATAAACTAGAGTTTAAGCTTCTGTCACTCTAGCAACCCATCATCTAATTACTACTCCACAATGCATTCCCTTAGGCCCAAAGATGGTGAAGTGTCATGTAGTCGACATTCACATGACACCACTAAGAGAATCACAACATACACATCATCAAAATATCGAACGAATACCAAATTCACATGATTACTTATGACAAGACTTCTCCCATGTCCTCAAGAACAAAAGTAACTACTCACATATCATCAACATGTTCATGACCAGTAGGGTATTGAATTGCATAATAGATCTGAACATATAATCTTCCACCAAGTAAACCAACAAGCATCAACTACAAGATGTAATCAACACTACTAGCAACCCACAGGTACCAATCTGAGGTTTTGAGACAAAGATTGAATACAAGAGATGAACTAGGGTTTGAGATGAGATGGTGCTGGTGAAGATGTTGATGAATATTAGCCCTCCCACGATGAGAGGGTCGCTGGTGGTGTCGATGGCGACGATTTCCCCCTCCCGGAGGGAAGTATCCCCGGCAGAATCTCTCCGCCGAAGAGCAAAAGTGCTCCTGCCCAAGTTCCGCCTCGAGACGGCGGCGCACCATCCCGAAAGTCTTCTCTATATTTTTTTAGGTCAAATGCCCTTATATACCAGAAAATGGGGGCCAGAAGTGGGCCAGGGGCCCCACGAGGTACCAGGGCGCTCCTGGGGGGGTGGCGCGCCCTGGTGCCTTGTGGGCACCTGGGTGGCCCCCTCTGGTACTTTTTGCTTCCAATATTTTTTATAGATTCCAAAATAATTCTCCAGAAAATTTCAGCTCATTTGGAGTTGTGCAGAATAGGTATCTTGACAGAGCTTTTTCAGGTCCAGAATTCCAGCTGCCGGTATTCTCCCTCCTTGTGTGAATCTTGCATATTTAGAGAGAAAAAGGCATTAGAATAGCTCCACAAAGTGTTATATTGATTAAAAACACTATAAATAACAGTAGTAAAACATGATGTAAAATGGACGTATCAACTCCCCCAAGCTTAGACCTCGCTTGTCCTCAAGCGAAAGCCGATATCGATAATCATGTCCTCATGTTTAGAGAGAGAGGTGTCGATAAAAATAAAATACGGACATAGAAGCATCATGATAATTATTATAACAGCAATATTTATTATCATGGCAGCAATATTTATTATCATAAACTTCTTATGAGCCAGTAACAATTCACCACAACAGTGGAGTGTAAGGCATAAACCTTCTTGAAAGCTAACAAACTATGTTCTCAGTCAACAATGCAATTACAATTCATCATATTTTTAGGAAGGGTCACATGTAGGAGCTATTCAGCAAGTCCACATACTCAACCATCATTTAGTCTTCCATGATTGCTAACACTCACGACATATATATGGAGAAAAAAGTCTCAGCCGGGCACATAGAAAGATAGGGGCTTATAGTTCTGCCTCCCAACTTATTCACCTCAAGGGTGATGTCAACAATAATAACTCATGATCACTCATATCCAACTGGATATATGTGCTTAGATCTTTCCCCACCACATGATGCTTGCAAAAGAGAAAAATAAAAAGGAAATAGAGGAGAATACTATTGACTCTTGCATAAAAAGTAAAATACATACAAGTAAAGGATAGGCCCTTCGCAGAGGGAAGCAGAGGTTGTCATGCGTTTTTTGTTTTTGAATGCTAGAGCTCTTAATGCAAAGGAACATCACGTTATATTGCCCCTTGTGATAGCAACCTTTATTATGCAGTCTGTCGCTTTTATTTCTTTACCATCACAAGCTCGTACAACGCTTATTTCCCTTACAATAAAAGTTCAGACATATTTAGAGGCAATTTTTATTGCTTTTTGCACTGATGACAACTTACTTAAAGGATCTTATTCAATCCATAGGTAGATATAGTGGACTCACATGACATGAAACTGGGTCTAAGGGTTTTGGATGCACAAGTAGTATCTCTACTTAGTGCGAATTTTTGGCCAGCAAAGATATTGGGCAAGCACCACATGTTGGAGGATCTATAACAATATAACTTCTATGTGAATATGAACAAACATAACTCATTACGTTGTCTTCCTTGTCCAACGTCAACAATTTGACACAAAATACTTAATGGGGGCTCCCAATCAGAAAAGATGTCCAAGATAGTATATTTGCATGTGAATCTTCTCTTCCCTTATTAATTCTTTCATAAATTGCATCATTGACTAATACTATGTTTGTTATCCTCCAATAAATTTTACCACTTATACTTTTCTTTATGTAATGTCATTACTTTCCATAAGGTTAGCATATGATCTTTTTCGTTATTTTCATTACTATGATTGAAACATGAAAGTAAAGCAACACAGGCTCAAACTACTCTTTATTATATAGCTCTCAACTCGATTACATAGATGGATGGGTCACGAAACTAACACTCGAAAATAGATCATGCTAAGCTTTTATACAACTAGATCACGAAATAACTGAGGATCGAACTAAAAGTAAGTAAAGATAATAGAAGTGATGGTGATACGATACCGGGGCACCTCCCCCAAGCTTGGCGCAAGCCAAGGGGAGTGCCCATACCCATGTGCTCAAGTGTCCTTCTCCGGTGATGATGGTGGTGGAGTAATGGTAAGCTTGGCCAGCTTACGTTTGAGGATGAAATTTTCCTCCCTGAAATCATTGACTTCTTGCTCAAGCTTCAATACCCTTTTAAATAATGCCTCCTTGCTCTCCTGCAGAAAACGGGACGGAATAAATTGAATCTTAGATTTCTTTACTGTGTTTGGGAGACTCGACTTCTTGAACTCCACATGCATATCTCCAGGTCGAGGTAAAGGGGCATCATCTTGATCCGAACTCGCGTCTTCCATCCCCTTTATGTTGGCCTCTTGCTCCTCCTCGAACAATCCATAGGGGTAATCAGCACGAAAAAAGAACAGAGGAGATTTCTGCGATACGGTGGTCAAAACGTCTGGAAATCCATATATAGATTTTTTATCTTGCAAAACAAGTAATCCAGAAGAAAAACGGAGTCGGGAAGGCACACGTGGGGCCCACGAGCCACCAGGGCGCGCCTGGGGGGGGGGGTGGCGCGCCCTGGTGCCTCGTGGGCACCAGGTGGGCCCCCCCGGCTGTTTCTTATTTTTCTATTTTTATAAATATTCCAAAACTGACAGAAAGTATTTTTATGGAATTTTTGGAGTCGATTTACTTACCGTATCACATACCTCTTCCTTTTCAGGGTTCTGGAGTGTTCCGGAAGGTCTCCCTTATGTATTCTTCCGGTGTAATTGTTTCAATAATATTAGTTTCAACATTAATAGGGGTACCTGAAATATAATGCTTAATTCTTTGCCCATTCACCACTCTCGGATTAGTGCCATCGGAGTTATTTATTTTGATGGCTCCGGAGCGATAAACCTCTTCGATAATATACGGTCCTTCCCACTTAGAGAGAAGTTTTCCTGCAAAGAATCTTAAACGAGAATTGTACAATAGAACTTGCTCACCTACTTTAAATTCCCGTTTCTGAATTCTTCTATCATGCCATCTTTTAACTTTTTCTTTAAACAATTTAGCATTTTCATAAGCTTGGGTTCTCCATTCATCTAATGAGCTAATGTCAAATAACCTCTTCTCACCGGCAAGTTTGAAATCATAATTTAATTCTTTAATTGCCCAATATGCTTTATGTTCTAACTCAAGAGGCAAATGACATGCTTTTCCATAAACCATTTTATAAGGAGACATACCCATAGAATTTTTATAAGCAGTTCTATAAGCCCACAGTGCATCGTCAAGTTTCTTAGACCAATTCTTTCTAGATCTGTTGACGGTTTTCTGCAAAATTAATTTTATTTCTCTATTGCTTAATTCAACTTGACCACTAGTCTGAGGATGATAGGGAGATGCAATTATGTGGTTGACATCATATTTAGCAAGTAATTTACGGAATGCACCATGAATAAAATGTGAACCACCATCAGTTATTAAATATCTAGGGACTCCAAACCTTGGGAAAATAACATCTTTAAGCATTTTAATAGAAGTGTTATGATCAGCACTACTAGTTGGAATAGCTTCTACCCACTTAGTAACGTAATCAACAGCAACTAAAATATGAGTATACCCATTGGATTTAGGAAAAGGTCCCATATAATCAAATCCCCAAACATCAAATGGTTCAACAGCAAGTGAATAATTCATAGGCATTTCCTGACGTCTACCAACATTACCAATTCTTTGACATTCATCACAAGAGGAGACAAATTTACGAGCATCCTTGAAAAGAGTAGGCCAATAAAAACCAGATTGTAATACCTTGTGTGCAGTTCTGTCTCCCGCATGGTGTCCTCCGTAAGCTTCGGAGTGACACTTCCGTAGGATTTGTTCCTGTCCATGCTCAGGTATACAACGTCTAATAATACCATCTACTCCTTCTTTATAAAGATGTGGGTCATCCCAGAAGTAATGTCTTAAGTCAAAGAAGAATTTTTTCTTTTGTTGGTATGTAAAACTAGGTGGTATATATTTAGCAACAATGTTATTAGCATAGTCTGCAAACCAAGGAGTATTACGAGAAGCATTTATGACAACTAATTGCTCATCAGGAAAATCATCATTAATAGGTAGTGGGTCATCAAGAACATTTTCTATTCTAGACAAATTATCTGCTACGGGATTCTCAGTTCCCTTTCTATCAATAATATGCAAGTCAAATTCTTGTAGCAATAAAACCCACCTAATGAGTCTAGGATTAGCATCTTTCTTTTCCATAAGATATTTAATAGCAGCATGATCGGTGTGAATAGTTACTTTAGAATCAACTATATAAGATCTGAATTTATCACATGCAAACACAACTGCTAAAAATTCTTTTTCAGTAGTAGCATAATTTCTTTGGGCACTATCTAGAGTTTTACTAGCATAATGGATAACATTTAATTTCTTATCAACTCTTTGTCCTAGAACAACACCAACAACATAATCGCTAGCATCACACATAATTTCAAAAGGCAAGTTCCAGTCAGGTGGTTGAACAATAGGTGCAGTGGTTAAGGCTTTCTTAAGTGTTTCAAAGGCTTCTAGACAATCATCATCAAAAACAAATGGAACATATTTTTGCAAAAGATTGGTGAGAGGCCTAGAAATTTTGGAGAAGTCTTTAATAAATCTCCTATAGAAACCAGCATGACCAAGGAAACTTCTTATACCTTTAATATCTTTGGGACATGGCATTTTCTCAATAGCATCAACCTTAGCTTTATCAACTTCAATACCTCTCTCAGAAACTTTATGGCCCAAGACAATACCTTCATTCACCATAAAGTGGCACTTCTCCCAATTCAAGACAAGATTAGTTTCTTCACATCTCTGCAAAACTCGATCAAGGTTGCTTAAGCAATCATCAAAAGAAGTTCCGTAAACGGAAAAATCATCCATGAAAACCTCAACAATCTTTTCACAAAAGTCAGAGAATATAGCAGTCATACATCTTTGAAAGGTAGCAGGTGCAATGCATAAACCAAAAGGCATACGTCTATAAGCATAAGTTCCGAAAGGACAAGTAAATGTGGTTTTCTCTTGATCGGGTTGTGATACGGGTATTTGAGAAAAAACCAGAATAACCATCTAGGAAACAAAAATGTGTATGCTTAGACAATCATTCTAACATTTGATCAATAAAAGGTAAGGGGTAATGATCTTTTCTAGTAGCTTTGTTTAATTTTCTAAAATCGATTACCATCCTATAACCAGTTACAATTCTTTGTGGAATGAGTTCATTTTTATCATTAGGAACAACGGTTATACCTCCTTTCTTAGGGACACAATGAACAGGACTTACCCATCTACTATCAGCTATGGGATAGATTATACCTGCTTCCAGAAGTTTTAATATTTCGGTTCTTACCACCTCCTTCATCTTAGGATTTAATCGACGTTGGTGGTCGACAACTGGTTTAGCATCAGGCTCCATATTGATTTTGTGCTGACATAGAGTGGGACTAATGCCCTTAAGATCATCAAGAGTATATCCAATAGCGGCTCGGTGCTTCCTTAGAGTTTTCAGCAATCTCTTTTCTTCATACGCTGAAAGGTTAGCACTAATAATAACAGGATATATCTTCTTTTCATCTAGATAAGCATATTTCAATGTATCAGGCAATTGCTTCAATTCAAACACAGGATCACCTTTAGGTGGAGGAGGACCTCCAAGAGTTTCGACAGGCAAATTATGTTTAAGGATAGGTGGTTGATCAAAGAACACCTTATCAATTTCATTTCTTTCATGCATATGCATATCATTCTCATGGTCTAGCAAATATTGTTCTAACGGATCAGTAGCAGGTACGGCAATAGAAGCAAGACCAATAATTTCATCTTTACTAGGCAATTCTTTGTCATGAGGTTGTCTACGAAATTTGAAGAAATTAAACTCATGAGTCATACCACCAAAATCAACACTGACTGTTTCTTTAGTGCAATCAATCTTAGCATTAACCGTGTTCAAGAAAGGTCTACCAAATATAATGGGACAAAAATCATCTTGTGGAGAACCAAGGACTAGAAAATCAGTAGGGTATTTTGTGGCGCCCCGCCTGATTACCACTGTAGTCAGACGGTCACCGCACATACCAGCCCAGGAAAATCACTCAGGCATGTGCTTTTACAACAAGTATCATGAACACAAGCTTTTATATTAATGAATATATCAGTCTTACATGATATATTACAAGGGCAATGGCAGCGGAAAAGCTCTATCTAAGGCAGCATGGTCTTGGTGCGGCTCCAATCCACAGGGATCTGACTGGGTTACTCTTCTAGCCCGCGAACACTCCGGCTCCTCGCTAGCGAACGTCGGATCCTTAGGTGAACCTGGCCACATTGAAGGCCGCTGAGTACTTTTGAATGTACTCGCAAGTAAACCAAACCAACATATACACCAAGCAATGCAATCCATGGCATTCAAGCATGCTTTTGCTATCTTAATAGTATTAACTATCATGTTATGACAGGATTATCTAGCATGATAACTATCAAAGTAACTGCAAAGATACATCATATTAAGTAGTTAATCCATATTCCGAATAATCTTAGGATCCAAATCTAGTCCAAACTTTGCAGTCATCCGACCACTCATCTCATAGCCATCCCATGGCCAGCATTTCATATACCTGACATCAACTGATGTCCATGCATCTGCTCTGCAAGTCCGACAAACCTTACCCTTCTCTGGTTCAACCTTAGCAATAACATTATATAGTTTGTTCCTCCAGACTCGACATGGACCAAATAGGGGCCTACACGAACTGTCCATGACCGAGGACGCGGCTATTCGAATAGATTTACACTCTGCAGAGGTTGCGCACTTTACCCACACCATGGAGCGCCTGGCCTCGTACTTTAGTACATGTTCCCATTCGGGTGGACCGGTGTTGCTCCAACGAAACTTGCCTAACCCGTGACTCCTCCACCGTACCACCGACAATCATCCTCCCCAGAGTCCTGCCCTGGGTGGCCCCTGTGTCACCCCGTGACACCTGCCACCGTCGTGGCCAAACTAATCTGTCCCAAATGGGGACCGCGCGCAAACAAACAACTGGGCTCACAAGGTTATCGCCGTCTACCTGATCAGGGCAGCACGCACACATAACCTTCCCTAGGTGGTGGTACCGATAAAAGAGCACGAGGTTAGACCAAGTCAAGGCCGTCCCATACCGGCAAATGTGGCTGCACGGATAAGTCCGGATAGGTGACACTATGACTCGATCCAGCCGACGGAGGAGGGTGTCATTAAATCATATTCTTAATCATTTCAACAATAATGATAATCCAAGATGTAAACTAGTATATCAACATAACAACCTATCTCCAGATTGTCATCTACGAGTCACTAGTGCGATAATATGATGAGCATTAGCAGGTAATGTAAATAGCAAGTTCAACCTAGTAGGAGTTTAATTACTTTACAAGTCTTAGCTGTAAGTGACAACCATCTGAACCCTTGTATGAAACCGGCAAATAAACCAGTAGCCACCAGAACGGTCTTTACAACTCAGATCTGGGACGTTACCGGAATAACTCAACCCCGGCTCAAGACGGCTAAAAAGCAGCTCAGAGCATGAGACGGTGTTGATAAAAAGAGTGTAGCAGTTCCCTAAGACGGCCGAAGATCAGCTCAGAGCATAGGGGCACCGCTACAGAGAGAAATTCAATAGCTGTCCGAGACGGCCGAAAAGCAGCTCAGAACACAGGCATGGTGCCGTCATCAAAGAAAGGCAGACAAGGGTTCGACATAGTCACATAATGCCCACTACTATGCACACGAGCATCAACATATTAATTTAAACACGCAAGAATAACACAGAGCAATGCTTTGGGGCATATATCAGATGGTCGGCTTGCCTGGGGGTGAAGGAAAACTCCGGGAGAAGTGCGGGAAGCTCGCGGAGAAATTCGCCGGAAAAGATTCTCTCTCGGAGGGGCTGAATGGAGGGCAGGGGCAAAAAGGTCATTTTCAGAATGTTATGACATGGTGGAAGTGACATCATCGGAACGGGCTCGACGAACTGAAGAAGTGGGCTTTGGAATCACCTGAATCGGAGTTGCGGTTAAAAAGATACGGGCGTTCATTCGTTAGGCAGAAAACAAACAAAAAGGTGTTCATTTCTGCGCTTAACCGACGAACGACCGCAATCTAAAGGTTTCGGCGGCTGAGCTGAAAAACTGAAAGCGTACTTTAACAGAGTACGTTTCCCTTCGGGGAAAACGGAAACACGCCGAAGGCGCTTCCACTTATCCCAGCTGGCCGCCTCCTCTCGCCGACAGGTGGGGGCGGGGCCTACCTGTCGGGTCCCTCTCTCTCCTCCTTTCTTCTCTTCTTCCTCCTTCCCTACTCTGTCCCGATGGCCGCGACAGGGAGCTCGGCTCCGGCGACCGGCGAGGCTCCAGTGGGTCTCCGAGGCAGGCGAGGCCACGAATGGGCGCGCCGGCGAGCGCCTCATCCGGGGGTGGGTAGCTCGGCGGCCCAGGAGAGCTAGTGGAGTGGTGGCGCGTGGTGGCAGTGGGCGGCGGCTCCGGTCGATTTGGGGACTCCGGTGACCGAGGAGGCTGGGCGAGGAGGCGGAGGTGGTCTACGGCGACTGGGGAGTCCAGTGGTGGACTCGACGGAGGCGGGGGAAGGCCAGAGGCGGCGAATTTAAGGGGATGGTGGCGGCGGCCATGGCGGCAGAGGGAGGCAAGGAGGGGCTCCGGCGACGGGTTGGGGAGTTCGGGGGGTTCCTTGGAGGGAGAGGAGAGCGCTGATGAGCTCGGGGGTGGACGGGGAGGCTCCGAGGAGGGCCTTTTTATAGGCGGCCGCGGCGGGCTTCTCGGCGACAACCGAGGCTTCGGGAGCTCGCTGCCTTGGTGGCATTCCGGCGAGGTGGCGCTCGAAGAGTGGTGCCGACCTGACATTCACAGAGGGAGGGGACGGCTCGAGGAGGAAGATGCCAACGGGAGGGAGGAAGACGACGGCGTCACGGGCGGGACAACACCTTGGCGGCGATCGCCGCGGCGTGGAGAAGAAGAAAGAAGAGGGGAGAAGCTGCGGGAGAGGGGTGCGTGGACGCAGGGGAGCTGCTGGACACGCCGGGACAAGCGGGGACTGACTGGAGTGAGCTGCACGACGAGAACAGTGCCGCAGAGCACCGTTTCTGCCTGCTGTCCACGCGGTCACCACGTGCACGACGCGCTCCAGTGCCATCCTGGCCACCACACCTTGTCAAACACGACAGGCACTGGCCAAATAGGTAAGTTATGACATTGGAAGGATCAGGAAGGCTCCAGAGTGATCAAGAGGATCCAGAACAGTTTCTGGTCAGAAACTTGGGGAGGAAGTTGAGGTGAAATGACTTAGCAAGGGAGGTTGAAATGTTGTCAAAATAAGATGGGGTAGGAAGGAGCATATGCTGGAAAACATTCAAGTCATTTGGACCAAGTTTGATCATAGTTCCTTCACAACTGTCAAATTGGTCCAGAAACTTGACTTTGAAGCTGCACTCATTTGGCTTGATGAAATGATCTGAATTTTGGTGTAGGGTGATGATTTGGAGGTATGAAGGTACTGGAAAAATTTCAGCTCAATTGGATACCTTATGAAGGTACTTCCTTCACAGAGTTAGAATCTGGACAGAAATCAAATGGAATTTTTGGGAGAAATTGACTAAATAAAATGATGTGAATTTTGGCATACTCACATCATATATGGAATGTGAGGTCCTGGATTAATTTGAGAATTTTTGAAGCAATATAAAATATAGTTGCTTCACAACCTCAAAATAAATCCAGAAACAAGAATTGGATGATGCTCTCAAAATTTGATCTGTGGAACTTGGCATATTGATGTAAATGGTGAAGATATGGATAGGAGAAGCTCCAAAAATTATTTGGGATTTTTCCTGGCTACCAAAATGGTAGTTCCTTTGGAAAGTGCCCAAATTGCAATATTGGCTTTAAATAGGAAAAGGCAATTTCCCTCATTTAATTATGGCTAATATTTTTATTGGAGCTCAATATGATCACACAGAATATCTCCACAAGTTTTCATGAACTTTGGAGATGGATAGATATTTTCCTGGATTTAATTCCTTTAACTGGCAGAAAAAGGAATTAATTTTAAATGGAAAATATTGCAAATGACTTGGCAATATTTTTGCATATCCAGGGTTTATAGATGTGGGATGATCACTGGGAAAAGTTTGGGAGGCAACGGATCAACGGAAATTGGAGTTCCTTTGTAACGGAAGGAATTAGGGTTTCCCTTCCGGTAGACCGGAGAGTAGGGTTTCGGTGGCAAAATCTTGAGAATACATCATGGGTGGCAAGGTTGAATCGAAGAGAATCTCTGGTTGGATAGGAGAGGCAAGGCTAAGTGACCATCTTCAAATACCCAAGAGCGAGAGAAAATCCGATAACACCGAAAAAAGACGGGAGCCAAATCCCACGAAGGAAAAAAAACAAGGAGCGAAAACCAGGGTGTCACAAACCTACCCCCCTTAAGAAAATCTCGTCCTCGAGATTTCCGGGCTTACCTCCCGACTAAGGGGGCCTTACCTGTGTGCGACTTGAATCCATCAGCTATCTTGTCTTCATTTGTTTACTGTCCTTTTAACTGCTCCTTTTGATGGCTCAGGTGCTGTCTTTTTCAGACGGCTGCATTGAATCCTTCTCTTTCCTGTCAGGAAAACCCTTTGTGCTGGTAGTTTGTTGGCTGGGGTTGGTGGGTAGCTCCGAGTATCGACAAATAGTCTGGTTTCCATGGCCTGGAACTAGCTGCTTCGGGTTTTATTGCGATACTTCGTACACTAACTGCCAAGGGCGAGACATTCTTTCTGGGTACCAGACTCACGTGCTCGTATGGCCTGGAGTGGCTAGGAGTGGCTCTCTTTTTGCCTTGTCAGAATGCTCAATCTGGCTGTGGGTTCTATACGGATTCTTTCTTCCTGTCTCTTGCATTCTGATTTCGTTCTCAGGAGGTTCCCAACTGAAATGTCGGCCATGATCACAAAGTAATCATAGACGGTAATCTCTGAGGTGGCTCTGCCATATATAGCCTCTGTGGTCCTTGCTATGACCACTGAGCTGACATAGTATGGCTATCATCCGGTGTATCTTTCGGAGCATAACCTCTGATCTTGGTTGATGGCCCGTATTCATGATGAGTATGACATGCTGGCTGCATTGTTGTGGCTGTATATGCAAGAGTCCGACAAGGATTGGCAATATCACCTTGTCTGTGGAGCTTTACTTCATTTACCGTCGCGGAGATTGTTTATTCAAGACTTCCGGGTTCTTGGGGGTTCCCTTTTTGGGGAACTTGTCATGACCTACCATCATGGCTCCTTGGTCATATCCCAGCTTGTTGGGCTTGTATTCACAATTTACTCTTGCATATCTCATAGGGATTGTTGTGTTCACATCCTTCTTTGAAGTATGGGGCCGACGTTTCTCTTGAGCACAGTCGTTCCCGTGTACGAGTGGCTCGCATGAACTGATCCCCTGGACTGCATGCTCACAACATATGCAAAGTAGGATAAATCTTTTTTATAACCACCGAGTTCTGAGGCGGACGTGTGTCTGGACTAGTTCGTGCTTCTGACCAGATTGTTATGGGTACGATGGCGTGCTGAAGAAGGCTGAATACCTTATGCTCGAAGCTTCTACCAAGGTAGCGTGCCGAAGAAGGCTGGGTATCGTACCCCAGAAGGTTTCCTTCATGTGGCTTACCGCGGAAGGTCAGGTGCCTTATGCTGAAAGCTTTTCGCGGTAGCAGGCTGAGGAAGATAGGAGTGCCGTACCCCAGAAGATTTTCTCACCAAGTGGTGTAGCGAGGAAGGTTGGGAGTCTTGCGTCGCAAGCTCCTCCCGATCACTTACGGAGGAAGGCTAGGTTCCTTGTACAAAAAGCCTTGCACTGTGATATGCAGTCGGAACTGTGGCCGATTCTGGCTTTCTACCGGTGTATCCGGAATTTATCCATAGCGGAGCCAACACTTGGTATAGACCATACCCTGTCTGAAGATATTCCGTTGGTCATACACACCGCTTGTCCTTCTGCTGGTCCGCTCATTGTTGCTGTAGAGGTTGCACAACTGATGCAAACTTCATGTTGGTAATTAATCCAGATGTGTGCCGATAGTAGACAGTTGGCGGATAATTCCATTCGATTTAACTGAATTTGAAATTCTCATTAATTTCGGGCAGCCGTGAACTTATCCATATTTCTCGCAAACCTTGTTCACTTTGCCCAGAAAATTTGGTATATGCACCAAGGAATTCCAATATATGCTTTGAAATTTGTATCAACATACTAGAATTTTGTTGTTGCTCTCGGCACATTCACCTTCCTGGAATATGTCTTGTGTGGGTAATAAATGATTCTTGAGTCCATTGAGAAAGACTCAAGGTTCACTCCACTGACCAAAATAATCCTTGTACCGAGGATGGAATAATTTGTCCCTTCTGATGTCCATTGCTGACAACTCATCTGACTTCTTCTCAAATGTGAACTGTTCTGCGGCAAACTCTCTCAGGTATATTCTGGCCTTGTCCATTGCACTCTGATTCTGCTTCTGACCCATTCTTCATTCTTGACAGATCCGGTGATAATATTCTAAGTCTTGGGCAGTTGGCGTGGCTTGACTCTTACTGAATTTGGATTATTGGGTATTATCCAAGTTGTATGCTGGTCTTCCTGACGGCACTTGCGGATGGATCCAGTCGAAGCGAGAAAACGGAGACGAGAAAAGAGGCAAGAACCACGAAAAACCAAAAAGCAAATAAAGCTCAAATTTTGCGGACCTTACACATGTAGCCGAAGATCCACTAGTATAACTAATATAGCGCACTCGATGTACCTCTAAGGATTTAGAAGCAAAACCACACAATGCTCCTGGTAGCGATGGGTATCAAGCTCCTACTACTTCCTTAGGGAACATCAAACTCGACGCACGACCATAGCCGAAGTGGCTTAGTCAACGATCCTAGGGTTATCGGGGAGAGATGGAATTTATAAGCGTTTCCCAAAGGAAACTGGATTTGAGGAGAGAAATGCCATGGCTAGCAAGCAAGGTGGGGATATCTGGTTTACCTAGGGGTTTAGGGCTCACGGGTCGTTGCCTGGTGTGGACATTTCACACCGGAGGCAAAGGCCACGAGAGTTGGGGTCTGATGGAGCCATAAACCTATGGGGGTTGCCTTATGGCCAATAGTAGCCGTGCATGTCTGGCAAAGATGGCTGAAATCCATCTGGGCTTTCTACTGATCAAGAGGCAATGAAATCTGGCTAGGGTAACCTACAGTCAGCCTGGCTCTGATACCATCCGTTGTGGCGCCCCGCCTGATTACCACTGTAGTTAGACGGTCACCGCACATACCAACCTAGGAAAATCACTCTGGCATGTGCTTTTACAACAAGTATCACGAACACAAGCTTTTCTATTAATGAATATATCAGTCTTACATGGGGAATGGCAGTGGAAAAGTTCTATCTAAGGCAGCATGGTCTTGGTGCGGCTCCAATCCACAGGGATCTGACTGGGTTACTCTTCTAGCCCGCGAACACTCCGGCTCCTCGCTAGCGAACGTCGGATCCTTAGGTGAACCTGGCCACATTGAAGGCCGCTGAGTACTTTTGAATGTACTCGCAAGCAAACCAAACCAACATATACACCAAGCAATGCAATCCATGGCATTCAAGCATGCATTTGCTATCTTAATAGTATTAACTATCATGTTATGACAGGATTATCTAGCATGATAACTATCAAAGTAACTGCAAAGATACATCATATTAAGTAGTTAATCCATATTCTGAATAATCTTAGGATCCAAATCTAGTCCAAACTTTGCGGTCATCCGACCACTCATCTCATAGCCATCCCATAGCCAGCATTTCATATCCCTGACATCAACTGATGTCCATGCATCTGCTCTGCAAGTCCGACAAACCTTACCCTTCTCTGGTTCAACCTTAGCAATAACATTATATAGTTTGTTCCTCCAGACTCGACACAGACCAAATAGGGGCCTACATGAACTGTCCATGACCGAGGACGCGGCTATTCGAATAGATTTACACTCTGCAGAGGTTGCGCACTTTACCCACACCATGGAGCGCCTGGCCTCATACTTTAGTACATGTTCCCATTCGGGTGGACCGGTGCTGCTCCAACGAAACTTGCCTAACCCGTGACTCCTCCACCGTACCACCGACAATCATCCTCCCCCGGAGTCCTGCCCTGGGTGGCCCCTGTGTCACCCCGTGACACCTGCCACCGTCGTGGCCAAACTAAACTGTCCCAAATGGGGACCACGCGCAAACAAACAACTGGGCTCACAAGGTTATCGCCGTCTACCTGATCAGGGCAGCACGCACACATAACCTTCCCTAGGTGGTGGTACCGATAAAAGAGCACGAGGTTAGACCAAGTCAAGGCCGTCCCATACCGGCAAATGTGGCTGCACGGATAAGTCCGGATAGGTGACACTATGACTCGATCCAGCCATTGGAGGAGGGTGTCATTAAATCATATTCTTAATCATTTCAACAATAACGATAATCCAAGATGTAAACTAGTATATCAACATAACAACCTATCTCCAGATTGTCATCTACGAGTCACTAGTGCGATAATATGATGAGCATTAGCAGGTAATGTAAATAGCAAGTTCAACCTAGCAGGAGTTTAATTACTTTACAAGTCTTAGCTGTAAGTGACAACCATCTAAACCCTTGTATGAAACCGGCAAATAAACCAGTAGCCACCAGAACGGTCTTTACAACTCAGATCTGGGACGTTACCGGAATAACTCAACCCCGGCTCAAGACGGCTGAAAAGCAGCTCAGAGCATGAGACGGTGTTGATAAAAAGAGTGTAGCAGTTCCCTAAGACGGCCGAAGATTAGCTCAGAGCATAGGGGCACCGCTACATAGAGAAATTCAACAGCTGCCCGAGATGGCCGAAAAGCAGCTCAGAACACAGGCGTGGTGCCGTCATCAAAGAAAGACAGACAAGGGTTCGACAGAGTCACATACAGCCCACTACTATGCACACGAGCATCAACATATTAATTTAAACATGCAAGAATAACACAGAGCAATGCTTTAGGGCATATATCAGATGGTCGGCTTGCCTGGGGGTGAAGGAATACTCCGGGAGAAGTGCGGGAAGCTCGCGGAGAAATTCGCCGGAAAAGATTCTCTCTCGGAGGGGCTGAATGGAGGGCAGGGGCAAAAAGGTCATTTTCAGAATGTTATGACATGGTGGAAGTGACATCATCGGAACGGGCTCGACGAACTGAAGAAGTGGGCTTTGGAATCACCTGAATCGGAGTTGCGGTTAAAAAGATACGGGCGTTCGTTCGTTAGGCAGAAAACAAACAAAAAGGTGTTCATTTCTACGCTTAACCGACGAACGGCCGCAATCTAAAGGTTTCGGCGGCTGAGCTGAAAAACTGAAAGCGTACTTTAACAGAGTACATTTCCCTTCGGGGAAAACGGAAACACGCCGAAGGCGCTTCCACTTATCCCAGCTGGCCGCCTCCTCTCGCCGACAGGTGGGGTCGGGGCCCACCTGTCGGGTCCCTCTCTCTCCTCCATTCTTCTCTTCTTCCTCCTTCCCTCCTCTGCCCCGATGGCCGCGACTGGGAGCTCGGCTCTGGCGACCGGTGAGGCTCCAATGGGTCTCCGAGGCAGGCGAGGCCACGGATGGGCGTGCCGGCGAGCGCCTCATCCGGGGGTGGGTAGCTCGGCGGCCCAGGAGAGCTAGTGGAGTGGTGGCGCGCGGTGGCAGTGGGCGGCGGCTCCAGTCGATTTGGGGACTCCGGTGACCGAGGAGGCTGGGCGAGGAGGCGAAGGTGGTCTACGGCGACTGGGGAGTCCAGTGGTGGACTCGGCGGAAGCGGAGGAAGGCCAGAGGCGGCGAATTTAAGGGGATGGTGGCGGCGGCCATGGCGGCAGAGGGAGGCTAGGAGGGGCTCCGGCGACGGGTTGGGGAGTTCGGGGGGTTCCTTGGAGGGAGAGGAGAGCGCTGATGAGCTCGGGGGTGGACGGGGAGGTTCCGGGGAGGGCCTTTTTATAGGCGGCCGCGGCGGGCTTCTCGGCGACAATCGAGGCTTCGGGAGCTCGCTGCCTTGGCGGCATTCCGGCGAGGTGGCGCTCGAAGAGTGGTGCCGACCTGACGTTCACAGAGGGAGGGGACGGTTCGAGGAGGAAGATGCCAACGGGAGGGAGGAAGACCACGGCGTCACGGGCGGGACAGCACCTTGGCGGCGATCGCCGCGGCGTGGAGAAGAAGAAAGAAGAGGGGAGAAGCTGCGGGAGAGGGGTGCGTGGACGCAGGGGAGCTGCTGGACATGCCGGGACAAGCGGGGACTGACCGGAGTAAGCTGCACGACGAGAACAGTGCCGCAGAGCACCGTTTCTGCCTGCTGTCCACGCGGTCACCACGTGCACGACGCACTCCAGTTCCATTCTGGCCACCACACCTTGTCAAACACGACAGGCACTGGCCAAATAGGTAAGTTATGACATTGGATGGATCAGGAAGGCTCCACGTGATCAAGAGGATCCAGAACAGTGTTTGGTCAGAAACTTGGGGAGGAAGTTGAGGTGAAATGACTTAGCAAGGGAGGTTGAAATGTTGTCAAAATAAGATGGGGGTAGGAAGGAGCATATGCTGGAAAGCATTCAAGTCATTTGGACCAAGTTTGATCATAGTTCCTTCACAACTGTCAAATTGGTCCAGAAACTCGACTTTGAAGCTGCACTCATTTGGCTTGATGAAATGATCTGAATTTTGGTGTAGGGTGATGATTTGGAGGTATGAAGGTACTGGAAAAATTTCAGCTCAATTGGATACCTTATGAAGGTACTTCCTTCACAGAGTTAGAATCTGGACAGAAATCAAATGGAATTTTTGGGAGAAATTGACTAAATAAAATGATGTGAATTTTGGCATACTCACATCATATATGGAATGTGAGGTCCTGGATTAATTTGAGAATTTTTGAAGCAATATAAAATATAGTTGCTTCACAACCTCAAAATAAATCCAGAAACAAGAATTGGATGATGCTCTCAAAATTTGATCTGTGGAACTTGGCATATTGATGGAAATGGTGAAGATATGGATAGGAGAAGCTCCAAAAATTATTTGGGATTTTTCCTGGCTACGAAAATGGTAGTTCCTTTGGAAAGTGCCCAAATTGCAATATTGGCTTTAAATAGGAAAAGGCAATTTCCCTCATTTAATTATGGCTAATATTTTTATTGGAGCTCAATATGATCACACAGAATATCTCCACAAGTTTTCATGAACTTTGGAGATGGATAGATATTTTCCTGGATTTAATTCCTTTAACTGGCAGAAAAAGGAATTAATTTTAAATGGAAAATATTGCAAATGACTTGGCAATATTTTTGCATATCCAGGGTTTATAGATGTGGGATGATCACTGGGAAAAGTTTGGGAGGCAACGGATCAACGAAAATTGGAGTTCCTTTGTAACGGAAGGAATTAGGGTTTCCCTTCCGGTAGACCGGAGAGTAGGGTTTCGGTGGCAAAATCTTGAGAATACATCATGGGTGGCAAGGTTGAATCGAAGAGAAACTCTGGTTGGATAGGAGAGGCAAGGCTAAGTGACCATCTTCAAATACCCAAGAGCGAGAGAAAATCCGATAACACCGAAAAAAGACGGGAGCCAAATCCCACGAAGGAAAAAAAACAAGGAGCGAAAACCAGGGTGTCACAAACCTACCCCCCTTAAGAAAATCTCGTCCTCGAGATTTCCGGGCTTACCTACCGACTAAGGGGGCCTTACCTGTGTGTGACTTGAATCCATCAGCTATCTTGTCTTCATTTGTTTACTGTCCTTTTAACTGCTCCTTTTGATGGCTCAGGTGCTGTCTTTTTCAGATGGCTGCATTGAATCCTTCTCTTTCCTGTCAGGAAAACCCTTTGTGCTGGTAGTTTGTTGGCTGGGGTTGGTGGGTAGCTCCGAGTATCGACAAATAGTCTGGTTTCCATGGCCTGGAACTAGCTGCTTCGGGTTTTATTGCGATACTTCGTACACTGACTGCCAAGGGCGAGACATTCTTTCTGGGTACCAGACTCATGTGCTCGTATGGCCTGGAGTGGCTAGGAGTGGCTCTCTTTTTGCCTTGTCAGAATGCTCAATCTGGCTGTGGGTTCTATACGGATTCTTTCTTCCTGTCTCTTGCATTCTGATTTCGTTCTCAGGAGGTTCCCAACTGAAATGTCGGGCATGATCACAAAGTAATCATAGACGGTAATCTCTGAGGTGGCTCTGCCATATATAGCCTCTCTGGTCCTTGCTATGACCACTGAGCTGACATAGTATGGCTATCATCCGGTGTATCTTTCGGAGCATAACCTCTGATCTTGGTTGATGGCCCGTATTCATGATGAGTATGACATGCTGGCTGCATTGTTGTGGCTGTATATGCAAGAGTCCGACAAGGATTGGCAATATCACCTTGTCTGTGGAGCTTTACTTCATTTACCGTCGCGGAGATTGTTTATTCAAGACTTCCGGGTTCTTGGGGGTTCCCTTTTTGGGGAACTTGTCATGACCTACCATCATGGCTCCTTGGTCATATCCCAGCTTGTTGGGCTTGTATTCACAATTTACTCTTGCATATCTCATAGGGATTGTTGTGTTCACATCCTTCTTTGAAGTATGGGGCCGACGTTTCTCTTGAGCACAGTCGTTCCCGTGTACGAGTGGCTCGCATGAACTGATCCCCTGGACTGCATGCTCACAACATATGCAAAGTAGGATAAATCTTTTTTATAACCACCGAGTTCTGAGGCGGACGTGTGTCTGGACTAGTTCGTGCTTCTGACCAGATTGTTATGGGTACGATGGCGTGCTGAAGAAGGCTGAATACCTTATGCTTGAAGCTTCTACCAAGGTAGCGTGCCGAAGAAGGCTGGGTATCGTACCCCAGAAGGTTTCCTTCATGTAGCTTACCGCGGAAGGTCAGGTGCCTTATGCTGAAAGCTTTTCGCGGTAGCAGGCTGAGGAAGATAGGAGTGCCGTACCCCAGAAGATTTTCTCACCAAGTGGTGTAGCGAGGAAGGTTGGGAGTCTTGCGTCGCAAGCTCCTCCCGATCACTTACGGAGGAAGGCTAGGTTCCTTGTACAAAAAGCCTTGCACTGTGATATGCAGTCGGAACTGTGGCCGATTCTGGCTTTCTACCGGTGTATCCGGAATTTATCCATAGCGGAGCCAACACTTGGTATAGACCATACCCTGTCTGAAGATATTCCGTTGGTCATACACACCGCTTGTCCTTCTGCTGGTCCGCTCATTGTTGCTGTAGAGGTTGCACAACTGATGCAAACTTCATGTTGGTAATTAATCCAGATGTGTGCCGATAGTAGACAGTTGGCGGATAATTCCATTCGATTTAACTAAATTTGAAATTCTCATTAATTTCGGGCAGCCGTGAACTTATCCATATTTCTCGCAAACCTTGTTCACTTTGCCCAGAAAATTTGGTATATGCACCAAGGAATTCCAAAATATGCTTTGAAATTTGTATCAACATACTAGAATTTTGTTGTTGCTCTCGGCACATTCACCTTCCTGGAATATGTCTTGTGTGGGTAATAAATGATTCTTGAGTCCATTGAGAAAGACTCAAGGTTCACTCCACTGACCAAAATAATCCTTGTACCGAGGATGGAATAATTTGTCCCTTCTGATGTCCATTGCTGACAACTCATCTGACTTCTTCTCAAATGTGAACTGTTCTGCGGCAAACTCTCTCAGGTATATTCTGGCCTTGTCCATTGCACTCTGATTCTGCTTCTGACCCATTCTTCATTCTTGACAGATCCGGTGATAATATTCTAAGTCTTGGGCAGTTGGCGTGGCTTGACTCTTACTGAATTTGGATTATTGGGTATTATCCAAGTTGTATGCTGGTCTTCTTGACGGCACTTGCGGATGGATCCAGTCGAAGCGAGAAAACGGAGACGAGAAAAGAGGCAAGAACCACGAAAAACCAAAAAGCAAATAAAGCTCAAATTTTGCGGACCTTACACATGTGGCCGAAGATCCACTAGTATAACTAATATGACTTTTGTTAAGCATAGTTGAAACCTTAGCATGTTCCTTAATCCTAATAGGAAAAGGTGGTTTCTCAATATAAGCGGTAGGAACAACTGGATCAACATGATAAACAATTATTTCTTCTTTAACACTAACAGGTTCCTCTATCTTTTCTTTAACAGGGGGATGATATTTAAACCACTTATCCTTAGGGAGATCAACATGGGTAGCAAAGGATTCACAAAAGGAGGCTACTATCTCAGAGTCAAGTCCATATTTAGTGCTAAACTTATGAAAAGCATCAGTGGCCATTAAAGATTTAACACAATCGAACTCAAGTATTATACCTGGCTCATTACCTTTGTCGAGTTCCCAATCTTCAGAGTTGCGTTTAATTCTTTCCAAAAGATCCCATCTGAATTCAATAGTTTTCTTCATAAAGGAGCCAGTCGAAGAAGAATCGAGCATAGTTTGATTATCATGAGAAAGCCGAGCAATTTTTTTTCTAAGATAACTTTTCTTGAGAGGTCATGATTGGGGCATGTATGCAACATATACTTAAGCCTCCCCCAAGCTTGAGCGATGCTTTCTCCTTCACGAGGCCAAAAGTTATATATATAATTCCGATCATGATGAACCAAATGCATAGGATAAAATTTCTGATGGAATTCTAGTTTCAGGCGGTTCCAATCCCATGTATCAGTATCATCACATAGCCTATACCATATTAATGCTTTTCCCTCCAAAGATAAAGGGAAAACTTTCTTCTTAACTCCATCTCCGGTTATACCTGCAAGCTTAAACAATCCACAAATTTCTTCCACATAAATCAAGTGCGTATCAGGATGTACTGTTCCATCTCCTGCATAAGGATTCTCTAGCAGTTTCTCTAACATGCTCGGAGGAATTTCATAGTCAATATCTTTTTCAATAGGTGTAGTAGGTTGAGGAGCAACTATTTGTGTTTGCGGTCGAGGTGAAGATACCCCGAACAAACCCCTCAAAGGATTACTTTCCATAGTGACAAGTGATAGTAAATTTCAGCACATAATATAAATGTTTCCTTACCAAATTCCACTTACCAAAGGCGCTTCACTCCCCGGAAACGGCGCCAGAAAAGAGTCTTGATGACCCACAAGTATAGGGGATCAATCATAGTCCTTTCGATAAGTAAGAGTGTCGAACCCAACGAGGAGCAGAAGGAAATGACAAGCGGTTTTCAGCAAGGTGTTTTCTGCAAGCACTGAAATTATCGGTAACAGGTAGTTTGATAGCAAGGTAATTTGTAACAAGTGACAAGTAACAATAGTAACAAAGAGTGCAGAAATATAGCCCAATCCTTTTTGTAGCAAAGGACAGGCCGGAACGATCTCTTATAATAAGTAAAGCATTCTCGAGGACACATGGGAATTTCATCTAGTCACTTTCACCATGTTAGTTTGATTCGCGTTCGCTACTTTGATAATTTGATATGTGGGTGGACCGGTGCTTGGGTGCTGCCCTTACCTGGACAAACCTCCCACTTATGATTACCCCCTCTCGCAAGCATCCACAACTACGAAAGAAGAATTAAGATTACTCTAACCATAGCATTAAACATGTGGATCCAAATCAGCCCCTTACGGAATAGCGCATAAACTAGGGTTTAAGCTTTTGTCACTCTAGCAACCCATCATCTAATTACTACTCCACAATGCATTCCCTTAGGCCCAAAGATGGTGAAGTGTCATGTAGTCGACGTTCACATGACACCACTAAGAGAATCACAACATACACATCATCAAAATATCGAACGAATACCAAATTCACATGATTACTTATGACAAGACTTCTCCCATGTCCTCAAGAACAAAAGTAACTACTCACACATCATCAACATGTTCATGACCAGTAGGGTATTGAATTGCATAATAGATCTGAACATATAATCTTCCACCAAGTAAACCAACAAGCATCAACTACAAGATGTAATAAACACTACTAGCAAGCCACATGTACCAATCTGAGGTTTTGAGACAAAGATTGAATACAAGAGATGAACTAGGGTTTGAGATGAGATGGTGCTGGTGAATATGTTGATGAAGATTAGCCCTCCCACGATGAGAGGGTCGCTGGTGGTGTCGATGGCGACAATTTCCCCCTCCCGGAGGGAAGTATCCCCGGCAGAATCTCTCCGCCGGAGAGCAAAAGTGCTCCTGCCCAAGTTCCGCCTCGAGACGGCGGCGCACTATCCCGAAAGTCTTCTCTATATATTTTTAGGTCAAATGCCCTTATATACCAGAAAATGGGGGCCAGAAGTGGGCCAGGGGCCCCACGAGGTACCAGGGCGCGGCTGGGGGGGGGGTGGCGCGCCCTGGTGCCTCGTGGGCACCTGGGTGGCCCCCTCTGGTACTTTTTGCTTCCAATATTTTTTATATATTCCAAAATAATTCTCCAGAAAATTTCAGCTCATTTGGAGTTGTGCAGAATAGGTATCTTGATAGAGCTTTTTCAGGTACAGAATTCCAGCTGCCGGTATTCTCCCTCCTTGTGTGAATCTTGCATATTTAGAGAGAAAAAGGCATTAGAATAGCTCCACAAAGTGTTATATTGATTAAAAACAATATAAATAACAGTAGTAAAACATGATGCAAAATGGACGTATCAGGCCTCATCGCCCCACCCTACTCCCATAGTTGGCGAGGCCATCTATCTACTCACCCACACCTCTTGTTATTCCCCAGCGACGGCAGCCTCACACCGCAGCCGAACCAGTAAACCCGCATACTCCCCTCCGCGTGGGCAACCACTGCCGCGTCTTCCCCGGCTTCGGGTCATTCCCTTCCTAGGCCTCGCCTTCGTCCTCCGCCTTGGTGCTATCGGCACGACATCGTCAACGCGGTCAACGAACGATAGCCATCGGAACAGGACTGTATGTGGAGAGGCTAAGAGCTGGGACCCATGAGGTCCATGGTCGCATGCAAGGAAGTGCCTCCTTATTACGCGCAAGAAAAATGATTCCTCCCCTTGTTTACTGGGACCCACCTTATTTGGAGGCTGACTTGTGGGCCTACTAAGTTGACCTGTACGCAGGGCTTTGTCAACTTCATCAACAAACGATTCTAGCAGCAGTGACCATTGGATGTTCGTCCGACGGCCATGCTGCTTCTTCAATCTCTGATCTTCTTGCTCCAGCCGCCCAAACCAGCGCCGATGGGACCGCCTCCTCCTGCCTCCTGTGGCCGACTGTGCTGCCGTGTAGGCCTCACTGCCCCACCCTACTCCCACGCTGGCAGGCCTTCCCTCTACTCACCCACATCCCCTGTTATTCTCCAGCGATGGCAGCCTCACACCGCAGCTGAACCAGTCAACCCTCGTACTCCCCTCTGCGTGGGAATCCACTGCCGAGTCTTCCCCGGCTCTGCGTCGTTCCCTTCCTAGACCTCGCCGTCGTCCACCGCTTTGGTGCTCTCGGCGCGGCGTAGTCAACGTGGTCAATGAATGACAGCCATCGGAAGAGGACTGTACGCGGTGAGGCTGACAGCTAGACCCACCAGCTACATCTTTGAACGCAAGGAAATGCCTCCTTATTACGCGCAAAAAAAATGATTCCTCCGCCTGACAGCTGGGACCTACCTGCTATATCTTCGCACACAAGGAAGTGCCTCCTCATCCTCCCTGACAACAGGGACGCACCTGGTCGAAGTGTACGTAGCATTGTCTGTCTAGTCGCGAACGTGTACGTACATACTGGTCGATCGGTCTCTCTGCAAGGATGAACCATGGCCGAGTAAGTAGCGGCACATGCCGTAGTTGAGCCCCCGACATAGCAGTTCAGACAGTCCCGTCTCAATCGTGTACATGTACGTACAGCCACACGGCAAAGAATACGGCCACATACGTACATACGGGCGGGGTCTGGAACGCGTACTCACGCATACGTACGGCCAGGGCTCGTGTACATGGAGAGGCAACGGATGGCAGCAATGGCGTCATGTTCATCGGCAGCCAACCGGCTGGGTCGGAACGGAGGAAACAACGTCGTGTTCATCGGGAGCCAAGCGACTGGGTCGGAAGGAACTCTTCCTGTTCATCGGGAGCCAACCGGCTTGGACGGAACAGCCAAAATGGGGTCCTATTCATTGACTCGGGGTCTGGCATACCGCAAAACAGAGGAAACGGCCTTCTGTTCGACCGCCTACGGTCGAAACGGGGCCCTGTTCATCGGCTAGGGGTCTAGCGTACCACAAAACGGAGGAAACAGACTTCTGTTCGAGCGCCTACGGTCGAAATAGGGCCCTGTTGATTGGGAGGGGTGTGGCATACCACAAAACGGAGGAAACGGACTTCTCATCGAGTGCCTATGGTCGAAACGGGGATCCTGTTGACCGGGAGGGGTGTGGCGTACCGCAAAACGGGACTCCACGGGCTACTGTTCATCCACGGTCGACCTCCTCCAGCCTCCACCAGCTACTGTTCATCCACCGTCGACTTCCTCCAGCCTCCACAGGCTACTGATCATCCAGCCTCCACGGGGTCCTGTTCATCCACCCCCAACCGGCTGGGGTATGGCGTACCGCGGCACGGCCTCCTCGGGGTCCTATTCATCCAGCGCCAACCGCCTACACGGCGGGGGTCCTGTTCATCCAACCCCCACCGGCTGGGGTGGGGCGTACGAGTGGGCGGCAGCAACGGGAACTGTTCATCCGCAGCCAACCAACCGGCTCGATCGATGCGTCTCGACTCGTGTCTATGTGTATTGCGCGCACGGCAGCAATGGGCACTGTTCATCGAGAGGCAACCCAACACCGTCTGGCTACGTCTCGCACAGGGGCTTGATCGGCTTTAGTAAGCAGCGAGAAGGATCGATCGAATTCAGTTAGCAGCGAAGGAATCGCTCGGGTTCAGTTAGCTGCAGCGAAGGGATCGCCCAGGTTCAGTTAGCAGCAAAGGGATCACTCAGCTTCAGTACGCAGTGGGATCAATCGCTTGGGTTGAGTACGTGTAGTAGTGCGAGGGATCGATCGATCGCTCGGGTTCAATGAGCGAACGCCTCGCTCGGGTTCAGTTAGCGAACGCCTCGGACACACGCGCGCGTACGAGAGAAACGTGCAAACCACACTGCATCTCTCAGCCCCGACCACCCACCGTAACCGGGAACTCCCTGAAAATTTCCTCGCCCTCACTTATAGCACGATTGTTTACATCATGGACGGCCCAAAGAATGTCACGCAGGTGCGTCTCCGGCCCGCCCTGGACAAAAAGCCCATTTTCTATCATAATTTTTTGTCATAGAAATAGGAGCCCAGCACATCTATGATGATACGTGTTTTTGTCATAATTACTGTCATAGAAGTGTCACAACCATGACAGAAAAAGTTTTCATTCGGGCCATAATGGCACGGATGTGTCTTTTTTTGGTAGTGTCATATATTGGTTTGATAGTGTGACTTCCCAATAATTTGTCATTTGTAGTTCCAAACTGAAATTCAGCTTCTGCAGAGACTTTTCCATTCAGTTGTAGACGCCTGCGCTGATCAGCAAACCATTCACTTCTGCGCACTAAATATAGTGCAAACCTCATTATCTTGAGCACACTTGCCCTCTGAACAAAGAACCTGGCGAATTTAATCTCTGGTGTGGTGCCTTGGTAGTGGTTCAAAGTAATTTTTGTGAGATGAAGATCAAGGCATTCAATGGGATTGTTATATTGCGCCACGTTTTCCACTTTCGGGCCTGCTTCTATCTGCAAACGAAGACAACATATTAGTGCCTAGCTGCAGTTTTGAAAACTTTGGGCCTCTTTGATTTCCAGGATTTCTAAAATACATGAATAGAGTGACATGACATCTTCAATCGTTCATGACTAACATCTCAAAAAATATATGTATTGAAATCCTCCAAATTTCCTTTAGAAATCAAACTACATTTGTCATTGTAATCATGGGTAAAAGTAACAACAAATTGAACTCCGTTGTGGTTAACAATTAACAGGAAAGGAGCATCACCTCGATGTATAGCTTCTCCGTGCACAAAAAGCATCTAAGGAATCTAACAACTTCATCCAGATCGGGGCCGACAGATTGTAGTGCCAAGATCTTCACTGTGCGCGGAGACGGGGTCAAGCTTGTGGGAATCATTTTCTGGATGACAGCTGAACATAGATCAACAAAACTTAGATAAAATGTGATGTCCAATAAGAAGAATGAGAAGAATAAGACTGTTGTACCTGAGCGGGTAATAATCCAGCAACAAGTCCGGAGAATTCCGCACACAAATAGCCCAACACTGTCAATTTTGGTGTGTCGTTGACCCTGATTCTTGTTGGACCTTCTTTATCAAATACAATCAATCTCTCAAGGAAAGGCACATTCTCAATGACCATTTCGTGAAACACCTGAAATGACAGCTTGTTGCGGCACCAGCAATGCACATAAATCGTACGGACATTCATCGAGGCGATGCGGAGGCTACTGAACCCATCCATCACCTGAAGACGAAGGTACTCGAGCGCTGTACAGCTACCGAGCAGGCGCTCCAAATCCTCCCTCGAGATGCAGACGCCCATGAGCTCGAGGTGCTTCAGTTTAGGGAGATGAAGAGCGGGCGCGGCTTCAATCTGGGGGAAAAGGCACTGCCTGAACGTAGCGCGGCGCAGCGTGGGCGCGAGGCAGAGAGCGGACGGCTGCAGCGAACGCGGATGTCCAGCATGAAAGCTAAGCTCCTCGAGACGATCTAGGGCAGGGGATAGGAACCACTTGTGAAACTTGCGTTCGGCCTTGCAGTTGGAACGGAACTTGCCGATGACAAGGCGTCTGACCGGCCTAGGGTGCGTGGCGAGGATGTGGGACAATGCGTCCAAGCATTTGCGCTCCCCTCTGCAGAGCTCGTCGTCCTCGATGAGGTCCAGGAGGGTGGAGAGCCAGAGGGGGGGCCACCACCGGGAGAGGACAGTGGTCCGCACACCAGATTTGATGGGGAGGAGGGATATGATGGTTACCAACATCTCATCGGGGAGGCTGCTGATGAAGTCCATGCTCGCCGGAGGCTCTTGCGGTTCTGGCTCAACCTGCCCCCGCTTGTTGGCCTGCTCGTCCTCCATCGCAGCAGGTGGTGATCCTCGGCGGTGGCGCTTATAGATAAGAACGAAAGAGTAGGAGGAACACTGGAAACTTTCTACGTACCTTCCTGAGGTGGCCGCAACCAAGGTCATCAATAAATTTTGCTCGCTGGCAGGTCAAAGGGCTCGCTTCTCGGTGAGCATGCGCAGCGAACTGCTCGCACGCGTCCCGTCGAGCCTGCACGGCGGACAGCTTGCACACGTCCTGTCTAATCAAATAGCTGCCGCGGTAGTAAATGGTTAGTGGAACGCACACGGTTGGAAGAATACAACCGTTTGCGATAATAACGTGGCAGCTATTTGTTCCAAAATGACTAGAAAACTCAAATAATGTAAAAGGAAGGCAAAACGAACGCCGAATAATTTCATATTTTAGCACGGCACTCCTATAGTGGTATGTTGCCTCTGTAAAATAAATCAAGGTGGGAAGAGTCAGCGTATGTCGTTTTGGACACAGAGGTGACACGTTCCCTCTCGGAACCATGAGGCTTCTTGAGAGAAGCTACGGTTTGTAAGAAGCTTATACCAAAACGTGTCCCCAAATCGGAGAAAAAAATTACCACAACATGTTGGTGCCATGTCATGACACCATGCCAAGTTTCATGATTTTCAGGCGAGTTTTGGATTTACAGGAATTTTAAAACCAAGTTTCTCAATGTTTCCGGCCGAGCCACGATGCCCAGATGTTTGAAATTCATCCTCATTTCTTGCATGCCACCTAAACATTCACCCAAGGACACATATATGATTTTTCAACTCAGTTTGGTGCACTCGAGCATGTGCCTGTAGTTCAAATTTGAATTATGCACATTAAATGCCTAGAAACTCAATTAATGTATAAAAAAGGCCAAATGAACCCGGAATAATTCCAAGTTGTAACACGAAACTCCTATAGTTGCATGTTGCCTCTGTAAAATAAATCAATGCGGGAAGAGGCAGCGTATGCCGTTTCGCACATAGAGGTGACACGTTCCCTCTCAAAACCATGAGGCTTCTCGAGAGAAGCTCCGGTTTGTAAGAAGCTTATACCAAAAGTTGTCCCAAATCGGCCAATTTTTTTACCACAGCATGTTGGTGCCATGTCATGACACCATGCCAAGTTTCATGATTTTCAGGCGAGTTTTGGATTTACAGGAATTTTAAAACCAAGTTTCTCAATGTTTCCGGACGAGCCACGATGCCCAGATGTTGGAAATTCATTCCCATTTCTTGCATGGGACCTAAACATTCACCCAAGGACACATATATGATTTTTCAACCCATTTTGGTGCACTGGAGCATGTGCCTGTAGTTCAAATTTGAATTATGCACATTAAGTGCCTAGAAACTCAATTAATGTATAAAAAAGGCCAAACGAACCCGAAATAATTCCAAATTATAACACGAAACTCCTATTGTTGCATGTTGCCTCTGTAAAATAAATCAACGCAGGAAGAGGCAGCGTATGCCATTTCGCACACAGAGGTGACACGTTCCCTCTCGGAACCATGAGGCTTCTCGAGAGAAGCTACGCTTTGTAAGAAGCTTCTACCAAAAGTTGTCTCAAATCGGCCAATTTTTATACTACAGCATGTTGGTGCCATGTCATGACACCATGCCAAGTTTCATGATTTTTAGGCGAGTTTTGGATTTACATGAATTTTAAAACCAAGTTTCTCAATGTTTTCGGACGAGCCACGATGCCCAGATGTTTGAAATTCATTCCCATTTCTTGCATGGGACCTAAACATTCACCCAAGGACACATATATGATTTTTCAACCCATTTTGGTGCACTAGAGCATGTGCCTGTAGTTCAAATTTGAATTATGCACATTAAATGCCTAGAAACTCAATTAATGTATAAAAAAGGCCAAACAAACCCGGAATAATTCCAAATTTTAGCACAACACTCCTATAGTTGCATGTTCACTGCAAATAAATGTTCTAGCAATTCAAACACCAACCTTTCCTGCCATAACCCATTTTGTCTTTCAAATCAAAATGAAAAATCAAGTACACCACAAACAGTTTATTAGCAAGAATCATGTGCGATGCAGTATAAAATATCTAGGGGCACCCTCATGTATGGCTTACGCCGGAAGTTTCGTCGGCTACAGTCCACCGCCAGCGCGGCAACCACACTTGGGCACCAATTTTTCGCTGCACCGAGAGAAAATTTGGCAACCGCGGAAATATCTAGCTCCCCGCCTCCCCCCCACATTTCCACTGTTTCCTCCTTCATTTCCAAGTTCAAACCTTCACTGCTTGCTTGTAGCACCGCCTGCTCACCGGCGACGCACCTTCCTGCCGCGCGGCCTCGTCGATATAGTCAGGTAATCCACACCCCACCCCCATCCTCCTCCTCCTTCTCCATCCTACATGCCCCGACCGCCGGCGTGACACCTTCCACCCAAATCACTGCCCCATCCTCGAAATAAGTGCCGCCCATAGCCATTTTGCACGCGGTATAGCCAGGAGCTCAAGGAGCATCTGGCAGTGGAGAAGCAAATCACGGCCTCATGCGCAGATGAGGTCGCGATGGCTGCCATGCATGCCGACCGCCAGATCTTGCAGGAACACCTCGCCGTCGAGGCCACCGTCAACGCCTCGCGCGCGGACGCCGTCACACGATTGGCTGCTTTAAACGACAGTTCGTGGTGTTTTCTCGAGGCCACCGCTGGTGCCTTCGAGTGAATTGTCCTCTGTAATGTTAATATGCAATCTAATCTACTAAAATGTGATGTTCAGTTAACAGTTTTGTTCAACAATTGCTATATTTCCCAGTAGTTCTTAAGCATGCTTGGTTTGGTTGTTGGGGAACGTTGCATGGGAAACAAAAATTTTCCTACGCACACACAAGATCTATCCATGGTGATGAGCATCTACGAGAGGGAGAGTAAATCTACATACCCTTGTAGATAGCTAAGCGGAAGCGTTTAAGAAACGCGGTTGATGTAGTCGAACGTCTCCGCGATCCAAATCGCAAGTCGTCCCTCGATCCGATCATGAACTAGCGCCGAACGGACGGCACCTCCACGTTCAACACACGTACGGCTTGATGACGCCTTCACCTCCTCGATCCAGCGAGCGATGGTGAAGTAGTGGTTGAGTTCCAGCAGCACGACGGCGTGGTGATGGTGGTGTTCCGATCATGAACTAGCGCCGAACGGACGGCACCTCCGCGTTCAACACACGTACGGCTTGATGACGCCTTCACCTCCTCGATCCAGCGAGCGATGGTGAAGTAGTGGTTGAGTTCCAGCAGCACGACGGCGTGGTGATGGTGGTGAGGAACAATCTCTGCAGGGCTTCGCCACGCGCTACGGAGATTATGACGGAGGAACTAGAGGGTTAGGGTTGCCGCACACGGCTTGGGAAATCTTGATGTGTCCCGTGTGCTAGCCCTGCCACTCTATTTATATGTTGAGCCTTGGGGTCTAAACTTGGAGTAAAAGCCTCCTCCAGGTCGGTTTTGCCCGCACAAGGTCGGTTTGGCCCGCAGGGAAAGAGTCCAAGTCGGATCCCTGCAGTACCGCGCACAAGCGGTAGTACCGCTTAACACAAGCGGTAGTACCGCTTGGGCGGTAGTACCGCTTCACACAAGCGGTAGTACCGCTTCAAAAAACGGTAGTACCGCTTACGCGGCAGCAAAACTACTTTTTGCACTTTCCAATACCTCGTGGGCTTTATCCCTTTGGCCCATATAAAGTGTTGCTGCACCCGAACACTTCGGTAAACATCCGGAACCCATTCCGGTGAACTCCGGAACTCTTCCGGAGATCAAAACACTATTATCACATATATCAATCTTTACCTCCGGACTATTCCGGAGATCCTCGTCATGTCCGGGATCTTATCCGGGACTCCGAACAACTTTCGGTCACCAACAAAATAACTCAACTATACTAATCGTCACCAAACGTTTAAGTGTGTAGACCCTGCGGGTTCGAGAACTATGTAGACATGACCGAGACACCTCTACGGCCAATAACCAATAGCGGGACCTGGATGCCCATATTGGCTCCTACATATTCTACGAAGATCTTTTATCGGTCGAACCTCTATGTCAAGGATTCAGTTAATCCCGTATGCTATTCCCTTTGTTCTTCGGTATGTTACTTGCCCGAGATTCGATCGTCGGTATCTCTATACCTAGTTCAATCTCGTTACCGGCAAGTCTCTTTACTCGTTCCGTAATACAAGATCTCGTGGCTAACACTTTAGTCACATTGCTTGCAAGGCTCATTGTGATGTTGTATTACCGAGTGGGCCCTGAGATACCTCTCCGTCATACGGAGTAACAAATCCCAGTCTTGATCCATGCCAACCCAACAGACACCCTCGGAGATACCTGTAGAGCACCTTTATAGTCACCCAGTTACGTTGCGACATTTGATACACACAAGGTACTCCTCCGATGTCAGGGAGTTGCATGATCTCATGGTCATAGGAACAGATACTTGACATGCAGAAAACAATAGCAATAAACTGACACGATCATATGCTACGTTCGTAGTTTGGGTCTTGTCCATCACATCATTCTCCTAATGATGTGATCCCGTTATCAAATGACATCTCATGTCAATGGCTAGGAAACCTTAACCATCTTTGATCAACGAGCTAGTCATCTAGAGGCTTACTAGGGACACAGTGTTTGTCTATGTACCCACACATGTATTTGAGTTTCCAATCAATACAATTATAGCATGGATAATAAACGATTATCATGAACAAGGAAATATAATAATAACCTATTTATTATTGCCTCTAGGGCATATTTCCAACAGTCTCCCACTTGCACTAGAGTCAATAATCTAGTTCACATCACTATGTGATTTACATTGTAATGAATCGAACACCCATGCAGTTCTGGTGTTGTTCATGTTTAGCCCTTGGAAGAGGTTTAGTCATCGGATCTGCAACATTTAGATCCGTGTGTACTTTGCAAATATTTATGTCGTCCTCCTTGATGTAATCGCGGATGGAATTGAAACGTCGCTTTATGTGTCTGGTCCTCTTGTGAAATCTTGGTTCCTTGGCTAGAGCAATGGCACCAGTATTATCACAAAACAGAGTCATTGGGTTAAGCGCACTAGGCACTACTCCAAGATCTGTCATGAACTCCTTCATCCAGACACCTTCCTTCGCCGCCTCCGAGGCAGCGATGTACTCCGCTTCGCATGTAGAATCTGCTACCACGCTTTGCTTGGAACTGCACCAGCTAACCGCACCCCCATTAAGAATAAATACGTATCCGGTTTGCGACTTAGAGTCATCCGGATCAGTGTCAAAGCTTGCATCGACGTAACCCTTTACGACGAGCTCTTGATCACCTCCATAAACGAGAAACATGTCCTTAGTCCTTTTCAGGTACTTCAGGATATTCTTGACCGCCGTCCAATGTTCCATTCCTGGATCACTTTGAAACCTTCCGACCATACTTATGGCAAGGCTGACATCGGGTCTTGTGCACAGCATTGCATACATGATAGAGCCTATGGCCGAAGCATAGGGGATGACACTCATCTTTTCTCTATCTTCTGCAGTCACTGGGCATTGAGTCTTACTCAACTTTACATCTTGCAAAACTGGCAAGAACCCCTTCTTGGACTGATCCATTTTGAACTTCTTCAAAACTTTGTCAAGGTATGTGCTTTGTGAAAGTCCTATCAAACGTCTCGATCTATCTCTATAGATCTTGATGCCTAATATGAAAGCAGCTTCTCCTAGGTCCTTCATTGAAAAACTCTTGTTCAAATATTCCTTTATGCTTTCCAGCATTTCTATATTGTTTCCAATCAGTAATATGTCATCCACATATAATATTAGAAACGCTATAGAGCTCCCACTCACTTTCTTGTAAATACAAGCTTCTCCGTAAACTTGTATAAACTCGAACGCTTTGATCACCTCATCAAAACGAAGATTCCAACTCCGAGATGCTTGCACCAGTCCATAAATGGATCGCTGGAGTTTGCAAACTTTGTCAGCATTCTCTGGATCGACAAAACCTTCTGGTTGCATCATATACAACTCTTCCTTAAGGTAACCGTTAAGGAACGCTGTTTTGACATCCATCTGCCAAATTTCATAATCGAAAAAGGCAGCTATTGCTAACATGATTCTGACGGACTTAAGCATCGCTACGGGTGAGAAGGTCTCATCGTAGTCAACTCCTTGAACTTGTGAAAAACCCTTTGCCACAAGTCGAGCTTTATAGACGGTGACATTACCGTCCGCGTCCGTCTTCCTCTTAAAGATCCATTTGTTCTGAATGGCCTTACGCCCTTCAGGTAATACTTCCAAAGTCCATACTTTGTTTTCATACATGGATCCCATCTCGGATTTCATGGCCTCTAACCACTTCTCGGAATCCGGGCCCATCATCGCTTCTCCATAGCTCGTAGGTTCATCGTTGTCTAACAACATGACCTCTAAGACAGGGTTGCCGTACCACTCGGGAGCAGTACGCGTCCTTGTCGACCTACGAGGTTCGATAGCAACTTGATCCAAAGCTTCATGATCATCATCATTAACTTCCTCTTCAGCTAATGTAGGCTCCACAGAAACAACTTTCTGCACTGCGCTACTCTCAGGTTGAAGTAAAGGTTCAACAACCTCATCAAGTTCTATATTCCTCCCACTCAATTCTTTCGAGAGAAACTCTTTCTCAAGAAATGTTCCGTTTTTAGCGACAAACACTTTGCCTTCGGATCTGAGATAGAAGGTATACCCAACTGTCTCTTTTGGGTATCCTATGAAGACGCATTTCTCTGCTTTGGGTTCCAGCTTTTCAGGCTGAAGCTTTTTGACATAAGCATCACATCCCCAAATTTTAAGAAATGACAGCTTTGGCTTCTTGCCAAACCAAAGTTCATATGGCGTTGTCTCAACGGATTTCGATGGTGCCCTATTTAAAGTGAATGCAGCTGTCTCTAATGCATAACCCCAAAACGATAGTGGCAAATCGGCAAGAGACATCATAGATCGCACCATATCCAATAAAGTTCGATTACGACGTTCGGACACACCATTACGCTGTGGTGTTCCAGGCGGTGTCAGTTGTGAAACAATTCCACATTGTCTTAAGTGACTGCCAAACTCATAACTCAGATATTCTCCTCCTCGATCAGATCGTAGGAATTTAATCTTCTTGTTACGATGATTCTCAACTTCACTCTGAAATTGTTTGAACTTTTCAAATGTTTCAAACTTGTAATTCATTAAGTAAATATACCCATATCTACTTAAGTCATCAGTGAAGGTGAGAAAGTAACGATAACCACCGCGCGCTTCAATACTCATCGGACCGCACACATCAGTATGTATGATTTCCAATAAGTCACTTGCCCGTTCCATTGTTCCAGAGAACGGCGTTTTAGTCATCTTGCCCAAGAGGCATGGCTCACATGTGTCAAGTGATTCAAAATCAAGTGACTCCAAAAGTCCATCAGCATGGAGCTTCCTCATGCGTTTTACGCCAATATGACCTAAACGGCAGTGCCACAAGAAAGTGGTATTATCATTATCAATCCTACATCTTTTGGCATCAATGTTATGAACATGTGTATCATTACTATCGAGATTCAATAAGAATAAACCGCTTACATTGGGTGCATGACCATAAAAGATATTACCCATATAAATAGAACAACCATTATTCTCTGATTTAAATGAGTAACCGTCTCGCAATAAACAAGATCCAGATATAATGTTCATGCTTAACGCAGGCACCAAATAACACTTATTTAGGTTCATCACTAATCCCGACGGTAATCGAAGAGCGAGCGTGCCGACGGCGATCACATCAACCTTGGAACCATTTCCCACGCGCATCGTCACTTCGTCCTTCGCCAGCCTCCGTCTATTCCGCAGTTCCTGTTTAGAGTTGCAAATATGAGCAACCGCACCGGTATCAAATACCCAGGCACTACAACGAGGGTTGGTAAGGAACATATCAATAACATGTATATCATATATACCTTGTTTGTTGTTGGCCGCCTTCTTGTCAGCCAAATACTTGGGGCAGTTCCGCTTCCAGTGTCCAGTTCCCTTGCAATGAAAGCACTCAGTTTCTGGTTTGGGTCCAGCCTTGGGTTTCTTCACAGGAGCAGCAACTGCTTTGCCACCCTTCTTAGATTTACCCTTCTTACCCTTGCCATTTTTCTTGAAACTAGTGGTTTTATTGACCATCAACACTTGATGCTCCTTCTGAATTTCAGACTCAGCGGCTTTCAGCATCGCAAACAGCTCGGCGACTGACTTGTTCATCCCGTGCATGTTATAGTTCAACACGAAGCTCTTGTAGCTAGGTGGCAATGATTGAAGAACTCTGTCAGTGATAGCCTCTGGCGGAAGGGGCATCCCCAATTCAGCCATACGGGTGGAGTACCCAGACATTCTGAGCACGTGATCACTGATAGACCCGTTCTCCTCATCTTGCAAGTATAGAACTTATCGGAGATCTCATATCTCTCGATCCGGGCATTCTTCTGAAAGATAAACTTCAACTCCTGGAACATCTCATATGCTCCATGACGTTCAAAACGTCTTTGAAGTCCCGGTTCTAAGCCATACAACATTGCACATTGAACTATTGAGTAATCATCAGAACGAGCCTGCCAGGCGTTCACAACGTCTAGAGACTCAACTGGAGCGGGTGGATCACCAAGCGGTGCATCAAGGACATAAGCCTTCTGGGAAGCCGTAAGGATAATCCTTAGATTATGGGCCCAGTCCACAAAGTTACTTCCATCATCTTTCAACTTAGCTTTCTCTAGGAACGCATTAAAATTCAGGGGTGCTACTGCGCGAGCCATGATCTACAACATAAATATAGCAAAGACAACTTAGACTATTGTTCAAGATAATGAGTTTAATTAATCATATTACTTAAAAACTCCCACTCAAATTGACATCCCTCCGGTCATTCGAGTGTAACATGATCCAAATCCACCAACTCAAGTCCGATCATCACGTGAGTCGAGGTGGTTTCAATGGTGAACATCTTCATGTTGATCATATCTACTATATGACTCATGTTCGACCTTTCGGTCTCTTGTGTTCCAAGGCCATGTCTGTACATGCTAGGCTCGTCAAGTTTAACCCGAGTGTTCCGCGTGTGCAACATGGCTTGCACCCGTTGTATGTGAACGTGGAGTCTATCACACCCGATCATCACGGCGTGTCTCGAATCGACAAACTTTCGCAACGGTGCACACTCGGGGAGAACACAATTTATCTTGAAATTTAAGTGAGGGATCACCTTATAATGCTACCGTCGTCCTAAGCAAAATAAGATGCATAAAAGGATTAACATCACATGCAAATCATAAGTGACATGATATGGCCATGAACTTGTGCTTTTGATCTCCATCTCCAAAGCACCGGCATGATCTCCATCGTCACCGGCATGACACCATGATCTCCATCATCTTGATCTCCATCAACGTGTCGCCATAAGGTTGTCGCGCCGACTGTTGCTTCCACGACTATTGCTAACGTTTAGCGATAAAGTAAAGCATTACATAGTGCTTAATGATTGACACGCAGGTCATACAATAATTAAAGACAACTCTATGGCTCCTGCCAGTTGCCGTACTCATCGACATGCAAGTCGTGATATTCTATACAACACATGATCATCTCATACATCACATATATCTCATCATGTAATTGGCCATATCATATCACATCATACCCTGCAAAAACAAGTTAGACGTCCTCTAATTGTTTTTGCAAATTTTACGTGGCTGCTACGGGTTTGCAAGAACCGTTCTTACCTACGCAAAACCACAACGTGGTGTAGTGATTGCTTTTTGATCTTCTAAAAGAACCCTCTTCATTGAAATCGATTCAACTAAAGTGAGAGAGACAGACACCCGCTAGCCATCTTTATGCAACGAAGTTACATGTCAGTTGAAGGAACCTGTCTCGCGTAAGTGTACGCGTAATGTCGGTCCGGGCCGCTTCATCTCACAGTATCGCCGAATCAAATATCAACTAGTAACGGCAAGCAATATGTATACACCCACGCCCACAACTCGTTTGTGTTCTACTCGAGATCTCATCTACGCATAGACCTGGCTCATGATGCCACTGTTGGGGAACATTGCATGGGAAACAAAATTTTTCCTACGCACACACAAGATCTATCCATGGTGATGAGCATCTACGAGAGGGAGAGTAAATCTACATACCCTTGTAGATCGCTAAGCAGAAGCGTTTAAGAAACGCGGTTGATGTAGTCGAACGTCTCCGCGATCCAAATCGCAAGTCGCCCTCGATCCGATCACGAACTAGTGCCGAACGGACGGCACCTCCGCGTTCAACACACGTACGGCTTGATGACGCCTTCACCTCCTCGATCCAGCGAGCGATGGTGAAGTAGTGGTTGAGTTCCAGCAGCACGACGGCGTGGTGATGGTGGTGAGGAACAATCTCTGCAGGGCTTCGCCAAGCGCTACGGAGATTATGACGGAGGAACTAGAGGGTTAGGGTTGCCGCACACGGCTTGGGGAAATCTTGATGTGTCCCGTGTGCTAGCCCTGCCCCTCTATTTATATGTTGAGCCTTGGGGTCTAAACTTGGAGTAAAAGCCTCCTCCAGGTCGGTTTTGCCCGCACAAGGTCGGTTTGGCCCGCAGGGAAAGAGTCCAACTCGGATCCCTGCAGTACCGCGCACAAGCGGTAGTACCGCTTAACACAAGCGGTAGTACCGCTTGGGCGGTAGTACCGCTTCACACAAGCGGTAGTACCGCTTGGGCGGTAGTACCGCTTAAAAAAACGGTAGTACCGCTTACGCGGCAGCAAAACTACTTTTTGGACTTTCCAATACCTCGTGGGCTTTATCCCTTTGGCCCATATAAAGTGTCGCTGCACCCGAACACTTCGGTAAACATCCGGAACCCATTCCGGTGAACTCCGGAACTCTTCCGGAGATCAAAACACTATTATCACATATATCAATCTTTACCTCCGGACTATTCCGGAGATCCTCGTCATGTCCGGGATCTTATCCGGGACTCCGAACAACTTTCGGTCACCAACAAAATAACTCAACTATACTAATCGTCACCAAACGTTTAAGTGTGTAGACCCTGCGGGTTCGAGAACTATGTAGACATGACCGAGACACCTCTACGGCCAATAACCAATAGCGGGACCTGGATGCCCATATTGGCTCCTACATATTCTACGAAGATCTTTTATCGGTCGAACCTCTATGTCAAGGATTCAGTTAATCCCGTATGCTATTCCCTTTGTTCTTCGGTATGTTACTTGCCCGAGATTCGATCGTCGGTATCTCTATACCTAGTTCAATCTCGTTACCGGCAAGTCTCTTTACTCGTTCCGTAATACAAGATCTCGTGGCTAACACTTTAGTCACATTGCTTGCAAGGCTCATTGTGATGTTGTATTACCGAGTGGGCCCTGAGATACCTCTCCGTCATACGGAGTAACAAATCCCAGTCTTGATCCATGCCAACCCAACAGACACCCTCGGAGATACCTGTAGAGCACCTTTATAGTCACCCAGTTACGTTGCGACGTTTGATACACACAAGGTACTCCTCCGATGTCAGGGAGTTGCATGATCTCATGGTCATAGGAACAGATACTTGACATGCAGAAAACAATAGCAATAAACTGACACGATCATATGCTACGTTCGTAGTTTGGGTCTTGTCCATCACATCATTCTCCTAATGATGTGATCCCGTTATCAAATGACATCTCATGTCAATGGCTAGGAAACCTTAACCATCTTTGATCAACGAGCTAGTCATCTAGAGGCTTACTAGGGACACAGTGTTTGTCTATGTACCCACACATGTATTTGAGTTTCCAATCAATACAATTATAGCATGGATAATAAACGATTATCATGAATAAGGAAATATAATAATAACCTATTTATTATTGCCTCTAGGGCATATTTCCAACATTGGTTAACTGTCTGACTTCTAGTATACATTCTATTCTGCAATACGGTGCTCAATTAACTGTTTGGTTCATTTGTTGTGTTGTCTAGTTAACTGTTTGGTTCAATTCTGTAATGTGATGTTCATTTGTTGTGAGTACAATTTTGTACTGTTATGCATGAGAGAAATACATCGAATTTGGCTGTACAAAATACATAGTACATGAGAAACATATACATTTGCCATATTTCCTAGTTCTTAAGCATGCTTGGTTTGGTTAACTAGCTTTTCCATGCAGCTCAAATTAATCTGCTAGATCTGCAATTTCTTTATTTTTCATTAACATATTCTACTGATAGTATGCCAACTCTCACTTAACCTGATCAATAACTGCCTTATATGTGTTGCAGGGAAACAATCGGAGGCACTAAGGTTTACCATTGAGGTTTGCACATGCATGGTCCTTTGTCTAATAGCACATTATTGTGCAATTTCAGGAACCATTCTAATATTTAGGTTTTTAGCAATTTGGTCTTACACATGTAGGTCCTGCTGTCAGAGGTTTAGACCCACTGTTTGACCCATTTTGCATATGGGGAAATGAGATGTCCATGAATATCAGTCAAGTCAAGAAACTCAGAAAGATTGTTAGGATAAAGAAACTAGCAATGAATAACAGCAAGATCTTTGTTTGCACAATGAAGAAGACATCAGTCAACTATAGGATGGTACTAACTCTTTTACCTTGTTTTTTTTTCTTTGCGCCATTTCAAAATTTAGAACAAATATTTATGCATATCTTTGTTTTCAGTCCTTTCCAAAGCACTTCACCGATGATTACCTCTCAAACCACCTGCATGGTCAAGAGGCGAGGAAGGTATTCATTCAACACCCACGGTACAATATTGAAGTCTTCCTCAAGAGGATGAAGGTTGGGCGGGCAATTATCCACAGCCACTGGCCTAAAGTTGCAAGGACATTCAACATCACTGAAGGCTCAATACTCGCCTTCTGCTTCAGCAGTTCTCCAGATGAGATTCATCTATGTATTTACCGTGTATGATGCTACTTTCGAAAGGTTTTAGATGTTGCATGTGAAACTTGGCACTGTTGTGTAATGCTGTAGGTAGCTACATGCCTATATGGTGTAACTGAGTGCTGAAGCTATCTGATGTAATTCAATTATGAAATCTTGGTTGCCGTAATACGGATATGAAATATATGGTGTGTTTGATATGAAATGTCAATTTGATTACTAAATGGATTATCAATAATTGGCCAATTAGCCTGCTTATTGGGTTTTTCTATTGCAGACGGTTTCTCAGACAACACCGTGGGTGATGAACTCAAACAACCCACACAGTTTCTAGAAAGTAGGCGTGTTGGATCAATGAACAATCACACACGACTTCCGCCCAACAAATGTTTGCGTTAGGCCACCTTACACAAATGTTTGCACACAAAAATTGTGTGTGATGTACATACGAACGGAAACGTTTGTCTGGGATTCACCGTGTGGGATGTACATATGAACAGAAATGATTGGGCCTGTATAATTGTCTGCGATGGCTCGCCCGATCGCACATGAGCTCTTTTTGCCCCGCGTGTGTGACCGGAGCCTCCATCGCCGACGGTTTCTGGGTCATGTGGGTTGGACCCCCTATCGCACACACAGGTAAGGCGACGGTTTAAAACTCCGTCGCGGAAAGGGGGTAAAACCCATTTGTATAGGACGTCTCTGCACCAATGTCTACCTCTATTGTGTCTTCTCATTTGGTGCTAGGTCCCATATATGATGACGCGTTGATTATCGATGACATCGTCCTCCCTTTGGACAAGACGATGGCTGATACGTCCATTTTGCATCATGTTTTCCTACTGATATTTATAGTGTTTTTAATCAATATAACACTTTGTGGAGCAATTCTAATTCCTTTGTGGAGCACTTTTGCTCTCCGACGGAGAGATTCCGCCGGGGATACTTCCCTCCGGGAGGGGGAAATTGAAGCCATCGACATCACCAACGCTCCTCTCATCGTGGGAGGACCAATCTTCATGAACATCTTCACCAGCACCATCTCATCTCAAACTCTAGTTCATCTCTTGTATTCAATCTTTGTCTCAGAACCTTAGATTGGTACCTGTGGGTTGCTAGTAGTGTTGATTACATCTTGTAGTTGATGCTAGTTGGTTTATTTGGTGGAAGATTATATGTTCAGATCTATTATGCTATTCAATACCCCTCTGATCTTGGACATGAAGATGATTTGTGAGTAGTTACTTTTGTTCTTGAGGACATGGGAGAAGTCTTGTCATAAGTAATCATGTGAATTTGGCATTCGTTCGATATTTTGATGATATGTATGTTGTTGATTCTCTTAGTGGTGTCATGTGAACGTCGACTACATGACACTTCACCATCTTTGGGCCTAAGGGAATGCATTGTGGAGTAGTAATTAGATGATGGGTTGCTAGAGTGACAGAAGCTTAAACCCTAGTTTATGCGCTATTCCGTAAGGGGCTGATTTGGATCCATATGTTTAAGGCTATGGTTAGAGTTATCTTAATTCTTCTTTCGTAGTTGCGGATGCTTGCAAAGGGGGTTAATCATAAGTGGGAGGCTTGTTCAAGTAAGAACAGCACCCAAGCACCGATCCACCCACATATCAAATTATCAAAGTAGCGAACGCGAATCAAACAAACATGATGAAAGTGACTAGATGAAATTCCCATGTGTCCTCGAGAACGCTTTGCTTATTATAAGAGATCGTTCCAGGTTGTCCTTTGCTACAAAAAGGATTAGGCCACCTTGCTGCACTCTTTGTTACTATTGCTACTTGTCTGTGACACCCTGGTTTTTGGCAACTTTTTCTTTTCAAACTTTTCTTGGTTTTATTTGCAAGTTGGATGGCTTTTGAATCTTTTCAGTTGACTTTGGACTTGGGAAACCTTTAAATTTCTCTCTAAGTGATCCAAAGCCCTTAATATCTTTCCAAAATCTTGTCACACACCTTCTGGATCAAATTCCAATTCTCATTCCTTTCAAAATAATCCATTTTCTTCTTTGGGAAAATCTGTCTTCACTATGGGTTGTGAAGCAACCTATAGATCTGATGATCAGAAAAATCCCAAATTAATACCACACCTTCTTGTCATCATCTACTCCCACAATCTTCAAAAACATTTCATGGTCCAGTACAAAATTTGGTCCAGAATATTCCATTTACCTTCTGGACAGCACTGGTCCTTTGTGAAGCAACTCATATTTCCTCAACTTGGAAAATTCCCAAATAATTCTCAGAGATACTAGGGAACATATCTTCCCACAATATCCAAAAACATCTCCTTGTCTAGTATAAATTTTCAGCAGAAATATTCTGCCAAGTTTCTGCTCATTTCAAACCTCTGTGAAGGAAGTACTAGCTTAATATGTCTATTTGCTTTGAAATTTTTATGGTATCTTGGCATTACCAAAAAAAACCACACACCAAATTTCAGCTCCAGCAGATCACCCATGTGAGTGCAACAACCTCACCAAGTTTCTGGTCCAGTATAGCATTTGTACATGAACTATGTTCAAATATTGGCCAAAGTTTCTCAAATTTTGTTAGCTTGTAGTCCTTCCAACATCGATCACTCCAGACATCTCCATTGGTTTCATCTCCAGCTCATCCTCTCTCCAGATCTCTCCTAAGTTATAGATAGCAAACTGTTGTTGATGCTACACTTCGGCCCAGTGAGTTCCTAGGTGAACTAGTGGCACGAGAGGGCTCTAGTATGCAGAGTCGGCACACCAGACACGGCCTGGCAGGCCAGCTCGCACCGCATGTGCCTGTGCACGTGGTGACCGCGTGGCCAGCCCTGCCAAAACCGCCCTCTGGGCACCGGCAGGCACGGGTCACATCGGAGCGCGACGACCGCGTAGCCGTATGTTGTCTCCGTGGGCCGACGAGCTCTCCTCCGTCCACTTGGCCGCCCTAGACCCTTCCCCCTCGCCAGAATCGCTCCCGCCAGCCGCCACCGCACGCGGCCACTGTGGCGCCCATGTTGTCACTGTGGCCTCGCTGGCCGTCTTCTTCTCCGCGTGCCGCCACTGCGTGCATTAACTCTCCCTGCCCTCCTCCATCACGTCGCCCGCACCGCGCCAGCCAGCTAGCCGTCCTCGCTCCGGCGACGTGGCCGCAGCGCTGCCCGACTCCAGAAGCTCCGCCCCTCCCTATAAATAAGCCTCCCCGGCCTCTCCCAGCTTCTCACCCCACTCCCTCCACTTCCTATCGCCCACCAGAGCACCGAGCCACGGCCGAGAGGTCCTCTGGCCTCGCAGCTCGCCGGCATTCCGCCGCCAAGACAACTCCACCACCCGCTCGATTCACTCCACCCCAGCCTCGCCCAACCCCGTCCCCGAGCTCAGTAAGCTCTCCCGGTTCTTCTCCACCTCTTGCCTAGCTGAAACTCTGCCGGATTCGCCGTCGCCGACGACCCCCGAAACCAGCCGCCGCCGGAGAAGAAGGGGGCGACGCCGGCAGGCCGTCCCCGGAGACGCTGCTGGTACAGGGAGGACCGCCGTCGTGTGGCCGATCCATCTCTGCCCTCTCCCGACCTCGCCACCGTCGCTATCTCCGGCTATTGCCGTCGGTGAGCCGCCCTCTTACTATTCCCCTCTTTTTCCTTTTAAATATGACAGCTGGGCCCCGCACGTCAGTGACCCAGCCGTGCCCGAAACGGTAACTAAGTGGAAGCGTATTCGGGAAATACGCTTTCGACGTGGCCCTCCCAGAGATTTTCAAATTTCTGTTAAATTTCAACTTTGACCAGTAACTTTTACTGTCCATTACTTTTTATCCACAAGTCCAAATCAATTGATTCTTTTTGCATTGTCTTTGTCTTGAGCTCTTCTATTTTCTGGTAAATTTTGGTATTTTCTCACATGTACAGAATTTCTGGTTAACAGAAATGTATTATGTGACATTTTTCTTTTGCTATTTTAAAATATTTTCAGAGGGAAATCATTTTGGTTTTGAGGACCAGGAGTTTGTGGACAACCCAACTGAGCAAGGCAAGCCACATCATCCATTACATGAAGCATTTCAATAGTATTGGTTTATTAATTGAATTATTTGCATTATTTTAATATGTGATAATTCATAGTAAATTATATTGTTGCATAACTACTGCCATAGTAATTTATTCATGATAAACAACCTTGCTTGACATGTAATTACTAAAACTAAGCTTAATGGTTGATCAAGTGCCACCGACCCGGACTTACCCATGTAGCCACATCTGCTGGAATGGGACGGCCTTGACTTGGTCTGACCGCGTGCTCTTTTATCGGTACCACCAAAGAGGGAGGGTTATGCGTGTGCACTACCCTGATCAGGTAGGCAACGATAACCTTGTGAGCCAGTTGAGTTATTTGCCGGCGTCCCCGTTTGGGACAGTTTAGTTGGCCATGACGGTGGCAGGTGTCAAGAGTGACACAGAGGCCACCCAGGGCATGACTCCGGGGGAGGATGATTGTCGGTGGTACGATGGAGGGGTCACGGGTTAGACAAGTTTCGTTGGAGCAGCACCGGTCCACCCGGAAGGGAAGTGTACCGAGGTACGGGACAAGGAGCTCCATGGTGTGGGAAAAGTGCGCAACCTCTGCAGAGTGTAAGAATCTATTCGAATAGCCGCGTCCATGGTATTGGACACAGTCCACACTAGGTCACACTGAGTGGTCAACCGTAATAATAATAATAATAATGATGGAAGAACTCGTCTCATGCTCGGAAGTGACCGATGGGTCACGAATGTTCCGGGGGTCGCGTGTGAACCCGGAAGAGAGTAAGTTGATATTCAGTAACAGTAAGTAAGCAACTTAAGAATTTAACATGTTCATTGCCATGCTGTTGTTTGCTGCATTGTTGTGGTTGCTGTGAGCTTGCGAGTACATTCCAAGTACTCACTTGGCGTATCATGCCAGATGCAGGAGAAGCCGTTGGCGGAGATCCCGAATGTTCGTGCTACGCTAACTAGGCCGTGTCCCAGTAGTGTCCCTATGGGATGGAGTTTCCCGCATGATATTCCGCTACGCTGTAGAGTTTCCTTAGTACTGAGGCCCTTGATGTTCCATAAATAATGTAGATATTGTCATAGCACATCTAGTGCTTCTGGCCTCGCTACCCGATGTAATCTCCCGAGCTTGTACTTGTACAATATCAATAAAGATCAGTTCAGTTCTGTTCCAAGTGGTTGTGTGTTTCCAGAAGACATGATCTCTGGGTTGGAAACACTGGGTAAACCGGTCCTCTGAGCCGGGGTGCCACATTGTCACTTGTTACAAATTATCTTGCAATCAAACTACTCATTACCGATAATTTCAGTGCTTGCAGAAAATACCTTGCTGAAAACCGCTTGTCATTTCCTTCTGCTCCTCATTGGGTTCGACACTCTTACTTATCGAAAGGACTATGATTGATCCCCTATACTTGTGGGTCATCAATGGCCATGGTGGAATATGATGCACCCCCCACATGGTTCCATCACGATGAAGATGATCACAATTTGGTCTTTGCCACCTCACCTACACCACATGAGTGGAATGAAAAAGGTAACATAGGTGAAGGTGATGTTCCAGTCCCACTAGTGGACATGGATTGTTTTCATGATGATGATCCTCCTATTGACACGCTTCATGCTAGTATGATTTCCCCATGCGATGATTTACCCATTTATGATGAGTTTGATGATTGCCATGTGGAGTCTATTAGTTGTGATGCCATGTTGCATAGGATTTCTTATGATAATTCTCTCGGTCACATCATGTTTGACAATCCGCTTGACTTATCATATGCTATGCATGAGATCAACAATATGTCCAATTTGCAATCTCATCGTAGTAACTATGCATATGTCATTAAAATGAACCCAATTTGCACATATGGCATAGATGACAAGCCCATGGTTATCGGCATTTGTTTTTCTTGCGATGGTATTGATATGCTCCCTTAGCATCATGTCAATCTTATGCCATGCCATGACCACCTAGCTTTGGACATGCTTTGTTTGCCATGTTGTCAATTTTCTCCATATGATGTTTCCGCTATTGCTCATGAGGAGACCCCCATAGTTTCCTCATACATGTTAGGAGATTTTGATCCACCCCATCCATTGCATGATCCCAATAATTATGTGCACAATATGCTCCCCATGAATGACCATGATATTGATGTGCCATATACTTGCATGCTCAATTTGTGTCCCCATCGTGTTATACATAAAAACTATTCTTTCATGATGGATGACATGTTCATATACCATGCCTCAAATTTCTTTGAGCATTGCTTGTTTTGTGCTAACTCTCACATGCACATACACATCATGATGGATGATGTGTACATTTACCACGCACACACATTCTTTCGCTTGTGTATTTCTTGTGTAGGTAATCACACATATTCATCAACCTCGCACACGCACGAGTTGACGAAACGAGCTCTAGGGAGCAATGAAGACGTGCGCCACCATGGAGGGCTTACCCTCCACCCGCCCTCTTTGTGGAAGAATTTCGCGCATTTCTTCTACATGGCCCTCACATGGTTATGGGTTATTGTCCATTATATATCCTTTGCCCATATGGCCATGTTCACTTTGCATGATATGCTCATTTCCATTTGGATGACATGCTTTGGTGACCCATGCTTTGCATTACATATGACACTTGATTCTAGAATGTGTATGTGTATTTGCAAGCTTGGTGGAGATATTGCTTGTTATTGTCATGTTTGCTTTGTGCCTATGCCTACTATTTGCTCACATGACATGATTGCCATGATTTCTTCTAGTATGTTGCATCTTCGCACTACTATCTTGCACGACATGACTTCTATGCTTGCTTTGTGTAGTGCATCACCCATGATTCATATTTGCTCGTTTCATGCGGTTGATGGCATCCATTCACATGCTTTGCACATGATTGATATTACATGTTGTCATATGTCTCCATATGTTGCCTCTCTCATCCTAGATGATTTGCCTTGTATTGAGTGCAACAATGCTTTTAGTCTTGCTAATGAGATTGCCCCCATAGCTTTCTTCCCATATACTCGAAGCTTTTGACATATTTCATGTGAAGCATGCTTGTCTTACCTCTTTGCACCATATGCATAGTGCCATGAACATTAAGATTGTTGCATCATATTATTCATGCACTTTTGCTTCTAATGGTTATGTGCAAGAGAAGAGAACCATCATGATGGATGATGTGTTTATCTACCATGTACATGCGTTCTTTGCTTTGTTGTGTGCATGTGTAGGATCCTTCGACATCGTGTCAACTTCCACTTCCCGTGAGTTGATAATTCGAGCTCTTGCGAGCGAGCCACTTTCCACCGACGTGCTTCTACAACGCATTTCCTACCACTTCGGCATTGTGAAGGACGCACAAGGACATGCTTTCGAGGTGATATCCTTCCTTTTGAGAACCCCAAAACCATGAGCATGAATATTGTGGATCATACTTCATGTGTTGCTTGCACCATGACACATTGCACACATGCTAGAGATCTTCTTTTGACTTGTCATTGCCACATTGCCATGCCTCATGATATATATGCCTTGTGTGTTGCATCGAATATGATTATCCCATGCTATTCCCATGTGTTTGATTGCAACAATGTCATTTCTTCACATATGCCATGTCCCATTGATTGCTACATGCTTGACTTGATTGCCTCACACATGATGAACAATTGCTCTTTCTATTGTATTGAGTGTCACACTATTTTCACTACACCCTATGCACATTATGCTTGGATTGTCTTGCACTTGACTCATGTGTTTAGACACTTCATTTCCTTTGGTGTTGTGAATGATTCATATGCCTACCATCGACCATTTGTTGAGCGCTTGATGCATACTTGCTATGACCTTGAGGTAGATGCTTGTTCTCTTGTCACACATATTAGCATCTCTACCTCCCATTTGCATGCTTGTTTCCATGATGATCTTGATTGTGCTCAATTTATGTGCTTACATGCCATGTCTCATTCCTTTTTCACACCTTATGCCATACATGACGATGACACTTGTTGGGTGAATCACCACTTGAATGCTTGGTTTTGCACTAACGCTAACCACATTTGTTTTTCCAAGTGTTTGTTGTCCTTGCTCCTTTTGAAGGAATCACATGACGGTGCGACATTGGAGAGTGCCCATTTCGAGCTTCAAGATGAAGAGTGCTTGGTGATCGTCCACTTCTACATGGCGGCTACATCTCTTTCCCATGGTGATTTGGTCTTCGATCCGAGGATGGATCTTTTCCAAGGGGGAAGGGGATGATGCGGAGCATCCTACGGACATCACCATGTCAAGAGTCCGTTTGGCAAGTGACACGTGCGACATCTACTTCACATACATAAAGGTGAATCATCTCCTTTACACGTGTTCACTTGACCCCTTCGAGGATGGTATACTACTTGACACTCCTCTCGTGTGCATACATAGGTATTGTCGGAGCTTCACGGACGATGAGGAGTCTAAGCACAAGAGTACAACTACACCATCCACGAGGGAAGCATGGAAGAGAAGGAAGAAGAGGACTATGTCAGCCCAGAAATACTGGTACAACCGGTCCGAACACCGATACAACCGGTCCACTACCGCCCAACTACCGGTCCACGTTCTGTAATCAAGCGGCGCAAGACCGGTACCTCCCCGGTTGTTCCCACAGCTGCAGCCTGACCGGTACAACCGATCCTCCCAGCGGTACAACCGGTACCTACCTCCACGAACACCTCCAGGAACCGGTACATGAGCTCCAAGCGGTACAACCGGTTGAGTGACTGGTACAACCGGCCTGCCTGCGCGCAGTGAAAGGGGCCACGGCCCATGTAACCCCAACTTACCCCTTGGACTATAAGTACTCGTCTCCTAGCTCTGAATTAGGGTTAGCTAAGAATAGATCTAGACATTAGAGCTTAGCTCATGTATCTCCCCTTGTGGGATTCCTCTTGAGATAGAGAAGACTCCATTGGAGTGCAAGGCCTCCTATGGAGAAGATCCCTAGTGGATGCAAGACCTCCTAAGGGAGAAGGATCTACCTAGATCATCAAGACCTCATCTCCACTTGGATTTGGGATGAACTCTACCTTGTATCTTTCCCTTTGTTGTTCATGTACCTTGTGGATCCATGTGCTTGTTAGTCTAGTGGATGTGTGATTGGGCTTGTTCTTGAGTGTTCCTCTTGTGATTTCTCCCCTTTCTTCCCCGTGTTCTTTGTGTTCTCCGTAGGATCACCCTCCAATTCGTGAAAGATCGTCAATTAGGATTCCAACCTACATCAATGCCCCCCCCCCCGCTCTTTGGCTTTTGCTCTTGCCAGCCAGACAGCCGGGAGCCGGTCTGTAGCTGAGGCAAAGAGTGGGCCGCAGGGTGGAGCATACAGTACTCGGACTCTGGGGAGCAGATTCAACCAAGCCGATACACACAAAGGGAGTGACCGGGTCGCCCAAGCCATTTTCTTCCCCGGACGTTTTTCGCGTGGGGTGACCTTCGGCTTTTGCTCTCGCTAGCCGGACAACCGGGAGCCGGTCTGTAGCTGAGGCGAAGAGTGGGCCTTCGGTACCGTGCACACTACTATGCCGTCTGCGGGGAAGAACGTATCGGGCCAAACGGCCAGCCCCCGGGCCGAGACTAGCTGGCGCCGGGGTGAACAGTAAAGTAGCTGGAAAAAAATACGGAGATAGGCCCCGAGGGTCGCTCGGGGTTATCCGTTTTTGTGTGCGGTGCAAAGATATACGGATGGGGGCTCACATTGCTTTTGGCACAGGCGGGGCGGAGGTGACCGGCCCGAGCCTCCGGGCGGTCGAGGGGCGCCCTAGCCGGTCGATCCCAACTGGCTAGGAAGCTGAGTGGGGCCAGGCAGCCGGACCGGTTCCCCAGCCAGCTTGGCACAGCCCACCAGAAGTGAGTAGGCAGGCCAGCCGACCAAGCAGTGACGCGGGCAGGCGGGCACAGCTGGCGGTCTTTTTCCTCTCTTTTTTGGCGGCCCTACTTTTTCCTTTTTCTAGCCGGCCTCATCTTTTCTTTTTCCAGCCGGCACGAAAGTGCACGGGGCGCAGCCGGAGGTGGGCGCACGGGCCGGAGGAGCAGCGAGCCGGCAGCCGGCTCACGGCGGGGCGTGCGCGCAGGCGGAGCGGCAGCCGGTGCAATGCGCGAGGAGGAACTGGACAGGTGCGCGGGCACGTAGGAGCCAGAGCCGAACGGGGCCGGCGACGGCGAGGCGGTGCGGGAGAGCGGGGGTACCGAAGATGGCGAGGAGCGCGCCGACGAGGCCCGCGAGCGGCAGGGCTTCCCCCTCCGGGTCGGCCAACGGCGCGGAGAGCGCGGAGGCGAAGGCGGAGGCGGCGGTGGTGACGAGGGTGAGCGGGGCGCGGCGACCGTTGCGCGCGGAGCTGGCGCGCAGGGTGCCCACTGGGTGGGGCATCGCTGGAGATGCGGTCGGGCGGGTCGGGGCCGATGTGCTGGTCGGCGAGGTCCCTGTGGCGCGCGACGAGGACGGCGAGCGCGGCGTCGGTGAGGTCATGGCAGTCGGAGAGGCGGAGCGAGCGGAGCCCCACCGCGTGGAGGAAGAGGGGCCTGGGGGCGACCTCGGCGGCGGCGCGGTTGGCGAGGCGGAGGCTGCGCAGGGGGGAGGGGCGCGCAGCGGGGCGCGAGGGTGGCTGTCGCGTGCACGCTGGCAGCGGGCGGAGCGGCGCGGTAAAGGGGCCGGGCGCAGTGGGCAGAGCAGCGAGGTGGCGCGGGAGCGAGGCCAGGAGCAGGGAGCATTCATGGCCTCGACCGGGAGCTTGGGGCGGCGATGCGAGGCTGCAGCGGCAAAGCGAGGCAGGGGAGGCACGAGACGCAGAAGGAGCGGTGCTCGCGGGGGCGCGGAAGAGGTGCGACTACGCCGGCCGCAGCCGCGTGCGCGTGTGGACGGAGGTCGAGCGCGGGCGGGCGGCCGGAGCGACGCGCGTGGGCGGGGGTGCTGGAGTATGGTATGCACAAGGAGAATCGATGGTGGGATTGAGAGGAGGAGCGAACAGAGTAGCGCTCGCGCGCGGAGGCGGCGCTCGCCGGAGTTGATGGCCAGGCGTGGAGGGAAGGGAAGGGGACGCGGAATCGAGCCCGAGCCCACCTGCGTTAGCTGTGGTGAGGGAACGAGGCAGAGAAGCGAGCGTGCGCGAGCCTACTGAGGCGAGGAGCCCCCTGGGGCACTTGATAAATCAGTGCCCATGGGACAAGTAGCACTGTAGATGATCGTGGCATGATAGATGAATAGTGCATGCTTTATCAGCAATAGTGGCCACGGGATGGCCGTCACGTCCGCTCCTGTCCGACGGGACGCGGCGGTTGACTTCGGGCAGCCGGCTGGCCGGAGCAGCCGGCCACGGGCGCAAGCCGGAGCAGCCGGCCCGGGCAGGCGGGCACCCTGCCCGGCTCGCCGTCCTGGGACTACCCGGGGGTCATCCCCCCGACATGGCGGCGGCGGCCACGCTCGGGCTTGAGTCGGCCGCAGAAGTTGCCCTCCCGAAGCGGATCCACGTCCCCATCTTTGATCGGCGACGATTAAGTAGTGAAATGGGATTGGGGAGCGAGTGTGGTTGACACGCAGCCACTGGAACAGATGTAGCCAATGAAGCTTCTGGCGTAGGCCATATATGAGGGTGCCCCAAGATATTTTAAACTATATCGCAAACGATTCATGTTCATAAACTGTGTGATCTACTTGATTTTTGTTTTGATTTGAAAGACAAAATGGGGACATTAGCAAAGGATGGTGTTTGAATTGCTAGAACATTTTTCTGCAGTGAACATGCAACTATAGGAGTGTCATGTTAAAATTTGGAAATTGTTAGGGTTCGTTTAGCCTATTTTATACATTAATTGAGTTTCTAGGCATTTAATGTGCATAATTCAAATTTGAACAACAGACACATGCAGTAGTGCACCAAAATGGGTTGAAAATATCATATATGTGTCCTTGGGTGCATGTTTAGTCACCATGCAAGAAATGGGAAGGAATTTCAAACATCTCGGTGTCGTGGCTTGGCCGCAAACATTGATAATCTTGGTTTTTAAATTCTAGTAAATCCAAAACTCACTTGTAATTCATGAAACTTGGCATGGTGTCATGATTGCACCAACAGGCTGTGGTAAAAAAATTGCCCAATTTGAGACAAGTTTTGACATAAGCTTCTTACAAACCGAAGCTTCTCACAAGAAGACATTGATAACCCACAAGTATAGGGGATCGCAACAGTTTTCGCGGGTAGTATTTCACCCAGATTTATTGATTCGACACAAGGGGAGCCAAAGAATATTTGTTAGTATTAGCAGTTGAGTTGTCAATTCAACCACACCTGGAGAACTAAATATCTGCAGCAAAGTGTTTAGTAGCACAGTAGTATGATAGTTTCAATAGCAATAGTAACAGTAGCAGTTTTGTAGCGAGTGTAACAGCAGCAACAATGAAAGTAACTTAGCAAAGATCAATAAGCGAAAAGCGTAGGCATTGGATCAGTGATGGATAATTATGTTGGATGACATTCACCATGTAAAAGTCACAACCTAGAGCGATACACAATAGCTCCAATTCATCAATGTAATGTAGGCATGTATTCCGTATATAGTCATGGGTGCTTATAGTAAGAACTTGCATGACATCTTTTGTCCTACCCTCCCATGGCAGCGGGGTCCATAAGGAAACTAAGGGATATTAAGGCCTCCTTTTATTAGAGAACCGGAACAAAGCATTAACACATGGTGAATACATGAACTCCTCGAATTACAGTCATCCCCGGAAAGTATCCCACACAATTGTCACTATGGGGTCTACGGATCAGAACAATAACAAGTGCGTATGACAAGCGGATAGGATCAAGAACTCAAATATATTCATTAAAACATAAAGGTTCAGATCTAAAATCATGGCACTCGGGCCCTAGTGACAAGCATTAAGCATAGCAAAGTCATAGCAACATCAATCTCAGAACATAGTGGATACTAGGGATCAAACCCTAACAAAATTGACTCAATTACATGATAAATCTCATCCAATCCATCACCGTCCAGCAAGCCTACGAAGAAATTACTCACACACGGTGGTGAGCATCCTGAGATTGGTGATGGAGGATGGTTGATGATGACGACGGCGTCGAATCCCCCTCTCCGGAGCCCCGAACGGACTCCAGATCAGCCCTCCCAATGAAGAACAGGAGGTGTCGGCGGCTCTGTATCGTAAAACGCAATGATTCTTTCTCTCTATTTTTTTATGGACGAATAGGTACTTATAGAATTGGAGTTAGGGTTGCCGGAGCTGCTAGGGGCCCACAAGCCTGCTAGGCGCGCCCTGGGGGGTGGGCGCGCCCCTGGGCTTGTGGCGCCTGGGTGGCCCCCTCTGGTAATTCTCTTTGCCAGTATTTTTTATATATTCTGAAATAATTCTCTGTAAATTTTCAGGTCCATCCGAGAACTTTTATTTTTGCACAAAAACTGCTGAAAACAGCGTCAGTCCGGCTTAGTTCCATTCAAATCATGCAAATTAGAGTCCAAAACCAGAGCAAAAGTGTTTGGAAAAGTAGATACATTTGGGATGTATCAACTCCCCCAAGCTTAACTCATTGCTTGTCCTCAAGCAATTCAGTTGACAAACTGAAAGTGACAAAGAAAAACTTTTACAAACTCTTCTGTTCTTGTTATCTGTATATATACTTAACTAGCATCCAAGTTTTCAGCAAAGATTATAAACTAACCATATGAATGATAACACTTAGGTCTCACATTTACTCATATCAATAACATAACCAACTAGTGAGCAATAATAAGATATCTCAGATGCCAAAAATTTGTCAAAATAATCATGATATAATATGATAACATGGTATCTCGCTACCCCTTTCTGAGACCGCAAAACATAAATGCAGAGCACCTCTGAAGTTCAAGTAACGACTAGATATTGTAATTCATGGTAGAAGAGATCCAGTCATGTCACACCCAACATTAACTATACTCAATGCATAAAAATGACAATAGTGCTCTCCAACTGGTGCTTAAATGAGAGGGTGATGACTCAATAATAAAAGTAAAATAGCATAAAATTAAATAGATAGGCCCTTCACAAAGGGAAGCATGGATTTGCAGTGGTGCCAGAGCTCAAAGCTTAAAACAGAGATGGAAACAATTTTGAGAGGTATGATTTTCCTGTCAACGTCACGACCGAGAATTTTCAATATCTTCCATGCTAAACACATTATAGCCGGTTCCCAAGCGGAAAGGTAAAGTTTACTCCCCCTCCACCATACCAACACAAGCCATGGCTAGCCGAATCATCGGGTGCCCTCCAAACGATCAAATTTCCCGGGGACAAGTGAATAAACACTCATCTGAGAATAACCCGCTTAGCATGGAAGATACTGACCACCCCCTGTCGCTCCATGAGTGTTACGGGCACACAAAACAGATGTTTATTAGAATGATTAGAGCTGGCACATGCAAATTTACTTGGAACGGCAGAGTAATACCGCATATAGGTAGATATAGTGGACTCATCTGGAACAACTTTGGTTTAAGGATTTTGGATGCACAAGCAGTATTCCCGCTCAGTACAGGCGAAGGCTAGAAAATAGATTGAGAAGCGACCAGCTAGAGAGCGAAAACGGTCATAATCATGCATTGAAAATAATTAACACTGAATACGAGCATGAGTAGGATATAAACACCATGAACATAAATACCGTGGAGGCTATGTTGGTTTTGAATCAACTACATATATGAACATGTGCCAAGTTCAGCTACTTGAATAGTTCAGAGGAGGATACCATACTAACATACTACACCATTTTAATGCATGTTGACACTCAAGATAAATCATTATCCACTCCTAGCTATTTAAGCATGGCATGCGCAACTATGATCTCTAATTGTCATCACAAACATGATTACTCATAATAACGCTGAATCATGAATACTAAGTTAAACATATTTGCAAAGACAAAAACAAGAAGAGTTCATACCAGCTTTTCTTCACCGCAACCACTTCATCAAATATCATCATTATTGCCTTTCACTTGCACGACCGAATGATGTGATAATAATAATAGTGCAAGTGCGCCGTGGTCTAAGCTAGAATCTGCAAACATTTATTCAAAGGAGAAGACAAGGTAACAGTGGCTCTTTGTTAGATCAACAATAAAGCATATGAGAACCACTCAACATTTTCATCGTGGTCTTCTCCTTACTACGACTCAACGAAAAGAAAAGAAATTCAGAGAAACACACTGAAATATTTTTAGAGTTTTTAGTTTTTCTGAAGAAAGCAAATTAACGAAGGAAAAATGAAAAATGAGAAAAACTATTTACATGGGAAAGCTCCCAACAAGCAAAAGAAGAAACGAGAAATATTTTTGGGTTTTCTTTTAATACTACGAATTAACTAAACAAGAAAGAAACTACAACTAAAGTTTTTTTGGATTTTTGAAAGTTTTTCAAACACACAAGAAGAAAACGAAAATAAAACTAACATGGATATACAATGAAAAAGGATGAACACCGACAACTGGAATGAATGTGTGAACATGAATGTAATGTCGGTGAGAAATACGTACTCCCCCAAGCTTAGGCTTTTGGCCTAAGTTGGTCTATGGCCACTCCTGGCCTGGATAATACCCGTGGTGGTAGTTCGGGTTGTACTGAAATGCAGCTGCCACAGCTTGGCGAGCGGTCTCTACCGCCCTCTTGTACTCCTCAGCCTCCTCCTCAAGTATGAAATGTCTATGTTTTTCCTGGAAATTAAAGAAGGCAGGAGCAGGCAAAGCAATATGGAAAACACGACGCCTGTTAAAGAATAGCCTGTATCTGAGCGGGGGGTCACCCCTCTCAAGGAACTGGTGGCGTTCCATAGCATCATAATCAAGAAAACTGGGTGGCAACAGGATATCATTTTGTTTAATGGGCACATCAAGATAAGTGGCTAAACGAGTAGCATAAATTCCACCAAAGAAATCACCAACTGAGGCATTATTATGTAAACGACGTGCAACAATAGCCCCCATGTTAAATTGTCTATCTCTCAACACTGCACTCTTAAGAATGCTCAAGTCAGGGGCGCAAAGATGACTAATGTCATGTTTACCATTAATACATCTACCTATGAACAGAGCAAAATAATGTATAGCAGGAAAATGAATGCTCCCCATAGTAGCTTGTGTTATGCCTCTAGTTTCACCCCTAGTAATGTTCATGAGAAATTCATTACAGCCAGATTTACGAGGTTCAATGCAAGTACCCCAAAATGGAATTTTACAAACTTCACTAAATTCTTCAACGGCCATGCGAAAAGGCTTTTCATATAAGTTGAAAATAACATCATGGGAAGTGCGTTGAGATACATACTCGAATCTCCGAACAAAAGAGTCAGTGAGATTATAGTACTGCGGGCACTTATCTATCAAGAAATCCATGAGCTCGGTGTTGCATACATACATGTCAAACTCATCATTGAGGCCTGCTTGAATCATGAAGGAATCAGACGGCCACTCGCATGGTTGCACCGCAGCCTCCCACGGTGGTTCAGAGTCTGGCTCGCGTATTGTGGGCCTTGGAGCACTCTTGCTCGAGGAACCACCAGGGAACATCTTCCTAAACATTTTCTTCCACTGAAAATTTCTGAAATTTTTAGTGACTCAAAATAAAAGTGAACGAAACTCAACAAAAATTGGTAGCAACTACTCCCTCAAGTATCTAGAGGCTATATCATGCATCAAAACTACTTTGGACCATACAAATTCAACATGCAAGCTCATATACATGGTCACCACATGTTCGCACACGAACACGTCACCGTGTACCCTCGACGCCGGGGGTGATGCACCGCAGCTCACGTCGAAGGAGACCCTGCCAGAAGCGCGGTACGCAAGCAGTCCGGCGGGTGCTTTTGAGGACCTGAAACCCCACACGCCCGGGAGGGACCCCGTCTGGGCGAGCGGTGGCTATTGGCTGCCCTAGGTCGACCTCATCGCCCCTAGGGCCTCGTGGATCGCCGCCCTCCAAGAAGAAGAACGAATGAAGAACGAGAAGAAAGATACAAGGAAGAGAGATAAAAAGTAGATGAACACGAAAAAGTAGTAGATTGATTTGTTTGATTGTGTGTTGTTCAATCGGCCGTCACCTCTCATCTATTTATGAGGCGGCTGGACTTCCCGTACAAGAAAAGGACTAAAAAAATCCATCCAAAACACCAAAAACCCTAACCTAACTCGGACAGGAATCTTTGGCAATTTTCCGGATCAACTCGGAGCCACCGAGTGGTTTGCTTCGGTCCCACCGAGTGAACGTGACCAACTTTTTGTAATCTTCTGACATCAACTCGGTCTCACCGAGTGGTTTGCTTTGGTCCCACTGAGTGAACATGACCAACTTTCTGTAATCTTCTGACATCGACTCGGTCTCACCGAGTCAAATCAACCCGGTGGGTCCGAAGTGACTCTGCAGTTTCTGTCCCTGACCTTGTTTTGCCTCCACAGGTTGCATACGACCTCGGATTAAGACGATTTTTATAACAAAATCAACTGCTTCGACGAGATGCACAACTTTCATGTTGAAACTTTTTCCATCAGAGGCCATCTTAATTGAGTTTTTGGCCGTTCTTTAATCTGATGTCAACACAAGCATCTCTGAAATCGTCATAACTTTTGCATCCGAGCTCCGTTTTGGACCATCTTCGTATCCATCTTGATCTTCTCGAAGAGAGCCATCTGAAGGTGACTTCCAATCATAAGTTTGAATTAATGTTGACATAGCTTAAGCTACTTTTACTATTGTGCCACTTTTGAGCGTCAACACATGCCCCCCTGTTTTTCGGCAAAGCTAGCGTGCCGAAAAATAACTTGTAGCGTGTTTGCTATAAGGACGATGTCAACACTCTATCGCCCATCGATATGCCTGCTTAGGACAATAAGTATATATCGTCCATTGCTTGTGTGAACTTTTTGATGCAAACTTGGGTGAAACCTTCTCGACTTCATTAATCTGACGATAAACTTCCATAGATATGCATGTCAAAGCAATCCAGCAAACTATATTGTCCACCCTTCTACTAGGATCTTGTAGATAATCAAAATGAACTTTCTCCAATCCTTGCTTTTGCCTGCATACAAATTTGATTAGTGGCCGAAGCGGTGGGCTTCAGTTCGGCCTTACCTATTTCGGTGAGACCAAGCATCGGCTATTGATAGTTATGAAATACACTATGATCAATATGGTAGCCTGATGCTTGCTGTTCCAACTCTCTCCAATTGTCATGTCTAGATATATGAAAATTTGAAAGCAACCCAAGGAGAATATTACATCTAGACATGCCTCAAGATAAATTATAAGTGGTTCGTCAAAACATTGATAACTTTTCGATATTCATTGCACTGCTAGTAACGAATCACCGAAAGCCTCAAAAAGCTTCAATCCGAATAACAATGTATATTCGGCTTTGATTATTTGTGCAAAAAAATATTCTAAGTAGCATGAGGCTTCAAAAATAGTACCATAAGGAGATATATAAACAACACCAACACCTTGGCCATTGCTACGAATTGAACCATCAAAACATAATCTCCATACTACTAGAGAGGCAAGGCTAATATCAATATTATGCATGTCATTAATACGATGTTTAGTAATAAAATTAGCTATGATTTGGCCTCTTATAGATTTCAAAGATGCATAAGCCAAATCATATCTAAACAAAGTATAAGCCCACTAGCCAATTCTGCAACTATGAATTGGTCTATGCAACATATATTCAATGACATCGGTTCAACAAATTATCATACAAGCACGTAATAAGTAATGTCTCAATTCCATGCATGCATAATATAGGCATACATATAAATTTCCATGAGCATGAACCTTGTCTTGCCCTCCAATCAAACTAAGGACGATGTTACAATACTACACCGGCCATGCATTGACATACTCTTAGGACGATAGATAAATATCGGCCATTACCATAAGGTCCATGTAAACTTCATCCACCAAAGCACGTATAGCCGAAATAAACAAATGAAATAACAATCAAATATTTCGGCTCTTTTGGATTAGCAACAAATATGTAACTAACCAAATGTATAGTGATTTGGTAATACCCTCTCTTGATGTAGAAAAGTATGTTGCATCCATGGATCGAAATAAATCCATGGAGGGTAATTGATCATACCTGGGGATGAATTCCATGGAAAAGGCATCAATGGCATGGTTGAAGAATATGGATGTTGTGCTAACCGAAGATTTTGATAGGGTGATGGAAACCTTCGGCTGAATTGTTTACTGCTTTCATTCTTCTCCTTCTTCACTTTTGTTGTACTTGTTGTAATAGAAGCTTGCACATCATTTTTGTTTTGATTATCCCCCTTGGGAACCCATGCCATGTTCTTCTTTCTCAGCTCTTGTGCACTAAGCTTTTGTAATTCCTTCTTTTGCCAATATGACAAGCCGAGTGGGCACCTCAGCTGTGATTCTGTTTCGACCAACGGCAATTCTTTTTTGGCCTTGTGCACTTTCAACTTCTTTCCTTCAGATTTGGCACTTTGACTCTCAGCAATTGATTGCTTTGTCTCACTGCCTTTAGTAGCCAATGTCAACACTTTAATTGGCTCTTTTTCATTTGAGATCAAATCCGAAGTAGCACTCTTACAACCATCTCTTTTAACACGGTAAACTTTCTTGGCCACGTCCTTCTTCTTCCTTGAGCTCTGGACCGATTCCTTATGATTGAAACGGTCTTTGACACGCGATTGTTCATCAAATGTTGATCTTCTTGGAGCTGTATAATGTTGGTGAGATGGTCTAAAATAAGATGGAGAATGTGCCCTTGTATCATACCTGCCCCATGATGGATATGGATAAGAATTACTGTAGGGATGCATCCATGACATTGGCATTGGCGGCTCAAAAGGAGGATATGAATATGATGCATTAAAATTCTCCTTTTGCCAATACCGGTCCTCAGATTTGCGCCTAGGGGGTGATCTTGATGCTTTTGAATTACTTGGCCAATAAGCATTTTTCTCTTCACTCTTCTTTTGATATTTATCTAATAATTGTGCAAAAGTGACTTTGGATTTCTTATGCTTCTGCTTATTTCGGCCTTTGTTTTCTTTGGGTTTGCTTGCATCGATCATTGAATTTTCTTGCTGCCCCCTGGTACTTGGCATCTTCATTGTAGCTTCGATGGAATTTTCGCCCTCAAGAATAATATCATTGTGCTCTTGAACAACTTCCTTACTTGAAAGCTTGATCCCATTATCTATAGTTTTTACCTTCTCATGTTTAAATGGATCGGCTTGAAGCAGCCGATGCAAAAACCATTTGCCATCAGGACCAATCGGAATAGACTGTTCATCTCTTGGTGTTTCAACAAATGTCAATCGTCTTTTATGAATGGCCGATTTAACTATTTGACGAAACATATTGCAATCCTCAAAATTATGTTTGAACGAATGATGCAACCTACAATACATTCGTCCTTGGATTGATGGCTTGACATGGTGATCAAGAATTCTAATGTAATTATTTTTCAGCAACAAATCAAATATTTGATCACACATGCTTGAATTGAAGGAATACTTTTTGTTTTCTAGCCGATCTTGGTGTGAGAACGGCTTTGGAACTAAGCACATGAATGGTTCAGATTTGGAATCTCCCCATTCGGCTATGCATTGTGTTTTGCACCCTATCACCGATGTCTTTGGATAAGATATTATACTAGCATCGGTTTTCTCAATAGAATTTAACCTTGGCTTTAAATTTCTGAAATGAAAATAGTTAGAACACATATGTCTCAATTGAGACCAAGTGTAAGCCAAGAAAGAAACAAGCAAAGCTACCCACTTAGATATAAACTTCACATAAAACAATGGGAAAAGCTTTGGCTGCAATAATAAGTCACTATCAGTCTCTTTGAATGGTACAATGTGTTGACCAATATGCTTTGTAACAATTTTATTGCTAACAAGTAAATTACCCTTCATCATTGGTCTTTCAAAATTACTTATAAGATTTTTCCTAATAGATGCATCACCAATAAAGTTGTGACCAAATCTGAAAATAGGTAAATCACTTGCTAGACATACCTCTTCATACACGTTGGGAGAGCATGATGGTTGTATGACTTGAATAATACCTTGCTCCACTATTGAATGGTTCTCCAATGCCTCATACTCATCTTTTTCTTGATTCCATGCATCATTATATTGAAGATCCTTGTCAACCGAACTTTGTTCGGGTACTTGTTCTTGTCCTTGAGGCTTGTCAATTTCTATGGCACGGAACTCATAGGGCAGGAAGTAGGTTCCATTGATTTGAGAAAAATCAAGCATGGTTGTTTTGCTATGCTTTCTATGCCCTTTCTCAATGATTCTTGCCTCTTTGGATTTGATAGATTCAAAATATGTACGACTTGATTTGGCTTTTCCAACCGAAGCACTTTCACGTTCCGAATCATCCTTCTTATCAATTCTACTAACTGACAAGGTTTTAACAGATTCGGCATATGTATTATTTGATTCAGCTTTTTTAATAACCGAATTTCCTTTATTGTCCGAATCGGCCTTATTTTTGGCAATTCCATCCATTGGCAATGTTTCTTTTATTTGAGCCAATTTTCTTTCAATTTGCTCATGACGAAGAACTTGCACTATATCACGTAAAGCTTTCACCCATCTCTCACGTTCAGCCCGCTCTAGATCGGCTTGCCCCCCAATGCTTTTTGGATCTTTCGGCAATGAGTTGTTATTGTTGCCAAAATTTTGCAATTGTGTAGGGGGTGTATAATATGTCGCGGTACTAGGTAGAGGAGTATGCACTGTTGTATAACCATATGTCCTCTCGCCAATTCTATCAACGGGCAAAGTTTCATCTTCTTGCAAAACTCTAGCTTTTATTGCATCATAATCAGGAAACAACCCCTTTTCATATTGTTCAAGGCAAAGAGCATTAATTCTCTTATTTTGTGACAAGCTCTTTTTTAATGCGGCCACAACCACATCCGGAAGGGATTGCTCCATAATACTTATAGATTCTTTCGGCAATGAATCATGAGTGTTACCGAAATTCCGCAATTGCGTAGAGGATGCACTACATGCTACTGTATTATGTAAAGGCAAATGTGCTCCTGTATAATTTTCACCTATTCGGCTATCTCCCATGCAGAGCCAAATTATGAACATCTACAGTCGTGTACGGTGCCGAAAAATTAGTAATATGAGGCGTAGCATATGATGTTTGAGGGTAATTGGCCGAATAATTAGTAGTGGCATGGCCAATTCCCCTATCCACCGGCATGTTTGGATTAACATACTGCAAGTTATTTGCCGATGAATAAAAAGTTGAAACACTTTGTTGCATACTATTCGAAGTTCCTACATGGGGTGTTTCAACTTGATTAACCGAACTCATCATGTCGTTCATCGGCATATAGATTTGTGGGGTTGCCGATGCATGGGAGTTGGGATACATATGTTGCATGTTGCTAAAATTATATAAAGTTGAAGCAGTTGAAGCATGAAGATTATTCTGAATCGGCTGTTGCACGTAATTAGTTGCATGATTGATAAAACTAGGGCTATCCGATACATTATGCTCATTAAGCGATCTAGCAACAACATATGGATTATTTGCATCTACAAAGGGGAATTGGGTATTCATATTACCTTTGTAGATTGCAGCAACATGATGACGATCTCTTCGTACCAAGAACAGGCAGGAGACCGTTCAAAGCTTCGTCCCCAGCGGAGTCGCCAAAAAATGTGTTCGCACACGAACACGTCACCGTGTACCCTCGACGCCGGGGGTGATGCACCGCAGCTCACATCGAAGGAGACCCTGCCAGAAGCGCGGTACGCAAGCAGTCCGGCGGGTGCTTTTGAGGACCCGAAACCCCACACGCCCGGGAGGGACCCCGTCTGGGCGCGCGGCGGCTATGGGCTGCCCTAGGTCGACCTGATCGCTCCTAGGGCATCATGGATCACCGCCCTCCAAGAAGAAGAACGAACGAAGAACGAGAAGAAAGATACAAGGGAGAGAGATAAAAAGTAGATGAACACGAAAAAGCAGTAGATTGATTTGTTCGATTGTGTGTTGTTCAATCGGCCGTCACCTCTCATCTATTTATGAGGCGGCTGGACTTCCCGTACAAGAAAAGGACTAAGAAATTCCGTCCAAAACACCAAAAACCCTAACCTAACTCGGACAGGAATCTTTGGCAATTTTCCAGATCAACTCGGAGCCACCGAGTGGTTTGCTTCGGTCCCACCGAGTGAACGTGACCAACTTTCTGTAATCTTCTGACATCAACTCAGTCTCACCGAGTGGTTTGCTTCGGTCCCACTGAGTGAACGTGACCAAATTTCTGTAATCTTCTGACATCGACTCGGTCTCACCGAGTCAAATCAACTCGGTGGGTCCGAAGTGACTCTGCAGTTTCTGTCCCTAACCTTGTTTTGACTCCACAGGTTGCATACAACCTTGGATTAAGACGACTTTTATATCAAAATCAACTGCTTCGACGCGACACACAACTTTCATGTTGAAACTTTTTCCATCCGAGGCCATCTTAATTGAGTTTTTGGCCATTCTTTAATCTGATATCAACACAAGCATCTCTGAAATCGTCATAACTTTTGCATCCGAGCTCCGTTTTGGACCATCTTCATATCCATCTTGATCTTCTCGAAGAGAGCCATCTGAAGGTGACTTCCAATCATAAGTTTGAATTAATGTTGACATATCTTAAGCTACTTTTACTATTCTGCCACTTTTGAGCGTCAACACCACAGCAGTAAAAATTTGCAAAACATAAAGCACTAGAACAAAAACTAATTGGAGCCTTGGAGGAGTCACATACCGAGGAGCAATTCCTCAAAACAGTTTTGGAAACAGAGTTCCGAGCAAGGAGATTGAAATTAATAGCAAAATGAGCAAGAACACGGGCTTGGGAGCAAGTTTGATTTTTCTGGAGGAAGAAGAAGGAGATGAGTGGTTGGCATAAGTGAGTGGGTCCCTATGGGACCCACAAGCCTGCCGGGCGCGCCCAGGGGTGTGGGTGCGCCCTGTGAGCTTGTGGCTCACAGGTGGACCTCCCTGGGGTGTGTTCAGTGCCAAAAATTCTTAAATATTCTGGAAAAAATCATACTCCCTCCGTTCCATAATGTAGTGCGTATAGATTTTTTGGAAAGTCAATCTTTGCAAACTTTGACCAAGTTTATAGAGAAAACTATTTACATCTACAATACGAAATATATAAAATATGAAACTATCTCTTATGATGAACCTAATGATATATGTTTGGCATTATAGATGTAAATGTTTTTCACCATAAACTTGGTCAAAGTTGATGAGGTTTGACTTTTCAAATAATATATATGCACTACATTATGGAACGGAGGGAGTACTAAATTTTCAGAGCATTGTGAGAACTTTTATTTTTGGGCCATTTTTTATTGCATGGAAAATTCAGAAAATAGGATAATCATGGCATTTTATTTTATTCAACTACAAATAATAGAGAGCAAACTATGATTACAGAAGGTTGTGCTTACTAAATTCATCGACCACATGCCCCTCAAAAAGAATCCATTAATAAGGTTGACAAGTCTTATTAACAAACTATTTTCGTATGGCATGAAACCGAAGAATTTTCGTATAACACTAAGTTACCTCAATGGGGATGTGCATCTCCCCAACAATAAGAATTTCATATTTCTTTTTGACAGTAGGAAGAGGAAATTTGAAACCTCCAATAGTAATTGTCGGAACTTTTTCAATACAATTGATACCATTCACCGAACTTTGCTTCTTCGAGAAATAAACCGCATGCTCATTACCATTGACATGAAAGGTAACCTTGCTTTTGTCGCAATCAATAACAGCCCCTGCAGTATTCAGAAAAGGTCTACCAAGGGTAATTGACATGTTGTCGTCCTCGGGCATATCAAGAATAACAAAGTCTGTCAAGATAGTAACATTTGCAAGTACAACGGAAACGTCCTCACAAATTCCAATAGGTATAGCAGTTGATTTATCAGCCATTTGCAAAGATATTTCAGTAGGTGTGAGCTTATTCAAATCAAGTCTTCTATACAAGGAGAAAGGCATAACACTAACACTGGCTCCTGAATCACATAGAGCAGTTTTAACATAACTTCTTTTAATGGAGCATGGTATAGTAGGTATTCCCGGATCTCCTAACTTCTTAGGTATTCCACCCTTAAAAGAATAATTAGCAAGCATGGTGGAAATTTTAGCTTCAGGTATCTTTCTTTTATTAGTGACAATATCTTTCATGTATTTAGCATAGGGAGACATTTTCAACATATCAATCAAGAGAGTGCGCAAAAACATAGGTCTAAGCATTTCAACAAAACGCTCAAAGTCTTCCTCATCTTTATTTTTAGATGGTTTAGTGGGAAAAGGCATGGGTTTTTGAACCCATGGTTCCCTTTCTTTTCCATATTTTCTAGCAACGAAGTCTCTTTTATCATATCTTTTATTCTTAGGAGGTGGGTTATCAAGATCAACAGTAGGTTCTATTTCTACATCATTATCTGGTTGAGCATCATCATGAACATCATCATTATTATCATTATCATTAGGTGTATGTTCATTCCCAGATTGTGTTTCAGCATCAGAAATAGAAATATCATTATGATCCTCAGAAGGTTTTTCTATCACAGGTTCACTAGAAGCAGGCAGAATTTTATCATTCTTCTTTTTCTTTTTCTTCTTAGATGAACTAGGTGCATCAGTATTAATTCTTTGAGAATCTTGTTCAATTCTTTTAGGATGACCTTCAGGATATAGAGGATCCTGAGTCATTCTACCTCCTCTAGTAATAACTCTAACAGCATGATCATTCATTTTATTATTCATCTCATCAAGCATTCATTTTGTGACTTAGCAATTTGTTCTAACTGAGTATGAACCATAAAAGCATGTTTACTTAAGCCTTTCACATCATTAGCAGTTCTAAACATCAAATCACTCAAATGATCTATCATGAAAGCATTTCTTTTTAGTTGATTGCTAACATATAAATTGAAGTATTCTTGCTTAATGATGTTATTATCAAATTCATACAAGCATTAGCTAGCAGATTTATTATAAGGAATATCACCTTCATCAAATCTAGTGAGACAATTTACCTCCACTACCTGTGTCGGGATGTCGAGCCCATGTATTTCTTCAATAGGTGGTAAATTCTTAATATCTTTAGCTTTAATACCTTTTTCTTTCATAGACTTCTTAGCTTCTTGCATATCTTCTGGACTGAGGAATAGAATACCTCTCTTCTTCGGAGTTAGCTTAGGTGGTGGTTCAGGAAGTGTCCAATCATCGGCATTTCTCAACATATTATTCAATAGTTCTTCAGCCTGTCCAACAGTTCGTTCCCTGAAAACAGAACCAGCACAACTATCTAGGTAGTCCCTAGAAGCATCGGTTAGTCCATTATAAAAGATATCAAGTATTTCATTTTTCTTAAGAGGATGATCAGGCAAAGCATTAAGTAATTGGAGAAGCCTCCCCCAAGCTTGAGGGAGATTCTCTTCTTCAATTTGCACAAAGTTAAATATTTCCTGTAAGGCAGCTTGTTTCTTATGAGAAGGAAAATATTTTTCAGAGAAGTAATATATCATATCCTGAGGACTACGCACACAACAAGGAGCAAGAGTATTAAACCATTTCTTAGCATCACCCTTTAATGAGAAAGGAAACAACTTAACAATGTAGTAGTAACGAATCATTTCCTCATGAGCAAATAGGGTAGCTATATCATTCAATTTAGTAAGGTGTGCCACAACAGTTTCATATTCATAACCACGAAAAGGATCAGATTCAACCAAAGTAATTAACTCAGGATCGACAGAGAATTCATAATCCTTATCGGTAACAAAGATAGGAGAGGTAGCAAACTTAGGATCACATTTCATTCTCTCCATCATAGACTTTTCTTTAAGCTTAGCAAGTAATTTTCTAACATCATCTCTATCATTACAAGCAAGAATTTCTCTAGCTATTTCTCCATCCAGAACATAACCATCAGGTATCTTAGGCATTTCAATTCTAGGAGAGCTAGGAATAATAGGTGAATCATAATTTTCAGAAGTTTCAACATTTTCACTTTCTTTAGCTTTAGCAATTTGTTCAACAAGAAATTCACCTAGTGGCATAGTATTTTCAAGCATAGTACTAGCATCATCATAAGTATCATTCATAGCAGAACTAGTATCATCAAAAGCTTGCTACATATCAGAATGAATAGCAGGTGGTGGTGTTGCAAGCCTACTCAAAACAGAAGGTGAATCAAGTGCAGAGTGTGATGGCAGTTCCTTACCTCCTCTAGTCATAGAGGGGACGATCTTGGTCTTAGCGTCTTTCAAATTCTTCATAGTGATCAACAGATATGAATCCCAAGTGACTCAATAGATAGAGCTATGCTCCCCGGCAACGGCGCCAGAAAAAGATCTTGATAACCTACAAGTATAGGGGATCGCAACAGTTTTCGCGGGTAGTATTTCACCTAGATTTATTGATTCGACAGAAGGGGAGCCAAAGAATATTTGTGAGTATTAGCAGTTGAGTTGTCAATTCAACCACACCTGGAGAACTAAATATCTGTAGCAAAGTATTTAGTAGCACAGTAGTATGATAGTTTCGATAGCAATAGTAACAGTAGCAGTTTTGTAGCGAGTGTAACAGCAGCAACAACGAAAGTAACTTAGCAAAGATCAATAAGCGAAAAGCGTAGGCATTGGATCATTGATGGATAATTATGTTGGATGACATTCACCATGAAACAGTCACAACCTAGAGCGATACACAATAGCTCCAATTCATCAATGTAATGTCGGCGTGTATTCCGTATATAGTCATGGGTGCTTATAGTAAGAACTTGCATGACATCTTTTGTCCTATCCTCCCGTGGCAGCGGGGTCCATAAGGAAACTAAGGGATATTAAGGCCTACTTTTAATAGAGAACCGGAACAAAGCATTAACACATGGTGAATACATGAACTCCTCGAATTACAGTCATCCCCGGAGAGTATCCCACACAATTGTCACTATGGGGTCTACGGATCAGAACAATAACAAGTGCGTATGACAAGCGGATAGGATCAAGAACTAAAATATATTCATGAAAACATAAAGGTTCAGATCTGAAATGATGGCACCCGGGCCCTAGTGACAAGCATTAAGCATAGCAAATTCATAGCAACATCAATCTCAGAACATAGTGGATACTAGGGATCAAACCCTAACAAAATTGACTCGATTACATGATAAATCTCATCCAACCCATCACCATCCAGCAAGCCTATGAAGAAATTACTCACACACGGTGGTGAGCATCATGAAATTGGTGATGGAGGATGGTTGATGATGATGACGGCGTCGAATCCCCCTCTCTGGAGCCCCGAACGGACTCCAGATCAGCCCTCCCGATGAAGAACAGGAGGTGGCGGCAGCTCCGTATCGTAAAACGCAACGATTCTTTCTCTCTGATTTTTTTATGGACGAATAGGTACTTATAGCGTTGGAGTTAGGGTTGCCGGAGCTGCCAGGGGCCCACAAGCCTGCTAGGCGCGCCTTGGGGGGTGAGCGCCCCCCCTGGGTGGCCCCCTCTGGTAATTATCTTCGCCAGTATTTTTTATATATTCTGAAATAATTCTTCATAAATTTTTAGGTCCATCCGAGAACTTTTATTTCTGCACAAAAATAACACCATGGCAATTCTGCTGAAAACAGCGTCATTCCGGGTTAGTTCCATTCAAATCATGCAAATTAGAGTCCAAAACCAGAGCAAAAGTGTTTGGAAAAGTAGATACGTTTGGGACGTATGAGACATGTGGTTCTGAGAGGGAACATGTCACGTTTGTTGGCGAAACAATAGTCGCCGCCTCTTCTCTCCCGGAATTTTTTCTAGAGCCAACATAGACCAATACACGTGTCGTGTTAAAATTTAGAATTTTTCAGGGTTCGTTTGGCCTTTTTTATAGATTAATTGAGTTTCTCTGCATTTAATGTGCATAATTCAAATTTGAACAACAGGCACATGCAGCAGTGCACCAAAATGGGTTGAAAAATCATATATGTGAGCTTGTATGCATGTTTAGGCCCCATGCAAGAAATGGGAAGGAATTTTCAAACATCTCGGCGCCGTGGCTCGGCCGCAAACATTGAGAATCTTCGTTTTTAAATTCCAGTAAATCCAAAACTCACCTGTATTTCATGAAAGTTGACATGGTGTCATGATATGGCACTAACAGGCGTTGGTAAAAAAATTGTCCAATTTGAGATAAGTTTTTCTAGAGCTGCTACTCATGATAGAGTCGTTGGATTCCCCGAACAGGAAGGGTGATGTAGCACAACAGCGAGAAGTATTTCCCTCAGTTTAGAACCAAGGTTAATCGAACCAGTAGGAGGTAACACACGAACAATTTTAGCAGCACCTGCACACAAACAAAACAATTGCTTGCACCCAACGAAGGCAAGGGGGTCGTCACTCCCCCTGTTCTTGCTAGTTACTCCCTTTGTTCCAGAATATAAGGTGTATTGGTTTTTGTGCAAGTCAACCATTTGAATGTTTGACCAATATTATAGAATAAAATAACAACGTCTGCAATACCTAATAGATAAAATATGAAACTACTTTTCATGATGGATCAAATGATATAAATTTCGTATTGTGGATATTGATATATTTTTCTAAAAACTTGGTCAAACATGCACTCGTTTGACATTTGAAAAAACAAATACACCTTATATAAAGGAATGGAGGGAGTACCAGATTAAAAGCAGATAGTGATATGCCAAGCGATAGAAAATAAAGAACAAAATAAAAGAGCATTTTTGGAGACTTTGGTATTGATGGAGAATAGACCCGGGGGCCATAGGTTCACTAGTGGAATCTCTCTCGAAAGCATAACAATGGTGGGTAAACAAATTACTGTTGGGAAATTGATAGAATTTCGCATACTTATGACAATCATTCATGGCATAATAATTATATAGGCATTACGCCCATGATAAGTAGACCGTTAAACTTACTGACGTCTACTACTATTACTCCACCCCAAGACCGCCATCCAGCAATGCGTCTCGAAGTATTAAGTTCATACAAACAGAGTAACGCAATAAGTATGATGACATAATGTAGACAAAATAAGATAAATTAATATGACTGAACCCTGTCATTTTATCCTTAGTAGCAACAACACAATACATTCCTTGGCCCTTTCTGTCACTAGGCTAGATCACCGCAAGGTTGAACCCACTACTTTGCACCACTCCCTCTGAAGATCTACTCATCCAATTGGCCAGAAAAGACTAATAGATAGGAAAGCAAACATAGCCATAAAATTACAAATAAGAAAGGATTCAAGAGATTCAAAATAGTTCAATGAATAATATGATCATAAACCCAAAATTCATCGGATCCCAACAAACACACCGCAAAAGATTACATCGGATTGATCTTAGAGAAGATAATTGTATTGAAGATCAAAAGAGAGAGAGAGAGAGAAAACCATCTAGCTACTAATATGGACCCGTAGGTCCTGTAGGAACTACTCACACATCATCATGGAGGCAGCAAGGTTGATGAAGATAGCCTCCCCAATGATTTCCCCCTCCAGCAGAGCACTGGAAAAGGGTTCCAGATGGAATCGCGGAAGAACAGAGGCTTGCGGTGGCAAAAGAATTGTTTCGGGTCTCACTCTGAGGGTTTCAGAATATATGTGAATTTATAGGCCTGGAATTAGGGCAAACAGGGCCACGAGGGGGGCACAAGTCAGATCGGCTCCCTCCTAGGGCGCACCCCCTGGCTTGTGGGTTCCTCGTAGGTCTTCTGGTCCTCCCCCGAAGCTTCTAGGGTCTCTTATGTTCCATAAAAAATCACCATAAATTTCATCGTGTTTGGACTTCAGTAGGTATGGTTTCTCTGTGAAACAAAAACATGCAAAAAACAGGAACTGGCACTAGGCACTAAGTTAATAGGTTAGTCCATAAAAATGGCATATAAATCATACAAAAGTGATAATATAATAGCATGAAATAATAAAAAATTATATAAACATTGGAGATGTATCAAGAGCCAACATTGAGAATCTTGGTTTAATTTCTAGTAAATCCAAAACTCACACGAAATTCATGAAATTGGGCATGGTGTCATGATATTGCACAAATATGTTGTGGTATTTTTCTTGCCCAATTTGAGAGAAGGTGCTTATTAAAAGTTGCACACATTAACAACCAACATAGGCATTTTGGAACAAAGAGTGTCATGTTATCATCGCAAACGGTTTCGCTATTCAAACCATTGGTGTCAGACCAATCATATACGTGCCACCACGCATCCCACTTCTCATAGGCCAGGAGGTGCCATACGAGCAGCCGTGAGTTGATGGGAGGCATGTGAGCAGTCCGCTGCATAGGCTCATTGGGAGGCGAGCCTTTTGACCTCCCTCCACCGCCCGCCTTGCTCCCAACAACCCCATTAATGGCGCCCGAGGCACTGTTTAATAGGCGGCCGCACTCCCCGCTTGGTCTACACAATCCTCTCACTTCACCTGCGATTCCCCTATCGCCCACCTCCAATCATCCAGACCTCCTGCAATGCCATGGCGCAGAAGGATGATTTGCCCCTAGTCTTCTGGTTCGGTGAAGTCGACTCCGAGCCAGAGGAGATAGAAAGTAAGGAGGAATGGGACCTCATGGAGATGGCCCTAGACGAGGACGCGATGGTGATGACCCACAAGTATAGGAGATCGCAACAGCCTTCGAGGGTAGTATTTCACCCAAATTTATTGATTCGACACAAGGGGAGCAAAAGAATATTTATAAGCCTTAGCACTTGAGTTGTCAATTCAACCACACCTGAGAATCACTTCCTTGCAGCAATTTCTTAGTAGAAAAGTGATATGATAGCAGTTTTGTAGCAAGTGTAACAATAGCAGTAGTAGTAATTTGAGCAAAGACAATGTTATTAAAGCGTAGGCATGGAGTAGCGATGGATATTTGGATGAAATTCATTATGTAACTATCACAACCTAGAGCGATGCACAATAGCTCTAATTCATCAATCATATATATGTAGGCACGTATTCCGTATATAGTCATACGTGCTTGCAATAAGAACGTGCATGACATCTTTTGTCCTACCCTCCCATGGCAGCGGGGTCCTAATGGAAACTAGGGGTAATTAAGGCGCTCCTTTTAATAGAGAACCGGAACAAAGCATTAACCCATAGTGAATACATGAACTACTCAAATTACAGTCGTCCCTGGAGAATATCCCAATTATTGTCACTTTAGGGTCTATGGATCGGAACAATGATAGGTGCATATAACTGATATGTCTCCAACGTATCTATAATTTTTGATTGTTCCATGCTATTATAGTATCAATCTTGGATGTTTTATATGCAATTATATGCCATTATATATCATTTTTTGGGACTAACCTATTAACCCAGTGCCAGTTGCTGTTTTCTGCTTGTTTTTGCGTTTTCAGAAAATCGTTATCAAAAAGTGTCCAAACGAGAAAAAAACTTTGGATTAATTTTTTCTGGACCAGAAGAGACCCACGAAGCTTCGGGAGAAGACCAGAAGAGCCACGAGGAGGAGGCAAGCCTGGAGGGCGCGCCCAAGGGGGTAGGGCGCGCCCCCCCAGGCTTGTGGGCCCCTCGTTCCTCCTCCTGACCTAATTCTAGCGCTATAAATTTCCAAATATTCCCAATATACCAGGGAGACAGAAGAGAAACCCTTTCCGCCGCCGCAAGCCTCTGTTCTTCCGCGATCCCATCTGGAGGCCTTTTTCGGTACTCTGCCGGAGGGGGAATCGATCACGTAGAGCTTCTTCATCAACCTTGCCGCCCTTCCAATGATGTGTGAGTAGTTTACCATAGACCTACGGGTCCATAGCTAGTAGCTAGATGGCTTCTTCTCTCTCTTTGATCTTCAAAACCATGTTCTCCTCGATGTTCTTGGAGTTCTATCCGATGTAATCTTCTTTTGCGGTGTGTTTGTTGGGATTCGATGAATTATGAGTTTATGATCAGATTATTCATGAGAAATATTTGAGTCTTCTCTGAACTCTTTTATGCATGATTATTATAGCTTTGTATTTCTCTCGGCTCTATCGATTTGGTTTGGCCTACTAGATTGATTTGCCTTGCAATGGGAGAGGTGCTTTATGATGGGTTCAATCTTGCGATGCTCAATCCCAGTGATAGAAGGGGACATGACACGTATTTGTATTGTTGCCATTAAGGATAAAAAGATGGGGTTTAATCATATTGCTTGAGTTCACTTTGTCTACATCATGTCATCTTGCTTAAGGCGTTACTCTGTTTCATACTTAATACCCTAGATGCATGTTGGATAGCAGTCGATGGGTGGAGTAATAGTAGTAGATGCAGGCAGGAGTCGGTCTACTTGTCTAGGACGTGATGCCTATATACATGACCATTGCCATGAATCCGTCATAATTATTTGCTTTTCTATCAATTGCCCAACAGTAATTTGTCTACCCACCGTATGCTATGTGTTCGAGAGAGAAGCCTCTAGTGAAAACTATGGCCCCCGGGTCTACTTTATCATATATAAAAAACCTAAAAATACCTTGCTGCAATTTATTTACTTTTATTTAGTATTTTAGTTTATCTTTTTAGCTCTATAAGATTTAATCCTTGCAAATAACCGCTAAGAGGATTGACAACCCTCTTATTTGCGTTGCGTGCAAGTGTTTGCTCTTGTGTGTGCAGGTGCGCTTAACGGAATTTTGCTTGGTTCTCCTACTGGATTGATAACCTTGGTTCTTAAATGAGGGAAATACTTATCTCTACTATACTGCATCATCCTCTCATCTTCGGGGAAATACCAACGCAGTCTACAAGTAGCAGGAAGAATTTCTGGCGCCGTTGCCGGGGAGACATCATCAAAATTACCAAGTACCTTCGCACAAACTATCATCCACTTGTATTTATTTTATTTGCATTTGCCTCTAGTTTTCATCTCCCCCACTTCTAATTTTTTTACAGAAACACAAAAATATTTTTATTTGCTTGTTTGCTTGTTTGCTTGCTTTGTCGCGATGTCTCAACAAAATACAAAATTGTGTGACTTTTCCAATACTAATAATAATGAGTTTATTAGTACTCCTATTGCTCCTCCCGCCACTAGTGTGGAGTCGTGTGACATTAATGTTGTTTTGCTTAATCTTGTTATGAAAGAACAATTTTCTGGTAGTCCTAATGAAGATAATGGAACCCATCTAAATACTTTCGTTGAGCTTTGTGATATGCAAAAGAAAAAAGATGTGGATAATGATATTGTCAAATTAAAATTATTTCTGTTCTCACTACAAGATCGTGCTAAAACTTGGTTTTCATCCTTGCCTAGAAATAGTATTGATTCTTGGGATAAGTGTAAGGATGCTTTTATTACCAAGTATTTTCCTCCCGCTAAGATTATTTCTTTAAGAAATCAAATTATGAATTTTAAGCAACCTGAGCATGAACATGTTGCACAATCTTTGGAGAGAATTAAATTAATGATAAGAAATTACCCAACTCATGGCTTAAATTTATGGATGATCATACAAAAAAAATTATGCGGGACTAAACTTTGTTTCTAGAAATTTGCTAGACTCTGCCGCAGGTGGTACTTTTATGGAAATTACATTGGGAGAAGCTACAAAACTTCTTGATAATATCATGACAAATTATTCTCAATGGCACACTGAACGAACTCCAACTGGTAAGAAGGTAAATTCTGTTGAAGAAATTAATACTTTGAGTGATAAGATGGATGCTTTATTGAAATTGGTTGCTAGTAAAAATGCTCATATTGATCCTAATGATGTGCCATTGTCTACTTTGATTGAGCAAAATAATGATGATATTGATGTGAATTTTGTCTCTAGAAATAATTTCAACAATAATGCTTATAGGGGTAATTTCAATCCTAGACCGTTTCCTGGAAATTCCTCTAATAATTATGGCAATCCCTATGGTAATTCTTATAATAATAATAATTGGATGCCCTATGATCTTGAAAGTAATATTAAAGAATTTATTAATTTGCAAAAGAGTTTCAATGCTATGATAGAAGAAAAATTGAATAGAGTTGATGAATTGGCTAGGAACATGGATAGAATTGCTCATGATGTGGAAAATCTCAAAACTAAAATTTTGCCACCCAAGCATGATATAAATGAGTCTATTAAAGCTATCTATGTCTCCATTAATGAAAGTAAAGAAAGGACCGCTAGGTTGAGAGCTAAGCGAGAATTCCTAGAAAAAGCGATTCCACCCGGTTTCTATCGTAGTAATGATGAAGATATTAAAATGATTGCTGTCAATCCTATTGAATCATTATTTAGTAACATAAAACTTGATGAAAAAGGGACTGGAGAAGAGTCAACTTTAGATAGAAGGAGTCCCAATTGCTTGGAGGGTGATAATCTTGATGATAAAAATGAAAAAAGTGGGTTTGGAGAGGTCAAAACTTTAAATAGTAATGCACCCACTACTTTGGATTACAAGGACTTTAATTATGATAGTTGTTCTTTAATTGAGTGTATTTCCTTGTTGCAATCCATGATTAATTCACCCAATGCATATGAACAACATAAAGCTTTCACTAAACATATTGTAGAAGCCATGATGAAAGCGCATAAAGAAAAACTTGAGTTGGAAGTATCAATTCCTAGAAAATTACAAGATGAACGGGAACCTACTATTAAAGTCAAAATTATATATTATGAATGTAATGCCCTTTGTGATATTGGTGCTAGCGTTTCCACTATACCGAAGTCTTTGTGTGTGTGCTAGGTCTCACCGATATGGATCCTTGTTCCCTTAATTTGCATCTTGCGGATTCCACTATTAAAAAGCCATTGGGTAGAATAAATGATGTGCTTATTCTTGCAAATAGAAATTATGTGCCCATGGACTTTATTGTTCTTGATATTGAATGTAATCCTTCTTGCCCCATAATACTTGGTAGGCCTTTTCTATGAACAATAGGTGCTATAATTGATATGAAAGAAGGTAATATAAGATTTCAATTTCCATTAAAGAAAGGGATGGAACACTTCCATAGAAAGATAATTAAGGCACCTTATGAATCTATTATGAGGGCCACCTATGGAATTAACATGAAGGATGACAACACTTGAAACTATGCATTATGCCTAGCTAGGGGCATAAAACAATAGCGCTTGTTGGGAGGCAACCCAATGAATAAAATAAATTTTTGTTTTTACTTTATGTTCTTGAGTGTTTACACAATTATAGCCTCTATTATTATTGTATTTTTATGTTTTAATTAGTGTTTGTGCCAAGTAATGCCTTTGGGATGATGTTGATGATAGTATAATTGATGATGTTTGGAAAACAGAAAGTTTTGCATCCAGTGCTGGAATTTTAATTCTGTACTGGAGCGTCAGAAAAATCTATTTTTGTTGCATAGTTTGTTATTTTGATGAATCTATGGATCGTATCGGGGGGTATGAGTCATGGAGAAGTTGGAGTAAAGTATAATTATGCCAATATTAAATATGAATCAATTTACAACAGTACCTAAGGTTTAAGATTTGTTTGTTATACTAACGGATCTCACGAGGTTTCTGTTGAGTTTTGTGTGCTGAAGTTTTCAAGTTTTGGGTGAGACTACGATGGATGAAGGAATAAGGAGCGGCAAGAGCCTAAGCTTGGGGATGCCCAAGGCACCCCAAGGTAATATTCAAGGAAGACTCAAGCATCTAAGCTTGGGGATTCCCCGGATGGCATCCCCTCTTTCGTCTACAATCTATCGGTAACTCACTTGGAGCTATATTTTTATTCATCACATGATATGTGTTTTACTTGGAGCGTCTTGTGATATAGTTTGTTTGCTTTTGTTTGCTTTTTAGTTTGTCACAATGATCTTTGCTGAACACACCTTTTTGAGAGGGACACACATTATTCGTGATTTGTTAGAATACTCTATGTGCTTCACTTATATCTTTTGAGCTAGGCAGTTGCTCTAGTGCTTCACTTATATCTTTTAGAGCACGACGGTGGTTATATTTTAAAGAAATAGTTGCACTCTCATGCTTCCTTATATATTTTTGAGATTCTAATGAATAGCAATGGTAATATGCACGGGTTATGAATTTGGTCCTGATATGATAGGTATTCAAGAGGGATATAATAAAAACTTTCATGTAGATCACTGAATATGATAAGTTTGATTCCTTGCAATAGTTTTGCGATATTAAGATGGTAATATGTGGGAGGTGCTAGTAGATAATTGTGGTTTAGTAAGAATATTGGTGTTAAGGTTTGTGATTCCCGAAGCATGCACGTATGGTCTGTCATTATGCTAAGAAGTTGGAGCATGATTTATTCTTGATTGTCTTCCTTTGTGTGGCGGTCGGGGGCGCGCGATGGTTAACTCCTACCAACCTCCCCCCTAGGGGCATGCGTAGTAGTACTTTGCTTCGAGGGCTAATAAACTTTCACAATAAGTATGTGAGTTCTTTATGACTAATGTGAGTCCATGGATTATACGCACTCTCACCTTTCCGCAATTTGCTAGCCTCTTCGGTACCATGCATTGCCCTTTCTCACATCGAGAGTTGGTGCAAACTTCGCCGGTGCATCCAAACCCCGTGATATGATACACTCTATCACACATAAGCCTCCTTATATCTTCCTTAAAACAGCCACCATACCTAACTATCATGGCATTTCCATAGCCATTCCGAGATATATGGCCATGCAACTTCCACCGTTCCGTTTTTATGACAAACATCGTCATTGTCATATTGCTTTGCATGATCATATAGCTGACACAGTATTTGTGGCTCAGCCACCGTCCATCATTTTTATACATGTTACGCTAGCATCATTGCACATCCTGGTACATTGCCAGAGGCATTCATATGGAATCATATTTTTGTTCTTGTATCGAGTTGTAATATTGAGTTGTAAGTAAATAAAACTGTGATGATCATCATTATTAGAGCATTGTCCCAGTGAGGAAAGGATGATGGAGACCATGATTCCCCCACAAGTCGGGATGAGACTTCGGACAAAAAATTAAAAAAAAAGAGAAAAAAGAGGCTGAAAAGAGCCCACACAAAAAAAATGAGAGAAAAAGAGAGAAGGGGTAATGTTACTATCCTTTTCCACACTTTTGCTTCAGATTAGCACCATGTTTTTCATATACAGAGTCTCCTATTTTGTCACTTTCATATACTAGTGGGAATTTTTCATTATAGAACGTGGCTTGTATATTCCGATGACGGGCTTCCTCAAATGCCCGAGGTCTTCATGATCAAGCAAGTTGGATACACACCCACTTAGTTTTCATGTTGAGCTTTCATACACTTATAGCTCTTAGTGCATCCGTTGCATGGCAATCCCTACTCCTCGCATTGACATCAATTGATGGGCATCTCCATAGCCCGTTGATTAGCTTCGTTGATGTGAGACCATCTCCTTATTTTTGACTTCCCCTTATTGATCTCTACCACCACACTCTATTCCACCCATAGTGCTATATCCATGGCTTGCGCTCATGTATTGCATGGGAGTTGAAAAAGCTGAAGCGCGTTAAAAAGTATGAACCAATTGCTTGGCTAAAACCGGGGTCGTTCATGATAAATATTTTGTGTTAAGAAGATGGAGCATGACAGGATTATATGATTTTGTAGGGATAACATTCTTTAGCATTTTTATTTTGAAAGACATGATTGTTTATTAGTATGCCTGAGTATTGATGTCTTTATATCAAACTATAGACTATTGCTTTGAATCATTCGGATCTTATTATTCATACCGTAAGAGAGAGATTACATGATGAAACATGATAGGTAGCATTCAAAATCAAAAATTTTGTTTTTATCATTTACCTACTCGAGGACGAGCAGGAATTAAGCTTGGGAATGCTTGATACGTCTCCAATGTATCTATATTTTTTTTATTGTTTCATGCTATTATAGTATCAATCTTGGATGTTTTATATGCAATTATATGCCATTATATATCATTTTTTGGGATTAACCTATTCACCTAGTGCCCAGTGCCAGTTGTTGTTTTCTGCTTGTTTTTGCCTTTTCAGAAAATCATTATCAAAAAGTGTCCAAACGAGAAAAAAACTTTGGATTAATTTTTTCTGGACCAGAAGAGACCCACGAAGCTTCGGGAGAAGACCAGAAGAGCCACGAGAAGGCGGCAAGCCTGGAGGTCGCGCCCCCCAGGCTTGTGGGCCCCTCGTTGCTCCTCCTGACCTAATTCCAGCGCTATAAATTCCCAAATATTCCCAATATACCAGGGAGACAGAAGAGAAAACCTTTCCGCCGCCGCAAGCCTCTGTTCTTCTGCGATCCCATCTGGAGGCCTTTTCCGGTACTTTGCCGGAGGGGGAATCGATCACGGAGGGCTTCTTCATCAACCTTGCTGCCCTTCCGATGATGTGTGAGTAGTTTACCACAGACCTACGGGTCCATAGCTAGTAGCTAGATGGCTTCTTCTCTCTCTTTGATCTTCAATACCATGTTCTCCTCGATGTTCTTGGAGTTCTATCCGATGTAATCTTCTTTTGCGGTGTGTTTGCTGGGATCCGATGAATTGTGAGTTTATGATCAGATTATTCATGAGAAATATTTGAGTCTTCTCTGAACTCTTTTATGCATGATTATTATAGCTTTGTATTTCTCTCCGATCTATCGATTTGGTTTGGCCTACAAGATTGATTTGTTTTGCAATGGGAGAGGTGCTTTGTGATGGGTTCAATCTTGCGGTGCTCAATCCCTGTGACAGAAGGGGACATGACACATATTTGTATTGTTGCCATTAAGGATAAAAAGATGGGGTTTAATCATACTGCTTGAGTTTACTTTGTCTACATCATGTCATCCCTCTTAAGGCGTTACTCTGTTTCATACTTAATACCCTAGATGTATGCTGGATAGCGATCGATGGGTGGAGTAATAGTAGTAGATGCAGGCAAGAGTTAGCCTACTTGTCTAGGACGTGATGCCTGTATACATGATCATTGCCATGAATCCGTCATAATTATTTGCTTTTCTATCAATTGCCCAACAGTAATTTGACTACCCACCGTATGCTATGTGTTCGAGAGAGAAGCCTCTAGTGAAAACTATGGCCCCCGTGTCTACTTTATCATATATAAAAAACCTAAAAATACCTTGCTGCAATTTATTTACTTTTATTTCGTATTTTAGTTTATCTATTTATCTCTATAAGATTTAATCCTTGCAAATAACCGCTAAGAGGATTGACAACCCTCTTATTTGCGTTGGGTGCAAGTGTTTGCTCTTGTGTGTGCAGGTGCGCTTAACGGAATTTTGCTTGGTTCTCCTACTGGATTGATAACCTTGGTTCTTAACTGAGGGAAATACTTATCTCTACTATACTGCATCATCCTCTCCTCTTCAGGGAAATAACAACGCAGTCTACAAGTAGCAATAGCTTGCAGATAACATCAACATCTCAAATATATTCATGAAAAGCATAAGTGTTCAGATCTAAAATCATGGCACTCGGGCCCTAGTGACAAGCATTAAGCATAACAAAGTCATAACAACATCAATCTTAGAACATAGTGGATACTAGGGATCAAACCCTAACAAATTGACACAATTACATAAGAATTCTCATCCATCTCCATCTACCTCCAGTATGCCTACAATGGAATTACTCACTTCCGGTGGTGAGCATCATGAGATTGTCGATGGAGAAGGGTTGATGATGATGACGGCGATGAATCCCTCTCTCCAGAGCCTAGAACGGACTCCAGATCAAGCCTCCCGACGAAGAACATGAGGTGGTGGCGGCTTCGTATCATACAATGCGATGAAACTATCTCTCTGGTTTTTTTCTCAGGAAGATGGAATATATAGCCTTGGAATTAGGTCAGACAGAGGCTCGTGGGGCCCACAAGTTCACCAGGCGCGCCCCCAGCCTGGTGGCCCCCCTCCGACAGTTCTTTGCTCCAGTATTTTTTTATTTATTGCATAAAAAATCTCCATAAAGTTTCATCCAATTCCGAGAACTTTTATTTCTGCACAAAAATAACACCAAGATAGTTCTACTGAAAACAACATCAGTCCGGGTTAGTTTCATTCAAATCATGCAAATTAGAGTCCAAAACAAGAGCAAAAGTGTTTGGAAAAGTAGATACGTTGGATACGTATCAACTCCCCAAACTTAACTCATTGCTTGTCCTCAAGCAATTCAGTTGACAAACTAAAAGTGAGAAAGAAAAACTTTTACAAACTCATTTGTTCTTGTTGTTGTATATAAGCTTACTAGTAATCAAGTTTTCAACAAAGATTGTGAACTAACCACATATACGATAACACTTAGAATCCATATTTACTCATGCCAATGACATAATGAACTAGCGAGCAATAATACTATATCTCAAGTACCAACACTTTGTCAAAACAACCATGATACATTCTGATAGAGTGGTATCTCGCTAGCCCTTTCTGAGACCACAAAACATAAATGCAGAGCACCTCTGAAGCTCAAGCAATGGCTAAACATTGTAATTCAGGGTAGAAAACATCCATTCATGCTCACACCCTACATTAATTAGATGAAATGCATGTTACACTAAGAATGACACTAGCGCTCTCAGGATTGATGCTTGAATGAGAAGGTGATGACTCAACAATGAAAGTAAATAGACAGACCCTTCGCAGAGGGAAGCAGGGATTTGCTTGTGTGTCAGAGCTCATTGTTTTAAAATAGAGATAAATTGCATTTGAGTGGTGTACTTTTTAGTCCATGGTCTACGACAAAGTTTCCAATATCTTCCATGCTAAACATATTAATAGCGGTTCCCCTGCAAAAAGTTTTACTCCCCCTCCACCGTACTAACACAAACCATGGCTAGCCTAATCCACGGGTGCCCGCCAACAATCAATTGTCCGAGGGGAGTATTTATATAAAGTAAAGCAGGATTGGGCATCCTAGATACCAGCCTCCCTCAAGATGGACGAGTGAATAAACTCTCGTCGTGAGTAAAAACACTTAGCATGGAAGATATTGACTGCCCAACCGCTCCATGAGCTTTGGGGCACACAAAATAGATGTTTATTCGAAGGTTTGGAGATGGCACCTGCAAATTTACTTGGAACGGCGGGGTAATACCGTATATAGGTAGATATGGTGGATTCTTATGGCATAACTTTGTTTTAGGATTTTGGATGCACAAGCAGTATTTCCGCTTAGTACACACGAAGGCTAGCAAAAGACTGGGAAGCGACCAACTAGAGAGTGAAAAATGTCATAATCATGCACTTTGAATAATTAACATTGAACATGAGCATGGGAAGGATATAAACACTCTGAACCTAAATATCATAGAGGCAATATTGGGTTTGAATCAATTACATGCACGAACATGTGCCAAGTCAAGCCACTTGAATTATTCAGAGGAGGATACCATCCTAACATACCACATCATGATCATTTTCTTGCATGTTGATACCTAAGGTAACATATTATCCACTCCTAGCTACTTAAGCATGCATGAGCAACTATAATCTCTAATCATCATCATACACATGTTTACTCATAATAGGCTGAATCGGGACTACTGAGTTAAACATATTTACAAAAACAAAACAAAAAAGTAGAGTTCATACCAGCTTTTCTTCACCATGATCACTTCATCAAATTATCATCATTATTGCCTTTCACTTGCATGATCGAATGATGTGAAAAATATAATAGTGCAAGTGTTCCGTGGACCAAGCTGAAATCTACAAACACTATATACATAAGAGAAGTCATTATTCGGTCTTTCGTTAGATCAACAATAAAGCACATAAGAGCCATTTGGGAATTCCTTACGAAGTCTTCTTTTTGGTATGAACTCTACTTTTTGGTATGACTCAAGCAAAGAAAATAAGTTCAGAGAAACACACTGAAATATTTTTGGAGTTTTTAGTTTTTCTGAAGAAAGCAAAAAAAGAAAGAAGAAAAATGAAAAGCGAGAAAAATATTTACACCAAAAAATTCCCAACATATGACAAAAGAAGAAACGGGAAATCTTTTTGGGTTTTCTTTTTAATACTATGAACTAACTAAAAGGAAAAGAAAAAACAAAAAGAAGCGAGAAATGTTTTTGGGATTTTTCAAAGTTTCACAAACACACAAAAGAAACAAATAAAAGCGAAACACAGATATACAAAGAAAATGATGAACACCGACAAGTGTAATGAATGTGTGATACATGAATGAAATGTCGGTGAGAATACGTACTCGATCCCCCAAGCTTATGCTTTTGGCCTAACTTTGTTGGTGCCAATCGAAGAATCCCTCAGGTCCAGGTAGGAACCGAGTCGACGGTCGAACCCGGGCATCCCAAGGGTGGACCTCCTCTGCTACCGCCAACTCATTCCTATAGTTGGTGGTGTCCTCTGGCAATATAATGTATCTTCCCTTGGCATAGTCAAACAAAGAAGGGGTAGGCAGAGTAATAATATCGCGGGTGCCCTGGCTGAAGACCATGTTATATTGATAAAATGGGGTGTAACACCCTGATTTTTGGCCCTTTCTTTTTCTTTTGGATTTCTTCGAATTTTTATTTGGAGTTCTTTTTCAGTGGCTATGTGGTCTTGAAACCTGGGAAGATCTTCTCTCCTGCCACTTCCTAGTGGCTTGTCATTCTCAAATCTATCCCAAGGCCATGTCATTTCCATCTTAGCCCAACTCCAATATTTATTTATTGTGAATATTCCTTTTTCTATTAAAGGAATAACCCTGTTTGCCCTAGGTTGTGAAGCAACCTATATTTCTGTCTTCCAGAAAATTCCCACAAAATTCTCATAAATTCTTTGGACCATATCTCCCACCAATATGCCAAAACCCATCCTTGCCTAGTTCAAAAATAATTCAGGAATATTCATTTTCCATTCTGTCCAGAATGGCACTTTGTGAAGGAAGTGCTATTTATATTTTCTTGGTTGCCCTCAAAATTTTTGGGCAATCTATTATCTCCAAATTATTGCCACATGGAAAAATTCAGCTTCATTTGCCTAGTAAATCTTCCTCAGCAAACTCCCAAAGTTTCTGACCAGAGAGAAGCTTTGTGAAGGAAGTACTAGCTAGGCTTATCCAAATGAGTTGAAATTTTGGTATGTCATCCAGATGATCAAATAATAACTCTCCACCAAATTTCATTTCCATCCAACAATCTATGTGAGAACACCATCCAATCTTGGTTTCTGGTCACAATTTCAGTTTGTGAAGCAACTATATTTTCTATTGCTTAAAAAATTCTGAAATTAATCCAGGACCTAAATATCCCTATATAATTTGAGCATGAAATAATTCACATCATTTTTCCAAGCCATTTGCTCCACAAAATTCCCCCAAGTTTCTGTCCAGTGAGGAGCATTGTGAAGGAAGTACCATTTTTACTTATCCAACTGGGATGAAATTTTTATGGTACCTTCATATGACCAAATGATCATACTCCACCAATTTTCAGCACAATCAAATCATCCACGTGAGTGCTACTTCCTGATCTAGATTCTGGTCAATTTTTGCAGTTGTGAAGCAACTGCACTCAAACCTTGTCCAAATGACCTCAAAATTCACAGGATCATAGTCCTTCCTACCCTAAACCCCTGAGACATGCTGGTTAGGCCTTACCCCATCCCTTTTGATCACTACTTCATGCTTAAGTTTGCAATAGCAAAGTTCAGTCGACCTCTCCCATCCACCCACAGTGACGTTCTTCGATCTATCACCTCATGTAGGACCCACTTAGGAAGGCAAGACGCTAGACATCGTTTGGTTGGCCAGAGTGCACCGCGTGCACCTATGCACGCGGTGACCACGCGGTCTGGCACGCCGAAAGTGTGCTCTGGACTTCGGGTCCCTCTGCCGCTGTCCAAACGCCGAGCTCCCGCCACCACACCATGTCCACAGCATTGCACCCACTCCCCTGCGTCCGCGTGTACTCTCTGGACCCCTCCCCCTCCCCTCTTTCCTCTCCGGCGAGCACGCCGTCCCGGGATGCCCGCGGCCGTCGTCGCTTTGCCTTTGTCCTCTTCCCTCGCCGCGGTATCTCTGCACCGAATGAACCTCCCCTAGACATCTCTCCCCCTCCGCGCGTGCGCTCGTGCACGCGGTCGCGCCAGAAGTATCGACCGCGAGCTCCCGTCGGCTTCCGGCGAAGGCATCCCCGTCCGGCTATATATAGCCCACCCCGAGGCCTCCCGAGCTCATCCACCACCTCACCACCTTCCTCTAGAACTCCCGAGCCACTCCATCGAGCTCTAGCCGCCGTCCTCACCGCAGTTGACCGCCACGGCCGCCGTTCGGCCTCGCTCAAATTCGGGCAATGCCGAGCTCGCCTCCCTCTCATTCCTCCACCAGGGGACTCCCCTGAGCATGGTGAAGCTCCCCACTACCTCCTAGCTCCTTATCCGCAGCCGTGCCGTGCTCATCGGAGATGGCCGAAGCCGCGTCCCGCCATGGCCGAGGTCCTCCCCGTTCCAGAGCTCCTCGGCGGAGGAGGTCATCACCTACCGATGCGGCCCGGTCCCCTGAGCAGTTTGGTAGGTCGGGCGCCGCCGGAGACGGCCGGTAGCGCCGGCGCTCCTCGCCGGACTTCGCTCCTCCCTCGGGCACGCGCGAAGCCAGGAGCTTGAAGACGCTGACGTGGCCAGGCGTGCCCCTCCACCTCTCGGGCCCCACATGTCAGCCGAACAGAGGAGTCATCTCCGGGCCCGCGCAGTCCTAAGTGGAAGCGTATTTCGAAAAGTACGTTTTCACCTAAGGAAAGCGTATTCTGTCTTTTCTTCGGCCTGGAGTACGCTTTCTCGGTTGGAAAGCGTATTCACTGAAATACGCCTTCTGTTTTTCCAGCCGCCGGCCGAAACCCTTAAGTTGCGGGCGTTTGTCAGTTTAGGGCAGAAACGGACACTTTTCTGTTTGTTTTCTGACTAACGAACAAACGCCCGTATCTCGGCAACCGTAACTCCGATTCAGGTGATTCCAAAGCCCACGATCTCAGTTCGTCGAGCCCGTTCCGATGGTATCATTTTCATGAGGTTGTCACACTGTGAAAATGACCATTTTGCCCTTGCCCTTAAAACAGCTCCGCCGAGAGGGAAACTTTTCCGGCGATTCTTTCCGCGAGTTCATCGCACCTCTCCCCGATGGTTCCTCCATCCCCAGGCAAGCCACAACAGCCACTTGCATGATGGCATTGCAGTAGCCATGGTTTCCACTTGAATATTTAATAATTGTTTGTTCGTTTAATTATTTTGTGAATGCTTCGAATATGCTTGCGAATCCATGTTCATTGCTTATGCCATGTTCATTTTCATCTAGTAAGTGATATGATTATTGCTAAGGATATTCTCATCATGTTTTATTCTTGTAATCATTTCTGATGCTAGTGATAATGATATGCTCATATGAATCATTATGGTTTGATATGAAAATACTTGTTATATTCATGATTGTCATTATGCCATGCTCATTTGGATCCCGTAGAATAAATGAGTTATCATTTTTGATGCTATGAAATGGTTATGTTGCCCCTCCATGGTTACACTGATATCATGCTCATATGCATTGTTATTTCATCATGTCATTTTATTGTGACTCAGCTCATCACCATTCGAGTTGAACCTGACATTAATCGAACTTGAACAAATCTGTTGGCTGAGTCATGGTACCACCGAATCGAGCTAACCAGTGCAGCCACACTTGCCTTATGGGGGGCCCTAATGCGGTCTATTGTCATGCCTCTCACCGGTGCCTCATACTAGGGAAGGTTATGTGCGTGCGCTACCCTGATCAGGTAGGCGGCCATAAGCCTTGAGTACCCAGTTTTGGTTTTGAGCTCAGGTCCCCGTTTGGGACAGTTTTGGTTTGGCCACGACGGTGGCGGCCACATAGGCGGCGGATGTCACGAGTTGGCATCAGTGTAACCCAGGACATAGCCCAAAGGGGAGTTTGTCGGAGTGGCCGGGAGAGTGTCATGCAATAGACTGGTTTTGTCGGAACGTCGTTGGTCCACCCGAATGGGAGCACGAGGCCATGAGTTCCGTGGTGTGAGTACAGTGTACTAACCTCTGCAGAGTGTATAATCTATCGATAGCCGCGTCCTCGGTCATGGACACAGTTCGTAGTAGGTCACACTATGGGTCAACAGAAATAATAATCTGAATAATAAACAACCCCGGTTCAATGAGAAAAAAGTTGGTTGATCTTTATGTGATCATGAGAGGAACACGATGGTATTGTGGATACCGATGTTGATTGATTATGAGGTGATCGAGTGATGATCACAATGGTAAGTTTGTGATTACAAAATAACCTCCGAGCAGAGTAAGTTGGTCCATGAGACCTTAAACGTCGACCCCCTTGCATGTTAGTGCTAGTATCATCCTGTTCATATCATGAATTATATGTACATGCCATGCTCATGTTGTTGCCATGCTCATGATGTTCTAGTAGCATCATGTTCATATTTGATGATTAACCTGTAAATGCCATGCTGTTGTATGTCTTGATTGCTTTGGTTGCTGTGAGCTTGCGAGTACATTTAAAGTACTCACCTGGCGTGTCATGCCAGCTTGCAGGTCATGCCGTGATTGATTGTTTGTCGAGGATCCCGAGGTTGCGCTCTAGGATGCGTCCCAGCAAGAGTCCCTGCGGAGTGGAGTTCATCACCGTCGCCATTGTTCCGCTGCTAGAAGTTATTCCGCTACGAGTTGTTCCGCTGCTAGCATAGAGCTATCTGAGTAGGCGAAGTGTCGCCGTGCCCCTGTAATCTTCGTGCCTTCAGAACATTTGTACCCGTGTTATTTGTAATAAAGAGCTAATTTGTTCTATGCCAAGCAGTGCCGTATTCCAGAAGACTTGATCTCTGGGCTGGAATACGGGGTGTTCCGGTTCCTCTGAGCCGGGGTGCCACATGGGGTACCTTTGTTAATAAAATCATGATCAATCATGTACCCATAATTTAAGTATTTCTTAGGTAGCAGACGGTCCTCGCTAAATCTGATTGCAACATTAAGATGTCTAGCAGGGCGAGTTGCATAGATACCACCATAAATAAAACCCTTCGACCTGTTCAAATGTAAGCGGCGTGCAATGATAGCTCCCAAACTATGGCTTCTCAACCCAAAAAGTGCACTACGCAAAATAGCAAGGTCAGGAGCACTGAGTGTGCCACTCTCCTGCCTAGTAGTCAAACATCTCCCAGTAAATAAAGCAAAGTAGCGTAATGCAGGGAAAATGTAAACTGATGGCTCTAGCATGGGAAACACCTTTGGGCTCTCCCACAGTTACACTTTGCAAAAATTCCTCGAACTCACTAGGCTTAGTCTCTACCATACTTCCCTCAGTAGAAATCATGCAAATATGAAAGAAGTCAGCAAAGGACATCTCAAAGGCTTGATCATAAAGACGAAATGAAATGCTAGGCACATCCTATCTAGGCATGAATCTAAAATTCTGCACAGAAATATTTGTAAGGAGTTGATATTGATCGCACTTATCTTCGATGAAGGAGGTCAAACCAGCGTTCTCCACAAATTTTTCGAAATCGTGTTGAAAACCAGCTTCACTCATGGAAGTATATATTGCACGGTTGTGACACCCTGGTTTTTTCCAACTTTTCTTCTCAAAACCCATTTGAATTTTTTATTTGGAATTTAGCTTGGATTTTAATTTGAATGGCTCTATGGACTTAAAACTTGGGAATATTCTTACTTTCCTTTCCCAAGTGACTCAAGCTTCCAAAACCTTCTCCCAAGTCATGTCATTTCCATTCTTGCCCAATTTCAACTTTTATTCCAATTTAATATTCCTTTTCCTATTAAAGGAATAGCCCTTTGAGCTCTAGGTTGTGAAGCAACCCATATTTCTGTCTTCCCCAAAATTCTAAGAAAATTCTCATAAATTCTTTGGACCATGTGAACCATGGATATGTGAAAATATTCAAGATTCAATGCTCATGGTGAGCACACCATCCAATCTTTGTTTTTGGTCATAATTTCAGTTTGTGAAGCAACTATATTTTATATTGCTCCATAAATTCTGAAATTAATCCAGGACTCAAATATCACTATATCCTTTGAGCATGCCAAAATTCACATCATTTTGCCAAGCCATTTTCTCCACAAAATTCCCCCAAGTTTCTGTCCAGAGGAGAGCATTGTGAAGGAAGTACCATTTATACTTACACAAATGGGATGAAATTTTTATAGCATCTTTCCACCACCAAATAACCCGCAGATACCAAGTTTGAACCCAAGGAGCCCATCCATGTGAGTGCATCATCCTCAGCAAGTTTCTGGACCAGAATATGGTTTGTACATGAACCATGTTCAAAACTTTGCAAACATCCGTGAAACTTCTCTAGCATGTAGTCCTTCCAACCTAGAACACCCTAGACAAATCAGTTGGCTCAATTCACAGCTCATTTCTTCTCTGGAATCCTCCCAAGTTTCTATCCAGAAACTGTTTTGGGCTGTTTCTTCGCAGGCTATCCAAGCTAACCCCAAACAGAGGCCTAGGGCACCTATTTGACCTTAGGTCGGCACACTAGACAAAGTTTGACAGGCTTGCGTGGCCTCCAGGCGCCAGTGGCCATGGTGATCACGAGGCCAGCAGGGGCAAAGTCGCGCCCAGGCGCTTCGGACGCGACCACTCCGACCAGCCCCTACCGCCCCTCCTTGTCCGTTGGTGCCGACGTCATCCCAGCCGCATGCGTGCCCCCTCCAGAACCCTCTCCCACCTCCGGCGAGGCTCGCCGCCGCTCACGGCCAAGTCCACCCACGGGCCGAACAGTGCGCCGCGGTCACCGCCGTTGTCCGCATGCCCTTATTAGCTCCGGACCTGTCCCGTCGTCCTTTGCGAGCTCACGTCCCCTCCTTACGCGCTCCTCAGGCCAGCGCGATGGCCAGCTCACCCCGGAGCTCATCCGCATCTCCTCGGCACCGATCGGCTCAGGTGCCTCCCGTCCGGCTATAAAAGCCGCTGCCCGGCCTCTCCTCGCCTCACCACTCCACTTCTCCCCCTCCCAATCGCCTCCAGAGCGCCCAGTCCAGGGCTGGGAGCTCATCTCCCTCCGCTCCAGCCAAGCTCTGCCGCCCTATCCACCTCTTTCGCCAGCTAGCTCCACCCCACCCCAGCCTCACCTGAGCCCACCGTCGAGTCCAACAAGCCTCCCTGGTCCTTCCTGACCCTCCCCCTAGCCGAGGTGCTGACGAAATCGCTGTTTCCAACGACCACCGAAGCTAGCCGCCGCCGGAGAAGAAGGGGGCGACGTCGTCTGGCCACCTCATGTCGAGCTGCGGGTACGTGCGGCCCCGTCTTCGAGCGTTCGATCCAACCCCGCCGTCTCCTGACCTCATCGCCGTCCCTACGCCGGATAACCACCGCCGGTGAGCCGTCTCGCCTCTGTTCTCTCTCTCCCTCTTTTAAATATGACAGGGTGGCCCCACCTGTCATAGACTCGCGCGCGCCCGAACCGTTTTTAAGTGAAGGCGCATTCTGTGAGTACGCCATCGACGTGGCCCTCTCTGGGAATTCCAGAATTTCTGTTTAAATTCCTTTTAAACCAGAATGTTGATCAAACTTTGACCAGCTGTATCTTTTAAACCATAAGTCCAAATGAGTTCATTCTTTTTGCATTATTTTTCTTATGAGCTCCTCTATTTGCTGAATTTTTTTGATATTTTTCTCTGCTGTCTAGAATTTCTGGACAGGGGAAAATGCTCTATGTGATATTTACAAATGTTTTCACAAATGATTTTTTAGAGTGATTTGAATAATTGGTGAAGACCAGGAGTACCCCCACACTCCTTTGGTGCCAGGCAAGCCACAACTTTCATTTGCGTGACTGCATTGTAATGCCATGGTTTTAAATAAATATTCATGCTAAAATTTGAATTATTCATAAGTGGATTATTCATGCAACACTTGGAGAAATTCTTAGATATGCTACTGTCATGTTGATGATTGGATTATTAGTGACTAGCAGTCTACAAGGTTGATGATGCCATGATGCTGTTGAATTAGGAGATTACCGTCTATGATTACTTTGTAATCCCGTATGGCATTCTAACTATGGCACTAGTAGCGGTAGCTTGTTCATGTTGCTCAGTGAATTAGTAGTTGGGTATTGTTATAAGTTGAATCACTGTGATGTCGGGGTATCAGTTATGACGGAACAGTCACTCGGAGATAAATTCCTTCATTGTTGATCAAGTGCCACTGAACCGAGCTTTCCAGTGCAGCCACATCTGCCGATATGGGACGGCCTTGACTTGGTCTAACCTCGTGCTCTTTTATTGGTACCACCAAAGAGGGAAGGTTATGTGCACGGGCTACCCTGATTAGGTAGACGGCGGTAACCTTGTGAGCCCGGTTTGGTTATTGAGCTCAGGTCCCTGTTTGGGATAGTTTAGTTGGCCACGACGGTGGCAGGTGTCAGAAGTGACACAGGGGCCACCCAGGGCATGACCCGGAAGGGGAATGATTGTCGGTGGTACGATAGAGGAGTCACAAGTTAGGCAAGTTTCGTTGGATGAAGGTCCATGGTGTGAGTAAAGTGCACAACCTCTGCACAATGTAAGAATCTATTCGAATAGCCGCGTCCATGGTATTGGACACAGTTTGCACTAAGTCACACTATCTGATCAACACCGATGATGGAATGACTTGTTAATGATGGAAGAACTCGTCTTGGTAAGGCATGGTAACCACTTGGCAGAAGGCCATTGATAATCTTGGTAATAATCTCGATATTGATTGTCATATGATATTGAGACGATCACGAGTTGATCACGAGAGTAGATGGTTCGACTGATAGTCAGGAGTAAGGTGGTCTCTGAGACCTTAACAATGGTGACTATTACAGATAGATTGGAATAACATGTTATTAGTTTCTCCCACCCTTTTAATAACGGTTGATCCTGATATAATCATGATTGCTATGTTGTTGCTTTGCCTTGATGCTTTTGTTTGTTGTGAGCTTGCGAGTACATTCAAAGTACTCACCTGGCGTGTCATGCCAGTTTGCAGGTGCTGCCATGTTTGCATAGCTCGAGGATTCTGAGTTGCGAGCTAGGACGTGTCCCAGCCAGAGTCCCTGCGGAGTGGAGTCTATCACCGTCGTCGTTGTTTCATTGCTAGGAGTTATTCCGCTGCTACGAGTTGTTCCGCTGCTAGCGTAGAGCTACCTTAACAGGCGTAGTGTTGCCAATGTAACCCTTTGTAATACTCCAAACCCTTGTACACCAACTATTTATAATAAAGAGTTGATTTTTCTATGCCAAGCAGTGCCGTATTCCGGAAGACTTGATCTCTGGGCTGGAATACGGGGTGTTCCGGTTCCTCTGAGCCGGGGTGCCACAAGGTTTGGTATCAGAGCAGGTCTGGCTATAGGACACCCTAGCTAACCCGGATATTAGAAAGCCGCTAGTCTAGAGCACAGCTTACTTGTGTGATGCATTTGAATTGCTGCATTTGGTTGTTGCATTTGTCGCATAGCATGCATATAGATTTGGCTCACTAACCAGTTGATTTTGTAGATGGCATCCGTTCCGATTAACTACGACTCAGACCCTGCACCACTCGGTTTCGCATCCCTGCTTGGTGATGTTTGGCGTCTTCTCTATCCCAGTGGAGAGATGCCAAGGTACCAAGTGTTCCGGACCCCGCTTGCAGGATTAGTGCTTGAGTATCGTGCCAATGTCCTCCTGTCAGTTGCCCTACCCATGGGGAAGCGCACGTATAGTCTCCCTGGTGGGTATGCCTCTACACCAGAACGCGCCATCCAGCTTGCCGCTCTGGCAGGCCTTACTGTTCTTCGTCATCAGGAAAGCGTGATGCAAGAGAATCGTGCCTTCCACTACTATCCCACTACGGCCACCACTCCCAGACGGGTTAGATTTCCTCCTGTTCGCTCAGATGACGACGCAGCTGTAGCATACATGTCCCGTTACATGATCGCAGAGTACGTCCTCATCACTGAACTGGTCAGAGATGCAACCCGTGCCCGAAGAGCGCTTGGTATGGCTTTAGTTTCGTCAACCTCTCCACCAGCTCCTTCGCTCTCTAGTAACCCGCCACCCGATCATAGTACCTAAGCACCTGCGAGGTTCATGTCGCATAAGTTGTGGTAGTACCGAAGGTTGTAATTTGCCCTGAGTAGCAATAAAGTGTGGTTTTGGTAAGCTTGGTGCATTTCCTTGAGCAGTTTTCATTTGCCCTTTTCATTTGGTTTCTCGGTGTCACCTAACTTTCCCCTATGAAAGTTGCTCATCAACCGCCATCAGACTTAAAGAATCAATAAGGATTTCAAATACCTGGAAGCTCAGCTGAACATTATGAAATTATTAGCTGGCTGCCTTGTATTGGGAATATCTGGTTTGAATGCAAATGATATTCTGAATTGGATATCAGCATCAAGTCTGCCTCAGTATGTAACCATTACAACCATAAGGAACCAGCAGGAAGATAATTTGGGTGCAAGACCAACCAGGTTAAAGGTATGGATCATATACGAAGTCTGGTTCCGCTTGAGTAAAATATTAAATAGGATATACCTGGAAGCAAACAAGAATGTTCCATGTATCCCGTACCCAGAAAGAAGGAGAGCCAGACAAATTCTTCCCGTACAAGTAATCAACCACAAGAGTTGTGAATGTATATATAGCAGCATAACACAGAGAGAAACTTCTGGTATAAGCAACCCAGTCTTCCTCCGCACGCTACCAGAGAAGCTTACGATGCAAGGTTACTCAAATCTTCCTCAGTACGATATGTGGATAGCATCTAGCACAAGGTACTCTGTCTTCTTCGACAAGCTACTGTGGAAAGCTTCCGGCATAAGGCACCGAATCTTCCCCGATAAGCTACCAGGAGGAGAAGCTTCTGAAGTATGGTACCCGGTCTTCTTCAACACGCTATCCCGACAAAAGCTTCGAACATAAGCTACCCAGTCTTCTTCAGCACGATACTCTCGATGGCTTCCCACACAAGCTATCCAATTTTCGTCAGTGCGGCACTACCAACAGTTGGCAACAGTGGTGCAAGCAAGTACACAATGCATTCGCAGTGCATCTTAAGAAGTCAAGCCCACAATCGCTTGGTCAAAAACCCGAGCTAGTCAGGACATAAGTGCCTGCCGTGCGAATAAGATGTTCAGCTACACACACTTTCATATATATTGTGAGCATGCTGCCCAGGTTATGCAAGTCACGCATACGAGGAGCAACTATGTTCAAGCAAGTCTACCGAAGGAAGGTGGGAATCCAACACCTACATAAGTCATGCAAGAGGAAGAAGACCAGTATACACCTCAGTGTGTTGCAAGGACCGACAAGCTATGAAGCAAGACAATTTGAAACAACAATCTTGACAGTGGATATCAAGGCCAGTTTCCCCAACCGACAAAGTGATATCATTAACCCCTGTCACTGTCATGTATGATGGACCACAACAGTGAGCCCTATGCAAGTACCCATGAACCTGGTATATGATCCTGATGAACCCTTGCCTACTTTTCTTTGGTGACGGCACCACGCCTGTGTTCTGGGCTGCTTCCGACCGTCCGGGGTGGATGCCGACTTTATATTTCTCTTTTCATCAACTGGCCCGTGTTCTGAGCTGCTTTTCGGCCGTCTTGGGCAGCTGTTGAGTTTCTTTTTGTAACGGTGACCCCATGTTCTGAGCTGTTCTTCGGCCGTCTTAGGGAACTGCTACATTCTTCTTATCAACATGGTCTCATGCTCTGAGCTGCTTTTCAGCCATCTTGAGCCGTGGTTGAGTTATTTCAGTAAGGTCCCAGATCTGAGTTGTAAAGACCGTTCTGGTGACCACTGATTTGTTTGCCAATTTCATGCAAGGGTTCGGATGATCATTACCCCACCATTAGAGCTTGAGAAATGGAAAACTTGCCGTCTACAAGTTGTTGGAATATTGCACCTAACAGCACCTATGGTCACACAAAGCATTAAGGATATACATGGCCAAGCTGTTTCGGCAAAGGATTCGGAAAAGAGAACAATAATGAGGGAGCAAGACCGGCAATGCGGGAACAACATGGTAGGGATACCCAAGACAGTTTGATTCCGTATCGATCACCATGAATATACATCCAAGGAGCCTACCATAAACAAGATCCTTCTTCCAGAACCACCGTCAGTCAAGTCTTTCAATGCTATGGTTGTAGGGTCGTAATCTTTTATTCCGATCACAACAAGCGACGATCAAATCAGCGGTGCGGATTTGATACTCGAGACATTGGAGCCTGCTAAGATGATTTAGAAATCCCTACAGGTAGTCAAAATCTGCCAAGATAATGGGTATGATTCCCAGCGTTGTCTTGAACCCGGAGGACATATACCTACTCAGGTAACCCAATACAAGGAGTAAAAGGGTTTCGTGTCCACCGAGGAATTGATTCACAACTCCATGGCATACTATCGGTGAAAGAATGATGTGTCAATCAGACAACCACTTCCGGACTTATCGGAAGATGACATATTCCGGTCATGATAACATGCCATATGTGCCAGAAGATATGAAAGAATTGGAGTCAGCATAATGATGACCATATGAGGAAAGACCTGTCAGAATGTGGGTACGATGAAACAAACCACCCCAGAGCAAGGCAGCTAAATCATATGAAATTCAGTGGGAACAAGTTATAAAAGAAAAGAAGACCCGAGATGGAAAAGATTTTCATAGGACGGTGTAAGCATACTTGTTCCCTGAGCAACCAAATCTCGAGGACGAGATTTATCCTAAGGGGGGTAGGTTTGTGACACCCTGGTTTTTTCCAACTTTTCTTCTCAAAACCCATTTGAATTTTTATTTGGAATTTAGCTTGGATTTTAATTTGAATGGCTCTATGGACTTAAAACTTGGGAATATTCTTACTTTCCTTTCCCAAGTGACTCAAGCTTCCAAAAACTTCTCCCAAGTCATGTCATTTCCATTCTTGCCCAATTTCAACTTTTATTCCAATTTAATATTCCTTTTCCTATTAAAGGAATAGCCCTTTGAGCTCTAGGTTGTGAAGCAACCCATATTTTTGTCTTCCCCAAAATTCTAAGAAAATTCTCATAAATTCTTTGGACCATGTGAACCTTGGATATGTGAAAATATTTAAGATTCCATGATCATGGTGAGCACACCATCCAATCTTTGTTTCTGGTCATAATTTCTATTTGTGAAGCAACTATATTTTATATTACTCCATAAATTCTGAAATTAATCTAGGACTCAAATATCACTATATCCTTTGATCATGCCAAAATTCACATCATTTTGCCAAGCCATTTTCTCCATGAAATTCCCCCAAGTTTCTGTCCAGAGGAGAGCATTGTGAAGGAAGTACCATTTATACTTTCCCAAATGGGATGAAATTTTTATAGCATCTTGCCACCACCAAATAACCCCTAGATACCAAGTTTCAACCCAAGGAGCCCATCCACGTGAGTGCATCATCCTCAGCAAGTTTTTGGACCTGAATATGGTTTGTACATGAACCACATTCAAAACTTTGCAAAAATCCCTGAAACTTCTCTAGCATGTAGTCCTTCCAACCTAGAACACCCTAGAAAAATCAGTTGGCTCAATTCACAGCTCATTTCTTCTCTGGAATCCTCCCAAGTTTCTATCCAGAAACTGTTTTGGGCTATTTCTTCGCAGGCTGTCCAAGCTAACCCCAGACAGAGGCCTAGGGTACCTATTTGAGCTTAGGTAGGCACACTAGACAAAGTTTGACAGGCTTGCGTGGCCTCCAGGCGCCGGTGGCCATGGTGATCACGAGGCCAGCAGGGGCAAAGTCGCGCTCTGCGCGCCCAGGCGCTTCGGACGCAACCACTCCGGCCAGCCCCTGCCGCCCCTCCTTGTCCGTTGGTGCCGATGTTGTCCCAGCCACACGCGTGCCCCCTCCAGAACCCTCTCCCACCTCCGGCGAGGCTCGCCACCGCTCACGGCCAAGTTCACCCGTGGGCCGAACAGTGCGCCGCGGTCGCCACCGTTGTCCACACGCCGTTAATAGCTCCGGACCTGTCCCGTCGTCCTCTGTGAGCTCACGTCCCCTCCTTACGCGCTCCTCAGGCCAGCGCGATGGCCAGCTCACCCCGGAGCTCGTCCGCATCTCCTCAGCGCCGACCGGCTCGGGTGCCTCCCGTCCGGCTGTAAACGCCGCTGCCCGGCCTCTCCTCACCTCACCACTCCACTTCTCCCCCTCCCAATCGCCTCCAGAGCGCCCAGTCGAGGGTCGGGAGCTCGTCTCCCTCCGCTCCGGCCAAAGCTCTGCCGCCCGATCCACCTCTTTCGCCAGCTAGCTCCACCCCACCCCAGCCTCACCTGAGCCCACCGTCGAGTCCAGCAAGCCTCCCTGGTCCTTCCTGACCCTTCCCCTAGCCGCGGTGGTGCCGGAATCACTGTTTCCGACGACCACCGAAGCTAGCCGCCGCCGGAGAAGAAGGGGGCGACTCCGTCCGGCCACCTCCTGTTGAGTTGCGGGTACGTGCGGCCCCGTCTTCGAGCGCTCGATCCATCCCCACCGTCTCCTGACCTCGCCGCCGTCCCTACGCCGGAGAACCATCGCCGTTGAGCCGTCTCGCCTCTGTTCTCTCCCTTCCTCTTTTAAATATGACAGGGTGGCCCCACCTGTCATAGACTCGCACGCGCCCGAACCGTTTTTAAGTGAAGGCGCATTCTGTGAGTACGCCATCGACGTGGCCCTCTCTGGAAATTCTAGAATTTCTGTTTAAATTCATTTTAAACCAGAATTTTGACCAAACTTTGACCAGCTATATCTTTTAAACCATAAGTCCAAATGAGTTCATTCTTTTTGCATTATTTTTCTTATGAGCTCCTCTATTTGCTGAATTTTTTTTGATATTTTTCTCCGCTATCTAGAATTTCTGGACAGGGGAAAATGCTCTATGTGATATTTACAAATGTTTTCAAAAATGATTTTTCAGAGTGATTTGAATAATTGGTGAAGGCCAGGAGTACCCCCACACTCCTTTGGTGTCAGGCAAGCAACAACTTTCATTTGCATGACTACATTGCAATGCCATGGTTTTAAATAAATATTCATGCTAAAATTTGAATTATTCATAAGTGGATTATTCATGCAACACTTGGAGAAATTCTTAGATATGCTACTGTCATGTTGATGATTGGATTATTAGTGACTACCAGCCTACAAGGTAGATGATGCCATGATGCTATTTAATTAGGAGATTACCGTCTATGATTACTTTGTAATCCCGTCTGGCATTCTAACTATGGCATTAGTAGCGGTAGTTGGTTCATGTTGCTCAGTGAATTACTAGTTGGGTATTGTTATAACTTGAATCACTATGATGTCGGGGTATCAGTTATGATGGAACAGTCACTCGGGGATAAATTCCTTCATTGTTGATCAAGTGCCACTGAACCGAGCTTTCCAGTGCAGCCACATCTGCCGATATGGGATGGCCTTGACTTGGTCTAACCTCGTGCTCTTTTATTGGTACCACCAAAAAGGGAAGGTTATGCGCACAAGCTACCCTGATCAGGTAGGCGGTGGTAACCTTGTGAGCCCGATTTGGTTATTGAGCTCAGGTCCCCATTTGGGACAGTTTAGTTGGCCACAACGGTGGCAGGTGTCAGAAGTGACACAAGGGGCACCCCGGGCATGACCCAGAAGGGGAATGATTGTCGGTGGTACGATAGAGGAGTAATAGGTTAGGCACGTTTCGTTGGACGAAGGTCCATGGTGTGGGTAATGTGCGCAACCACTGCAGAGTGTAAGAATCTATTCGAATAGCCGCGTCCACGGTATTGGACACAGTTCGCACTAAGTCACACTGTCTGATCAACACCGATGATGGAATGACTTGTTAATGATGGAAGAACTCGTCTTGGTAAGGCATGGTAACCAGTTGGCAGAAGGCCGTTGATAATCTTGGTAATGATCTCGATATTGATCGTCATATGATATTGAGACGATCGCGAGTTGATCACGAGAGTAGATGGTTCGACTGATAGTCAGGAGTAAGGTGGTCTCTGAGACCTTAACAATGGTGACTGTTACAAATAGATTGGAATAACATGTTATTAGTTTCTCCCACCCTTTGAATAACGGTTGATCCTGATATAATCATGATTGCTATGATGTTGCTTTGACTTGATGATTTTGTTTGTTGTGAGCTTGCGAGTACATTCAAAGTAATCACCTGGCGTGTCATGCCAGTTTGCAGGTGTTGCCATGTTTGCATAGCTCAAGGATTCCGAGTTGCGAGCTAGGACGTATCCCAGCCAGAGTCCCTGCGGAGTGGAGTGCATCACCATTATCGTTGTTTCGTTGCTAGGAGTTATTCCACTGCTATGAGTTGTTCCGCTGCTAGCGTAGAGCTACCTTAGCAGGCGTAGTGTTGCCAATGTAACCCTTTGTAATACTCCAAACCCTTGTACACCAACTATTTGTAATAAAGAGCTGATTTGTTCTATGCCAAGCAGTGCCGTATTCCGGAAGACTTTATCTCTGGGCTGGCATACGGGGTGTTCCGGTTCCTCTGAGCTGGGGTGCCACAAGGGCCACTCACACGGCTGCACCTCGACGTCATGAGGAAGGTTGTACCTACGTGCTTCTTGCAAAGTTCCCTCGGAACTCCTACTCGAAGAACCCCTTAGCATCCTTCTAAACATCTTTCGTTTTCTGAATTTTTTCTGAAAATTTTTAGACAACTTATAAGAGGTGAACAAAACTCAACACAATTGATAGCAACTACTCCCACAAGTGCCTAGAGGTCATATCACGCAACAAAACTACTTAGAACCAAGTAAATCAAAATGCAAGCTCATTTTCATGGTCACCAACAGTAGCAAAATAAGCACTAGAACAAAAACTAATTGGACCATTGCAGGAGTCACATACCAAGGAGCAATTCCTCCAAAATGTTTCAGAAACAGAGCCCCGAACAAGGAGATCGAAAAATGTTCACAAATCAGCAAGAACACGAGCTATTGAGTAAGACTGGATTTTTCTGGAGATGGAAGAAGGCAGGGGCATGGGCACCAGGTAAGTGGGTGCCTGTGGGACCCACAAGCCCACATGGTGCGCCCAGGGGGTAGGCGCGCCATGCTGGCTTGTGGCCAACAGGTGCACCCCCTTGGGGTGTGTCCCCAGCGCCCAAAATTCTTATTTATTCATACTAAATTTTTAGGACATTCTGAGAACTTTTATTTTTGGACCATTTTATTGCATAGAAAACTCAGAAAAATAGGCTAAACATGGCATTCTAGATTATTAAACTTTATTGAAACTAAAATAACAAACGATAAAATAAAGTTACAGAAAGGTTTGCTTACGGAATTCATCGACCATATGTTCCTCAAAAAGAATCCATTAACAAGGTAGATCAAGTCTTATTAACGAACTATTTCCGAGTGGCATAAAACCGAAGAATTTTTGTACTGCTCTAAGTTACCTCAACTCGTATAGGCACGGTTCCAATCATAATAGTTTGATATTTCTTTTCGAGAACCGGAAGAGGAAATTCAAAGTCTCCAATAGTGATAGTCATAACTTTTTCGATAGAATTGAGACTGTTTACTTTATTTGGCTTCCTTAGAAAATAAACCATATGCTCATTGCCATTAACATGAAAAGTGACCTTGATTTTATTACAATCAAGTATAGTCCCTGCAGTATTAAGAAAAGGTCTTCCAAGGATAACCGACATATTATCGTCCTCGGGCATATCAAGAATAACAAAGTACGTTAAGATAGTAACATTAGCAACCACAACCGGAACATCCTCATAGACACCAACAGGAATAGTAGTAAACTTGTCAACCATTTGCAAAGAAGTTTCAGCGGGTATCGACTTATTCAAGTCAAGTCTTTTATAAACAGAAAAGGGCATAACACTAACACCGGCTCCTAAATCACATAAAGCAGTTTTAACATAATTATTCTTAATAGAGCATAGTATAGTAGGTATCCCTAGATCTCCTAGCTTTTCAGGTATTTTTCCTTTGAAAGAATAATTTGCGAGCATAGTAGAAATTTCAGCCTCGGGAATCTTTCTTTTATTAGTAACAATATCTTTCATATATTTAGCATAAGGAGGCATTTTCATAGCATCAGTACTTGCAAAATCAGAGGTCTAAGCAATTCAACAAATCGATTAAAATCAGCCTCATATTTAGATTTTAAAACTTTACTAGGAAAAGGCATGGGTTTTTGACCCCATGGTTCTCTTTCTCTACCATGCTTCCTAGCAAAAAAATCTCTCTTATCATATCTTTTATTCATAGGAGGTGGGTCATCAAGCTCAACATCGGGTTCTATTTCTACCTCATTATCAGGTTCATTGTTATCATTAGGTGGAGCATAATTATTAACATTATTATCATCAATAACATCATCATCATTAGTCTCATGCTCATTACCAAATTGTGCCTCAACATCAGAAATAGAAACATCACTAGGATTCTCAATAGGTTTTTCTACCACGGGTTCACTAGAAGCATCCAAAGTTTTATTCTTACTCTTACTCTTTTTCTTTTTCTTCTTAGGTAAACTAGGTGCACTATCATTAATTCTCTAAGAATCTTGCTCAATTCTTTTAGGATGACCTTCAGGATATAGAGGATCCTAAGTTATTTTACCACCTCTAGTAATTACTCCAACAACATGCTTATTAGCTACATTATGCATGTCCCTAAACAAATCATATTATGATCTAGAAACTTGTTCAAGCAGAGTGTAAACCATAGAAAGTGCTTGCATAAACCTTTAACATCATTACAAATTCTAATTAGCACATCACCCAGATGTTCAATCATAATAGCATTACGTTTCAATTGCTCATTTATTTGCATATTGAAGTTTTCTTGTTTAACGAAAAAATTATCAAACTCATTGCTACTTGTGAGCCACGTTGGGATTTTCCCCGAAGAGGAAGGGTGAAGCAATATAGTAGCGGCTAGTATTTCCCTCACTGAGAACCAAGGTTATCGAACCAATAGGAGAACCAAGCAAATCCTAGTCAAGCAGTACCTACACACACAAGAGCAAATACTTGCACCCAACGCGGGCAAGAGGGTTGTCAATCCCCTTGAACTCGTTACTTGCAAGGATCAAATCTAATAGTGATAGATATAATAATTGAAAAGTAAATAAAAATTAAAATAATTGCAGCAAGGTAATTTAGGTTTTTCTAATATAATTAAAGTAGACCCGGGGGCCATAGTTTTCACTAGACGCTTCTCTCTCGAAACATAGCATACGGTGGGTAAACAAATTACTATTGCGCAATTGATAGAAAAGCGCATAGTTATGATGTTATTCATGGCAATGACCATGAATATAGGCATCACGTCCGTGACAAGTAGACCGAAACGATTCTGCATCTACTACTATTACTCCACCAATCGACCGCTATCCAGCATGCATCTATGGTATTAAGTTCATGACAAATAGAGTAACGCTTTAAGCAAGATGACATGATGTAGAGAGAATAAACTCAAGCAATATGAATAAACCCCATCGATTTACCCTTAATGGCAACAATACAAATACGTGCCTCGCTACCCCTATTGTCACTGGGTGAGGACATCGCAAGATTGAACCCATCACAAAGCACCTCTCCCACTGAAGATAAATCAATCTAGTTGGCCAAACCAGACGGATAGATCGGAGAGAAATACAAAGCTATAACAATCATGCATAATAAATTTTAGAAAAGACTCAATTACTTTCAATGAATAATCTGATCATAAACCCACAATTCATCGGATCCCAACAAACACACCGCAAAAGAAGATTACATCGGATAGAACTCCATGGAGATCATGGAGAACTTTGTATTGAAGATCAAAGAGAGAGAAGAAGCCATCTAGCTACTAGCTATGAACCCATAAGTCTGTGGTAAACTACTCACACATCATCTGAAGGGCAGCAAGGTTGATGTAGAAGCCCTCTGTGATCGATTCCTCCTCCGGTAGATCACCGGAAAAGGCCTCCAGATTAGATTGCAGAAGAACAAAAGCTTGCGGCAGCTAAAATGTTATTTCAGGTGGCTCTCTGTTGGTTTTGGGATTTATGGGAATTTAAAGAAGTGGAATTAGGTCAAACGGAGCTGTGTGGGACCCACGAGCTCAGGTGGCGCCCCCCAAGGGTCGCGCCAGGTGAGCTTGTGGCTCTCTCGTAGGGCTTCTGGCCTCCCCCCGAACCTTCTAGGGTCCCTTCTGGTCCAGAAAAAAATCATCATAAAGTTTCATCACGTTTGGACTTCGTTTGGTACTGATTTTCTGAAAAGCCAAAAACAAGCAAAAAAACAGCAACTGGCACTGGGCACTGAGTTAATAGGTTAGTTCCCAAAAATGATATAAAATTGCATATAAATCATATAAAGTATCCAAGATTGATAATATAATAGCATGAAACAATCAAAAATTATAGATACGTTGGAGACGTATCACTCATCTAAGCATTGACTTGGAGATTTATTATAAGGAATATCATCCTCATTAAACATATAAAGAGAATTTACCTCTACTACCTGTGTCGGGATGTTGAGTCCATGTATTTGTTCAATAGGTGGTAGATTCTTAACATCTTTAGATTTAATACCTTTTTCCTTCATAAATTTCTTGGCTTCTTGCATATAGGAATAGAATACCTCTCTTCTTCGGAGTTGGCTTAGGAGGTGGTTCGGGAAGTTTCCAATCATCGACATTTCTCAATAAGTTATTCAATAGTTCCTAAGCTTGTTCAATTGTTCTTTCCTTGAAAACACAACCAACACAACTATCTAGGTAGTCCCTAGAAGCACCGGTTAGTCCATTGTAGAAACTATCAAGGAATTCATTTTTCTTAAGAGGATGACCAGGCAAAGCTTTAAGTAATTGGCGAAGCCTCCCCTAAGCTTGAGGGAGACATTCTTCCACAAGTTGTTCAAAGTTGTAAATATTTTGCAAAGTAGCTTGTTTCTAATGAGCAGGAAAATATTTTTTAGTGAAGTAATAGATCATATCCTGGGGACTACGCACACAACCAGGAGCAAGATTATTAAACCATATTTTAGCATCACCGTTTAGTAAGAAAGGAAACAACTTAAGAATATAATAATAGTAAATCTTTTTATCTTGAGCAAATAGGGTGGCAACATCATTCAGTTTAGTAAGATGTGCAATAACTGTTTCAGATTCATAACCATGAAAAGGATCAGATTCTACCAAAGTAATAAGTTCAGGATCAACAGAGAATTCATAATCCATATCAGTAACAAAAATATGAGAAGTTGCAAACTTAGGATCATATTTCATCATGTTGTTCATGGCCTTTTCTAAGGATATCAATTAAACCATTTACACCTTTAGTAGTGTCATAAGCCATAAACTCTCTAGTAACCTCCTCATCAAAAGAATAACCTTCAGGAATATCTTCTAATAATTTATTTCTAACAGGAGTACTAGGTGTAGCAGGTGATTCATAATTTTCAATAATTTCATATTCTTTAGCTGTAGCAAGATGAGCATCAAGTAATTCACCAACTAGCACAGTTTTATGAAGCAAAGTAGAAGCATCATCATGAGTATCCTCAATAGCAGAAGCAGTGTCTATTACTTGTGACATATCAGATTGAATAGCAGGTGGTGGTGTCGCAAGCTAATTTGAAACAGAAGGTGAATCAAGTGTAGACCGAGTTGGCAGTTCCTTACCTCCCCTCGTCTTAGAGGGCATGATCTTGGTCTGGAAGTCTTTCAGATTCTTCATACTGAATATAAATTGCAGCAGATATTTAACTGCCAAGTGAACTTAATAAATAGAGCTGTGCTCCCTGATAACGGTGCCAGAAATTTTTTTGATGAACCAAAAGCATAGGGGATCGCAACAGTCTTCGAGGGTAGTATTTCACCCAAATTTATTGATTCGACACAAGGGGGGCAAAAGAATATTTATAAGCCTTTTGCAGTTGAGTTTAAAATTCAACCACACCTAAGAATCACTTCCTTGCAGCAATTTATTAGTAACAAAGTAATATGATAGCAGTTTTTTAGCAAGTGTAATAGCAACAGTAGTAGTAATTTGAGAAAAGACAATGCTATAAAAGCGTAGGCATGGAGTAGCGATGGATATTTGGATGAAATTCATTATGTAACTGTCACAACCTAGAGCGATACACAATAGCTCCAATTTATCAATCATATGTACGCATGTATTCCGTATATAGTCATACGTGCTTGCAATAAGAACTTGCATGACACCTTTTGTCCAACCTTCTGATACGTCTCCAACGTATCTATATTTTTTTGTTATTTCATGCTATTATATTATCACTTTTGTACACTTTATATGCCATTTTATATTATTTTTATGGACTAACCTATTAACTTAGTGCCCAGTGTCAGTTCCCGTTTTCTGCATGTTTTTTGTTTCGCAGAAAAACCATACCTACCGAAGTCCAAACACGATGAAACTGTACGGTGATTTTTTCTGGAACATAAGAGACCCTAGAAGCTTTGTGGAGAGACCAGAAGATACACGAGGGGGCCACAAGCCCTGGCGGCGCGCCCAGGGCGGTAGGCGCGCCAAGTGAGGTTGTGGGCCCCCTGACGCTTTGTTTGCCCTAATCTCTGGCCTATAAATTCCCAAATATTATTCCAAAACCCCTGAAGTGAGACCCGAAACAATTCTTCCGCCGCCACAAGCCTCTGTTCTGCCACGATCCCATCTGGAGCCCTCTGCCAGTACTCTGTGATACGTCTCCAATGTATCTATAATTTTTGATTGTTTCATGCTATTATGTTATCAATCTTGTATGCTTTATATACCATTTTATATCATTTTTGGGAACTAACCTATTAACTCAGTGCCTAGTGCTAGTTGTTGTTTTCTGCTTGTTTTTGGTTTTACAGAAAAACCATACCAAACAAAGTCCAAACACGATGAAACTTTTTGACATTTTTTCTGGACCAAAAGAGACCCTAGAAGCTTCAGGGGGATACCAGATGACAGACGACGAGACGACAAGGTAGGGGGCGCACCCTGCCCCATTGTGGCCCCCCTGCATGCTCCATTTACCCTAATTCCTGGACGACAGAGGTCCCGAAACAATTCTTCCGCCGCCGCAAGCCTCTGTTCTTCCACGATCCCATCTGGAGGCCTTTTCCGATACTCTGCCAGAGGGGGAACCATCATGGAGGCCATCTTCATCAACCTTGCTACCTCCATGATGATGTGTGAGTAGTTCCCACAGGACCTATGGGTCCATAGAAGTAGCTAGATGGCTCTCTCTCTCTATCTCTCTCTCTCTCTCTCTCTCTTTGATCTTCAATACAATGATGTCTTCGGAGATCAATCCGATGTAAACTTTTGTGGCGTGTTTGTTGGGATCCGATGAATCGTGAGTTTATGATCAGATTATTCATTGAAAGTATTTGAGTCTTTTCTGAGATTTATTATGTGTGATTTTATAGCCTTGTATTTCTCTCCAATCTATCCGTCTTCTTTGGCCAAGTAGATTGATTTACCTTTAGTGGGAGAGGTGCTTGGTAGTAGGTTCAATCTTGCAGTGACCTTACTCTATGACAGGAGGAGTAGCAAGGCATGTATTGTATTGTATTGTTGCTACTAAGGGTAAAATGACGGGGTTCGAACATATTATTTGGTCTTACTTTGTCTACATTATGTCATCATGCTCCAAGCATTACTCTGTTTGTTATGAACTTAACACCTTAAGATGCATGCTGGATAACAGTCGAGGGGTGGAGTAATAGTAGTAGATGCAGATGGATGTAGGTCTACTTGTCTCGAACGTAATGCCTATATATTGATCATGCCATGAATAACATCATAATTTTGCGCTTTTCTATCAATTGCCCTACAATAATTTGTTTACCCACTGTTGCTATGCTCATGAGAGAGAAGCCTCTAGTGAACGCTATGGCCCTCGGGTCCATTCACTTTATATTTACTAAAACACTAAATATCTTTGCTGCTATTTATTTTCTTTTGCAATTTATCTATCTATCACTACCAAAATTAATCCTTGCAATTAACGAGTACAAGGGGATTGACAACCCTCTTGCCCGTGTTGGGTGCAAGTATTTGTTGTGTGTGTGTGTGTGTGTGTGTGTGTGTGCAGGTACTGTTGACGTTTGTTTGCGTGAGTCTCCTACTGGTTCGATAACCTTGGTTCTTAACTGAGGGAAATACTATCTGCTACCATACTACATCACCCTTCCTCTTCGAGGAAATCCCAACTCCTATCACAAGTAGCACTCTGCCGGAGGGGGAAACCATTGGGGAGGCCATATTCATCAACCTTTGCTGCCTCCATGATGATGTGTGAGTAGTTCCTACTGAACCTATGGCTCCATAACAGTAGCTAGATGGCTTTCTATCTCTCTTCAGATCTTCAATTCAATGATCTCCTCTAAGATCAATCTGATGTAATCTTTTGCGATGTGTTTGTTAGGATCCGATGAATTGTGGGTTTATGATTAGATTATTCATTGATTTATTTTGAGTTTTTGAGCCTTCATTATTATGTAATTTTGTAGCTTTGTATTTGTCTCTGATCTATCAGTCTAGTTTGGCCAAGTTTGATTGATGTATCTTCAGTTGGAGAGGTGCTTTGTAGTAGGTTCAATGTTGCGGTGATTTTGTAGCACATATTTGTATTGTTGCTGCTAAGGATAAAACGACGGGGTTTGGTCATATTGATTGATCTTATTTTGTCTACATTATCTTATCTTGCTTAATGCGTTACTCTGTTTGTATGAACTTAATACTTTGAGATGCATGTTGGATAGCAGTCTTAGGGTGGAGTAATAGTAGTAGACGTTAGTAAGTTTAACGGTCTACTTGTCACGGACGTAATGCCTATATAATAATTATGCCTTGGATGATCTTCATAACTATGCACAATTCTATTAATTGCCCAACAGTAATTTTTTTACCTGTCGATGTACTAAGACATGGGTGCCCTCGTACCCAGACTTGTGCACAGGCAGTTGTAGCCTCCCTTCCGGCAAGGGCTTAACAGAGGGTAACTACAACCCAAGATTCAACACCAAGACCGTGAAGAAGACCTCAAGGCAGGTCATCGAGAAGTACTATTCTAAGTACTGAAGATCGACGCTGTTCTTGCCGGCAAGCCTCGCTCCAGCAAGGTGAAGACCAAGGCTATGGTTGTCGGCAAGCTCCCTCCCCGGCAAGCAAGGCTCGGCAAGATCCGTGCAGGCAGGTTTGTTTTGTCCCGTTACCGCTCCACCTTACCATCGACCAGATAGGCTCATGGGCTAGGTGTAGAGCGGGCAGGCAGTCAACATGACCAGCCAAAGCACGTGTTAGCACGCCACGCCGAGATTAACTTTAATGACACCCATCCCTGGGACGTGTCAAGATTACAAGAGGGTGCCAGGACCAGTGGTACAGATCTTTTACCCAAGGCCTCGCCTCGCCGACGTAGCACCTTATGGTGCATTAAATGCGTTTGTCTTACCCTGCTGGAAGATAAACATGATGACGGTGAAAGTCATTGTTCACACTCTGTATTGACCGTATTAGCCATTGTGGTAACACCTTGGCCTATAAAAGGAGGCCCACGGCTACAGGTAGAACAGTCGACACCCAGTTCAATTACACGTTGCAGCTGCATTTTCCCGAGCACCATGCCGAAAAACTGCGCTCCTTGTAACCAAAGTTCATAGTCGATCAACCACAGAGCAGGAGTAGGGTTTTACGCTCATAGCGGCCCGAACCTGGATAAATCCCCCGTGTGTTCTTGTACTTACTAAAAACCTGCTCTTTGTCCCGTGCACGTCCCCTGAGCCAAATCGCAAAGGGACCCATTCTGTCCCATAGATAGTCGTTTCGCACGACATCTTTGGCGCGCCAGGCAGGGGCTGTGTGTGTGTCACAAATCAGTTTTTTGGTAGTGTGAGTACCAACTTCACCATCTTCGTCGATGGCGCCGAAGAAGAAGAGTGGAGCCACAAAGGCTCCTACCGTGTCCAAGCCACCTTCCCGGGCGGCCGCAGGCAGCCGCAGCCGGTGCGAGCGCTACGGTTGGGACGGGCGGCGCAGGAGGCGCAAGTGCTGTGGGTGCCCAGCACCCCCGCCACGATGCTGAGCCTGTCCACAGGATCGGCGACGTCACAGCCGGTCAGCTTCCAAGACATTCTGGTGAGCACAGTCGTCATAGTAATATGGTTCATACTGCTACCACCTAGAACCCAACCGCCGCAACGTCTCAGAACGTGGCGGTGACGTCCAACAACGGCGCGGGGAGGCGTACGCTGCGACCATTGCAAGATGGGCATGACATGCTCCCCCACGTTGCTGGCTGTTCCAGACCACCGCAAGGCGGGATCCCCATGCAGCAACTTCCGATTGCTCACGGAGCGCCGCCACCACCGCCACGTCCGCCTGTTGGCCAGCATGAGCCGTGGCGGCACGGATGTAACGAACCTCCTTCTGGTTCCGCCAAGAGTCGAGTGACGCCTCGTTCTGTGCTCCCAGCCATGCCGACCATGGCGGCTGAGGCCATGGCGCGGGTTCAAATACTTTTGAACTTCCCGCCAAGCCCAGACAAGATGGACGAATGGAGAGCCGCCATTCAGAGTCTCATCAGTTTTGCCGATCCCGGCAAGACACAAGACATGGGGCCCTCGCGGCGACCACTCACCATGCCGGCAGGACCCTCCGGTTACCTTGCCGGAGACGCCGCGCAAACGGTGCAGTCGCCTCGGCACCCCCCACCGACGCAGCGGCCAGCCCGCCAGTCAGACAACCATGACATGCTATCCATGGCTTCGTCAGATCCACGGTGCCGCCAAGATTAGCGCCAAGTGCTCCGCGAGCGGTGCGACGAAGACGCCCGCACAAAGATCGAGCGGTGCCGGGAAGCGCATCATCAATCTGATGACCGTGCCAGGCTGGCAGTGAACATGCTCGCTCCGTTAGCCGCTGGGTACTTGCCCTATGATGTGGGGTGCCTAGCGTTTACTTGTGAGCTGCGGCAAGTTCGCTGGCCGTCCACCTGAGCCATCAAGCCAGAGCTGCCCGACAAGTACGACGGCACGCTCAACCAGCTGAGTTCCTTGGCATCTACACCATCGCGGTGGAGGCTGCCGGGGGACGGGACGAGAAAGTGCTTGCCAACTACTTCCCGTTGGCGCTTCGGCCCAATGTCAGGTCATGGTTGATGAACCTGCCTGAGGGCTCCATCTCTTCTTGGGCGGATCTGTGCCATCATTTCGTTGGCGCTTACCAGGGTGGCCACAAGCTCCCGGGTCAGCCCAGCGATTTGCAGGTGATCCCCCAAAGGGATGGAGAGAACCTCCGCAAGTACATACAATGGTTCAGCCGTGTGCACCACAACATCCCCGACATCCATCCCGCAGCTGTTATTGCCGCGTTCCACACGAACTTACGCAACCGTAGGATGCGGTCAGAGATGAATGTTGAGCAGGTCAAGACCATCAACGATCTATACGCCTTGGCGGATAGGTGTGCACGTGCTGAGGAAGGGAGGCGACTCCCCGGGGAAGATGCGGATGCAGACGCCGATTTCGAAGACGACGATGCACCAACTCCACAGAAGAAGAGTAGAAAGTGCAACAGAAAGAGAAAGAACAAGACCGTAATGGTCGTCGAGAGCTCCGGCAACACCAACGCCACCAAGAAGTCGAAGGCAGACATCCCCGGCAAGGAGGTTGCCGGGTGCGATGCTTGCCGGGAGGCTATGGCAGGCGAGGAGGCCGGCAAGACCGGCGGGCCGTACTGCAAGATCCACCGCACCAAGGGCCATGACCTCTAGCAATGCCGGCAAGTAGAGCAACTTGCCGAAAAGCAGAAGCAAGAGTACGAGAAGCGTGACAAGGAGAAGGCCCAATATGGTGCTGGTGGGTCCGGCAAGCAAGACCGTGGTAGCCGCGGAGGCCGCCGCGGCAAGGCCAAGTAGCCAAAGGAGAAGGCTGCACAGGGCCAGCAAGAAGAGGAAGATAGCGATGAAGATGGAAGCGGGTGCGGCAAGGAATTCCAAAATGCGGTGGATGCCATGTGTGTTGATGGAGGAGCATCTTTGCACTCCTCGCACTGGCAACTAAAGCAGTGGATCCACGAAGTCAACGCAGCAGAACCGGTGATGGAGGCACAGAAGCCACTCAAGTGGTCACACTCGCCCATCATCTTTGATGCCGACGACCACCCTGATCGCACCACTGCGGTCGGGTGTTTGCCGTTGTTGGTCTCGCCAACAATTCGCAACCTCAAGGTGACAAAGATGCTGGTTGACGGTGGGGCTGGCTTGAACTTGATATCCCCAGATGTGATCAAGAGGCTGCAGATCCCCGACAAGGATCTCGAGGAAACATGCAGTTTCCAAGGGATCAGTCTGGGGAGGAACAAGCCAAAGGGCCAAATCACGTTGCTGGTCACGTTCGGTGGCGAGCTCAACTATCGGAAGGAGAAGATTACCTTCGACGTCGTCAAGATGCCGCTGCTGTACAATGGGATCCTGGGCCGCCCAGCCCTGGCGAAGTTTATGGCCGCATCACATTATGCGTACAATGTTATCAAGATGTCGGGGCTGATGGGGGTCCTTACCCTCAAGTAAAACCACAAGGACGCGATCATCTGTACTGACAAGCTCTACCGGGAGGCGATGGCAGCAGCTACCATCGAGGCGCTTGCCCCTGCCGTCAAAACTCTCGGGGAAGGAAAGAAGAAGAAGACTGGCAAGACCTCTGGGAAGGACTCCGGGAAGCGCACTTCAGAGTGCAGCATGCCTGTCGAGGACTTACCGGAGAGCTCTACCGGCAAGAGCAAGAGAACCAAGGCTTCCGCATCCATGACCAAACAAGTTTCTGTGAGAGGGGATGGGATGAGTGGCACTTTTTCTGAAAGTGCCACTCTCGGCAACAAATAGGGAGTCGAGCTCGTTGCCTTCCTACGGGTGAATGCCAGTGTGCTTGCTCAGCAAGCACCTGACGTCCTTGAAGTTCTTAGGAGGGCAACTGAGCACCACCTTGCTGTCTGCCCTCATGCGAGACCCCTCAAGCAGAAGGTCAGGAAGCAAGCCTTGGTACAGAAACAAAGCTCCCCGCGGAACTCTAACACGGGTCGCCTCGAGTCTTAGCCTTCAATGAGGATGACCAAGATGAGCTGCGGCATGACGATGTCGCGCTCCTTGAGGAAGATCGTTTCCAGGCTGCTGCCCGTGCTGCACGGTGCCAGCAAGCTTTGCGCTGCTGCCTTAGCCGCAAAGTGAAATCCAGGGACCTTGAGAAAGGCGACCTTGTTCCTCATCGGATTCGATCCACGAAGGATAAAAAACAAGTTGACACCAAAGTGGGAAGGCCCTTACTGGGTAATACGAGTCTCTAGGCCTGGCACAGTCCACCTAGAGACCGAAGATGGCACTCCGATGCTAAACTCATGAAATATTGAGCATCTTCGTAAGTTTTACCCGTAAGGCGCGGTTGCCGGGCTGCCCGGCAACCTCTTTTGTACAAGTTTGCCGTCAAGGCATGTAATCCTTTGTACAAAGCCAGGCGGAGATCCCGTGCGAGATAAATAAAACTTAGATGTTTCACAATTCTTTGTCAAGTACATATATATATTTATGTGTTGTAGGCAGCCTTGTGTTACATTTTCCCTTGCATAAGGTGATTAACGAACCGCATAGGTTCCAGCCTCCTCTTTTTTTTTCTTTTCTTTCTTAAAGGAAGGAAGGATTCCTCACATACAAGTTTCCCGGGGGGAGTGATGAGATGGATACCAAAGGACATGTTCAAGATGTCACCCTATGGCAAGAAGTACAACAAGGAATGAGCCAAGTTGCAAAACTTTGAAATAAATTCTTTGTTGTAGTTGCGATTCTCCTTGAAATGATTTTGGCCTTTGTATGAGAAACCTGTACGCTAAAGAACCTTGTCGTGATCGATTACGCTCTTACTTTGCTTCGAGTCCGCTAAGCAATCTAAGCAGCCGCGTTGTGACCGTCAAGTGTGACCTTGCCGGCAGCAACACTTCCGGCAAGCTGCTAAGGACCTGCTCCTCAAGCACTTACGGCAAGGGTGTTTGCACCGGCAAACTTCCGGCAAGCGTAGGGTACAAAAATCATGCAAAGACAAAACAGAATAAGGAGAACAGCGCACATACATCCATCCTAAACGCAAGTTATGATACATCAAAGCCAAGTGCAGTCTGACCTAAGATAAATTTGTCTTGTGCATACATTACATCTGCAACAAAGAATGACAAGGGAGGCTAATCCCTGCGATCACCCTCAGTCCTCGGGATCTGATTGATCTTATCGATAAGGGGAATGATGGCCCTTTCAATAGCTATGGTATCCGTCCTTGGCGGCAAGGCCTTGAAGGCCTTGGAGACGTCGACTGCAGGATTCCGGCAGATAATCTTGACGAGCATTTTGGACATGACCTTGATGCAAAACTTCCGAGACTCATTGGCAAAGCTGGCGGATCTCTTCTCATGATGTTTCTTCAGTATTTCAAGGACTCCATCGAAGAAGAGGGAGAGGCTGGCGCTTCTAGAGTCATGCTCGCCAACTGCGAAGCGATGCTCCTCCCTGTCCATGACGCTCACCTGAGCGGCGAGACGCTCGGCAACATCGACAAGGTGACCAGTCCACAGATCCACGGCTTTCTTGTGCTCCTCGAAAGAGTTCGCAGCATTGGCATGCTCAACCTTATCTTTTTCCTAGCTCTCCAGCAGCTCCCTCTCTTTTTCCCTGCCAACTTCCAGGTCCTTGTCCAGAGTTGCGAGCCTTGAATTGAGGTCTGCCAAGGAGTTGTTGGCAGTCGAGAACTCTTGGGTTTTGTTGACGAGCTCCTCTTCAAGCTTCAACACTTTGGACTCCAACTCTGCTTTGGCGGCCTCAGTGCCTTCCGCGACTTCGACGGCCTCCGAGAGCTTGGTGGCGTGAGCCTGGGTTAGAGTCTCGATGGCCTGGTTATGGCCCTCCTCTAGCTCTGGAGTCCGCTGCACAAGCAGAGTCTGGATCTCCTCCTTCTTGCCGCGTTACTTGACGGTGAGAGCCTCTTCTCGGGCAGCAAGGTCCCTTTCTTTAGCAGCAAGTTGTGCTTCGCGCTCCGCTAACTTGCCGTCTAGAGCCGTTGCCTTCTCTTTGGCAGCGTCAAGCTTCTCTTCTTACCTCCTGAGGCCATGAAATTTGCTATTGTGCCAGGCACGGATTTCCTCCGCCTTTTTCCTTAGTTTCTGTTCGGCCTGCCCTATGGCTTGCCATTGGGCGTGCAGCTCGTCCCAGTGCCTACCGTAGCGGTCTTGCACATCCTTGAGGCCACTAGCCATCGTCTTCAAGAAGGCAAGATCCGCGGCATTGTCATCAGAACCGTCTGACGCTGCGACACTGCTAGAGAGGGGTGCCAAGATCTCCGCGATGGCTTCGTCAAAAGTAGGCTCCCCAGCACCAGATGAGCTGGGGACCTCAGACTCCTGCTGCAGACGGACAGATTCCGGGAGGCTAATCAGGGCCTGCGCCTTGGATGCGCTAGGATGGGAGACAACACTTGACTTGTCAGTGCCGGCCTCTCCCATCTCAGCGTCCATAATGGCAAGCCCAGATATGCCACCAAGGGGTTGGGCCATTTCTTCAGGTGTTCTCCTAGCCTCCTCGGCGGCAGACGCGACAGCCTCCATGCCAGAAATCCTGGCGGCCTCATCGGCGGCACTCTTGGCGTGTCTCCCTGCGGATGCCTCCTCCCCCTCCGGAGGAATTAGATCTGTAGGATGAAGAAGGAAGAAGGAGCAGAGGGAAGAAAAATTCAAATTCTAGATCAAGTTCAAGAAAACAAAAAGAAGAAGCATTAGAAAGAGTCAAGTATACTTGGAATGGAGATTACCTTGACGAGAATGTGGGGGGGGGACGCCATTCCTCCTCCGGCAACCTTGGTTGCCGACGCCTGGTCCTCGGCAACATCGGTTGTCGGAGGGGCCTCCGCGCGGGTGAGCCCTTCTTGGGGCTCCTCTGGAGGAGGGCTGCCCCTTGCCGGTGAAAGTCTTGGTGACGGCCTGGGAGTCGAGGCCGCCGTCAAGAGGTTTATCCCTTGACGCCCTCCTTCCGGCTGGCCACTTTCCAGCCCCTTGTCAGTATCCATTACAGAAGATCCGAAGGTGGTGCCCGCCAGCGGAAATTGCGCATTTACCTCACGCGGGGGGCTTGAGCTAGCAACTTCGAGAGAAATTGCACCTTGGTCAGTGTCAGTTGTCTTCTCGCCCTCCCCGGTGGTCCTGACCCTCTTCGCCACAGGCACTACGTCCCTACAAGATTAGGACAAAGGAGAAGATCAGCTCACGTAGCAGAGTCTGAACAATTAAGAAACACACAAGGATGGAGATGCTTACTCTTCGTCCTCGTCAGGGTCACTCAGGACTGACAGGTCATAATGAACTGTCTCCTCGGTCCCCGCAGTCGAGGATGACGGCAGTGGACTCCTGGGGCACTTCGGGGGGGCTGGGAGCTGCAAAGTACCCGCCTCCTCCACGATTGGCAGAATAGGTCGACGGGGGACACCAATGCGGGAAGGCAGTTGCCGAGAAGGCTACACCCGGAGGGTTGCAGCTGCCACCTTGACGCCGATGAGCCCTTGGCTTGCCGACTCGATGTTCGCTTCCCCCTTGCGGGCAGTCTTCTTGGCGACAGCCATCTTTCCCCTGGCAGGAGGAGGGCAAGGTGGTTCTTCTTCCTCTTCCGTCTCCTCCTCGCCCGAGGACCTCTCGGGTTGCTCCTCCTCTTCCTCCCCTTCCTCGGACTCCTCAGCCCGCTCCTCCTCCCTAGCATGCTCTCCAGCGTGCTCTTGGGAGCGGCTTCCTCCACTGGCCTCCGGAGCTGCGGCCTGCTTTTTCGACTGGTCCTTGCCCGGCCGAGGACGAGTTCCCTTCGTCTTCTTGGACTCATCAGCCCTTGCCTCAAGAAACTCTTCCCGGTCATCCTTCGTCGGGTGCATCATGCCGTCCTCAGCTCCAATAGCCTCCTCCACCAGGTCGGCAAACTAGTTGTCCACATCCTTTTGGCTAGGCTCCTTCCATGTGCTCAGAACCGTCCGAGTGTCACAGTCCGGCATCCACGCTAGGATAGAGGCCTTGGCAGTGTTGTTGCACAGAGGGATCACCTTCGCCGGCAAGTTGAAGTCGCAACCCTTGTTGAAAATCCGGCAGATGAGCAGATAATGCCCCATCGTCGTCAAGTTGTCGTCAGGGCCCTGACGCAGCCACATTGGGTCAGCAGGGCCCTGGTAATCCCACGCTTGCCGGCCTTTCCTGTGCTGCAGTGGGGCAATCCAACGGTGAAGTAAATCTGCTCCCACCTTCTCAATCGTCAAGCCGGCCTCCTTCAGAGCAAGGATTCGGTGCAACACCAGTCCCAGTTTGGCATCATTAGGGTCAACTTGGTTCTAGCTATCAGGCTTCGCCACCATCTCGGTCCTGAGATGGTAAAAGGCTGGGAAATCTTGCTGCTTGACCCAACACCAATCAGCGCGCCACTCGTCCCATCTGGAGTGAAACTCGCCGTCCAAGTAGTACTTCTTCGAATTTCCCCTTGGGACCCAAGAGACGCTACCGGAAAGAGCGCCCTTCTGGACCCGAGGGATGAAGAAGTGCCGGAACAGGGCTACATTTGGAGTTATCCCCACAAAATTCTCGCACAAGTGTGCAAAAGTTGCCAGGCAGGTGACCGCATTGGGTGTAAAATCGAGCAGCCTGAGCCCGAAGGCATTCATCACCTCAACAAGGAAAGCAGAAAAGGGCGGACACAGACCGCACTAGAAGTACCGGCGAAGAAGTGGAATTGGTCACCAGCAGGAGGAAGAGATCCGGGAAGCACCACCGTGGCCTCATGATCCTCCGTTTCACCCGCGTACATGTATGCATAATCCCTCGCCAGATCGTCCGCTGTAAGCGTCAGCGGGAAAACAGTGTGGTCCCACTGTTGCGCAGCCTTGGCGGCGGCCTTCTCAGCTGCCACCGAACTCGGGGCCTTCCCGCCTCTCTTCGGCGCCATGACAGGGTGTGAGGGGGGTGAGGCTGTGTTACGCGCCGGCGGAGGCAAGGGGCGTGCTTGCTCTTGTGCGGCGGCGAAAGCAGGGGGTGCGCTCTGCTTCTGTGCGAGGTTGAAGACGGCGGCGATTTGGCTAGATTGGGAAGAGGGGATAAATGAGCAGCGCCCCTTTGCGGTTTCCTTTTTTATGGGGGAGGCGCGGGGGCTGGCTCTTTTCCGTCCTACGTGGCTGCACTTTTTCAGGCGCACCACCTCCAACCACCATTCCGCTCCACCTCTCGCATGCCCGTGTTTAATGCGCATCGTGGGCAGGTGTGGTAAAAGAGACGATTATCACAGTTATCTCTCTACCACGCGCCGCCTGTGCACAGTTTGGGCCTAGCCCAACGACGCCTCGCATGCACGTGTGGCCCAGGCCCAGGGGCTCCTGTTGGTGTACTAAGACATGGGTGCCCTCGTACCCAGACTTGTGCACAGGTAGTTGTAGCCTCCCTTCCGGCAAGGGCTTAACAAAGGGTAACTACAACCCAAGATTCAACACCAAGACCATGAAGAAGACCTCAAGGCAGGTCATCAAGAAGTACTATCCTAAGTACTGAAGATCGACGCTGTTCTTGCCGGCAAGCCTCGCTCCGGCAAGGTGAAGACCAAGGCTATGGTTGCTGGCAAGCTCCCTTCCCGGCAAGCAAGGCTCGGCAAGCTCCGTGCAGGCAGGTTTGTTCTATCCCGTTACCGCTCCACCTTACCATCGACCAGATAGGCTCGTGGGCTAGGTGTCGAGCGGGTAGGCAGTCAACATGACCGGCCAAACCACGCGTCAGCATGCCACACTGAGATTAACTTTAATGACACCCGTCCCTGGAACGTGTCAAGATTACAAGAGGGCACCAGGACCGGTGGTACAGATCTTTTACCCAAGGCCTCGCCTCCCCGACGTAGCACCTTACGGTGCATTAAATGCGTTTGTCTTACCCCGTTGGAAGATAAACGTGATGATGGTGCAAGTCACTGTTCACACTCTGTAATGACCGTATTAGCCATTGTGATAACCCCTTGGCCTATAACCATAGAGCAGGAGTAGGGTTTTACGCTCATAGCGGCCTGAACCTGGATAAATCTCCCGTGTGTTCTTGCACTGACTAAAAACCTACTCTTTGTCCCGTGCTCGTCCCCTGAGCCAAATCGCAAAGGGACCCATTCGGTCCCATAGATAGTCATTTCGCACGACATTACCCTTCGCTATTATGTTTTCGAGAGAGATGCCTCTAATGAACTACGGCCCCTTGGTCCATTCTCCATATATTTACAAGTTCCTACAATTGCTATCAATTTACTATTATTATTCTATTTACTATCATCCTTTGCTATCTTTACTACTATTTGCTTTTAACCTTGTGGCTAGCAAGAACAAGGGGAGTGACGACCCCCTTGCCTTTGTTAGCTGCAAGCAATTATTTTGTTTGTGTGTAGGTGCTGCTAACATTGTACATGTGTTGCCTCCTACTGGTTCGATATACCTTGGTTCTTAACTGAGGGGAATATTTTCTACTGCTGTGCTACATCACCCTTCCTCTTCAGGGAAATCCAATAACTCCTGCGGGAGTAGCACCCTCCCGTGGCAGCGGGGTCCTAATGGAAACTAGAGGTATTAAGGCGCTCCTTTTAATGGAGAACCGGAATAAAGCATTAACACATAGTGAATACATGAAATCCTCAAATTACAGTCGTCCCCGGAGAGTATCCCAATTATTTTCACTTTAGGGTCTACGGTTCAGAACAATAATAGGTGCATATAACTTGCAGGTAAGATCAACATCTCAAATATATTCATGAAAAGCATAAGTGTTCAGATCTGAAATTATGGCACTCGAGCCCTAGTGACAAGCATTAAGCATAGCAAAGTCATAGTGACATCAATCTTAGAACATAGTGGATACTAGGGATCGAGCCCTAACAAAATGACATGATTACATAAGAAATCTGATCCATCACCATCTACCTCCAGTATGCCTACAATGGAATTACTCACTCCTGGTGGTTAGCATCATGAGATTGTCGATGGAGAAGGGTTGATGATGACGACGACGATGAATCCCTCTCTCCGAAGCACCGAACAGACTCCATATCAGGCCTCCCGACGAAGAACAAGAGGTGGTGGCGGCTCCGTATCGTAAAACGTTATGAAACCCTCTCTCTGATTTTTTTCTTGGGAAGACGGAATATATAGCCTTGGAATTAGGTTAAATGGAGGCTCGTGGGGCCCACAAGATCACCAAGCGCTCCCTGGGGGGTATGCGCACCCCTAGGCTTGTGGCCTGCTGGTGGCCCCCTCCCGCAGTTCTTTGCTCTTGTTTTGGACTCTAATTTGTATGATTTGAATGGAACTAACCCGGACTAACGCCGTTTTCAGCAGAACTACCTTGGTGTTGTTTTTTGTGCAGAAATGATAGTTCTCGGAATTAGACGAAACTTGGCGGAGATTTTTTGTTGAATATATAAAAAATACTGGTGCAAACATCTACTGGAGGAAGGCCCTAGAGCCTTGTGGGGCCCACCGACCTCCGTCTGATCTAATTCCAACTCCATATATTCCGTCTTCCTAAGAAAAAAAGATGAGAAGAAGTTTCATTGTGTTTTACGATACAGAGCCACCGCCACCTCCTGTTCTTCATTGCGAGGCTTGATCTAGAGTCCGTTCGGGGCTCTGGAGGGGGCAGATCATTGTTGTCATCGTCAACAACCTCATGATGCTCACTGTCGGTGCTAAATCTGGCATATCTCGAGGTAGGGGTCCTAAGCTAGGCGTCTTGGAGCGATGGTAACATGGACACAGGATTTTACCCAGGTTTGGGGTCTCTCAAAGAGATAATACCCTACGTCCTGCTTTGATTGTATTGATATGGGGTATAGTACAGAGTACAGGTATCTACCACGAGATTGTTGTAATGAATATGAGATTCGATGATCTATTGACTAGCCTGGCCTCAGTTTATATAATGCACCGGAGGCCTAGGGTTTGGAAGAGTCCTTGTCTTGTCTGCCAAGTCTTGTGGAATCTTCCTTGTATACGTCATGGGCTGCCCGAAGTGGCCCATTAGTGAGCCTCCATGGGGGTCCTCGGCCCGACCCACCTGGTCGGGAGACGATGTGGTGAGTACCCCCAAGTCCAAGACACCGTCAGTAGCCCCCTAAACCGGTATTCAAGTTGGGGACGCTCCTCGATTCTTCTGAATTGTTCTTCGTCTTCGGTCGTCGGTCTTGAAAGCTGGATCAACAAATCTTCCCATATCCGATCTTGAGGATCGCCGACGTGTATCCGAAGAGTTCACACGTCGGGCATCCGAGGAGCCCCTTTAAGTTCTCGGCCTTTATCAATACCTTGTTATTTTTACGCCACACCTCGGGTTCAAAGTTTTTCCCGTGTGTCGGTGTCCTCTTGCAGCCGAACTCCAATGTGGGACTGCATCTGAGGTGCCTTTTTGCAGCCGAGCTCCAACGCCGGTCTGCATCCGAGGTGTCATAGATTACCTCGGGTTGAAAAAGTTGAAGGAGTTCAGCCGAGCTCAATGCCGGAAACGTCCTCTATGGAGCCAGCCACTCGCATCCGAGCCTTATGCCGGACTGCTTCTGAGGTGGTGCACCACCTCAGTCTCGGGCTATTTTTTGCGGAATTTATTTCTGATCGGTGCAATTTATTTACTGTCGAGATGTATAGCCCGTAGCCCACAAGTTGCGTGTCGGCCTAAAATCTGAGATGCACCGGAAGGATAAAACAAAAATGCTGATCACCGTAGCCCCTAAGACTCATATCGATTCGCGAAATCGGCCTGAGGATCATGTCCCTACTCGGCAGCATACTTTTGGAATGGAAACGTTGTGCGCAATAGCTTTTGAGACTCAGGTTGGGTGTGGCCGACCAATCTGAGGATCGTAATCTCCTCGGAAACTGTTTTGCACTTTTAATTTCTGCATTGAATCGTCAATGTAGTAGCCCCCGAGCCACTGGTCGGGTGGCAACACCAGATCAGGGGATCGATGTGCCCCTTTAATGGCTTTTAATTGAGAAGCGCGAAGCCCAGTAGCCCCCGAGCCTTAATTTGGGCACGGGTGGCCGAATTAAGGATCGATATCTGTTTGACACAAAATTTTATTATGTTTGACACGAACTTCTCGGCAAAATAACAAAGATCTCTTAAAGGAGCTAGAGCTAGAGAAAGCCGAGCTTGCCAAGGTTGGCCCCAAGTGGCTTAATAGAATGGAAATCAAAGGCAAGGGGAATTATGAGAGTGTTATGTCAGCAGCTCGGTTGTCTCAGCGAGACTGCGCCCTTGACTCTTTAATAGATCGGCTGGAGTAAATTGACTTTAATCACAATTTATGTGTAATGATTCTATGTATCCAAGTACTTTACATAATTAACACTCGGATCCACATTGTACAAACTTTGTTGACCGACCATCGGCTTCAACCTCCTCGGCCAGTAGCCGGGGAGTGTTTTCCTACTTTATAAAGCCTTTATGAGGGCAAAGATTTATGGAAAACAAGGCAATCCGGCCATACGGTTTTATAAACAAAGGTACGTGGAGAGATATGTTATATTACTATTTAACGTAAGAAACATCTTCTGGGAAAAATAGTTCCTTTTCCCAAGCTATCATGTTGACCATGATCGTGAAACCTCACCTCTGATCAATGTGGGGGGGGGGGGATATTGAGGATTTTAGTTTGGGGAAAGTTCCCGAACTCTGTGGTCTTTAATGAACCTAAATCTTCACTTCCATCGTTGCCGACCAATTATATTCTTAAGACAGCTAGCTTTCGGCTTCACCCGTCTGAGGTACGAACCCGGATGACCCGGTAGTAACAATCACAGAGGTGCTCCCTTTACCCCCTAGCCTAACAATCGGGAACGTAAGGGGTAAGCACAGGAGCCAGGCACCCAGCTTGGCCAAAATCTTAAGTCAAATTTATGCATATTTATGGCTTTATAACGATGATTATGGAAGGCAGCGCTCGTATATTGAATACAAATGCTGATGATATGTTGGGCTCTCCAGGAGTCCCGATGTAACTGTGCCGAGGTGCCTCAAGGAGCCCTCGGTACAGTTTATTGGACTCTTTTATAGTTCCAAAGTGTTTTATACCAAAAACTCGAGGTTAGAATTGCGCAGTTTCTTTCAAAGACGGCCGAACTGCTTTTCTACTAGTGACCTCGGACAACCCGGGCACCTTTATGAAAGCAGACTTTGTGACTTATTGAAAAGTCCTTTGTTTTACACAGGCAACCTTTATGGTTAATATTATTAATTGGCCGATCGAATCTGCACATGTTGTGATAGTCAGCTTTTAAGCTGTATTTGCAGCTTTATGCTATATGTTATTTTGACTCCGTTGCGACTGTTTATAATCTGAAAGTGGCCCATCGTCGGCTTCCACCCGTTTGTAGATGCTACGCATGGTGTTTCCGTACTAACAAGACAACCCTTAGCCGACATTTCGGTGCCCGGAGGCAGTTGTGTTAGTGGAAATGAGGCAATCAGATATCCAGGCTTTATAACTTTCACTTAGTCATAGGAGCTTTAATTGGGGAGGCAAGTTACTAGCCCCCGGCTAGTGTTCGGCGTCAGCCGAGGTCAAGCCATTGACACTTCGGCCGATGTTATGAAAGGCCCATCGTTTAACATGGTGTAATCTCTATCGATCTATAGTTTGACATAGTCATCGGATCGCTGACAAGTTTACGCTCATTGTGACAGTCAGTTTTCGGCTTTCTCCACTGAGGTACTTCACCAGTTAAACTGGAAGTACAATCGCAATGGTTCTCCCTTTACCCTTAGCCGAACAATTGGGAACGTAAGGAGTAAGTGTCGGGCCATTGGGAGCCAGGGTACCCCGGCCCGTCTGCCTGCGGCCCAGGAAGCGACGCCTGGCGAAGGCCCAAGACGCGGCCCATCCGAGGGCACCGCGAAGTGAAGACATCTCCCGAGGTTGTGGCCTCCCGAGGCTCCCTTCTGAAGACGTAATCTGCCGGCACTTAGCCACAGCGGCAGCATTGGCCTCGTGAGGTCCTCTCGCGAGGCGGCCACCCGAGGCCGCCCGAGCCTGACGTCAGATGCGCGGTCCCGTGCCCACCACGTGGGTGACGCGCGTAGAGACGAAGGGCGGCAGAGGCCGTGCCAGCGGGCGCGGATGGTGAAGCTTTCCTCTTTGGTGCAAAGGGGGCAGCCCCAGCTGCCCATCTCCAAAGCAAGTCCCAAGGACTACCCCTTTGGTGAAAGAAGACCAGGACAGCAAGGCGTGCAGGGCGAAGGTCATCGTCGAGCCCACCGGCGCGTCATGGATCATGCCTTTGCAGGCGAAGACCGCCTTTAGTCAGGATAGACTGAGCACCTGTCCCCTTTCAAAATCCCACCAAGTGTGGCAACCCTTCCTGCCTAGTTTTTGGGGGAAGAGGACCAGGGCGGCTATAAAGGGGGCAGAGCTGCCATTGTAGAGGGAGCTGGACCGATTCCTTCATCTCCTACCTTGTACTCAAGAGCATCCCCTGGCTCGCAGCAATCCCAACCACAAGCAGGAGTAGGGTTTTACACCACAAGGTGGCCTGAACCTGGGTAACCGTCGCGTCCCCTGTCATGCTCCCGCGTAGCGCTCTTGCCGTAGCCTCGCCGTGGTTACCGTGGGTCAGAGAGAACCAGCTAGCCCCCCAGTGTTCGAACCTCTAGACCTCAGGAACCCAGGCTCCAACAATTGGCGCGCCAGGTAGGGGGGCAACTCCGGTTCTTCCACCCCCTCACCGCCATAGCCGACGCTCGCCGCGAGCGCTACGCTCGCCGAGCTGCCAGGGTGGCCCAGACGGAGCCCATCGCCCGCGACGACCGTCGACGCCGCGCCGCCGGCGCCGCTACCGACCTCGCTGCGAGGGAGCAGCAGGCGTCCTCCCTTCACCCGTCCGTGCAGGCGGATGGCCACACCGCCACGGCCTCATCGCTTGCTCGCCGCGACGCGCCGGCTAGGCAGGCCGCGCTGCTCATGGCGCGCGAGCTCCTGCGCTACCGCCCCACCGATGCCGGCTACGACACCTGGCTCGGCCGCATCACCGAGCTCGTCAATGCCGCAGGCGACGCCCCGGTGCCCTCTCACTCGCTACGCCCCCCGCCGTCTCACGCCGGGGACATGGCGCACGACGCACCTCCTCCGCCTCCCCTGCATGGCGAGGGCGCCCAGCGCCATCCCGATGAGCCCAGCTGCCAGATCGTCTGGCGCGCGCCCCCCGACGCACGCGTCCTCCTCGAGCAACAACGCTAGCACCAGGACAGGACCATCCAAGAAGTCGCAGCCGCCGGCCGTCAAAACCGTGTCGCCCTTGCCAGCGGCGTCCCCTCCAGCTGTGTGGGCTGCCGTGCCTTCACCCGCGAGCTGCATCGCGTGGTGTGGCCCGCCAAGTTCAAGCCGGACCTCCCTCAGCGCTACGACGGCACCCCCAACCCTGCGGAGTTTCTGCAGCTCTATGCCCTGAGCATCGAGGCGGCGAACGGCGATGACAAGGTCATGGCGAACTGGTTCCCCATGGCCCTCAAGGATGGCCCGCGCTCTTGGCTCATGAACCTCCCCGAGGCGTCCATCTCTTCGTGGGGTGAACTCTGCCGGCAGTTTGTTGCCAACTTCAAGGGCACGCATGAGCGCTCCCTCACGCTCAACGACCTGCGCGTTGTGCGCCAGCGCCTTGATGAGACCCTTCGTACGTACATCCAGCGCTTCAGCCAAGTGCGCAACAAGATCTCGCGCGCCTCTGAGGCGGCCATCATCTCCGCGTTCTCCAATGGCATCACGGATGTCCGGATGCGGGAGAAGCTTGCCATCAATGACGAGCTCGACTCTGTGCTTGAGCTGTTCGACTTCGCCGACAAGTGCGCCAAGGCCGAGGAAGGCCGCATCTTCGTCCACAACGACCCCGACGCGGCGCCAGATACTGCCAAGGCCAAGAGCAACGACGTCAAATGGAAGGGCCCCACCGTGCTCGCGGCGGAGCCCGAGCAGAAGCACGGCCATGAGCGCAACGAGCCCAAAAGAGACAACCGTCCCCTCTGCGCTTACCACAACTCGCACTCCCACAGCACTGAAGACTGCCACGAGCTCAAGATGCTTCGCGACGAGCGTCTCGGCCGCCGCAGCGACCGCAATGACCGCGGCACTGGCCGAGGAGGTGGCCGCAATGGCGGCCGCTGGGGAGACCGCTACGGCAATGGCAACTTCCGCCAGGGCTGGCGTGACCAGCCTCACGAGGCCACCTAGCGCGACCAGCCTCGTGAGACCAACCATCAGGCCAATGCTGCCCTTCCACCGCTATCGCCGCCGCCGCAACGGAATGATGGCAACCAGCCCGACCAAGACGCCGGGGGCTATCAAGAGCCTCATGGGGTGGCATGCATCCTAGGCAAAGCTCAGGCTCCCGCATCCAACCGCCACTTCAAGCTGTTCTCTCGCGAAGTGAACGCTGCCCTCCCGAGGCCTGAAGCTTCTCGCCCCCTCAAGTGGTCGCAGTACCCAATCACCTTCGACTCCAGCGATCACCCCAAGTCTTCAAGCGCTGCTGGCACGGTCCCCATGCTATGCACTGCCACCATCAGCAACGTCGTCATCACCAAGACTCTCATCGACGGAGGTGCCGGCCTCAATGTGATCTCCATCGAGACCTTCGAGCAGCTCCAGGTGCCTTACGACTAGCTGCTGCCGACCAGGCCCTTCTCCAGAGTAATTGATGGCTCCACCATCCCTCTGGGCCAAGTGCGGCTCCCCGTCACCTTCGGCACCCGCAAGAACTACCATACCGAGCTCATGGACTTTGACATGGCGCACATCGGCCTGCCGTACAACACCATCTTGGGCTACCCGGCTCTCGCCAAGTTCATGGCGGCAACCCACCACGCCTCCAACGTCCTCAAGATGCCAGGCTGCAGCGGCATCATCACCGTATGCTATGACAAGAAGGACGCACTCCGCTCCCTCGAGAGCGCCTACAAGGCTGCCGCCACCACCTACCCTACCGACGAGGATGCCACCGAGCCTCACGAGGCCGCACCCGCGAAGAAGAAACAACTATTCTCTCAGGACCGCGCCGAGACGAAGAAGGTGTCAGTGGACGGCAGCGGCTCAGGCCCTGCCTTCACCATCGGCACGGGCCTCTCTCCCGCATAGGAAGATGCGCTCGTCACCTTCCTTCGGGCAAACTCGGATGTGTTCGCCTGGACGGCATCTGATTTGTCCGGTGTGCCGAGGGATGTGATCGAGCACCACTTAGCGGTGTGCCCCAACGCACGCCCCATGAAACAGAAGGCACGGCGCCAGGCGCCAGAGAAGCAAGATTTCATCGTCAAGCAAGTTCAGAAGCTCCAAGAAGCTGGAGTCATTCGTGAGGTGTGCCACCCTGAATGGCTCACCAACCCCGTTGTGGTGCCCAAGAAGTGCGGCAAGGAGCGCATGTGCATCGACTTCACGAGCCTCAACAAGTTCTGCCCTCAAGACCCCTTTCCGCTGCCCCGCATCGACCAGATCATGGACTCCACCGCCGGGTGTGAGTTGCTATGCTTCCTAGATGCCTTCTTAGGCTACCACCAGATCAAGATGGCGACCGAAGATGTGGAGAAAACGGCCTTCATCACCCCTTGCGGCATATTCTGCTACATCTGCATGCCGTTCGGCCTCCGGAGCGCCGGAGCCACCTTCCAGAGGCTGATGCGCATCGCCTTGGAGCCCCAGATGGGAAGAAACGCCGAGGCCTACGTCGACAATATCGTTGTCAAGACTCGCGAGGCCTGGTCCCTCCTCGTGGACCTCCATGAGACGTTCGACAACCCGCGCAAGGTCAACCTCAAGCTCAACCCAGACAAGTGCGTCTTTGGAGTCCCCTCTGGCAAGCTCCTTGGCTTCCTGGTCTCCCACCGTGGCATCGAGGCCAACCCCGAGAAGATCAAGGCCATCGAGAAAATGCGCCCTCCCCAGAGCCTCAAGGAGATGCAGCGCCTGGAGGGATTCATGGCCTCCCTTGGGCGATTCATCTCCAAGTTCGGCGAGCGAGCCCTGCCATTCTTCAAGCTCATGAAGAGATCCGGCCCCTTCAAGTGGACTCCTGAGGCTGACGCTGCCTTCAAAGACCTCAAGAGGTACCTCACGAGCCCGCCCATCATGGTCGCGCCGCGCTCTCGCGAGCCCTTGCTCCTGTGCTTGGCGGCTACTCCCCAGACGGCCAACGCGGCCCTGCTGGCAGTTCGAGAAGAGCGCGTCTACACACAGAAGAAGCCCACCGCACTGGCGCCTTGCGAGCTCGCGCCTTCACCTGCTGAGGCCCCACCTAAAGAGGCCCTTGGTACGTCGCCTCCCGAGGCCGTGCCATCGCCTGCCGTGCCCTTGCCTCCGGAGGCCTCCAGTGAGCCACCTCGTGAGCCGCCTCCCGAGCTTCCTGAGCCTCATGAGCCCCTCGCCCCCCCTGAAGACCAAGCTGCTGCAACAACTACCCACTTCGTCGAGCACCCCGTGTACTTTGTCAGCACGGTGCTGCGAGATGCGCGCGAGTGCTACCCCATGCAGCTCCTCCTTGCGCTCCTCGTCGCCTCTAGGAAGCTGCGCCACTACTTCCAGGGCCATCCCATCAAGGTGATCTCGTCGTACCCCCTGGAGCAAGTCTTGCGCAGTCCCAACGCTGCCGGCCGCGTCGCCGAGTGGAACATCGAGCTGCAGGCCTTCGAGCTAGAGTTCTGCACCATAAGGGTGATCAAGGGCGCAGTCCTGGCTGACTTCGTAGCGGAATGGACGGACCCACCGCAGGAGGAGCCTCACGAGTCCGAATCTCTCTTGCCTGTGGACGAAGCGCCTGGCGGATGGTCCATGCACTTTGACGGTGCCTTCTCCCGACAGGGCGTGGGGGCTGGCGTCGTGCTCACCTCACCAACGGGAGACAAGCTCTACTACGCCGTCCAGCTCTGCTTCAAGCGCGACGATAAGGTCTCCAACAACATCGCAGAGTACGAGGGCCTCATCGCCGGCCTCAAGGCCGCCTCTACCCTAGGCATCAAGCGCCTCACCATCAAGGGTGATTCACAGCTCCTCGTCAACTTCTCCAACAAAAGCTACAAGCCCAAGGACGAGCACATGGCCGCCTACTTAGAAGAGGTACGTAAACTTGAGAAGCATTTCCTTGGGAGCTGCAGCACGTCCCTCTCAGCGGCAATAAAGAAGCTGACAACATCACCAAGTGAGCATCCCGCCGCGAGCCTCAGATCCCCGACATCTTCGAGGAAAGGCTCTTCAAGCCATCAGCTGCACCACCTGCCGGGGACACCGCGCTGCTTCACGAAGAACTCCCACCCGCACCGCCCACGGGCGCGCCAGACTGTGGCCCAGCCTTAGGAGCCCACCTGCTACTCGCGCTGGAGCCTCAAGCAGACAGCTGGGCCACGGAGTTCAAGGCCTACTTGCTTCACGGCACCCTCCCGAAGAAGGACTCAGAAACAGAGCACGTGGCCCGGCAGGCCACCGCTTACTGCTTGCAAGATGACGAGTTGTAACGCAGGCGCCCCAACGGTGTCTCACTGCGGTGCATCTCTGAAGAACAAGGTCGCGAGCTGCTCGCCGACATCCACGAAGGAGACAGCGGCCACCACTCCTCGTCATGCACCCTTGCCGGCAAGGTGTTCCGTAGCGGCTTCTACTGGCCCACCGCACTCCATGACGCCACCGAACTGGTCCAATCCTGCAAAGCCTATCAATTCCATGCCAAGCAAATCCACCAGCCGGCGCAGGGCCTCCAGACGATTCCCCTCTCGTGGCCCTTCGCGGTCTAGGGGCTGGATATCTTGGGACCTTTCCCTCGCGCAGCTGGCGGCTAACGCTACCTCTATGTCGCCGTCGACAAGTTCACCAACTGGGCGGAGGTCGAGCCTGTGCGCACCATCCCAGCAGGCTCTGCCGTCAAGTTCATCAAGGGCCTCGTGAGCCGTTTCGGCGTCCCCAACCGCATCATCACTGACAATGGCTCCCAGTTCAGGAGCGCCCTCTTCAAGCCATACTGCGCCAGCCTCGGCACGCAGATTTGCTACGCCTCTGTGGTGCACCCTCGAAGCAATGGCCAGGCCGAGCGTGCGAACGCCGAGGCCCTCAAGGGCCTCAACATAAGAAGCTTCAAGGAAAAGCTCGAGGCCTGTGGCAAGGGCTGGCTTGACGAGCTGCAGTCTGTGTTGTGGTTCATCCGCACAACGGCAACCAAGCCTACTGGCGAGACTCCCTTCTTCCTCGTCTACGGAGCCGAAGCAGTCCTCCCGTTTGAGCTCCGACACGGCTCTCCACGAGTCCTTGCCTTCGACGAGGCTCATCAGGATGCCTCGCGAGAGGTTGACCTGCTGCTCCTCGAAGAAGCGCGTCGCCAGGCCGCGCTCCGCGCCGCCTGATACCAGTAGGCTTTGCGTCATTATCATAGCCGCAACATACGCCCGCGCACCCTCGAAGTCGGCGATCACGTCCTGAGAAGGATCCTCTCCAGAGAGGGACTCCACAAACTCTCACCCATGTGGGAAGGCCCTTTCAGGGTTGCTCATGTCTCCAGGCCCGGCGCCGCCCGGCTGGAGACGGAGGACGGAATTCCGGTGCCTAACGCCTGGAACATCCAACACCTCCACAAGTTCTACCCGTGACTCTCATGCGTATGAACGAAGTGGGGCTGTACACGCCCCGGAGCCTCTCATTGTGTTCGCCTGATTGGCCCGCGAGAGCTCCCGCCCATGTCTCAGTGGAAGCCCCATTCTCCGCGCTGGCAGATCGATCGAACCGCGATCATGCCCACGCCAAGTGGAAGCCTCATGCTCCGCGCTGGCGGAACAATCACTTGAGGGCGCCCCATGGGTTGCACCAACCTCATGTGTTCCATGCCAAACATGGCAATCATACCTCTTTTTGGTTGTGTAATGAACTTATTACTATGTTTTAGTAAAGCTCTATTTCCTAAGATGTCTTATGTATTGCCAAGTTGCTTGCCTCGGGAGCTGTGCACACTCGCGACCTTCCTCCTGCGCATCTCGCGAGCGGGAGCTGGACACGGTGCCTGTGCTCGGGTCAGTCCCAGCAGCGTTGCAAAAACCCAAGTGATCGAGCTCTGGCTCGCGGGCCTGCTCCCGTGCACGCCACCTCACCAAGGTCCTTGGTGTCTTGTCTCCTCGCGTGATACGCACGAGCAAGCTAGCAAGCGCGCACCGCTCCCCCCGTTTTATGAAATCAATGCGAAGTTATTACAGGAACAAGCCACTCAAAGGCCTCTCGAGCGCTGCCTCACGAGGCGACTCACGACAAGACGCCATTGCAAACCCCCAGGGAGCCTCGCGAGCACGCCTCGCGAGCCAGCCTACGGCGGCCACCTCCACCAAGTGCTAGCGGGAGGCCTCACGAGCGGGAGCCTCGCGAGGCGCGCCCCGCAGCCACGACACGGCAATCGACAATCGCAAGAGCTAAGTACAAAAATACTTCACGAGCCGCTCTCGGCACCTCTCAAGTTTCCTTTCCCCGCGACCTCGCTGAGTGCTGATGTTTTCTCCTTCGCGCAAGCCACTTGCACGTCAAAGGGGGACTGCCTAAGCATCGCTCCTCAGGAGTCCTTACCGCCCCTCAGTGCCCTACACCTCCGGGCCTTGTCTAGGCAACGCAACCTGACATACCAGCGATGGCTATAGCCTGCTCGGGGGCTGGGTCCTGATGACATAGAGCACTAAGGCAAACAAGGAAAGAGAAACAGGCCTCACGAGAGCGCCTCACGAGGAAAACATGCATCATGCCAAATCATAAATACTTAAAGCAAAGAACATCATTTTTTCACACCGTCGGGGGCTGCATCAACCTATTACAGGAACAAAAGAAAGAAGGCCAAAAGGGGGACATGGCGCGCCTTCAAGATCCAACACGGGCGGCGCCTGTGCCTAGTCAGAGTCTTCGTGTTCGCTCTTTGTCGTGGGTGCAAGTCTGACAGTAGTGTGTAGGGGTATGGATGAGAGGGCAGAGCCTAGCTACGGCGCAGGTGTTACACTCGGATTTACGAGTTCAGGCCCCTCAGCGGTGGAGGTAATAGCCCTACGTCTCGTTGCTCTGGAACTTGATTGCTTGAGTGTATGGATTACAAATGGATTGCGAACCCTTGGAATGGAGCTGGGGGTGGTTTATATAGTCTTTGCCAGCCCTCCCATCAAGGCCGCCATTACCAGGGGTTAAGAGGGGGTTTAAGGGCGCCAGGTAACGGGCGCATTGATTACAATTAATACAGGCGAACGTGCGTCCCGACCGTTGCGCTCCTGGAGTCTCCTGGTCTTCTCTGGTCGAGTGACTTTCGGGTGCTCCGAGTGGAACAAGCTGGTCGAGTGAACTCTTGCCTCCTGAGTGGTTCGTTGGACTTCGAGTGAATGTCAGTTTGCAGAACTCTGGGTTGCTGATCTAGCCCTGGGGCCCAGTATAAGACACGTGGTGTCCTAGGGTAGGGTCTATAGGTCAGGCCTATTACCCTATCCCTAGTACATGCCCTCGTCATTAGCCCCCGAATCGGTCGAGGTTAGGCGGGTCGAGTCAAGGCGAACTCCCAAGCGAGTTGAGCGCTACGGAGGCGCTCAAAAACTCTTGCTGGTCGTTAGACGCCCTTGTCTTCGTGCGGCACCTTGACGGATTCTGGACCATATGACGTCCGTGTGGAATGAGTAGTCTCCATCCGAATGTGCATCTTCCATCCGAGTGAGTAGTTCCCATCTGAGTGAAATGAGTAGCCACATGCCGAGTGCCAGAGCAGATCCGAGCGTACGTGGCACGTCTTCGGGGTGAGGGTAATCGGGTCGCTGGACTCCGGATTTTGCGGGATTTGAAACCATATTTGGGCGCGCGCGTACGGTTGCAGCGTAACGAGTGGGGAAAGTGGGGCGTGACGCCTCGATTTTCGCCCCACTTTTCGCCACGTACCACTGGATCTCCGACGGTGCGATTTGAGGGATCTGCGGGCCCGCGATTCAGTGGCGTGGATTGGGGAGCGGGCGAGGATATATAGAGCCGTCGCGTTGGAGAGAAAGAGAGGACCAGATCCCCTTTTCTCCCATTCCGCCCAATCTCTTCTCCAGAGACCCACTCCGCATGAATCCTCCTCAGTGCTGAAGACCCTGGCGGCGATGGCGAAAGACAAGACGGTGAAGCTTGAGAAAGCGAAGAAGGTGGCGAAGGGGAGGAAGGCATCGAGCTCCCGAGCTGCGCTCCCGCCCGGGTGGATCCAGGGCGACTGGCTTCTGCCGACCACCACGGTCGACGACGTCAATGGGCTCGTCGTGGACGGGCTGATCCGCGACGGGACGTGGAGGTTGCCGGAAGAAGGGGAGACCGAGCCCGCGCCGCGCCCCGGGGAGCGAGTGCTCCTCACCACTCACATGGAGCAAGGTTTCTCCATGCCACCCCACCCCTTTTTCCATGGATTTCTGAACATCTTTGGTGCTCAGCTCCATCACCTGCCTCCAAATGCCATAATGTATCTTGCCGCATTCGTTTCTTTGTGTGAAAATTTTCTGGGTTGTCCGCCGCACTAGGGTTTGTTCAAACACATTTTCACGTGTCGATCTCAATCGGTTAAGAAGGTTGACCCCGATGGAGAGAGGACGCACGTGATCCAGATGTGTGGTGGCTTAGGTATCCAGATGAGGGGTAAGAGTGCGTTCCCATCTATGTCCTTTCCCGATTCGGTGAGGGGTTGGCAGTCGGCCTGGTTCTACTGCAACGACTTGCCGTGCTCTGGTTCGTCGAGTGGCCTTCCTCCTTACACGACTGAGAGAGTTCAGACTCCTCCCTCGTTGACGGTTGATAAAAAGGAGAAGACGGATGTAGGGATCTTGGTGACCGCCATGGTTAGTCTGATTCAGAGTGGATTGACTGGCCTGGACCTTCTGGAGGTCTTCCTCAGTCGGAGAAACCAGCCGCTGCAGGAGCGGGCTCACCCCATGTGGCTCTACACTGGAGCCAATGATTCGACCCGAGTGCATTCGGAAGATGTCGAGGGGAAAACGGTGGAACAGTGGATCAGGTGCATCACTGGTGCACGCGACAATCCGCGAGGGTCTAGACGGATCCCGCCCTACGACGCCAACAACCGACCATTGGAGGTGAGACATGAATTCCCGAGTGAATTGCCGATGCGCAAATTATCCGAGTGAACTGAACGATCCGAGTGAATTCACCAAACTGTCTGTCTTTACTCTTCATGTCTTGCAGGAGTTCCAGAAGATGTTATCGCCTGTGCCGAATGGAGAACAACTCGTCGGAGGAGCGGAGAGCGAACATGGCAGTGCCGGGGGTAGCTTCGCGGAGGACAGCGAGGAGGAAAGTGAGGACTCGGAAGGGAGCGACGAGGTCGAGTCTTCTCTGTCTCCGGAGTTGCGCTCCGAGCACCGCTCCAAACGAGCCCAAGATCCGAGTGCTGGCCCAGAGAAGGAGGCGGTTCTGAGTGCTCAGGCTCCGAAGCGCACTCGGACGTCATCGCCTGCGCCGACTAAGAAGGCCGCCAAGCAGCCCAAGGTCGTTTCCCCTAAGCCTCGAAAGGCTCTGCCCCGGATCAAGGTCGTTGTGCCTGTCGCCTCAACGTGAGTATCCTTCTCAGCTTTTCTTTTCTGTCTTTGACAACTTTCGTGATTCCTCTGACAGAGTGCATCTTATGAACCAGTGCTGCAACCTCGACGACGTCTCCCATGCAGACTGATGGGGACCGCACCAAAGCCAAGACGGTAGACGCGGCCACTTCTCAAAGAGGTAACAAATAGCTTCATTTTACTTCAACTTGTCCTTCGACTGAAATGCCTTCATCCGATTGGATCGTGTATTGCGACTGACTGTGTCGAGTGAATGTAGTGCTTGCAGAGGCCATCCATGTCGGAGATGACGATGAAGAGCCGCCGCGAAAGGACACTGGGAAGGAGACCCCCGTTCCGACCGCTCCTCAGGCCACCGCACGAAAGACGCCGCCGAGCGGAGCGCCTCAAGTTCCTCCTGCACCTGCCGTGACCGTGCCTCCAGGGCAGGGTTCTTCTCAGGCTGGGGCTGGTTCTGCTGAGGCTTCGTCGACTGCCCTGACTTCGGTTCCGACTCCTCCTATCAACATCTTCAGTCTATACAAGGTGCCAGAGGATCAAACTGGGGCCAACAAGGAGGCGATAATCCAGGCGGAATTGATGACCCAAAGGCTCAAAGAGGTGTGCACGGCTAGCAAGCTGGCATACGATGCCAGCGCTGCCCTCCAGGAGGACGTTCGAGTAAGTACCCTTGTAAGTTGACTTCCGAGTCGTTTTCTTCAGTAGGAACTTTAGTTGAAAAATATCTAGTACACCCACTGGATGTGTGTTTTTTTGTTTGGCCGTCACTCGGATCGGACGGACCGTTCCGAGTGGATACCGCTCCAGTGGGGGCACACTGAGTGCACCCACTGGGTGTAGTCCCCGAGACTGCCGTCGGTCGCGGGCGGCCAGCGGGAGTCTTAGAACCTTTTGTCTTCTCTCTTTTTTTGTGTTTGGCCATCACTCGGATCGGACGGACCGTTCCGAGTGGATACAGTTCCAGTGGGGGCACGCTGAGTGCACCCACTGGGTGTAGTCCCCGAGACTGCCGTCGACTGTGGGCAGTCGGCGGGAGTCTTAGAACTTAGGATCAGATACTGGTCAAGCTTGTTCCTCCCTGTCGAAGGGTGTTTTCAGGATCTGATACTGGTCAAGCTTGTTCCTTCCAAGAGCGTCGGTTTTTGGGCACTCAGAACCTTTGTTTTGTCTTCTCTCTTTTTTGTGTGTTTGGCCATCACTCGGATCGGACGAACCGTTCCGAGTGGATACCGCTCCAGTGGGGGCACGCTAAGTGCACCCACTGGGTGTAGTCCCCGAGACTGCCATCGACTGCAGGCAGTCGGTGGGAGTCTTAGAACTTAGGATCTGATACTGGTCAAGCTCGTTCCTCCCTGTCGAAGGGCACTTCAGGATATTTCTTGACATCAATTGTTCTCTCTTGTATTTCAGAAAACTTGCGAGCTTGGGACTCAGTACGTGGCACTGGAGAAGGAGACGACTCAGCTCCGAGTGGATTTGGAAGTGGAGAGGAGGAACACTGCGCGCGCTCAAGCGGAGCTCAGGACCATGGGAGGTACGTCTCTGTTACTGAGCATTCCGCTTTCATCTCTCTCCGTTCTTTGAACCGAGTGACTTCACTCGAACAGATGTGCGTAGTGAGAACCATCGCCTTCAAGTGCGGCTCAGAACCTCTGTTTCTTTAGAAACTTTGAAGCAGGCACTCGAGAGTAAGGACAGCGAGCTGGCGGGAGCGTAGCGAGTGGTGAAGGAAAAGACCAAGGCCGCGGAAGAGAAGCTGGCCTCACTCGGGAAGCTTGAAGCGGAGAACACGTCGCTGAAGAAAGAGGTACTCGAGCTTAAGAAACAGCAAACCGAGTGGGAAAGCAAGCTCAAGGCCCAGGCGGAAGCCTACGAGAAAGAGAAGAAGACTCTGAACGAAAAGGTCGCCCAGCTGATCGAGAAGAAGAACGCTTTGGAGAGATACATAGAAGAGTTCACGGAGGAAATGTACACCAAGCTTGCAGGTGACCTGTAACATCCGAGTGAACTTTTATCCGAGTGAACTGCATGCATTCTGACTTTCAATCTTCCTCCTTTCTTGTCTGCAGAGTACTGTCGAGACTTCGATCTGGAAACTGACAAAATCGTGAGGGATCTGGATCCTTCCAGGTCGCTCGTTGGTGACAAGGCCACGCTAGGTGTCCTGCGGGTGGAATCTCGCATCGAAGACGTCCAAGGCTACATCATTCGTCTGCGGGGCGCACTCGGCAGGATCGACAAGGAAATATGGCCCGAAGACACCTTCGACTCCGACCTGGAAGCCATGATGACTCGCCTCAACGACATTCCCAGCCGAGTGCAAGCGTCGAAGAAGTCGGCTGCTCGCTGCTAGGCTGACGTGGCGCTCTCCCTGGTCTGAGTGCACTGCAAGGAGGCCAAGGAGGAGAAACTGAAGACACTCCAAGTTGCCAACACGAAGAAACTCCAGTTTGAGGACTTCATGGAGACATTCATCGAGGCGGCCACTCGGATCGCGGACGGCATCGACTTGGACTCCTTCGTTGAACCAGCCAGCCCTACAGGGGCGTGAGAAAACTTTAAGGCCTCCCCATTAGCCTCGGTATGCCGAGTGGAATTGTAATCGTTAAACTCTTTCGGGCTTTGGGCCTGCATACTCGTATTCGCTTTTGAACTTCTGGAGTTAACCAAATGCTTTCTTTCGAGTCTTTCGAATCTTTGAATTGGGTTTTAACTTAGGCGAAAGCTGGTTCGCAGCTAAGCCCTCGAGTGAGAGGGACGCTCTACACTCAAAGTAGATTTTTAACTTGGGCGTAATCTGGTTCGTAGCCAAGCCTTCGAGTGAGAGGGATGCTCTTCGTTCGGAGTAGATTTTTAACTTGGGTGAAAGCTAGTTCGCAGCCAAGCCTCCGAGTGAGAGGGATGCTCTTCACTCGGAGTAGCGTATTTAACTTGGGCGAAGGCTGGTTCGCCGCCAAGCCCCCGAGTGAGAGGGACGCTCTTCACTCGGAGTAGCGTATTTAACTTGGGTGAATCTGGTTCACAGCCAAGCCCCCGACTGAGAGGGACGCTCTTCACTCAGAGTAGCGTATTTAACTTGGGCGAAGCTGATTCGCAGCCAAGCTCTCGAGTGAAAGGGATGCTCTTCACTCGGAGTAGCGTAATTAACTTGGGCGAATCTGGTTCGCAGCCAAGCCCCCGAGTGAGAGGGATGCTCTTCACTCGGAGTAGCGTATTTAACTTGGGTGAATCTGGTTCGCAGCCAAGCCCCCGAGTGAGAGGGATGCTCTTCACTCGGAGTAGCGTATTTAACTTGGGCGAAACTGGTTCGCAGCCAAGCACCCGAGTGAGAGGGACGCTCTTCACTCGGAGTAGCGTATTTAACTTGGGCGAAGCTGATTCGCAGCCAAGCCCCCGAGTGAAAGGGATGCTCTTCATTCGGAGTAGCGTATTTAACTTGGGCAAATCTGGTTCGTAGCCAAACCCCCGAGTGAGAGGGATGCTCTTCACTCGGAGTAGCGTATTTAACTTGGGCGAAAGCTGGTTCGCAGCCAAGCCCCCGAGTGAGAGGGACGCTCCTCACTCGGAGCAGCGCATTTAAGTTGGGCGAAGCCGATTCGCAGCCAAGCCCTCGAGTGAGAGGGATACTCTTCACTCGGAGTAGCGTATTTAACTTGGGCGAATCTGGTTCGCAGCCAAGCCCCCGAGTGAGAGGGATGCTCTTCACTCGGAGTAGCGTATTTAACTTGGGCGAAAGCTGGTTCGCAGCCAAGCCCCCGAGTGAGAGGGACGCTCCTCACTCGGAGCATTGCATTTAACTTGGGCGAAGCCGATTCGCAGCCAAACCCCCGAGTGAGAGGGATGCTCTTCACTCGGAGTAGCGTATTTAACTTGGGCCAATCTAGCTCGCAGCCAAGCCTCTGAGTGAGAGGGACGCTCTTCACTCGGAGTAGCGTATTTAACTTGGGCGAAGCTGATTCGCAGCCAAGCCCCCGAGTGAAAGGGATGCTCTTCACTCGGAGTAGCGTATTTAACTTGGGCGAATCTGGTTCGCAGCCAAGCCCCCGAGTGAGAGGAATGCTCTTCACTCGGAGTAGCGTATTTAACTTGGGCGAATCTGGTTCGCAGCCAAGCCCCCGAGTGAGAGGGATGCACTTCACTCGGAGTAGCGTATTTAACTTGGGCGAAAGCTGGTTCGCAGCCAAGCCCCCGAGTGAGAGGGACGCTCCTCTCTCGGAGCAGCGCATTTAACTTGGGCGAAGCCGATTCGCAGCCAAGCCCCCGAGTGAGAGGGATGCTCTTCACTCGGAGTAGCGTATTTAACTTGGACGAATCTGGCTCGCAGCCAAGCCTCGGAGTGAGAGGGACGCTCTTCACTCGGAGTAGCGTATTTAACTTGGGCGAAGCTGATTCACAGCCAAGCCCCCGAGTGAAAGGGATGCTCATCACTCGGAGTAGCGTATTTAACTTGGGCGAATCTGGTTCGCAGCCAAGCCTCTGATTGAGAGGAATTCTCTTAACTCGGAGTAGTAATTTTTGACTTAGGCAAAAACTGGTTTGCAGCTAAGTTGAAGGGCATAGACCCACTGGGGGTTGTAAGCCAGAAAAAGCGTACGAGTGAACCCAATGTGGAACTAGAAAAGTCATGCTTTTATTCACCAAACATCACGCGAGTACTTTTATTACATCTCATGATCAAGTATAAAATCGTCGCAGCAAATCCGCATTCCAAGCACGGGGCTCGTCTGCTTGCTTCTGAAGGTTGTACAGGCGGTATGCTCCATTGTGCAGAATCTTTGACACGATAAAGGGACCTTCCCATGCGGGAGCAAGCTTGTGAGGTCGCTGCTGATCCACTCGGAGCACAAGGTCTCCTTCCTGAAAGGTCTGACTCCTGACGTGCCTGCTGTGAAAACGCCTTAGGTCTTGCTGATAAATGGCCGACTGGATCAGAGCCATCTCTCTTTCCTCCTCCAAGAGATCAACAGCGTCTTGCCATGCTTGCTCTGCTTCAGCTTCAGAGTACAATTCCACTCGGGGTGAATTATGGAGCAGGTCACTCGGCAGGACGGCTTCGGCTCCGTACACCATGAAGAAGGGAGTGCGATTGGTAGACCGATTGGGGGTCGTCCTCAAGCCCCAAAGAACTGACGGCAACTCGGTGACCCAAGCTCCAGCTGCATGCTCCAAATCGCGCATGAGTCGTGGCTTTAACCCCTGCAGAATCAGTCTGTTTGCTCTCTCAGCTTGTCCATTCGACTGCGGGTGCGGCACGGATGCATAATCGACTCGGGTGCCTTGAGCGGCACAGAACGCCCGGAACTCTTCCGAGTCAAAGTTTGAACCATTGTCAGTGATAATGCTGTGGGGCACTCCATATCTGAAGACTATCTCCTTCATGAACTTGATTGCTGTACGAGAGTCTAGCTTCTTGATGGGTTTGGCTTCAATCCACTTAGTGAACTTGTCGACTGCAACCAGCAAGTGGGTGAATCCACTCGCCCCTGTCCGGAGGGCCCCCACCATGTCAAGTCCCCAGACTGCAAACGGCCATACGAGTGGAATCGTCTTCAGAACAGACGCAGGCTTGTGCGACAAGTTAGCATAGAACTGGCATCCGGCGCAGTGTTGGACTATCTCCTGCGCAACTTCATTGGTACGTGGCCAGAAGAAACCGGCTCGGTAAGCTTTAGCCAAGATTGTCCGAGAGGACGCGTGGTGCCCACATGTTCCCGATTGAATCTCTTCCAGAATCAATCGACCTTCCTCTGGAGAAATGCAACACTGAGTCACACCGGTGACGCTCTTTCTGTATAACTGATCGCCCATCACCGTAAAGGCCTTGGACCTGCGAACGGTCTAGTGGGATTCAACTTCATCTTCTGGAAGTTCCTGCCTGAGCAGGTATGCATTGTAAGGCACTGTCCACTCGGGCGTGATCGCAAGGACCTCCATGACCAAATCGATGACTGCCGGGACCTCGACTTCAGTCGGATCAGACGGAATGATGGCTTGCGGGGGCTCTTCCATGAAGGGATCTTCTTTTACCGTCGGAGAACGCAAATGCTCGAGGCACACATTACTGGGTATGGATTTCCGAGTGGATCCGATCTTTGCTAGATCATCTGCTTCCTTGTTCTTGGCTTGGGGAATGTGGTGCAGTTCCAGACCCTCAAATTTCTTGTCCAACTTTCTTACTGCATTGCAGTATCCTGTCATAGCGGGGCTTCTGATATCCCACTCCTTCATCACTTGGTTCACAACTAGATCCGAGTCTTCGTAGACCATCAGGCGTCGGACGCCGAGTGAGATGGCCATACGCAGACCATAAAGGAGCGCCTCGTACTCGGCTTCATTCTTGGAGGAATCGAAGTGGATCTACAGAACATATCTGAGACGATCGCCCTTCGGAGATACTAACACAACTCCAGCTCCTGAACCATTCAACATCTTGGAACCGTCAAAGAACATGGTCCAGTGTTCCGGGTGACTCTGAGTCGGTTGCTCCTGTTCGGTCCACTCGGCTAGGAAATCGGCTAGTGCTTGAGACTTGATCGCCTTCTTCACCTCGAACTTGATGTCCAAGGGTAGAAGCTCGATAGCCCACTTCGCCACTCGACCAGTCGCATCCCGATTGTTCATGATCTCAGACAGTGGGGCGTCGCTGATGACTGACACAGTGTGCTCTTGGAAGTAGTGGGCTACTTTCTTCGCAGTCAGGTAGATGCCATAGATGAGCTTCTGATAATGAGGATACCTCTGCTTGGAAGGCGTCGGAACTTCAGAGATGTAATAGACTGGGCACTGAACTTTGTAAGCCTTGCCCTATTCTTCTCGCTCGACAGTGAGGATAGTGCTGACAACTTGACCAGTGGCCGCAATGTACAAGAGCAAGGGCTCGTTGCTGTTCGGAGCGGCAAGCACCGGCTGGGTGGAAAGCAGGGCTTTGAGCTCAACAAACGCTGCTTGTGCTTCAGCAGTCCACTCGAACGAATCAGATTTCTTCATCAATCGGTATAGGGGCAGCGCCTTCTCACCGAGACGGGAGATGAATCGGCTCAGAGCTGCGAGGCAACCCGTGAGCTTCTGTACATCATGAAGGCGTTCTGGACGTTTCATTCGTACAATCGCCCCGATCTTCTCAGGATTTGCATCTATCCCTCGTTCGGAAACGAGGAAACCGAGTAACTTGCCCCCAGGAACTCCGAAAGTGCATTTTGCTGGATTCAGCTTGATATCATACTTCCGCAAATTTGTGAAAGTTTCAGCTAAGTCAGCCAGTAGGTCGAAACCTTTTCTGGACTTGACCACTATGTCATCCATGTATGCCACGATGTTCTGACTGATCTGTTTTTGCAAACACTTCTGCACCATGCGCATGAAAGTGGCACCAGCATTTTTAAGACCGGACGGCATGGTGATATAGCAGAAACACCCGAATGGGGTGATAAAGGCTGTTTTTATTTCATCTGGCCCATACAGTCGGATCTGGTGGTACCCGGAGTACGCATCCAAAAAAGACAGTCGCTCACAACCTGCGGTGGAATCTATGATTTGATCTATGCGGGGGAGCGGGAAATGATCCTTAGGGCAGACCCGATTGATGTGCTTAAAATCAATGCACATTCGGAGAGACTTGTCCTTCTTAGGGACCATGACGACGTTGGCGAGCCACTCGGAGTGGTACACCTCACGGATGAACTCGGCTGCCAGGAGCCGAGCAACTTCTTCGCCAATGGCCTTCCTCTTCTGTGTAGCAGAGCGACGGAGATGCTCCTTCACAGGTTTCGCCTTTGGGTCGACTCGCAAACGGTGCTCAGCCAGCTCCCTGGGTACACCTGGCATGTCGGATGGTTTCCATGCGAAGATGTCCCAGTTCTCACAGAGGAACTGGATGACCGCTTCTTCCTATTTGCTGTCGAGTGTTGTTGATATGTTGGTGGGAGTAGCATTGGGATCTTTCGGGTGGATGTGCACAGGCTTCGTGTCGCCGGCCGACTGAAACGCAGATTCTGCAGCCGGCTTCTTGGAGCGTAGCAGATCACTCGGATCAGCATTTTTCTTGTACTCCTCCAGCTCCACCATGGCCATCTGCTCATCAGCTATCTTGGATCCTTGCTGCAAACACTCTTCCGTGCGCTGTCGACTACCAGTGACTGTGATTACACCTTTGGGGCCGGGCATCTTCAGTTTGAGATACACATAACATGGACGGGCCATGAAACGTGCGTAAGCCGGCTGACCAAGGATGGCATGGTAGGCGCTGCGGAAGTCAACCACTTCGAAGGTCAGCCTTTCCTTCCAAAAGTTCTTGTCGTCTCCAAAGACCACATCCAGGGCGATCTGCCCGAGTGACTTTGCTTTCTTGCCGGGGATCACTCTGTGGAACTGCATGCTGCTCTCACTGAGTCGGGACATCGGAATGCCCATCGCTTGTAGAGTATCAGCGTACAGTATGTTCAGCCCGCTTCCGCCATCCATGAGGACCTTGCGCAATCGGACGCCGCCCACGACCGGATCTACCACCAGTGCCTGCCGCCCAGTGGTGGCTATGTAGGCTGGGTGGTCTGGCTGATCAAAGGTGATCGGAGTTTTGGACCAGTTCAGAAACTTCGTCGTCGCCGGCATGGCCATGTTTACTTCTCGATTGATAACTTTCAATCGGCTCCTGCTCTCCACATCTGCAAAGATCATCAGGGTTGCGTTGACACTGGGAAAAGGTTCATCTTTGTCTCCATCATCAGCGTCTTCTGGACTCTTCTCACTCGACGGGCCCTCTCGGAACTACTGAATCAACAGTCTGCACTGTCGAGTGGTGTGTTTGGGCAATATCAGATTGCCCTCTTCATCCTTTCTGGTGTGGATGTGACACGGTAAATCGAGGACATCTTGGCCCGATTGATCTTTCTTTTTCTTCGGGATCCATTTTTCCTTAGCCTTCCCCTTGTTCTTGGCTTGACCGGCCAGAGCAGCAGCCTCGGCCTGAGTCGAACCATCAGCCTTGCGCTTCGTCTTCCGATTGAGATTACTGTTTCCGGGGTTGGGCTCACTGGTTTTCCCTTTGCCGTTACGGAGACAGTCTTCCTCTTCTCCGTTCGCATACCGAGTGGCAATCTCCATCATTCGGCTCATGGTCAAAGATCCCGAGCGACCAAATTTCAGGATGAGCTCCCGATACCTAACTCCTGCCTTGAAAGCGCAGATGGCTTGATGCTTTGTGACGTTCTCCACCACGTGATGCAGGGTTGTCCACCGTGTGATGTACTCCCTCAATGTTTCATTCGGTTTCTGCACGCAGTGCTGCAACTCAGACAACCCAGCCGGGCGTTTGCACGTCCCCTTGAATATTTTGATGAACACTCGTGCCAAATCTTCCCAGCAGTATATGCTGGCCGGAGTGAGCTGGTTGAGCCAGGCACGGGTGGAACCCTCCAGCATCAATGGCAAATGCTTCATAGCCACATAGTCATTTCCTCCACCAATCTGCACAGCCACTCGGTAATCCTCTAACCAAGTCTCTGGCTTGGACTCACCGGTGAACTTGCTTACTCCAGCTGCCAACCTGAAGTTAGGTGGGATCTCAGCGGCCCGGATGGCCCTGCTGAAGCACTCGGGTCCCGAGACGAATGCTCCACTTCCACTCAGACGATCTCTGTCCAAGTTCTCTCTCAGAGCTCTGCCTCTGTCGACCAGGTTCTGAGCAAGGACGGATCTCGCGTTGAACTGCGGGTCGCGGTAGTCGACTAGCTCTCTCTGGCGATAACCGTCACCATGACAGGGAGGGCTGGCCCTCCAATCGTTGCCGTAAGGACGTCTGGCGTCGTACGGCCGGGGCGCGTACGAGCCATCTCGCGGGGGGGGGGGGGGGGTGGCGACTGCATGTGGTGACGATCATCCTGACGCCGCGGAGGCGTATTCCGACTGCGAACCTGCCCCGAGTACTGGTCTCGGTGGCGGTCCTAGTCGTTTCGCTGCGGAGGCGAGTGTCTGTTTCTCCTTGGGGACACTGGACTGTGAACCGACTGAACAGTGTCAGCCCTTACGGATCTGCTGTGAATCCGGTTGCGCGACTGGGATACTGCTGAGTTTTGCTCCTCAGCCGCCTTGAGCAGGGCCCGGATCTGCCGAAGACCCTCGCCCGCCTCGGACCGGGATGGCTCAATGGAATCTGCTATCCGAGTGGCCGCCGCCAGATTCTGGACGGGAGTGCGGAATACCTGAGAACGCTGCTGCTGATCATTTGAGAACAACTGCCGCTGCCGCCGACTGGAACTGGGCAGAGGCTGCCTGCGGGCGCGGTCGTCGAGTGACTTCTGGAGCGCTTCCAGACGGTTGCGCTCAGCCAAGTTGGCCTGCCACACGGCCTCCAAGGCCTGAGCCTCGAGGGTCGTCCCAACGATGGGCGTCTGGAGGGCTTGCTCGGTCCTACGCTGCAGTTCCTCCCTTTGCTGCCGAGTGAGAGGTCGGGGGACGTACTCGTCGTCATGACGGTCTCCGCCGCTGCCAAGACCAGTGTGCGACGGGTCGCCGTTCTCCGTGCCGCGACAGCCGTACCCAGGCGGACTGGGCGGGGAATCGGCCATCAGCACCTCTGCAGCGGGATCGCTGCTCTCGCACTCGGATAAGCTTTCCGAGTGCTCGTGCACAGAGGCGAACAGATCGAAGACAGGTTCATCGGGCTCGATTGCTGCGATCTACGGGGCCGCAGCCTGAAGGGCCGCCGCGTGCTTGATGCACCGTTGAAGCCGAGAGCGCCCGGAGCGCTTGCGACGACGGCTGGTGGAGAGTGGGGACGTCGACTGATAAGGAGTCAACGGTTGCCGAAGAAGGACGCCGAAGGTACTCTCGCAGAAGTGCGCCGCGCCGCGGACGGGCAACGCCTCGACATCCAGCGGGCCTTCCTGGAGCCACGCCGAATCATCGGCGATGAAGCTGAGGACGCCGAAACGGATCTCGCCGCCCAGGGTCAGTCCACCGCCGGAAACCATGGTGATGATCGAAAAAATGCAACTACGCCGGAAGTCGCTAGACGCCTGCCCCATGGTGGGCGCCAACTGTCGTGGGTGCAAGTCTGACAGTAGTGTGTAGGGGTACGGATGAGAGGGCAGAGCCTAGCTACGGCGCAGGTGTTACACTCGGATTTACGAGTTCAGGCCCCTCAACGGTGGAGGTAATAGCCCTACGTCTCGGTGCTCTGGAGCTTGATTTCTTGAGTGTATGGATTACAAATGGATTGCGAACCCTTGGAATGGAGCTGGGGGGTGGTTTATATAGTCTTTGCCAGCCCTACCATCAAGGCTGCCATTACCAGGGGTTAAGAGGGGGTTTAAGGGCGCCAGGTAACGGGCGCATTGATTACAATTAATACAGGCGAACGTGCGTCCCGACCGTTGCGCTCCTGGAGTCTCCTGGTCTTCTCTGGTCGAGTGACTTTCGGGTGCTCCGAGTGGAACAAGCTGGTCGAGTGAACTCTTGCCTCCCAAGTGGTTCGTTGGACTCTGAGTGAATGTCAGTTTGCAGAACTCTGGGTTGCTGATATGGCCCTGGGGCCCAGTATAAGACGCGTGGTGTCCTAGGGTAGGGTCTATAGGTCAGGCCTATTACCCAATCCCTACTACATGCCCTCGTCACTCTTGATGCGCGGAGAGCCTTCGCCGCTCTCGCCCTCGCTGCTGGAGCCCCCGCTGCTGTCGCTATCGCTCCCGTCGGAGGATTCAGAGCCGCTGTCATCCTTGCTCTCCGCGCAACACCCGAGGCGGGTACCGGAGGCCCCGAAGATCTTCATAAAGAGGGTGGCGGCTCCATCGAACTTGAATTAGAGGAGATGCCCACGCTTCAGGCTGCGGGCGAGGGCGAAGGACTTCCACCCCTGCTTCAAGAACATGAAGCCGGCGGGGGCGAACTCCGTCGCCACCCAGGGGGGCCCGTTGCAGCAGCCGTCTGCTTGCACCCACAGCCCCAAGGGCTCCTTACCCTCCATCGCCTTCACGAAGGAATTGGGAAGCCGGAGCCAGCCGCAAGGCCGGCGATGCATCCCCACGATGAACTTGTACATCACATATGCCAAATGAAACCCTGCCTGGGGAGGACGGGCGGCCACCCCGCCGCGCCCACCTCGGCCACAGGCGTCGTGCCCTCCGCGGCCACGGGCGCTGGCCCTTCCGCAAGCGCTTGGACCAGCTTCGACGGCCGCCGAAGGGCGCCCGCGGCCCTGGGGTGGAACCCTCGTGGCGGCGGTGGACGCGCGAGCTCGCCCTCTGCCCCTTGCCATCGCAGCGGTGGTCCTGGAAAGACGAGAGATGGAAGGAAGGAAGGAGCGGAGGAAGAAGATGGGTGAAGGATCTCTGCTCTCCGTCCCCCCTTTTTATGCCCGATGGGGGTGCTCTCCCCATCGTTTTGCCTTCTTTGACGTCGGGAATCAGAGCAGTGGCAGAAGAAGCAATGATGGCCTGCGCCCCGCGCGGGCAGGCTTTATGGCAGGCGCGGGCGGTTTCCAAGGCATAGTGGGGAAGTGGGGGCGTCACACATCCCGTTGTGCGCCACGCATCGAGCCTGGGCCTCGCAGTCTGTCAGGGCCCGTGGCGTTTCACTCCCAACGGGCGGGAACGTGCGCGCCACAGGCCCGGGGGCTACTGTCGGGCCATTGGGAACAAGGGTACACCAGCCCGTCTGCCTGCGGCCCAGGAAGCGACGCCTGGCGAAGGCCCAAGATGCGGCCCATCCGAGGGCACCACGAAGTGAAGACATCTCCCGAGGCTGTGGCCTCCCGAGGCTCCCTTCTCTAGACGTGATCTGCCGGCACTTAGCCGTAGCGGCAGCATTATCCTCGCGAGGCTGCCTCCCGAGGCGGCCACCCGAGGCCGCCCGAGCCTGATGTCAACTGCGCGGTCCCGTGCCCACCACGTGGGTGACGCGCGTAGCGATGAAGGGCGGTAGAGGGCGTGCCAGTGGGCGCGGATGGTGAAGCTTTCCTCTTTGGTGCAAAGGGGGCAGCCTCAGCTGCCCATCTCCAAAGAAAGTCCCAAGGACTGCCCCTTTGGTGAAAGAAGACCAGGATAGCAAGGCGTGCAGGGCGGAGGTCATCGTCGGGACCACCGGCACGTCAGGGATCATGCTTTTGCAGGCGAAGACCTCCTTTAGTCAGGATAGACTGAGCACCTGTCCCCTTTGAAAATTCTGCCAAGTGTGGCAACCCTTCCCGCCTAGTTTTTGGGGGAAGAGGACCAGGGCGGCTATAAAGGGGGCAGAGCTACCATTGTAGAGGGAGCTGGACCGATTCCTTCATCTCCTACCTTGTACTCAAGAGCATCCCCTGGCTCACAGCAATCCCAACCACAAGCAGGAGTAAGGTTTTACACCGCAAGGTGGCCCGAACCTGGGTAACCGTCGCGTCCCCTGTCGTGCTCCCACGTAGCGCTCTCGCTATAGCCTCGCCGTGGGTCGGAGAGAACCAGCTAGCCCCCCAGTGTTCGAACCTCTAGACCTCAGGAGCCTAGCCTCCGACAGTAATCACAGGAGCCAGGCAACCCAACTATTGACCAAAGACACAATTCAAAACTGATGCATATAAAGCAATATCCGAGAACATTTTGCTGAGGACTCCATGGAGTACCTTGCCTTTTGGTGGGTTCGGCTCTAGTCACAGCCCCCCGTTAATATTGTCGATGCTTTAAAGGCGTTGGTTAATGTGCTTGGTGTTGATGACGTGGTCCGAGCTTGTGGCGGGTCCAGGTCCCAGTCCCCAAGCCGGTCCCGAGGTGGCCATGCGAAGATCTCGGTTTGATGAAGTGACAGCACAACACTGCCGATGTGCTGAGGTGAAGCCCTAGGTCGAGCCGAGGAGACAGAGTAGGTCGGTAGGGTAACGACGAAGTCCCCGGGGTAGGTTGATGATGCGATGCCGAAGCCCCTGGTTCAGCCGAGGTGATGGGGCAGGTCGGCATATTGGACGTCAACTTGATGAAGTGACGACGCGGGGATGCCGACACTAGTCAGCATGCCAAGGCGACGACACAATTTGGTCCACAGGGGCAGGACGACGACGTCAACATGCCGAGGTGACCGCGTGATGCAGTCGAAGTCGATTACCTGCACACGTTAAATACTGCAAGCCAAAAACAATAAGAAATAATAAAAAATTGCATAATTAATTTACGCAAAGTAAATTATCAAAGAGATGTGGCCTGGCACGGAGGTCGGTCGGCGTGGAACAATGATGTCGTGATGAAGTTCAAATTCACATGGTAATCTAAGTCACGGATGCGGCATCCGCCGAACTGCAGACAGGAAACTGGCTGGACCATCACGCGACCGATGTTAATGCGGCCACCATTTGACAGACCTGTGTATAGAGGATAGCACAAACCAGAGCAATAATTCATCGGGAAAAATAAACTCATGCTAGCAAAAATTACTAGGATTAATAGCATCTGGTTTATTTGTTGTAGCAATCCGAAGAAGAACATGTGGGCGTCCATGGGTTTGCTTCTATTACGTGGAGATAGGCTGGGCTAGCAATAGTACTAGCACTAGCACGTGAGGAGTGCATGGAAGAGAGAAGATTAGCCAAAAGAAAAGCATAGACTGCCTTAATTAGATAACAAAGAAAAGAGAAAAGGAAAGGATCTCCCCGTATGCTGCCAGCGATCGGAATTCAGCCCGCGTGTGTTGCTCTGCATGAATTAGAACTAGCTCTGCGGTGTCCTCGGCTGGAACGCCACCGGCCAGACTACGTTTTTTTTCCTGACTTGACCTACGCAGCGAATCTAGTTTGTTGTTGCACGCGCGTGCTTGGCTGGAACGCCACCGGTCAAGATCTTTCACGATGCGCTGTCACGTCCTCACGAGTTGCGTCTGCTGCTAGTCCGTAGTAGACCTCGGATCCGACGTACAACCAGGCGGCACACACGGCCGCCGCCGCTGGAATTTTGTTGATCTCAATCTTGGTTGTAAACAAAGTTGCACGAAGCAGCAGCCATAATTTTGCAAAAAGAAGATAGTTTATGTGAAACAGATCTAATTGAAAAAACATCACCTGATCTGGCGTCGGATGAAGATCCCATCACACCGTGACGACACATAGCAGGACCTGCATGGGCCACCAATGTCGGTGCTAAATCCGGCATATCTCGAGGTAGGGGTCCTAAGCTAGGCGTCTTGGAGCGATAGTAACATGGACACAGGATTTTACCCAAGTTCGGGCTCTCTCGAAGAGATAATACCCTACGTCCTGCTTTGATTGTATTGATATGGCGTATAGTACAGAGTACATGTATCTACCACGAGATTGTTGTAATGAATATAAGATTCGAAGATCTATTGACTAGCCTGGCCTCGATTTATATATGCACCGGAGGCCTAGGGTTTAGAAGAGTCCTTGTCTTGTGTGCCAAGTCTTGTGGAATCTTCCTTGTATATGTCATGGGCTGCCCAGAGTGGCCCATTAGTGAGCCGCCATGGGGGTCCTCGGCCCGACCCACCTGGTCGGGAGACGATATGGTGAGTACCCCCTAGTCCAAGACACCGTCACTCACCACCGAGAGTGAGTAATTTCATCGTAGGCATACTGGAAGTAGATGGAGATGGTTGAGATTCATCATGTAATCGAGTCAATTTGTTAGGTCTTTATCCCTAGCATCCACTATGTTCTGAGATTGATGTTGCTATGATTTAGATATGCTTAATGCTTGTCACTGGGGCCCGAGTGCCATGATTTCAGATATGAACCTATTATGTTTTCATGAATATATTTGAGTTCTTGATCCTATCTGCAAGTTATATGCATGTGTTATTGTTCTAATCTGTAGACTCCAAGGTGACAATAATTGGGATACTCTCCAGGGATGACTGTAATTTGAGGAGTTCATGTATTCACTATGTGTTAATGCTTTGTTCTGGTTCTCTATTAAAAGGAGCACCTTAATTACCCTTAGATTTCCATTAGTACCCCGCTGCCATGGGAGGGTAGGACACAAGATGTCATGCAAGTTCTTATTGCAAGCACGTATGACTATATACGGAATACATGCCTACATATGATTGATGAATTGGAGCTATTGTTTATCGCTCTAGGTTGTGACTATTATATGATGAATGTCATCCAAATATCCATCACTACTGCATGCCTACGCTTTCTCATAATATTGTCTTGCTTGGATTACTACTGCTGCGACTGTTCCAATTGCTACAAACCTGCTACTGTTACCATTACTATTGCTATTGCTACTATTACTACCATTGTCAAAACTATCATATTGTTGTGCTACTAATATTTTGCGGCAAGGAAATAATTTCTCAGGTGTGGTTGAATTGATAACTCAACTGCTAAGGCTTATAAATATTCTTTGGCTCCCCTTGTGTCGAATCAACAAATTTGGGTGAAATACTACCCTCGAAGACTGTTGCGATCCCCTATACTTGTGGGTCATCAAGACTATTTTCTGGCGCCGTTGCCGAGGAGCATAGCTCTATTTATTAAGTTCACTTGGGACTTAAATATCTGCTGCAATTTATATTCACTTCGGACGCGCGTATGGCCTAGGCCCGGGGGCTCCTGTCGGTGTATAAAACATGGGTATTTTATACCGTGACTTATCACAGACAGTAGCAGTCTCCTTGCTGGCCAAGCCTTGCCGAGGACCGCCAAGACCAAAACTCAAGGTCCAATTACAGAAGCTCAAGACAAAACATCAACAAGCACTCAACTAGTACCGAAGATGAAGACATTTCTTGCCGACAAGACTAAACCGGCAAGGGGAAGACCCGGCAAGCTCCGTACCAGCAAGCTTCTGCCAGTCCTCCAGCACTCCACCTCACCGCACAGATGTTCGCTAATGGGTGAGGTGTCGACCGCGCAGGCTGGTTGGTGAGGCTTGTCGGGCACGTGTCAGCACGCTGGGACATGATTTGCCTTTAATGGCACCCATCCAGGAGGCGTGTCAGAATAATACGAGGTAGCTGGGCGAGCGGTGCAGAAACCTTCCCGGGACTACCTCTCCACATGACACCTAACGGTGCATTTAATGCCTTTGTCCTAAACTGGCAGAGTTAGGTATGATAGCACTGTTTGCTATCTAATCGTTATGTAATTATTGTTTTGCCACTGTGGTGACCCCTTGAGCTATAAAAGGAGGGCCAAGGCAACAGTTAGAGGGATTCGGACCGCTTTTCAAACACTCGCACGTCTCGCGTAGCAGCACTCTCCGCACCTTGCCGGGAGAAGCGCTCCTTGTACTTGTGCTTTCATACAACCAATACACCAAAAGCAGGAGTAGGGTTTTATGCTTCTCAGCTGCCTGAACCTGGGTAAATCCCTTGTGTTTTCCATTGATCCTGCTCTTTGTGCACGTTGATCCCCCCTGCCGAACCACAAGGGGCTGGATGGCCCCATAGATGGTCGTGTCACCGCGACATCTTTGGCGCGCCAGGTAGGGGGATTCGCTTGCGCGAACCTTGATCACTGGATTGCGCGTCTTCTTCATCATCTTCATCAACTTCCTCGTCGTCCTCCTCGTCGTCGATGGCGCCCAAGAAGAAGGGCATCACGATGACGGCCACCCCGCACGCATCCACAGGCGGCGCGGCCAATGCGAGCGGTGCGGATACAGCGGTTGGCACTACCAACGCAGGCGGCATGGTCGCCATGCCCACCGCGATCGGCGCAGGAGACGAGCGCGCTGGAGGCAGTCGACCTCCTCGATCCTCTGGCGAACAGAGCCGCGACGACGCGGGCGGAGCGGACGGACGCCCTCCTCCTCCTCCTCCTCGCCGCACCGACAAATGCAGCCACCGGAGCGGCAGTGCCCGGGCTGGCGCGAGTCAAGATCCTGCCACGGCGACGTCCAAGGATGCAGCTTTGGGATAGACGCCGCGTCCCTCGCACAACGGACGCGGAACAGCCCCGAGCGGCGCCAACGACTCCGGACAGTGGCGACCTCACGGCAAGACTCCTGTTGATCAAATCCCAGATCCTCAGGCACCGCCTCCGCCACGGCGACCCGCTGCTGATCATGTGCAGCAGCAGCAAGACCGCGATGGCACTCCTGCTGGCTCTGCCAGGAGTAGAGCGACGTCGCGCTCTTCGCTTCCGGCCATGCCAGCCACAGCGGCAGAAGCAATGGCGCGAGCCCAGATGCTGCTGAACTTCCCTCCAGCGGTAGAGAAGATGGATGAGTGGAGAGCCACCATCCAAAGCTTGATTGGGTTTGCCAAGGCCAGTAAATCACAGCAAGCGGAGGCCTCACGGTGTCCGCAAACAGCACTCGCAGCTCCAGCTGGTGGCCGCGTTGATGGTACTACGCTAATGGTGCAATCACCTCAGCGGTAACAGTCTTGACAGCAGCAACGCCAACAACCGCGGCAGGCTCGATGATCTTTCAAGCCCGACGAAGTGTCGATGGCCTCTTCGGATCCGCGAGCGCGGCAAGACCAGCGGCAAGTGCTGCGAGACAGGTGGGCAGAAGACGCCCGCACCACCATTGAACGGTACTGGGAGGCGCGCCGTCAATCCAACGCGTGCAACGGCCCCATCGTTGATGAGCCTGCGCCAGGGGTTGGCGGATATCTACCTTACGAGGTTGGGTGTCCCGCCTTCACCCGTGAGCTGCGGCAAGTCCGATGGCCGTTCGTCCGAGCCTTCAAGCCAGAAGTACCAGAAAAGTACGACGGCAAGCTGAACCCGACAGAGTTTCTAGGCATTTACACGATTGCCGTGCAAGCTGCCGGAGGAAGAGATGAGAAGATCCTCACCAATTACTTTCCGTTGGTACTGAAGCCCAACGTGAGATCTTGGCTGATGAACTTGCCGGAGAACTCCATTTCTTCGTGGTCAGATCTCTGCAATGAGTTTGTTGGTGCCTTTACCGGAGGCCACAAGGCCCCCGGGCAGCCCAGTAACCTATAGGTGATCCCGCAAAGAGATGGTGAAACTTTGCGCAAGTATATCCAGAGATTCAGCCACGTACACCGCAATATCCCAGATGTGCACCCCACAGCCGTGATTGCCGCCTTTCACACGAATGTGTGCAACTGAAGGATGCGGGAGAAAATGAACGTCAATTTGCCCAAGACCGTCAACGAGCTCTACACGTTGGCGGATAAGTGTGCACGAGCTGAGGAAGGAAGGAGACTTCCCGAGGAGGACGCTGGTGCTGAGGTAGATTCTGAGGACGATGATGCTGCCACCCCGAGGAAGAAAGGCCGAAAGCGTAACAGGAAGCACAAAGGTAAAACTGTTATGGCTGTCGAAGGCTCTGGCAACTCCGAGTCCGCCAAGAAAGCCAAGACTGAAAACTCCGGCAAGGAGGCTGCTGTATGCGCCACTTGCCAGGAGGCGGCGGCAAACGAGAAAGCCGGCAAGTCTGATGGACTGTACTGCAAGATTCACTGTACCAAAGGCCATGATCTCCAAGAGTGCCGGCAAGTCGAGCACCTTGTTGAGAAACAGAAAGCTGAATACGAAAAGCGTGACAAAGAGAAGGGTCAAGATGGTACCGGTGGATCCGGCAAAAAGGGCCGTGGTGGTCGAGGAGGCCGCCGCGGCAAGGCCAAGCAGCAGAAAGAGAAACCTGCAAGAGGCCGAGACAGGAAAGAGGAAGATGATGGGAGCGACAAAGAGGATGATGATGAGACCAGCGAACAAGAATTCCAGAAGGCAACCGACGCCATGTGCATCGACGGAGGAGCATCTTTGCACTCCTCTCACCGCCAACTTAAGCAATGGGTGCGTGAGGTTAATGCGGCGGAACCGGCAATGGGCTCTCAAAAGCCACTCAAATGGTCACACACACCTATCATTTTTGATGCTGAGGACCACCCTGATCGCATAACTGCGGTCGGGTGTTTGCCGTTGTTGGTTTCACCAACAATTCGCAACCTCCAAGTAACAAAGATGTTAGTTGACGGTGGGGCCAGTCTGAATCTGATCTCTCCAGAAGTTATCAAAAGGCTGCAGATCCCTGACGAGGAACTTGAGAAAACGGGCACGTTTCAAGGAGTGAACTCGGGAACAAGCCATCCCAAGGGAAAGATCACATTACCGGTGACGTTTGGCGGGGAACTGAACTACATAATGGAAAAGATTGTGTTTGATGTTGTCAAGATCCCCTTGCCGTACAATGGAATTCTTGGCCGCCCAGCCTTGGCGAAATTCATGGCAGCATCTCACTATGCTTACAACACATTGAAGATGCCAGGGCCGATGGGTGTCATTTCCATCAACTCCGACAAGAAAGATGCAGTCATTTGCGTCGACAAGATGTACAGAGATGCGGTCGCAGCAGAGGCCACCAAGACACCAGCTCCCGCCAAGAAGGAAAAGAAGAAGTCCGGCAAGACCTCTAGCAAGGATTCCGGGAAGCGCACCTCTTCGGAGTGCTGCGCGCCTGTTGAAGACTTGCCGGAGTACTCTGCCGGTAAGAAATCCAAAGCTGCTTCACCAGCAACCAAAAAGGTGCTGGCGAGGGAGGACGGCACTGACGGTACCTTCACCATCAGTGCCACCCTTGACAGCAAATAGGAAGGCACGCTCATTGCCTTACTGTGAGCGAATGTCGATGTGTTTGCATGGCGACCATGTGACATCCCCGGCATTCCCAGGGAGGTAATTGAGCACCACCTTGTTGTCTGTCCCCACGCCTGGCCCGTCAAGCAAAAAGTCCGGAAGCAAGCGTTGGAGCGGCAACAGTTCATTGCCGAAGAAATTAAGAAGCTTGAAGCAGCAGGATTGGTTAGAGGAGTACTACCCCAACTTGGTTGGCAAATCCAGTTGTGGTGCGCAAAGCAAACGGAAAGTGGAGACTTTGTATTGACTACACTAATATAAACAAAGCATGTCCAAATGATCCTTTCCCTTTGTCGCGCATTGATCAAATTGTAGACTCTACTTCCGGCTGTGATTTGCTCTCCTTCCTTGATGCATACTCTGGATACCATCAGATATTCATGGCCAAGGAGGATGAGGAGAAAACCGCATTCATTACTCCATGTGGCACGTACCGCTTTGTGCGTATGCCTTTCGGATTAAAGAGTGCCGGTTCAACATTTGCAAGGGCAGTCCAGATTGGTTTTGAGCCCCAGCTGCACAGGAATGTGGAAGCATACATGGATGATATAGTAGTCAAGACCAAGGACAAATCTACCCTCATTCAAGACTTGGAAGAAATGTTTGCGAACTTGCGCAAAATAAACTTAAAGCTCAATCCCGAGAAGTGTGTATTTGGCGTCCCGTCCAGCAAGCTTCTCGGATTCTTTGTATCTCAACGAGGAATTGAACCAAATCCCGACAAGATCAAAGAAATTGAGCAGATTCAAGCACCAAAAAGCATCAAAGATGTGCGGCGTCTTGCCGGAAAAAGCGTCAAAGATGTGCGGCGTCTTGCCGGTTGTGTTGTTGCCTTGAGTAGGTTCATTTCAAGATCCGCTGAGCGCGCCCTGCCATTTTTCAAGATTTTGAAAAAGGCAGGTCCGATGAAATGGACTCCGGAAGCGGAGGCCGCGCTACAAGACTTGAAAAGATACCTCTCCTCCGCGTCAACACTAGTTGCACCTAGACCACAAGAGCCATTGTTGCTATACATAGCGGCAACAAATCAAGTGGCTAGTGCTGCATTAGTGGCGCAGAGAGAAGTCGATGACGAAGAAGCAGCCACAGCAAGCCCGTCCAGCGACAAACCGGAATCTTCCCCGGCAAGGCCTGGTGCCGACAAGTCACCGACAACGCAAGCAAGTGAAGCTGATCAGCAAGTGGTGCCAAAGATCAAGGTGGTGCAGCGACCCATGTATTTTGTTAGTTCCCTTCAAGTGGCATCCAGAAGCTGCTTTTCGGCCTCCTTACGGCCTCGAGAAAGCTGCGCCACTACTTCCAAGCACACGAAATCACCATCGTCACTCGCTTCCCGTTGCAACGCATTTTGAGAAATCCAGAGGCAACCGGCAGGATAGTGCAGTGGGCGTTGGAATTGTCAAGCTTTGCACTTAAGTTTGAAAGCACTTCAACCATCCAGAGCAGAGCCTTGGCGGAGTTCATTGCTGAATGGACGCCAACGCAGGACGAAGAGACTCAAGAAACAGCTCTCCCCGGCAAAGAAATAGCCAAATAATGGATCATGTACTTTGACGGTGCCTTCTCGCTGCAAGGCGCCGGTGCCGGAGTGTTGCTTGTCGCACCCACCGGAGAGCACCTCAAATATGTGGTTCAAATGCACTTTCCCAGGGAGCAAGCTACAAACAACACCGCTGAGTACGAAGGACTCCTTGCCGATCTTAGGATTGCAGTGGACCTTGGGATCAAAAAATTGATCATCCGCGGTGACTCGTAGCTTGTTGTGAAGCAAGTAAACAAAGATTACCAGAGCCCGATGATGGAAGCATATGTGGAAGAAGTGAGGAAATTGGAAGAACACTTTGACGGGTTACAAACAGAGCACGTCCCTCGTGCGGAAAACAGCATTGATGATAGCCTGTCAAAGTGTGCCACTCAAAAGCTTCCCGTGGAACCGGGAACGTTTGTGCTCCATTTGAATCAACCAACAAACACTCCATCAACGCAGGCCAGTAAGAGAAGGAAGTTGAATATATATCGGCAAGTACTTTCCGGCAGAGCTCCCAGAAGCCGCCAGCAAAGATGTTGCCAGGAACAATGACACGGTTGCCGGTGAGCAGCAGCTTCGCGCAGAACCCTAGGTTCTTGCCGCCGAGGCAAGCGCTCCCACGGCCGAAGAAATGCCTTTAGTTCTTGTCGTCGAGCTGCAGGCTCCGGCATGGGCGCAGCAAATAGTTCGTTTCCTTCAAACAGGAGAACTTCCCGATGAGCAAGAAGAAGCTGAGAAAGTAGCCCGTCAGTCAAGTATGTATCAGTTTGTGGATAGCATTCTATACAGAAAGCGACCAAACGGTGTGAAATTAAAGTGTATTTGCCGGGAAGAAGGACAAAAGTTGTTGGCAGAGATACACGGAGGCATATGTGGCTCTCACATAGGATCAAGGGCACTTGCCGGCAAAGCTTTCCGGCAAGGCTTCTATTGGCCCACTGCCCTCCAGGATGCGACTGAGCTAGTAACCAAGTGTGAAGCATGCCAGATCCATTCGAAGAACATACATCAGCCAACTCAAGCTCTCCAAACAATCCCTCTCTCCTGGCCCTTTTCGGTCTGGGGGCTCGATATCTTGGGCCCCTTCCCCCGTGCTACCGGGGGCTTTGAGTTCTTGTACGTCGCCATCGACAAGTTCACAAAGTGGCCTGAAGTGGAGCCAGTGAGGAAGGTGACAACGCAATCAGCCGTCAAGTTCTTCAAAGGATTGGTTTGCCGTTTTGGGGTTCCTAACAGAATCATCACCGACAACGGCACACAATTCACGAGCCGCACCTTCATGCAGTATATCCGAGACCTTGGCAGCAAAATATGTTTTGCATCCGTCGCTCACCCGAGAAGCAACAGCCAAGCGGAAAGGATGAACACTGAAGTGTTGCGTGGCTTCAAGACAAGAACCTTTGACAGGCTACACAAATGTGGAAGGCGCTGGATTGATGAGTTGCCGGCGGTTCTTTGGTCACTCAGAACGACACCAAATCGAGCTAGCGGCCAAACGCCCTTCTCCCTAGTCTACGGTGCAGAAGCGGTGCTCCCCACGGAACTCATATACGGGTCACCTCGAGTGCTCGCTTATGATGAAGCTGAGCAAGAGTAGCTGCGGCAAGACAACGTAATGCTCCTTGAGGAAGATCATCTTCGGGCGGCTGTGCGAGCTGCACGCTACCAGCTAGCCTTGCGCCGCTACCATAGCCGCAAAGTGCATGCCCGAAGCCTTGAGGAAGGCGACCTTGTTCTTCGACACATTCAGTCCGCCAAGGGATCAAACAAGTTGACTCCGAAGTGGGAAGGCCCTTACCAGGTAGTACGAGTCACCAGACCTGGCGCAGTCCGTCTGGAGACCTAAGATGGCACCCCAGTGCAGAACTCATGGAATATTGAGCATCTTCGCAAGTTCTACCCGTGAGGTGCAGTTGCCGGGCTTCCCAGCAACCCCTTTTGTACAAGCTTTGTCGACCAGACATGTAATCCTTTGTACAAAGCCAGGCGCAGATCCTGCGCATAATAAAGCTAAGTGTTTTCGCAACTCCTCTTACATATTCATTTATATGTGGATGCATACGATTTTGTGATTTACACTTTAGTTTGTATGGGATGACTGATGGACCATCAAGGTTCCCAAACCATTCTTTTCTCTTCTTTCTTTTTCTTAAAAGGACAGAAGGATCCCTCGCGTGCAAGTTTCCCGGTTGGAATGGAGATGGGGTACCATTTTAATGACGTTCAAGTGATCATTTCATACAACGAGAGAAACGACGCAAGGAAAAGCTAAGTTGAAAAACTTTTTAAAAAATGCCTTGATTACATTCGCAATTTCCCTTGAACGATTCTGTGCTTTGTATGAGAAACCTGCACGCGAAGGAACCTTGTCGTGATCGGTCTACGCTCTAGCTTGCCTCGAGTCCGCTCGACAAGCCTAGCAGCTGCATTCTGTCCCGGCATGTTGCCTTGCCGGCAGCGGCACTTCTAGCAGGCTGCTAAGGACCCGTTCCTCAAAGCGCTCGCGGCAAGTGTGGGCGCTGGCCAGTTTCCAAACAAGCGTCGGGAGCGCGATCATACAAAGGCAAAATAAAACAAGGGAAACAGCATACATTTGTCTAAGCCCGACAACGACAAATATTCATTAAGAAAGTACTCGATTACATTTCATTAGGTCTTTCCCAGGGTTTACATCGAGTGCAAGGAGGGTAAAAGGGGCGCCTAGGCGAAGCCCGACTTGTTCCCGGAAGGCCAGATGATGGTGCTGCCGGCGATCAGCCAGACTCGTCGTCGTCGTCTTCAATCTTCACGCCCGGAGAGCCATCGTCATCGCCGTCATCATCGTCATCCTCAGTATCGCTGGAGGAAGCGGTGTCGCTGTCGCTCGAGCTCTCCGCGCAGCACTCCAGACGAGCGCCCGAAGCCCCGAAGAACTTCACGACAAGCACGTCTGGTCCATCCAGCTGGAAGTGAAGGAGGTGCCTTGCCCTAAGCAATGGGCACGGGCAAAGGATTTCCACCCGCATGTGAGGTACATAATACCATTGTTGGAGGTGTCAACGGTTACCTAGACCGGGCCGTTGCAGCAACCATCCACCCGCAGCCATAGGCCGCGCAGGTGGCGGCCTTCCATCTCCCTAGCGAAAGGGCGAGGAAGCTGCAGCCAGCTCCGCGGTTGATCGCGTAGCTCCAAGACGAACTCTTGCACCGTGTCCTCCGTGTGGCCTTCCGCCGGCGGAGGAGGGGCCGAAGACGGAGCTGCAAGCGCCCCACCACGGCCGCCCCGACAGCGGGCACCGCGTCGTCCGTGACCACGGGCCGCGGCCCTCCCATGAGCGCTGGAGCCAGCCTCTGTAGCTATGGCCGAAGCATGAGCATGGAGCCAAGGAGAAGCTCTCGCCACGGCAGCAGAGACACGGCCACGACCTCTCCCTCTCGCCATGCCATCGTCGGATGCGGGGGGAGAGGATGAGAGAAAGAGACGACGGTTGCTGAGGATCAAGATGAGAGGGGATGAGTGAGCATCGCATCCTGCAGTCCCCTCTTTATAGGGGGAGTGCGGGGGGCTGGCTCTTCACCGTCTTCGGGCAGCCACCCATGTTCGCCAATCCCACGCCCTGCGCTCTGGCTAGACGCATTACTCCAGCAACTGCCCACATTTGCCAGTCCCACGCCCTGCGCCCCTGGCACGGCGCGTCACTCCAACGGCCGCCCTTCTCCACCAATCCACTGCCCTGCATGCATGCAGACGCGCGTGATGGAGGGGCGCAGAAAAAGGAGAAGTAAAGACAGACATGGCAGTTATCCTTTGCCACGCGTGGCTATGCGCCCGTTTGATTTGAACCAATGGCGCCCTGCATATGAGCGTACCCCTAGTCTGAGCACGCCTACGGGCCGTCCACCCAACGACGAGGTTTGCCGGGAGGTGACCAAGAGCACACCCAAGACTAGACTAACGAAGAAGCAAAGAAGATCTCAAAAGATGGTAACCATCATGACGAAAAACTACAGCGGCAGTTTTCCCGCCGCGTGTCTGTGCATTGTTTGGGCCTAGCCCAACGACGCTTCGGACGCGCGTATGGCCTAGGCCCGGGGGCTCCTGTCGGTGTATAAAACATGGGTATTTTATACCGTGACTTATGCACAGACAGTAGCAGTCTCCTTGCTGGCCAAGCCTTGCCGAGGACCGCCAAGACCAAAACTCAAGGTCCAATTACAGAAGCTCAAGACAAAACATCAACAAGCACTCAACTAGTACCGAAGATGAAGACATTTCTTGCCGACAAGACTAAACCGGCAAGGGGAAGACCCGGCAAGCTCCGTACTAGCAAGCTTCTGCCAGTCCTCCAGCGCTCCACCTCACCGCACAGATGTTCGCTAATGGGTGAGGTGTCGACCGCGCAGGCTGGTTGGTGAGGCTTGTCGGGCACGTGTCAGCACGCTGGGACATGATTTGCCTTTAATGACACCCGTCCAGGAGGCGTGTCAGAATAATACGAGGTAGCAGGGCGAGCGGTGCAGAAACCTTGCCAGGACTACCTCTCCACATGACACCTAACGGTGCATTTAATGCCTTTGTCCTAAACTGGCAGAGTTAGGTATGATAGCATTGTTTGCTATCTAATCGTTATGTAATTATTGTTTTGCCACTGTGGTGACCCCTTGAGCTATAAAAGGAGGGCCAAGGCAACAGTTAGATGGTTTCGGACCCCTTTTCAAACACTCGCACATCTCGCGTAGCAGCACTCTCCGCTCCTTGCTGAGAGAAGCGCTCCCTGTACTTGTGCTTTCATACAACCAATACACCAAAAGCAGGAGTAGGGTTTTACGCTTCTCAGCGGCCTAAACCTGGGTAAATCCCTTGCATTTTCCATTGATACTGCTCTTTGTGCACGTTGATCCCCCCTGCCGAACCACAAGGGGCTGGATGGCCCCATAGATGGTCGTGTCACCATGACACCCTCTAAGCGAGGGGAGGTAAGGAACTGCCAACTCGGTCTGCACTTGATTCACCTTCTGATTTAAGTCAGCTTGCGACACCACCACCTACTATTCAATCTGATATGTTACAAGTCTACTTCTGCTATTGAGGATACTCATGATGATGCTTCTACTTTGCTTCATAAAACTGTGCTAGTTGGTGAATTACTTGATGCTCATCTTGCTAAAGCTAAAGAATATGAAATTACTGAAAATTGTGAATCACCTGATATATCTAGTACTCCTGTTAGAACTAAGATGATGATGTTCTTGAAGGTTATACTTTTCCTGAGGAGTATACTAGAGAACCTATGGCTTATGATACCTATAATGGCATAGAAGGTTTTTTGGCTATAATGAAGGAAAAGGCTATGAACCAAATGATGAAATATGATCCTAAATATGCAACTTCTCCTATTTTTGTTAGTGATAAAGATTGTGAATTCTTTGTTGATCCTGAACTTATTACTTTGGTAGAATCCGATCCTTTTCATGGTTCTGAATCTGAAACAGTTGTTGCACATCTTACTAAACTGAATGAAATTGCCACCCTATTTGCTCAAGAGGAAAAGATTCGCTATTACTATATTCTTAATTTGTTTCCTTTTTCATTAAAGGGTGATGCTAAAACTTGGTTTGATGATCCTGCTCCTGATTGTGTGTGTAGTCCCCAGGATATGATTTATTACTTCATTGAAAAGTATTTTCCTGCTCATAAGAAACAAGATGCCTTATAGGAAATATATAACTTTGTACAACTTGAGGGAAAGCATCTCCCTCAAGCTTGGGGGACGCTTCGCCAACTATTAAATGCTTTGCCTAATCATCCTCTTAAGAAAAATGAAATACTTGATATCTATTATAATGGACTAACCGAGGCTTCTAGGGATTACCTAGATAGTTGTGCTGGTTGTGTTTTGAGGGAAAGAACAGTTGAACAAGCTCAGGAATTATTGAATAACTTATTGAGAAATGACGATGATTGGACACTCCCTGAACGACCACCGAAGCCAACTCCAAAGAAAAGAGGTATCTATTCCTCAGTCCAGAAGATATGCAAGAAGCGAAGAAATCTATGAAAGAGAAAGGTATTAAATTTGAAGATGTTAAGAATCTATTGCCTATTAAAGAAATACAAGGACTTGATATTGCGACACAGGTAGTAGAGGTAAATTCTCTTTATAGGTTTGATGAGGGTGATATTCCTTATAATAAACCTCCAAGTTAGTGCTTAGATGAATTTGATAATTTTATCGTTAAATAAGAAATTTTCAATACGCAAATAAGTGATAAATTGAAACGTGATCCTATTATGATTAAATGCTTGAGTGATTTACGTGTTAGAATTTCTAATGATATTAAGGGCTTATGTAAACATTATTCTATGTTTCACACTCAGCTTGAACAAGTTTCTAAATCACAAAATGATTTGATTAAAGAAATGTCTCATAAAACTAATGATCATGTTGTTAGAGTAATGACTAGAGGTGGTAAAATGACTTAGGAACCTTTGTATCCTAAGGGTCATCCTAAAAGAATTGAACAAGATTCTCAGAGAACTAATAATAGTGCACCTATTTCACCTAAGAAGAAAAAGGAAAGGAGTAACGATAAAACATTGCACTCTTCTAGTGAACCTATTATAGAAAAACCTGCTGAGAATCCTAATAATGTTTCTATTTCTGATACTGAGACACAATCTGGTAATGAGCATACACCTAGCGATAATGATACTAATAATGCTAATGATGATCATGTTGATGCTCCGCCTAATGATAATAATGAACTTGATAATGATACAGAAATAGAACCTGAAATTGAGCTTGATGGCCCACCTCCTAAGAATAAACGATATGATAAATGAGACTTTGTTGCTAGATAGCATGGTAGAGAAAGAGAACCATGGGTTCAAAAACCTATGCCTTTTCCTAGTAAAGCTTTAAAGTCCAAAGATGAAGATGCTTTCAATCGTTTTGTTGAATTGCTTAGACCTATATTCTTGCAAGTACCTTGGACTGATGCTATGAAAATGCATCCTTATGCTAAATATATGAAAGATATTGTCACTAATAAAAGAAAAATACCTGAGGCTGAAATTTCCACCATACTTGCAAATTATTCTTTCAAAGGAAAAATACCTGAAAAGCTAGGAGATCAAGGGATACCTACTATACCATGCTCCATTAAGAATAACTATGTTAAAACTACCTTGTGTAACTTAGGGGCTAGTGTTAGTGTTATGTACTTCTCTCTTTATAAAAGACTTGAGTTGAGTAAGTTGACTCCTACTAAAATTTCTTTGCAAATGGCTGAAAAATCCACTGCTATACCTATTGGAATTTGTGAGGACGTTCCGGTTGTTGTTGCTAATGTTACTATCTTAATGGACTTTGTTATGCTTGATATGCCCGAGGATGACAACATGTCGGTTATCCTTGGAAGACCTTTCCTCAAAACTTCAGGGGCTATCATTGATTGTAATAAAAGCAAGGTCACTTTCCATGCCAACAACAATGAGCATACGATATATTTTCTGAAGAAGCAAAATAAAGTGAATAGTATCAATTCTATTGAAAAAATTATGACAGTCACTATTGGAGACTTTGAATTTTCTTTTCCGGTTCCCGAAAAGAAATATCAAACTCTCATTGTTGGAACCATGCTCATCCCATGCTATATAAAAAATGCTTCGGTTTTATGTCACTCAGTGTCGGTGTACTAAGACATGGGTGCCTACGTACCCTCACTTGTGCACAGGCAGTTGTAGCCTTCTTGACGGCAAGGGGTTGCCGGAGGGTTACTGTGACTCAAGACTCAATGAACAAGACCGTGAAGAAGACCTCCAGGCAGGTCATCGAGAAGTACTATTCTAGTACTGAAGATCAAGATTACCCTTGCCAACAAGCTTCGTACCGGCAAGGTGAAGACCAAGACTCTGGTTGCCGGCAAGCTCCTTGCCGGCAAGCAAAGGCCCGGCAAGCTCCTATCGTTCCGGTAGAAAACGATAGAATAGGCTATTTCCAAACTATGGTTTGGGTGTGAACATAGCTACGTAGACAACATAGTTGCGGGGTTGGTAGTGTCTTCCTATTCACTCCCTGTGGTTTCGACACTCTACTTATCACACGAAAATGCTACAACAGCCCTGTGCCCCTGCAGGACATCAAGCATTTTCTGGCGCCGTTGCCGGGGAGCATAGCGCTTGATGTTACCTTCCTACTCGCACATAGTTTATTTTGTTAGTTTTTATCTTACTATTTTTACTTAAAAAAATTCTACTCATCATGTTTACCAAGATGTCTATAGAGGACTATGACAGACTCATGAGAGAGTCTACCAAGATGTCTATGTAGGACTTTGACAAATTCTTAAGAGGGGAGACAATGAAGAGAATGATTAAACCCTTGGTACCAACACCCGAAGGTAGTTGGGAAATTGATCGGAGAATACTCGATATGTTGCACAGTAAGCCATTCGCAGGTGATGATACGGAGGATCCGTATGAACAGTTGCAACAATTTCAAGAGTTATGCGCGGTGTTTATATTAAAAGTTTTTACTCTTGATGAAATGAAACTTAAGCTTTTCTATCATTCATTGTGTGCCAAAGCACAAGAATGGCTATTAGATCACCCTACAGGTACTTTTGACACAAGGGAAAAATTGGCTTGCGCATTCTTGGATCGCTTCTACTCGCAATGGAAGACTTATGGATTGAGGCGCATGATTGTGAACTTCTACCAAAAAGCAGGTGAAAGTCTTGTTAAAGCTTATCGAAGGTACCGCTATGTCCTCATCATCATTTTCTTCATCGCTGCTTATACATTTATTTTATGGAGGACTAGATAATGAACATAAAGAGAGATTAGATCTTACTACCAAAGGAGCTTTTATGGATCAAACTGTTGAACAATGTTGGAAATTATTAGATGAAATTGATGAGAATGCTGAGCAGTGGGAATTAGATATAGGAGGCGACGAAGGACTAGAGCTTGAATATGATTGTATTAAAAGTTACTCCAAGTCTTAAAATGTCAAAAACCTGAGTGAAAATTTTCATCTTGATCCCGACAAAATCTTGCACATTGTGAAAAAAATACTAAGCATTTATAGGTACCAAAAGAAGGATGGGAGCAATACACCAAGCAAACGGAAATGCCGGTGGCATCCATAAACACTTCTTGGGATGTACCAGCAAATTGTAAACCTTCCCATGCAGGAAACAGGTTGGTGCAGGACATAGTGAGAAAATTTTCTCCTAGCAGGAGACACAAGAAGAAATGTGTTGACAAAGCTTCACATCCGAAGAAACATGGCTGCACCACTCCAACAATAGTTGATGTTTGCAAAATTGGTATTGCTCCAAAGGTTGGAACAGAGAAGGTCTACAAAGAACAACATATGCAACATGAACAAGTGTGTGCAAAGACAGAAACATGCAACAAGGATGAAGAGGAGGAACGGATTGATCACCCGCCCACACCTTCCACCTTTGTTAGTAATTCTTCTCACACAAATAATGAGCACTTTTATATTGACACTCGTTCATGGGAAGATCAACGTTGGGGTCTTATCTTTGTTGAAAAAGATGTTATTTATAATAATCCTGATGATTATGATTTCTCTAGTTCAGATGAATATGATGCTAATGATGTTCACATGCAGGAATGTCACCCTCAAAATGAGGATGAAGATTATTATGAGTCACTAGATATCTTATTTAAGGAGTCTAGTATTAGCAATCATGATGAACTAGAAGTGAAGCCTTGCACATCTCTAGTAATTCTTTGTTATGCATTTTGTCACACTAATATGGTGCAGGAAATCCTACCGGAGAAGGGTGCATTCTCGGTTTCTAAAGAATTTCATGAAGTGTTCGCCCACAGCGGCAACCAAGGTAAAAAATCAATGTTTACATATATTCCTCTAACTCTCTTGCTACAGAAAAACAAGGAGACACAGTTACCCATATGGTGCATCAACTATCACTTGGGAGCGAGAACTTGTTCATTTACATAATGCCGATGCACCACAAGCGGGTAAGACTTCGACAAAATTTGCTATGAGGTACTCTGAAACATGGTCGGAGGAAATAATGGAGCATCGAAGCCTAGCTATATGGATCTAAAGAAAGCGCTATCGGGAGGGAGCCCGGAAGTAAGTAGGAGTCTTTATTAGTTTTGAGTCTTTCTAGTTTAGTTTGCATTCATATTTTTGCATTGGCACTATGCATGAATTGCTATTAAAGTTGGTTTGGTTTAAGTCTTAATTAGGTGAAATTTTTCGTCTACTCAAAATTTATATGTGGTACCATTGCACTATTGGATCTTCTTAAATATTTGCCTAGTACAAGTGTTGGAACTAACCCCGCGGGAATTTCCAAAGAAAATGAAGTTCCAGATGAATCAAAGTAAAAGACGACATTTTATATGACTGCCCATGGTCGTATGTGTGGTTGTATCAAGCGAGGGAGGAGCCAACAAAAATGCCCAGAGGCGCGTATGCTCGTATGAGCGCTTGTATGACGCTTGGGCAGAAGCGACCGGAGATCCAGAGCGCAAGACGGTGTTTCATATGAACGCGAGCGCTCGTACGCGCACTCGTATGGCTGGGTGTCGACATTGTGTACTATGACAAAGCAAAAGACGACGGACCGTACAACTGCGAGCGATCGTATGTGCGCTCATACCAAGGCAAGAAAATACCCTATTTATTTATTTCTTCGAGCCGAGGTCAGTGGGTTATATTTTAGCCATCCGTTTGCACTTTAATGTTTATTATTCACCAATAAATCTTTGTAGCTCTTCATGTTTCTTTTATTTTTTATTCCCGGTTGGTCTGTTCGTATACTGAACCGTGTTCCTTTTATCTTGTGTGTTATTCTCGCAGAGGTTTGGACCTAGTGTGGTGACACGTACGGTATGGTGCCAACCGTATGTAAACCCTCACAAGCCACTCGGTCGCTTGGATTCGACAAAAATTTCAACTACAAGTGCCCGGTTCAACCGGACTGTATCAAAGAATGTCCTACAAAGCATAGGTCCATGTCCATTAAAGGAGAGGTCATTTGTGCCTCAATGGTAAAAGTTTTATTACCCTTGCTTACATCTAAGCATGGGGAGGTAACCACTTTTCATGCTCTCCTTTAATAAACTACAATTTCTCTCTTCGTTTCATAATTTTCTCGAGATTAGTTCTTGCGAAGTTCTAAGCTTGGGGAAGTTTTTTTTGCATGTGTAGAGTCGTGTGCAATGATCTTCATCTGAAAGATACTATGCAATCATGTGTCCCGCTGTTTAACATGCTTGCTTAAGTATGATTGGTCTGTATATGTATAAGGGAATCACTTGCTCAAGTTAGGCCCCATATTGCCAAGTTAATGTTTTTATGCACTTTGTTCAAGTTTTTGCTTAGCTTGGGAACAATCTTGTGATCCTCTAAAAGACATTGGCATGGTCTCTACTTTTATAAAAAAAAAGAAATATATGAAAAATGATGATGGTTGAATAAAAAGTTTGACACTTGTCAAAATTGTTCTAAAAGAAAGAGTTATGGAGTAGCTCAACCCCATGGTGTTGATACAGTAGACTGAATAGCCCTTGTGGATAAAATTGCCCATAAGAACTTAGTTGAAAGGTGAATGAGATTATGCCAAAATCTGTGTTTGCATTTTTACATGGTGCTTCAGCTTCTCGCTGGTGCTATGGCCTTGCTACTCTATGCACGTGTACGTGTGTAAATGTGGCTTCGTCACCTTTCTTGATGTTATGCTGAGAACTCCGCTGGCCAATGAACGATCCACCAGAGTTTCGGCTCGGATTTCGGCTATGAGTTTGTTACCGTACGTAGTGGCAACACTACATTGAATATTATTCAGCTTTCTCTTGAAATTGTGTGTATGTGGTAAATAAAGGGTACTGATCACAAGATCTTGAAAGAGACAACATATTGCTCCATAGTACCCAAAATTCAGCCACTGCGAAACCTTATGCATGATCATTTCTTTGGCATGATTCTGTCACCCGACAACAAAAGTTTCAGCAAACAATGATTGAAGTAAGTGGCTAAGAGCCTTGACTTGCGAACGTTAGTGGAAAGTGATGAGAAACTCTATAACTTGACTTCTTGACAACTCTCTGTGTTCAAGCTTGTTTTAAAATGAAAAACTACAAGAAGAAATGAATAAGCTATTAAGTAAGAGGATCCAAGTATTTGCTTTAATGCTAGATTAAACTTTGACAAGGAACATAGAAATTTTTACTGAAGCTCTAGTGGTTTGGTTATCAAAATGTATATATATTACCTAGTTGGGCATGTGCTACCTTGTACAAATAGGATCCATCTTGCTTATACTTTTCATAGAAGACAAGGATACGCCTATGGGCAACAATATTATTGATCAGCTAGATGGATAACTTTGGTTTATCAACCTTCTTGCTCAAGGACGAGCAAGGTTTAAGCTTGGGAAAGTTGATGAGTGGATTTTATGCATACTTTTTTGAGTATATTTTAGTGCCAAAACCCCTCATATCATATCCATCTAGCACTTATACATGTCCTTAATGCATAGTTTTTGGTGTTTACTTGTTTTACCAAGTTCATTGCACAACTTCTATTTTTATTTAGTTTTTATTAGTTTTCCTTTGTTTTTTGGTCTTTGTAGGTGTATTGGCATGTTCATGGACTTGGCACATCAAAAGAACCAAGTTGGAAGTCAAACCGAAGAAGTTCCAGGCACCAGATGAAGGCCCTATGGAGTATTTGATATTTTTACATTTATTAAAATGTCCAAATTGAAGATCCAAGGCAATAGACGCATCGGGCTTTTCGCTAGCAATCCAACAAGCCCAAGAACGTCAAAATCGGAGTTCGTATGAAGAAATGGCTGATACGTCCCAAACGTATCTACTTTTCCAAACACTTTTGCTCTTGTTTTGGACTCTAATTTGCATGATTTGAATGAAACTAACCCGGACTAACGTTGTTTTCAGCAGAACTACTATTGTGTTATTTTTGTGCAGAAATAAAAGTTCTCGGATTGGGTTGAAAACTTACGAAGAATTCTTCTGAAATATATATAAATTATTGGCGAAAAGACCTGCTAGAGGGGAGCCACCACGGAGTCACGAGCTCAGGTGGCGCCCCCCCTAGGGCGCGCCACATGAGCTCGTGGGTCCCACAGACCTCCATTTTCCCTAACTCCAAGTCCATAAGTACCGTCTAGCAGAGAAAAAAAATCAAAGAGAAGGAATCATCGTGTTTTACGATACGGAGCCGCCGCCACCTCCTGTTCTTCATCGGGAGGGATGATCTGGAGTCCGTTCGGGGCTCCGGAGAGGGGGATTCGCCGCTGTCCTCATCATCAACAATTCCATGATGCTCACTGTCGGGAGTGAGTAATTCCTTCATTGGCTTGCTGGACGGTGATGGAGTTGGATGAGATTTATCATGTAATCGAGTCAATTTGTTAGGGCTTGATCCCTAGTATCCACTGTGTTCTGAGATTGATGTTTCTATGACTTTGCTATGCTTAATGCTTGTCACTAGGGCCTGAGTGCCATGATTTCAGATCTGAACCAATTATGTTTTCATGAATATAAGTATGTTTTGGATCCTATCTCGGAAGTTGTATGCACCTATTACGTGTTATGATCCGCAGACCCCAAGGTGACAATAATTGGGATTCACTCCGGTGATGACCGTAGTATGAGGAGTTCATTTATTACAAGTTCTTATTATAAGCACGTATGACTATATATGGAATGCATGCCTACATTGAATTAATGAATTGGAGCTATTGTGAATCGCTCTAGGTTGTGACTGTTACATGATGAATGTCATCCAACACAAATATCCATCACTGATCCAATGCCTATGCTTTGCTCATATTGATCTTTGCTAAGTTACTACTGTTGCTACTACTGTTACAATCGCTACAAAACTGCTGCTGTTCATGTTACTGTTACTATCAAAACTATCCAACTACTGTGCTACTAAATACTTTGTTGCAGATATTTAACTCTCTAGGTGTGGTTGAATTGACAACTCAACTGCTAAGGCTTATAAATATCCTTTGGCTCCTGATACGTCTCCAACATATCTATAATTTTTGATTGTTCCATGCTATTATAGTATCAATCTTGGATGTTTTATATACATTTACAAGCAATTATATATCATTTTTTTGGGACTAACCTATTAACTTAGTGCCCAGTGCCAGTTGCTGTTTTTTGCCTGTTTTTGTTATTTCAGAATATCAGTACCAAACGAAGTCCAAATGCCACGAAACTTTTTGGAGATTTTTTCTGGACATAAGAGACCCTGGAAGCTTTGGGAGGGTACGAGAAGATGGAGCAGTGGCCCACGAGGCACCACGGCGCGCCCAGAGGGTGGGGCGCGCCCTGGTAGCTCGTGGGGCCGACAAGGCTCTGTTTGACCTAATTCCACCTCTATAAATTCTCTAAAATCGGGAAACCAACAGAGGAGTCCACGAAATACTTTTTCCGCCGCCGCAAGTTCCTGTTCTCGAGAGATCCCATCTGGAGGCCTTTTCCGGCACTCTGCCGGAGGGGGATTCGACCATGGAGGGGCTCTACTTCAACCTTGCTGCCTTTCCAATGATGCGTGAGGAGTTTACCACAGACCTTCGGGTCCATAGTTAGTAGCTAGATGGCTTCTTCTCTCTATTTGATCTTCAATACAATGTTCTCCCCGATGTTCTTGGAATTCTATCCGATGTAATCACTTTTTGCGGTGTGTTTGTTGGGATCTGATGAATTGTGAGTTTATGATCAGATTATCCATGAATATTATATGAGTTTTCACTGAACTCTTTTATGCATGATTGTTATAGCTTCGTATTTCTCTCCGATCTATTGATTTGATATGGCCAACTAGATTGATTTATCTTGCAATGGGAGAGGTGCTTTGTAATGGGTTCGATCTTGCGGTGCTCAATCCCAGTGACAGTAGGGGACATGACACGTATTGTATCATTGCTATTAAGGATAAAAAGATGGGGTTTATTCATGCGTGAGTTTACTTTGTCTACATCATGTCATCTTGCTTAAGGCGTATGAACTTAATACTCTAGATGCATGCTGGATAGCGGTCGATGTGTGGAGTAATAGTAGTAGATGCAGGCAGGAGTCGGTCTACTTGTCTCGGACGTGATGCCTATATACATGATCATTGCCTTGGATATCATCATGATTATTTGCTTTTCTATCAATTGCCCAACAGTAATTTGTTTACCCACCGTATGCTATTTTTAAGAGAGAAGCCTCTAGTGAAAACTATGGCCCCCGGGTCTGCATTTATCATATATTAAAAATCCTAAAAATACCTTTCTGCAATTTTACTTTATTTATTTTATTTTGTGTTTTTGTTCGATCTATCTATCTATCACCAAACAATTTAATCTTGCAATTAACCGCCAAGGGATTGGCAACCCCTTGTTCGCGTTGGGTGCAAGGATTTGTTATTTTGTGTGCAGGTGCTGCTAACGAGTTGTTGCGGGATTCTCCTACTGGATTGATAACCTTGGTTTCATAACTGAGGGAAATACTTATCTCTACTGTACTGCGTCATCCCCTCCTCTTCGGGGAAAAACCAACGCAGAGGACGAGTCGCAGGAAGAATTTCTGGCGCCGTTGCCGGGGAGACATCATCAACATCTATCAAGTACCTACGCATAAACTTTCATTTCCTTGCATTTATTTTATTTTCCTTTGCCTCTCGTTTTCATCTCCCCCACTTCTAATTTTTTTTTACAAAAATACAAAAATATTTTCCGTTTGCCTTTTTCTTGTTTGCTTCTTTGCTTGCTTTACCATTATGGCTAGTTCTTCGCTCGTCACTATTACCCCTGAAAATGAAGTTCTTAATTTTAAACAAAGGGGAGGAGAGAATTTAAAGGATGCTTGGTATAGGATTTGCGATGCTCAAAATAGATCAACTCGTAAGCATTCTACTAGCATGCTTCTTCGAAATTTTGATGTGGGAGTTACTACTTGGTATAGATTTGTTCTTAACACTATTACCGGAGGGAATTTCTTGATGTGTCCCACTTCGGATGCTTTCAATGCTATGGGAAATTTAGTGGGTTCACCCCCTATCATTATTAATGAAACATCATTGACTTTGGAGCACGTTATGCAAAGGCTAGAAGCTATAGAAAACAAAATGCCTACTATAGAACATCTTGAAAAATTAGATTAAAAGGTCCATAATCATATTACTCAATTTAGATCCAAGGTGGGGATTGCTTTGAAAACTCTAAAGGAAAAGGAACCAATAATTAATGAAAGGATAGGCCAAAGCTCCGCTAGAATTGATAAGTTGGAAGAAATTATCAATAACTTGGGTTCCGCTTTTTCCTCTGCTAAAAATATTGATAGAACTCCTCCTAATAAAAATTGCAAGTTCATATATGTTACCAAGGCCAAAGGTACCACTTCTAGTAAAGGGAACGAAGATCTTAAAATGATTAGCGTGCACCCCAATTTCATTGATATAATTAAGGAACCTATTCATAAAAGTAAAATTCTTGATTTTGTGCCTAGAAGTGTGATGATTGGAAACACCTATGTTAAATCTACTAGAAAAAATGGATGTGTGATTGAGGAGTTGAAAACCAAAGATGACAATACTTAAAACTATGCATTATGCCTAGCTAGGGGCATAAAACAATAGCGCTTGTTGGGAGGCAACCCAATGAATAAAATAAATTTTGCTTTTACCTTCTGTTTTTGAGTGTTTGCACAATTATGCTACTGTTATAATTGTGTTTTTTATGTTTTAATTAGTGTTTGTGCCAAGTAAAGCCTTTGGGATGATTTGGATGGTAGTTGCTTTGATCCTGTGCAAAAACAGAAACTTTTGCGTCCAGTGCTGGAATTTTTTTTACTGGAACGTGACAAAATTCTGAATTTTTTTTATACATGATTAATATGCAAATTGCCCACGTTCTCCTAATTTTTCAGAATTTTTGGAGTTACAGAAGTATAGTCAATATTCAGATTGCTACAGACTGTTCTATTTTTGACAGATTCTGTTTTTGATGCATTGTTTTGCTTGTTTTGATGAAACCCTGGATTGTATCGGGGAGTATAAGCCATGGAGAAGTTAGAATACAGTAGGTATAATGCAAAAATAAAATACGAATGGGTTTGCAACAGTAATTAAAGTAGTGATTTTTTTTATTATACTAACGGATCTCACGAAGGTTTTGGTTGAGTTTTGTGTGATTGAAGTTTTCAAGTTTTGGGTGAGATCACGATGGATGAAGGAATAAGGAGTGGCAAGAGCCTAAGCTTGGGGATGCCCGAGGCACCCCAAGGTGATATTCAAGGACTCCCAAGCAACTAAGCTTGGGGATGCCCTGGAAGGCATCCCCTCTTTCTTCTACCAACTATCGGTAATTTTACTTGGAGCTATATTTTTATTCGTCACATATCATGAGTTTTGCTTGGAGCGTCGTGTATTATATGAGTCTTTGCTTTGATTGCTTTTTAGTTTGTCACAATCATCTTTGCTGGACACAGTTATTTGAGAGAGCCACACGTTTATCATGATTTGTTAGAATACTCTATGTGCTTCACTTATATCTTTTAAGCTAGGCAGTTGCTCCAGTGCTTCACTTAAATCTTTTTGAGCACAGCGGTGACTATATTTTGAAGAAATATTTAAACTCTCATGCTTCACTTATATTATCTTGAGAGTTGATAAGATTATATTTTGAAGAAATATTTGCACTCTCGTGCTTCACTTATATCTTTTTGAGAGTTGATAATAGTAATGGTAATTTGCACAAGATATGAACTTGGTCCCAAAGTGATGAATATTCAAGAGAGATATAATAAAAACTTTCATATAGATCATTGGATATGATAAGTTTGACTCCTTGCAATAGTTTTGCGATATGGAGATGATAATATGTGAGTCATGTTAGTGAGTAATTGTGATTTAGTAAGAATATTAGTGTTAAGGTTTGTGATTCCCTATGCATGCACATTAAGTCAATAGTTATGCAACGAAATTATATCCTACTTATGGTGCATTATTCGGTGTTAGTTATGTTCAATGCATGTTTATGACCGTTTTTGCTTTTTGGTTGGTCACTTCTCAATCTATTTGCTAGCCTTCATTTGTACTAAGCGGGAATGCTGCTTGTGCATCCAACTCCTTAAACCCAAAGTTGTGCCAAATGAGTCCACCATACCTACCTATATGCGGTATTTCCATGCCGTTCCAAGTAAATTTGCATGTGCCAACTGTAATTTTTTCAAAATAATTTTCCGTTTTGTGTGCCCGTACCGCTCATGAAGCGGCAGGGGGTGGCCAATATTTTCCATGCTAGGTGTGTTATTCTCACGATGAGTGTTTATTCACTTGTCATTGCACGAGAAAGTGGCAAGGTAATAGAGATGCCCAGTCCCGAAATGAAGAATATGATGATAATAATAAATTCCTTGGAAAGTGTTGGTATGGAAGGCACCCGTGGATACGGCTAGCCATGGATTGTGAAAGAATGGTGGAAAGGAAATAAACTTTATTTTCTGTTTGGGAACCGACTATAATGTGTCTAGCATGGAAGATATTGGGAATTCTTGGTTGTTTTCGTTGACAGGAAAAGCATGCCTCTCAAAATAATTGTATCTCTCTAATTTTAGCCTTGAACTCTGGCACCTCTGCAAATCTCTGCTTCCCTCTGCAAAGGGCCTATCTATTTACTTTTATGCAATTTTTATTTTTATTTTGATTCTACATCTTCTCTTATAAAGCACCAACTAGGAAGCACTATTGTCATACTTGTGCATTGGATGTAGCTAATATTGAGTGTGTTTCATGAATGGATCAATGATTGAGCATAATGGGCTAGGGATAATTTTCTTTAGCGTTGATATTTTGAATGACATGGTTGCTTGTTAGTATGCTTGAGTATTTATATCTTCATGTCAAACTATAGACTATTGCTTTGAATCATTCAAGTCCAAATGTCCATGCTACAAAAGAAAAGAGTATATGATGAATATGATAGGTAGCATTCCACATCAAAAATTCTATTTTTATCATTTACCTACTCGAGGACAAGAAGGAATTAAGCTTGGGGATGCTTGATACGTCTCCAACGTATCTATAATTTTTGATTGTTCCATGCTATTATAGTATCAATCTTGGATGTTTTATATACATTTACAAGCAATTATATATCATTTTTTTGGGACTAACCTATTAACTTAGTGCCCAGTGCCAGTTGGTGTTTTTTGCCTGTTTTTGGTTTTTCAGAATATCAGTACCAAACGAAGTCCAAATGCCACGAAACTTTTTGGAGATTTTTTTCTGGACATAAGAGACCCTGGAAGCTTCATGGGGGATGACAAGATGGAGCAGTGGCCCACGAGGCACCACAGCGCACCCAGGGGGTGGGGCGCGCCCTGGTAGCTCGTGGGGCCCACAAGGCACCGTTTGACCTAATTCCACCTCTATAAATTCTCTAAAATCGGGAAACCAACAGAGGGGTCCACGAAATACTTTTTCCGCCTCCGCAAGTTCCTGTTCTCGAGAGATCCCATCTGGAGGCCTTTTTTGGCACTCTGCCGGAGGGGGATTCGACCACGGAGGGGCTCTACATCAACCTTGCTGCCCTTCCGATGATGCGTGAGTAGTTTACCACAGACCTTCGGGTCCATAGTTAGTAGCTAGATGGCTGCTTCTCTCTATTTGATCTTCAATACAATGTTCTCCTCGATGTTCTTGGAGTTCTATCCGATGTAATCACTTTTTGCGGTTTGTTTGTTGGGATCTGATGAATTGTGAGTTTATGATCAAATTATCCATGAATATTATTTGAGTTTTCTCTGAACTCTTTTATGCATGATTGTTATAGCTTCGTATTTCTCTCCGATCTATTGATTTGGTTTGGCCAACTAGATTGATTTATCTTGCAATGGGAGAGGTGCTTTGTAATGGGTTCGATCTTGCGGTGCTCAATCCCAGTGACAGTAGGGGACATGACACGTATTGTATCATTGCTATTAAGGATAAAAAGATGGGGTTTATTCATGCGTGAGTTTACTTTGTCTACATCATGTCATCTTGCTTAAGGCGTATGAACTTAATACTCTAGATGCATGCTGGATAGCGGTCGATGTGTGGAGTAATAGTAGTAGATGCAGGCAGGAGTCGGTCTACTTGTCTTGGACGTGATGCCTATATACATGATCATTGCCTTGGATATCATCATGATTATTTGCTTTTCTATCAATTGCCCAGCAGTAATTTGTTTACCCACCGTATGCTATTTTCAAGAGAGAAGCCTCTAGTGAGAACTATGGCCCCCGGGTCTGCCTTTATCATATATTAAAAATCCTAAAAATACCTTGCTGCAATTTTACTTTATTTATTTTATTTTGTATTTTTGTTTGATCTATCTGTCTATCACCATACAATTTAATCTTGCAATTAACCGCCAAGACATTGACAACCCCTTGTTCGCGTTGGGTGCAAGGATTTGTTATTTTGTGTGCAGGTGCTGCTAACGAGTTGTTGCATGATTCTCCTACTTGATTGATAACCTTGGTTTCATAACTGAGGGAAATACTTATCTCTACTATACTGCATCATCCCCTCCTCTTCGGGGAAAAACCAACGCAGAGCACAGGTAGCAGCTCCCCTTGTGTCGAATCAATAAATTGGGTGAAATACTACCCGCGAAGACTGCCTCGATCCCCTATAAGTATGGGTTATCAATGGCGACCAAAATATGAAAGTGCTACCGGAGTCCAGAACATATGACGACCTTCCATGTGAGCATAGCCGCACGTATGGGCGCCCGTATGATCTCCACACAGCTTTGTAAGTTGGCCAGAACTTTCCCGATCTTACTCTGATTTCGTCCCAGTTTGTTCCTACGGGATCCTTGGTAGATAAGGCATCATTTGGGCATGGATTTGACTCCCCTAGAGCCCTTGGATGAAAGGGAGGAGGCCTCCTATATGAAGAGCTCCAACCCTAGCCGCCGGGATCATCATCCTCATTCGAACACAAGTCCACGCAGCCGCCGGGAGGCTCTCCCATCTCATCTAGGGGGAGGCCTCTCCCTCCATCACCATCACCACAAAGGCCATGCAAGAGGAGGATAAGGAGGCGCCGCCGCCATCACTGGGCACCGGCCATAGGCTGGCCGCGCCGGTGCCCATCTCCATCTTCATCTCTGTCCTCGCAGATGTATTTTGTAAGATTGAACATGTTGATGGCAGCAATAAATCATTCCTCTTTGTGTATCTATGCATCCATGTCTGAGTAATTGATCCGGTTCTAGGTTTAGGTATGATCTAGTGCGCACAACTAGTCTTTGTGGCTTCGTTTAGTATTTACTCTCTGTCGCGTTGCATGTATAGCACTTGCACGTACACGGAGTAGATAAATGAACTTTGTGATCCTTTGGTTCCATTGTGTATTATTGACATCCGTGTGTGACCATGACGCAATGTCATGTCTAATACGCCTAGGAGTGAGAGACCTCGGATGCAAACTATAGGAGAACGTTTAGTAGTCTATAATACTTGTATGCCGCTGAGACGCTCCTCTAGTACTAGTGAGACCGAAAGCCTAGATACCGCCCTTTGCTCTATTCAGTCCTACAAGTACAGCCCCTATTACTTTGTGTTCTAGTTTAGTATATTTTCTCTCCAAGTTTGTATTCTAGTTAAAACCCCTTTTTATTATCGTTCCGGTAGGAACCGATAGAATAGGCTATTTCCAAACTACGGTTTGGGTGCGAACGTAGCTACATAGACAACGTAGTTGTGGGGTTGGTAGTGTCTTCCTATTCGCTCCATGTGGGTTCGACACTCTACTTATCACACGAAAATGCAACAACAGCCCTGTGCCCTTGCATGACATCACTATGACTTTGCTATGCTTAATGCTTGTCACTAGGGCCCGAGTGCCATGATTTCAGATCTAAACTTATTATGTTTTCATGAATATATTTGAGTTCTTGATCCTATCGGCATGTTATATGCACCTGTTATTGTTCTGATCCGTAGACCCCAAGGTGACAATAATTGGGATATTATCCGAGGATGATTGTAATTTGAGGAGTTCATGTATTCACAGTGTGTTAATGCTTTGTTCCGGTTCTCTATTAAAAGGAGCACCTTAATTACCCTTAGATTTCCATTAGGACCCCGCCACCACGGGAGGGTAGGACGAAAGATGTCATGCAAGTTCTTATTGCAAACACGTATGATTATATACGGAATACATGCCTACATATGATTGATGAATTGGAGCTATTGTGTATCGCTCTAGGTTGTGATTGTCATATGATGAATGTCATACAAATATCCATCGCTACTCCATGCCTATGCTTTCTCATAATATTGTCTTACTTGAATTACTACTGCTGCTACGGTTTCAATTGCTACAAACCTGCTACTGTTACCGTTACTATTGCTATTGCTATTGCTATTGTTACTGCCATTATCAAAACTATCATATTACTATGCTACTAATATTTTCCTGCAAGGAAATAACTTCTCAGGTGTTGTTGAATTGACAACTCAACTGCTAAGCCTTATAAATATTCTTTGGCTCCTCTTGTGTCAAATCAACAAATTTGTGTGACATACTACCCTGAAAGACTGTTGCAATCCCCTATACTTGTGGGTCATCACGCCAGCGCCTGCACCTGTGCCCATGCATGCGCCTGCCCCCACCGCGCCGGTGCCCGTGCCCACCTCAGCGGCATGGGAAGCCGTTGTGGACCGCTTCCTCGCAGCGCCGCCAGTCGCCACCCCCCTCCCCGCCCATTGACCGGCTCCTGTAGGCAGAAGTCCAGAACATTCTGGGCATCCTCGAAGATTGGCACAACGTCCCAGAGTATGCCAACGCCGGTGCAGGCTGCCGAAATTAGTTTTTTAGTTTTAACATTGTATTTCAATCATATGAATGTAAAGTCATAGCGTGACTGAATGAAATCCATGGTTTGATCAATTGAGTGTTCTGCTACAGCGCTATTAAATTAAATAAAAATAATCAAGGCTTTTCTTTGAATAAAACATTCATCGAACGACATGTATTCCTCTCATCGCAAACATTTCAGATTGAATACCCGTGTTTGTTCTGAATAGTATTTATCACATATGTAAAGCGCAAGCTATGATTCCTTTGCTAGTAAGCTATGGGAAAATTTGGTGCAAAGGATTTATGCATCACACACAGTTTGCCACCAACAGGCGTTTATCATCGCAAATGCTTTTCTCTGATGACTCGTGTGCTCCTATAGCCATTTGGTGAGATTTGGATCTGTCATATTCGGTATATTGCCATTTTTCAAATTGGTAACATTGGCATTTGTCAATCTCGTAACATTGCCATTTTTCAACCTTGTACATTGCTATCTGTCAAATTTTGCTGCTAAAATTCACTAGCACTGTCTAATTTTGCAACTGAAATTCACTGAACATAGATTTCATTCATAGGATAAGCAGTCGTTCTTTATACAAACAGTTCAACTTGACTTCTGAACCGAACAAACTTTCCCCCAATTCTCGCCAACCATGTACTAAAATAGCTAGTTCAACTATATATACTAGCTAATTTAAAGTACATAGTATAGTTCAATCACAACTATAGTCAGATGAACTGAACAAAATACTATGAAAGGACTTTGTACTACTTCCAGCAGCCTCCTCTGCCGAGCGTGTTCAATAAGAGGCAGAGGAGGAGGAGCCAACCGACAAGCCGGAGGAGTGGGATCCAACGCCTGTCGTTGGTGCACCATGAGCGACGCGTAGCGCATACGCCCTCTGTCGCTCCTGACGTGCCTCCTCGAACCAGCAGGACTCCTTGTAGATCTCTGCATTCCGTCTCTCTGTTGCAACTGTTGTTGTAGCCTCGGCGGCGGTAACCTCCATTGCATGTGCGACCTAGCGCTCCTCCTCCCCCCTAGGAAGTTGAGGTAGCGCTCAAGGTCGCCGCCGCAAATGCGGAGCGGCTGGGCTTTAGCGGCCGCCACCTCCCGCTTTTGGGCCGCGGTGGCGGAGCAGGTGGTGGGCCTGTCGGGGATATACCCCGCTGAGGATAACCCGACATTTAGGTCCAAGGGACAAGACCCGCCGAAGATTCCAAAGAGCAAGGGCCGGCTTACCCTTACGGCCACCAAAGCCGGAAGACATGGAAGGCTTACAAGATTTAGAGTAGGACTCTGATTATGGGTAGAACCCGGAATCTATTGTACCACCAGGAACCCGGCTATTATATAAAGTGGGTCCTGGGTCGTCCAAAAGGACAAGTTACAATCTCTCGAAAGCTAGGTAGCGAAACAACACCCTTGTAATTGAGATCATCATCATCAATAGCAATCAAGCAGGAGTAGGCTTTTACCTCCGCCGTGAGGGGCCGAATCTGGGTAAACTCGCAACCCCGTTCAAGCCTTCACCTAGCAGCAATGGCCTCACAACGTAGTTATCCCATGAGAACATCTTGTTGGGGAACGTTGCATGGGAAACAAAAATTTTCCTACGCACACATAAGATCTATCCATGGTGATGAGCATCTACGAGAGGGAGAGTGAATCTACATACCCTTGTAGATCGCTAAGCGGAAGCGTTTAAGAAACGCGGTTGATGTAGTCGAACGTCTCCGCGATCCAAATCGCAAGTCGTCCCTCGATCCGATCACGAACTAGCGCCGAACGGACGGCACCTCCGCGTTCAACACACGTACGGCTTGATGACGCCTTCACCTCCTCGATCCAGCGAGCGATGGTGAAGTAGTGGTTGAGTTCCAGCAGCACGACGGCGTGGTGATGGTGGTGAGGAACAATCTCTGCAGGGCTTCGCCAAGCGCTACGGAGATTATGACGGAGGAACTAGAGGGCTAGGGTTGCCGGCACACGGCTTGGGAAATCCTGATGTGTCCCGTGTGCTAGCCCTGCCCCTCTATTTATATGTTGAGCCTTGGGGTCTAAACTTGGAGTAAAAGCCTCCTCCGGGTCGGTTTTGCCCGCACAAGGTCGGTTTGGCCCGCAGGGAAAGAGTCCAACTCGGATCCCTGCCGAACCGTGCACAGCCGCGCACAAGCGGTAGTACCGCTTCACACAAGCGGTAGTACCGCTTGGGCGGTAGTACCGCTTCACACAAGCGGTAGTACCGCTCCGGCGGTAGTACCGCTTCACCAAGCGGTAGTACCGCTTACGCGGCAGCAAAACTACTTTTGCACTTTCCAATACCTTGTGGGCTTTATCCCTTTGGCTCATATAAAGTGTTGCTGCACCCGAACACTTCGGTAAACATCCGGAACCCCTTCCGGTGAACTCCGGAACCCTTCCAGAGATCAAAACACTATTATCACATATATCAATCTTTCCCTCCGGACTATTCCGGAGATCCTCGTCATGTCCGGGATCTTATCCGGGACTCCGAACAACTTTCGGTCACCAACATAATAACTCAATTATACTAATCGTCACCAAACGTTAAGTGTGTAGACCCTGCGGGTTCGAGAACTATGTAGACATGACCGAGACACCTCTACGGCCAATAACCAATAGCGGGACCTGGATGCCCATATTGGCTCCTACATATTCTACGAAGATCTTTATCGGTCGAACCTCTATGTCAAGGATTCAGTTAATCCCGTATGCTGTTCCCTTTGTTCTTCGGTATGTTACTTGCCCGAGATTCGATCGTCGGTATCACTATACCTAGTTCAATCTCGTTACCGGCAAGTCTCTTTACTCGTTCCGTAATACAAGATCTCGTGGCTAACACTTTAGTCACATTGCTTGCAAGGCTCATTGTGATGTTGTATTACCGAGTGGGCCCTGAGATACCTCTCCGTCATACGGAGTAACAAATCCCAGTCTTGATCCATGCCAACCCAACAGACACCCTCGGAGATACCTGTAGAGCACCTTTATAGTCACCCAGTTACGTTGCGACGTTTGATACACACAAGGTATTCCTCCGGTGTCAGTGAGTTGCATGATCTCATGGTCAAAGGAACAGATACTTGACATGCAGAAAACAATAGCAATAAACTGACACGATCAAATGCTACGTTTACAGTTTGGGTCTTGTCCATCACATCATTCTCCTAATGATGTGATCCCGTTATCAAATGACATCTCATGTCAATGGCTAGGAAACCTTAACCATCTTTGATCAACGAGCTAGTCAACTAGAGGCTTACTAGGGACACAGTGTTGTCTATGTACCCACACATGTATTTGAGTTTCCAATCAATACAATTATAGCATGGATAATAAACGATTATCATGAACAAGGAAATATAATAACCAATTTATTATTGCCTCTAGGGCATATTTCCAACAGTCTCCCACTTGCACTAGAGTCAATAATCTAGTTCACATCACTATGTGATTTACATTGTAATGAATCGAACACCCATGCAGTTCTGGTGTTGTTCATGTTTAGCCCTTGGAAGAGGTTTAGTCATCGGATCTGCAACATTTAGATCCGTGTGTACTTTGCAAATATTTATGTCGTCCTCCTTGATGTAATCGCGGATGGAATTGAAACGTCGCTTTATGTGTCTGGTCCTCTTGTGAAATCTTGGTTCCTTGGCTAGAGCAATGGCACCAGTATTATCACAAAACAGAGTCATTGGGTTAAGTGCACTAGGCACTACTCCAAGATCTGTCATGAACTCCTTCATCCAGACACCTTCCTTCGCCGCCTCCGAGGCAGCGATGTACTCCGCTTCGCATGTAGAATCTGCTACCACGCTTTGCTTGGAACTGCACCAGCTAACCGCACCCCCATTAAGAATAAATACGTATCCGGTTTGCGACTTAGAGTCATCCGGATCAGTGTCAAAGCTTGCATCGACGTAACCCTTTACGACGAGCTCTTGATCACCTCCATAAACGAGAAACATGTCCTTAGTCCTTTTCAGGTACTTCAGGATATTCGTGACCGTCGTCCAGTGTTCCATTCCTGGATCACTTTGAAACCTTCCGACCATACTTATGGCAAGGCTGACATCGGGTCTTGTGCACAGCATTGCATACATGATAGAGCCTATGGCCGAAGCATAGGGGATGACACTCATCTTTTCTCTATCTTCTGCAGTCACTGGGCATTGAGTCTTACTCAACTTCACACCTTGCAAAACAGGCAAGAACCCCTTCTTGGACTGATCCATTTTGAACTTCTTCAAAATCTTATCAAGGTATGTGCTTTGTGAAAGTCTTATTAAGCGTCTTGATCTATCTCTATAGATCTTGATGCCTAATATGAAAGCAGCTTCTCCTAGGTCCTTCATTGAAAAACTCTTGTTCAAATATTCCTTTACGCTTTCCAGCATTTCTATATTGTTTCCAATCAGCAATATGTCATCCACATATAATATTAGAAACGCTATAGAGCTCCCACTCACTTTCTTGTAAATACAAGCTTCTCCGTAAACTTGTATAAACTCGAACGCTTTGATCACCTCATCAAAACGAAGATTCCAACTCCGAGATGCTTGCACCAGTCCATAAATGGATCGCTGGAGTTTGCAAACTTTGTCAGCATTCTCTGGATCGACAAAACCTTCTGGTTGCATCATATACAACTCTTCCTTAAGGAAACCGTTAAGGAACGCTGTTTTGACATCCATCTGCCAAATTTCATAATCAAAAAAGGCAGCTATTGCTAACATGATTCTGACGGACTTAAGCATCGCTACGGGTGAGAAGGTCTCATCGTAGTCAACTCCTTGAACTTGTGAAAAACCCTTTGCCACAAGTCGAGCTTTATAGACGGTGACATTACCGTCCGCGTCCGTCTTCCTCTTAAAGATCCATTTGTTCTGAATGGCCTTACGCCCTTCAGGTAATACTTCCAAAGTCCATACTTTGTTTTCATACATGGATCCCATCTCGGATTTCATGGCCTCTAACCACTTCTCGGAATCCGGGCTCATCATCGCTTCTCCATAGCTCGTAGGTTCATCGTTGTCTAACAACATGACTTCTAAGACAGGGTTGCCGTACCACTCAGGAGCAGTACGCGTCCTTGTCGACCTACGAGGTTCGATAGCAACTTGATCCAAAGCTTCATGATCATCATCATTAACTTCCTCTTCAGCTAATGTAGGCTCCACAGAAACAACTTTCTGCGCTGCGCTACTCTCAGGTTGAAGTAAAGGTTCAACAACCTCATCAAGTTCTATCTTCCTCCCACTCAATTCTTTCGAGAGAAACTCTTTCTCAAGAAATGTTCCGTATTTAGCGACAAACACTTTGCCTTCGGATCTGAGGTAGAAGGTATACCCAACTGTCTCTTTTGGGTATCCTATGAAGACGCATTTCTCCGCTTTGGGTTCCAGCTTTTCAGGCTGAAGCTTTTTGACATAAGCATCACATCCCCAAACTTTAAGAAACGACAGTTTTGGTTTCTTGCCAAACCAAAGTTCATATGGCGTCGTCTCAACGGATTTTGATGGTGCCCTATTTAAAGTGAATGCAGCTGTCTCTAATGCATAACCCCAAAACGATAGTGGCAAATCGGCAAGAGACATCATAGATCGCACCATATCCAATAAGGTTCGATTACGACGTTCGGACACACCATTACGCTGTGGTGTTCCAGGCGGTGTCAATTGTGAAACAATTCCACACTGTCTTAAGTGACTGCCAAACTCATAACTCAGATATTCTCCTCCTCGATCAGATCGTAGGAATTTAATCTTCTTGTTACGATGATTCTCAACTTCACTCTGAAATTGTTTGAACTTTTCAAATGTTTCAGACTTGTGTTTCATTAAGTAAATATACCCATATCTACTTAAGTCATCAGTGAAGGTGAGAAAGTAACGATAACCACCGCGCGCCTCAATGCTCATCGGACCGCACACATCAGTATGTATGATTTCCAATAAGTCACTTGCCCGTTCCATTGTTCCAGAGAACGGAGTTTTAGTCATCTTGCCCATGAGGCATGGCTCACATGTGTCAAGTGATTCAAAATCAAGTGACTCCAAAAGTCCATCAGCATGGAGCTTCCTCATGCGTTTTACGCCAATATGACCTAAACGGCAGTGCCACAAGAAAGTGGTATTATCTTTATCAATTCTACATCTTTTGGCATCAATGTTATGAACATGTGTATCATTACTATCGAGATTCAATAAGAATAAACCCCTCACATCGGGTGCATGACCATAAAAGATATTACTCATATAAATAGAACAACCATTATTCTCTGATTTAAATGAGTAACCGTCTCGCAATAAACAAGATCCAGATATAATGTTCATGCTTAACGCAGGCACCAAATAACACTTATTTAGGTTCATCATCTAATCCCGACGGTAATCGAAGAGCGAGCGTGCCGACGGCGATCACATCAACCTTGGAACCATTTCCCACGCGCATCGTCACTTCGTCCTTTGCCAGCCTCCGTCTATTCCGCAGTTCCTGTTTTGAGTTGCAAATATGAGCAACCGCACCGGTATCAAATACCCAGGCACTACAACGAGAGTTGGTAAGGTACACATCAATAACATGTATATCATATATACCTTGTTTGTTGTTGGCCGCCTTCTTGTCAGCCAAATACTTGGGGCAATTCCGCTTCCAGTGTCCAGTTCCCTTGCAATGAAAACACACAGTTTCTGGTTTGGGTCCAGCCTTGGGTTTCTTCACGAGAGGAGCAACTGCTTTGCCACTCTTCTTGGAGTTACCCTTCTTACCCTTGCCATTTTTCTTGAAACTAGTGGTTTTATTGACCATCAACACTTGATGCTCCTTCTGAATTTCAGACTCAGCGGCTTTCAGCATCGCAAACAGCTCGGCGACTGACTTGTTCATCCCGTGCATGTTATAGTTCAACACGAAGCTCTTGTAGCTAGGTGGCAATGATTGAAGAACTCTGTCAGTGATAGCCTCTGGCGGAAGGGGCATCCCTAACTCAGCCAGACGGGTGGAGTACCCAGACATTCTGAGCACGTGATCACTGATAGACCCGTTCTCCTCCATCTTGCAAGCATAGAACTTATCGGAGATCTCATATCTCTCGATCCGGGCATTCTTCTGAAAGATAAACTTCAACTCCTGGAACATCTCATATGCTCCATGACGTTCAAAACGTCTTTGAAGTCCCGGTTCTAAGCCATACAACATTGCACATTGAACTATTGAGTAATCATCAGAACGAGCCTGCCAGGCGTTCACAACGTCTAGAGACTCAACTGGAGCGGGTGGATCACCAAGCGGTGCATCAAGGACATAAGCTTTCTGGGAAGCCGTAAGGATAATCCTTAGATTACGGGCCCAGTCCACAAAGTTACTTCCATCATCTTTCAACTTAGCTTTCTCTAGGAACGCATTAAAATTCAGGGGTGCTACTGCGCGAGCCATGATCTACAACATAAATATAGCAAAGACAACTTAGACTATTGTTCTTAGATAATGAGTTTAGTTAATCATATTTAAAAAACTCCCACTCAAATTGACATCCCTCCGATCATTCGAGTGTAACATGATCCAAATCCACCAACTCAAGTCCGATCATCACGTGAGTTGAGGTGGTTTCAATGGTGAACATCTTCATGTTGATCATATCTACTATATGACTCATGTTCGACCTTTCGGTCTCTTGTGTTCCGAGGCCATGTCTGTACATGCTAGGCTCGTCAAGTTTAACCCGAGTGTTCCGCACGTGTAACATGGCTTACACCCGTTGTATGCGAACGTAGAGTCTATCACACCCGATCATCACGGCGTGTCTCGAAACGACGAACTTTCGCAACGGTGCACACTTGGGGAGAACACAATTTATCTTGAAATTTAAGTGAGGGATCACCTTATAATGCTACCGTCGTCCTAAGCAAAATAAGATGCATAAAAGGATTAACATCACATGCAAATCATAAGTGACATGATATGGCCATGAACTTGTGCTTTTGATCTCCATCTCCAAAGCACCGGCATGATCTCCATCGTCACCGGCATGACACCATGATCTCCATCATCTTGATCTCCATCAACGTGTCGCCATAAGGTTGTCGCGCCGACTGTTGCTTCCACGACTATAGCTAACGTTTAGCGATAAAGTAAAGCATTACATAGCGCTTAATGATTGACACGCAGGTCATACAATAATTAAAGACAACTCTATGGCTCCTGCCAGTTGCCGTACTCATCGACATGCAAGTCGTGATATTCTATACAACACATGATCATCTCATACATCACATATATCTCATCATGTAATTGGCCATATCACATCACAACATACCCTGCAAAAACAAGTTAGACGTCCTCTAATTGTTGTTGCAAATTTTACGTGGCTGCTACGGGTTTGCAAGAACCGTTCTTACCTACGCAAAACCACAACGTGGTGTAGTGATTGCTTTTTGATCTTCTAAAAGAACCCTCTTCATTGAAATCGATTCAACTAAAGTGAGAGAGACAGACACCCGCTAGCCATCTTTATGCAACGAAGTTACATGTCAGTTGAAGGAACCTGTCTCGCGTAAGTGTACGCGTAATGTCGGTCCGGGCCGCTTCATCTCACAGTACCGCCGAATCAAATATCAACTAGTAACGGCAAGCAATATGTATACACCCACGCCCACAACTCGTTTGTGTTCTACTCGAGATCTCATCTACGCATAGACCTAGCTCATGATGCCACTGTTGGGGAACGTTGCATGGGAAACAAAAATTTTCCTACGCACACATAAGATCTATCCATGGTGATGAGCATCTACGAGAGGGAGAGTGAATCTACATACCCTTGTAGATCGCTAAGCGGAAGCGTTTAAGAAACGCGGTTGATGTAGTCGAACGTCTCCGCGATCCAAATCGCAAGTCGTCCCTCGATCCGATCACGAACTAGCGCCGAACGGACGGCACCTCCGCGTTCAACACACGTACGGCTTGATGACGCCTTCACCTCCTCGATCCAGCGAGCGATGGTGAAGTAGTGGTTGAGTTCCAGCAGCACGACGGCGTGGTGATGGTGGTGAGGAACAATCTCTGCAGGGCTTCGCCAAGCGCTACGGAGATTATGACGGAGGAACTAGAGGGCTAGGGTTGCCGGCACACGGCTTGGGAAATCCTGATGTGTCCCGTGTGCTAGCCCTGCCCCTCTATTTATATGTTGAGCCTTGGGGTCTAAACTTGGAGTAAAAGCCTCCTCCGGGTCGGTTTTGCCCGCACAAGGTCGGTTTGGCCCGCAGGGAAAGAGTCCAACTCGGATCCCTGCCGAACCGTGCACAGCCGCGCACAAGCGGTAGTACCGCTTCACACAAGCGGTAGTACCGCTTGGGCGGTAGTACCGCTTCACACAAGCGGTAGTACCGCTCCGGCGGTAGTACCGCTTCACCAAGCGGTAGTACCGCTTACGCGGCAGCAAAACTACTTTTGCACTTTCCAATACCTTGTGGGCTTTATCCCTTTGGCTCATATAAAGTGTTGCTGCACCCGAACACTTCGGTAAACATCCGGAACCCCTTCCGGTGAACTCCGGAACCCTTCCAGAGATCAAAACACTATTATCACATATATCAATCTTTACCTCCGGACTATTCCGGAGATCCTCGTCATGTCCGGGATCTTATCCGGGACTCCGAACAACTTTCGGTCACCAACATAATAACTCAATTATACTAATCGTCACCAAACGTTAAGTGTGTAGACCCTGCGGGTTCGAGAACTATGTAGACATGACCGAGACACCTCTACGGCCAATAACCAATAGCGGGACCTGGATGCCCATATTGGCTCCTACATATTCTACGAAGATCTTTATCGGTCGAACCTCTATGTCAAGGATTCAGTTAATCCCGTATGCTGTTCCCTTTGTTCTTCGGTATGTTACTTGCCCGAGATTCGATCGTCGGTATCACTATACCTAGTTCAATCTCGTTATCGGCAAGTCTCTTTACTCGTTCCGTAATACAAGATCTCGTGGCTAACACTTTAGTCACATTGCTTGCAAGGCTCATTGTGATGTTGTATTACCGAGTGGGCCCTGAGATACCTCTCCGTCATACGGAGTAACAAATCCCAGTCTTGATCCATGCCAACCCAACAGACACCCTCGGAGATACCTGTAGAGCACCTTTATAGTCACCCAGTTATGTTGCGACGTTTGATACACACAAGGTATTCCTCCGGTGTCAGTGAGTTGCATGATCTCATGGTCAAAGGAACATATACTTGACATGCAGAAAACAATAGCAATAAACTGACACGATCAAATGCTACGTTTACAGTTTGGGTCTTGTCCATCACATCATTCTCCTAATGATGTGATCCCGTTATCAAATGACATCTCATGTCAATGGCTAGGAAACCTTAACCATCTTTGATCAACGAGCTAGTCAACTAGAGGCTTACTAGGGACACAGTGTTGTCTATGTACCCACACATGTATTTGAGTTTCCAATCAATACAATTATAGCATGGATAATAAACGATTATCATGAACAAGGAAATATAATAACCAATTTATTATTGCCTCTAGGGCATATTTCCAACACATCTGTTGTGACAAAACCACGATAGTTGGCGCCCACCGTGGGGCCAGTGCATGGTGGTGTTGTGTTCTTGGAGGGAGCTCTTCTAGGGATCGAGAAGCTCGCGATCAGCCGGATGACGAAGAGCCGACGCGGTAAGTTCTACATCGACGACGCCGGCTGGAGCCCCGAGGCCGACTCCATCGAATCGGGATACCGGGTCCCCTTCTACAAGATCCACATCTTCATCAACGTCATCGGCGAGTTCGCGCAAGAGCCGGATGTCATTGTCGGCTTTGTTGAGTCGGCATGTCGGGTCTCCCCTGTTCAGACCCATGCTTTCGTCGGTTTCATTAGTGGAACCGTGCAGAAGCCGGTGCGTGCTGCTGATTCTATTTCAGGAAAAGATACGCTCATTTATTCAGTGAGTCATCGGTCCGAGAGAACGACTGTGATGAACCGGGTCTATTATCCCACTTTTCGATGAAAGGTTGGGAGAGTACTCGAGAGGAGAGGAACATCCAGATTCCTACGGACCACCTCGTCATGTTGCCGTCTACATGGCAGGAAACCGGAACCTGCCTCACTACGATGATAAAGGGAACCTGGTTACAGATGCGCTAAACCCGTCCTCAAGCCAAAATCCGGTTCTAGTTACGCCGGGTCAGCTTTCCAACGCTGTGGCAGCAGCGATAGCTATGGCTGTAGGAACCAGCACCGGGATATCAGGAGCACAGTCACTGGAAGAGATGGCGGTGGCCCTCAGCGCACTCCTGGCGAATCCAGTGACCCCAGAGAATGAGGCCACGCGGAAGGGAACCTGGTTACAGATGCGCTAAACCCGTCCTCAAGCCAAAATCCGGTTCTAGTTACGCCGGGTCAGCTTTCCAACGCTGTGGCAGCAGCGATAGCTGTGGCTGTAGGAACCAGCACCGGGATATCAGGAGCACAGTCACTGGCAGAGATGGCGGTGGCCCTCAGCGCACTCCTGGCGAATCCAGTGACCCCAGAGAACGAGGCCACGCGGAAGGCAGAGATCGAGAAGTGTCGTGAATAGCTCGCCAAAGTTCAGGAGGAAATCACTGCAGAAAACACACGTCTTGCTAAAGCCCGGACTGGCATCCTTCAGGAGGCATGACGTCTGGAGGATGAGGGAATCCACCTCAATTTTCGTGAAAACAAGTTGTCCACAATACACCAGAGAAGGTTCCAGAGTCGGCTCCCGGTCAGGCTAGAACCACAGAGGCTTTTTTAGACTCCGGTGGATACTCCCCCTCAGATCGTGCTAGAGTTGTCATACCCCAATTGATTCACGCTAATCCCCCCAATGCGCCCCAACAACAGCCGCCCACTCAGCAGCAGTCGCCAGCTCAACCGAGACGTTTTCATACACCAGCTGGCCACTATTCAAACCCGGTAGATAACGTGTGGGCAGCAACATGCAACCTTGCCGCGATCCCAATCAATGGGAATAGCCCAATGGAAGTGGAAGCTAGAAATGCGATCAAGATGCTAAAGATAGCAGTCACGCAACAGGCGAATTACTCCTATAGTCCAAACCGGCTATACTCCATGCCTCACCAAAGTTGGAGTAGAAGCTGGCATGGGGAGTCGCTCGCAGTATCGAGCAACGCATGACGTTGGAGGGAGCATCAAGATCATCAGATAGCTCCGCAACAGCCACCTCAGCAGCCCAGGCCGGTGGTCTCAGAGGCGTAGGCTATCGTTGATTATGCCCATGCTCTACGCATGGTGAACGCAAGCAATACGGGTGCTGAGTATGTTCAATTGGCAGCACGAAGCCCACCCACCACAACCTAGCCAGCATTGGCAGGGACTGGATTTGCTGCACAGACCATTGGGACTTAGTGTTTAGGGCCATCCCTGAGGAACGAGCGTTTACCACAGGATTTCAAGGGGCCTTGCAAATTTCCAAACTATACAACAGATATTGAGCCAGTGGCCTGAATAGAGAACTATGAGTTAGCCATTGATATACTGGAGGCCAGTGATGGGGTCTGTGCCAGATACCTGACAATGATGTTAGAAGGCCCTGCTCGAACATGGCTGAAGAACTTGCCACCAAATTCAGTCCATACATGGCAAGAGTTGAAAGATTGTTTTATTAAAAAAAATCAGGGCACGCCGAGTTGGAACACTGTGTTCAGAAGGAGGGTGAGTCAGCTCATCACTGGGCACGCCGAATTGCCAAGATCATCCACTCCTCGGACAGCATCATGGCGCCTACGGCTATTCTGGTTTTGGAGAAGAATTACAGGATTGACCCCTTGATACATAATCTCGGACGTATCAAGCGGCATGTGAAAGATATGGGGGAACTCATGGAGGCCGTGGCAAAGTACGCCGAGTCTGGTAAAACCAAAGACCCAGATTCTGATGATGATAAGTCTGGGAAGGGAAAGAAGAATGGTGACAAGAGCCATCAGAATAATAACAACGGAAACAACAGTCACAACAACAACAACAAGCAGCGCAAGAGTGCTGAAGGAGGTTCTGATTTGGTCGCCAATACCAACATGGGTTATAAAAACTCGTGTCAGAGTGGCAGCTTCAAGAAGCAGTCCCAAGGTTTTCGTCCGCAAAATTACCAGGAAGCCCTTAAAGGCGCATGCCCAAAGCATAGCAAGGAGAATAAACCAGCAAATCACTCTTGGGAGGATTGTTACTATGAAAGAATTCAAAAATAGTTGCTTTGGTGGTAACAACAGCAACAATGGTGGACACCCTAGAAACCCTGGAACTGGTAATCCAGGAGCCAGTTACCCATGAGCTGGCAATGGTGGAGTTGATCACCAATGAGCCGGCAATCAGCAAGACGGTCAGGGCAGTCAGTACCAAGGAGCCGGTCAGGGAAATCAATACCGGGAAGGTATGGTCGGATTCCAGAGTAATCCAAAGCAGTTGAACAGTGGACAATATCATGTCTTTACTGTGGGGACCCCGATCCTAGGTCACACAGATCTAGCATGTAACACATCATATCACTTTGCGGCCTCATGCACGGTATCCCACGGCTGCAGCCATTACCTTGGCCGGTCCCGTTTGCGTCTTTTGGCTCACGTATATGATTATGTCGCTAGCATCCATATGACAGAGAACCCGGGTCGACATGATTAGTTATATACCAAGGTGGCACAAACATACAGGGACAAACATAGGTAACCCAGCAATGCACGTGTCGGTCATCAGCGTGTGCAACCAAGTTGTAGCAAGCTACAAGGACTCCAGTAAACACCGCGTGACATTTCCTCGTAGGGACAGACACAGGAGCAAAGAAGGATACATGTCAGTCAATCCATGTGTTCCGAAGCAGTAGCGAACTACCAAGGCTCAGTGGAAGCACTAGGAGGCTTTTCCCTGTAAGAAAGGCTACCAAAGGCACATAACTAGGCGTCGAACCCCACACATAGCAATACATGTCACACATACGCATAACATGCAAGTATGTGTCGTACAACATGGCATCACAACATAACTCTACATCAAAAGCAACCGTGAGTACAAAGGTACTCAGCAAGACTTACATCAGAACTAACTACATATGCATCAGTATCAAAAATGGGGTTGTGGAGTTTAACTGCACCAAGCCAGCTTTGACTCTTGGCTAACCTGTACTACGACTACCAGTATTTCTTTGGGGTGAGAGAGCGCACACGAGTCCACATAGTCACCACAACAATACACCACTATGGATCCTCTCCCGTCTCCCTACGAGAAGGCCATCCATAGCACTCACACTTATCTTGCGCATTTTAAAGTATACATTTCAACTTGTCTATGAACAATATAAGTCTCCAAGTAGTCCATATCCAAGGACGCGGCTATTTGAATAGATCATTTACCCTGCAGGGGTGTACTTCTTCACACACGCTCTCACCACTTACCACCATATACACGTCATGTATCTCGGCAACCTTCAAGTGGAAGCACTGGCGAGGGTGTCCGTGATACGTCCAATTTGCATCATGATTTCCTACTGTTATTTATAATGTATTTGATCAGTATTTCACTTTATGATGCAATTCTTATGCCTTTTCTCTCTTAATTTGCAAGATCTATATGAAGAGGGAGAACACCGGCAGCTGGAGTTCTGGACCTGAAATAGCTATAGCAGAGATACCTATCCTATAGAGCTCCAATTGACTTGAAACTTCACGGAGATTTTTTATTGAATATATAAAAAATACGGGAGAATAGAGATAATGGAGGGGACCCACCAGTTACCCACAAGGCAATAGGGTGCGGCCCCCCTGGGCGAGCCCTGATGCCTTGGGGGGCCCTGGATGGCCTCTAGCCCCCTCCTTCTGCTATATAAGCTCATTTGCCCTAAAAATAGAGAGAAGACTTTCGGGATGAAGCATCGCTGTCTCGAGGCAAAACCTGGGCAGGAGCAATTTTGCTCTCCGACGGAGCCATTCCCCCGGGGATACTTCCCTCCGGGAGGGAGAAATCGAAGCCATCGACATCACCAACGATCCTCTCATCGTGGGAGGACCAATCTTCATCAACATCTTCACCAGCACCATCTCATCTCAAACCCTAGTTCATCTCTTGTATTCAATCTTTGTCTCAAAACCTCAGATTGGTACCTGCGGGTTGCTAGTAGTGTTGATTACATCTTGTAGTTGATGCTAGTTGGTTTATTTGGTGGAAGATTATATGTTCAGATCCTTAATGATATTGAATACCCCTCTGATCTTGAACATGAATATGATTTGTGAGTAGTTACTTTTGTTCTTGAGGACATGGGAGAAGTCTTGTCATAAGTAATCATGCGAATTTGGTATTCGTTCGATATTTTGATGATATGTATGTTGTTGCTTCCTCTAGTGGTGCCGTGTGAACATCGACTACATGACACTTCACCATATTTTGAGGATTGGGCCACCTTGCTGCACTTTATTACACTTGTTACTTGTTACTTGTTATCTTGGTATCGAAACTATCTGTTACCGCTACTTTCAGTACTTGCAGAGAATACCTTGCTGAAAACCGCTTGTCATTTCCTTCTGCTCCTCGTTGGGTTCGACACTCTTACTTATCAAAAGGACTACGATAGATCCCCTATACTTGTGGGTCATCAAGACTCTTTTCTGGCACCGTTGCCGGGGAGTGAAGCGCCTTTGGTGAGTGGAATTTGGTAAGGAAACATTTATATCACGTGCTGAAATTTACTGTCACTTGTCACTATGGAAAGTAATCCTTTGAGGGGCTTGTTCGGGGTATCTTCACCTCGATCGGAAGCATTGAGAGTTGCTCCTCAAACTACTGAACCTACTGAAAATATTTATTATGAAATTCCTTCGGGTATGATAGAGAAACTGCTAGCTAATCCTTATGTAGGAGATGGAACGGTGCATCCTGATGTGCACTTGATATATGTGGATGAAATTTGTGGATTGTTTAAGCTTGCAGGTTTATCTGGAGATGGAGTTAAGAAGAAAGTATTCCCTTTATCTTTGGAGGGAAAGGCATTGACATGGAATAGGCTATGTGATGATACTGGAACATGGGATTGGAACCGGTTGAAGCCGGAATTCCACCAGAAATTTTATCCTATGCATTTGGTTCATCGTGATTGGAATTATATATATAATTTTTGGCCTCGTGAAGGAGAAAGTATCGCTCAAGCTTGGGGGAGGCTTAAGTATATGTTGCACACATGCCCCAATCATGAGCTCTCAAGAGAAATAATCATCCAAAACTTTTATGCTCGGCTTTCTCATAATGATCAATCCATGTTCGATACTTCTTCTGCTGGTTCCTTTATGAAGAGAACTATTGAATTCAGATGGGATCTTCTAGAAAGAATTAAACGTAACTCTGAAGATTGGGAAACCGACAAAGGTAAAGAGTTAGGTAGAAATCTTGAGTTTGATTGTGTTAAATCTTTTATGGAAACTGATGCTTTTCATAAGTTTAGTACTAAATATGGACTTGACTCTGAGATAGTAGCTACCTTTTGTGAATCTTTTGCTGCTCATGTTGATCTCCCTAAGGAGAAATGGTTTCAATATCATCCGCCCATTGAATTAAATGAAGAACCTGTTAGTGTTAAAGAAGAAACAATTGTTTACAATGTTGATCCAGTTGTGCCTACAACTTATATTGAGAAACCCCCTTTCCCTGTTAGGATTAAGGAACATGCTAAAGCTTCAATTGTGGTTAACAAAAGTAATATAAGAACACCTAGACCTTCTGAACAAATTAAATTTGAACCTAATATTGCAATGGTTAAAGATCTTTTGGTTGATGATATTGATAGGCATGTTATTTAGTTTTGTGGTGAGGCTGCTAGAATTGCTAAACCTGTTAGAAATGAACGAGATATGTTAGACAAGAACAAGCCCGTAGTTGGCATGCCTGTTGTTTCTATTAAGATTGGAGATGGTTGCTATCATGGTTTATGTGATATGGATGCTAGTGTCAGTGCCATTTCGTTTTCTTTATATCAAGAAGTAATGCATGATATTGCACCTGTTGAGATTGAAGATATTGATGTTACTATTAAGCTTGCAAACAGAGATACTATTACACCACTTGGGATTGTTAGAGATGTTGAAGTCTTGTGTGGTAAAATCAAATACCCTACCAGTTTCTTAGTACTTGGTTCACAACAAGATAATTTTTGTCCCATTATATTTGGTAGACCCTTCTTGAATACCGTTAATGCTGAAATTGATTGTGTTAAAGAGAAAGTTAGGGTTAAGTTTGGTGATATATCTCATGAATTTAATTTCTCTAAGTTTCGTAGACAACCTCATGATAAAGAATTACCCAATAAAGATGAAATTATAGGTCTTGCTTCTAGTGTTGTGCCTCCTACTGATCCTTTAGAACAATATTTGCTAGACCATGAAAATGATATGCATATGAATGAAAGAAATGAAATAGATGAGTTGTTCTTTAAGCAAGCACATATCCTTAAACATAATTTGCCTGTTGAAACTTTGGGAGATCCTCTTCCACCGAAGAGTGATCCTGTGTTTGAATTAAAGCAATTACCCGATACGCTTAAATATGCTTATCTTGATGAAAAGAAGATATATCCTGTTATTATTAGTGCTAACCTTTCAGAGCATGAAGAAAAGAGAGTACTCAAAACTCTGAAGAAACACCATGCTGCTATTGGATATACTCTCGATGATCTTAAGGGCATTAGTCCCACTCTATGTCAGCATAAAATTCATATGGAGCCAGATGCTAAATCCGTTGTTGATCATCAAAGAAGGCTGAATCCTAAAATGAAGGATGTGGTAAGAACTGAAATATTAAAGCTTCTAGAGACAGGTATAATTTATCCCATAGCTGATAGTAGATGGGTAAGTCCTGTTCATTGTGTTCCTAAGAAAGGAGGTATTACAGTTGTTCCTAATGATAAAAACGAACTTATCCCACAAAGAATTGTAACTGGTTATAGGATGGTAATTGATTTTAGGAAATTAAATAAAGCTACTAGGAAAGATCATTACCCCTTGCCTTTTATTGATCAAATGTTAGAAAGATTATCTAAGCATACACACTTCTGCTTCCTAGATGGTTATTCTGGTTTCTTTCAAATTCTTGTATCACCAGAAGATCAAGAGAAAACCACATTTACTTGTCCTTTTGGAACTTATGCTTATTGTCGTATGCCTTTTGGTTTGTGTAATGCACCTGCTACCTTTCAAAGATGTATGACTGCTATATTCTCTGACTTTTGTGAAAAGATTGTTGAGGTTTTCATGGATGATTTTTCCGTTTATGGAACTTCTTTTGATGATTGCTTAATCAACCTTGATCGAGTTTTGTAGACATGTGAAGAAACTAATCTTGTCTTGAATTAGGAGAAGTGTCACTTTATGGTGAATGAAGGTATAGTCCTTGGGCATAAAATTTCTGAAAGAGGTATTGAAGTTGATAAAGCTAAAGTTGATGCAATTGAGAAAATGCCATGCCCTAAAGATATCAAAGGTATAAGAAGTTTCCTCGGTCATGCTAGTTTATATAGAAGGTTTATAAAAGACTTCTCTAAAATTTCTAGGCCTCTTACTAATCTTTTGCAAAAAGATGTTCCATTTGTTTTTGATGATGATTGCGTAGAAGCCTTTGAAATACTTAAGAAAGCCTTAATTTTTACACCTATTGTTCAACCACCTGATTGGAACCTAGCCTTTGAAATTATGTGTGATGCTAGTGATTATGCTGTTGGTGCTATTCTAGGACAAAGAGTTGACAAGAAATTGAATGTTATTCATTATGCTAGTAAAACTCTAGACAGTGCTCAAAGAAATTATGCTACTACTAAGAAAGAATTTTTAGCAGTTGTGTTTGCATGTGATAAATTCAGATCTTACATTGTTGATTCCAAAGTTACTATTCACACTGATCATGCTGCTAATAAATATCTTATGGAAAAGAAAGATGCTAAACCTAGACTTATTAGGTGGGTGCTTTTGCTACATGAATTTGATTTGCATATTGTTGATAGAAAGGGAGCTGAGAATCCTGTAGGAGATAACTTGTCTAGAATAGAAAATGTTCTTGATGACCCACTCCCTATTAATGATGATTACCCTGATGAACAATTAGCTGTAACAAATGCTTCTCATAACACTCCGTGGTATGCAGATTATGCTAATTACATTGTTGCTAAATATATACCACCTAGTTTCACATACCAACAAAAGAAAAAGTTCTTCTTTGATTTAAGGCATTACTTTTGGGATGACCCACATTTATATAAAGAAGGAGAAGATAGTATTATTAGACATTGTGTACCTGAGCATGAATAGGAACAAATCCTACAGAAGTGTCACTCCGAGGCATACGGAGGACACCATGCGGGAGACAGAACTGCACATAAGGTATTACAATCTGGTTTTTATTGGCCTACTCTCTTCAAAGATGCATGTAAGTTTGTCCTTTCTTGTGATGAATGTCTAAGAATTGGTAATGTTGGTAGACGTCAGGAAATGCCTATGAATTATTCACTTGTTATTGAACCATTTGATGTTTGGGGTTTTGATTATATGGGACCTTTTCCTTCCACTAATGGGTATACTCATATTTTAGTTGCCGTTGATTACGTTACTAAGTGGGTAGAAGCTATTCCAACTAGTAGTGTTGATCATAACACTTCTATTAAAATGCTTAAAGAAGTTATATTTCTGAGGTTTGGAGTCCCTAGATACTTGATGACTAATGGTGGCTCACATTTTATTCACGGTGCTTTCCGTAAATTGCTTGCTAAATATGATGTTAATCATAGAATTGCATCTCCTTATCATCCTTAGACTAGTGGTCAAGTTGAATTGAGTAATAGAGAAATAAAATTAATTTTGCAAAAGACCATTAATAGATCCAGGAAAAATTGGTCTAAGAAACTTGATGATGCATTGTGGGCCTACAGAACTGCTTATAAAAATCCTATGGGTATGTCTCCATATAAAATGGTCTATGGAAAAGCATGTAATTTACCTCTTGAGTTAGAACATAAGGCATATTGAGAAATTAAAGAACTTAATTATAATTTTAAACTTGCCGGTGAAAAGAGGTTATTTGATATTAGCTCTCTGGATGAATGGAGAACCCAAGCATATGAAAATGCCAAGTTATTTAAGGAAAAGGTTAAAAGATGGCATGATAAAGAATCCAAAAATGAGAATTTAAAGTGGGTGAGCAAGTTCTATTGTACAACTCTCGTTTCAGATTCTTTGCAGGAAAATTTCTCTCTAAATGGGAAGGACCATATATCATCAAAGAGGTTTACCGCTCCGGAGCTATCAAAATCAACAACTCCAAAGACACCAATCCGAGAGTGGTGAATCGACAAAGAATTAAACATTATATCTCAGGTACCCCATTAATGTTGAAACTAATATTATTCAAACAATGACACTGGAGGAACACATCGAAGAAACCTTCCGGAACGCTCCAGAACCCTGAAAAGGGGTAGGTATGTGATACGGTAAGTAAACCGACTCCAAAAATTCCATCAAAATTATTTCTGTCCGTTTTGAAATGTTAGAAAAAATAAAAAAATAAGAAATAGCTGAGAGGACCCACGAGGAGGTCACAAGGCAATAGGGCACGACCCCCCCGGGGCGTGCCGTGTTGCCTTGTGGGCCCCTCGTGTGCCCTCCCGACTCCGTTTTCCTCTCGTATGCTTGTTTTGCAAGATAAAAACTCTTTATATATACTCACGGGTGTTTTGACCACCGCATCGCAAGTTTCCCCTCTGTTCTTGTTTCGGGTTGTTTTTCTAACAGATCTAGATCGCCATGGCGTCTCCAAGCTCGTCCAAGGACAAGTTCTACGAGAAGGTCATCAACCCGTACCTACTGGAGGTGATGAAGCACTCTCAAGCCATTGAGATGCATGAGGGGGTGCTCCACATCCGGGACATTCAAGGACCTAAGAAGACCGGGAGCGAGAAGGCCAGGTTGGAAGCGGTGGAACAGGAGATCTTCAAGTGCCAAGGGATGGTGGAGCGCGGACTTAGTGCTAGTCACACCATGATCATGGAGTTCATCCGTGAGCACAAGGCGGATGACAAGAATATTGGGGACGTCATCTTCAAGCTCAATGACCTGATTGATTATCTTCAGGCCCAAATCTATGATCTACAAAACCAAAATTTTGAGTATGAGGCCAAGTTCAAAGGTATGAGTTTAGCTGCAAGTTTCAGGACTCCGGAAACACGTTCATCCTTTTATGATGGAGAACCTATGCCTTGGAAGATGGAGGACAAGCCTATCACATCATCACCACCATCACCGAAGAAAGAGACTTGAGTACATGGGTATGGGCACCACCCTTGGCTTGTGCCAAGCTTGGCGGAGGTGCCCCGGTATCGTATCACCATCACTTTTATCATCATTATCTATCTTAGTTTGATCCTTAGTTATTTCGTGATTTAGAAGAATAAAGTTTTAGTATGATTTAGTTTCGAGTGCTTGCTTTGTGGTCTATCAATGTAATCGTGTGTGAAAGTTATATAATAACGAGTAGTTTGAGTTGAGTGTTTTGCTTTTGTTGATCCAATCTTAGGAATAAATAAAGAGAATAAAAAAGTAAAGATCATATGCTAATCCCATGGGGAGTGATGACTTCACATAAAAGAAGTATAATTGATAAAAGTTGTTGGAGGTTAACAAACATAGCATTGGTCATTATTGCAATTCATGAAACAGTAATAAAGGAAGAGAGGTCTCACAGATAAATATACTATCTTGGACATCTTTTATGATTGTGAGCCCCCATTAAATATTCTATGTCAAATAGTTGACGTTGGACAAGGAAGACAACGTAATTAGTTATGTTTGCTTATATTCACATAGAAGTTATATTGTTGTGGATCCTCTAACATGTGGTGCTTGCCCCCTATCTTTTGCTAGCCAAAATTCTGTACTAAGTAGAGATACTACGTGTGCATGCAAAAACCCTTAAACCTAGTTTCATGTCATGAGAGTCCACTATATCTACCTATGGATTGAATAAGATCCTTCAAGTAAGTTGTCATCGGTGCAAAAGCAATAAAAATTGCTCCTAAATATGTATGATCTTTTATTGTAAGGGAAAATAAGCTTTGTACGAACTTGTGATGGTGATGAAATAAAAGCGACAAACTGCATAATAAAGGTCGCTATCACAAGGGGCAATATAAAGGGATGTTCCTTTACATTAAGAGCTTGCACACCTCAAAACAAAAAGCGCATGACAACCTCTGCTCCCCTCTGCGAAGGGCCTATCTTTTACTTTATGTATTTACTTTGATGCAAGAGTCAATAGTATTCTCCTCTATTCCGTTTTTATTTTCTTTCTTGGCAAGCATCATGTGGTGGGGATAGATCCAGGCATATATATCCAGTTGGATGTAGGTGATCATGAGTTATTATTGTTGACGTTACCCTTGAGGTAAATAAGTTGGGAGGCAAAATTATAAGCCCCTATCTTTCTATGTGTCTGGCTGAAACTTTTGCTCCATAAGTATGCCGTGAGTGTCAGCAATCATAGAAGACTAAATGATAGTTGAGTATGCGAACTTGCTAAACAAATCTCTTACATATACTCTTTCTAATAATATGATGAATTGCAATTGCTTCAGTGATTGAGATCATAGTTTGTTAGTTTTCAATATGGTTTATGATTCATACTTTAACTTGTGAATGAATTGTCAATTTTTCAGGAGAAGTTTTATGATGATATATTACTATTATAATAAAGATCATGATGCCTTCATGTCCGTATTTTATTTTTATCGACACCTCTCTCTCTAAACATGTGGTCATGATTATCGATTTCGGCTTTCGCTTGAGGACAAGCGAGGTCTAAGCTTGGGGGGGGGGGGTTGATACGTCCAATTTGCATCATGATTTCCTACTATTATTTATAATGTATTTGATCATTATTTCACTTTATGATGCAATTCTTATGCCTTTTCTCTCTTAATTTGCAAGATTTATATGAAGAGGGAGAACACCGGCAGCTGGAATTCTGGACCTGAAATAGCTACAACAGAGATACCTATCCTACAGAGCTCCAATTGACTTGAAACTTCATGGAGATTTTTTATTGAATATATAAAAAATACTAGAGAAAAGAGATAATGGAGGGGACCCACCAGTTGCCCACAAGGCAAAAGGGCGCGGCCCCCCCTGGGCGCGCCCTGATGCCTTGTGGGGCCCCTGGCTGGCCTTTGGCCCCCTCCTTCTGCTATATAAGCTAATTTGCCCTAAAAATAGAGAGAAGACTTTCGGGACGAAGCGCCGCCGTCTCAAGGCGGAACCTGGGCAGGAGCAATTTTGCTCTCCGGCGGAGCGATTCCGCCGGGGATACTTCCCTCCGGGGGGAGAAATCGAAGCCATCAACATCACCAATGATCCTCTCATCGTGGGAGGACCAATCTTCATCAACATCTTCACCAGCACCATCTCATCTCAAACCCTAGTTCATCTCTTGTATTCAATCTTTGTCTCAAAACCTCAGATTGGTACCTGTGGGTTGCTAGTAGTGTTGATTACATCTTGTAGTTGATGCTAGTTGGTTTATTTGGTGGAAGATTATATGTTCAGATCCTTAATGATATTGAATACCCCTCTGATTTTGAACATGAATATGATTTGTGAGTAGTTACTTTTGTTCTTGAGGACATGGGAGAAGTCTTGTCATAAGTAATCATGTGAATTTGGTATTCGTTCGATATTTTTGTGATATGTAAGTTGTTGCTTCCTTTAGTGGTGTCGTGTGAACGTCGACTACATGACACTTCACCATCTTTGGGCCTAAGGGAAGGCATTGTGGAGTAGTAATTAGATGATGGGTTGCTAGAGTGACAGAAGATTAAACCCTAGTTTACGCGCTATTCCGTAAGGGCTGATTTGGATCCATATGTTTCATGCTATGGTTAGATTTATCTTAATTCTTCTTTCGTAGTTGTGGATGCTTGCGAGAGGGGGTAATCATAAGTGGGAGGCTTGTTCATGTAAGAACAACATCCAAGCACCGGTCCACCCACATATCAAATTATCAAAGTAGCGAAAGCGAATCAAACTAACATGATGAAAGTGACTAGATGAAATTCCCATGTGTCCTCGAGAACGCTTTGCTTATTATACGAGTTTGTTCCGGCTTGTCTTTTGCTATAAAAAGGATTGGGCCACCTTGCTGCACTTTATTACACTTGTTACTTGTTACTTGTTACTTGTTATCTTGGTATCGAAACTATCTGTTACCGCTACTTTCAGTACTTGCAGAGAATACCTTGCTGAAAACCGCTTGTCATTTCCTTCTGCTCCTCGTTGGGTTCGACACTCTTACTTATAAAAAGGACTACGATTGATCCCCTATACTTGTGGGTCATCAGTCGGCCACAACCTGACTAATCACGCAAGACTCTAGTCTAGGTTTATCTCCTATTTGAGGTTGTATCCGCAAGGGAAGTCTGGCTGAAGTTTCTATTACGGCCCCAAACGATGTGAGCAGGGTTCCCAAGCCCACCATTCGGGTGCCACTTGGTACACCGTGTCATGGTGCATCTACCGCACTGAAGCCTACCCCATCGGGCAGAGCTAAACACGGGCCCCAGCACATATCCTACAAACACCAGAAACTAGTTGTGACTCCTGGATAGAGATCAAGGCGGTTAATAAGCCGAGAGAGTCAATTAAGGATTCCAATGTGTCATAGCAGTTGTTCTTGGATAACATACACAGAACTCAGTTCTTAAGGACGGTCTCAATGAGACAACCCACCATGTACTCCTACATGGCCTCTCATTGCTACCTTTACCAAATCATGTTCACACACTTAGCTCTCAACATTAGAACATGCTCACAACACTCCAATTCATCACCCAGATGGATCAGACCTAACACAACTCTAAGCATAGCAAGCATGGCTTGGATGAAGGTCACAACATGGCTCAAGCAACTCCTAATCATGCTAGGAAGGTTTAGCTATTTACGGTGACAATGACAGGTCATGCAAAGGAATGGGTTCAACTACCGCAACATGTAACAGTTGAATCGTTGTTGTCCTAATGCAATAAAAGAGAGCAAGAGCGAGAGAGTGGGATTGTATCAGAGTGATCAAGGGGGGTTGTACCATCCCAAAATTTTAAATTTTGGAATTTTATATTAATTAAATAAATATGATTGATTGTTTGATTGTTTGTTTGATTGATTGACTGAAAGTGAGTGAAATTTGAAACTTTTTGAAAGTTTAATGAGAGCGAATGAAATGACTTTCCCAAACTTTCACCTTGCATTTTGATCCCCAGAGATTCAAATTCATTTCAAAACAAAACCCTTGAGTGAAGATGGCATGACTTCTTCCATTTGAAATGAAAAGGGCTTTTGAAAAGATTTGAATTTTCATTCGAAAACAATCCAAATGAAATACTTTAAGCCACCCAAGGATTTTCATGAGAGAAGATAATATTACTTCTTCAAATCAAATGGAATAGAGTGGGAAGTAATGAGGATCAACTTTCAACCGTTATTTGAATCACTTTTGGAAAGTTTCCATTTTGAGTTTCAAATCATTTCCACTATTCAAATTAAATAAAGAGAGAAGGTAATGTGACTCCTTCAAATACCAATGATGAATATGGGATAAGAATTATGAAACCATCATGGAGTTATTTGAAAGTTATTTGAAATTCATTTGCAAAGCCTTTTCAATGAATATTGGATATGTGAGTTTTTATTCAAATTATTTTTCTCCAAAAATAAAATAAATGGAAATTAGGGTAAAATGATTCCCTACAGCATAAAAATGGAGAAACGTGAATTTGAAATCATTTTGATATTTTAAAAATAATTTTATTTACATTTTTAATGCAACAGCAGCATTGTTTGAATTATTGATTTTTTTGTGAATTTTATTTGGACTTGAAAAATAGTTCATGTTTTAGGATTTCTTGTTCTGAAAGTTTTGATATATAATATGTATATAAATAGTTTAGTTTTTATTTCAGTTATTTAGGTTTTGCTTGCTGCGTTATTTAAATAGAAAAAAAAGGCCAGGCCAGGCCCAGCGCCGCAGCCCACCAGCGCGAGGCCGGCCCAACTTCTCTACCTCGCGTCCAAACCCCCTCCTTACTGGTCGCCCGCTCCCTCCCTCGCTCACCTCTGTCGCTGACAGCGGGGCCCGCTACCTTCTTCTTTCCCCTCCCGCACGCCATGCCACGCCAGAGCACGCCCGCGCCGCCGCCACTCCGATCTTCTCGGGGTCGCGCTCCCGAGCTTTCCTCTCGCGCACTCCTTTGTCCTATAAATAACTTAGGTCATCCTCTCTCGATCCCTCCTAAAATCCTCGCCCGAGACTCACCATAGTGCTCGCTCTCGCTAAACGCATCTCGCCGGAGCCGCAACCATTCGCCATCGAATCCCATGCCGGTGAGCACTCCGACGACCCCCGCCTCTGTATATCGACGTATCTGAGCAATGCGCACCTGTTTGACAACTTATATTCGCCCAGAACCCACCGGAGCCGCCGCCTCGAGCTCACCCGAGCTGCCGGAGCACCGGAGCCCCATCGTCGTCGCACCGCTCGCTCCCGACGACGCCGACGACCACCGACGCCACCACCGGACTCCCCTCGCTCCGCCGCATCCGCCCGTACACTCGCCGGAGCTCGCCGACTACCGGAGCCCTCGCCACCGTCGACACCCGAGCCGTCCTCGCCGGCGACCACCCTCGTTGTAAGCCGCCGTCGCTCTTCGCCGTTCGATCTAGAACGGAGGGTTTAAATTAGATCGCGCATGTTTTTTTTTTCGAACCGGTATGTTTTAGTTAGCAGCTGTCCGCCGTTTAGTGCAAACAACGAACACCCCGTAGCCGCCCGATCTGGATCTGACCGTCAGGGTTGATTTATTTTCTTTTATTTTAAACTTCGAATCGTTTTTGCTAGTAATCGGCCGTCTGCCCGTAGCGCTCGTTCGGTCGCCTCTCTCGCCCACTCACAGCATGCCACGTGGCCACTGGCCGATCCGAAGTTTTGCCTTTATTTTAGTTTCTGTTTTAAAAACAGAAATAGTTTCAATCTTAGATTGCTTATATCTTTTAGGTTTTTAATCCAAATTGAGTGATTATTTTTGCGTTGGATTAAGAATTTCCTCTAGTTTCTGTAGATACCAAGTTTGGCCATGTTTGAAAATTTTAAATTTGAGTTTGCATGAATTTTCTTCAAACCTTGTTCTGTGAATATCTTGAGTTTAAAAATAGCTATTTAGTTAATTGTTTTTGCTAGTGATCACTTGATCTTTTGTCTAAACATTAGGCTTTTGCAAATTAGTTTTTGTTTATTTTAAATTAGGGTTTTAGGCGAAACTGTACTGTTTTACATAGTTTAGTGTTATTTTCTTTTCCCTTAGTATTTAATTGTTTTTAACTAAAACCTTTATTTATTTTTTGACAAATTTAGTTTTGTTTCTGTTTGATAACAGTAGACAATTTTATTTTATTTGAATTTTTTATTTTCTTTAGTTTTGTAGTAAAACTTGCATAGGTTATAAATAGGGTTTTATAAAAGCTTTTTATTTTGTTTCTTTTTGCTAGTAAAAGTTTATGAAAAATACTTTATGTTAAAATTAGTTGTTTTACCTTTTATTTCCTGTTAATTTATTAGTTTAGTATTTTATTTGTTGTTAAGTTTAACTTAGAACAAAACTATTTTTGTAGTTAAGTCAAAAGGTTTTCCTAGTAGGTTCTTTATAGTTTTTATTATTAGTTTTCTTTGAAGTTTTCTCTTTGGACTTTTGTTTGGTTTTTCTTATTGATTTTCTTTATTGATTTTATTTGATGAACTGTAAATTTTGAGTGCTAGAATTGCATGCTAGAATGTTTGCTTATATGATTGCCATGTCTGTTTAATATAGATTTTCAATGGAGTGAGGAATAGTTCTACCAAGTCTTTTTTCTGAGAACGTTATAATCTTCATCAACTTACCAGGGAAGTTCACTTTGACCATTTTATTCATACCTATGTTTTTATTGCATTTAGTGTCACCGTTCAACAATCCCTATAGTTGTGATTGAATCTTGTAGTTGAGTAGAATGCATGAGGTAGGAACCCACTCCCCTGTTACCAAGCCCGGGAACGTTATTTATTTTAATGCTACGCTACAGTAGACGGGGTTTGGTATGAGTGTTCATGAGTGGTGTGAGAAGGAGGACTCTGCGTCAACGATGACAACTTCATGAAGACTCTACGTCAATGACGACAACTCCATGATGGCATCTTCAAGGCCTGCATCTTCAAGACCTCAAGACTTCAAGACCCGAGACAAGATTTCAATACACACTACTGGGTGGAAATTGGACCATGCACCACCCTGGAGTAACCTGTGGATGCGTTGTGAGCTGGAGTAGGCCAGTACTCATGTGCAAAGTTCCACCCAGACTCAAAGAGACGGAAGAATACTTCATGCCCGGAATCTTACCTGTGCAACCGCAAGTCATTATGGGCTCTGGCTTGGTTGACCTTAGTGGTGACTCTGGCTGGGACAGTGCTAGCAGATGTAGAACTACGGTAGGATTGGATGAGCACCGGACAGTGGTCAGAGGAACTCTTCGGAAGACCATGTTTCGGTCGTCTTGTTCTCAAACACCCTGAAGTGCGAGAACGTAAAAAGAGGGATCGAATGTTGTGGGTAAAGTGCACAACACTCTGCAGAGTTAAAACCTAATCGATTAGCCATGTCCCCGGTTATGGATAATTTGAGCCTCTGGACTTGGATCTATCTCTGAACTCTCAACACCGGATTGAAAACTTAATTGTGGGCAACTTATGATGATATGGGCTATGAGACATCGGTTGGCAGAACCATGTCCGATTAGATAACTCCGTAGTGAAGGTTCCTTGATACACTTTTGATGTAGGAAAAAAATAGCTTTTACGCAAAAACCTTAGACACAGAGCCACAAAACCATATTGCATATAGAATAGTTTTATCATCTGTTTTTCTTATGGTGATCTTGCTGGTACATTCAATGTACTGACCTACATGGCTGCAATGTATCATGTTGCAGGATTTTCTACGACGAGTGAGTTTCGTTGTAGGGTTACGGTCTACACTCAACTTGCCGATGGTGTTGATGGGACTCCACACCCGTTTGTTTGTTTCCGCTAAGACTTATGAGGTATATATCAGTTTTACGTTATTTATACATGTGATTGCACTTTGATATATACATTGATGTACTGTGTGTGCCAGCATACTGATCCAGGGATGGCACAGATACACAGAGGCTTGACTGTTTGAGGTCGGGTCACTACAGAGATGGTATCAGAGCACATGTTGACTGTAGGACGTGACCCTAGAAACTGGAAAGCCCTAGGACAGGATACCTCGAAAAATTTCTCTTCAAAAAGATCCTCTACTTCTCACCCTTTTCTGAGTTTTACCTCAAGTAGTTAGAATATACCCCTTTCTCTTTTGATCACACGGAGGAGCAACTGAGGACCACCTCAGAGTACAAGGATTGAAGCTACAACGGTTGAAGACTCCGAAGACCCGAAGAATTTGAAGACCCTGAAGAATCCCAATATTATTATGACCTTTAGAAGACCAAACCCCTGTTGTATACTCACGTTAGATGCGATGAATTGCGAGCTGTCATTTGTGTGTGTTTTTCCGACAGCCACAAATAAAACCTACTTTCAAAACTATTGTTTGTATTGTGTGTATCTCTCTACCTCTCTCTCGTATCTCATCCCAAAACCCTTGGACCCAATAGATGATGAATGAAGATGGACTTGTATTCTCTGGACCGATGACTCAGCCGGAGGCAGAGCTATGGATTCAGAACATGGAGAATCACTTCGGGGAAAACTTGATTGCAAGGAAGTATGAGGTCCAATATGCTCTTCAGTACTTTACAGAAAGTGCTGCAACCTGGTGGAAAATGCATCAAGCCATACAAGGATTTAATGGAGCAAAAACCTAGGAGGAATTCAAGAAGACTCTGTTAAGATCCCATCTTATCCGGAAGCACTGTGATAACCCGATGAAAAAACCTTGTGCCTACAAGATCTGTGGAGAAATAGGACACACCCAGGAAGAACACAAGGATGGATGCCCTCTTTGTGAAGAAAATCACCCAGCTGGGGAATGCCCAACTGGGCAGGTGACTTGTTTCATGTGTGAAGGAACTGACCACTACCCGGCTCAGTGTCACATTTACCCCATGGTGCAACAAACTGTCCGGAAGCAGAAAGAAGGAATGAAAGAAGCCCTCCGAGAAGGTATGGAAGTACCTATGGTGAAGGATGTTGTGATGGACCCTAATGGAGGAAATCCAATCAAAGTTTGCACCAAGTCATGCTATGCATGTGGAGAAGAAGGACACATATCTCAGTATTGCATGAAGAAGGGAACTGAGTATCTTGGTGAGTTCCCAACAACAGAAGTGGAGTATGACCCACAGGAAATAGAGAATTTGATTAGTATGAAGAAGTCCAAGAAGAGGAAACAAAGATCTCCCTAGAACAACCCAATTTCTACCGAGAAGGACCTAAGTCATATCACATGTTTCAAGTGCAAGAACTCAGGTCACTACTCCAATAAATGCCCAGGAAAGGAACCAAGAACCCGGGGAGCAGGCACAATCACCAAGAAGCCCCGAGACTTGTCGGAAATCGTTTGTTTTCACTACAAGGAAGCCGGACATTTTGCTACTAAATGTCCAGTTAAGAAGAAAGCTAATTATGAGTAGATGAATATTGGATGAATAAGTGTAATAGGAAATACTCTTGTTTTCTTAAGGATGTTGATTTGAATTATGTAATGGAAGTCTCAGAGATTGTAATAATTCATGAATCAATAAAGTTGATATGTCATATGCTGAAAGGACTATATGAAGTTGTTATTTTGGAAATGATTATGTGGGTAAACATGGATAAAAATGAGTTGTTGATGCATAAACTGGGATTTTGATAAAGTACAAGGATACAATAGAAATATGGTCAATGGATAACCCAGTACATTTTATTTTAAGGATGACAATACCCTGTAAGATGTTGGAAATTGAATTTGAAGTTTTGTTTGGATGATATGAATGTTTACCCAAGGAGATACATACATTATTCTGAATACCCCTTCTATCTTACAACTGCAGATGAAAACCCTTTATGAGTCTTTCCTCAAGGGCCCAAAAACGATCATGACCCTGACAAGTGATCAGGATTACCCAAGAATCCTGAAGGACATGATGAAGCATATTCACCTTGAAGGAGATGCAGTTTACAAAGGTTACCCTTCATGGAAAATGGAGTGGAACTTTGGTACGTGGAGGTACACCTCCACCGTGTGAAAGGAGTTTGCCCAAAGACTATGGGGCAGTACTTTTTCATTTCCCGAGTACCCCGAGCAACTTTCTTCAACTCTGTTCGTGAAGCTGCCATGGAAGCCATACGTTAGATTGGAGACATACTAGAAGAAAGACTCCGTCATACCCAGGAATACCTGAGAGAGGTGCATGCAGAGATGATGGAGATGAAGCTCAAGGCCACCATGATGAAACAAAAGATCAATGATTCCAAGGAGCACATCGCACAATTCTAGTGGAACTGAAGCATCTCCAAGAAGGACAAATGAATAAAGATGGAAGTAATGCTTGACCATACCAAACTATGTGGATGGCTGCATTTGTAATAAAGAACTTGATATTGGAGTTTTGAGAAATGATTAATGATGTAATAAAGGATTGGATAAGAAAAGAATATGACTTATGGATGAATTTGTGCATTTCATGGTGATATTTCTCTATGTGAACACCAGACCAATGGAAAGGAAAATGTATTCCACCATGTGGAGTTTGGACGAAATAAGTTTGATTTCTTGGTTACCCCAAGAGTATGACAGAATGAAGTACTGTTGGATTTAAAGGAGGTGTAATGTTGGGATATGGAACAGTTGTAACTCCACGGATGAGTTAAAACTATACAAGTGCTGAAGTGGACCCATAACCCACAGGCCCGGGATATGACCAAGGTACAAGCACAATCTTGTTGAAGGAAGGATTCTGGTAGAAGATGTGATTTCGTCAGCAGACATTACATAGGAGGATACAAAAACCCGAGAGCTGTGAAGAAACGATAGATGTTTTGATGGCTTGCAGAAATCAATGGATTTACCAAACCCAGTTCGAGGACAAGATAATTTCTGCAATGCTTGTGAGGATGCCCAAGTGTTAGAATACGTGATTCACTGTCTGTGTATGAAGTAATGATTCAAGTACGGGATGGATTGGCCCCCATACCAGAGACTTTTATCATGGACTATCATATGTTGATGGAAAATTAGAGAGACTTACCCATAGTAAAGTGACGACGATCGTTGAAGCCTTGCTGAAGCCTTAGAATGGTATGATGATAAACCCATGTACATGGCAGCTGTTGCCAATCGTAGGATATACGGTGAGATTCAACCCAGACCCATTTCCTGCAGAAACCCGTAATTGTTGACCACCATGAGATTTCCGATAGTTGCTTAGAATTGGCGACAGACCTGTCAGCTAGAAGACCCAGTCTCAGGAACAGTCTTAATTTGATGAAAGGACCCGGTATTTTGAGAAAAGAGGTTATGACCTTACCGAAAGAGCACCAGTGAAGGAATTATTCCGAAGGATATGAGCAGACAGACACCGTCAACCCAAAGGAAAGAAATACCAGAGTTTGATGGACCCATGACTTGGATTTTAAGTGTGGTAGCACCCCAGACCTTTCCGATCAATGGATTTGCTGGAAGACCCCCAAACCCTAACCTTTTCTTGCTAGCCTCTCCGAATCTCGAGGACGAGATTCATTTTAAGTGTGGTAGGTTTGTAACATCCCAAAATTCTAAATATTGGAATGTTATATTAATTAAATAAATATGATTGATTGTTTGATTGTTTGTTTGATTGATTGACTGAAAGTGAGTGAAATTTGAAACTTTTTGAAAGTTTAATGAGAGGGAATGAAATGACTTTCCCAAACTTTCACCTTGCATTTTGATCCCCAGAGATTCAAATTCATTTCAAAACAAAACCCTTGAGTGAAGATGACATGACTTCTTCCATTTGAAATGAAAAGGGCTTTTGAAAAGATTTGAATTTTCATTTGAAAACAATCCAAATGAAATACTTTAAGCCACCCAAGGATTTTCATGAGAGAAGATAATATGACTTCTTCAAATCAAATGGAATAGAGTGGGAAGTAATGAGGATCAACTTTCAACGGTTATTTGAATCACTTTTGGAAAGTTTCCATTTTGAGTTTCAAATCATTTCCACTATTCAAATTAAATAAAGAGAGAAGGTAATGTGACTCCTTCAAATACCAATGATGAATATGGGATAAGAATTATGAAACCATCAGGGAGTTATTTGAAAGTTATTTGAAATTCATTTGCAAAGCCTTTTCAATGAATAGTGGATATTTGAGTTTTTATTCAAATTATTTTTCTCCAAAAATAAAATAAATGGAAATTAGGGTAAAATGATTCCCTACAACATAAAAATGGAGAAAAGTGAATTTGAAATCATTTTGATATTTTAAAATAATTTTATTTGCATTTTTAATGCAACAACAACATTGTTTGAATTATTGAATTTTTTGTGAATTTTATTTGGACTTGAAAAATAGTTCATGTTTTAGGATTTCTTGTTCTGAAAGTTTTGATATATAATATGTATATAAATAGTTTAGTTTTTATTTCAGTTATTTAGGTTTTGCTTGCTGCGTTATTCAAATAGAAAAAAAGGCCAGGCCAGACCCAGCACCGCAACCCAGCAGCGCCAGGCCGACCCAACTTCTCTACCTCGCGCCTGAACCCCCTCCTTACCGGTCGCCCGTTCCCTCCCTCGCTCACCTCTGTCGCTGACAGTGGGGCCCACTGCCTTCTTCTTTCCCCTCCCGCACGCCATGCCGCGCCAGAGCGCACCCGCGCCGCCACCACTCCGATCTTCTCGGGATCGCGCTCCCGAGCTTTCCTCTCGCGCACTCCTTTGTCCTAAAAATACCCTAGGTCATCCTCTCTCGACCCCCCTAAAACCCTCGTCCGAGACTCACCGTAGCACTCGCTCTCGCTAAACGCATCTCACCGGAGCCGCAACCATTCACTGTCGAATCCCACGCCGGTGAGCACTCCGACGACCCCCGCCTCTGTATATCGACGTATCTGAGCAATGCGCACCTGTTTGACAACTTATATTCGCCCAGAACCCGCCGGAGCCGCCGCCTCGAGCTCATCCGAGCCGCCGGAGCACCGGAGACCCATCGTCGTCGCACCGCTCGCTCCCGACGACGCCGACGACCGCCGACGCCACCACTGGACTCCCCTCGCTCCGCCGCATCCGCCCGTACACTCGCCGGAGCTCGCCGACCACTGGAGCCATCGCCACCGTCGACGCCCGAGCCGTCCTCGCCGGCGACCACCCTCGCTGTAAGCTGCCGTCGCTCTCCGCCGTTCGATCTGGAACGGAGGGTTTAGATTAGATCGCACATGTTTTTTTTTCGAACCGGTATGTTTTAGTTAGCGGCTGTCCGCCGTTTAGTGCAAACAACGAACACCCCGTAGCCGCCCGATCTGGATCTGACCGTCAGGGTTGATTTATTTTCTTTTACTTTAAACTTCAAATCATTTTCGCTAGTAATCGGCCGTCCGCCCGTAGCGCTCGTTCGGTCGCCTCTCTCGCCCACTCACAGCATGCCACGTGGCCACTGGCCGATCCGAAGTTTTGCCTTTATTTTAGTTTCCTTTTTTAAAAAACAGAAATAGTTTCAATCTTATATTGCTTATATCTTTTAGGTTTTTAATCCAAATTGAGTGATTCTTTTTGCATTGGATTAAGAATTTCATCTAGTTTCTGTAGATACCAAGTTTGGCCATGTTCGAAAATGTTAAATTTGAGTTTGCATGAATTTTCTTCAAACCTTGTTTTGTGAATATCTTGAGTTTACAAATAGCTATTTAGTTAATTATTTTTGCTAGTGATCACTTGATCTTTTGTCTAAACAGTAGGCTTTTGCAAATTAGTTTTTGTTTATTTTAAATTAGGGTTTTAGGCGAAACATTATTGTTTTACATAGTTTAGTGTTATTTTCTTTTCCCATAGTATTTAATTGTTTTTAACTAAAACCTTTATGTTTTTTTGACAAATTTAGTTTTGTTTCTGTTAGATAACAGTAGACAATTTTATTTTATTTTATTTTTTTATTTTCTATAGTTTTGTAGTAAAACTTGCATAGGTTATAAATGGGGTTTTATAAAAGCTTTTTATCTTGTTTCTTTTTGCTAGTAAAAGTTTATGAAAAATACTTTCTGTTAAAATTAGTTGTTTTACCTTTTATTTTATGTTAATTTATTAGTTTTGTATTTTCTTTGTTGTTAAGTTTCACTTAGAACAAAACTATTTTTGTAGTTAAGTCAAAAGGTTTTCCTAGTAAGTTGTTTATAGTTTTTATTATTAGTTTTCTTTGAAGTTTTCTCTTTGGACATTTGTTTGGTTTTTCTTATTGATTTTCTTTATTGATTTTATTTGATGAACTATTAATTTTGAGTGCTAGAATGTTTGCTTATATGATTGCCATGTCTGTTAAATATAGATTTTCAACGGAGTGACGAATAGTTCTACCAAGTCTTTTTCTGAGAACGTTATAATCTTCATCAACTTACCAGGCAAGTTCACTTTGACCATTTTATTCATACCTACATTTTTATTGCATTTAGTGTCACCATTCAACAATCCCTCCAGTTGTGATTGAATCTTGTAGTTGAGTAGAATGCATGAGGTAGGAACCCACTCCCCTGTTACCAAGCCCGGGAACGTTATTTATTTTAATGCTACGCTACAATAGACGGGGTTTGGTATGAGTGTTCGTGAGTGGTGTGAGAAGGAGGACTCTGCGTCAATGACGACAACTTCATGAAGACTCTATGTCAATGACGACAACTCCATGATGGCATCTTCAAGGCCTGCATCTTCAAGACCTCAAGACTTCAAGACCCGAGACAAGATTTCAATACACACTACTGGCTGGAAATTGGACCGTGCGGCACCCTGGAGTACCCAGTGGATGCGTTGTGAGCTGGAGTAGGCCAGTACTCATGTGGAAAGTTCCACCCAGACTCAAAGAGACGGAAGAATACTTCATGCCCGGAAGCTTACATGTGCAACCGCAAGTCATTATGGGCTCTGGCTTGGTTGACCTTAGTGGTGACTCTGGCTGGGACGGTGCTAGCACATGTAGAACTACAGTAGGATTGGATGAGCACCGGACAGTGGTCAGAGGAACTCTTCGGAAGATCATGTTTCGGTCGTGTTGTTCTCAAACACCCTGAAGTGCGAGAACGTAAAAAGAGGGATCGAATGTTGTGGGTAAAGTGCACAACACTCTGCAGAGTTAAAACCTAATCGATTAGCCGTGTCCTCGGTTATGGACAATTTGAGCCTCTGGACTTGGATCTATCTCTGAACTCTCAACACCGGATTGATAACTTAATTGTGGGCAACTTATGATGATATGGGCTATGAGACATCGGTTGGCGAAACTATGTCCTATTAGATAACTCCGTAGAGAAGGTTCCTTGATACTCTTTTGATGTAGGAAAAAAACAGCTTTTACGCAAAAACCTCAGACACAGAGCCACAAAACCATATTGCATATAGAATAGTTTTATCATCTATTTTTCTTATGGTGATCTTGCCGGTACATTCAATGTACTGACCTACATGGCTGCAACGTATCATGTTGCAGGATTTTCTACGACGAGTGAGTTTCGTTGTAGGGTTACGGTCTACACTCAACTTGCCGATGGTGTTGATGGGACTCCACACCCGTTTGTTTGTTTTCGCTGAGACTTATGAGGTATATATCAGTTTTACGTTATTTATACATGTGATTGCACTTTGATATATACATTGATGTACTGTGTGTGACAGCATATTGATCCAGGGATGGCACAGATACATAGAGGCTTGACCGTTTGAGGTCGGGTCGCTACAGGGGTTTGCTTGCCTGGCACTTCTGAAGATGATACTGCACTTCATCAGTGTCAACGGTCACTACGTCGGAAACGTTGGCTACCGAGAAGGAACAAACACCGACAAATAAAGAAGGAACACAATCAATGCAATGCAACAATATGATGCATGATCACGACATGGCAATATGCTATGATTTGGGCTAATGCCACTAGCAACAATTTAAATGAAGTTGGTTTAAACCAAAGATTCAAATTCGAACTCCACATAAGACATTTCAAATGCCATTTATTCAAATTGTCTTATATAGCAACTTTAAGTTGTTCAAACATGCATGAAAATGCCATAAACAGATTCTTCATATTTTTTTGATCATTTTTCATATATAAATTATTTTCATTTGAGTTAGTGATTATTTTCTATGATTTTTAGAAGTTTGAAACATTTTCTACAATAAATAAATCATTTAAGATTTATTTAAATTCCAGAAATGGATTACTGCATCAGCATTACGTCAGGGTGACGTCAGCAAGTCAACATGGCCGTTCCAGGTCAAACCTGACCAGTGGGACCCACTGGTTACTGACCCACTTCACTAAAAGTGGTTGTTAGCGCTAATTAAGTGATTAGCCTAATTAACCTAGGGAATTGGCCCCACATGTCAGTGACTCAGAGGGGAGTCCAACTTTGTTGGATTGAAAGTATGTCTAGAGGGAGGGTGATTAGACTACTTGACCAAATAAAAATCTATCCTTTTCCCAATTTTAGTTGTGGGCTGATTTTAGCAAGTACACCAAGACAAGTAACACCCTATACATGCAATTCTAAGAGTGTAGCAGCGGAAAGTAAAACATTGCACACGTAAGTAAAGGAGGGGTTTGGAGATTTCAAATGCAATGAAGACACGATGATTTTTGTCGTGGTTCCGATAGGTGGTGCTATCGTACGTCCACGTTGATGGAGGCTTCAACCCACGGAGGGTAACGGTTGCACGAGTCCACGGAGGCCTCCACCCACAAAGGGTCCACGAAGAAGCAACCTTGCCTATTCCTCCATGGCTTCTGTCCACGAAGGACTAGCCTCACTCGGGGTAGATCTTCATGAAGTAGGCAATCTCCTTGCCCTTACAAACTCCTTGGTTCAACTCCACGTGATCTTGGAGGCTCCCAAGTGACACCTAACCAATCTAGGAGACACCACTCTCCAAAAGGTAACAAACAGGTGCGCATGATCTCGGTGAGACCGAAGTAATCCAATAAGGCAACAAAAAGTTGGCAAGCCATCTCGGTGAGACCGATTGGAACAACTCGGTTAGACCGAAGTAATTGCAACTGATTACAGAGAGTTGGCAAGGCCATCTCGGTGAGACCGAGAACCATTTCAGTGGATCCAATATGTTAGGGTTTTGGCAGTGGCAGTCGAATGATCATCTCGGTGAGTCCGGAATAGATGTTATCGGTGGGACCGAAATGATGAACTAGGGTTTTGGACAGATGTGTTGTGGGAAAGTGGTTGAGGATTTTGGAGCAATATCACTAAGCATTTTGACCAACAACGTCATCAACAATACCTCATCCCCTTTTAATAGTATTGGCTTTCCTATGGACTCAATGTGATCTTGGATCACTAAATGAAAATGAAGAGTCTTGAGGATGCCAATCTTGTTCTTAGTATTTTGAGGGGTCCACATCCATTAGTCCTTGCCGTGCCAATCATTGATCTCTTCTGAAGTATACTAGCAATGAGAATTAGATCAATGATGTATATGTTGTTATTGATTACCAAAACCACCCAGGGATTAGTTGCACTTTCAATCTCCCCCTTTTTGGTAATTGATGACAACATATAGATCAAAGCTTCGACAAATGATATAATCAATGAAATACATCGTCGCTTTGAGAAGTATGTGATAAGTAAGAGCTTCCCCTAAATTTGTGCATTATTTAAAATTTGCGTTTGAATGCAAATGCACAATCAATTAGGATCATGGGTTACTCTTCCATGTCACATACGTCTTGGTGGAGCGCTCAAAATGAAAAGATTGCATAGCAATTAGCACTCATCACCAAACAAACAAGTGAATGATCATACAAGAGCATATAAATGGATATCCAAGCAAGCATAGCATAAAAGTACGGTATGATCAAGCACACAAATAATGTAGTATCGCATACAAGCATCAAGCATAAAGTAACTCAAAGAGAAAATATCTCAAGAAACCAAATGAAACAAAAGCAAAGCACTCTCTCTCGAAGCCTAATGATCTATACAAATTCTCCTCCTTTGGCAACAAGTACCAAAAAGTTCAAATAAGTATAGAGCTAAACGTCGCTCTAGGCTTGATCTCTGGTAGCTCCTGGTGATGAAGTCCTCTGACTTGCAGCGCCGGTGTACGTCGATGTTGTTGGAGTGGAGAGAAGTGCATCTGCAAAGATCTCTACTGAATTCTGTGGATCTGGAGGTGTAGATACTGGAGGCACTGAAGGTGGGACTGTGGAAGTAGCAGCAGGGGCTTAGACTGTGGCTCTGGAAGTGACTAGCACAGCAGCTGACCTGGGCATCCTCTGAAGCTGAGTAGTCGATGGAAGACCTGTGCCCTGATGTTCCTCATCATCACTGCTGGTACCCTTCCTAACTTCATTCACCTGTGATTGCAATGTCTCAACAACAGTCTGTACCTCAGTTACTTTAATGTCTAGATCATGAAACTTAGTCTCTACAATCCTCTCAAGGCTCTTCTGCTTCGCAGCCAAGTCAGCCAAACTCTTCTCAATCCTCTGAGTGGCTTGAATAAGATGTTGCATTTGATTCACCCTGGTTTTGAGCACTTGAGCAGATGGAGTACTTGGCCCTGAAGTTCTTGCAGCTTCTGCACTAGCCTGTGCCTCTACAGATGTAGGATGAGATGCATCCATAGTCACTGTGTTGTCCTCGAACTCAGGCCTAAGTGGCAAATGCTCATGATCCAGCAGAAAAGACTTGTTTGCACCCTTTGAATTGATAAGTAGCTGAATATGAGGAGCAAATCCACAAGACCTCTTCTGATATGCAGCTGTCCTCTTGATGGTTTCCACAATCAGATCCATGACTTTGAACTTCTCATGTTGGTCAATATGATGCAGCATGTTGATTGAGTGACCATGAATCATCCTGTCATCTCCTGACTTGGGCATCAAGGTATGCCTCATAATAGTGTTGGAGGTAGCAAGTCATGCCAACAAATAGTATACCGAGCCAAGCTTGTGATTCTCCTTCTCCTTCTCTGGAATCTCTGTATACAAGTTGGCCATGGTATTGTGATCCATCTTGGGCTTTGCATATACATCAATGTCATCTTTATCAGCCTCAGGCACACCAAGCAATGTGGCCCACTCAAGCACACTTGATTGATACTTGACACCCTCAGTCATCCATACAATTCTGCCATTGGGGTAGAAGTGAGTTGTAGAATAAAACTGCATAATCATCTCATCATTCCAATTTGTCTACTTCTTCCCAATGAACTCATCAAGATCAATGGATCTGAAGTCCTCATGAACATGGGGAAAGTGATCCTCATTGGCATCAATGTACTTCCAGTCCACCCACTTCATATCACTGACTATAAGCTTCTTATTAAGCAAAACTATTTCATAAAAATCTTGCTGCTCTCTCGTATGGAATCTGTAGTCAACTGCAGTCCTCCTTCTGATGGAGTAGGGGTCAGATTCCCTCCAGGCCCTGAGACCTTTGTCTTTCCTCTTCTTCATATTCTCTGCAATAGGATGAGCATCATTATGTTCAGGCAACCTGGACCTTAGCTTCATGAGCACTGGGGTTCATCATCATCATCAGCTTCTCTCTCAGGCACTGGGGCCTTGTTCTTCTCACTAGCAGGAACATCTCTGGTTGTTCTCTTAGGTTTTGCTGCTGTAGGCTTAGCCTTGGAAGTGGCAGATGTCTTGATAGCATCTCCCATAAGCTTCTGCTGCTTGGGAGGAGGTGGATTTGCAGCTAGTTCTTCTTCTTCCTCTTCCTCTGGATCAACAAACATTGAAGGCCTTCTGCCAACAACATGTACAAGCATCTTTCTCTCTTTCCTCTTCTTTCCCGGAGCTTGTGCTTCTGTGCCACTTGGCTCCTCAATAGTGAGTGTCATTCCCCTTTTTGCTGCAGTGGAGGCAGAAACTTTCCTTATGACACCTCTCTCTTTCTTAGTGCCATACTCCTTGGCAACAACAGTTGGTTTCTTTTTCTTTGAAGTTGCTCCTTTAGCAAAATCTTCATCCTCATCATCTGAATTTTTCTTCCTTCTAGCTCTGGTGGTTGCCTTTGGAAAATCTGGAGAGCTTCTCTCTCCCTCATAGAAACTTCCTGCAGGACTAGAACTTGCACTCAGCTCAACATCTTGTTCAGACCTGTTCTGGCTGTCACTTTGCCTCTGACATGCTAATACTAACCCTGTGAATAGATTTAGATGAGGCAGAGTGGATGAGTTATCACAAAATGCAGCAAATTTTTGAAAAATTTGAATCCAAACTTCAGTTTTAGGTTTCCACAGAAGGTATTTTGGAGTCACCGATTGATAATCTTGGTAGCACCAAAAGCAGCAACAGAGACTTGGCCACACTGTCTCGGTCAGCCCGATGTGTGTCCCGGTCTCTTTGAAGTGCTAGGGTTCTACTGAGACCTTAGTTTTGGTTTCACCGATCAGTACATCTCGGTGGCACCGAAGTGTACTTAGTGCAATGGCCAGAGGCCAAATCGGTGAACCCGATCCTCTCAATTCGGTCAATCCAAGATAAATTCTGCAAAACCCTAACCCTAAAGTTCAAAATCAATCTAACGCTAGGAATTTCAGTGGATAAGGAATTTTAATCTGTGGCAAGATCTAGGCGAACAATCCGTGCATTGAATCGGAAATTAGAACACGGAGGCGGTCGAATCTCACCCTAACTTGGTGGAGATCCTCTACGGCGGCAACGGCGGAGGAGAATGCCGTTGACGGCGACGGAATCCGGCGGTGAGGGCACGCTGGAGACGAAGGCGACGATCCGGAGACTAGGGCAACGGCAGCAACGGGGTGCGGGAACATGACAATTGAAGAAATTTTCAACGTACGAGCCACGGACATATATATACCCGTGTGCTGTCGGTGAGACCGAGCGAAACCAATCGGTGGCACCGAAATGAATAACTGCTGTGAGCACATCGCTTCGGTGACGCCGAGAGTTTTAAATCGGTCTCTCCGAGATTGAAAATCAGATCAGTCTAAGTGATTTCGGTGAGACCAGATGTTTGTGAATTGGTCTGTCCGAAAATAAATTAGAAGGTTTTGGAGGTCAGCCCTAATCAGATCGGTGGCTCCGAGTGCTCCTCACCCGGAGGGTCCGAAAATGAGCTTGTTCAAATTTTGTGATATAGCCTGAAAGAATTTAGACAAGTTGAGATAGATAGCTAGAGAAGGTGCTTAGGCATTCTTGTACATCCACTTGGCTAAATAAAACCAAATCAATCAAACTACAAATGGATGTCCTCGGATGAGAAATATGCATAGCAACATGCTCACACAATAAGATAGCAAATGAAATATGTGTCAAACATGCACAACCAATTCTAGCAACTATCAAGCAATGGGCGATGACGTAGTCATCTATATGAGTATGTTAACATAGGAGCCAAATGAGAATATTTGATCATAGGTCATACTCATCGTTTAAGCACAAGTGGGGTTACCACTTTTATATAAAGCATTAATTTGTTCACACCATTTAGAGTTGCTTTGACTCAAGACTTATAGTAAAGCTCCCCCTAGTTGTGATATACCCCCAAAGAGGGATGAACTAACCTTGGGTTTTGTCAATGATGACTTCATGTAGATGTTGTAGATGTGGATGCTCATTGTTAATGTAGACCATCAAGAGTTGGGAGCAATCCTTGAAGCTTTGCACTTTCAATACATACATGGGTTAGTCCCACACAAGGAACATACAAAGATATCCATAGACATAGAGTGAAATACACACATTATGATGTCCATGAATACATTGAATACCTTGTCCCTTGCCTTACCAACAAGAGGGTTTGTGACTCCATGAACTAGTGCAAGATGTTGAAGTTGGTTGCACAAGTTCTTGCCATAAATGAATGTGAGTGAAGTTTGTTGGCAGAGTCACCCTCAAGAACTCTCTAGTTCTTCTTCTTTGGGACCCACATCAACTTGATGGGAATCCTTGGAGTTGTCGTAGCACTTGATGAAGTAGAACTTGATGAGGCCTTTGGAACCCACTTGACCAAAGCTTGAGGTGGTCCTTCAAATGAGTCAATCTCTTCTTGAAGCTTGTCCTTGCCTTTTAGCTTGTGGTCTTGAGATGGAAGATCATCTTGAGCTTGTGTCCCCTTGAAAGAAGTAGGATCATACTTCTCTTGTTGAGGAATAAACTTCGTCTTGGGGTATTGATCTTCCTCCCACTCAACTCCATTGGCATTGAACTTTCGTTCAAAACCAATACCTTGGTTCTTCCTGTGCCTTCCTTGCTTGCGCACAATTTCCTCAAATTTCTTACTCCCGGCAAGGCTCTTGTAGACACCCTTTTTTATAATTCCTTTCAATAAATCATTTTCTTGCTCAAGTGTAACTTGGCTAAGAGAATCATTAGTGGAATCAATAGAACTACTAGAAGCAACAACATTGGATTTAGCATTGTTATTGTTACTACTAGAGGTAGAACCCTTTTTACCCTTGTTACTAGTTTGCTTAGATTTAACTTGTGGCATAAAGGTAGACAAGAGTAAACGTTTGGCAAGATATGAAGAATTCTTCTTTCGAAGATCGTCATTGATAGCTTTTAGAAACTCATGCTCTTGCTCTAAATTTAGCTTCTCGAAGCGTAGCTTCTCATGAGATCTTAGAAGCTCTCTATCATCTTCTTGAATTGTTTCATGAGCTAACTTAAGAGTGTTTAGTTCTTTAGTTAGGTGCTCAATTTCCTTCATAGCATTGTTATTCGTTTCCTCTTGACTAACATGATTACTAGCATTTTCATTGTAGCTCACATCACTAGCCTTATCAACGAGTAAATCATCATCACCAAGCAAATCATCCTCATCACTATTAAAGTCAAAGTATTTGGTGTGATATCTTGGGGCCTTTTGCCATGAAGCATCTTCCAATTCCTTCATTTGGTGAATCAAATAGATCATAGGAGTTGGAGGATACGAGAGCAAGTCCGGCAACACCTTCATCTTGACTATAGTCGGAGTCGGAGTGATAGCTTCTCTCGGAGTGGTTGTCGGAGTCAGAGCCGGAAATCCATTCACCAACATGAGCTTGATGTCTTCTTCTAGTGTAGCTCTTGGATGACTTGTCCTTCCTTTCCGAATCCTTGCTTCTTCGAGAAGATCTTCGTTCATAACGATCATCCCTACCCCTTCTCTCCTTGTGAGGTAATTCATCTCTTCTATGTCTTCCTCTTGGTGATTCGTCTCTTTTCTTGTGAGGTGCCGTGCACTCATTGGAGTACTGTCCGGGTCTTCCACAATTATAGCAATTTTGGTCACGACTTGATGATCTTTTCTCATAATGCCTTGAGCTTGAGCTTCTCTCTTTTCCTTTGTTCTTGTAGAACTTGTTGAACCTTTTCACCATTAGACTTATATCTTCATTGGATACTAGCTTGTAGCTTGAAGTTGTGGGAGCATCGGTTGAGGCTTTGTAAGCACCACTTGATTTGTTGTGTAGCTCCTCTTTATCCTTGAGTGACATCTCATGAGCAACAATCCTTCCAATGACTTCCGTGGGCTTGAGATCTTTGTAATTGGGCATCATTTGGATCAATGTGCACACGGTATCATATTTTCCATCCAAGGCTCTAAGGATCTTCTTGATGATGAATTTGTCGGTCATCTCTTCACTTCCTAAGCCGGCAATCTCATTTGTGATGAGATCAAGCCTAGAGTACATTTCGGCGACTCCTTCACCATCCTTCATCTTGAACTTGTCAAGTTGACTTTTGAGCACATCCAACTTGGATTCCTTGACGGACTCGGTACCCTTGTGCATATCAACCAAAGTATCCCAAATTTCCTTTGCATTCTCAAGGCGGCTGATCTTGTTGAACTCCTCGGGGCACAAACCGTTGAAGAGAATGTCACAAGCTTGAGCATTGTATTGCAACATCTTCAATTCTTCCGCGGTTGCTTCATAATCTGGTTCCTTACCATCCTCAAAGAATTCACCTTGCAAGCCAACACAAACAACAGCCCAAACGGCGGGGTTATGACCTAGAATATGCATTTTCATCTTGTGCTTCCAACTAGCAAAGTTTGTACCATCAAAATATGGACCTCTACGGTGATAATTGCCCTAACTAGACGCCATTCTCTCCTAGGTTGTGAAACCAATGCAATGGAGACCAAAGCTTTGATACCACTTGTAGGATCGAAAGTATGTCTAGAGGGGGGTGATTAGACTACTTGACCAAATAAAAATCTATCCTTTTCCCAATTTTAGTTGTGGACAGATTTTAGCAAGTACACCAAGTCAAGTAACACCCAACACATGCAATTCTAAGAGTGTAGCAGCGAAAAGTAAAACATTGCACATGTAAGTAAAGGAGGGGTTTGGAGATTTCAAACACAACGAAAACACAATGATTTTTGGCGTGGTTCTGATAGGTGGTGCTATCGTACGTCCACATTGATGGAGGCTTCAACCCACAGAGGGTAACGGCTGCGCGAGTCCACAGAGGGCTCCACCCACAAAGGGTCCACGAAGAAGCAACCCTGCCTATTCCATCATGGCTTCTGTCCACGAAGGACTAGCCTCACTCGGGGTAGATCTTCACGAACTAGGCAATCTACTTGCCCTTACAAACTCCTTAGTTCAACTCCACATGATCTTGGAGGCTTCCAAGTGACACCTAACCAATCTAGGAGACACCACTCTCCAAAAGGTACAAAATGGTGTGTTGATGATGAACTACTTGCTCTTGTGCTTCAAATGATAGTCTCCCCAACATTCAAACACTTCCTCACAGATTCGGATTTGGTGGAAGTAAGATTTGAGTGGAAAGCAACTAGGGAAAGGCTAGAAATCAAGGTTCAAATGGTTGGATTGGAATATCTTGATCTCAACACATGAGTAGTTGGTTCTCTCTCAGAAAAAGTATGGTGGAAGTGTAGGCCTGTTCTGATGGCTCTCTTACTAGGTAAGAGGGGGGTGGAGGGGTATATATAGCCTTCACCCAAAATCCAACCGTTACACACTTTTGACCCATCTCGGTTGCACCGATCGTGAATCTAGGTGAGACCGATCTGTGTAAAAGATATGAACTTTTGGCTTTTCGGTGGAACCGAACGGAAACATCTCAGAGCGACCGAAGTGCAATGGTAAGGCAGAACCTCGTTTCGGTGGCACCAATTGCATCATCTCCGTGAGACCGAAGTAATGCAATAAGGCAACAGAAAGTTGGCAAGCCATCTTAGTGAGACTGATTGGAACAACTCGGTTAGACCAAAGTAATTGCAACCGATTACAGAGAGTTGGCAAGGCCATCTCGATGGATCCAATATGTTAGGGTTTTGGCTATGGCAGTGGAATGATCATCTCGGTGAGTCCGGAATAGATGTTATCGATGGGACCGAAATGATGAACTAGGGTTTTGGACATATGTGTTGTGGGAAAGTGGTTGAAGATTTTGGAGCAATATCACTAAGCATTTTGAGCAACAACATCATCAACAATACCTCATCCCCTTTTAATAGTATTGGCTTTCCTATGGACTCAATGTGATCTTGGATCACTAAAATAAAAATGAAGAGTCTTGAGGATGCCAATCTTGTCCTTAGTATTTTGAGGGGTCCACATCCATTAGTCCTTGCCATGCCAATCACTGATCTCTTATAAAATATACTAGCAATGAGAATTAGATCAATGATGTATATGTTGTTATTGGTTACCAAAACCACCCGAGGATTAGTTGCACTTTCAAACTCGGTCAACCGGGGTCAATCTCGCCGGAGTTGACCAGCGGCTCATCGCCGGCGAAGCGAGAGACGACAGAGGGCTTCAGAAATGCTCTGTGGTGCATCGTTCCATGCGTGGCTAGTTGCGTTGGAGAGCTGGCTCAACTGCGCGTCAAACGGTGGTGGTGGCCAGGCCTGAGGTGGCCGGAATCGACGGCGGCGACCATTCTAGCGGCGGCCAGAGTTCGGGTGTCCATGGGTTTGGGTTTGCACCACGCAAACGATCCAACTAACGCTCTAGCCATGCTCTACGTGCTGCTGCGAACTCGTTGGACGCTGGCGCATCACCAAATGGTCACTAGAGTGACACCGGCATTGAGTTCGTTCAGGGTGGGTTTTTGCCTCGATGAAATCGATGGCCAGAGCGAGCAAGTGAGAACGGGGTTAGGGGTGAACGATGGCGGGGCTCACAGGGGGTCGATCGGAGGGCTCAGCGGCTCGGGAGAGGCGTCGGAGGTGACGAACAGGCGCCGGCGATCTCGGCTGTCCAAGGTTGAAGAAGAGGTCGAGGACTATGCTGAAGTGCGTCCCGAGTCGCGTGGCTCATCGGAGACGACGTAGGACTGCGAGGCGAAGCTCCCAGACATGGAGAGAAAGCACGGGGACGGCAGTGGCTACGGTTTCGACAGCGGCATGGCCATGGCCGCATCGGCCATGGAGGTGAAAAGCATAGGAGGGCGAGGGGGAGAGTGGCGAGATGCGGACGGCAATGGGGAGGTCACCCGTGTCATCGTGCTAGCAAGGGAGGGCAGGCAGACTACTGCGTGGAGCGCTGAGCGTGCGCGCGCGTCGGGCTTGCGCCCGGCATCCTTCTAGTGCGAGAAGGAAGACGCCCTTGCCCCTGGTGGGCTGGGCCGCCAGGTAAACTCTCTCTCTCTCTCTCTCTCTCTTTCTGTTTTTCCATTTAGTTTCCATTTTTCTATTTATTTTTTGCTTGTCTTTTGAATTTGGTTTGCTAACCAAATTATTTTTGTAGCTTCTGAAAATTATTGTGGATGCAATGTGGATTATTCCCCACAAAAAGTTGCATTATTGTTGGAGCTCTAAAATTATTTATAGCATTTAGTAGCTCCAATTCAAATACCTTTGGGTTAATTCAAAAATCCAGAATGTCCTAGAAATATGTGCACCATTTTTGGCAGAGGTTTTCACCTTAATCAAAAAACATGAAATTTTCTGAAGGGCATTTTGGGTTCATTGAGAATATTTTATTTTGATCCTAGTTGAATTTCATTTGGTGCTAGGGTTTGAACATCCCCATTTCAAATTCATTTGACTTTTAAACATGATGCATGGATGCAGATGCAACTATTTATCAACAATACTCTAGGGCTGTGACAACTCGCCCCCACTAAACAAGAATCTCGTCTCGAGATTCAGGACGTGAGGTAAGAGGAAGGGGACTCGAAACTAACACAATCTTCACAATCCAGATTGCACTTCGTAAGAACGTTGATTCATTTATCATCTTAGTCTTGACGTCTTGCTCTGAGAAATCCATCCAACACGACAATGAGAAGAAAGGGAAACTCTAAAAGAATCGATCTTCTTGAGGATCGAGCAACACTACAAAAAAAAGACACATCCGTGACATTATGGCCCAAACGAAAACTTTTTCTGTCATGGTTGTGACACTTCTATGACAATAATTGTGACAAAAACACGTATCATCATAGATGTGGTGGGCTCCTACTTCTATGACAAAAAATTATGACAGAAAATGGGCTTTTCGTCCTGGGCGGGCCGGAGACGCAGCTGCATGACATTCTTTGGGCCATCCATGACGTAAAAAATCATGGTTGAAGTGAGGCCGAGGAAATTTTCGGGGAATTCCCGGTTACCGTGGGTGGTCGGGGCCGAGCGATGCAGTGTGGTTTGTGCGTTTCTCTTGTACGCACGCGTGTGTGCGAGGCGTTCGCTAACTAAACCCGAGCGAGGCGTTCGCTTACTGAACCCGAGCGATCGCACTAGCTACATACGGAAGCCGATCGATCCCTTCGTTGCTAACTAACCCGAGCGATTCATTCGCTGCTAACTGAACCCGAGCGATTCCTTCACTGCTAACTGAAGCCGGTCGAGCCCCCGTATGTGCGAGACGTAGCCGGCTGGGTTGCCTCTCGATGAACAGTGCATGTTGCCACCGCGCGCATGATACGTAGAACGAGTCAAGACACATCGATCGAGCCCCTTGCGCGAGACGTGGTGAGTTGACCTAGCCGGTTGGTTGGCTGTGGATGAACAGTTCCTGTTACTGCCGCCCGCTCGTACGCCCCACCCCAGCCGGTGGGTTGGCTCTGGATGAACAGTACCCTGGCCGTGTGAAGGTGGTTGGAGCTGGTTGAACAGGACCCCGAGGAGGCCAGCCGGTTGGGGGTGGATGAACAGGACCCCATGGAGGCTGGATGAACAGTAGCCGGTGGAGGCTGGAGGAAGTCGACGGTGGATGAATAGTAGCTGGTGGAGGCTGGAGGGAGGTCGACCGTGGATGAACAGTAGCCCGTGGAGTCCTGTTTTGCGGTACGCCACACCCCTCCCAATGAACAGGACCCCCGTTTCGACCGTAGGCAGTTGGGGAGAAGTCTGTTTCCTTCGTTTTGCGGTACGCCAGAGCCCTCCCGATCAACAGGACCCTGTTTCGACCGTAGGCGCTCGAACAGAAGTCCGTTTCCACCATTTTGCGGTACGCCAGACCCCCAGCCTATGAACAGGACCCTGTTTCGACCGTAGGCACTCGAACAGAAGGCCGTTTCCTCCATTTTGTGGTATGCTAGACCCCGAGTCGATGAACAGGACCCCGTTTTGGCTGTTCCGTCCAAGCCGGTTAGCTCCCGATGAACAGGACGCGTTCCGACCCAGTCGCTTGGCTCCCGATGAACACGATGATGTTTCCTCTGTTCTGACCCAGCCGGTTGGCTGCCGAAGAACAGGGGGCCGTTGCTGCCGTCCGTTGCCTCTCTGCATGTACACGAGCCCTGGCCGTACGTATGCGCGAGTACGCGTTTGAGACCCCGCCCGTATATATGTACGTATGTGCCCGTATTTTTTGCCGTGTGGCTGTACATACGTGTACACGATTTAGACGGGGCTGCCTGAACTGCTATGTCGGGGGCTCTACTACGACACGTGCCGCTCCTTACACGCCCACGGTTCATCGTTGCAGAGAGACCGATCGACCAGTATGTACGTACACGTTCGCGACCAGACAGACAACGCTACGTACGCTTCGACCGGGTGTGTCCAAGTTGTCAGGAAGGATAAGGAGGCACTTCCTTGCATGCGAAGACATAGCAGGTGGATCCCAGCTATAAGGGGGAATCATTTTTTGTGCTTAATAAGGAGGCACTTCCTTGCGTGCGAAGATGTATCTGGTGGGTCCAGCTGTCAGCCTCACCGCGTACAGTCCTCTTCCGATGGCTGCCGTTCATTGACCAAGTTGACTACGCCATGCCGAGAGCACCAAGGCGGTGGACGACGGTGAGGCCTAGGAAGGGAATGACGCGAAGCCGGGGAAGACGCGGCAGTGGATGCCCACGCAGAGGGTAGTACGAGGGTTGACTGGTTCGCCTGCGGTGTGAGGCTGCCATCGCCGGAGAATAATAGGGGATGTGATTGAGTAGAGGGAAGGCCTGGCCAGCGGTGGAAGTAGGGTGGGGCGGTGAGGCCTGCGCGGCAGCACAGCCGGCCACGGGAAGCAGGAGCAGGCGGTCCCGCCGGCGCTGGTTTGGGCGGCTGTAGCAAGAAGATCAGAGATTGAAGAAGCAGCACGGCCGTTGGATTAACATCCAACGGTCACCGCTGCTACAATCGTTTGTTGACTAAGTTGACAAAGCCCTGCGTATGCGTTAACTTAGTAGGCCCACAAGTCAGCCTCCAAATCCGGTGGGTCCCAGTTGTCATTGGGAGGAATCTTTTTTTCGCTTAATAAGGAGACACGTCCTTCCGTCCGAAGATATAGCTGGTGGGTCCCAGCTGTCAGGGGGAGGAATCATTTATTTTTTGCGTAATAACGAGGTATTTCCTTGCATGCGAAGATGTAGTTGGTGGGTCCCGGATGTTAGGGGGGATGAGTCATTTTTTTGCGCGTAATAAGGAGGCACTTCTTTGCGTGCGAAGATGTAGCTGGTGGGTCCAAGCTATCAGCGAGAGGAATCAGTTTTCGTGGCGTGCGACCATGGACCTCGTAGGTCCCAGCTGTCTGCCTCTCCACGTACAGTCCTCTTCTGATGGCTGTCATTCGTTGACCACGTTGACGACGCCGTGCCGAGAGCACCAACGCGGTGGACGACGGCAAGGCCCAGGAAGGGAACGACCCGGAGCCGGTGAAGCCATAACAGTGGATGCCCATGCTGAGGGGAGTATGAGGGTTGACTGGTTCAGCTGCGGTGTGAGGTCTATGTCACCGGAGAATAACAGGAGGTGTGGGTGAGTAGAGGGATGGCCTGGCCAGCGGTGCGGTAGTAGGAGGGGGCGGTGAGGGCTGCGCGGTAGCACAGCCGGCCACGGGAGGCGGCAACAGGCGGTCCCGCCGGCGCTGGTTTGGGCAGCTGGAGCAAGAAGATCAGAGATTGAAGAAGCAGCACGGCCGTTGGATGTTATCCAATGGTCACTGCCGCTAAAATCGTTTGTTGACTCTTTTTTTTTTGAGAACTCCTCGTTTGTTGACAAATAAGTTCACATAGCCCTACGTACACGTCAATATAGTAAGCCCACAAGTCAGCCTCCAAATCCGTGGCAAACAGCATACAACCCATTTGCCACTATTTTTAATAATTTACAGCCCATTTGCTAATTCTTAAGGATTTTTTTATGTCCATATTCTTTTTGTTAGCATTACAGCCCATATTCTGGCCCCGGTTAAAAAATTCAACGAAATTTTGCATATTACGGTGGGGTCCGAACTGTTTTTAATCCCAAAATTTGGAGTCAGATTCAAACTAATTTGAAAAAGTAATTTATATTAATTTAAATCCAACAAAATTTTCCCCGCAGAAAAATCAATGAAATTTAAAATCTCAAAATCCCAGAAAACCGTAATTTGAAACTAATTGCCGGTTTGCATTTTTTTTGAGTGGCTATTGCCGGTTTGCTGTGTTGTTCTTAAAATTTACAACCCATTTCTTACTACTTATAGCCCATTTTCTGGGCAAACCCCGAATACATCCCTCCTCGTCTTGAAAGATTTGCAGGCCAGCAGTGCTGAGAAAAGCAAGTAGCCTCGGTTGGGTATTCTTCAAAAAAAATAGAACTGGGCTAGCCATTTTCAGAAAGAGAAAAAAAACTGGGCTGGTCATGTGGTAAACAGACAATAAAAGCCTGGGCTAGACGGGCTACAGCCCCCGCACAGCCCAGTTGATACCCTGCTCTGTCTCAAAAACAAGAAAACAACTGCGCGAGCTGGTGGGTCCCAGGTGTCAGCCGCTCGTTGGGCAATTCTCTCACTTATTGACTACGTTGACAATGTCGTGGGACCTAGATGGCAAACCATTAGGAGGAAGCATTTTTTTGGCTTGTAATAAGGAGGCACTTGCTTGCGTACAGCAATGACCCTCGTGGGTCCCTACTGTCATCCTCTCCATGTACAGTCATGTCCTGATTCCTCTCGGTTATTGACCATGTTGACAACGCCAGACGGCAGCGCCGCGGCGAGTGAACCAATGCGGAGGACGACGGCGAGACCTCGGACGGGAACGAATAGGAGCCGTGGAAGACGCGGCAGTGTAGTCGCAAGTGGAGGGGAGTACGAGGGTTGACTGGTTCGAATGCGGGGTGGGGCTGACTTCGCCGGAGAATAACAAGAGGTGTGTGGGGTAGATGGATGGCCTGCCAAAGTTTTAGGCTGCGATGGGGCGGCGATGCGTGCACGGCAGCACAGCCAGCCGTGGGAGGCAGGAGCAGACGGTCCCGCTGGCACTGGTTTGGTTTTGGCGGCTGGAGGAAGAAGAGACTGAAGAAACACGACAGACGTTGGATGTCAATCCAACGGTCAACGTTGGCAGAATCGTTTGTTGACTAAGCCGATACCACGTTGCATACGTTTTTTGCAAGAAAAGAAAAACTGGGCTCATTCGCCAGATAACATTCCCGAAACTACCAACGTTTGATCTTGCGTCGCAACTAAAACTGCTAGGAAAATGCGTTCATTTGCCATCTTCCTCCCAGGGAACATTCGCCAGATAACATTCCCAAGAATCAAAGACTTGAGAAGGCGTACAGAACAACCTAGTCCGGCAGTAAAGAGACGTTCCTGACTGTTAGAAAAAAGAGAGACGTGCTACTGTAACTGGTTCGAATCCAAACCTAGACTATATATACTGTTATACTACTCTGCAAGTAATGAAACTGACATATCCAACGTTCGCTTCTCCTCTTCTCTAGTTACTCTGCCTAGCTTCAGAAGCTCCGGCCGCAGAAACCATGTCCGTCGGCTCGTCCACCCACTCTTCAGCAGGGAATGGAGCCAACATCCAAATGTGCGCGAAGTTGCCACCCGTACCACCGCCTGTGGGTCTCATCACACCCCCACCGGCACACTCACCGCAGCCGATTGCTCATCGCACCCCGCTGCCGTTGGTGTGGTGCCACTGCTGCAAATCATGCAGAGTCATCCGTCACGTCTCAACTACAACCGTCAACCCTGGCCGAGTCTTCTACAAATGCCCAAATCATGGGGTAATATGGTCAAGTTGTTCGCCTGCTTTCAGTTGCTGAATTTTATTTTTTAAGAGTTTGGTTGATGATCTTCGAATTTGATTTGTGCAGAAAAGGGAGAATTCTTGTGATTTGTATTTTTGGGAAGTTGCATATGTGGGGGAATGGAACTACGTGGATTATTTGGTTAGCCGACGAATCACAATACCAGCAGGCTGGGGTGTTGGACAAGTAACTGAAGGAACGGTAGAAGAGGAAGATGCAGAGCAGAAGGTTAAAGACGATGCAGTTCATCAGATCATGGCCAAGCAACAGCTGGTGAACAGCCTTGGCAGCAATGAGGAGATGAAAGAGCTTGTGAAGATAATGGGCAAGATCGTTGTGCTCTGTAGGATGATTGTCTCTTTATTTGCAGTGTATGTAGCACTCGTGATGTATTCAGTGGCTCTGACATGAGCACTTTGCTGAAACTAGAAATGAATGAAACCTATTTAGCAGGCTGGGCATCTAGTGTTGTGAACATATAATGATTTCTATATTAACGGGAATCGGGGGGCATCCCCTTTTGCTAATAAATAAATAAATAAGCAGAGGACCTGTCGGGTCAGCTATGTTCCCATTGCAAGACGTTCAGCAAATTGTAGTCCAACATCAAACTGCCATCAACTACATTTGCGGTTGTACAATCATCAAATACAAGTTTCACAGCAAAATATGAGTACTACTAAACAACAATGTCATCATGTTTTAGTCATCATACAATCACCAAACACAAATCAACATACATAATAAGTGATGTTCTCACTGAACAACTACTTCATCAGGTTTCAGTTGTCATAGCAAACACAATTTAACATAGTAGATAATAAGTCATCTTCTCACAGGCAAATATGACAAATGCAATCTAATCATCATCCGCAGCAGCAGCGTCAACATCTTCACCACGTGTGTGAGTCTGAATCGTAATTCCCCCCAGTGTCATCTTCTTCTTCAGCATCAATCTCCTCGAACGTTGGCTTCTTATTGATCAACTCATCTACTTCCACAACGTGATAGGCAATCTTTTCTCCATCCTTATTGATGTGATGGTCCGCAAACATATAATAAACATCTGTGGAATCCTCTACATCAGCAGTAGTGTAAGCATCATCTTGTTGTGCAACTTCATTAAACGAATTCCTCTGCTCAAAATTTTGCAATATTCTCCAGTCTTGGCTACGTGCATATGTGTCTTCCAAGAAAAATATCTGTGTTGCTTGATTTGCCAAAATATAAGGCTCGTCGATGCGGTATGCCGCCTTGACATTGATGGATTTGAAATAATTGTCAGCTTTGGGTTTTGAGATCCTGGTAAACTGGTTATACCAACGACAGCAAAACAGAACCACGCACCGATGAACCTCGAAACTGGAGATATACTGCAACTGAACAATGTCTTTTATGTTAGCATACATTTCAGTTGTCACTTTCTTGTGCATATCCGTGCTCATGACGGCACTGTTTTGTGTCTTCCTGCCTTCGTCGCGTGCAAGGGTGTTGTAGCGCACATCTCCAACAACGCAAGATGCATAATGTCATACCCGAGTATCAGGACCCATTGCTAGAGCGTAAATGGTATCACTAACTTCCTGCCCCTCCTCCCGCATCTCCTTAACCTATGGTTAGAAAATAGACAAGCTGATCATCTTATGTACTCTATATATTAAAAAAACTGACAGTGCAATTCAAAACCTTACACGGCTCTTTAACCATTAAGCAAATCCTTCCCTAACCCGTTTGTCACTATTTCTTGGATTTTGCGCCAAAACTCCTCTTCATACATGTTGCAGAACATAGTGATCGCGTCAAACATCTAAATATATAAGAATGTGCTGCAATTTTAGTAGATTACGATGTATAAGCTGCAGTACTTAGCACTTACTCGATATAAGGTAGAATCTCAGGATAGTTATTCAACACATACCAAACCATTTTGTCCAAATCTTTAGGTTTGTCATCTTGTCGACTCTTCCTTTTTACTCGAATAGTAGGATCGAAAACATTGAGCTCAAGATTTTTTTCACCCACCTTTTTGCTAGGCTGATCAGCTGTTTCAATGTATCTTGAGCAGAATGTCAACGCTTCTGTAGCAATGTAGGCCTCTACAATGGAACCCTCAGGTCTAGCTCTGTTCCTAACATAGCCCTTGAAAGTGCCTAGCCGCCTTTCAATAGGGTACATCCATCCATACTCTACTGGACCTCTAAGTAGTGCCTCATCAGGTAGATGAACAGCCAAATGCACCATCACATCAAAGAAGCCTGGAGGATATATCTTCTCAAGGTCACAAAGGATAGTTGGTATCCTCTCTTTAAGACGATTCACAGCATCTATCCTGATATTTCTACTGCAGAGTTCCCTGAAGAATTGTCCCAACTCTGCAACTTCTCTGTATAAGTCAGGGTGGCCCAATCCTCTAAGGAGAACAGTTAAAACCCTTTGAAGTAGGACGTGGCAGTCATGAGTTTTCAACCCTTGTACCTTGGTTCCATCTGCACTGATTCTCCTTTCAGGGTTGGAAGCAAATCCATGTGGGAATCTCACACATGACAGGATCTTGCAGAATTCTTTTCTCTTTTGCTTGTCCAAGACGTACACAGCTGGTGCCATATCCCGTGATTCACCGTTGTCTTTCACCTGCAAATCAGATCTGATAGCCAGGTGTGTCAAATCAATCCTAGATTTCAAGGTATCTTTTGTCTTGCCTTCAATATTAAGAAGTGTGCCGATAATGTTGTCACATATATTTTTCTCGATGTGCATCACATCAAGATTATGCCTCAGATCCAAATCCTTCCAATACTCCAAGTCCCACAAAGTGGACCTGCGGGTAAACAATAATCTCTCTTTTGCCTTGCCACGCTTCCTTTTCCCGCTACCATTATCGGGATGGTTTCCTGGTGTAATATGCCTGACCTTCTCTAATTCCTCCAGCAACTCATCACTGGTGAGCCTCTCTGGTGCATCAAGGTTTTCATGACTTGCATTGAACACAGGTATTTGGTATTTTCTAAGACGCAGCTTGTCCTTGTCAAGGAAACGGCGGTGTCCAATGTAACAGACCTAGCTAAGTATTGGGTATGATAGCGGATTCTTGTCACAGCGAACACATGCATTGTAACCATGTGTCGTTCGTCCTGACATAGTGCCCAAAGCCAGATAATCATGGATGCACCAAATTATAACAGCATGCAGAATGAAATCAGCTGGTGGGCTACTATATAGGTCTCGAGTGAGAACACCCCTCCATAGCTTTTGAAGTTCCTCCACAACAGGCTCCATGAATAAATCAAAATCCTTTCCAGGACTTTTTGGACCTGGGATGAGCAAGGCCATGATGTAGTTTGATTCTTTGGTGCAGACATTTGGCCGCATGTTGTAAAGGATTACAAGCACTGGCCTCATGCTATATGTCGCGCTCTGGTGGCCAAGTGGGTTGAATCCATCTATAGCTAAGCCAAGTCTAATGTTTCTCGGCTCAGCAGCAAACTCTTCGTGTTTCAGATTGAAGCTTGTCTAGTCTCTACCATGAGATGGCTGGCTCATTACATTCCGATCTCTGTGCTCCTGGTTCCTAGAATGCCACAGTACATCCTCTCTTGTTTGAGCATCATGAAACAACCTCTGCAATCTTGGTATAATTGGAAAATGTCTCAGAACCTTATGAGGAATCCTCTTCACAGCATCGCCATCTTTCCATCTTGATGATTTGCATTTTGGGCATTCACTTAAGTTGGCATAATCCTTCTGGAACAGAACACAATTATTCTCGCAAACATGGATCATATCATATCCAATTCCAACCGCACGGAGGAAATTCTTCATTTTACTGTAGGTGTGTGGCAGCTCCGACACAGCTGGGTAAGAATCACGGAAAGCAGCCATCATCGTATCGAATGATTTGTTGGTCATCCGCTGAGATGTCTTCACCTGAAGAAAGCTGACCATAGCTGAGAATACTGATAGCTTACAACCTGCGGTGACAATACTGACAGCTTACAACCTGCAGTGACTGCCATGTTGCATTGGTCCAACATGCGGGCCCACCATTTTTCTTGTACAGGTGTAAGTTCTCGAAATGCGCGAGCATTTCGTAGCATTGTTTCAATCTTGGTCAAAATCACTGGCTCCGCCGCCACCTCCACCTCCTCCTCTTCCTCGTGAGCATCAGGCAGATCAAGATGGTGATCTGCTGCTTCCACATAGTCAGTGACATTGATGTTCATAGCTTCACCATGATGAACCCACCTAGTATATGTGACTGACATCCGATACAAGTGTAGATGATTTTGCACAGTTGACTGGCGTCTTGAAACTAAATTCATACAACTGTTAGATGGGCAGCGCACATCTGCTTTTGGACCACCGTACTCAGCTCTGATAAAGTTCATGAAGTTTTGAACCCCCTCGACATATGCATGGGAGAATCGTCGAGCAGAAGTTATCCAAGTCCTGTCCATCTGTCAGACATACAAATTAGTTCTTCTACTAGATATTATAGGAAAAACATATATGTTTCATTATAAAGTCCAGAAAACAAAACCTAGGTCGATGTCTAAAGCTATGACAAGATATTTGGATATGGAGATCTAAGTAACGAAATATATGTAAAGCTAATTCAGCAAACAGATTGAGTGCTAAATTATGGCAGGCTATTTCAGCAATCAATGAGGCCGAGCACACAGCCATTGAAGGCCATCTCAGCAACAAAGATTGAGTGTAAAACGGTGTCGAGCTATTTCACCTAACAGATTGGCAACTAGACCATGGCAATCTACTTCACAATACATACATGGTCCTAAAATATGGCAGCATATTTTAGCAACTTATCAGGCGTGGCATGCCATCTTAGCAAAGCAGATTGAGTGCAGAACAGGGCAAGGTAGCTTTTTAAGCAGCGTATATTGAGTGTAAACTATTTTGGCAAGCAGTGAGATTAACAACGTCTATCAGCTAACATCCAGTGCTACTCCGACATGCACGGGGTCTCAGTCTAGAATGCGCGTACCATGGGAGAAGTTGACCGCCGTGCGTCTCCACAAGAACATCGCCAGCGGTGGCGGCATGGCTGGAGGACGGCATTTTACGAGAGCGTACTGTGGGATCGAGAGGATCGCCGTGCATCCCCTTGAAGAACCACGGCGCCGACGTATTGGCACGGCGGGGAGGGCTAGTTTGGCGGAGCGAATGGAGTGGAGGGGGTGGGGGGAGGGGGGTTTGGGGAATATTATTGGCTAGTTGGCCGAAGGGGGGTTGAATTTGGGATTTGGGGGAATTTTTCGCGCGGTGGGCGGGGGAGGTTGGCGAATGATCGGTTTCTCCAATTGCGGTCCCATGTGTCAGTGAAGAGGCAAGCCGAAGCGCGTTCCCTTTGGGTGAGCGGTGTGCAGGACCGACCATGTGAGGGGTGCAATGCGATCGCAACAGGCGTGCTGTAAGTGTACCGCCTTTTCCTTTTGAACTTGTAGAGCGTAACACTTGGTTTTGGTGCTTGGCGCAATCCATCGATACAAATCCTGACTAAAACGGCGCGGGCGGGTCTTTTCCCGCGTGATATGCTGGGAGTTTGGCTTAGTTGGTTTGACAGACAGAGTGGGAGAAAGACGTGAAATGCGTGAATGTGTAGTGGACGTACTTTTGGAGGGCCTAAGAGAAATTGTGTATGTAAACCCTCTGTATTTATTTACTTCGCATATTAGCTTTGTCTCGGGTCAAACTTTCTAAACTTTGACCAAGTTTATACATACAAAAACAATGACAACCACAATACGAAGTAAATACGATTAGAATCATTATTCAATATATTTTCATACAACATATGTTTTTATTGTGAAAGTTCATATAACCGGACGAGATTCATGCAAACACGGCATATTTTCATTACATTTCAAACTTTTCGGACAAAAAAAGAAAAGAAACACGACCCTAAACCTATCCTACGGCGACGGCGTACGTCCACTTTCCTTTGTATTCCGCATCGGCGACCACGTCCTCCATTTGTCGTCTCCTTGAACGGCGGCGGGGTTCAAGACCCGTGAAGTAAAGGTGCGGTCTCCGGCGAGGAAGGGTAGAACACGGGAGACGGACCGGCCCACTTGGGACACCATGCCTGCCACCTCCCATGCCCTACTCATCCTCGGAGGAGTCCGCGACCTCGGCGGTGCCGGTGGACGTGAGGTCGATGATGGACGTGGACAGTCCATCACTGTTCACGTGCCATATGCGCCCCCGAAGGCTAGACGGCGGCACGTAGAACACGCGACTGGCGGTGCTCTTGTCCTCGGCCACCGGTGCGGCCGACGCTTGTGCAGCCGCATCCATGTCCTGCTACGCCGGCATTGTGTTGCGAGCGGTGGGTTGAGCAAGGGCGGCGACCTCGAGCTTCATCTCCGAAGACAAGCTCTCCCACAGAGCGTTCCGGCCTGCAGTCATGGTGGATGTGGTGCCAGGGAGGAGGATGTGCTCTGGTGTGGAGTTTAGTTGGGTGTTGCCGCCTTTAAGTAGCGCATACCGGTGAGGCCAAGCGTCCGGGTGCGTTAATGAGTCACCGAAGTTCATACCTCGGGCGGCGAGCCTGCTTAATGACGGAATGCGGATGGATGGCATGAATGCGGGCAGCTGGCGCCGGAGGTGAACGCACGCGGGCGAGGGACGAGGGTTTTTGTGGGCCAGGGTAGTTAGCTATGGGCGTGGCAATGTCGCAGATGCCCTTTGCTCACATGCGACCCCACATGTCAGTGACAAAGCAAGACGACCCGCGTTCCCTTGGGTCAGAAGCATGCCGGACTGACCGTCCGGGGGTGCGACGTGAACACGACAGGGGTGCTGTCAGTGCACCGCCTTTTCATTTCGAACTTGTAAACTGTAACACTTGTAGAGTGTAAGACCGAAAGCATATAGTATGAAGTTGGCACCTCACCTACATCCAGCCTAGTAGCCCATGTGTACAATAGTTATTCATACTAGCATATGTACCAGTATAATTAGTGTACCGCCCTTTCCTTTTCAACTCGTGAAGCATAACGATTGATTAAGTAGCCGGACAATGTGTGTTGCCTATCTTTGTATGTATTTGAGGTGTGCTGATTGAGGTGTCCGGCTGTTTGAAGGAATAATTGAGGTGTGCCCGCTCCGTGCTCGCATTTAGGTGTCCAACTTACCATGTTCCAGCTGTAGTAACTATACTATGTAAGTTGCTTGGAAAAATAGTTACCTAGGTCGGTTTTGTGAGCCGTCCACTACGTGTCTCTCCCCATCTTAGTAGTGACAAACCCCTTCGGCTCATGACCCGACACACCTTGACGAGATCGATAGATGTGGAGAGATCGAGTGTGTGTCATGCAAATCAAGGTTTTGGTGTGTGTCTATGATAGAAATGATCGTGTGAGGTGGAGAGTGTGGGGGTGTTTGTGTGTACGCTAGTCTGTCATGTACCATCTAGTTGTAGATCGATTCAAATAGGACTAGGGTGGGTCCGGAGATCGATCGATCGACCGATGTACATAGGGGTGTAGAGAAAGATGAATGTATGCTTAAAAAAAGATAGATGAAAGGCTTGGTTACAATTAATGCATGGTAGAGTGACCTAGGCGTGTGTCAAAGAGCGACCTGATGAGCGAGATACAATCCCGATACCTCAAGAGGTTGATCATGTGTGACATGCAGAAAGAGGAAGAGAGGTGCTATGCGTGTGTTTGCGAGAGAGAGAGAGAGAGAGAGAGAGAGAGAGAGACCCTGAGATGAAACCGAGAGAGATCGAGTGGGTGTGCAATACAGAGAGAGCGTGCGTCAAAGAAAAAATGTGACAACACTCTATGTTGGGTGTGTGAGACACATTATGCATAAGAAGACACTTGGTACTTGAATCCAACCTAAAAAAAGTTTCAAATATTAGAATTCAACCTAAAGTGGATTCAAATATTTGAACCGGTGATCATAGCATTTGCAAATCATATGTAAAGGGCATTCAATCTTCGTTTCGCTTTTCAACTTACAATATACCATGTACAAGCACATATATAAATTTGGATTCAAATAGAAAATGGTTTCCAATTTGTATTCAAACACGTGAATGTTTGTTCTCGCGCATGCGCTTGCTACTAGGATTTCACCACGTCTAGCCAGTCCAATAGCAGTAGGAGTACTAGTACTACCTTTGTTTTTCGTGCCAAATTTTGACCATTATTTCAACTAAAAAAAATTAATGCATGTCATCAAAAATTACATCGTTCGATTTGTATTTGAACATAGTTTCCAATGATATTATTTTCGGTGACATGCATTAATATTATTTTAGTTAAATCTAAGGTCAAAATTTGACACAAATTACGAAGGGGACCAATAAACCAGGACGGAGGCATCTGCACTAGAGTATGGAGTGCTTATTAACACATGGCCCACCTCACACTCTCACCAAATTTCTTGGAATCCGTGCTACAATCTCTTCCTCCTCGTCTCTCTCTTCTAGTGTGTTTTTTTTACATCAGTCAACATGAATAATTGAAGTAACAATATGAATAATTGAAGTAAATTAATGTATGCAACATGAATAATTGAAGTAACAATATGAGATCTAAAACTTAAAATACATATGATTTATTGTGTTAGAGTATAGTAGTACCGTATTGCAAAGTTGTTAGATATAACATGCGAGAACGTGTAGGGATGTACTTTTCGAGGGCCTACAGAGAGAAATTCAGCATAAAGTGGATTCAAATATTTGTATTCATCATCATAGCATTTGTAACTCATATCTAGAGTTTATACGGTAGACGTGAATGCTTGTTCGCTCTTACGAAACCAGTACAACAATATTGGGGTGGCATGCGCCAATTTAGGCGTGGGAGGTTGGCCTAGTCGGCTCCACGGAGAGAGCGACAGAAGAGATAAATACACTGGCGGTCACTATATTTGATGTGAAAGCATAACACAGTCACCGGACCATAGACTATGCTCATTAGGGTCACTATATATGTTTGACGGTGATTATACGGTCACTCGCTCAACGTTCAGCATTGTTTTGCACTCTGTTGACCGGCCAAATAGTCTACGTGGCACTATGTTGACTGGTTAAATTTGCCACGTTCCTTGTGGGTCCCACCTGTCAGTTGGCAAAGGAAAGAGATAAGATAAACAGAAATTTACGCAGGCGCAACAAGACTCGAACCCTTGCACGCGAACCACCTGGTTGTGTATGTGTGTGTCAGGGCCTGATGTGTGTGCATGCATGTGTAGGTTGAGCACTTGAGCATGAGCGTGTGTGTTGGTCGTGTGGTGAGTGCATGCATGCGTGCGTGCGTGCGTGTCTACGTGTGTGTGCATGCATGCGTGCGTGTGTGCGTGAGTGTTGCATGCATGCAGTTCGTGTGCATGCGTGCGTGTGTGTATAATCACCACACTAGATCATGTGGATTAAAAGAACCAGTCAACCAGCACAGCATACCAATACAAGGCCACCTTGTCCACGCCACTTCGAATCTCTTCTACTAGTGATACCCACCGTGCAATATTTTATTTTCGTTTGTTTACATTCTTATACCCGCTGACAGGTGGGCCCTATGGTAGTGAGATAATGAGCGCTGATGATGCAACACTAGATGCGCCATGTGGACTGTTTAACTGGTCAACTAATCGTGTCTTCAACAAATACAAAGCTCTACGGTGAGCCTATGACTCAGTGACTATATAACAACCACAAAACGTATATGGTGACCATATTGAGTGTATTGTGAAGTCCAGTGATCGTATCGTGCTTTCGCTTCAAATATAGTGATCGTCGGTGTATATCTCGCGAGAGAGAGATGGAACATGCGTGAATGTGACGGAGCGTACTTTTAGAGGGCCTAGAGATGGTTTGTGTGCATACGTGAAAGAGTCATAGAAAGGGGGGGCAATGGGGAGAGAGAGATGCTCTTCGTTTCTCTTTATTATGAGTAACTTCATAGTATAAAAATATAAACATTCACAATGCGGAATAAATATCATTGGATGCACCATGCAATTAACTTTCGTACTCCATATAACTTTGCAATATTGTATAGATGTAGATTTTATAAAATAAATTTTGGCCACACTTTGCATAGTTCTAATTCAAAAGGAATTTTGTATGCGAAGTAAACGTGAACAGAGGGCTTTTTAGATCAATGGAGCACATGATAAGATGCAACATGTGTGAATGTGTAGTTTACGTATTTGGCAGGGCCTGGAGAGGGTATGTGTACGTATTCGAGAGAGGCGCGGATATAGGGTGTGTGTGTGCGATGAGAGATAGATAGCACGAGAAATAAGAGAGGTCTAGAGAGATAGAGACGAATAGGATATGTCTCGACGAGAGATGGTCTTGAGTGTGCGTATGCAAGGGAGAAGGGGAGAGAGACATGAGCAGAAATAGTGTGTGGGGTGTGTGTGTCTGGTATGCATGTGTGGGTTTGACGAGATACCGAGACCTAGGGGTAGGCGTGTGTGAGGTCTGGTGTGCCGAGGTGAGGCCCCCGGTCGGTTCCGTCCTGCGCCACATTGGTTCGCCCGTGACACATTATACGGAGACTCCTAGAGGACTAGTCGCACAAGACAAAGAAACCAGAGCCGCGAAGGACTTTGTGTCCACTGACAAAGCCGGCTAGGAATTGTAACCCTAGGCCCTAGGTATGTTTATACAAGTCCGGGGCCTAGTCTGTCGATAGCATACACATAATCCCTTGGTATTCACGTAGTGTACTCTGTACACACCCTAGTCACAAATATACATGACCGGGGGTAGGGTATTTCCTGGATCGCAAGGGCCCGAACTAAGGTAAATCCTTGTCTCTTATTACCATGCATCCAACCTAGCTGTAAGGGATATCCTACTGAATGCTCTGCTGGAATCATATTTGTCAACTAGTAAGAGAGGTGGAGATCGACAATGCGTGCGAGATAGGCCTAAGCGTCCGGGAGACACGTAGGCATGTATATGTATAGAGAAAAGGGTCGATGTAGATCGTGCGTGCCTATGCGTGTGAAAGAGTTCTTGTGACAGAGACTAGTGAAAGGAGTCATAGATAGTTGTGAGATAGAGGAAGGGAGGGTGATATATATAGACAGCGTGTGTGCAAGAGACACCTCAGGAGAGAGTGTGAGGATGTGCGAGAGAGAAGGCCGATGGATATACAGCGTGTGCGCGTATGTGTGAGAGAGAAAGATAACACATGTGTGAGGAGGGTACGCGTAAAAGACTGATGTACACATCAATTTAAAATATAAAATTGTATCCAAATATTTGGATGGGATCAAGATATTTGCGATTCGCATATGGAACGATCATTGGTGTATCAAACATCCATATTCTGTCGAATTTGAGCATGTGTATGGTATTATTTGACATAATTGATCCATAGAGTCGGTATTTTGAAATCCAGGCAATGCATGGCTTTAGCAATTCAAATATAAACATGATTATAGTTTATGTTGTGTGTGTAAAGCACATTATACATACAAAAGATACATAGTGAACATTCTAAATAGCTAGCTAGGAACTAGCATACGTTTGAAATCAACTTAAGGTGGTTTCAAATATTCGAATTCAACATGAAGTGCATTCAATTATTTGAATTCGAGGTCATGGCATTTGTAAATCATACCTAAATTAAGGGTGCATCAATCTTTGCTTTGCTTTTGTACATAATAACATATAGTCGTGTACAAAATACATTCAAATTTACCACCTCCATTCCAAAATAATAGTAGCTATAGGATTTTCAAGAGTCAAAATTTCAAAAGAAACGCATAATTTAATGAGGTTTTCAATCATACAAGGTCAAATTTAACGAGGTCTATTAAGGTCAATCCTAATAGTTCAAGAGTACTGTAAACGTGAATGCTTCTGGTTCAAAATTTTGAACGAAGCTCTAAAAGAGCCTCTCCTCGCCCGAAACCGCGCGAGACCAATGTTTGGTAGACGGAAATTACCGTCCTAACTCTGACCCGTGAAGCCTATCGGCCCGACATCCAGAAGTCTAAACCTAGGTAGGTTTGTAACTTCACCGAGACGCCACACAACCGCCTCCGAAAAACATTCATATACCGCGAGTGCCTAAACGCCGATGCGCTCAGCCAAAATCACTCCCGCCCACTATTTTGGACACGTGAGATTACCGTTCTACCCCCGACCCGCTGCATGTCTGAAATTTTAGATGGGGGCAAAGTTTGTAACTTTCCCCAAATTTCAAACAAGCGCATCCTGGAAACATGGTTCCCCCTCCCTCGTCTGATTCCCCATTCATACTCCGTGGGCGCCAAAACTCCCTCTCCACCAGCCCCAAAACCCGAGTCTCCTCCGTCTGCCACCCCATCACATCGATCCACCGCCGCCCTCCTCCATCACGCCGGAGCCGATACCCCAACGTCATCGTCCACCGTAATCTCAACCGTAGCGCCCTCCAGAACTTAGCAGTTGAAGCCGAGGCAGAGCTGCCTCCACAACGCGGACATGCGTCGTACCTGAGCCACTTCAACCCCTCCATCATGCGCCTCACTGCTACTGCTCCAATGTCACAACCGTCCACCGCACCGGAGCTGTTCCCGCTACGCCGTCGTTCGCCGCCTCGGATCTGCTTCTTCGCCGCCAAAAGAGGGCCACCGCACCACACTCAACAACTTGGCCATGGGTGCGTCCAAGGCTCCACCGTCCTCCACAACATCTGATTTCCAGCGAACCACAAGAAGATCGTCGAAAAATCATAAGGAGGACACAACATGGCAAGCCGATGTTGGTACTCCTCTTCCCCTATTCTTGCAAATCTTACATGTCTGCCCGCACGGTATTCATCCCATGAAGGAAACAAGTTGACCACTTCTTACTGCACATTCTTCCTGATACTAGATGTTCCAAGTAACTCGCGATGCACAAGGTTTCCCCCCATTTACTATTTGACTTTAGCAAGAGGTCCGTCGCCTGCCTGGATTTCAATTCAGTGTCAGTTGATTCCCAATTAAAGGAAGCACCACCCGCGAAGGCGCGCGGAGCACCTAGTCCGCCTGTTCACCGGGGAATCAGTGCCTCAGTGTCTATCTTAGAGGTGTGTCTGACGCAGGAGCTGCTGGCGCCTGATCTGGAGGTCTGCCGGGCTTAAAGGGATGGCCGGGGGGCACTGCCAAGCACGGCGGTGGGGTGAGGTCGAGGGGAGGGCGGGGCGGCGGAGGCAAGGGTCTGGGCCGGTGGTCGCTGGCGGTTCGAGGAAGATCATCAACAGTGATTGGCAGGAGGTAGATGAAGGTCATCTGCCCATTCCTTGTAGATCGGACGGTGCAGAAAAAATGGACTGACCTATTTGTTTTCAGTCGATTGTTATTTTCGTAGGACCACATGTGGTGGTTTGCTGGAGGATTACCTGCACTTCCCAGCCATCCCTTTGCTCATATTTCAAAAGCTTAGAATCTAATTTTGTGTGCCATGCATGTTGTAGAGCTATCATATGTCTGCCGTCATTTGTTTTTGACCCACCAGCTATCTGATACTTTTACACTGCACTACTTGTGCACAAACTACACCCATACTCTCTCACTATTGTTTTATTACGCATGGGTATTTCAGAATCTCAACCACAGTATTATAAAAAGAAAACACAGCTGTCGCTCCAGTCTGCATCGAGGATTGGAAAGGCGCGGTTTGACGCTCTAAAGAAGAGTGTAGTGTCATTCGATGAAGACTGTCAACGTAGCTCTGTAGTTGATGACCCCATTCGCCATACGCCAGCATCGCAGGTGCTTACTTTAACTTCATGGTGTCATATGTGGTTGCATGTTGCATATGGTGTCTACCTTGTATATTGCTTCTAAATTGGTTAAATTGCATCTGCTTAGCCATATATTGTGAATATGACATGCCTTCCTGTTTTTGGTACATACTGCATATGTCTATTAACCATGTTCTTACATCAAACTAATGTTCTTGTGTATCCCTCATCAATCACTTATGATGAGACAGTCAGACAGGTGGGTTAGTGTGAGATGCGCTACTCTTTTAAAGAGTGCAGTGTCATCCTCCCCACATGATTCTCAACAAACAGCAAGGCTAGATGAAGATAGTCAACGTAGCTCTGTAGTTGGTGACCGCATTTCCCCTACACCACCATCGCAGGTGCTTGCTCTAACTTGGCAGTGTGATATGTGGTTGCATGTTGCATATGGTGTCTAGCTTGTAATTCTTCTAATTTGGTTAAATTGCATCTGCTATTCTGCTTAGTTTACACATTATACCTGTTAATGTGACATGCCTTCCTGTTTTTGGTACATACTACATCTGTCTATTAACCATATCCTTACATAAAACTACTGTTCTTGTGTATCCCGCATCAATCACTTATGACGAGACACCTTTAGTATATGCCGCTTGATATTTGTTGCAACTTGCATATGATTTATAGCATGTACCACGTCTAATTTGTTGAAACGCCATTTATTATGAGACACTTTTAACTTGGCAGAGTCATATTGGTTGCATCTTTCATGTGGTGTCTACCTTGCATTGCTTCTAATTTGTTGAAATGGCTTCTGCTTAGTTTACACAAATAGGTGTGAATATGCCATGCCGTTCTGTTTTTTGTACATATTCCATCCTTGTATCATGTGTTTGCCTTACATCCAAGTAGTGTTCGTCGGTATCATGCATGAATGAGTTCTGAAGAGTGATGTTTATTCCTTTTTCTGGTCGTTTGACTTGACAATGCAAAATCAATAAAGCGGAAGGAAATTAGCAAGGCAGTGGATCATGGTGCTCCTTCCGACCAACTGAAATGGAGGATCTCTACAGATTCTACTCCGCCATCCTCCAAACAAGATTTGCAAGACAACACATGCATAGACAGTCAACGTAGTTGTGTTGATGATGAGCACATCTCCCCTACCCAACCATCACAGGTGCTCGCTCTAACTTCGCACTGTTATATGTGGTTGCATGTTACGTATGATGTCTAGCTTGTATTGCTTCTAATTTTGTTGAATTGCATCTGCTTAGTTTACACATTATACTTGTGAATAAGACATGTGTTCCTGTTTCTAGAACATACAATATCTGTCTATCACCCCATGTTCTTACATCAAAGTACTACTGTTGTGTAACCTGCAACAATCACTTATCATAAGCCACATTTAACTTGGGAGTGTGATATAGGTTGCATCTTGCATTGTTTTCTACCTTGTACTGCTTCTAATTTGTTGAAATGGCACTTATGACGAGACAGTTTTAACTCGGTAGAGTGACATTCGTTGCATCTTTCATACGATGTCTATCTTTCATTGCTTGTAATTTGTTGAAATGACTGCTGCTTAGTTTACACATCATAGGTGTGAATATGCAATGCTGTCCTTTTTTCTTACATATTCAATCCTCCTATCATGCGGTCGCCTTACATGAAAGTAGTGTTCGTCAGCATCATGCATCAATGAGTTCTGAAAAGCGAATTTTATTCATTTTTCTTGTGGGTTTGACTTGACAAGGCAAAAAAAATAAGATAGAGGAAGGGAAAAAGTAAGGCAGGGGCTGATGGCGGTCATCTGGCGCCACCGGTAAGGAGGCACTCTAGAGATTCTGCTACTACTGCTAGTGCAGTAGAAGTTCCAAGTAAATATGATGTGCCCAACAACCCTACTCCAGCATCCCAGGTGCTTTCTCTAGCTTGGCAGTGTGATATTTGCTTGCATGTTGCATATGGTGTCTAGCTTATATTGCTTCTAATTTGATTAAATTGCATCTACTTAGTTTACACATTATACATGTTAACATGGCATGTCTTCCTTTTTTTGCATATACTACATCTGTCTATTACATGTTCTAACATCGAAGTACTGTTCGTGTCTATCCTGCATCAATCACAAATGACAAAACACCTTTAACTTGGTAGTGTGATATTGTTTGGATCTTGCATATGATTTATTGCTTGTACTGCTTGACATTTGTTTAAATGCCACTTATGACGAGACACTATTAACTTGGCAGAGTGATATTTGTAGCATCTTTCATATGGTGTCTAGCTTGCATTGCATTGCTTCTAATTTATTGAAATGCCTTCTGCTTAGTTTACGCATCATAGGTCTGATTATCTCATGTTGTCCTGTTTTTCGTACATATTACATCCTCCTATCATGCGGTTGTCTAACATCAAAGTTCAGTTCGTTTGAATCACACATCAATTAATTCTGAAGAACTAAATTTTTATTCCTTTTTCTCATGGGTTTGACTTGACATGGAAAAAAGAGAGGAAGGTACACATAATGGTAGGGGGTGGTGTTACTACTCGGGAGGCACGGAAACGGAAGCGGAACAACTCTGCAGATTCTGTTGGTACTGATAGTGCAAGAGAAGGTCAAAGTCCACCGGATAAATGTACAAACACAGTATCCCCTTCTACACTACCTACAAAATGTACCAAAGACAAATGAACCAAACAAGCAATGACAGCCCTAGTGGTTGCAGCACCTTCTTCCATAGTACCAACATGTGTACGACTTACTCGTTCGTCAACTCTGCTAGCGGCAAGTTCCCAAGCTCCTTTGCCACCTGACACTACTTCCGAAGCACTCTTGGCACAAGAGGACTTGGCAAGATCAGATGAACCTTGTGAGCTTCAACACCAAGATGGTAGTTGATCGAGTGAAGTTACAGTTGCATGCTTCTTTATATGTAGTCTTTGACGAACTCTTTATATGTAGTCTCACAGTTTGATGTACACTAACACTTCCCATGTTCGTTGTTGAACTAGCACCTAGGCGCAAGAGGAAACAGACATCAGGGATAATGCTCGACAGGTTAACTAAATCTAAAGGAGGAAGAATGGAGATCCATTTTGAGTCAGGTTTAAAAAGGCCACGTGATGCTACAGAGTCAGCCAAGTTAGTATCAGAGGCAGTCGTTGCTGTAAGGTGTCATGCACGTATCCTCCCAACATGGATTCAGTACAGGAATGACAAAGACGAAATCCAGTTTAACACCTTCCTCGACCATTTATCTGTAAGTATGGTTATTTATGGAACTTAGTAATATCGTCTTGCTCTGTCCCATACTTTCTAGGTTGCCCAAACATCTCCAGTGGAAAATATAACGGATGAAGACTGGACAGCCCTTGTTAAATACTGGTCTGATCCAAAGTATCAAGTATGTTATATAGATGTGATCAGATCACATGTTGAACTCCTATTTACGCATGTCCCTCACAAATCTATCTTCTTCTAGGTGAATTGTTCAAAGAACAAGGCCAACAGTACGAAAGTGAAATTCCAACAGACGACAGGATCTCGTAGCTATATTGCACACTGCGAGGCTCTGGTAACTAGCTGTTGTTTCACTCTTTTGGCTGTGCCATATTATCAGATCTATATTGACTTGTTCCAAATACAGAGAAAAGCCCGCAAGGAACAAAAAGAACCTGAACCAAATGCGGTGGAAATCTTCAAGGACTGTCACACCAGCAAGACGAAAGGCATGACTACACGAGTCAAAGCCGCTGTAGTAAGTCCTTAATCCTCAGGCCCTTTGAACTACTGGTTACTCTGACTTGTGGTGCATTGAACTGCATGGTTTGCAGCCAATGTCTATTAGTCTTTTCAATTTTATACACAGTTGTCTGAACGTATCATTGCACTTTACAAGGTTCAAAAGAGAGGAACGATGTTCCTTTGCTCTTGATCTGTAATCTAGTTCCGTGCTGCACACAATGTTACAATTGCCTGTTTGTCTGATCTCAGTAGTTTTGTGATATGAATGATGTCATACTATGCTCACCGTATTATAAACTTTGTCTCTTTATCTTAGTTGTCAATACAATGTGAAGAAATAGACAATACATTAGCCATGGTATATGGTCATATGTTTGGAACCTGGTTTTATTATGTACTTTGCAGTAAAAATACAACTAATATTTTACACGGGTTCACCAAAATAAGTTCTGTATATAAACCAAAGCTATTTTGTTTGGTTTTGCTGCCTCATTAATAACTTCTGTTCTGGTACTACTAATGTACAAACTCAACTTTTCAGCAAGCTATGGAACAAATGGTGGAACCGCAACAACCTCCTGAAGGTGATGAGGCAACCATAACCACAATGTCACCTCTTGCTGCAGTGGGTCAGTATCTCTCCACTAACAGTGCCAAAAGCACCTTCCTGCGTAATACTAGGTTGGTTGTTAAGGCAACCTCGTCCAAGCTGCCTCATGAACAAGATCTGCAAGCTCGACAGAATGATATATCTGCGCTCCAGACACAAGTCCAATCCCTAACAGAGACCCTTTGTGAAACAAGAACAGCCATTGTTCGATGTCGTCAAGATATGCATGGTTTTGAAACCAGACTATCAGACATTTGCTATGTTGTTCAGGGGCGTAGGAGAAATGACAGTGAAGTTTATGCTGCTCCATCAGACACTACAGCATGAAAACGTACCAGTCAGGTCAAATCATCCGAGCTTCTGAACTTCTGATGGTGCATTTACTTTTATGCCAACCCACCTTTTGTTATATGGCTGTAATTTGTTTTGTTGCGTTACAAAATTTGTTCTTAATGGGCAGCGACCAGCTGAAGAAAACAGCAAGCGGTTTTTGTATAGTGTAGGGTGTTCCCTATATTTGCACGGGTGGCGAACTTTGATGCCCAGTGGATGTAATGTGTGCAATCGTCATAATAGCCTAGCGTTAGTTGCTTGCTTATTTATTTCCTCGTAGTCATCTTTTTCCTCGGTTTGTTAGTGGCCGCAATAACTGTAGGAACGAAGTATGTCTACCAGAGGGGGGTGAATGGGAGTTCTAAATTTTCTTCGGAAATATCAAAACTCTCGGAACCCAGCAGCGGAACGAATGAAAACAGTAAGCAGTGAGCAAGTACAAACTACCGAATGGTAACTAACATCATGCATCGAGGTAAATCACATGTTTGAAATGTGTCATAAGTCACAGTTCGAATGTAAAAGAGGGTAGCAGAGGTGACCAGTGATGCTCGATGGCGACAAGGTGTTTGGTAGACCAGTTCGCCCTTCTGCAAAAGGACTACGTCTGGTTGGAGGGGTTGTGATTTAACACAGAAGATAAACTCTCTTCGCCCTTTTCTCCTCGACAATTGGTTCGTCAACCAATGCCGATTACTCGTGGTAGATGCTTGAGGCGATCTCCGAACCTTTACAGACTTCTTCTTCGAGAACCACAATTACTCTTGGTCTCTGAAGGAATTGACACCTAACTGTCTAGAGAGTTCACAGCTCTCAAGAGTAATAGGCGGAGCGTACTGGACTTAGATTCGAGTGATGCTGAACCACTATCTAATTTTTTGGTTCTAGGGTTTTCTCTCGGTGGATTTTAAACTCAAATCTCTCAGAGAGGGGGTTGCTCAACAATCTTCTCAGAATCAAATGGAGCAGCCACCGGACAACGCCGGTGCAGGGTGGCTATTTATAGCCGCAGCCTTCCCAGATGGGAAATGACCATTTTGGACACGCGGTCCAGCCAATGGCCAACCGACACGTTCACAACGGTCGGATTTTGGGAGCAACGGTAACATTACTTGAGGAGCAAGTAATGCTAACTCCTCGGTCAGAGACAAATCTCTCGCAGCGAAGAAGATCACAGTCTCTTGCTGGCAAGTATTTGCTCGGAACACAAAGAGATTTCTCTCGCAACTTTCATAGGATTTGGGTTTAGCATCAGCGAATCAAAGTTTTGAATGCTACACCCCTCTTAATAGTACGGTGGTCCTGTGACTCAAGAGAGAGAAAAGAAACAACGAAAAGAATACTTTGTCTTCACTTCGTCTTCAATCTCCTCGGCTGCAGTCACTTTCTACGGACTGGCACCGAACGAATTGCTTTGCATCAACAATTTTGAGGGGTCACTCTTGTCATCATAATCTTCGGTGATAACCTTCACTGCCATGCAGGAAATATTCTTCGAAGTTTGAACCCAAACTCCTCTTGACTCCAGGGACCTGTTACTCTGTGTGCACTAGCAAACACATTAGTCCCTCACTGTTTGTCAACAATCTCCCAAACATAAGGAGGCAAATTATTGCACCAACAATCTCCCCCTTTTTGGACGATTGATGACAAAACAGATAATCATCGAAGTGAAGATAGATAAGTGAAAAATTATTCCAACAGGACTGAGTGAGGGTTGCTATGCTCGAAGATGAAATACACTCCCCCTAAATGTATGCAGGGAAGAAAGTTATGAGATAAATTCTCCTGCAAGATCTGAATAATATGGAGGAAATTTCAATCATTCGACATTTTGATTCGCACTGATGAGATTTAATCCATCGAGATCGTAGTGCAATCAATTATAACTTCTGATGATAATTCCACCTGCAAGACAAATGCTTCGAGAGAAATGGTGCAGCAGCAGGGGTTATAAACATTAAGGCACAGAAGTTATCGAGTTTTATAGCATAATAACGATAAATTTAAACCAGAGGCTGCAAACTTGCACGAAACCAAAAACAATCATAACACCAAAAGCAAATCTATCGAGACTCGATGTAATTCTCCCCCTTTTTGTCAACAAGTGTCAAAAAGGTGACGAATAACATGAGTGAAGAACAGAGCTTGGCTAAATCGGTGGCATCTCCAGACGAGCTGTCCGAGGTGAGTTCCTCTTCAGAAGTGACGGGATGGTCTTCGTCATCAGCAGCAACAGGTTTTCCTTCAGGAATAATAGCTTGGGGCTGAGCAGACGAGGGAATAGCTGGAGTGGCCACAGGAGAAACACGGGAATGCATTATCCTTGAGATGAAGAAGATCTGTTGTAGGCTCACGAGTAGGTAGAGGAGGGGTACTCCGATCTTGAAAATCTTCGATAGTGAAGCCTTTGTCAATATAATCATAGAGTTCTTGCAAATTGACAGTTAGGAGTTGTTTCTCGGTGAAGAACTTGCAAAGCAATTTCCAAAGTCGCTTCTTGTTTTCATCAGCTATCAGATGCATTATCCTTGTGCGATTGTTGAGAGCATTTAGCTCGGAGGCGAGATGTTCTTTCTCGCGACGATCCTCAGCGATATGCTGCAGCAGCAGTTGTTGAGTATACAAACTAACTTCGAGTTGCGATGGAGGTTGAGGCGAAATCTTTCGGTCGCGCTGAGGCAGACGTGGCCCGTCGAATTGCTTGTGATAGTCTTGAAAACTTGATGCGGGTGATTTGCCCGAAGAGATATCATCCATGACTTTCAAGGTATCGCGAACAGGAGGAATGAAGCTTTTATGGCTTTCCTTCGCAAGATACACTGTGCGCATTGCATGATCAACAACTTTCTGGATCCATGGCGCAAATACTTTGATGCAGAAGGGATATTGAGCAGAATCCTTCAGAATACGTAGGAACATGTCTTCCACATCGAAAATGTAGCGCTCAGAGATTGCATATATAGCATTGCGAAGAACATCTGAGATGGACTTGTCCAGATTCATACCCGCCAGAGGGCAAATCGTGTAAGAGAGCATGTGGAATAGCGTTTGATTCTCAAACGTTAAGTGCTCTGGACGAGGAGGACCAGAGTAGTCACTAATCTTTTCGCGATCCATAGTGCACCGAAAAATTTCATCTGATATAACATCAATGTTACGAACCCGAATTTCAGTATCACCGTGCTCAAAGCGAGGGAAATGGAAGTGCGAGACAAAATCCGTTGAGGTGCATTTGATGCGTTTCCCTTCGGTCATCCATTCCATGACCCATTTGGAGCTATCAGATTCATTGCCAGAGATATATAGGGTTGCATAGAATTGAAGAGTAATTTCTCTGTTCCGAGGGTGCTCGAACTCAAAGACTTTGGTGAGACAGAAATCATCCAGATCCTGCAGCAATTGATTGAAACAGCCAATGTTGCACATAGCAGGAATGTTGAGATATTCGTGAGGAAATATCTTTCTGCTCTCATAGAGAACCCGAGAGTAATAGATGGCCTGTTCCTTAGTCCAGAAGCGAGGCGATTCCGAAGTGCGCGGCCCATCATAACGACTAGCTTGAAAGAATTTAGGATGCGCATTCCGATTGAAAAGAGCACCTTTTGCGCCTGCGCCTGATGAGAACAAAGGCAGTTCTTCACGAGGGTATGGATATTTGAGTTCTTCTTCAGGAGAAAGATATTCATCACTATAGACAACCGAGTCCGTGCGGCGAGCAGAGACATATTTCCGTTCGGAGGGACCATCATCTGGCATTCGGGTAGCTGTGTCGATGGATAGCTTGAGTGGAGACGGAGCAGGCGTTGCAACTGAGGGAGGTGCTGAGGTAGAAAGCGGCAGAGCGGGTTCAATCACAGTTGGCACTGAGACGGATTCATTCACTGAAGGTTGTTGCTCGACTGGAATCTGTTGTTGCTCGACTATAAGAGAAGCCGAGACTTTTGTCATTTCATGAGCCGGAGAAGCTTGAGGCTCGGACCGAGGGATTTCACCTTCCTCAGAGACAAATTGTTGCGAGGGAATTTCAGCTCAAGCAGGGGAGGCCACAGGCACTGATTCAGTTGGCCTTGGAGAGGGAGGAACATATGAGTCCTTGCCTGGAGGGTTCGAAAGAATAGCTGGCTCAGGAGATTTTTCTTGCGGAGCAGGAGACTGAGCAACTTGGGGAACAGGTGATGGTTCTTTCGGAGCAGGAGGTGCATTTTTCGTTGCAATTCTTTTTCGTTGCTTTTTCTTTTGTTGAGCAACTTGATCTATATGGCCCTTGACCAGATCATTGTAACCAGTGACTTTGGTTTGATGTTCATCACAAATCTTCTGAACAATTTCATCTAGATCCGTGTGAAAGCGTAACCTTCGGTGACGAAGGAGAGTCATAGCACGATAAATGTCCTTGTAGGAATCCTCGAGTGCTTTAATGACAAATTTTGAAGAGGCAGTTTTCATTCGATTATCAAGGTCCATTAGCTTGGCAGAGAGAGAGTTTATTTCAACTGCGTCTTCTCGAAGTTCTTGAACTATAGAAGTGGCTTGAGTTATAACTTCGACAGTAATAGGTAAAGATGCTACTTCTCCATCGAATGGATTGTCCACAAATTTATCGAGCTGCTCCATGATGAATGTGTGATCATAATAATGAGGAGCATCAGACTGGACTGAGGGAGCAGTCAGGACAGCAACATGCTCGGGGGAGGCTTAGATGCCATTGGCTGAGTCAAGGTAGGGGCAAACTTAGCAGCCTTCTCCTTCGGAGCAGTAGCTGGTGGAGCAACTTTCTCGGTAGGCGCCTTGATTTTCTTCAGGTTAGGCTTGGGAATATATTTGCCTGGCTTGGCAGTACTCACAGGAGCGTCAACTACCAAATCCTTCAAATTGATAGCATCTGGATGAGGAGTTGTGTTCACATGCTGCGTCATCGTGACAGTGGTAGCAGGGGTCTTTCTATTTGGAATCTTCTTCGGTGATGCTTCTGGGACCAGTTTAACCCGAAGATCAGGCAGCACAGTTGATGTGGTAATGTTTACTTCCTCGCTGAGGGTAGCAGCAACTTCTTCCTTGGTGAGCGGAGGATCATCATGTAACACCCCGATTTTTGGCCCTTTCTTTTTCTTTTGGATTTCTTCAAAAAAAAAATTTGGAGTTCCTTTTTCCGTGGCTATGTGGTCTTGAAACCTGGGAAAATATTCTCTCCTGCCACTTCCTAGTGGCTTGTCACTCTCAAATCTATCCCAAGGCCATGTCATTTCCATCTTAGCCCAATCCCAATATTTATTTATTGGGAATATTCCTTTTTCTATTAAAGAAATAACCCTATTTGCCCTAGGTTGTGAAGCAACCTATATTTCTGCCTTCCACAAAATTCTCATAAATTATTTGGATCATATCTTCCACAAATATGCCAAAATCCATCCTTGCCTAGTTCAAAAATAATTCAGGAATATTCATTTCCTATTCTGTCCAGATTGGCACTTTGTGAAGGAAGTGCTATTTGTATTTTCTTGATTGCCCTCAAAATTTTTGGGCACTCTCTCTTATCCAACTAATTGCCACATGCCAAACTTAAACTTCATTTGCCTAGTAAATCTTCCTCAGAAAATTTCCAAAGTTTCTGTTCAGGGAGAAGCTTTGTGAAGGAAGTACTATCTAGGCTTTTCCAAATGAGTTGAAATTTTGGGAGATCATTCATATGACCAAATAATGACTATCCACCAAATTTCATATCCACCCAACAAACTATGTGAGCACACCTTCAAATCTTGTTTTCTGGTCACAATTTCAGTTTGTGAAGCAACTATATTTTATATTGCTTCAAAAATTCTGAAATTAATCCAGGACCTAAATATCCCTAAATAATGTGAGCGCGCCAAAACTCACATTATTTTGCCAAGCCATTTGCTCCACAAAATTCCCCCAAGTTTCTGTCCAGTATGGATCATTGTGAAGGAAGTACCATTTATACTTATCCAAATGGGATGAAATTTTTATGGCACCTTAATATGACAAAATAATCATCCTCCACTAATTTTCAGCTCAATCCAAGCATCCATGTGAGTGCTACTTCCTGATCTTGTTTCTGGACCAGTTATTGCAGTTGCAAAGCAACTATGTTAAATACTGGTTCAAATCCCCTCAAAATCCATAGTATCATAGTCCTTCCTACCCTAAGCCTCTGAGACATCCTGGTTATCTCTTATCCCCTCTCATTTGATCACTACTTCATTCCTAAGTTGGCAACAACAAACTCTCTCTGATCACTCCCATCAACCCACAGTGTTTTTCTTCGATCCATCACCTCAGTGGGGCTGTAGGATGGATGGACAACACGGTTGACATCTTTTTGCAGTCCCTCGTGCCCTCTCCTCGCCATGACACGCGGTGACCACGCTGGTGGCAAGCGCTGGGCGCGCTCTGCTCGTCGTTTTGCTTCGGGCATTCTTCTACCAGCTGTTTCCGCACGTCCTAGTGTGTCATCGAGCCCCGCAATGGCCACGCGCTCACTCCCCAGCCCTCTCCTCTCCTCCCCGGACCGCCCTCCCCTGCTAGCTGCTCACCGGACCGAGCCAAACCCGAGAGCACGCGGGAACAGTGAACCGCGTGGGGCTGCTCGCGCGTGCTCTGCTCCTCTGCCTCCCCGCGTTGCTGCCCCACCTCTCAGCCTCTCTCTCGTCGCCATCCGAGCTTGCACGCATGCCTGGCCCCCTCGCTGGAGCTCGTCCATTCGGTGAAGGCGACATCCGGGGACGGCTCCTTCGCCCCGGCTATATAAGCCACCCGCGAGGCCTCCCGAGCTCATCCACCTCCTCACCATCCTCCTCTAGCTCTCCCTGACCAGTCAACCGAGCGCGACGAGCTCCCCTGCTCCTCCATTGGCCGCCATGCCCGCCTTGGAATACACCTAAATTCCGGTGAACCGGAGCTCTTCCCCTCCTCTTTCGTCCACCAGGGAGCTCCTCTAGCTGCCACAAACCTCCCCAGACTCCTGCGGCATCTTCTCCGCCGCCGTGCCGTGCTCCCCATCTCCAGCCGACGCTGCCGTCCGCCACGGCGGAAACCCCGCTTGTTCCCGAGCTCGGTGGCTCCCATGGAGCATGCAGGCGGGTGCGGCTCGGTTCCCCGAACACACCGGTAGGCCGAACGCCGCAGGAGACGGCCGGAGCCGCCGGCAAGCCTCGTCGGGGGCCGCTCCTCCCTCGTCCGAGTGCGGGCGACGAAGGAAGGAGACACTGACCTGGCTAGGCGGGCCCCTCTCCGTTCGGCCCCACCTGTCGGTCTCAGCGTTGACTAGCCCCGGGCCCGCGCAGATTTGAGTGGAGACGCACTCCGCGAAATGCGCTTTTGTTTGTTGAAAGCGAAAACGGCCGTTACTCCAGTCAAGAATGCGCTTTCTTTCGCGGAAAGCGTATTCCGCCAAATACGCTTTCTCTTTTTCAGCTGCCGGCCGAAACCCTTATTTAGCGGACGTTCGTCCGTTAAGGCCAGAAAAGAACAGATTTTTATTCTTTTTCTGCCTAACGAACGAACGGCCGTATCTCCGCGACCGTAACTCTGAATCAGGTGATTCCAAAGCCCACGATCTCAGTTCGTCGAGCCCGTTCCGATGGTATCATTTTCATGAGGTTGTCACACTGTGAAAATGACCATTTTGCTCTAGCCCTTAATACAGCTCGCCGAGAGGGAAACTTTTCTGGCGATTCTTTCCGCGAGTTCATCGCACCTCTCCCCTGTGTATCCTTCATCCACAGGCAAGCCATGACAACCACTTGCATGATGGCCTTGCAGTAGCCATGGTTTTCACTTGAATATTTAAATAAATGTTTGCTCATTTAATTATTTTGTGAATATTATTTTGCTTGTGAATCCATGCTCGTTCTTATGCCTTGATCATTTGCAACTAGTAAGTTAAATGATTATTTGCTAGTATTATTATTATCATGTTAGTTCTCGGATTTATTTTCCGATGCTAGTGATAACGATATGCTCATTGGAATAGTCAGGGTTTATTATGAAAATACTTGTTATATTCATGATTGTCATTATGCCATGCTCATTTGCATCCCGTAGACTAAAGATTTATCATCGTTGATGTTATGTTGTTAAATGGTTATGTTGCCCATCCATGGTTACACTGATATCATGCTCGCATGCATTGTCATGTTATTTTATTGTGACTCAGCTCATCACCATTCAAGTTGAACCTGACATTAATCGAACTTGAACAAATTTGTTGGCTGAGTCATGGTGCCACCGAATCGAGCTCACCAGTGCAACCACACTTGCCTGGATGGGGAGGCCCTAATGCGGTCTATTGTCATGCCTCTCGCCGGTGCCTCATACTAGAGAAAGTTATGCGTGCGCGCTACCCTGATCAGGTAGGCGGCCATAAGCCTTGAGTACCCAGTTTTGGTTTTGAGCTCAGGTCCCCGTTTGGGACAGTTTTGGTTTGGCCACGACGGTGGCAGCCACAGAGGTGGCGGATGTTACATGTTGACATCAGGGTAACCCAGGACATAGCCCAAAGGGGAGTTTGTCGGAGTGGCCGGGAGAGTGTCATGCAATAGATTGGTTTTGTCGGAATGTCGTTGGTCCACCCGAATGGGAGCACGAGGCCATGAGTTCCGTGGTGTGGGTACAGTGTACTAACCTCTGCAGAGTGTATAATCTATCGATAGCCGCGTCCTCGGTCATGGACACAGTTCGTAGTAGGTCACACTGTGGGTCAACAGTAATAAAAATCTGAATAATAAACAACCCCGGTTCCATGAGGAAAGAAGTTGGTTGATCTTTATGTGGTCATGCGATGATCACAGGTAGAGATCAAGCTCCGTGTGGTCATGTGATGATCACGATGGTAAGTTGGTGGTTACAAGATAACCCCCGAGCAGAGTAAGTTGGTCCATGAGACCTTGAACGTCGACCCCCTTGCATGCTAGTATCATCCTGTTCATATCATGAATTATATGTACATGCCATGTTGTTGCCATGTTCATGTTGTTGCCATGCTCATGTTTTTCTAGTAGTATCATGTTCATCATGGATAATTAACCCGTAAATGCCATGCTGTTGTATGTCTTGATTGCTTTGGTTTCTATGAGCTTGCGGGTACATTCAAAGTACTCACCTGGCGTGTCATGCCAGATTGCAGGTCATGCCGTGATTGATTGCTTGTCGAGGATTCCGAGGTTGCGCTCTAGGATGCGTCCCAGCCAGAGTCCCTGTGGAGTGGAGTCCATCACCGTCGTCATTGTTCCGCTGCTAGACTTTATTCCGCTTCGAGATGTTCCGCTGCTAGCATAGAACTACCTTAGCACGCGAAATGTCGCCGTGCCCCTGTAACCTTTGTAATATCGGACCCTTGTACCCCGTTTATTCGTAATAAAGAGATGATTTGTTCTATGCCAAGCAGTGCCGTATTCCAGAAGACTTGATCTCTGGGCTGGAATACGGGGCGTTCCGGTCTCTCTAAGCCGGGGTGCCACACATCATCATCAGCCGAAGAATCATCCATTCAAATATCATCAACAGGTTCAGCCTTTTTCCTCTTTGGCGCACTCTTTCTCTTCGCCGTAGCGCTAGGATCATGCTTGCGCTTAGAACAACTTTCAGATTTTCCTTCGGCCTTTTTCTTCTCCACATCATCTTTGAGAAGGCGAAGGTTTTCCTGTTCACGAGCCTTTTGTTTTTCGGCCCTCTGGGCTCGTTTGATGGCATTGCGCTGTCGCTTTGCAAGCTCATCGGGATATGATGCAGGAGTACGAAGAGATGACTCATGAGCATTCGTTGGAGGAGGTGGTCTTTCTTGGGGACCAATTGGCTTGATGAGAGAAATTTCACGGCAGTCACCCCATGGTGGATGAAATGCAAAGTTCTGAGCAAACCGAGGATGAACAAATTCATACTTGAACCACTTGTGCACCCAGTGACGGCGAATCCATTGTTGACGAGTATCTCTCTGATGTTTGGTTTCTCCTGGAACAGTGTCATAGCGATCATGAGAGATGTATTCGGCGGTGTTGGTGTATGCCTGTCTGCCACCCCTTTTCTTCTTCGGAGCAGTCTCTTCTTGCTCGTCGACATTTTGATCGGTCCTTTTTCTCTTGCTAGTTGATGGGCCTACCGTTGGGCCCTTAGCATTCGGAGCTTTAGATTCATCAGCAGTGCCCAGAACTGCATCATCTTGGTCAGCCAAGCTAACTGGTTTAGCCGAATCCTCTACGGACTGTATTTTCCTGTGAATAAAGATAGATGCGAGGGAAAAATGGGGACAGGGTTACGAATGCACACAGTGAAGAAAAAAATGGTTTTTGATGAAGAAATAGATGCAGACTTTGAGAAATGTTTCGGGCAAAAGAAATGTGTAGAACGAACTAGCAAGTTCGGAGAAAACACTAGTAAACGTGCTAAGCATTCCGTTCATACGAGACATAACACAAACCCTAGATCTGAAATTTTTCGGATGCGAGGGACAACTACAAACCACATCCGCATAAGTTACCTATCAGTAAGGATCTGAGAAAGACAGTAAAAATGGGCAATTTTTACCGCGGACGAACTCGAACAGGAAGAATGGAAGAATGAGTTCGCACTACACATACCCTAACTTGGTGATGTGCAGCGACTACGGCGGCGCGGAGAGGAAGATGATCCGCGGCGGCGAGGAATGTTTCCGGCGACCTCTTTCCGGCAGCAAAGCAGCGAAGATGGTCGACGTCGTCGAGCTCGACGAGGAGCGGTGCGGTAGGGCTTCGGAAGGTGGCGATGGTGGAGATGCGAAGTGAAACGAGGAGGCTGGCGGCTCAGCATATATATGCGAGGAGGAAATAGCCGCAACAGGCGAATCTGATCAGACGGCCACTGTCAGAGGACTATTGCGATTCAACGGACCAGATAACCTATCAGTTGATGAGGAGCACGTGGCAACCGTCACCAAAGAACGTGGTCCAGACTTGAGCGGGAAACCCCAAATTTTGGACGACTTTTGCCAAAACAGATTAAGTTCGGACCGAAACTTTAACGTGGTCAAGGACACCAGATAAAGTTTCGTTTCCAGATGAATTTGTGCATTCGTAATGGAGCAGCATAGATTGGAAGAGATAGAATGGAGGGAAAAACAGGGTCCTAGGCATTTCAATCAGACGAAGAAACACAAGCACCCGAGAGAAAAGGCTATGAGTGAAATACATTCGGACTAACACCAAAGATTCAAATCCAACTTCAACAAAGAGAAATTGTGGTGGCGTTACCCACCGTATAAGAACTGTATGACCCCGAGCATTGCACAATTATCGTGGCACCCGGTTAGTCTAGTTCTTCGTTAATGTATTCACTCTCAGAAAGAAAATTTCACTTTGTCGAAATTTTCAAACTCTTCGAGTGTTATGCACCCATTCCTTCTAAGATGTGGAAGTGATGGTACAGGTGCCGAGTCCAGCTTACTGCACGTTTGAGGAATCTAGGAGCTCACACCGTAACGCACAGAATCTTTTCTCATCGAGAGGCTTGGTGAAGATGTCGGCGAGATTCTCTTCAGTATTGATGTGACTGATCACAATATCCTCTCGAGCAACATGATCGCGTAGGAAATGATGTCTGATCTCAATATGCTTGGTGCGAGAGTGCTGCACAGGATTGTGTGCAATTTTGATCGCACTTTCATTATCGCACAATAGAGGGATTTTCTTGACCTTGATGCCATAATCTTTCAGAGTCTGCTTCATCCATAATAACTGAGTGCAACAAGCGCCAGCAGCAATATATTCGGCCTCAGCCGTAGAGAGCGAGACACAATTCTGCTTTCTTGACGACCAACATACCAATGATCTACCGAGGAAATGGCATGTCTCCGAAGTAGATTTCCTGTCAACCCGGTCACCTACATAATCTGAGTCTGAATATCCAATGAGGTCAAACTGTGCTCCCTTAGGATACCATAAACCTAAGGTGGGGGTGTGAGCCAAATATCTCAGAATATGCTTGACCGCTTGGTGATGCGATTCTTTCGGTGCAGCTTGAAAACGAGCACACATACAAACACTCAACATAATATCAGGTCTGGATGCACGTAAGTAAAGCAAAGAACCAATCATCGAACGATAAGCTTTCTGATCGTAATCTTTACCGTACACATCTGCGTCCAGCTGGCCATTTGTGGGCATGGGAGTTTTGTAGCCCTTCTGTTTGCAATCTTGCATTTTGAACTTCTTAAGACAGTCTCTTAGATATTTTTCCTGAGATATGAAAATTCCATTGTCTTGTTGACGAATTTGTAGTCTGAGAAAGAACTTAAGTTCACCCATCATCGACATTTGATACTTCTCGGACATCATTCGCGCGAATTCCATGCTGTAGGCTTTGTTAGTACAGCCGAAAATAATATCATCCACATAGATTTGACATACGAATAGATCACCATCAATAGCACGAGTGAAAAGAGTGGAATCAGTGGATCCTGGCTTAAACCCTTTGTCGAGCAGAAACCTCTTTAGTGTGTCATACCAGACACGAGGGGCTTGCTTCAGCCCATACAGAGCCTTTTTCAACCTAAAAACTTTGTTAGGAAACTGAGGGTTTTCAAAGCCAGGTGGCTGCCTAACATATACTTCCTCATCAATGTCACCATTGAGGAAAGCACTTTTTACATCCATTTGGTAAAGCAGAATATCATTGTAATTTGCATAAGCGAGAAGAATACGAATTGCCTCAAGGCGAGCAACAGGAGCATATGTTTCACCGAAATCAATACCTTCTACCTGTGTATACCCTTGAGCGACAAGTCATGCTTTGTTTCTCACAACAATGCCATTTTCATCTTGCTTGTTCCGGAAAATCCATTTTGTGCCGATGATATTGTGCTTCTTAGGATTCGGTTTGTCAACCAATTCCCACACATCATTCAATTCGAATTGCACCAACTCTTCTTGCATAGCATTCATCCAATCGGGATCATTCATAGCTTCTTCATACTTGGTAGGTTCTGTCAATGAGACAAAAGAGAAACTGCCACAGTAGTTAGCCAAACGAGTGCGAGAGCGAGTTGTGGGTCGGTAACCTGGATTCTCGAGATCTTCGAGGATTAATGTAGGGTCAACTCGATTTGCCACTCGTGGGAGAGGATTTCCTTCTTGATGATCATTTTCATTTTGCTCAGTATCAGCATCAGGATTGGCATTCGTATCGCCACTTTCATCATGATTGCCATTTTGATCGGCATGAGCATTTGCATTTGGGTTGCCATTTGTGTTCGGTGCGGCATTTTCTTCGGCAGTAGATTGGCGTGTTCGTCGAGCTATGGGAGCATCATCATCGGAAGAGTCAGGTGAATTTCCTTCGACTGGCCTGACGTCCCCAATAGCCATTTGCCGAATCGCATCCGAAATCAGAGGTTCATCTATCACATTAGGCAGGTGCTCCTTTTGGGAGCCGTTAGATTCATCAAACCGCACATTTACCGTCTCCATAACTTTCCCGTGATGAGAGTTATAGATACGATAAGTATGCGAGTTCGAGCCATAACCAAGAAGAAAACCTTCATGTGCCATAGGTGCAAATTTAGAATTATGATTCATATCGCGAATATAGCAAGGTGCACCAAAAACACGTAAATAAGAAACATTCGGTTTCTTGCCAGTGATAAGCTCATATGAAGTTTTCTTAAGGAATTTGTGAAGATAAACACGATTAACAACATGGCAAGCAGTGTTAATAGCATCAGCCCAGAAGCGAATGGGAGTTTTATACTCACTGAGCATTGTTCTCGCCATTTCAATGAGAGTTCTATTCTTTCGCTCAACAACTCCATTCTGTTGGGGAGTGTATGCGGCAGAGAATTCATGGGTGATACCATTTTCATCGAGAAAATCTTCGATATGAGTATTTTTGAACTTAGTACCATTGTCGCTTCTAACATGCTTAATTCGCACATCATATTCATTTTGAGCCTTCTTAGCGAATCTTTTGAAGATGTCTTGGGTGCAGGTTTTGTCTTCCAGAAAGAATACCCAAGTGTATCGAGAGAAATCATCAACAATAACCAGACCATAATGACTGCCTCCGAAACTTGCATAGTTTTGAGGCCCGAATAAATCCATATGAAGAATTTCCAGTGGTCTCGTTGTGGTCATGACAGTTTTTGATGAATGGTGCTTCTTGGCCAATTTACCGGCTTCACATGCAGCACAGAGACGATCCTTGTCGAATTTCACATCAGGAATACCACGGAGATGATTTTTCTTCACGAGAGTCTGCAAATTTCTCATACCTGCATGACCAAGTCTTCGGTGCCACAGCCATCCTTCGGTTGCTTTTGCAAGCAAACAAGTTCGGACTGAGGGACCCTTAGAGAAATCCACAATATACAAATCACCTTTTCTATTTCCCTCGAAAATGAAGGAATTGTCAGTGGCCATAAATACGATGCATTTGGACTTAGAAAATAGAACTAGCATGCCTAGATCACAAAGCTTGCCAACTAACATGAGATTGAATCCAAGAGACTGAACAAGTAAAACATCATCAATGTTCTTGTCCTTGGATATAGCAATTTTACCTAACCCAATTACCTTTCCTTTGTTGTTGTCGCCGAAAGTAATGTACTTCTCAGATGAAACAGTTAAGTTGGGGTCGACAAACAACGACTTGTCTCCGGTCATATGACTAGTGCATCCACTATCCATTATCCATTCGGTACACCTGGAGACATAGTCCTGCAGAGAAATCAGGCTTTATTAACCACCCACATCATTGTAGGTGGCTTCGAAACATATGAGCGAGCAGGATATGATTTCTTTCGATAATTATACGAATTGTGACTTGAATGAGTACGAGCATAATCGAAAGAGTATGTATTGAAATTTCTTCCAGAAGAATGAGTATAGCGGTTGGGTGAATCAAGTATGTACTCATTCTCTCGAATCTTTTCAAGGATATATCGAGCATTTTCTTCCTGCATGGTTAGTAGTCTAGTAACAGGCAAAGCTTCGATAGTTCTCCTGGGCACCCAGATAGATTCCTTTGGGGGGCCATTCCTGTTGTTTGGTCCAACATAGCGAGCAACAGCCTCACCACGTTGGTTTTTGAACAACTTATAGTTGTCCAGAGAATCATCATATGAATATTCAGGAATAGGAGAGTCATATCCCGAAAGTAAAGCTGGATCGAGCATTTTGCTCTTAGCGGGTACCCACACAGTGCGAGGATATTGATCAGGTTCCCAGTAGGAGCCATTCTCATTCAGTTTCCTTTCGAAACCGATACCTTCCTTCCTGGGATTTTTGTGAAGAATGGATTTCTTCAGAACATCACATAGGGTTTGATGTCCTTTGAGAGACTTGAACATTCCTGTCTGAAGAAGGTCCTTCAACCTAGCATTTTCATCAGAAACAGAACCATTTTCCTCGACCGAGGGGTTAGCATTCACAGAAGATTTAGCATTTGATTCAGCGTTACTACGTTCAAGGCATTTTAAGCAAGGGGGTACAAACACTTCAGGTTTCTCTTTGAGTTGTTGGGTGAGAAGAGAATTTTCTCTGATCAAATCATCATGAGCCTCTCTCAGCGACTCGAGTTCCTGTTTCCGTTTCAGGTAATCATAAGTCAATCTTTCGTGGTCAATTGAGAGAAAATCATGACGATCTGATAGTTCTTTCATTCGAGACTCGAGAGCGGAATGCTCTTCGGTCAACGACTGATTTTTCTCCATCTCCTCAACCAACAACCCTTCAGACTTCCTAAGGGTTTTCTCAATTTTCTCGAGAGAGTTTTGTTGTATATTGGCAATTTTGATCAGTTTAGCATGGTCATCCTCATCAGAAGAATATTGATCACTAGTGTGAACCTTGTGATGTTTGGAGGATACCTTTTCTTTCGAGGCTTTAGCCATGAAGCAATACGCTGGAGACTCGTTGTCGCTTGAATGATTCTCGAAGAAGTTTGACGCAGGAGTAGAGGCACAGGCTATGCCAGCCATGCCGGAATCAGAATCCTCATCGGATTCTTCAACCTCTTCGTTGTCAGATGATGCTTCTTCTTCGGAATCCATTTCCTTGCCGATGTATGCCTTGGCCTTGCGAGAGGTGTTCTTGCGGTTGGATGAGGACTTGGAGGGATTCCTTGAGGAAGATCTTGATGAGGACTTGGAGGAGCCATCCTTCTTCTTGAAGAACTTCTTCGTTTTCTTCTCATCATCGGAGTCATAGCTTTTGCTCTTGCCTTTGCCATGGTTGTTTCCTGAATCATATCTTCCACTTGCACGGATTTCAGCTTCCCAGAGAGGGCAGTCCGAAATGAAATGCCCTGGCTTTTTGCACTTGAAACAGGTGTAATCTCCAGTCGGTTTTGATGAAGATTTGGAGCCGCCAGAGTTGCTAGATCCTTTCTTCTGAAACTGATTTTTCCTTTGAAGGCACTGGAATCTTTTCGTTATCAATGCTAGATCCTTGCTGATCCTTTCGGGGTCATCTGAATCTTCATCGGCATTTCCTTCTGAAGAAGAGTCAGCCACAGCCTTGAGAGCATGACTTTTTCGGTGACTTGAACCATAGAGATCTCTCTTTTATTCTTCTTGTTCTTCGTGGGTGTTTGGCCTCTCCATAATATCAGCAGAGTCGAGAACTTTGAAATCAACTCGTTCCCGAATCATCAGGACTAGAGTGTCGAACGAACTATCAAGGGATCGGAGCAGTTTCTTCATGACTTCGTGGTCAGTGATGTCTTTGGCGCCGAGACCTTCTAGCTCGTTTGCAATGTCACTCAGACGATCGAAGGTTTGCTGGCAGCTTTCATTTCCGATACGCTTGAACCTGTTGAACTTGGCTCGAAGAGTATCAATGCGAGCTTCTTTCTGAGTTGAAACGCCCTCATTTATCTTCTCGAGAATGTCCCACAATTCCTTAGCAGTTTCACACGGACGGTAGCGAAGGAATTGAGCACGAGAGAGATGGCCACCAATTTCAACTTTAGCTTGAGCATCCATCTGAATGAGTTTATTCTCGTGGTCAGTGGGGTCCTGGGGCACTTCAACCGTGAATCCATTCTGCACCACATTCCACATATCATCATCAATAGCTCGGAGACGGATCTTCATCTTCTCCTTCCAGAAGGGATAGTCCATCCCATCGAAGATGGGAATCTTGAGGTGCGACTTGTAGCTCACTGAAGACATACTTAAACTCCAAGGTGGTTAGACCAAAATGAGCAGAGTCAAGGAGTACCTTGCTCTGATACCAATTATAGGAACGAAGTATGTCTACCAGAGGGGGGGTGAATGGGAGTTTTAAATTTTCTTCGGAAATATCAAAACTCTCGGAACCCAGCAGCGGAACGAATGAAAACAGTAAGCAGTGAGCAAGTACAAACTACCGAATGGTAACTAACATCATGCATCAAGGTAAATCACATGTTTGAAATGTGTCATAAGTCACAGTTCGAATGTAAACGAGGGTAGCAGAGGTGACCAGTGATGCTCGATGGCGACAGGGTGTTTGGTAGACCAGTTCGCCCTTCTGCAAAAGGACTACGTCTGGTTGGAGGTGTTGTGATTTAACACAAAAGATAAAATCTCTTCGCCCTTTTCTCCTCGACAATTGGTTCGTCAACCAATGCCGATTACTCATGGTAGATGCTTGAGGCGATCTCCGAACCTTTACAGACTTCTTCTTCGAGAACCACAATTACTCTTGGTTTCTGAAGGAATTGACACCTAACCGTCTAAAGAGTTCGCAGCTCTCAAGAGTAATAGGCGGAGCGTACTGGACTTAGATTCGAGTGATGCTAAACCACTATCTAATTTTTTGGCTCTAGGGTTTTCGCTCGGTGGATTTTAAACTCAAATCTCTCGGAGAGGAGGTTGCTCAACAATCTTCTCAGAATTAAATGGAGCAGCCACCGGACAGCGCCGGTGCGGGGTGGCTATTTATAGCCGTAGCCTTCCCGGATGGGAAATGACCATTTTGGACACGCGGTCCAGCCAATGGCCAACCGACACGTTCACAACGGTCGGATTTTGGGAGCAACGGTAACATTACTTGAGGAGCAAGTAATGCTAACTCCTCGGTCAGAGACAAATCTCTCGCAGCAAAGAAGATCACAGTCTCTTGCTGGCAAGTATTTGCTCGGAACACAAAGAGATTTCTCTCGCAACTTTCATAGGATTTGGGTTTAGCATCAGCGAATCAAAGTTTCGAACGCTACACCCCTCTTAATAGTACGGTGGTCCTATAACTCAAGAGAGAGAAAAGAAACAACGAAAAGAATACTACGTCTTCACTTCGTCTTCAATCTCCTCGGCTGCAGTCACTTTCTATGGACTGGCACCGAATGAATTGCTTTGCGTCAACAATTTTGAGGGGTCACTCTTGTCATCATAATCTTCGGTGATAACCTTCACTGCCATGCAGGAAATATTCTTCGAAGTTTGAACCCAAACTCCTCTTGACTCCAGGGACCTGTTACTCTGTGTGCACTAGCAAACACATTAGTCCCTCACTGTTTGTCAACAATCTCCAAAACATAAGGAGGCAAATTATTGCACCAACAATAACCATGGGCCACAGACGGCCCGTGGTAACCATGGGCCTGCTACCTGCTGTAGTGCCTAAGGGCCATCTACGGGCCGTAGGATCCGTGGGCAAAAGCGGACCACATTATGGGCCATAAAAGGGCCATAGTGGGAATGGTCCGTTTAAGGGCCCGTAGCATAACGAGTCGTTAACAGGCCGAAAGTCATCACAGGCTTAATTCTATCGACAGCCATAACGGGTCGTTAATGGGCCGGAATACATGACGGGCTGAAAATGGCCCAATGGGTTACCAGAGCACAAATGGGCCGATTGTAACCACGGGTTGAATCTGGCTCATTAGCATAACAGGCCAGTAACGGACCATAAGTAATCGTGGGCCAGAAATGAGCCCAAGATTTTATGGGCCTTTAGAAGGCCGAAAGAAAACACGGGCTGGAAACGGCCCAACTGAATCATGGGTCTTTAATGGGCTCAAAGCTGTTTACTTTTCATGATGGGCCAGAATCACCATGGGCCGTCAATGGGCCCAGAGAAACAAAAGGCCTAATATGGGCCGAAAGACGTCATGGGCCATAGATGGGCCCAGAGAAACAAAAGGCCTAATATGGGCCGAAAGACGTCACGGGCCATAGATGGGCCGAAAGTGACAACGGGCTGAAATCATAAGGCACGGCCCACATGGCGCTACTGGGCCGAATTTTGAAAGGCCATAACGGGCCGTAAATGGGCTGTATGCGAACAGGCCGTTAATAGGCTTTCCTTGGGCCGGCCCGCTTACTTTTGACCAAGTCAAATGGGACGGCCTTTTTAACGTAAATGGGCCACTATTGGGTCGTGCCACGTGTCGACGTATCATAGGTGTCTCGCGTCCAATGAATGGATGACATCTGTCCCAACGCCGAGCTGACACGTGGTTCCGCCGGCGAATGAGAAATTTACACGTGGAAAATCGTCATTGGTCAGGGCTGCTAACGGGTTATCGGATCCAAACCGGAACCCGGTAGCTTAACGGCGACCCGTTACGGTGAATGCCACGTGTGAGTTACCCTTGACGAAAACACATATATGACGCGACATTTATCATCATGGAAGTGGACACTTCCGTGATGATAATTTCAGCGTTGTCATGGAACACTTCTACGACAGCACAGGTATGACTATCTTGATTCTGTCATAAAGTTGTCACGGATGTACATGCATGACAGAAAACTTGACCTACTGTGAAAAAGACGTATCATCACGGAAGTGTTTTTTTTTGTAGTGCAACTCACGATCAACTCACGGAATAAGACGTTGAATATCTCTTGAGCTGAGACACAAAACACACATCAAGAGGGATGGAAAGAAACAAATGACAAAGGTTCAATTTGGTGGGCAACAATTCCACGCTTAAGTAAGAAGGTACATGGGTTTCAAAGTAGCGAGGAGTTAATTGCCTTTAATACCATAACGGGGCACCTTAGGAGAGGTGACTCATAGAAATATTTCCCGAGTCAGGCAAAAAGAATTACTGTTGATACAGAGATCATTGAAACTCTTTATACCAGACTGAGGCAAATTCACAAATGATCATTGAAGGAGTTCGAAAGAAATGGCATACTCAGATTGAGATGGAAACTAGGGTTATAGAACAACTCGGCAATGCGGCATATTCCAATTGATACCGAGGATGTAACCTAGTGTCTGAGAGTGCTTTCAAGAACTTGAGCATTTCCATATTCATCGGGGTTTTACCAACATCCATGCCAAAGATCCTGGCAACACTTCATACTGCCATGATGAATAGTGATGGAGGATGCAGATGCAAAGGAAGACAACACTTTCTCAGATTTTACCTTAGCATTGCCAAGGAAAAAAATCTGGATGATCGACCGAGAGACATTTAGCACTCCACTTCTAATGTTCTCCTTGATGTTCTAAATACCACGACCATGCTTCAGAGCATCATCGATAGGGTCATCAAGTAAAGGTCGGACTTCGGGAGCACAAGAATCCATAAGGAACAACTTCTAGAATAAGCCATACGAAATCCTCATGGGGAAGTGGATGATATCTTGACTCAGAAAAATGGCAACTACATTGACTTACCGGGTTTACAGAGAAACCAGATCATTAGTCTTTGAAATGTTCCAACCATCATATCTGCTTGAGATTCAGATCTGGTTGGTGACAGGATGCTTCAGACTCAGCATGTCTGAAAAGAAAGTTTGCAACACAAATCAACGAGATGACGTTGCGAGATTCTCGGGAAATGAACTACGGCAACAACTCCAAAATGTGAGTTGGATTGCAAGATACATGTGAACACACTGTCCAACACAATCGTGACCACATGGAAACTTTACAACAAAACACTACCGAGTTCTCGCTGGGAACCATCATCGAGGATATCGAAGTCCTTGTGCACTTATCGATGAACTCCTTATCCTTGATCAAATCAATCATTGGCTTGGTGTGCTAGGGAATACATATGGAATGGAGGTAGCGAACATATCAAACCATAGAATACTTCGCACATGCATGAATGACTTGGGATGATTCCAGAGGAAGCAAAACAAGCTTTCTCGAATCCACGGCGACAACATTCACCAAATGTACGTGAATTAGAGGAAGTCACTTCTTACCTCAAACATATACTCCATGAACGGGACATGAAGATAATGCTTACAAAAGTTTCCAACACCAGCTTTAATGTTCATCATGAATCATGGAGAAGATAAAAGTGTTGCCGGTGGGCTCAACAACAACTCATCAAGGTTTCCACGAAGATGGAATTCCACAACTATGTGAACAAAGTGATAGCATTGGTCAGACCAAAAGATATAATGGTGTTTGCTCGAGGAGACAACCACGAGTAAAATAACATTACGAAAATCGTTGGTTCTAATTTTGATTTGACGATAGCCCATACTCAAATCAAAGATTGGATAAGACAATAGATCCAACAACTCATCGCGAAGATCAATCGATGAAGATATCATCTTTCTGCAACACACACCCAAACACAAAAGATATCCCTTTGAATGAACTACGTTAGACAAAGCTTTTATCTTCCAACTCTCCAAGTTGTTGTTTAGCTTAACCAACTAGTTTCGGGGTATCCAACACAGGTTCTTGGAGAAGGGGTGGTTTATAGGAAAACCAACTTGATCACAAACTCAACATAGCGGTCAGGGGACTACCTGGTGATACTCCCGAGAAGATATTCAGAAAATCATGAACCGATATGTTATTAAGCTCGAGAACAATCTTGCTTTTCAGGGCAAGACAATATGAACAAAGGAGCGAGGATTTGGCACAACCCTAACTCATTGATGGAAGAGTGCACCAGGAAAAATGGACTAGGTAGCACGATCAATCTTAGGATTGTGATTCAATAACCAACACGCTAAGAATGACATTTATCACCCATTAACTACCAGGCAACGGGGTTGCTAGGAGTATTGATTTCACACATCACAGTCCACTTGTCGGCACTCTGGTTACAACAACACGAGGACCGAGGAATGAATGATGATGGTGAGAAGTATCACTGTATCAAGAATTCATAAGATGTGGTGCAATTCCCATGACATTCTTGACATAAAGATGGTAATACTCCAAGGTAGAACATATTAGAAGCTGGATTGGCTTTCTTGACCTGCGGAATACAACTACTTTGACCCAATACAAGAAATGGATGAGGTGCTGGAGTTTGTTTCTCCTAGACATTCTGAAACAGAATGGCTTGATGGACCACAAGAGTAATAGGCATAGATGAACGAATGCATGACATGCTCTAGACTATCAACTAATACATGAGGGTCAGAATATAAACGAGGAGGGACAACTCAAAGAACATATGATTTTCTGAGTTGTGGATGCATAGATTAAGCATGTCGAACAAGGCTCGACATATTTCTTTCGAATAACCCATGCAGAAGGAAAAGATTGGTAGATTCACAATGTAGAATGGAGAACTCATCAAGAGCACTCTTGTTGTTATCTTTTGGTTCAAAATAACTTCTGCCATACTGGTTCATGGTATTGGAAGAATGATAAACCATGAACCTTCAAGACTATCACAAAGGTTACTAATATCCTGAAGGAATGAGCATACACTATCAACAGGAATAAGCAGATCGAATCTTCGGTCCAAGAACCCATAAATAGAATACCTACTAACTAAACAACATCACGAAATGCTTTCAAAAATGATGGCCAGAATCATCACACCGGAGACACAAAACATGACTAGATTATTGGGTGGTTCTCTGGGATAACATGGTTTCCTAACACCTCCAACAGACATGTCAAGATATAGAGTACCTCAGCGCAATAATTAGTGTGTTTCGTCTGGCCAAAAAAACATTGAACTAGGATGAAAGAATTTGCAAATGCATTAGATTGTTTAGAAACCTGGGACAACTCGGACAGCATAACGGCTGTATGGGCATGAGATACGAGACAACCTGCAAGACAACTGACAACTCAACAACTGAATCTCAAGGAAAACACCGATCCAAGAAGACGACAACAACCTATAAGTCTATAGAGTTATCCAGTAACACGTGATCCTAGTAGATAGATGAGAAGCCTAGTCCTTAATCCCCGTAGAAAAGAAGAGGTGACTCAGAATCAGAAGGACACAAGGTAAGGAGTAAAAAGAGCCTTACGTTCCCTCCACAATCAATTCCCCTATATAACTAAAGCATTACTAGACTCAACATCGACCAAGGGGCTTGGTAATCCTACATGCAGTCAGGCTCTGATACCAAAGTTGTCGGGACCCCGATCCTAGGTCACACAGATCTAGCATGTAACACATCATATCACTTTGCGGCCTCACGCACGGTATCCCACGGCTGCAGCCATTACCTTGGCTGGGACCGTTTGCGCCTTTTGGCTCACGTATATGATTATGTCGCTAGCATCCATATGACAGAGAACCCAGGTTGACATGATTAGTTATAGACCAAGGTGGCACAAACGTACAGGGACATACATAGGTAACCCATCAATGCACGTGTCAGTCATCATCGTGTGTAACCGAGTCGTAGCAAGCTACAAGGACTCCAGTAAACACCGCGTGACATTTCCCTGTAGGGACAGACACAGGAGCAAAGAAGGATACATGTTGGTCAATCCATGTGTTCCGAAGCTGTAGCGAACTACCAAGGCTCAGTGGAAGCACTAGGAGGCATTTCCCTGTAAGAAAGGCTACCAAAGGCTCATAACTAGGTGTCGAACCCCACACATAGCAATACATGTCACACGTACGCATAACATGCAAGTATGTGTTGTACAACATGGCATCACAACATAACTCTACAACTCAAGAATAGATAAGGCTCGAAAGAGCCATACATAAAATGGTTCTTACAAGCAGGGGTCACATGACCCAACATACAAATCATACAACCAACGGAAGGATAAACATGTCTGAGTACAGACAACTACAAAAGAAAAGGGCTGAGACGACTGACTATCAACAAGACCCTTCATAGGAACCATACCTCTGTCTGGGATTCCCAAGCTAATCGGTCAACATCGAACTCGTCGTTGAAACCACTAGTGAGACTAACGTCTCCTCTACAAAAACATAAATTAAGAAACCGTGAGTACAAAGGTACTCAGCAAGACTTAAATCATAACTAACTACATATGCATCAGTATCAAAAATGGGGTTGCGGAGTTTAACTGCAGCAAGCCAACTTTGACTCCTGGCTAACCTGTACTACGACTACCAGTATTTCTTTGGGGTGAGAGAGCGCACGAGTCCACATAGTCACCACAACAATACACCACTATGGATCCTCTCCCGTCTCCCTACGAGAAGGCCATCCATAGCACTCTCACTTATCTTGCGCATTATAAAGTATCCATTCAACTTGTCTATGAACAATATAAGTCTCCAAGTAGTCCATATCCGAGGACGCAACTATTCGAATGGATCATTTACCCTACAGGGGTGTACTTCTTCACACATGCTCTCACCACTTACCACCATATACATGTCATGTATCTCAGCAACCTTCAAGCGGAAGCACTGGCGAGGGTGTCGGCCACAACCTGACTAATCACGCAAGACTCTAGTCCAGATTTATCGCCTATTTGAGGTTGTATCCGCAAGGGAAGTCTAGCCGAAGTTTCTATTACGGCCCCAAACGATGTGAGCAGGGTTCTGAAGCCCACCATTCGGGTGCCACTTGGTACACCGTGCCACAGTGCATCTACCGCACTGAAGCCTACCCCATCGGGCAGCGCTAAACACGCCCCCTAGCACATATCCTACAAACACTAGAAACTACTTGTGACTCCTGGACAGAGATCAAGGCGGTTAATAAGCCGAGAAAGTCAATTAAGGATCCGAATGTGTGGTAGCCGTTGTTCTTGGATAACATACACAGAACTCAGTTCTTAAGGACGGTCTAAATGAGACAACCCACCATGTACTCCTACATGGCCTCTCATCGCTACCTTTACCAAATCGTGTTCACACACTTAGCTCTCAACATCAGAACATGCTCACAACATTGCAATTCATCACCTAGATGGATCAGACCTGACACAACTCTAAGCATAGCAAGCATGGCATGGATGAAGGTCACAACATGGCTCAAGCAACTCCTAATCATGCTAGGAAGGTTTAGCTATTTACCGTGACAATGACAGGTCATGCAAAGGAATGGGTTCAACTACCGCAACCTGTAATAGTTGAATCATTGTTGTCCTAATGCAATAAAAGAGAGCAAGAGCAAGAGAGCGGGATAGTATCAGAGTGATCAAGGGGGATTTGCTCGCCTGGCACTTCTGAAGATGATACTGCACTTCATCAGTGTCAACGGTCACTACGTCGGAAATGTCGGCTACCGAGAAGGAACAAACACCGACAAGCAAAGAAGGAACATAATCAATGCAATGCAACTATATGATGCATGATCATGACATGGAAATATGTTGTGATTTGGGCTAATGCAACTAGCAACAATTTAAATGAAGTTGGTTTGAACCAAAGGTTCAAATTCAAACTCCATATAAGACATTTCAAATGCCATTTATTCAAATTGTCTTATACAGGAACTTTAAGTTGTTCAAAAATGCATGAAAATGCCATAAACAGATTCTTCATATTTTTCTGATCATTTTTCATATATAAATTATTTTCATTGGAGTTCTAGATTATTTTATATGATTTTTAGAAGTTTGAAACATTTTTCTGCAATAAATAAATCATTTAAGATTTATTTAAATTCCAGAAATGGATTACTGCATCAGCATTACGTCAGGGTGACATCAGCAAGTCAACATGGCCGTTCCAAGTAAAACCTGACCAGTGGGACCCACTTCACTAAAAGTGGCTGTTGGCGCTAATTAAGTGATTAACCTAATTAACCCAGGGAGCTGGCCCCACATGTCAGTGACTCAGAGGGGAGTCAAACTCGGTCAACCGGGGTCAAACTCGCCGGAGTTAACCAGCGGCTCATCGCCGGTGAAGCCAGAGACGGCGGAGGGCTTCGGAAATGCTCTGTGGTGCACCGTTCAATGCATGGCTAGGCGCGTTGGAGAGCTGGCTCAACTGCGCGTCGAACGGTGGTCGTGGCCAGGCCTGAGGTGGCCGGAATCGACGGCGGCGGCCGTTCTAGCGGCAGTCGGAGTTCGGGTGTCCACGGGTTTGGGTTTGCGGCGCGCAAACGATCCAACTAACGTGCTAGCCATGCTCTGCGTGTTGCTGCGAACTCGTTGGACGCTGGCGCGTGACCAAATGGTCACCGGAGTGACGCCGGCATCGAGCTCGTGCGGTGATGGGTTTCGGCCTCGATGAAATCGACGGCCAGAGCGAGCAAGCAAGAACAGGGTTAGGGGTGAATGATGGCGGGGCTCACAGGGGGTCGATTGGAGGGCTCAGCGGCTCATGGGAGGCGTCGGAGGTGACGAACGGGCGCCGGCGATCTCGGCCATCCGAGGTTGAAGAAGATGTCGAGGACGACACTGCAGTGTGTCCCGAGTTGCATAGGACAGCGAGGCAAAGCTCCCAGACACGGAGAGAAAGCACGGGGACGGCTGTGGCTACGGTTTCGAAAGCGGCATGACCATGGCCGCTTCGGCCGTGAAGGGGAAAAGCTGAGGAGGGCGAGGGGGAGAGTGGTGAGGGGGTCAGCGAGATGCGGACGGCAACGGAGAGGTCACCCGCATCGTCGCGCTGGCAAGGGAGGGGCAGGCAGATTACTGCATGGAGCGCTGGGCGTGCGCGTGCGTCGGGCACGCGCCCGGCGTCCTTCTGTTGTGAGGAGGAAGACGCCCTTGCCCCTGGTGAGCTGGGCTGCCTAGCTGGGCCACCAGGTAAACTCTCTCTCTCTCTGTTTTTCCATTTAGTTTCTTATTTTCTATTTATTTATTTTTGCTCCTGTTTGGAATTTGGTTTGCTAACCAAATTAGTTTTGTAGCTTCTGAAAATTATTATGGATGCAATGTGGATTATTCGAGATCCCCACAAAAAGTTTCAGAATTATTGGAGTTCTAAAATTATTTATAGCATTTATTAGCTCTAATTCAAATACCTTTGGGTTAATTCAAAAATCCAGAATGTCCTAGAAATATGTGCATCATTTTTGGCAGAGGTTTTCACCTTAATAAAAATTCATGAACTTTTCTGAAGGGCATTTTGGGTTCATTGAGAATATTTTATTTTGATCCTAGTTGAATTTCATTTGGTGCTAGGGTTTGAACATCCCCATTTCAAATTCATTTGAATTTTAAACATGATGCATGGATGCAAATGCAACTATTTACCAACAATACTCTAGGGCTGTGACATTTACCACCAATACATGCAAGAGAGACAGAAAGCTACAGAAGCGAGTTGTGCACGCAGTTGCACCAGCAGTTCCAGAGTGGTTGACCTGGTCAGAACAACCTATCACTTGGAGTCGAGCTGATCACCCTCCACGGGTCAGCAATCCTGGGAGCCTGGCTTTAGTTGTCGCTCCCCAGGTTGATGGATATAAATTGACCAAAGTTCTCATGGATGGAGGCAGTAGTATTAATATACTATATTACAATAGCTTTAAGCGGATGAACCTTTCAGAGAAGCAACTGAAGCCATCATCAACTGTTTTTCATGGAATCATTCTTGGCAAATCAGCTTATCCTATTGGCAGGATTTAATTAGAGGTTGCCTTTGGCACCGAGAAAAACATCAGGTCTGAGTTTCTCACATTTGAGGTTGTCAAGTTCAAGAGCCCATATCACGCTCTCTTCGGATGGCCGGCTTACGCTAGGTTCATGGCGCGTCCCTATTACGTCTACCTTAAGCTGAAAATATCGGATCCTAACGGGACCATCACTGTTGATGGTGACCATGACATTGCGCTGTAGTGTGAGGAAGGAGACGCTGCCTACGCCGAGATAGCTTGTGCGGCAGAAGAGTTAAATTTTTATAAGGAACAAGTTGATCCTGAGGATTTGACCTCACTCAAGAAGCCAACTACAAAGTCTGAATCCCTACTAAAGTTTAAGTCAGCTAGAGACACCAAGCAAGATGATTTCACCCCCGGTGACTCTTCCAAGCAGTTCACCATTGGGGCGAATATGGATCCCATATAGGAAAGCACACTCACTGAGTTTATCCATGAGAATCGGGACATCTTCGCATGGAAACCTTCTGACATGCCTGGTGTACCGAGAAAACTCGCTGAGCACTACCTAAATGTTGATCCTAAAATGAAGCCTATCAGGCAATACCTCCATCATTTTAACGAGGAGAGACGCAAAGCTATTTGAGAAGAGGTGGCTCGACTTCTTGTAGTCGGGTTCATCATTGAAGTTTTTCACCCCGAGTGGTTGGCTAACCCAGTCCATGTACTGAAAAAGAACGGAACTTGGCAAATGTGTGTTGACTACACCGACCTGAACAAGCCTTGTCCCAAGGACCCGTTTGCTCTTCCTCGCATCGATTAGATCATTGATTCCATAGCTGGTTGCAAGAGTCTGTGTTTCCTGGATGCTTGCTCTGGTTATCATCAGATCAAGATGAAGAGGAAGACTAGGAAAAAACAATGTTCATCACACCCTTTGGAGCGTTCTGCTATACGTAGATGCCCTTTGGTTTGAAAAGTGCAGGTGCAACTTATTAGCATTGCATGCAAAATTGCCTGCACATCCAGATTGGACGCAATGTGCACGCCTATGTCAATGACATTGTGGTCAAGTCCCAGAAAAGCGACACCCTCATTGTTGTTCTAAAGGAGACATTTGACAACCTGCGCGTCTACCAGATGAAGCTAAACCCGGCTAAATGTGTGTTCGGCGTGCCTGCAGGTAAACTGCTGGGTTTCCTTGTTTCAGAGCGCGGTATTGAGGAAAACCTGAACAAAATTCAGGCTATTCTCAACTTGAAGAAACCAGCTTCTCTCAATGCGGATCAGAAGCTAATAGGCTGCGTGGCAGCCTTAAGTCGGTTTGTAAGCCGGCTTGGGGAGAAGGCGATCCCACTTTACCGGTTGTTGAAGAAAACAGATGACTTCATCTGGGATGATGCGGCTAACGAGGCTTTCGAGGCACTCAAGAAGCAGCTATCTGAAGCACCTATCCTCGCAGCCCCTCAAGAGAAGGAACCTATGTTACTGTACGTCGCTGCTAATAACAAAGACGCTAGTGCAGTCGTGGTGGTTGGTAACCCACAAGTATAGGGTATCAATTGTAGCCTTTCTCGATAAGTAAGAGTGTCGAACCCAACGAGGAGCTAAAGGTAGAATTAATATTCCCTTCAAGTTCTATCGACCACCGATACAACTCTACGTACACTTAACGTTCGCTTTACCTAGAACAAGAATAACACGACAGATACTTATCATATGCAATGAGGGAGAGGAATACGCCAACACACTTTCCGTACTTGGATCATATGCACTTATGATTGGAACTCTAGCAAGCATCCGCAACTACTAAAGATCATTAAGGTAAAACCCAACCATAGCATTAAGTAACAAGTCCTCTTTACTCCCGTACGCAACAACCCCCTTACTCGGGTGTAAGCTTCTGTCACTCTAGCCACCCACTATAAGTGAATCATGAACGTATTGCAAAACCCTATAGCGGGAATCCCTCATGCTTGCGCGACACGGAGGGCACCATAGGACAGCACCATATTAACATACAACTCATATCAATCAGACAATACCACAATTAACCCGTAGGACAAAATGAATCTACTCAAACATCATAGGATTGTCACACATCATTGGATAATAATATGTAGCATTATGCACCATGTTTAAGTAGAGAATTATAGCGGGAATAGAGAGGTTACACCGCTATATAGAGGGGGAGAGAGTTGGTGATGATGGCGGCGAAGTTGTTGGTGTAGATCACCGTCATGATGGTTCCCCCGGCGGCGCTCTGGCGCCACCGGAAGAGAGAGGGAGAGAGTCCCCCCTCCTTCTTCTTCTTTCTTGGCCTCCCCCCTAGATGGGAGGAGAATTTCCCCTCTGGTCCATGGCCGCCATGGCTCCCGGAGGGCAGGAGCCCCTCCAAGATTGGATCTCTCTCTTTGTTTCTCTTCTGTTTCACGTCCATGTTTCTAGCTGAAAACCGTTTCTTAAATATCCGGAGATCCGTAACTCCGATCGGGCTGAAATTTTAACATGATTTTTTTCCTGATATTATCTTTCTTGCGGTGAAAGAAGGGCTCCAACAGACTTACGAGGGAGTCATAAGGCAACACGGTGCGGCCACCCCCTGGCCGCGCCCTGTTGCCTTGTGGCCACCCCGGGCACTGTCTTGTGTTGATTCTTCTTCCCAAAAATCACATATATTCCAAAATAAATCTCCGTAAAATTTCATCGCATTTGGACTTCATTTGACATGGATTTTGTGCAAAACAAAAAACATGCAAAAAACAGGAACTGACACTAGGCACTAGATCAGTATGTTAGTCCCAAAAATAATATAAAATGTTGCCAAAAGTATATGAAAGTTGTAGAATATTGGCATGAAACAATCAAAAATTATAGATACGACGGAGACGTATCAGCATCCCCAAGCTTAATTCCTGCTCGTCCTCGAGTAGGTAAATGATAAAAAGTTAATTTTTGATGTGGAATGCTACCTAGCATAATCTTGATCATATAATCTAATCATGGCATGAATATTAGGATACGAGTGATTCAAGGCAATAGTCTATCATTTGATATCGAAACAATAATACAAAACATGCATGTAATTCATCATTGCCTTTCATAATAATGAAGCTAAAGGAAACATCCTCTATACACTTAGTTGTCGTAAGCATGACACGCTCAGTCTTCCCTGCATGGATAGATCAAATTAAGAGTACCCCGGTGCCAAACCAAGCAATTGGATCATACTTTTTCACGCGCTTCAGCATTTTCAACTCCAATCAATACATGAGCGTGAGCCATGGACATAGCACTATGGGTGGAATAGAATGCGGTGATAGAGATCAATAAGGGGAGTCAAAGAGGAAGAAAGTCTCGCATCAACTCAGCGGATCAACGGGCAATGGAGAGGCCCATCAATCGATATCAATGCGAGGAGTAGGGATTGCCATGCAATGGGTGCACTAAGAGCTATAAGTGTATGAAAGCTCAACGGAAACTAAGTTAGTGTGCATCCAACTTGCATGCTCATGAAGACCTCGGGCATTTGAGGAAGCCAATCATCAGAATATACAAGCCAAGTTCTATAATGAAAATTTCCCACTAGTATATGAAAGTGATAACTCAGGAGACTCTCTATATGAAGAACATGGTGCTACTCTGAAGCACAAGTGTGATAAAAGGATAGTAACATTGCCCTTTCTCTCTTTTTCACTCATTTTTTCATTTTTTTTATTTTTTTCTCCTCTTTTTTTTGATGGGCTCTTTTTGGCCTCTTTTTTTATTTTATTTTTCATCCGGAGTCTCATCCCGACTTGTGGGGGAATCATGGTCTCCATCATCCTTTCCTCACTGGGACAATGCTCTAATAATGATGATCATCACACTTTTATTTACTTACAACTCGATAAAAACTATATAGGATGACTCTATATGAATGCCTCTGGCAGTGTACCAGGATGTGCAATGATCTAGCGTAGCAAAGATATCAAAAAAATGGACAAGCCAATAAAATATCATGCTAGCTATCTTACGATCATGCAAAGCAATATGACAATGAATGCTCAAGTCATGTATATGATGATGATGGAAGTTGCATGGCAATATATCTCGGCATGGCTATGGAAATGCCGTAATAGGTAGGTATGGTGGCTGTTTTGAGGAAGATATAAGGAGGCTTATGTGTGATAGAGCGTATCATATCATGGGGTTTGGATGCATCGGCAAAGTTTGCACCAACTCTCAAGGTGAAAAAGAGCAATGTACGGTACCGAAGAAGCTAGCAAATTGCGGAAGGATAGGAGTGCGTATAATCCATGGACTCACATTAGTCATAAAGAACTCACATACTTATTGCAAAGCCTATTAGCCCTCGAAGCAAAGTATTACTCTCATGCCCCTAGGGGGGAGGTTGGGAGGAGTTAACCATCGCGCCCCCCCGATCTGAACAACACAAAGACTCAATCAATGATAAATCATGCTCCGACCTCACCGCTATTGTCAGCGGTCACCACTTTACATGTGTGAGGATTTACTTGCGTAAAGACTTACTTCCCTTAACAACATTATTAATACTAAACTTTAATTCTTTTACTAGCATGCCCCAATATTACCACCTCAATATCACAAAACTACTGCAAGGAATCAAACATATCATAGTCAGTGATCTACAAGTTTTATGTAGGATTTTATGACTAACCATGTGAATGACCAATTCCTGTTGACTCTCTAAATAGATATAAGTGAAGCATGAGAGTTTAATTCTTTCTACAAAAGACCACGCTCTAATAAATATAAGTGAAGAAAAAGAGCATTCTACAAATAACAGTTTTCCTATGTAGAGAAACAAGCATCCAAACTTCAAATGATATAAGTGAAGCACATGAAGCATTCTATAAAGCCATACTCAAAAGATATAAGTGAAGTGCATGAAGCATCTATAAATCAACCAAGGACTATCTCATACCAGCATGGTGCATAAAATAAAAAAAGAAAAAGCACACGACGCTCCAAGAATTTACGCATATCATGTGAACAAAACAAAAACCGAGACATACCGATAATTGTCGAGGAAGAAAGATGGGATGCCTTCCGGGGCATCCCCAAGCTTAGATTGTTGAGTCTCCTTGAATATTTACTTAGGGTGCCTTGGGAATCCCCAAGCTTGAACTCTTGCCTCTCATTATTCTTCTCATATCGATACCTCCTCGATCTTCGAACACTTCATTCACACAAAACTTATCCGAACTTTTTATTAGAGGGGTTAGTACATATAACATCAAATCCCATCATGTCCTGCTGTAACATTATTGTATAATCATTACCCACTGTTTCTATCACAATTCTATGGCTCCCAAGTCAATGGGGCTCAACAAGATTTCAAACATAGGCAAATAAAGAAACTATAACAGCAATCTGTGAAAACAGGACAGTCTGTAAAGATGCAGATGAAACATATACTTATGTAACTCCAAAAATTCTGAAATATTAGGACATGATAAAAAATTTGCGTAGCAGTATTGTGTAAAAATTTCAGAAGTTTTACATGTTCCAGTAAAACATGTAAATTCACGCACTACAGCAAAAGTTTCTGTTTTTGCACAGCACACACCAAACAAGCAAATTAAACACCCTAAAGGTAAATCTTGGAAAATTATTTTTATAATACAATGGATTTGTAAAAGGGGATAATTATTTTTGTTGAAAAGTTTCTGTAATCAAGGTTCACAAAGTTTCCATGGGCATGAACAAACTTCAAGGATATCCCCCACTTCAACGGTGCTCGTCTTTCTCACTATCACTTTTCTTTCTGAAAAGTTTTGTTCCACTCTATATTTTTTTTAAAACTTTTTAAAAGCACACAACAGAATAAAATGACTCTCTAAAACTTCCGGGTTGTCTCCCAGGCAGCGCTTTCTTTAAAGCCATTAAGCTAGGCATATAGTGCTCAAGTAATTGATCCCCCCGGATCCCAAGGTATATCAAAGCCAATTTTAATTAACAATGATTTATCATTTAGTAATGAGTAGAAAGCAACATATATCATATAATGAAAAAGTCTAACTCTCTTCCTATGCATCGGCATGTCATAAAAGAACAATTCATGCACATCAAGTAAAGGCCAATGCATAGTATAAACAGTTTCTTGCAATTTTATCGTATTGGAAACATAGAGAGGTGGAGTTGTAGTTCCTCTCTCATAATAATTTCAATCAGGAGCAGAAAGCACATGCATATTATATCCATGAAAATCATCATGTGTAATAGTAAAACGCAACCCATCAATATAATCCTTAATAAGTGCAAACTTCTCCGATATAGTGTAGTTGGGAGAATTCAAAAAGATAATAAGACTATCATGTGTGGGTGCAATAGCAACAATTTCATTCTTAACATAAGGAACTATAGCAAGTTCATCTCCATAAGCATAATTCATATTGGCATCATGGCCACAAGCACAGCAAGCATCAATTTCATCAAAAAAGGATATTTCAAATGAATCAAAGGGATCATAGCATTCATCCTTCGGTAAGCACAAAGGAAAATTAAACAATGTATGATTTGAAGAGTTACTCTCATTAGAAGGTAGGCATGGGTAGCTAATACGCTCTTCCTCCTTTTGTTCTTCGCTCTCCTCGTCATCTTTTTCATCTAATGAGCTCACAGTTTCCTCAATTTCTTCTTCCATAGACTCCTCCAAAATATTAGTCTCTTCTTGGACAGCGAAGACTTTCTCAATAAATTCATCAATATGGGCATTGTATTTATAATTCTCATAGCAATATTTAAGTATAGCATAATTTTCAGATCTGTCAAGAGCATCACCACAATTTTCGTACTCTTCAATCAAAGATTCAATTTCATAAGCAGCCTTAAAAGCAACAAATTCTTCTATTTGTTCCACATCATAGTAATCATATATACCATTAGCATAAGAAGCCAAGGTTTCACTATCATTAAATTCACATTGAAAGGGGAGGTGTGGAGCCTCCATCCTAGAGCAACAAGTACAGTCATACCTTAAGCACAAATTCCAAGCATACCAACGCAACATTTTAATTTGATCCCATAAGTGTTTCCCTTTCTGAGACAAGCAATAATCCCTAAAGTACTCCAGGTGATCCAAAGTATCCCCCACTATCAAGTTGAATGGAGATTTATCAGGATTATCGAAGTAGTATTTAATGGTTTCCACATAACCAGCATCGAGGGTTTTAGGAGGTTCCCCATCTCCATGAGTAGCAAGTACAACTAATTTTTTGGTGTTTCGTGTTCCATATCCATAACTAAAGATAAAGAACAACTTAGAACAGAAAATAAAAGCTACTTAGTGATAAAGCAAACAAGCGCACACAAGAATATTCACCCCACGCTATTGCTCCCCGGCAACGGTGCCAGAAAAAGGTCTTGATAACCCACGAGTATAGGGGATCAATTGTAGCCTTTCTCGATAAGTAAGAGTGTCAAACCCAACGAGGAGCTAAAGGTAGAATTAATATTCCCTTCAAGTTCTATCGACCAACAATACAACTCTACGCACACTTAACGTTCGCTTTACCTAGAACAAGAATAAAACTACTTTGTAGGTGTAATAGGATAAGTTTGCAAGAATAAAACTAGAAGTACTTAGTAGGAATAAAATTAGAAGTAATTTGCAAGATAATAAAAGTTAGTTGTTTAGTAGAAAGCTTTTGTAGAATAAGAAGAAAGATTGTCCATAGGCAATTGAATATAACACGACAGATACTTATCATATGCAATGAGGGAGAGGCATACGCTAACACACTTTCCATACTTGAATCATATGCACTTGCGATTGGAACTCTAGCAAGCATCCGCAACTACTAAAGATCATTAAGGTAAAACCCAACCATAGCATTAAGTAACAAGTCCTCTTTACTCCCATACGCAACAACCCCCTTACTCGGGTGTAAGCTTCTGTCACTCTAGCCACCCACTATAAGCGAATCATGAACGTATTGCAAAACCATACAGCAGGAATCCCTCACGCTTGCGCGACACGGAGGGCACCCTAGGACAGCACCATATTAACATACAACTCATATCAAATACACAATACCACAATTAACCCGTAGGACAAAAAGAATCTACTCAAACATCATAGGATTGCCACACATCATTGGATAATAATATGTAGCATTAAGCACCATGTTTAAGTAGAGAATTACAGCGGGAATAGAGAGGTTACATGTAACACCCTGGATTTTGTCTTTTTCTTTTGTTGGGGTTTTATTTGAATTTATTGAATATTTGGTTTTGCATTTGAGGTTTTTTGTCATTTCTTTTGGACTTACCACTTGGATTTATTTTTGATTTTCTTCCAAGTGGGTTCCTTCATCCTTAAACCCTCCCTAGACCTCATCCCTCCCATAATAATGTCATTGGGTATTTTTATTTAATGGCATTATACCCTTTTTCTCTCTGAAAATGCCTCTTTTCTCACTAAGCTCTAAAGCAACCCCTATTTTTATTGCTCAGAAAAATCCTAGAAAATTTCCAAATATTATTTGGGACATGCCTCACCTTCCTATGCAAAAATATCCCATGGTCATTTGGAAAATTTCAGCCAGGGAAAATGTTTTTGCTTCTGGTCAGAAAGAGCACTTTGTGAAGCAACTATAATTTTCCTTAATCCTTTTAAGCTGAAATTTTTACCACTTGATCACCCTCCTAGGTAATGCTTAAACGCCTAAAACCAGCCCCAGAATCTTAGCCATTTGTCCTCAGCATTTGGAGCAAGTTTCTGTCCAGAAACTTTGCAGCTCCCTCTTGTCACCTCCATTGCACCATTTGGCAAGCCCAACGCATTTCTTGGCAAAGTGTTGAAGGGACAACACCGTAGACATGCTTTGGCAGCGCCGAAAGCACTCTGAATGCCAATGCACGCGGTGACCGCGTGTGAGCAGGGTGCAATGCACACGCTCTGGGCGCTCTGCCCGTCGGGTCCGATCGGCCGCCGTACATCCTCTCCTCTCCCGCCACCGCATCATGTCTAGTCCACTCCTGGTACTCCTTTTCTTCACCCCATCCTCTCTCTAACCCTCCCCGTCGCCGGCAGGAGGCACGCCGGAAGCAGCCACGGCGCTACCCGATGGCACAGTGACCCGCACGCGCGCCCTGTGCTCCTTAGTGCGCCTGCGCCCGAGCCCGCGTGCAAGCACTGTGCTTGGCCTCGCCCTCACCGTCTCCTTCCTCGCCCGACTCCGCACCGTCCCCGGTTCGCCCTCCCGCTCAGTTCCGGCGGAAGCCCGAACCCTGCCTCGCCTCTCCTATAAATGCAGCCCCTCCCCGACCGTTCTAACCATCCCAAACCCCCTCTCCTATCTCAAATCGCCCTCCAGAAGCTGTGGGCAACGCCGGGAAGGCCTCTGGCCTTCGAACCTCGCCGGCGACCGCCGCGGATCCCTCTCCTCCGTTCACTCATCCTAGTCCACCTCAGCTCCAACCACTGCCACCAACGAGACCGTAGCAACCTCCTGAGCACGACGATAGCAAGAACTCACCGGATTGTCGCCGGAAACGCCGACTCCGATCAGCTCCGCCGCCGCAGTCTCTGGAGAAGATCGTCGTGACGCCGTCCGACCTCCTCAGCTCGAGTTTCGGGTACGTACGTGACCGTCTCGTCGAGCTCGTCCCGTTCCCCTCCTCTCCGATGTTCGCCGATGTCTCCTCGCCAGAGAAACACCGACGACAGAGCCGCCTAGCACTGTTCCCCTCTCTCTCTCTCTCTCGTTTAAAACAGACCGGGGCCCCACCTGTCATTCTCTCTCTCGGGCCCGAAGGGGTATCTAAGTGGAGGCGTATCTCCAGAATACGTCTTCGACGTCAGCCCCTCTGGATTTTCTTTTAAATCTAAATTTTGACCAGAACTAATCCAACTTTGACCATCAATAACTTTTAATCTATAAGTCCAAATGAGATGATTCTTTTTGCTACTGGTTTGTAAAATTCCAAAGTTTCTGTTTGCCAAATTTCAGAAATTTTCTTGCTGTTGAGAATTTCCGGTGCATTAAACAGTAGTATGTGACATTTTCTTTTTGCATTTAAAATATTTTCAGAGAGCCTAGTTGTGTTGGAGAAGGACAGGAGTACTGTGACACTCCTCTGAACCAAGGCAAGCCACAACATTCATATGCAAGGATGGCATTGCACTAACTTTGGTTTAATTGAATTAAATTCATCATATATTCACTAATTAAAATAACTTGCTACATAGACCTTTTTGCATAGACTTTAATCTTGTCATTTTGTTGATATGCAGTAAGGTACATGTTTTATTGATAGTGTGCGGTAGAAATCATGTCATATGCTCATATGGTAGTATGATGCATTTACATTTCATGACCGTGACCCGTGCATCCATTCATTCACTATGACTCGAATCATTTTCTTTCAAGTTAAAATTGATAATAATTCAACTTGAACATGCTGTTGATTGAGTTATGGTGCCACCGAATCGAGCTCACCAGTGCAACCACACTTGCCTGGATGGGGAGGCCCTAATGCGGTCTATTGTCATGCCTCTCGCCGGTGCCTCCTACGAGGGAAGGTTGTGCTCTCGCGCTACCCTGGCCCGGTAGGCAGTCATAACCTTGAGGACCCAAGTTTTGATGGTACCGAGGTCCCCGTTTGGGACAACGTTATTGTTTGGCCACGACGGTGGTAGCCACAGAGGTGGCAGATGTCACATGTTGACATCAGGGTCACCCAGGACATAGCCCAAAAGGGGAGTTTGTCGGAGTGGCCGGGAGAGTGTCATGCAATAGATTGGTTTTGTTGGAATGTCATTGGTCCACCCGAATGGGAGCACGAGGCCATGATTTCCGTGGTGTGGGTACAGTGTACTAACCTCTGCAGAGTGTATAATCTATCGATATCCGCGTCCTCGGATATGGACATAGTTCGTAGTAGGTCACACCGTGGGTCAACAGTTAAAGTTAACTTGCACACTAAGACTTACAAGATGGCACATGCAGAAATGGTGATCAAGGATCACTATGAAAGGTATGAATGTGATCACGTGAGGATCACGTGATGAACGGTGGTTACGCATCTCATGTTGAGTAGTAGCATACTCATGCATTAAATTTGTTAAACACCTTGTTATTGTTTGTCGCACTTGTTTTGTTTGCTGTGAGCTTGCGAGTACATTCAAAGTACTCACCTGGCTTATCATGCCAGATGCAGGAGAAGCCGTGCAAGGAGTTGATGTTGAGCAGTTTGTCGCGATCTAGGCCGCGTCCCAGCAGTGTCCCTTTGGAATGGAGTTCCGCTACCTCGTCGTTCCCCTGTCGCATAGTAGTTCCCTTATCATCGAGGCCCCTGCCATGTCTACTAAATAATGTACATAAGCACAGCCACACCATGTGTGCCGCTTGGCCTCGCTCATCATGTAAGATGTAAACCCATGTTTTCGCTAAGAGATCAATAAAGCGGTTGTTTTCTGTACCAAGTTGTTGTGTATTGCCAGAAGACTTGATCTCTGGGCTGGCAATGCAAGGTAAACTGGTTGCTCTGAGCCGGGGTGCCACATTACACTGCTGCATAGAGGGGGAGAGAGTTGGTGATGACGGTGGCGAAGTTGTTGGTGTAGATCGCCGTCACGATGGTTACCCCAGTGGCGCTCCGGCGCCACCGGAAGAGAGGGAGAGAGAGCCCCCCCCTCCTTCTTCTTCTTGCTTGGCCTCTCCCCTAGATGGGAGGAAAGTTTCCCCTCTGGTCCATGGCCACCATGGCTCCCAGAGGGCTAGAGCCCAAACAAGATTGGATCTCTCTCTCTATTTTGCATCCCTATTTCTGGCCAAAAACCGTTTCTTAAATATCCGGAGATCCGTAACTCCGATCGGGCTGAAATTTTGACACAAATTTTCCCCCGATATTATCTTTCTTGCGGAGAAAGAAGGGCTCCAACCGACTTATGAGGGAGTCACAAGGCAACACGGCACGACCACCCCCTGGCCACGCCATGTTGCCTTGTGGCCACCTCGGGCACCGTCTTGCGTTGATTCTTCTTCCTAAAAATCACATATATTCCAAAATAAATCTCCGTAAAAATTTATCATGTTTAGACTTCGTTGGATATGGATTTTCTACGAAACAAAAAAAATGCAAAAAACAAGAACTGGCACTGGGTAATGGATCAGTATGTTAGTCCCAAAAAATAATATAAAATGTTGCCAAAAGTATATGAAAGTTGTAGAATATTGGCATGAAACAATCAAAAATTATAGATACGACGGAGACGTATTAGTGGTCGAGCGCAAAGAGGAGGGGAAAGAATACCCCATTCGGCGACCAGTCTATTACATCAGCGAAGTTCTCACAGAGTCCAAGCAACAATACCCACATTGGCATAAGTTAGTTTTTGGTGTTTTCATGGCAAGTCGTATTCAAACATTATTTCCAGAACACCCCATCACCGTCGTCAGTTCAGCACATTTGGCTGATATCATTCAGAATAGAGAGGCGACAAGGCGGATTGCAAAGTGGGCCATCGAGCTTGGACCACATCATTTGAAGTACGAACCCCGTATAGCCATCAAGTCACAAGCTTTGGTCGATTTCATCAATGACTGGACAGAGCTACAAGCAAAGTCGGACACAAAATATTGGACTTTGCACTTTGATGGGTCTCGGCAATTGGAAGGCTCGGGGGCTGGAGTAGTTCTCACTTCCCCTCATGGAGATAAGTTTAGTTATGTCTTGCAGCTTATGTTCACCTATACTAACAATGCCACAGAATATGAGGCTCTACTTCATGGATTGCTTATTGCCAAGGAGATGAACATTAGCAGAATTAGATGCCTTGGTGATTCTGACCTTGTCTCGCAACAGGTCTCTGGGACTTGGGACTCAAAAGACCCAGTTATGGCAGCCTACAGGCGTGCAGTTACAGCTGTGGCGGGTCACTTCAAAGGCTATGAGGTCAACCATATAGATAGTCGGCAAAATGAGGCAGCTGATGCGTTGTTTTTTTTTTGATATAATTGAGGCAGCTGATGCATTGTCTCGATTGGGTTCTCAACGAAAGCCAGTTCCACCCAATGTCTTCTTGGATGTTCTGAATAACCCGTCGATCAAGTTGCCAACAGAAGACGACATTGATAATCCAGATCCAGAATCTGAGTTGGTTGTAGCATTGCATGCGACGCCAGAGTGGATAGAGCCTTATCTGGGTTATCTGACACGAGGCGAGCTCCCTGATGAGGAAATCATCGCCCGGCATATTATCAAACGTTCCAAGACATTCTCGATAGTCAACGGCGAACTTCACAGGAGGAATACTACAGGCGTTTTTCAATGTTGTGTCTCTCCAGAAGAAGGCCGCGAGATCCTTAATGAAATCCATTCTGGTGATTGTGGTCATCATGCAAGTTCCAGGTCTCTGGTTGCAAAAGCTTTTAGGCACGGTTTTTACTAGCTTACGACTCATGCTGACGCGAAAGACATTGTTCGCAAGTGCGACGGATGCCAGAAATACGCAAGACAAGCTCATGTGCCGGCGCAAGAACTTTGGATGATCCCAATTACTTGGCCATTTGCAGTCTGGGGGCTCGATATGGTTGGACCCTTCAAACCTTCATCTTGCAAGAAGACCCACCTATTGGTCGCAGTTGATAAATTAACCAAGTGGGTAGAAGCAGAACCCGTCAGCAGTTGCGACGCAGCGACAACAGTCAAGTTCTGGAAAAATATCATCTTTATTGCCTACACTAAAGGAGAAAACGAGGCAGCTCGCCAAGACTCCCTTGATGCCCTGGAGGAGGAACGCAATCTTGCAGCATCAAGATCTATGGTATATCAACAAGACCTACATCGCTATCATAGCCGTAGAGTCTAAAGTCGTACTTTCTAGGAAGGTGACTTAGTGCTCCGTCTGATACAAAAACAGACAGGTATGCATAAGCTCTCCCCGCCCTGGGAAGGACCCTTCATCATCAGCAAGAATCTGCATAACGGATCCTACTACCTCATCGATGTACGTGATGCACATAAGTCACGTACCTCCGAGGAAGAAACAAACAAGCCCTGGAACATTGCTCATCTGCGTCCTTATTATACAGAAGTCATGTTTTTAGCATAATATCATGAGTTGTATCTTAGTTTAAATTCTGCATACATTTGCATATCATCCTGTATATATTATGATCAATGGAATAAATCCGGCACCTCTGGACCCCAGAGCTTTGTCGTTTCACCTCAAATCGTTGTGTGTTGAGTCTTTATTTTCTTATCATTGATCATTGGTTGCCTGGGGGCTTGTAACTCATCAAGTTCGGCTAATCACCCTTGAGCCAGGCATATGCCAACAATATTAAGCCGGCTTTACAGTATAGCAAGGACAAACCACAAGGCTATCAACGCATGCTTCCGCAAAAGCAAAGATAAGCGATAGGCCATGAAAGCCGGCTTAAACATCAAACTGACCCTATGGTCTATCAAAAACCGGATTACAATAAAGAGTCGGGTCTTATATGATTTATCATAACCAGTTTCAATTAATATGGCTATAAAAGCCGATTTTCTCAAAATTGCAGGTACATATCTACTACATCTACAAAAAACTGGCTTACATCTAAACGTCGGGTTTCCATTGTGATTCACAACAAAACAAGTCTTGATACAAGCTGGGTTAAATGGAGTTCACGTTTCAAATAAAACAGCTCAAGACAGAGGGAAAATTCAAACACAGGATATAAGACGGTTTTATCAAGTAAAGGAAGTTTTTATCAGATAGCTTCATCAACCAACCATGGACATATATATAAAGGCTACCATAATCAGCATTACGATGGATTTAGCAAAAAGTTCATCACCACTATGCAAAGTATCTGGCCACACCATCCAGATGAAGACATAAAGTTTTCTAACTTATTACAAGTCCATCGAGCTGAATATCAATGTTTTGCAGAAGTATGACTACTGTGCTGCAGCTTGGTCCTCAGACCCGGGCATGGTTTTCTCTACATGTGACGACGCCGGGGCTTCTAGAGTTGCTTTAGCTGGCCTTTCTTGGTTTCCTCCTTGGGTCTTAGAGGTTTGCTCTTTGTTGCCATCATCACCTCCTGCATCATCATCATCACCACCTTCACGTACTGGCCTGTAAATCAAGGCAAGCACCTCCATGGTCCTAACTTCGTCATCCTTACCTTGTGTATCGGCTTGGGGAGGAGCCGGCACCACTGGAGTTCCAGAGCCGGATGGTGCAGCTGGAGATGGCTTCTGCAGTGGAAAAGGACCTTTGTTTTTTATGACAGAGGAAACGACTGCGGCTTGGGCAAGTCCATGATTTTATTATCAGAATCATATTCTGCTCGGAAGGTTTTCAGATTTATATCCCGGGCAATGGTCGATGCATATTGCCGTGTTTGCTTGAAGACGACTTCAAAATCCTTCGGAGTAAAACGTGTGATGTCCAACTTGTATTCCGGATAGCTGCCAACAAATAAAGCCGGGTCCATCTCTGGATGATATGCTTTGTCCAGTATCATCGCACACATCACTCCTTTGCGGCAGGCTGAGAGCTTTAAGTACTCGATCCACTCAGGAACTGTTGATAACTTGACAAGCAGCGCACCCAATTGCTGTGGCGGCTTTTCCTAGCCACGAATGGCATTAACAGCGCCAGAACCTCCAATATATAACTGCTTGATGAGTGTATATAGTAGTTTCAGCTTCTCTTCGAGAACTTGGAGATTGTTGCTACTAGTTTTACCTGCAGACAGCTCAATAACATAAGCTGGCATTCAAACATAGTGATATTATCATCATATTTTCAATTTACAAAGCAGACGACAAAGATGGCTTACCGAAGACCAATACACAAATGTCATTTAGTACTTTGTTGACACTCGTAAAGTTGGTGTCTATATCTTTCAATTTCTGCTCTGCTGTCTCTGCTCGTTGTGTCCACATCTCTTCCTGTTGAGCTGCCTCAGCTTTAAGATTTTCCAGCTCTTGGGCGGCTTGCTAAGCAGATTTTTTGGCTTCATGGACTAGATTTTCAGCTTTCTCCCTTTTGTCAGCTTCCTCGGCAAGTTGTTGCCTCAGCCGGTTTATATCATCATATGATTCAGAGTTCGATTTCTGCATACACACAAAGTAAGAGTAAGTTAAAGTCCGTGGTTGCCGCAGGCTGGACACCCGGCACTTGGGGGCTACACTATTTGAAGCTATGAGTCTACAACATTAAAGACTAAGTCAAAGTCTCAGGCTGCTGCAGGCTGGCAACCCGACACTTGGGGGCCACACTATTTGAAGCTCAAATGAAAGTTGGCTAAATACAAGACCCGGGCTGTTGCAAGCACAACAACCCGGCCCTTGGGGGCTACATATGCAAATGATTTTTTCTTCTATATAATCTCCAAGTCATCTCTACAAGAAGGACTTGAAGCTTGGGGGCTACATATATATACAGAGATATGGGAAGAGACCTACCTCATATTTTTTTTCTTCAGCAGTGCAACCAGTGCACTCTCATCAGCCCAATTCTGCGTAAGCCAGGCCTCATATTGTTGATAAAGAGCAGCTACACCCATCTCTCATACCCCTCTAGGAGAGTGGCATGAGCCGGCTCTTCATGCAAAGGCGGCTTATCCTCAATAACATTTTTGAAAGAGCGCTGGAAGAACTTGGTGGTGGAACATCCTGCTCACCAGTAATCATTACATCATTCTAGGCAAACTCGCCATTCGTTAGCTTGTTACTAGCAGGGTCTTCTATTTTTTTCACCCTCGACGGTAATGTCCAGAGGGGTTGGATAAGCAAAAACCGGCTCATTTTGAGCCGGTTCCTCCATATGTGACTCCGGAGGAGCCTGGTCGTTCAAAGCCGGCTCACTCCATGTTGGGTCCTCAGTAATGTTTGGTTGGATGGTTGAGGCGGCCATCTCTGCATCAGCTGCAGCCGCAGAAGATTCAGCCGGCTTCTCCTATACAATTGCCTTAGCCCTGTTTTCAACCAAAGATATGTCAAACAAGGAAAAAGCTAGTTAGTTGAAATTACATAATAAGGATTGTGAACTTACCCAATGTTTATGGTAAACTCGGGCAGTTGGCTTGCACAAGAGGTTTCAGATGAAGGTGATGAAGTGTGATAAGCCGGATCAGATGGATACAGCGGAGCCTTCATCTGGTCGGCTCTTGGGCAGGAAGAGGACGGACTTAGCTGCTCTTATCTGTGAACACGGCGGGGAGAGGGTTGGAGAGAGAGACCTTCATGTAGATTGTCTGAACTAGCACTCTGGGTCTTCCTTTTCTTGCTCTCCTCATGCTGTGTTTTCTTCAAAGATAAGTTTAGATCCAAATAAGCTGATGGATGGGAAAAAGGTACCTTTCGTACGGCCATTCGGGTCCTCCTTCCACCAAGGGTTTTAGCATCAGAGAGACTAACGTCTGGATCAGCCGGCTTACTGGTCCCTATGTTATCCTGCGAAGAGTCCGCATCAGCAAGCTGGTTATGGAGTTGGCCAAGGGAGTCGAGTTCTTCTACCTCATCAACTTCATCATCATCTTCTTCTTCTTCGCCTCCGTCCTCTGCCGTCTCTTCATCGAGAGTGGTGGGAGCTTGATAGTTAGTCTTCCACCAATTGGAGTCAAGCTGAAAGAATGAAAGCCGGTATTTTATAAAGAAGCAAGGCAGAAAAAATACAAGCTACAAGACAAGTCAAAGTATACGGACCTCGGGGGCCGGGTTATCAACCTCAAATGGAGCAAGACCCACAGTTGAAATTTCTTCAAGGGTCTCGCCCAGGATTTTCTTGACAGCTCTGGTCAGCTTCGTCGGGTCCAATGTTTTACACGAGTAACGCATTGTGTCACCCCGGCTCAGAGGACCGGTTTACCAAGTGTTTCCAACCCAGAGATCATGTCTTCTGGAAACACACAACAACTTGGAACAGAACAAAACTGATCTTTATTGATATTGTACAAGTACAAGCTCGGGAAATTACATCGGGCAGCGAGGCCAGAAGCACTACACGTGCTAACACAATATCTACATTATTTATGGAACATCAAGGGCCTTAGTACTAAGGAAACTCTACAGCGTAGCGGAACATCGTGCGGGAAACTCCATCCCATAGGGACACTGCTGGGACACGGCCTAGTTAGCGTAGCACGAACCTTCGGGATCTTCATCAACGGCTTCTTCTGCATCTGGCATGATACGCCAGGTGAGTACTTGGAATGTACTCGCAAGCTCACAGCAACCACAACAATGCAGCAAACAACAACCTGGCAATGAACATGTTAAATGCTTAAGTTGCTTACTTACGGTTACCGAATATCAACTTACTCTCTTCCGGGTTCACACGTGACCCCCGGAACATTCGTGACCCATCGGTCACTTCCGAGCAAGAGACGAGTTCTTCCATCATTATTACCATTACGGTTGACCGCTCAGTGTGACCTAGTGCGGACTGTGTCCAATACCATGGACGCGGCTATTCGAATAGATTCTTACACTCTATAGAGGTTGTGCACTTTTCCCACACCATGGAGCTCCTAGTCCCGTACCTCGGTACACTTCTCTTCTGGGTGGACCGGTGCTGCTCCAACGAAACTTGCCTAACCCGTGACCCCTCCATCGTACCACCGACAATCATCCTCCCCCGGAGTCATGCCCTGGGTGGCCTCTGTGTCACTCTTGACACCTGCCACCGTCATGGCCAACTAAACTGTCCCAAACGGGGTTGCCGGCAGATAACTCAACTGGATCACAAGGTTATCGTTGCCTACCTGATTAGGGTAGCGCACACGCATAACCTTCCCTCTTTGGTGGTACCGATAAAAGAGCACGCGGTCAGACCAAGTCAAGGCCGTCCCATTCTGGTAAATGTGGCTGCACGGGTAAGTCCGGGTCGGTGGCACTTGATCAACCATTAAGCTTAGTTTTAGTAATTACATGTCAAGCAAGGTTGTTTATCATGAATAAATTACTATGGCAGTAGTTATGCAACAATATAATTTACTATGAATTATCACATATTAAAATAATGCAAATAATTCAATTAATAAACCAATACTATTGAAATGCTTCATGTAATGGATGATGTGGCTTGCCATGCTCAGTTGGGTTGTCCACAAACTCTTGGTCCTCAAAACCAAAATGATTTCCCTCTGAAAATATTTTAAAATAGCAAAAGAAAATGTCACACAATACATTTCTGCTGACCAAAAAGTCTGTACATGTGAGAAAAATACCAAAAGTTACCAGAAAATAGAGGGGCTCAAGACAAAGACAATGCAAAAAGAATCAATTGATTTGGACTTGTGGATAAAAAGTAATGAGCAGTCAAAGATACTGGTCAAAGTTGAAATTTAACAGAAATTTGAAAATCTCTGGGAGGGCCACGTCGAAAGCGTATTTCCCAAATACGCTACGCTTCCACTTAGGTACCGTTTCGGGCGCAACTGGGTCACTGACGTGCGGGGCCCAGCTGTCATATTTAAAAGGAAAAAGAGGGGAACAGTAAGAGGGCGGCTCATCGACGGCGATAGTCGGAGATAGCCATGGCGGTGAGGTCGGGAGACGGCGGAGATGGATCGGCCACACGACGGCGGTCCTCCCTGTACCAGCAGCATCTCCGGGGACGGCCTGACGGCGTCGCCCCCTTCTTCTCTGGCGGCGGCTGGTTTCAGGGGTCGTCGGCGACGGCGTCTACGGCAGCGGTTCGGCTGGGCAAGAGGTGGAGAAGAACCAGGCGAGCTTACTAAGCTCGGGGACGGGGTTGGGCGAGGCTGGGGTGGAGTGAATCAAGCGGGTGGTGGAGTTGGCCTGGCGGCGGAATGCCGGCGAGCTGCGAGGCCAGAGGACCTCTCGGCCGTGGCTCGGTGCCCTGGTGGTCGATAGGAAGTGGAGGGAGCGGGGTGAGGAGCTGGGAGAGGCCGGGGAGGCCTATTTATAGGGAGGGGCGGAGCTTCTGGAGTCAGGCGGTGCCGCGGCCACGTCGCCGGAGCGAGGACGGCTAGCTGGCTGGCGCGGCGCGGGCGACGTGATGGAGGAGGGCAGGGAGAGTTAATGCGCGCAGTGGCGGCACGCGGGGAAGAAGACGGCCAGCGAGGCCACAGTGACAGCACGGGCGCCACAGTGGCCGCGTGCGGTGGCGGCCGGCGGGAGCGATTCCGACAAGGGGGAAGGGTCTAGGGCGGCCAGGTGGGCGGACGGGAGCTCGTCGGCGCGCGGAGACAACGTACGGCGACGCGGTCGTCATGCTCCGACGTGACCCGTGCCTCCCGGCGCCCAGAGCGCGGTTTTAGCAGGGCTAGGCACGCGGTCACCGCATGCACAGGCACACGCGGCGCGAGCTGGCCTGCCAGGCCATGTCTGGTGTGCCGACCTTACACACTGGAACCCTCTCGTGCCACTGGTTCGCCCAGAGACTCACTGAACCGAAGTGTAGCATCAACTACAGTTTGCTGACAGAAACTTAGGAGAGATCTGGAGGGAAGATGAGCTGGAGATGAAACCAATGGAGATGTCTAGAGAGATCTACGTTGAAGGACTACAAGCTGGCAAAATTTGAGAAACTTTGGCCAGGATTTGAACATGGTTCATGTACAAATGTTATACTGGACCAGAAACTTAGTGAGGTTGTTGCACTCACATGGGTGATCTGCTGGATTTGAAATTTGGTGTGTGAGAGTTATTTGGTAATGCCAAGATGTCATAAAAATTTCAGCTCAAATGGATGCCTCTAGCTGGTACTTCCTTCAGAGAGGTTTAAAATGAGCAGAAACTTGGCAGAATATTTTTGCTGAAAATTTATATTGGACAAGGAGATGTTTTTGGATATTGTGGTAAGATATGTTCCCTAGTATCTCAGGGGATTATTTGGGAATTTTCTGAGTTGAGGAAATATGAGTTGCATCACAAAGGGTCATTGCTGTCCACAAGATAAATGGAATATTCTGGACCAAATTTTGTACTGGACCATGAAATGTTTTTGGAGATTGTGGGAGTAGATGATGACAAGAAGGTGTGGTATTAATTTGGGATTTTTCTGATCATCAGATCTATAGGTTGCTTCACAACCCATAGTGAAGACAGATTTCCCCAAAGAAGAAAATGGATTATTTTGAAAGGAATGAGAATTGGAATTTGATCCAGAAGGTGTGTGACAAGATTTTGGCAAGATATTGATGGCTTTGGATCACTTAGAGAGAAATTCAAAGGTTTCCCAAGTCCAAAGTCAACTGAAAAGGTTCAAAAGCCATCCAAATTGACAAATAAAACCAGAAAAAATTTGAAAAGAAAAAGTTGCCAAAAACCAGGGTGTCACACACCTACCCCCCTTAGGATGAATCTCGTCCTTGAGATTCAGTTGCTCAGGGAACAAATGCGGATACGCTGATCTCAGAAAATCCTCTCTTTCCCAGATAGCTTCTTCCTCAGTATGATGATCCCACAATACTTTGTAAAATTTGATTATCTTACTCTTGGTAGTTCTTTCCATTTCGTCCAAGATTCTGATAGGCTTTTCCTCATAGGTCAAATCCTTAGTCAGCTCTAGCTCACTCATATCTGCCTGCTTGATCGGAGGTGCAATGCACTTTCTCAATTGTGATATGTGGAAGACATCGTGAACGTTGGACAACTCCGGTGGTAACTCTAACTGATAAGCCACTCTGCCTCTTCTAGCAATTACTGGAAAGGGACTGATATATCTCGGTGCAAGCTTCCCTCGGGTATGAAACCTTTTTATTCCTTTCATGGGGGTGACTCGGAGATAAGCATATTCTCCAGGCTCAAAAGTTACTTCCCGGTGCTTAGGGTCATAGTAACTCTTTTGACGAGACTTGGCTACTCGAAGATGTTCCTGAATATCCTTAACTTGCTTCTCAGCTTCAAGCATCAAATCCGTGCCGAAGATATGGTTGTCTCCTATCTGGGACCAATTTAAAGGAGTGCGACATTTTCGTCCATACAGGGCTTCGAATGGTGACATCTTGAGACTCGACTGATAACTGTTATTGTAAGAGAATTCCGCGTAGGGTAAACTATCCTCCCATTTGGGTCCATAGGTGAGAGCACAAGACCGAAGCATATCTTCCACTATCTGGTTTACTCGTTCGGTCTGTCCATCTGTCTGTGGATGATATGCCGTGATATGCTTTAGCACGGTTCCCAGGGCTTGGTGCAATCGCAGCCAGAATGCTGAAGTGAACAAGGATCCTCTATCTGATGTGATAGACTTGGGTACTCCATGAAGACTAACAATCCGGGACATGTAGAGTTGTGCAAGCTGATCGGCTCTGAAGGTGGTCTTCACTGGAATAAAGTGAGCCACTTTAGTAAGTACATCCACGATGACCCAGATAGCATCATGGCCTCTTGTTGACTTGGGTAGTCCAACAATGAAGTCCATGCATATGTCATCCCATTTCCACTAGGGAACCTGTAAAGGTTGCAGTAGTCCAGCGGGTTTCTGGTGTTCAGCCTTGAATTTATTGCAGACATCACAACAGGCGACACAGTACGCAATGTCCCTTCGCATTCCTGGCCACCAAAAGGTTTCCTTGAAGTCCTGGTACATTTTTGTTCCTCCCGGATGAATAGAGTATGCGGATTCATGTGCCTCCCTAAGTATTTGATGTCTCAAGTTTTCCTGATCAGGCACACATATTCGGTTCTCAAACCATAAGGTGCCTTGGTCATCGACACGGAAGGACTTGGTCTTCCCTTGCTGAATATTCTCCTTGATCTCCTGTACACTTTTATCTGATTTCTAAGCTGCCTTAATTTCTTCCATGAGTGTTGGAGTAATTTCCAATGTATCCGGGCTAATTGGGCCGCATAGTACCATATTAAGCTTGGCAAACTCTTCTTGTAGCCTTGGGTGGATACCCTCCATTATTGCATTTATGGTACCTTGTTTTCTGCTGAGAGCATCGACGACCACATTGGCTTTTCCCGGATGATAATTAATTCCAATGTCATAGTCCTTGACCAGTTCAAGCCATCTTCTCTGTCTGAGATTAAGGTCGGGTTGGGTGAAAATATACTTGAGACTCTTGTGGTCCGTGTATATTTCACATCGCTGCCCAATGAGATAATGCCTCCAAATCTTTAATGCATGAACCACGGCTGCCAATTCCAAATCATGAGTGGGATAGTTCTCTTCATGGGGTCGTAGCTATCTGGATGCATATGCTACAACCCTTCCTTTTTGCATTAGAACGCAACCGATTCCACGCCTGGAAGCATCGCAATATATATCAAAGCTCTTGTGGATGTCTAGAAGAACTAAGATAGGGGCCGTAGTTAGCCTCATCTTTAACTCTATGAAACTGCTATCACATTCTTCCGTCCAGACAAATCTGTGATTCTTCTTCAACAGTTTCTGTCAATGCCTTGGCTATTTTTGAGAAGCCTTCAATGAAACGACGGTAGTAGCCTGCCAATCCCAGAAAGCTGCAGACTTCAGTTACTGTGGCTGGTGTCTTCCAGTTTAATATAGCAGTCACTTTGCTGGGGTCGACGGCCACACCCTGTTCTGACAGAACATGTCCCAGAAATCCCACCTCTCTTAGCCAAAATTCACACTTACTGAACTTGGCATGCAAGCGATGGGTCCTTAGTCTTTCCAGGATAGCACGGAGATGTTGCGTGTGTTCTTTTTCATCCTTGGAATAGATAAGAATATCATCGATGAATACTACCACAAACTTGCCCAAGAAGTCCATGAAGACCTTGTTCATCATGCTCATGAAGTAGGCTGGAGCATTTGTCAGTCCGAATGACATGACTGTAAATTCATACAGACCATATCGGGTAGTGAAGGCTGTCTTGGGGATATCCTCTTTCCTGATTTTTAGCTGATGATACCCCATTCGAAGATCAATCTTGGAAAATACCCGGGCCCCATTTAACTGGTCGAATAGATCATCAATGCGGGGAAGCGAATATTTATTTTTAATGGTGACCTCATTCAGTTGGCGGTAGTCCACGCACATTCGTAGACTGCCATCCTTCTTCTTAACAAACAGCACAGGTGATCCCCATGGCGAGGTGCTTGGACGAATGTACCCTTTTGTAGTAATTCATCCAGCTGTTTCTTTAATTCCACCAGCTCTGGGGAAGGCATGCGGTAGTACTTCTTATAAATTGGGGCGGTTCCGGGAACAACATCAATAGCAAACTCTAGTTCCCGATCAGGTGGCATTCCTGGTAGTTCTTCCGGAAATACGTCCGGAAATTCACTGACTACTGGGATCAGATTTGTATATGTAGCAGTGGCTTTGAATGCCATTCCCTTCTTTGACATCATTCTGCTAGCCATAAATCGTACTGTTTTGCCTGCCGGGTTGACCAATGTCACTGTCCTAGTAGCACAGTTAATACAAACCTGATGTGGTGTCAACCAATCCATCCCCAGTATTATATCCAGCCCAGGGGATTCAATGGCAACAAGGGTAACTGGAAACTTAACTCCATGTATCAAGATTTCCAAATCCTTGTATATAACATTTGTTCTAAGCATAGAGCCAGGGGATTGTACCACCATGATTTTGTCCAAAAGAGAAGGGGAAAGTTTGTGTATGGTGGCAAAACTCTGCGAAATAAATGAATGAGAAGCCCCAAAATCAAATAAAATTATTGCGGGTATGTCGTTAACAGAAAACATACCAAGGACCACGTCTGGTGCTTCGCGGGCTTCCTCAGCGGAGATATGATGGACTTGGCCGCTAGAGAAGTTCTGATTGGGGCGGCGTCCAACATTGTTGACTTGTGGCTTGTAGTCGGACGGTAACTTCCCATTTCTTGTGGGGCATTGCCTGGAGTAATGCCCGCCCTGGCCATAAGTAAAGCAAGTGTTGTTGCGGCGGCAGTCTTCCAGCACTGGCTGTTTGCCAAAGGTCTTGTCCTGGCTGCCGGGCTTATTGCTGTTGCTGCCGTTGCTCCAGGTAGGCTTGTACTCAGACGGACCTGGTTGTCAGATACATGGCTTCTGCACAAACTGCTCATGGTTATCCTTCTTGGGTTCAAACTTCCGCTTGCAATCGTCATATCCTGACTTATGCTCTCGTTCGGCTATGAAAGCCTTGTTCACCAAAGTCTGGTAGTCAGGAAAATCCAGCATACAAAGCTGACAACGGAGGGTATGATTAAGTCCTCCTAGGAATCGGTCTATCTTTCTTTCTTCTGTGGACACGTCGTGAGTGGAGTACCGTGCCAGATTATTAAACTTGTTCAGATACTCACCCACTGACATATTCCCCTGAGTAAGAGCAAGAAATTCCCTCTGCTTCACCTTCATTATGCCGGTAGGAATATGATACTTGCGGAATACCTCTTTGAATTTCTCCCAGGAAATATCTTCCCCAGGAGGCCACATAATTTTTGTATTGTCCCACCATATAGCTGCCGGTCCTTCCAGGTAGTGAGTAACAAAAGGAACCTTGTCCGAATCGTCACAGCGGGCTATGTCCAACTTCTTTTCCATGGTCCTCAACCAGTCATCAGCTTCCATAGGATCCACAGCTTGACCAAAACTGGGTGGCTTGGTATGCTGAAAATCAGACAATTTGGAGTGTGTCCCATTGTTGTGATTCTGCCCCACCATAGTCTACATACTCTTCAGAAATTCCATGAGGTCTTGATTTCTTTTCTCTTCAAACATTCTCATGATTTGATCAGTGGTCGGTGATTGTGGTGGTGGAGGTGGCAAATCTTCTGGTGAGTGTCCTGCTTGTCTGGCGGATCGACGAACCGGAGTTCCATCGCCGCCTTGATTACTACACCTCTTCATCCTATATTTGTTCCCATTGCAAAATACCGAATCGATGAGCAACATCCATAAAGGAAATACAGCAGTATGACACCAGGAAAATAAACCCAAATAAAAAGAAAGAACAAAGCAAACAACATAATTATACAAGGCAACCCAACATCATACATGACAAGCTAGTAGGGGGATTATCATGACTAGACTGCTCATACGGCAGTTGACACATGCAGAGATGCTATGATGCATGCACTTAAACTCAAGCCTCCACTCTAGTAGCGCGGGTGGCACGGACACTGACAGACTGAAGACTCCTCGTCGTCTGATCCTGTCTCGGAATCAGAACTGATGATGAGAATCTCAGCCTCCGGATCAAAGGAAACACGGCGACGCTGATGGGAAGGTTCTCCCTTTGAAGGAGAAGAAGCACGACGCCTCAGCATCGGAGCAGCTGGAGTAGCTAGGAGTGAGGCCCATTCTGCCGGGGTCTCACGTCAGCTACCAGACGAAAAGCCTGGCGGTCTGAACGAGCTAGAAGGAGTCTCAGGTGCTAGTGAAGGTGGAATGGGTGGAGTATACACAGGTGAAAATGCAGGAGGAAGAGGAGATTGTGCTGCCGCAACAGCTGCAAGTGCCTCTCGGGCATGAGTCAGCTCCTCAGCCAGGGAGGTGATCATACGGTAACTGGCGTTGAGATAACGAGATAAAACACCAGTAGCACGATCACTCGCCGGGTCAACAGGTGCAAAAAGGACTCGCCCTATCGTAGGCGACAGGGTGGGGTAGTGACAGAAACCTGGATGTGTCTGCATCTCAACCTCGTGGAAGCGCAGGTCAGTGAGAGCCTCCATCGCAGCAAACTGGATCACCAGCTCTGGAGTAGAAGCCGTTCCGCCCTTGGAAGAGCGGGAGTAGCTGCCAATATCCGAACTCGCAGTAAGAAAGGCATCCGCGTGATACTCGTACACTGAACCAGCAAGCTTCTCTCGGAACACTTGGTACACTGGGTCTTCGCCGTTGGGATACAACCGAAGCCAGACGCTACGGAGCAATACTGGAAAAGTGAGCGGTGCCGGCTCATGGTTGTAGTGGTACGGAACTGGTGCCATCTACACTCATCAAACCAGCGGTTAGCATGACAATAAACTATATGCATACCATGCAGCAATCAGATGCAACAAGCAAAGCACATACCAAGACTCTAAGCTAATCGAGGTTCTAGAGCGGGGTTAACTAGGGTGTCCTACAGTCAGCGCGGCTCTGATACCAAGCGTTGTGGCACCCCGGCTCAGAGGACCGGTTTACCCAGTGTTTCCAACCCAGAGATCATGTCTTCTGGAAACACACAACAACTTGGAACAGAACAGAACTGATCTTTATTGATATTGTACAAGTACAAGCTCGGGAAATTACATCGGGTAGCGAGGCCAAAAGCACTACACATGCTAAGACAATATCTACATTATTTATGGAACATCAAGGGCCTCAGTACTAAGGAAACTCTACAGCGTAGCAGAACATCATGGGGGAAACTCCATCCCATAGGGACACTGCTGGGACACGGCCTAGTTAGCGTAGCATGAACCTTCGGGATCTCCGTCAACGGCTTCTCCTGCATCTGGCATGATACGCCAGGTAAGTACTTGGAATGTACTCGCAAGCTCACAGCAACCACAACAATGCAGCAAACAACAGCATGGCAATGAACATGTTAAATGCTTAAGTTGCTTACTTACGGTTACCGAATATCAACTTACTCTCTTCCGGGTTCACACATGACCCCCGGAACATTCGTGACCCATCGGTCACTTCCGAGCATGAGACGAGTTCTTCCATCATTATTACCATTACGGTTGATGATGTCTACTACACAACTTGTTCTTGTAGACTCGTGTTGGGCCTCCAAGCGCAGAGGTTTGTAGGACAGTAGCAATTTTCCCTCAAGTGGATGACCTAAGGTTTATCAATCCGTGGGAGGCGTAGGTTGAAGATGGTATCTCTCGATCAACCCTGCAACCAAATACAAGAAATCTCTTGCGTCCCCAACACACCCAATACAATGGTAAATTGTATAGGTGCACTAGTTCGGCGAAGAGATGGTGATAAAAGTGTAGTATGGATAATAGATATAGGTTTTTGTAATCTGAAAATATAAAAACAGCAAGGTAGCAAAAAGTAAACGGTCATAAAAACGGTATTGCAATGCTTAGAAACAAGGCCTAGGGTTCATACTTTCACTAGTGTGATCTCCCAACATTGTTGACATAGTTGAATCATATGTAAATCCCTCACGTGCGACAAAGAGTTCACTCCAAAGTCACAAATAGCGGAGAACAAACGAAGAAATTGTTGTAGGGTACGGAACCACCTTAAAGTTATCCTTCCCGATCAATCTTATGAGCCATCCCCATTAATTGTCACGAACAGCCCTAGAGTTCGTACTAGAATAACACCTTAAGATACACATCAACCAAAACCCTAATGTCACCAAGGCACTCCAATGTCACCACGAGTACCCACGGGTTTGATTATACGATATGCATCACACAATCTCAGATTCATCTATTCAAACCAACACAAAGAACATCAAAGAGTGCCCCAAAGTTTCTACCGGAAAGTCAAGACGAAAACGTGTGCCAACCCTTATGCATAGATCCCCAAGGTCACGGAACCCGCAAGTTGATCACCAAAACATACATCAAGTGACTCAAGTGAATATCCCATTGTCACCACAGATATCCATATGCAAGACATACATCAAGTGTTCTCAAATCCTTAAAGACTCAATCCGATAAGAAAACTTCAAAGGGAAAACTCAATTCATCACAAGAAGATAGAGAGGGGAAAACTCCATATGATTCATCTATATCAACAAAGCTCGCGATACATCAAGATCGTGCCATCTCAAGAACACCAGAGAGAGAGAGAGATCAAACACATAGCTACTGGTACAAACCCTCAGCCCCGAGGGTGAACTACTCCCTCCTTGTCATGGAGACCGCCTGTCGGTGTAATGAGAACCAGGGTCTCATCAACCTTCTTAGCATGGGTCATTCCCGTCTAGGATTGTTGCCTGGCAATTCCGGCAAGGCCAAGCTTCCCGACGAATACCATATCTGGCAAGTATTATATTAACAAGCAAAAACAAGAGCTCATTGGGGAGAAGCTTCTTCCCAGCGGCATGATCTCCTAGCAAGACAAGACCCGGCAAGGCTTGCCGGGGGATAGCTGGGAACAAACACAAGATTATCAAGAAGGCGTTCAAGCCAATGATCAGAAGACAGAAGACCGAAGTCTGGGTTCCCGGCAAGATCTTACTGGGAAGGCTCACGAAGACCCGGCAAGGACTCGCACCCAGCAAGGTCCCGCCGCCCTGCCACCGCTCCAGTGCAGCGAACAGCCTGTCGTTTAGGGCTTGTCCTCCTGGATGCGTGTCATGGCATTAGCGGTGAATGGGGTTAAGCGGTGCTGATGGGACGGGCTCTTTTTCCATCCCCAAGAAAGTAAGGGACACCTAAGTGGAGCATTTAATGCGTTTGTCCTAAGTCATCAGTGATAAGCATGTAAACACTGTAGCAACTTTACACCTCTTGTACCTGCTGTTCGCCACTGTTGGTGACCCCTTTGTCATATAAAAGGAGGCCCAAGGCGAAGCTATAGGGGGGGAAGAGGACCTTCTGGCCCATTCTGCATGCGTAGCTGCTTCTTGAGCATACTGTTCATTGCAAGCGCTCCATGTACCTGAGCTTAAGAACACCCACAATAAACCAAAGCAGGAGTAGGGTTTTACGCTTCTCAGCGGCCCGAACCTGGGTAAAGATCCCTGCGTTGATCGTTGGATCCGCTCTTTGTGTAAATCTTTTCCCCCAGCCGAACCGTAAAAGGGATCCAAGCGATCCCATAGGTGTCGTACGCTGACATCTTTGGCGCGCCAGGTAGGGGAGAAGGTTGCGCGAACCCGATCTAGCGGTTAGCGCGCCAGTTTTTCATCACTTTCGTCGCTATGGCTCCCAAGAAGAAGGGCACCACGGCAGCCAATCTGTCTACGTCCAAGGTACCGACGCCTGCACAGACAGGCAACAGCGGAGGCGGCTGAAATTCCTTGCGAAAGCTAAGTCCTAAAACTTTAATTACTTTCTGCTGTTTAGTCTCATCCTTGGTGATATTTTTGTACATAACCTATGCGCGAAGGAGCGCTCTTGAAACATTCTGCGCTCCTGGTTGCTTTGGGTCCGCCCAGCAATATAGATGCAGTTGCGATTGTTTCTAAAGCGTTAAGCACCCGAGGAGGCGGCGTTCTCGATAGGCTGCTAGACAGGACCCGATCCTAAGCGCCATTGACCAGGACGTGCGCATTCGGGGAGCATTCCGGCAAACGTAGGGACTCATTGTACAAAAATGCAATCATTTAAGGAAAGGGCTTAGCAAGTTTTATTTTAAGGTTTCTGCGTAAACCCGTATGCTGAGGAGCCTTCCCGGAGCTAGTTGCGCTCCATGTCGCCTCGAGTCCGCTCGGCGATGTGAGCAGCTGCACTAAAGCTGGGAAGGAAAAACCTTTTTCGGGAGGCGGCGTTCCCGGCAAGCCGCTAAGGACCCGCTCCTCAAAGCGCTGCTGACTGGATCGGGTGCACCGGAAAGTGTTCCGGCAAGCAAGGGAATATTCGGCAGAAGTCAAAATTACAACAAATTAGTCACAAAGCCAGAAGCTAATTAATTTGTTGTGTTAAAACGTTGTCGTGGCATTACATGTCCGAATCAGTGTTGCAGCTATACAGGTGGGCGATTACTTTGCAGCCTTCCCGGCAACATCCTTGCCGGAAGCCAGCGTCGAGAACGTCAAAGTTCTCCACTGAAGTCATAAGCCTTCCCGGCAACATCTTTGCCGGAGGCCGGCGTCGAGAACGTCAAAGTTCTCTGCTGAAATCGCAAACTTTTCTAGAAATATTCTTCGGCGGAAGAATAGCAAACCTTGTCGTCGAGCCATGAGCCATGCGCTCCGACAAGGGGGCTTTCAACCTTGTCGTCGAGCCATGCGCTCCGACAAGGGGGCTTTCAACCTTGTCGTCGAGCCATGCGCTCCGACAAGAGGGCTTTCAACCTTGTCGTCGAGGCATGCGCTCCGACAAGGGGGCTTTCAACCTTGTCGTCGAGCCATGCGCTCCGACAAGGGGGCTTTCAACCTTGTCGTCGAGTCATGCGCTCCGACAAGGGGGCTTTCAACCTTGTCGTCGGGCCATGCGCTCCGACAAGGGGGCTTTCAACCTTGTCGTCGAGCCATACGCTCCGACAAGGGGGCTTTCAACCTTGTCATCGAGCCATGCACTCCGACAAGGGCTATTTTTCTTAAACAACTATACTTCCAGAAGGAAAGGGCATGGCAGTCATGACCCACGCCAAATTTGGCCCCACCTCCAGCATCGAGATCTTTGAGTTCTCTGCTGAAGGCGGGCCCGGGGGCTCCTGTCGGTGTAATGAGAACTAGGGTCTCATCAACCTTCTTAGCATGGGTCATTCCCGTCCAGGATTGTTGCCTGGCAACCCCGGCAAGGCCAAGCTTCCCGACGAATACCATATCTGGCAAGCATTATATTAACAAGCAAAAACAAGAGCTCGTTGGGGAGAAGCTTCTTCCCAGCGGCATGATCTCCTAGCAAGACAAGACCCGGCAAGGCTTGCCGGGGGATAGCTGGAAACAAACACAAGATTATCAAGAAGGCGTTCAAGCCAATGATCAGAAGACAGAAGACCGAAGGCTGGGTTCCCGGCAAGATCTTGCCGGGAAGGCTCACGAAGACCCGGCAAGGACTCGCACCCGGCAAGGTCCCGCCGCCCTGCCACCGCTCCAGCGCAGCGAACAGCCTGTCGTTTAGGGCTTGTCCTCCTGGATGCATGTCATGGCATTAGCGGCGAATGGGGTTAAGCGGTGCTGATGGGACGGGCTCTTTTTCCGTCCCCAAGAAAGTAAGGGACACCTAAGTGGAGCATTTAATGCGTTTGTCCTAAGTCATCAGTGATAAGCATGTAAACACTGTAGCAACTTTACACCTCTTGTACCTGTTGTTTGCCACTGTTGGTGACCCCTTTGTCATATAAAAGGAGGCCCAAGGCGAAGCTACAGGGGGGAGAGGACCTTCTGGCCCATTCTGCATGCGTAGCTGCTTCTTGAGCATACTGTTCATTGCAAGCGCTCCGTGTACCTGAGCTTAAGAACACCCACAATAAACCAAAGCAGGAGTAGGGTTTTATGCTTCTCAGCGGCCCAAACCTGGGTAAAGATCCCTGCGTTGATCGTTGGATCCGCTCTTTGTGTAAATCTTTTCCCCCAGCCGAACCGTCAAAGGGATCCAAGCGATCCCATAGGTGTCGTACGCCGACACCGCCGGGATGATGAAGATGGCCTCCGGTGATGCCTTCCCCCTCCGGCAGGGTGCCGGAAAAGGGTTGTAGATGAGATCGTGGAGGTACAGAGGCTTGCGGCGGCGTAAAAACTCATCTAGGTTAACTTTCGGGGGTTTCTGAATATATATGATTTTTCAGCGTTGGAATCACGCGAAACGGAGCCACGTGGGCCCCACGAGGCACCAGGGCGTGCCCTGGTGCCTCATGGGCACTGGGTGGACCCCATCCAGTGGGTCTTCGTTCCAGTATTTTTTATTTGTCCCATAAAAAATCTCCAAAAAGTTTCAGCTCATTTGGAGAACTTTCATTTCTGCACAAAAAACAAATCCACGGTAGTTCTGCTGAAAACAACGTCAGTCCGGGTTAGTTCGAATCAAATCATACCAAAACCATATAGAATTGTTATAAATATGGCATGAATACTTCATAAATTATAGATATGTTGGAGACGTATCAGCATCCCCAAGTTTAATTCCTGCTCGTCCTCGAGTAGGTAAATGATAAAAGAAATAATTTATGAAGTGTGAATGCTAGCATAGTGCATAAGTTGGATCAATAATAATTTCAATCACTTTTCCTAGCATCATAACAGCAACTTTTTCTCATAAAAGTCATCATGATAAAGGAGCAATTAAAAACAGAAATTTGATGTGGAATGCTACCTATCATAATCATCATATAATCTTTTCTTTTGTTGCATGGACATTGGACTTGAATGATTTAAAGCAAGATCATTATTATAACAGCAATATTTATTATCATAAAACTTCTCATGAGCAAGTAACAATTCATCACAACAATGAAGTATAAGGCATAAACTTTCTTGGAAACTAACAAACTATTCTAGTCAACAATGCAATTGCAATTCATCATATTTTCAGGAAGGGTCTCATGTAGGAGCTTTTTAGCAAGTCCACATACTCAACCATCATTTAGTCTTCTATGATTGCTAACACTCACGACATATATATGGAGCAAAAGTTTCAGCCAGACACATAGAAAGATAGGGGCTTGTGATTTCGCCTCCCAACTTATTCACCTCAAGGGTGATGTCAACAATAATAACTTATGATCACTCATATTCAACTGGATATATGTGCCTAGATCTTTCCCCACCACATGATGCTTGCGAAAGAGAAAAATAAAAAAAGAAGTAGAGGAGAACACTATTGACTCTTGCATAAAAAATAAATTCATAAAAGTAAATGCATAAAAGTAAAAGATAGGCCCTTCGCAGAGGGAAGCAGAGGTTGTCATGCGCTTTTTGTTGTTGGATGCACAAGCCCTTAATGCAAAGGAACGTCACGTTATATTGCCCCTTGTGATAGCAACCTTTATTATGCAGTCCGTCGCTTTTATTTCTTTACCATCACAAGTTTGTACAACGCTTATTTCCCTTACAATAAAAGATCATACATATTTTAGGAGCAATTTTTATTGCTTTTTGCACCGATGACAACTTACTTGAAGGATCTTATTCAATCCATAGGTAGATATGGTGGACTCTCATGACATGAAACTGGGTTTAAGGGTTTTGGATGCACAAGTAGTATCTCTACTTGGTGCGGATTTTTGGCTAGCAAAGATATTGGGCAAGAACCACATGTTGGAGGATCTATAACAATATAACTTCTATGTGAATATGAACAAACATAATTCATTACGTTGTCTTCCTTGTCCAACGTCAACAATTTGACATAAAATACTTAATGGGGGCTCACAATCATAAAAGATGTCCAAGATAGTATATTTGCATGTGAATCTTCTCTTCCCTTATTAACTTTTTCATGAATTGCATCATTGACTAATGCTATGCTTGTTAACCTCCAATAAATTTTACCACTTATACTTTTCTTTATGTAATGTCATTACTTTCCATAAGATTAGCATATGATCTCTTTCATTATTTTCATTGCAAGGGATCACACTTATCATATCCAATGATCTATATGAAAGTTTTTATTATATCCCTCATGAATATTCATCTTGGGACCAAATTCATATCTTGTGCAAATTACCATTACTATTATTAACTCTCAAAAAGATATAAGTGAAGCATGAGAATTAATGACAAACTACTCCAAAATATATAAGCGAAGATCAATGAGTAGTTAAACAATTAAGTAGCTATGTAAGGACTCTCTCTCATTTAAAAAGTTTCAGATCTTGATATTTTATTCAAATAGCAAGCAAAACAAAGACACAACCAAGTTTAGCACACATTATGTGAACAAGTAAAAACTTGGGTTCAATCGAGACTAACCGATAGTTGATGAAGAAAAGTGATGGGATGCCTACCGGGGCATCCCCAAGGTTGAATGCTTGTTACTTCTTGGAATATTAACTTGGGGAGCCTTGGGAATCCCCAAGCTTGAACTCTTGTGTCTCATTAATTCTTCTCATATAATAGTTTCCCTAAGTTTCAAAAACTTCATCCACACAAAACTTGACAAGAACTTGTGAGATATGTTAGTATAAATCCACTCAAAACCTCAACATTATCTACTGTATCAAATCACTAAAATTATAATTAAACATTTAATACTAAATGCCTCTGCATATTTAAGACTCCTATCATCAAATAGAATCATTAAACAAGCCAACATATGCAAACAATGCAAACATAACAGCAATCTGCCTAAACAGGACAGTCTGTAAAGGATAATTAAGAATCCATACTTACATAACTCAAAAAATTCTGAAAATTTACCACACTGGAAATAATTCATCAAAGTTCACTGTGTCAAAATTTCAAGATTTTATCACATTCTTACATTTCTGGGTTATTTAATCAATAGCAGCAAACTTTCTGTTTCGAAACAGCAACTCATAAACTTGCAAACTGGGCATGGTAAAGGCTATAATTGGAATTTTATTGAACTAGAAGATACAAAACATGATTATTGATGACACAAAGCAAATATTTACAGAAGAAAATGACGCTCCAAGCAAAACTCATATTATGTGACGAATAAAAATATAGCTCCAAGTGAGGTTACCGATAGTGTTGAAGACGAAAGAGGGGATGCCTTCCGGGGCATCCCCAAGCTTAGTTGCTTGGGTATTCCTTGAATTTTACTTTGGGGTGCCTTGGGCATCCCCAAGATTAGGGTCTTTCCACTCCTTATTCTCCTCATATCGATATCTCACCCAAAACTTGAAAACTTCAATCACACAAAACTTAACAGAACTTCGTGAGAACGGTTAGTATGATAACGAATAAACCATCACTTGGGTACTGTCCAAGACAAGATTAACAATTGTTCCCATATAATTCCTACTGTATTCTATCATTTCCACCATTTATATCTCATAATATAAGCTATGGAAACATTAAAACAAGCAAACTATGCATTGAAAACAGAATCTGTCAAAAACAGAACAGTCTTTAATGATCTGAGAAACTACCATACTTCTGGAACTCTAAAAATTCTGAAACATTAGGACAACGTCAACAATTTTCATATCAATACTGTGCAAAAATTTCAGAATTTTTTGACGCTCCAGTAAAATCTGGGAAATTAAACACTGGAAGCAAAAGTTTCTGTTTTTGCACAGAATTGAATCAACAAGTATCCACACTATCCCAAAGGTTTTACTTGGCACTTTATTGAAAGAAAACATACAAAACATGATTACTACAGTATCTTAATCATGTGAACACACTAAAACAGTAGGTATAAATATTGGGTTGTCTCCCAACAAGTGCTTTTCTTTAAAGCCTTTTAGCTAGGCATGATAATTTTGAATGATGCACTCATAGAAGTAAAAGATTGATACATAACGGGGGCATCATGAATCATAAGTTCCTCTCTCATAATAATTTTCAGTGGCATAATGAATGAATTCAGCAATATAACTATCAAATAAAGCATTATTTTCATGACCTACAAGCATAGAATTTTTATTACTCTCCACACAAGCAATTTTCTTCTCATTCATAATAGTGGGAGTATCATATGAAACTCTAATGCTATAAATTGTTTCCACATTAAAAGAGTGATGTTCAATAAAAGGATTTTCATAATTATAACAAGTATAATAATAATCATCACTATTTTTCATAACATAAGTATCATCACAATAATCATCATAGATAGGAGGCATGAAATCATCATAACGAATTTGATCATTCAAGGTAGGGGGACTAAAAAGATCATCTTCATTAAGTATAGCATTTCCAAGCTTGGGATAAACATCAATTGCAGCAAATAAATTCTCAAATATGTCATTCTCATCAAACATAGCATCCCCAAGCTTGTGGCTTTGCATATCATAAGCATAATCTCTTTCATCATTAATAGTATGAATAGCACCAATAGTATAACAATTATCATCATAATTTTCCAAGCTGGTGCCATAAAGATTTTCAAGATCATAAGAAGTATCATCATCTTCCCAATCATAATCATCACAACAAGTAGTAGGAATCACAAAATCAAACTCAATATCATCATTCTCCATAATCATATTTGATTCATTTTCATGAGGCACAATGGTAATAGGAGCAACATTACTTCGGAGAGATACCTTTTTACCTCTACTTTTCCTTCTTTTCTTTTTCTTCTTCACCACCTCATGTGTGGGTTTAATCAATTTTTCCATGCACTTTATTGAAGAGATTGGTTGAATGAAAAGCTCCTCCTCGTTACCTGATTCATCATAAGAAAAAATAGGAGGATATTGGGAAACCTTTTCCACTTTATTAGTATTCTCTTCATCTTCTATTTGTTTTCTTGTCTTTAAATAATTGGCAATATAAGGATTCTCAATGCAATTCACCGCACAATACTCAGGTGCTAGTGAAGGTGGAATGGGTGGAGTATACACAGGTGAAAATGCAGGAGGAAGAGGAGACTGTGCTGCCGCAACAGCTGCAAGTGCCTCTCGGGCATGAGTCAGCTCCTCAGCCAGGGAGGTGATCATACGGTAACTGGCGTTGAGATAACGAGATAAAACACCAGTAGCACAATCACTCGCCGGGTCAACAGGTGTGAAAAGGACTCGCCCTATCGTAGGCGACAGGGTGGGGTAGTGAAAGAAACCTGGATGTGTCTGCATCTCGACCTCGTGGAAGCGCAGGTCAGTGAGAGCCACCATCGCAGAAAACTGGATCACCAACTCCGGAGTAGAAGCAGTTCCGCCCTTGGAAGAGCGGGAGTAGCTGCGAATATCCGAACTCGCAGTAAGAAAGGCCTCCGCGTGATACTCGTACACTGAACCAGCAAGCTTCTCTCGGAACACCTGGTACACTGGGTCTTTGCCGTTGGGATACAGCCGAAGCAAGACGCTACGGAGCAATACTGGAAAAGTGAACGGTGCCGGCTCATGGTTGTAGTGGTATGGAACTGGTGCCATCTACACTCATCAAACCAGCGGTTAGCATGACAATAAACTATATGCATACCATGCAGCAATCAGATGCAACAAGCAAAGCACATACCAAGACTCTAAGCTAATCAAGGTTCTAGAGCGGGGTTAACTAGGGTGTCCTACAGCCAGCACGGCTCTGATACCAAGCGTTGTGGCACCCCGGCTCAGAGGACCGGTTTACCCAGTGTTTCCAACCCAAAGATCATGTCTTCTGGAAACACACAACAACTTGGAACAGAACAGAACTGATCTTTATTGATATTGTACAAGTACAAGCTCGGGAAATTACATCGGGTAGCGAGGCCAGAAGCAGTACACATGCTAAGACAATATCTACATTATTTATGGAACATCAAGGGCCTCAGTACTAAGGAAACTCTACAGCGTAGCGGAACATCATGGGGGAAACTCCATCCCATAGGGACACTGCTGGGACACGGCCTAGTTAGCGTAGCATGAAACTTCGGGATCTCCATCAATGGCTTCTCCTGCATCTGGCATGATACGCCAGGTGAGTACTTGGAATGTACTCGCAAGCTCACAGCAACCACAACAATGCAGCAAACAACAGCATGGCAATGAACATGTTAAATGCTTAAGTTGCTTACTTACGGTTACCGAATATCAACTTACTCTCTTCCGGGTTCACACGTGACCCCCGGAACATTCGTGACCCATCGGTCACTTCCGAGCATGAGACGAGTTCTTCCATCATTATTACCATTACGGTTGATGATGTCTACTACACAACTTGTTCTTGTAGACTCGTGTTGGGCCTCCAAGCGCAGAGGTTTGTAGGACAGTAGCAATTTTCCCTCAAGTGGATGACCTAAGGTTTATCAATCCGTGGGAGGCGTAGGTTGAAGATGGTATCTCTCGAGCAACCCTGCAACCAAATACAAGAAATCTCTTGTGTCCCCAACACACCCAATACAATGGTAAATTGTATAGGTGCACTAGTTCGGCGAAGAGATGGTGATAAAAGTGTAGTATGGATAATAGATATAGGTTTTTGTAATCTGAAAATATAAAAACAGCAAGGTTGCAAAAAGTAAACGGGCATAAAAACGGTATTGCAATGCTTAGAAACAAGGCCTAGGGTTCATACTTTCACTAGTGCGATCTCCCAACATTGTTGACATAGTTGAATCATATGTAAATCCCTCACGTGCGACAAAGAGTTCACTCCAAAGTCACAAATAGCGGAGAACAAACGAAGAAATTGGTGTAGGGTACGGAACCACCTTAAAGTTATCCTTCCCGATCAATCTTATGAGCCATCCCCATTAATTGTCACGAACAGCCCTAGAGTTCGTACTAGAATAACACCTTAAGATACACATCAACCAAAACCCTAATGTCACCTAGGCACTCCAATGTCACCACGAGTACCCACGGGTTTGATTATACAATATGCATCACACAATCTCAGATTCATCTATTCAAACCAACACAAAGAACTTCAAAGAGTGCCCCAAAGTTTCTACCGGAAAGTCAAGACGAAAACGTGTGCCAACCCTTATGCATAGATCCCCAAGGTCACGAAACCCGCAAGTTGATCACCAAAACATACATCAAGTGACTCAAGTGAATATCCCATTGTCACCACAGATATCCATATGCAAGACATACATCAAGTGTTCTCAAATCCTTAAAGACTCAATCCGATAAGAAAACTTCAAAGGGAAAACTCAATTCATCACAAGAAGATAGAGAGGGGAAAACTCCATATGATTCATCTATATCAACAAAGCTCGCGATACATCAAGATCGTGCCATCTCAAGAACACGAGAGAGAGAGATCAAACACATAGCTACTGGTACAAACCCTCAGCCCCGAGGGTGAACTACTCCCTCCTTGTCATGGAGACCGCCGGGATGATGAAGATGGCCTCCGGTGATGCCTTCCCCCCTCCGGCAGGGTGCCGGAAAAGGGCTGTAGATGAGATCGTGGAGGTACAGAGGCTTGCGGCGGCGTAAAAACTCATCTAGGTTAACTTTTGGGGGTTTCTGAATATATATGATTTTTCAGCGTTGGAATCACGCGAAACGGAGCCACGTGGGCCCCACGAGGTACCAGGGCGCGCCTGGGGGGTGGCGCGCCCTGGTGCCTCGTGGGCACTGGGTGGACCCCCTCCAGTGGGTCTTGGTTCCAGTATTTTTTATTTGTCCCATAAAAAATCTCTAAAAAGTTTCAGCTCATTTGGAGAACTTTCATTTCTGCACAAAAAACAACACCACGGTAGTTCTGCTGAAAACAGCGTCAGTCCGGGTTAGTTCTAATCAAATCATACCAAAACCATATAGAATTGTTATAAATATGGCATGAATACTACATAAATTATAGATACGTTGGAGACGTATCAGTTGACCACTCAGAGTGACCTAGTGCGAACTGTGTCCAATATCGTGGACGCGGCTATTCGAATAGATTCTTACACTCTGCAGAGGTTGTGCACTTTTCCCACACCATGGAGCTCCTGGTCCTGTACCTCGGTACACTTCCCTTCTGGGTGGACCGGTGCTGCTCCAATGAAACATGCCTAACCCGTGACCCCTCCATCGTACCACCGACAATCATCCTCCCCCGGAGTCATGCCCTGGGTGGCCTCTGTGTCACTTTTGACACCTGCCACCGTCGTGGCCAACTAAACTATCCCAAATGGGGACGCCGGCAGATAACTCAACTGGCTCACAAGGTTATCGTTGCCTGCCTGATCAGGGTAGCGCACACGCATAACCTTCGCTCTTTGGTGGTAACGATAAAAGAGCACGCGGTCAGACCAAGTCAAGGCCGTCCCATTCCGGCAAATGTGACTGCTGTAAGTCCGGGTCAGTGGCACTTGATCAACCATTAAGCTTAGTTTTAGTAATTACATGTCAAGCAAGGTTGTTTATCATGAATAAACTACCATGGCAGTAGTTATGCAACTATATAATTTACTATGAATTATCACATATTAAAATAATGCAAATAATTCAATTAATAAACCAATACTATTGAAATGCTTCATGTAATGGATGATGTGGCTTGCCTTGCTCAGTTGGGTTGTCCACAAACTCCTGGTCCTCAAAACCAAAATGATTTCCCTCTGAAAATATTTTAAAATAGCAAAAGAAAATGTCACACAATACATTTCTGCTGACCAGAAATTCTGTACATGTGAGAAAAATACCAAAATTACCAGAAAATAGAGGGGCTCAAGACAAAGACAATGCAAAAAGAATCAATTGATTTGGACTTGTGGATAAAAAGTAATGAACAGTCAAAGTTACTGGTCAAAGTTGAAATTTAACAGAAATTTGAAAATCTCTGGGAGGGCCACGTCAAAAGCGTATTTCCTGAATACGCTTCCACTTAGGTACCATTTCGGGCGCGGCTTGGTCACTGACGTGCGGGGCCCAGCTGTCATATTTAAAAGGAAAAAGAGGGGAACAGTAAGAGGGCGGCTCACCGACGGCGATAGTCGGAGATAGCGACGGCGACGAGGTCGGGAGAGGGCGGAGATGGATCGGCCACACGACGGCGGTCCACCCTGTACCAGCAGCGTCTCCGGGGACGGCCTGACGGCGTCGCCCCCTTCTTCTCCGGCGGCGGCTGGTTTCGGGGGTCGTTGGCGACGGCGTCTCCGGCAGCGGTTCGGCTGGGCAAGAGGTGGAGAAGAACCAGGAGAGCTTACTAAGCTCGGGGACGGGGTTGGGCGCGGCTGGGGTGGAGTGAATCGAGCGGGTGGTGGAGTTGGCTTGGCGGCGGAATGCCGGCGAGCTGCGAGGCCAGAGGGCCTCTCGACCGTGGCTCGGTGCCCTGGTGGTCGATAGGAAGTGGAGGGAGTGGGGTGAGGAGCTGGGAGATGCCGGGGAGGCCTATTTATAGGGAGGGACAGAGCTTCTGGAGTCGGGCGGCACCGCGGCCACGTCGCCGGAGCAAGGACGGCTAGCTGGCTGGCGCGGCGCGGGCGATGTGATGGAGGAGGGCAGGGAGAGTTAATGCACGCAGTGGCCGCACGCGAGGAAGAAGACGGCCAGCGAGGCCACAGTGATAGCACGGGCGCCACAGTGGCCGCGTGCGGTGGCGGCCGACGGGAGCGATTCCGGTGAGGGGGAAGGGTCTAGGGCGGCCAGGTGGACGGAGGGGAGCTCGTCGGCGTGCGGAGACAACGTACGGCGACACGGTCATCGTGCTACGACGTGACCCGTGCCTGCCGATGCCCAGAGCGCGATTTTGGCAGGGCTAGCCACGCGGTCACCACGTGCACAGGCACACGCGGCGCGAGTTGGCCTGCCAGGCCGTGTCTTGTGTGCCGACCTTACACACTGGAACCCTCTCGTGCCACTGGTTCGCCCAGAGACTCACTGAACCGAAGTGTAGCATCAACTACAGTTTGCTGTCAGAAACTTAGGAGAGATCTGGAGGGAAGATGAGCTGGAGATGAAACCAATGGAGATGTCTAGAGAGATCTACGTTGGAAGGACTACAAGCTGGCAAAATTTGAGAAACTTTGGCCCGGATTTGAACATGGTTCATGTACAAATGCTATACTGGACCAGAAATTTAGTGAGGTTGTTGCACTCACATGGGTGATCTGTTGGAGCTGAAATTTGGTGTGTCACAGTTATTTGGTAATGCCAAGATGTCATAAAAATTTCAGCTCAAATGGATGCCTCTAGCTGGTACTTCCTTCACAGAGGTTTAAAATGAGCAGAAACTTGGCAGAATATTTTTGCTGAAAATTTATATTGGACAAGGTGATGTTTTTGGATATTGTGGCAAGATATGTTCCCTAGTATCTCAGGGAATTATTTGGGAATTTTCTGAGTTGAGGAAATATGTGTTGCTTCACAAAGGGTCATTGCTGTCCAGAAGATAAATGGAATATTCTGGACCAAATTTTGTACTGGACCATGAAATGTTTTTGGAGATTATGGAAGTAGATGATGACAACAAGGTGTGGTATTAATTTGGGATTTTTCTGATCATCAGATCTATAGGTTGCTTCACAACCCATAGTGAAGACAGATTTTCCCAAAGAAGAAAATGGATTATTTTGAAAGGAATGAGAATTGGAATTTGATCCAGAAGGTGTGTGACAAGGTTTTGGCAAGATATTGATGGCTTTGGATCACTTAGAGAGAAATTCAAAGGTTTCCCAATTCCAAAGTCAACCGAAAAGGTTCAAAAGCCATCCAAATTGGCAAATAAAACCAGAAAATTTTTGAAAAGAAAAAGTTGCCAAAAACCAGGGTGTCACACGCATGTCATCATCAGCCCTCCCTGTGTATTGGTGAAACAGCCGGGTGCGCACGCTGAGGAGCTGAATATGCCAGCCAACTGAACTCCGGGTCAGGTCTCGTGGCTTTAAGCGCATGAGCGATCATGGCGTTGATTCTCTGATAAATAGGTGCTAATTTTTCTCGCTCTTTCATGACCCACAAGTATAGGGGGTCAATCATAGTCCTTTCGATAAGTAATAGTGTCAAACCCAACGAGGAGCAGAAGGAAATGACACGTGGTTTTCAGCAAGGTATTCTCTGCAAGTACTGAAAGTAGCGGTAACAGATAGTTTTGATAGCAAGGTAATTCGTAACAAGTAGCAAGTAATAATTGTAACAAGGTGCAGCAAGGTGGCCCAATCCTTTTTATAGCAAAGGACAAGCTAGAACGGTCTCTTATATAAAGCAAGGCGTTCTCGAGGACACATGGGAATTCTCATCTAGTCACTTTCATCATGTTTGTTTGATTCGCGTTCGCTACTTTGATAATTTGATATGTGGGTGGACCGGTGCTTGGGTGCTGTTCTTCCTTGAACAAGCCTCCCACTTATGATTACCCCCTCTCGCAAGCATCCGCAACTACGAAAGAAGAATTAAGATAAATCTAACCATAGCATGAAACATATGGATCCAAATCAGCCCCTTACGGAATAGCGCATAAACTAGGGTTTAAGTTTTTGTCACTCTAGCAACCCATCATCTACTTACTACTCCACAATGCCTTCCCTTAGGCCCAAAGATGATGAAGTTTCATGTAGTCGACATTCACACGACACCACTAAAGGAAGCAACAACATACATATCATCAAAATATCGAACGAATGCCAAATTCACATGATTACTTATGACAAGACTTCTCCCATGTCCTCAAGAACAAAAGTAACTACTCACAAATCACATTCATGTTCAAGATCAAAGGGGTATTGAATAGCATTAAGGATCTGAACATATAATCTTCCACCAAATAAACCAACTAGCATCAACTATAAGATGTAATCAACACTACTAGCAACCGACAGGTACCAATCTGAGGTTTTGGGACAAAGATTGAATACAAGAGATGAACTAGGGTTTGAGATGAGATGGTGCTGGTGAAGATGTTGATGAAGATTGGTCCTCCCACGATGAGAGGATCCTTGGTGATGTCGATGGCTTCGATTTCCCCCTCCCGGGGGGAAGTATCCCCGGCAGAATCGCTCCGCTAGAGAGCAAAATTGCTCCTGCCCAGGTTCCGCCTCGAGACGGCGACGCTTCATCCCGAAAGCCTTCTTCTGATTTTTTCTAGGGCAAATAGCATCTTATAGGAGAAGATGGGCCCCGAAGGCCTGCCAGGGGCCCCACAAGCTCGGGAGGCGCGCCCCCCAGGCTTGTGGCTTCCTGGTGGGTCCCCCTCTGGTATTTCTTCCGCCAATATTTTTTATATATTCCAAAACAATTCTCCATAAATTTTTAGGTCATTTGGATATGTACAGAATAGCTATCTCTGCTGTAGCCATTTTCGGTCCAGAATTCCAGCTGCCGGCAATCGCCCTCTTCATGTAAAACTTGCAAAATAAGAGAGAAAAGGCATAAGAATTGTATCATAAAGTAAAATAATGACCCAAAACATAATAAATATCAGTAGGAAAACATGATGCAAAATGGACGTATCAACTCCCCCAAGCTTAGACCTCGCTTGTCCTCAAGCGAAAAACCAAAATCGATAATCATGACCACATGTTTAGAGACAGAGGTGTCGATAAAACAAAATACGGACATGAAGGCATCATGATCTTTATTATAACAGCAATATATTATAATAAAACTTCTCATGAAAAAGTGACAATTCGTCCACAAGATAAAGTATTAACCATAAACCGTATTGGAAACTAACAAACTATGTTCTCAGTCACTGATGCAATTGCAATTCATCATATTATCAGAAAGAGTCTATGTACGAGCTTTGTTTAGCAAGTTCACATACTCAACTATCGGTGTACTAAGACATGGGTGCCTCCGTACCCTGACTTGTGCACAGGCAGTTGTAGCCTTCCTGACGGCAAGGGCTTGCTGGAGGGTTACTGTGACTCAAAACTCAATGAACAAGACCGTGAAGAAGACCTCCAGGTAGGTCATCGAGAAGTACTATTCTAGTACTGAAGATCAAGATTATCCTTGCCGGCAAGCATCGTACCGACAAGGTGAAGACCAAGACTTGGGTTGCCGGCAAGCAAAGGCCCGGCAAGCTCCGCATCGGCAGGCTCATTCTGTCCCGTTACCGCCCCACCTCATCATCAGCTAGATAAGCTCGTGTGATAGGTGTCGAGCGGGCAGGCAGTCAAACGTAGCTGGCCAAGGCACGTGTCAGCATGCCACGCAAGGATTAACTTTAATGGCACCCGTCCCTGGGACGTGTCAAGGTAACAGGAGGCCGGCTGGGCAGGCGGTACAGATCTTTTCGTCGAAGCCTCACCTCCCCGGCATAGCACCCAACGGTGCATTAAATGCGTTTGTCCTACCCCGTCAGGAGATAGAGTTGGTGACGGTGCATGTACGTTCACTTCCCTGTAATGACCGTATTAGCCATTGTGGTAACCCCTTGGCCTATAAAAGGAGGCCCACGGCTACAGTTAGAATGGTCGACACTTAGTTCAATTACACGTTGTAGCTGCATTTCCTGCGCACCTTGCCGGCAAGCTGCGCTCCTTGTAACCTTGAGTTCATACACAATCAAAACCACCAAAGCAGGAGTAGGGTTTTATGCTCACAGCGGCCCGAACCTGGATAAATCGTTGCTTGTTCTTACATCTATTAGCCCTGCTCTTCGTAGAACATTGATCCCACAACCGCAAAGGGATCCTCTCGATCCCATAGATCATCATTTTCCCGTGACATCTTTGGCGCGCCAGGCAGGGGGTCTTGTATTACGAATTAGTGTTCGTGGTGTGAGTACCGGCCCCATCACCTTCGTCGATGGTGTCGAAGAAGAAGACCGGAGCCACGACGGCTCCCACCACCTCCAAGCGGCCTTCCCAGGCATTTGCAGGCGGCGCAGCTAGCACGGGTGCTACGGCTGGGATGGCCAGGGCAGGAGGCGCCGGCGGTGCGGGTGTCCAACATCCCCACCGTTCTGGCGATCGCAGTCAGCACACTAGAGATGGTGCAGACGGCCAACTCCGACAACATTCTGGTGAGCACGATCATCGTAGCAATATAGTTTGGACCGGTGTAAGCCGGGACCCCGTCGCCGCGACGTCAAAGGACGGAGCGGTGACGTCCAACAACGCTGCGGTGGGACATGTGTCGCGACCATCACAAGATGGGTGTGCCACGCTTCGATACCCGCGGTGCTAGTGGTCTTGGACGGCGTCGAGCCGGCCCTGAGCATCGTCCTCACAATGTTCAGGCACCACCACCACGCCAACCCATTGGTGAGCATGCGCTGGGGCAGCAGGTACGCAATGAGCTTCCTCCTGGCCCTGCCAGGAGTCAAACGCCGTCCCGTTCCGTGTTCCTCGCCATGCCAACCACAGCGGCAGAAGCCATGGCGCGGGTTCAAATGCTTTTGAACTTCCTGCCAGCTCCTGACAAGATGGAAGAATGGCGGGCCACCATCCAGAGTCTCATCAGTTTTGCCGATCCCGGCAAAACACAGGATGTGGGCCCCTCCAGATGACCACCCACAGTGCCGACAGGACCAACTGGCTGCCATGCCGGAGACGCTGCACCAATGGTGCAGTCGCCTCCACGTCAACAACCACAACGGTGGCAATCTCGCCGATCGGATGACCAGGACGCGATGTCCATGGCACGTCAGATCCGCGGGGCCGCCAAGACCAGCGCCAAGTGCTCCATGTACGGCGCGTTGAGGACGCCCGTACGAAGATCGAGCGGCGCTGGGAAGTACATCGCCTATTAGACGACAGTGCCTGTGCCAGGGTACCATGGGTGTTTACCTTACGAGGTAGGCTGCCCAGCGTTTACTCGTGAGCTGCAGCAGGTTTGCTGGCCGTCCACCCATGCCTTCAAGCCAGGGCTACCCGACAGATACGACGGCATGCTCAGCCCATCAGAGTTCCTTGGCATCTACACCATTGCGGTGTAGGCTGTCGGAGGGCGCGACGACAAGATACTGGCCAACTACTTTCCGTTGGCACTCAAGCCCAACGTCAGATCGTGGTTGATGAACTTGCCGGAGGGCTCCATTTCTTCTTGGTCAGATCTGTGCCATTGCTTCATTGGTTCTTACCAGGGTGGCCACAAGCTCCCTGGTCAAGCTAGCGATCTGCACGTGATCCCCTAGAGAGACGGTGAGCCCCTCCGCAAGTATATACAGAGGTTCAACCGTGTGCACCACAACATCCCCGATGTTCATCCCGTAGCTGTGTGTGCCGTGTTCCACATGAACGTGAGCAACCGTAGAATGCGGTCTGAGATGAATATTGAGAAGGTTAGAACCATCAACGAGCTGTACGCTTTGGCGTACAGGTATGCACGTGCTGAGGAAGGGAGGCGACTTCCTGGGGAAGATGCTGGCGCCGAGGTCGACTCCGAAGATGACGACGCAGACGACGCATCAACCCCACAGAAGAAGGGCCGGAAGCGCAAAGGCAAGTCAGTGATGGCAGTAGAGAGACCCGGTGACGCCAACGCCGCCAAGAAGTCCAAGGTAGAAAGCCCCGGCAAGGAGGTTGCCAGATGCGTTGACTGTCGGGAGGCTGCGACAGACGACAAGGGCGGCAAGACCGGTGGGCACTACTGCAAGATCCACTGTACCAAGGGCCACGATCTCCAGGAGTGCCAGCAAGTGGAGCAGCTTGCTGAGAAGCAGAAGCAAGAGTCTGAGAAGCGCGACAAGGAGAGGGGGCCAAGATGGTGCCGGTGGATCCGGCAAGCAAAACGATGGTGGCCGCGGATGCCGCCGCGGCAAGGCCAAGCAGCCGAAAGAGAAGGCCGCTCAGGGCCAGAAAGGTGATGAGGGTGATGAGGACGAAGATGGGTCCGAGAATGAGTTCCAGAATGCAGTGGAGGCCATGTGTGTTGACGGAGGCGCATCTTTGCACTCCTCGCACCGGCAACTGAAGCAATGGGTCCGCGAGGTGAATGTCACAGAGCCCATGATGGGAGCGCAAAAGCCACTCAAGTGGTCACACACGCCCATCGTCTTTGACACCGAGGATCACCCTGATCGCACTATTGCAGTCGGGTGTTTGCCGTTGTTGGCTTCGCCAACAATTCACAACCTCAAGGTGACTAAGATGTTGGTTGACGGTGGGGCCGGCTTGAACTTGATCCCTCCTGACGTGATCAAGAGGCTGCAGATCCCCGATGTCGTGGTTTTGACACGGCAGATGCCCTTGTGAAAGGACTTGGAGATGAGGCCATCGCACAAGTGTGGAAGCTTAACGGGGTTGATCGGGAACGAGAAGACACGGAGTTACCCAGGTTCGGCCCCTCTCGATCGAGGTAAAAGCCTATGTCCTGCTTGATTATATTGTTGTGGATCTCGATTACAAGGATGTGGATTCGCTAACCTAGCTTTCGAGGGATTGCAACTTAGTCTTTTTTGCCTAGGTGCTCCCCTTTATATATACAGGTGGAACCCTAAATTTACATGAGAGTCCGGGTCGTAATCTCAACCTGGCTCCTACTCTAAGTATACTTGATCTCCAAGGCAACCCTTAAGCCAAGCATCTTCTTCTTGAGCCGGCCCACATCATGAGCCGGCCTTTCCTGCTAGGCCTCCATCAAGCCGGCCCGCCAAGTATCCTTTAGCCCTGCAGTGAGATGACCCGCTGAGTCTGCTCTAAGGCCGGGTTATCATCCTGCCGGGTCTACACGCTGGGAAATCTCCCCAACATTAGCCCTCAGTTTGACTTGAATTTATTCATGTTAAACTCCATCCTGAAAGACAAAACAACCATTAACAGGGAAATAAACCCACAAATTGCTTTGCAAGCCGCCCTTTTGGAGCACCATCCTTATCAGGCATAATTTCCCGGGTTAATAAAACGCCGGGTCATCCTTTCTGTCTTCAGACTGCATTTTTCATCCTTTCTTTCTGACGATGTCACACTCCAACTCCACAAAATCCAGGATGACATCACATGGAATCTTGAATAGATTTGTATTGCTCCGTTAGGCACGAAAATCAAGGAGCTCTTTTAGCCACTATTTACTGCGCCGCCTGGGGTTTCGCGCATGCCTCTTCGGGCCCGTTGTGCCTATAAATAGACCGGCGTCTTCCCATTCCCCTTTTACTGCTCCTCGTCTTCTTCTCCACTGTGACGCTACCGCGCCCGTTCAAGCTCATCGTCGCCGGAGCTAGTACCTCGTCGCGTCTCCTCCTCGTCACCAGAGCCATTCATCACAGCGTGGCCGCATCCGCCGCACCTTGAAGATCTCGAGCTCGAACACCAGATCTGTAAGTTCTTCTACCCATTGCCATTAGCTTCTCACTGTTCTTCCGTGTTCTTTGCCACAGCCTCTGTAGATCCAAAATGCGTTGGGTCCCTTTCGTTTTTAGTTCGCATGGCCGCTCCGCAATATTTTCCTTAATGTTAGATCCGCTGTACTGCCTTGGATAGATCCCATTGCTCTTCAACTCATAACGCGAAGAACATACCTAGTTTTTACTTTCTCATTTTTACCCAATTTTCAGATCCGTAAAATTTTCTTACCCAATAGAAACTTGTTTGCTGACTCGTAACGTAAGCCATGTTCAACACTTGTAAAAATCCATGCTACGTAATTTCCAGCTTATCCTCATCAAGAACCTTGACCCGGATTTTATTTGCATCCCCTTTAGTGACCTGGCCAAATATCTCAATTGCCGGCTCGTGTTCATCTTTACAGTAAACCAAGCACATGCTTTGCCGGCTTATGACACCTTCTCTTTTTTACAGCAGTTGAATCAATGGCTCCCAAGCCCAAGATCGTTAACTGGGCAAAATCTAGCATGTCTGAACTTAGTCTGCAGGCCCTGGTAGATTCCGGGTTGTTGCCGGCTAAAGAAACAATTTCTTGGCGAGCTTCGGAAGAAGAAATTCACCCTCAACCCGGCCAGAATGAGGTCATCATTTTTGTTGATCATGTTTCAAGGGGTTTCCGTCCTCCAGGCTCTAAATTTTTCCGAGACGTGCTGCATTTCTTCAACATCAGGCCTCAAGACTTGGCCCCCAATTCCATCTTCAATTTATGCCAGTTCCAAGTATTCTGCGAAGTGTATCTGCAGCTTGAGCCGTCCATCAGCTTATTCCAGGAATTTTCTATTTGAACCGCCAAACGGAGCACAAGGATGGCCCAAGCGTTGAACTTGGTGGAATCTCCATTCAAAGAAGGAAAAACATAGTCTTCCCCAACGCCAAGCCGGCCAGCCACCCCAAAGGGTGGCATAGATCCTGGTTCTACTGCAAAGACACATCCCCCAAAGGACAGCATCCACTCCTGGGTTACCGGTCAAGCCGGTTTGCCACCAAAGCAGCCTTCCCGGGTCTTGCCTCCAGGGAAGAGAGAGAGAACCTGGAGCCTTTGTATCCGAAGATGAACGCGTTGATTGCTCATGGCCTTACCGGTGTCGATCTAACCCAGACTTGGGTCGAGTGGCGAATTCAGCCACTCATCTCTAGGACCCGGCTCATGCACACCTACACCGGCCATCACGAAGACCCGCTTCGGTTTAGCCGGGTTAATCTCAAGGAGAAGGACGTCCTAAAATTTGCCAAGAAACTTCTTGGCGAAACAAAGGACGACATTAAGCTCATGGGACTCGCCCCATTCTACGCCAACAACCCGGCACCTAAGGTAAGCCGTCTTGGTCACCCTTCGTTTTGTCAATATTGTTTTATCCTTGTCGTAACTCCATCCACCCGCCGTGATACAGGAGAATGATGACTGGTGGCGGGTTGAGGTTCAAGATCCTACCCCTCCTCGAGAGGACGACGAGGAAGAGTCGGATGATGATGAAGACAATGAGGTAGAACTTGACTCTATTGGCCGCCTTTTTAATCAGATTGTTGATGCTAACTCCTCACAGGAAGAAGCTGAAATTAGCCACACCATCGAGCCAGAGGTAACTTTGATTTCTTCAGACTCCGACTCCCCCAAACTTGTTCGAAAGAAAACCCGGGCCGTAGTCCACAATGTCCGAAGAAAACCCCGGGTTACCATCCGTAAAGTCCCTTTTTCACATCAAGATGCTCACTTGGATCCCCAATTTCTTTTGAAGAAAACACAGCACGCCGGAACCTCCAAAAGGAAGACCCGGAGTAGTGAAGGAGAGTTGAGCGGCGGGCTTCCAAATGAGCCGCCACCCCGTAGAGCGCGGATAGAGGTGCTTCTTAGTCCAACTCCCTCTTTTCCTCTAGCTGGTAGTTTCAAGGAACCCTTACATTTAAATGACTCGGCCTATCAGACGTCCCCCTCCTCGGATGAATCAAGCGCTACTCAGGCGCCGGCTTTCAATATCAACCCTGGGTAAGTAATTTAATCATTCATGTCATATAACTGTTTCTTGCCCTTCATCCTTTAATTGAATAACTCATTGTTCCTTGTACAGCGCCAAGGCCATTAAGAAGAAAGCCACCGCCGGGTCATCTGACCCAGTTATTCAAACAGCCCCTCAAGAAGAAACAGTGGCCACCTTGGTTACCCAGGACGAACCGACGTTTCAGAACAGCCTGCCGCCCCAAGATACTCCTATGAGCCCGGCTCATGTCTCCTCTCCTGTCATTCAGGAGAAGGAAAATATAACTGAGGAGCAGCCTGCGGCACCGGCTCAAGATGAAGTGGTGGTGATCAGTGAATGGCCAACTGCACTAGAAACTTCTACTACCCTAACCAGGGTTCTTGCCAAAGCTGAGCCGCCCCAGAACAACAAGGGGAAGGCGGCTCTTGACTTCTCTGCCTTTGAAGATCAAGACGCCAATACCCTACATCAAGCTGTGCTGACCCGGCTGTCTGAAAGCCGGGACACAGAAATTGCCATGATATCTTCACTGAAGCGAAAATATGAGGTAACTCGTGCCCTCTGCTATGAAACATATATATATGTAGCCCCCAAGGACCGGGTCATTATCAGATGATGACCCGGGACTTCAAAACTTTATCTTGCATGCATAACCTCAATTGGTACCCCCAAAGGCCGGCTCGTCATACCATGACGGGCGGGTCTCCATATATAGGAAGATAGATCAAATTATGCATTAGCCCCCAAGTGCCATGTTGAATGCCTGCATCTGCATGGAACTTGCTTGTTTGCTTTTTGAGAAGCACTGAAAACGCGTAGCCCCCATGTGCCGGGTCATCCGGAAGGGCGGCTCGGAACATGTTTATATGATGTATAACTGAAACTGCCTTGCAGGACATGCTGAATCAAGTGGAGGCGCAGGCTTCCTTCTTCCGAAAGGAAGCAAGGAAGAAGAAAAAGCTGAGCAGAGAAGCCGAAACAACATCTGCAGAAGCCACCAAGTCTCTGCTCCTTGTGAGGAGCACTTTGAAAGAAACTGAAATAGCAAGAGCCGCCCTGGCGCAACGTGCTGAGGAGGCCGAGTCGAAATTAGAGCCGGTAACTCGAGAGCTAGCCACTCTAAAGGGGCATATTACAGCCATGTGCAAGGCCATCTTCGGTAAGTAAAAAGGCTGCCAGAATTCAATTATACCAACTTAATATGCTAAGCCGGCTGTATTGATCGTGTGTACTTATCCTTGAAGGCCGCAAGAACCAGACCCTTGTGCAGCAGCCACTGGTGAAATTGAAGGCAGTGTATACCTTTGTGGAGCTGTTGTACATAGGCGGCTCCCGTTGCGTAATGGCTGTAAAAAATACCAAGGCACCGCCGCAGTTGATCTCTGATATGCTGAAGGAGCTGTCTGTAGTGCCTTCCTGGTTGGAAGAGTGGAAGAAGGCGGCTTGTCGTGCGGGAGCCCTGACGGTGCTGGCTCACACCAAGGCGTATGTGCCAGAATTGGACCCGGCCCAGATCGTTGGCGGGTATCCCGAATTTAACGTTGACGACTCCCCCTTCACTGAAAAGGACTTCCGGCGTTGCATGAAGGAAACCCGGGTTGCCGCCACTGCCATTGCTGAAGAGGCAGATTTGTCCAAATATCAAGCCAGGTATTCTGAGAAGAATGAGCGGATAGAACCACTTAACCCGCCAGGTGTTGCTCTCACTCGCGCGTGTAAGCAATCCTTTGCTCCTGAAGTTGATCCTTCTTCTGTGATTACCGCCGATGCGATGTTTGAAGCCTTGCACTCCATTCAGTGGTCAATCGACGAATCCACAAGCCAGGAAGGGGCGGAGGATGACGACAACCGTGAAGAGCCGGGACCAAACACTTCTTGAGCCGCCAGCATCGTTACCTTTGGCGCACACCGGCTCTTCCTTCTTTTGCAGTAGGATTTTGGAAAAACACTATGTTAAGTCTGCAGCCCAATGGGCGACTTATAATAACTTAGTGGCCAAAACTGTTGATGCCAGTGCCATCGTGCACTGTGGTGCTTGTACAAACATCTTTGTGGATGCCTTGCCTGTGTATGTTATATAGGCGATCTTGCCATTGTGGATCCTCTTTGCGACCTTTAAAGCCGATTTTTTCAATAAGAGTGATTCTGCACAGGCAATAACTATCGCAGATAGCAACAATTTTGAGTGATGAATATCACGTTAGTGCTTATAATAAAAGACCAATATTAACTAAAGTAGATGCCATGTATAAATGCATGCATGCATGCAGAGATGAAATAAATGCAGAAAAGTGAAACATGACTATAACAAGCCGGTGTTTTAACACAACTTGAAAGACCGGCTTATAAAGCTCAAGTCTGAATAGCTTTCATGAAGCTGGCACTTTGGCCAGTTGGTTTATCCTCGCTTTCTGAAAGCTGGCTCTCACGCGACCAATCGAGCATTTTAACTCTGATGAATTCAGGGTCACCTTTGTGATTGATTCATCAGGCGTATGTCGGGTCACTTTTTTGGAGTAGCATCTTGCTAACAGGCAGGTTTAACCAACTTGTGGCATTTCGCCGGGTTAAAGGGTTTTGTAAGCTAAACTCAATTGAGTTGGAAGCCCCCAAATAACCAAGATCAACAAATAAAGAGCCATCACACAACTTTGAGGTGAAACGGCGAGACTCTCTTATACAGAGTTATCGGTCTTTATTTTATTTGATCAAAAATAGGTATATAAACGATAGAAGGTATGTACAAAGATGTAACCCAGTCGAGGACTTAGGTGTAGTATAGCCGGAGTTGGGCAATGTTCCTGGGCCGGCTTGTTTCCTCCTCAGAGGTTCGTGACTTGTCTGCCTCACGTATGTCAACCAGGTAATATGACCCGTTGTTAAGATTCTTGCTGACCACAAAGGGCCCTTCCCAAGGTGGTGAAAGCTTATGCATGCCTGTATGGTCTTGTATCAGACGGAGCACTAAGTCACCTTCCTGAAAAGTACGACTTCGAACTCTACGGCTGTGATAGCGACGTAGGTCCTGTTGATAAATTGCTGATCTGGACGCGGCAAGTTCGCGTTCTTCTTCCAGGGCATCAAGAGTGTCTTGTCGAGCTTGCTCGTTATCAGATTCCACATAAGCCGCCACTCGAGGGGAGTCATGACAAATATCGCTTGGAAGCACAGCTTCTGCACCATAGACCAGGAAAAACGGCGTATAGCCTGTTGACCTATTGGGAGTAGTCTGTATGCTCCAAAGCACCGCAGGTAACTCTTCTTCCCAGAAACCCGGATTGCGTTGCAAAGGCACCATGAGCCGGGGTTTGATACCACATAGCAATTCCTGATTGGCTCTTTCTGCCTGCCCGTTGGACTGAGGATGCGTAACCGATGCTAGATCAAGCCGGATGTGCTCCTGTTGACAGAACTGTGTCATGACTCCCTTGGAGAGATTGGTTCCATTGTCTGTGATGATACTATGCGGATAGCCAAAGTGAAATATCATTTTTTTCAGAAACTTGACAGCCGTAGCAGCGTCACAACGGCTGACCGGTTTCACTTCTACCCGCTTGGTAAATTTATCCACAGCCACCAATAGGTGTGTATGCTTGTTCTTAGAGCGTTTAAAGGGTCCAACCATGTCAATCCCCCAGAGCAGTTCATATTGGTTTTGAGCCACAACTGCACAGAAATGTGGAAGCCTACATGGATGACATTGTGGTCAAAACCAGAGACAAGTCAACACTGATCCAAGATTTGGAACAAACATTTGCAAACTTGTGCAAACTCAACTTGAAGCTCAACCCCGAGAAGTGTGTGTTCGGTGTTCCGTCCGGCAAGCTTCTTGGGTTCTTTGTATCTCAGAGAGGGATTGAAGCCAACCCCGACAAGATCAAAGCAATTGAGCAGATTGAAGCACCAAGACGCGTCAAGGACGTCAGGCATCTTGCTGGTTGTGTCGCCGCTCTCAGCAGGTTCATCTCCAAATCGGCAGAGCGCGCCTTGCTGTTTTTCCAAATATTGAAAAAAGTAAGCCCAGTGAACTGGACTCTGGAAGCAGAGGCCGCGCTCCAAGATTTGAAGGAGTACCTGTCCTCTCCACCGGCCCTAGTTGCCCCTAGGCCGCAAGAGACGTTGCTGCTATACTTAGCAGCAACAAATTAGGTGGTTAGTGCTGCAGTTGTGGCTGAAAGAGAGGCAGATGAAGAGGAGGTAGCAGCCGCAGAGCCACGACCCAACAAGCCAGAATCTTCTCCGGCAAGGTCAGGTGCCGACAAGCCAGAGATTGTGCAAGCAAGTGAGCCAGATCAACAAGTTGTGAAGAAGAGGATGGTATAGGGCCCAGTTTACTTTGTCAGCTCTCTCCTGCAAGGGGCTAGATCAAGGTATTCTAGTGTGCAGAAGTTGCTCTTTGGCCTTCTCATGGGCTCAAGGAAGCTGCACCACTATTTTCAAGCACACCCAGTCACCGTCGTCACTCGGTTTCCTTTGCAACGAATTCTGAGAAATCCAGAAGCAACCGGCAGGATTGTGGAGTGGGCATTGGAGCTGTCAAGCTTTGATTTGAAGTTTGAGAGTACCTCAACAATTCAGAGCAGAGCCTTGCCGGAATTCATTGCAGAATGGACCCCAACGCCAGACAAAGAAATTCCAGAGACCTCTCTCCCCGGCAAGGAAACTGTTGACGATTGGATCATGTATTTTGACGGTGCTTTCACGCTGAAAGGCGCCGGTACCGGCGTGTTGCTTATAGCACCCACTGGAGAGCACCTCAAGTACGTGCTTTAGATGCACTTTCCCAGGGAGTAGGCCACCAACAACACTGCTGAGTACGAGGGATTGCTTGTCGGCCTGCGCATTGCAGTCGACCTTGGTATTCGAAAGCTGATTATCAGAGGCGACTCACAGCTTGTGGTGAGGCAGGTCAATAAGGATTACCAGAGCCCTTTGATGGAGCCGTACGTTGATGAGGTGAGGAAGTTGGAAGAGCCCTCGTCGGCGGCGTCCCTCGCGATCTGCTCGATGGTGGAGTCGATGTCCATTTCGTCAGATGTAGGTAGATCTGAAAGGATGAAGAAGAGAGAAAATCAAGTTTAAGAAAAAAAAGAAGATTAAGGGAGCAAAGTACTCGAGGGCAGAGGGCTTACCGGACTGCGACTGTTGAGGGGGGACAGTTTCCTCTCTGACAACCTCGGTTGTCATCACCTAATTGCCGGCAGCTTCAATTGCTGGCATGTCATCAGCGCGAATAGACTCGTCTGTGGAGGTCCTTGCCAGAGAGCCGCTTGCCGGAACTATGGTTGACGGAGACGCCCCAGTTGGATCTGCCTTCGGGCGTTCCTCCTCGTGGTGCTCTTCTTCTGCTCCCATGCCGTTGTTAGCGGTAAATATATCGACACCAATGCTTGCCAAAGGAAATTGAATAGTGGCCTCACGCTGGGGGCTACGCCGAGGGCTGGTATCCACAACGTCGTCGCCTGGCGCCGTGCTTGTTGCCGGCTCATCCTCTGCCACGGTCCTCACCCTCTTGGCCATCCTTTGCGCCAAGGTTTCTCCGTCGCTATCAAATCAAGGCAAGGCGAGGCAAGTTAGATTAGCAATAATAAGAAATCGAGAATTGACAGAGGTGAATGAAGATACATACTCTTCATCCTCCTCCTCGTTGCTATGGATGGAGAGGTCATATAAACTCTCGGGCCTGGTGCTGGAGGAGGGGGCGGGGTAGAAGTTCTGGCCCGCTTGGTTGCCGCGGGCATGGCAAGTCGAGAAGACCCGCCTCCTCTGGCAGCCAGTACGGTGGTTTTCCTCGTAGAGGTATGCCGCACTCGCTGCTGTTGAGGGGCTTGGTGTCGAGATCCTTGCCGTCCGGTGGCCTTGCCGGCTGCCTCCTTGTCGCCTGCTTCGTCGCCTGAAGAGGCTCCATGGACTGGCTCTCCGGAGACAGCCCTCCGGAGGATGTGAGGCCTCCTTGCCAAAACGGCGGGAGTAGGGGGCTCCCTTTGCATCTGCCCTTCGGCGGTCTCCTCACCCTGCTCCCTGGTAGGCTCCTCTTGCTCTCCGGCAAGTTCCTCCAATGGCTTTTCTGCCGCTTCATCATCGAACTCCTCGTCAGCATCGGTTGCCGTGGACCCAGAACCGCTGGCACCTTCAGCCAGTCTCGCCTCTGCCGCCCTGTTGGCGATATGCGCCAACTCTTCGGGGGTGGTGTCGTGGATGAGGTCTTTCTCCTCCCTGACGGACCTCTCCACCAGGGTGTCGAACCACTCCTGTACCGCGTCTTCGGGCAGCTCCTACCAAAGCGCTTCGACGCCATGGGCATTGCAAGCCGGCATCATCGCAATGATGGAATCCCTAGTGGAGTTGTTGCACAAGGGCACCACGCTTGCCGACAGCTTGAAGTTGCCGGAGGTGCGGAAGAGCTGCTCGCAGAGGACCCTATGCTGCATCACTGTCAGATTGGCGTGCAGTCCGGTCCGCACCCGCATGATGTCTGCCCTGTTCTTGTAGTCCCAGGCGGGCCTACCCTTGTTCTGAAGAGGAGCGATGTGGCGGCGAAGGAAATCAGCTCCCACCATCTCAATGGTGAGGCTGGCAGCCTTGAGACGGAGGATGCATGTCATAGCGATTATGAGCTTCTTGTCGTCGGCGTCGAATGAGCTCCAGTCATTGCCACGCACAACCTTTGTCGTCCTGGGCTGGCAGAAGGCCGGGAAATCTTTTTCCTTAATCCAACACCATTCTCCGCGCCACTCGTTCCACTTCCGGTGGAGCAGCCCCGGAAGATAGGCATCCATGTCCCTGGGGATCCAAGTGATGCCGCCGGAGAGGGCATCTGCTTTGATACGTGGGGTAAAATAATGGTGGAAGAGGGCTACACTAGGCATTACCCCAACGAAGTTTTCGCACATGGAAGACTTCAACCTCCACCTCCACCATGCCCTCCACCTCCACCGTGCCCTCCATCATCATGCATCTGATCGCCGCCCATGAAGATCTCTAGGTTCTGCCAATGGAGGGCCTCATCCACTGGGATTTCAATCCTGGTTTGGCGATTGCAGCACAGGTTCGTCGTCGATTTGGATCTATAGTGCACTACTCTTCATCTTCCTCCTCCAAGGAATTTTTCTTGGTGGTTTCTTTTTCCTCCTCTTCCTTCCCTCTTTCTGTATCATCAGTTGGCCTAGCACTACAATGTTGCATTGGTGGTTTAGCTTCTGGCTACAAGGTGGTCCAACTTCATGATCGTGCTTTTCGGTTTTCGGTGGCTTCAAACAAAGTTGGACATTTCATTTATGGTCTTAGAGACAGAATATGGCCGGACTTCATTTGCGACTTCAATTTATTTGGTCCTCAGCATCATCTCTAGAGCAACAATGATTTAAATGGATTTAAAGATCCAAAAATCAGTAACATTTTATCTCGTAGCCCTGTGGCAGTCAGGTCTAACTTGGATTTTCTCAGACATAATGCACATCTGGATAATTCTTCTTCGTCTGAATTGATCAAATTTGGGCTCATTAAGGTCTTGAACCAAGATCAGAGTAATTCATGTTCTTTGGAGAGCTCACCGGCGACTGATCATCTCTCTCCGGTAATTTTCAATTCTCCGGCCATGCAGTCCTCACTGGTTCAACCCGTGATTCAGGGGATAAAATTCGGTAAGTTTGACCCAGTGGGACCAGAACCTAATCAGGTTGTAACAGCCAGGTTTTTGGGCATTAATTGCAAAATTTTGATTTGGAATGATATCCCGGATGATAAGCTTTATAGCATTTTGGATTTATGGCAAGCTAAATATTCAGATATTGATATTATGGCAGCCCTGGATATGGCGTCAGTCCCAAGCAGTAACTATATTTATGGACAGCTCGGTCGGTGTTCCTCTTGCTTCCAAGTGGGCCATACGAGTACCAATTGCTCTGCCAAAATTTGAGCCTCATGCAACAATTACGTAAGAGCATGTTTTTGTAAGGTACACAATCCGTCGTCTAAAACGATTCCTTGTGATATTTGTACAAAGAATACGCATCATACCAGAGATTGCCCATCCAAATGGATGTGTTCAATTTGTGGTTTTCTGGGACATGTCAACCGTGAATGTGGGTCCAAAAAAGGAAAATATCTCAGGTGGAAGCTGAAGGCTAGTATGCAACAACCTCGGGTGGAAACAAATCAGTATTTTAACAATACTACTTCCATTAAGCAGATATGGATGCCTAAACAGCCGCAAAAAAAATTTGATCCACAAGATGAATGGTCAGTCAACTCTGATATTGCAGAGGCAGCGGACAGTTTTGTTAGAGGGATTAGTACCCCTCACTTTCAGTTTATGAGGACTGGAGGTCCTGAGATGACTCTTGTTGTTGATCAGTTTGCTGCTTTGATTGATGTCCTGGGTTGAATATATGCTGATATTCACACACCTAGACTCACTAATGCTGGTCTAATGGATAATGTTCAGACTGTTGAGTTGCTCCCTATCAACCCTCTACGGTTCTTTACTCGGATCATGGAAACAATTACTCGTAACATGAGCTTCCACATCTGTAGGACCTTGTTGGATGGACGGTTTGCTGCATCATACAATGAGGGTTTCTTTATTGATAGTGATGGTTGGGCTATGCTGGCATTTCATGGACATAATTCACCTGCGGATGATACTCTGTAGCTTCCAAATAGCCAGGAGGCAACTGATGGGCTGATAGTTGAGATGGTCCAATGTTTGAATATTGATCCTCCCGCCACACTCACTGAGCCGATACTGGAGGCCCAGCAAGACCAAGCTGCCACCGTTCAGAGCCTGCCTGATCACTTTGGCAGAATGATCTTGCAGGAAACTGCACATGTTGATACTACCTTACTGCAAAGAAGCACTAGATCTACACGGTACGATGGATTCCGGGTGCCACAACCTTCTGACATCAAAAAGACATCGTCAAAGGTAAAACAGAGGAAAGTACCAGCTGTTATCTGCAACATAACTGCTACAGCACCGTCAGGCACTTCTACTGTCTTTGGTGAATCTGGTAGCTCTGCCAATGTGCCTGCCCCAACACCCATTGCAACCATCCAAGAGATCGGCACGGTTAGGTGTGGCATCCCAGTGGAGGAGCTCAGCGCTGAGAAGCTGCAGTTGCCACGCACCTCTGCTTCCTCCCTCCCATGACACAACAAGGCAGAAGATGGAACATCCTCTGTTGGAATGTTCGTGGAATAAATGGAGATGATAAACAGTTAGCTATTCGTAATGCTGTCAATCTAAGTGGATGTGATGTGTTATGTTTGCAAGAGACTAAGCGTACTATGTTTGATAGGGCTTTTGTTAAACTGCTATGTCCTAAACGTCTAGATAAATTTGCTTTTACCCCATCCAATGGTGCATCTGGTGGCTTATTCACAGCATGGAACTCCTCTGTGTTTTCTGCTGATATCGTTCTTGAGGAACTTTTGCTCTTGGCATTACCTTTACTTCCATGCACACTAATGCTAAATGGACACTGGTAAATATATATGGCCCGTGTGGTGGCGTTGACCGTGTAAATTTCACTGCCTGGCTCTTTAGCTTGAATATCCTAGCCTCTGAGGATTGGCTCTTAGCTGGTGATTTTAATTATATTCAAGCACAGGACAACAGAAATAAACCAGGGGGGAATGCTAACGACATGTTGATCTTCAATGATTTTATTCGATCACAGTCCCTCGTTGAGCTGCCAATTAAAGGGAGGACGTTTACTTGGAGTAACATGCAAAATAATCCCTTGCTGGAGCAGTTGGATTGGTATTTCTCTTCGGTCCATTGGACGACCTCGTACCCCAACACTTTAGTCTTTCCCTTGGGGAAACCCGTTTCACATCATACACCATGTGTAATTTCCATTGAATCATCCATCCCAAAAAGCAAGGTGTTCCGTTTTGAGAACTATTGGGTGCAGCACTCGGGCTTTCATGAAGTGGTCCAAACCTCTTGGCTTAAACCCTGTTATGCGCCAAACTCGGCTGTTCTTCTCTACAGGAAGCTAAAAAATCTGAGATATGATCTCAAGAATTGGAGTAGGAAAATATCGAGACTGTCGATTCTAATTGACAACTCCAATCAGGCTCTATTGGATCTGGATACTCTTGAAGAGAAGAGGCAACTAACAATCCCTGAGGATAATTTCAGAGCAATTTTGAAGTCTCATTTGTTGAAGCTACTAAACTATAAAAGATTATACTGGCAGAAACGATGCACAGTCCATTACTTTCAGGTTGGAGACGGTAACACAATTTTTTTCACACTGTTGCTACTGAGAGATATCGTAGAAATTCCATAGCTTCTCTGAAACTTGATGATGGAACCACAATATCAGACCATGGGGGAAAATAGGCAGTGTTGTATCAGTCCTATAAACAGAGATTGGGGCATTCTGATCCACCCAACATGCTTTTCGATCTTGCATCAATCATTAAACGGGTGGAAGGCCTTGATGAGCTTACAACCCCCTTCTCCACTACTGAGATTGATCAGGTAGTTAAGGAGCTGCCATCTGATCGAGCTCCGGGCCCGAATGGGTTTAATGGTTGCTTCTTAAAATCTTGTTGGCATATTATCAAACACGATTTCTGTAAATTCATCATGGACTTTTATGAAGGGGGCCTGGACCTGGAAAGCCTGAATACTGGATTTATCACTCTCATTCCAAAATGTCAGTCACCGGAATCTGCGAATGACTATCGCCCAATTACTCTGCTAAATTGCTGCCTGAAAATCTTGACTAAACTACTAGCTAATCGACTGCAGCGTGTAATACTATGCATCATACATAATAATCAGTATGGATTTTTGCGTGGCAGATCAATCCAGGATTGTATCGCTTGGGCGTTCGAATACATACACCAATGTTAGTCCTCCAGCAAGCAAGTGTTGCTCCTTAAGCTTGATTTTGCCAAAGCATTTGACACTATTGAACACGCGCCAATGATGGAGATTATGCGGGCCATGGACTTCAATGAGAGATGGCTCAAATGGATGTCCTGTATATTTTCATCAGGCAAATCTTCAGTGTTGCTGAATGGAACCCCTGGTAGACAGTTTGATTGTAAACATGGGGTAAGGCAAGGTGATCCTCTGTCACCCCTCATTTTCGTGCTTGCGGCAGACCTCCTTCAAGCTGCCATTAATGAGGTCTGATCCAAAAACCAATCCCATCTACCGAACAAGAATACCCTGTCATTCAGTACGCTGATGACACGATTGTCTTCCTTCCGGCTGACATGGTGCAAGCTGAGAATATGAAACAATTGCTGCTGCAATATGCCACATCCGTGGGGTTGCGCATTAGCTTCCAGAAGTCCACGCTGATCCCTATAAATCTATCACCTAGTGCCGCTCTGGAGTTTGCTGGGATCTTTGGCTGTACGGTTGGACAAATGCCATTTACATACTTAGGCCTCCCCCTGAGCACCACTAAGCCGACAATGACTGATCTGATGCCCCTCGTAGCGTCAGTGGAGAGGAAAATCTCGGTGGCTGCCACCCTTCTGGACTATGGCTCAAAACTTACGTTTGTCAATTCAGCATTATCGTCACTCTTAGTGTATACCATGTGATCCATCAAGATCCCGCCAAAAATAGTAGAACACCTAGACAAGCTCCTTCGCCACTGCTTTTGGAACAAACAAACAGAAGATGGGCCAAAACACACATCGCTTGCTGCTTGGGAGATGGTGTGCCGGCCAAAATCCAAGGGTGGCCTTGGCATTGTTGACATCAAAGTGAAAAATCAAGCCCAGCTTCTCAAGCAACTCTTCAAGTTCTATAATCGCCTTGATGTTCCCAGGGTAAAATTGGTGTGGAACACCTACTACAACCGAGAAGTCCCTCATGCCTTTGATTCCCGAGGCTCCTTTTGGTGGCGCGACATTCTGCAACTCTCGGACATCTTCAGAGGAGTCACAAGGATCAAAGTGGGAGACGGGAGCACCACTCTTGTCGTGGTTTTGTCACGGCAGATGTCCTCATGAAAGGACTTAGTCGTGAGGCCATCATAGCTAGGTGGTAACTCGAACTGGGTTGATCGGAATCGAGAGACAAGGGTTTACCCAGGTTCGGCCCCTCACGGTGGAGGTAATAGCATACGTCCTGCTTTGGTTGTATTGATGATGATCTCGATTACAAGGGTGCGACTTGGCTAACCTAGTACTCGAGAGCTTGTAACTTAGTCTTTTCTGCCTCAGGGGCTCGCCTTTATATACACGTCGAGACCCTGGGTTTACAACAGAGTCCGGGGCGTAACATGACCTGTGATCTAGTCTATTTCCTACTCGTCGTCATCCTCAAGAAAGGAAAACATATCACGTCCTTGGATAAGCCGCCGCCTCAAGTATTGGGTCCTAACCCGGCCTGCTTTATGAGTCGCCTGATGGGCCTCCTGATCTTTGAAGGCTGCGTCCTTTATCCTGTAAGCCGCCAATCGGTAACCCGGCCCTGAACGGGCGGGTTATACCGGCGGGTTATATCCCCAACAACTCTATTCTGGAAAGATCTATGGAATGAACAGATCCTCTGCGACTCCCATCCCAGAGCCTTCTCTTTTGCTTTAGATGAGGATTTGACTGTCCAGAAATTGCTCCTATCAAACAGCATTGGGGAGGCCTTTCATCTGCCTCTCTCGTTGCAAGCTAGAGATGAAATCCGTGACCTGCAAACACTTACATCCGAAGTGGACCCGGGCTGTGATAGGAAGGATAGATGGTTTTGTGTGTGGGACGATACTGGCAGAAAAGGTTTTGCTCCTAGCGAGTTCTACAAATTCTGCTTCAAGGATATTCAAGTGGATGATGCCTTCTCCTGGATTTGGAAATCCAAATGCACGAACAGATGGAAGGTGTTCGCGTGGCTCCTTTTGGCTGATCGGCTAAATACTAGAAACATGCTGAGGCGAAGGCAGTATGTGCTACGTGATAACGTGTACACTTGCTTACTGTGCTCCGCTCCCTCGGAAGAAACGGTCACGCACCTGTTCTTTAAATGCCCATTTGTGGTCCAGTATTGGAATGCTATTGGAATCAACTGGCCCGACTCTGATTGTAGACTGGCCCTTCTGCATGAAGGGAGAGCCTCCTGGAACAGACCCATGTTTATGGAAATTTTCATCATCGCTGCATGGGGGTTTTGGAAGGAAAGAAACAACAAGCATTTCAGGGGGATGCAACCATCTTTTAACTCTTGGCAGGAATGATTCAAAAAATGATGTATCCATGATGATACACAGAACTAGGGACGTCCTTCACCCTTTCATTAGGGCGTTTGTGGCCTCGGTTTGATTTGTAACTTAGCTACCTAGTGTGCTCTCCATCCCCCCCCCCCCCGACATAGATGTAATTATCCTTGTACTCTTTTTAATGTTCTAATAGAAAGTCAGTAGGAGCCTCTCCTACTGTCCTCAAGCTTCAAAAAAAAAGTTTTCGCACATGTGTGCAAAAACGGCCATACAAGTCATGGCGTTGGGGGTGAAGTCTAAGAGACGGAACCCGTAGGTGTACATGATTTCTACGAAGAACTCAAAGAAAGGGGGGACAAGTCCGCAGTAAAAATACGCGGTAAAGAAGGGGTACTTGTCTGGACCGGGCCTGACGGAGCCGGGGAGCACCTCTGGCATGGTGTGGGCAGTCGTCTCCTTTCCCCAAATGATCGAGTACCGATTCACTAAATCGCTCTGGTCCAACACCGGCGTGAAGGTGACATTGTCTCTCTGCACCGCTGCCAGCTCCTCCTTCCTCACCTCTGCTTCGGGATCAATCACCTTCTCTGGCTTGTTTTGGTTCCTCTTGGGGGCCATGGCTTCTTTGGGGAGGGCGGATTTGGAGGCAGGCGGGGGCGTGGTGTGGCGGCGGCGGAGGAGGATGGCGTGCTCTGCTCTTGCACGAGGAAGAAGATGGCGGCGATGGCAAGATTGGGAGAAGGGGGTAAATGAGCAGTGCCCCTCACGGATTCCTTTTTATGGGGAAGGCGCGGGGGCTGGCTCTTTACTGTCCTACGTGGCTGCGCTTTTCAGGCGCACTACCTCCCCATGGCCGTTTTGTTCCACCTCTCCCATGCCTGCATTTAATGCGCATCATGGGGGGCAGAGTAAAAGAGAAGATTATGACAGTTATCCTCTGCCACGCGTGCTTGTGCACTGTTTGGGCCCATCCCAACGACGCCTCGCATGCGCATGTGGCCCAGGCCCAGGGGCTCCTGTCGGTGTACTAAGACATGGGTGCCTCCGCACCCTGACTTGTGCACAGGCAATTGTAGCCTTCCTGGCGGCAAGGGCTTGCCGGACGGTTACTGTGACTCAAGACTCAATGAACAAGACTGTGAAGAAGACCTCCAGGCAGGTCATCGAGAAGTACTATTCTAGTACTAAAGATCAAGATTATCTGTCGGGCCCATGGAACCCAGGGTATCCAGACCCGTCTGCCTTTGGCCCAGGGCGCAACGCCTGGCGTGGGCCCAGTAGGCTGTCATCACCAAGCACCTCACCATGACTCTTCATGAGGCCTTGGCCTCCTGAGGCCCCCTCCTCAGGAAGTGGCGAGCAAGGCTCAGCATCCTCACCAACAGCCTCGCGAGGCCCTCTCGCGAGGCGGCCTCTCGAGGTGGCCTCCCGAGGCCTCCTCCCGAAGGCGCCCAAGACGAAGGCCGTTCGGCACAGCCACGCGGTCTGGGGCCCATCATGTGGGTGACACGCGTGACGACAAGCGGCGACAGAGGCCGCGCCAGCAGGCGCGGATGAAGATGGTTTCCTCTTTTGTGTTAAGGGAGCGGGGCCAGCTATCTACTCCCCAAAGCGACCCCAAAGGTTGCCCGATCGGTGAAGGAAGACCAAGGCGGCGGGCGCGCAGGGGCGGAGGTCATCACCGAGCCCACCGGCGCGTCATGGATCATGCTTTGGCAGGCGAAGACCGCCTTTAGTCAGGATAGCCTGAGCGCATGTCCCCTTTCAAAACCGCCAAGTGTGGCAACCCTTCCCGCCTAAGTTTTCTAGGGGGGAGAGGACCAAGGCTGGTATAAAGGGCAGTGTTGCCAGTGTAGGGAGGGAGACCTCGGTTGAGTTCTGCCTCCTCCACCTTGTACGCAAGAACTCTCTTGCCCCTTGCAATCCCAACCACAAGCAGGAGTAGGGTTTTACACCGCAAGGTGGCCCGAACCTGGGTAACCGCTGAGCCCACGGTCCGTTCCTCGCTAGTGCGCTCTCGCTGTAGCCTCGCCGTTCCTTAGTCGTGGTAGGAGACGAAGTGGTAGAACGAGCTCACCCCAGTGTTCGAACCTTTGGGTCCCCGGAGCCCGACTTCCGACATTTGGCGCGCTAGGTAGGGGTGCGCTACTGTTCTTCCGCTCCGCCCTCTGCTCCACCAACCTCATGGCCGACGCACGTCGCGAGCGCGCCGAGCGCAGGGCTGGCCGCGTGGCTTAGACGGAGCCGGTGGCCCGTGGAAATCGCCGCCGCCCCGACGCCAAGGCTGCTGCCGCCACCGACCCCGCTGCCCGTGAGCAGCATGATTCCTCCTTGCACCCCTCCGTGCAGGCGAACGACCACACCGCCACAGCCTCCTCCCTCGCCCACCATGGGCCGCCGAACCTGCAGGCCGCGCTGCTCATGGCGCGCGAGCCGCTCCGCTACCGTCCAGCTGACGCCAGCTACGACGCCTGGCTTGACCGCATCACCGAGCTCGTCAACGCCGCCGGGGATGCTCCGGCGCCTTCCCACTCGCTCCGCCCTCCACCGTCTCGCGCCGGGGACCTGGAGCACGGCGCTCCCCCGCCTCCTCCGCTGCGCGACAAGCATGGCGGGCCCCAGCGCGATGCGCGGGCTCGTGAGCCGTCCCGTGGCGCGTCCTCGCCGGCCCGAGACGAGGCCAGCTTCCAGATCATCCGCCGCGTGCCCCCTGATGCGCAAGTGCTCCTCGAGCGGCAGCGCCAGCGCCAGGACCAGGCCGTTCAGGATGTTGCGGCGGCCGGGCATCAAAACCGCGCCGCCCTCTCTGGCGGCGTCCCCTCAAGTGGTGTGGGCTGCCGTGCCTTCACCCGCGAGCTGCGTCACGTGGTCTGGCCCGCGAAGTTCAAGCCTGAGCTGCCTCCGTGCTACGACGGCACCACCAACCCCGCGGAGTTCCTCTAGCTCTATGCGCTGAGCGTCGAGGCGGCGAACGGCGACGACAAGGTCATGGCGAACTGGTTTCCCATGGCCCTCAAGGACGGCCCGCGCTCCTGGCTCATGAACCTCCCCGAAGCGTCCATCTCATCGTAGGCCGAGCTCTGCAGCCAGTTCGTCGCCAACTTCAAGGGCACACAGGACCGCTCCCTCACCATCAACAACCTACGACGTGTGCGGCAGCGCCCAGACAAGACCCTCCGCAAGTACATCCAGCGCTTCAGCCAAGTGCGCAACAAGATCCTGCACGCCTCCGACGCGGCCATCATCTCTGCGTTCTCCACCGGTGTCATGGACGTCAAGATGCGCGAGAAGCTCGCCATCAACGGTGAGCTCAACTCCGTGCTTGAGCTGCTCGACCTCGCCGACAAGTGCGCCAAGGCAGAAGAAGACCACCTCTTCGTCCACAACGACCCTGACGCGGCGCTCGACGCCGCCAAGACCAAGAACAAGGACGTCAAGCGCAAGGGCCCTACCGTCTTGCGGCGGAGCCCGAGCAGAAGCGCGGCCACGACCGCGACAAGCCCAGGAAAGACAGCCGGCCGCTCTGCGCCTATCACAACGTCCGCTCCCACAGCACCTAGGACTACCAGGAGCTCAAGCTGCTCCGCGACAAGCGCCAGGGCCGCCGAGACGACCGCAATGGCCGTGGTGCCGGCCGTGGAGGTGGCCGCGGCGGCAACCGTTGGGACGGCCGCAACGGCAATGGCAACTTCCGCCAGGGCTGGCGCGACCAGCCTCGTGAGGCCGCCTGGCGCGACCAGCCCCGTGAGGCGAATCCTCAGGCCAATGCCGCTCTTCCGCCGCAGCCGCCGCCACCCCGGAGGAACGACATCAACCAGCCTGACGAGGGCGCTGGGGGCTACCAGGAGCCTCGCGCGGTCGCCTGCATCCTTGGCGGGTCCCAAGCCCCCGCGTCCATCCGCCACTTCAAGCAACTCTCTCGCGAGGTGTATGCTGCCCTCCCGAGGCCTGAGGCCTCGCGGCCCCTCAAGTGGTCGCAGTACGCCATCACCTTCGACTCCAAGGACCACCCCAAGTCCACGGCCTCTGCATGTGTGCTCCCCATGCTGTGCACTCCCACCATCAGCAACGTCGCAGTCACCAAGACCCTCATCGATGGGGGTGCCGGCCTCAACGTGATCTCCATCGAGACCATCGAGATGCTCCAAGTGCCCTACGACCAGCTGATGACGACCAGGCCCTTCTCCGGAGTGACCGATGGCTCCACCATCCCACTGGGGCAAGTGCGCCTCCCCGTCACCTTCGGCACCCGCAAGAACTACCACACCGAGCTCATCGACTTCGACGTGGCGCACATCGGCCTGCCTTACAACGCCATCTTGGGCTACCCAGCTCTTACCAAGTTCATGGCGGCGACCCATCACGCCTACAATGTCCTCAAGATACCCGGCTGCAGCGGCATCATCACCGTCACCTGCGACAAGAAGGACGTGGCCAGCACCCTCGAGCATGCCTACAAGGCCGCCGCGGTCACGCACCCGGCCGACGAAGACGCGGCCGAGCCTCCTGAGGCCGCGCCCGCAAAGAAGAAGCAGCTGTTCTCTCAGGATCGCGCCGAGACGAAGAAGGTGTCAGTGGACGGAAGCGGCTCCGGCCCTGCCTTCACCATCGGCATAGGCCTCCCTCCTGCATAGGAAAGCGTGCTCATCACCTTCCTTCAGGCTAACTCAGATGTTTTCGCCTGGAAAGCATCTCACTTGTCCGGTGTGCCGAGGGAGGTGATCGAGCACCACTTAGCGGTGTGCCCCAATGCACGCCCTGTCAAGCAAAAAGCACGGCGCCAGGCGCCAGAGAAGCAAGATTTCATCGTCAAGGAAGTTCATAAGCTCCAGGAAGTTGGGGTCGTTCGCGAGGTGCACCATCCCGAATGGCTCGCCAACCCAGTCGTCGTCCCCAAGAAGGGCGGCAAGGAGCGCATGTGCGTCAACTTCACCAGCCTCAACAAGTTCTGCCCTCAGGACCCCTTCCAGCTGCCGCGAATCGGCCAGGGCGTTGGCCCCGCCGTCGGCGGCATGCGCATGCCCTTCGGCCTGAGGAACTCTGGCGCCTCTTTCCAGAGGCTGGCGCCCCTCGTGCCAGGGCCTCGCGAGCCCCCTGGCCCCGGAGGAGCGGTCTCCCTTAGCGCGCCTCGCCAAGCGGTCTGACGTCACCCCAGCGCGGTCCTGCCAGGTGTGTCCAACGCGTCGCCTCGCGCGGCCCACACTCCTTCTCGCCGCGCCTCCTGCGCCCTCGCTCCCGGAACCCTTCCGCCAAGGTGATTTTGTTTAAATGCGGCTGAGGGCGCCCCACGGGCTGCACCAACCTCAAGCTGATCCGTGCCGGACACGGCAGCCTAGCCCCTATCCTTTTGGTTGTGTAATGGATTTTGCTGATTCACCCTGATGAGTTATGTTACCTGCTTAATTGCCTGTTAAGTTCGATGCCGACCGGAGAGCGCCACACGCTCGCGACCCCTTCCCTGGCCGATTCCGTGAGCGGGGGCTGGGCACGGTGCCTGTGCTCAGGTTCGTCCCTGGAGTGCCGCCAAATCCAAGCGACTGAGCTCTGGCTCGCGGGCCTGCTCCTGTGCACGTCACCTCACCAAGGTCCTTGGTGCCTTATCTTCTCACGCAATGGCCACGGGCGAGTTAGCGAGCGCGTGCCGCTCCCCCCATTGTGAAATCTGTCGACATGCAGTCCCTTAGGAGGCGAGCTGCGCGAGGACCTCGCGGGCGGCCTCTCGCGAGCCGGCCTCGCGAGGCGAAGACACTTCGAACGCCGAGCCTCGTGAGCACGCCTCGCGAGCTGCGTGAGCTCCTCATGAGCCGCGGCTTGCCCGACACCGCTCTCCGCCAAAAGCTAAGTCTGACTACCTCGCGAGACGCCCTTACCGTCACTCAAGCTCTCTTCCCTCGCGATCCCGCTAGGTGCTAGCATTTTTTCTTCTGCGTAAGCCGCTTGCACGCCAAAGGGGGGCTCCCTGAGCATTGCGCCTCAGGAGCCCTCACTAGCTCCCGGTGTCCCTCACCTCCTGACCTTGTCCCGGCATCGCGACTGGACATACCAATGGCGGCTGAGGCCCACTCGGGGGCTGGGTCCTGACGGGGTAGAGCGCTGAGGCGAACAAAGAAAAAAAAACCAGCCTCACAAGAGGACTTCGGGAGGGAATGCATACACCCCGAATCGCAAAAGCATTAAGTTAAACATAGAAGATACTGTTTTCACGCCCCTGCGGGGCTACATCGGTTCAATGCAGGAAAATAAAAAGAAAGAAAGGGCCTAGGCGAGGCGCCGTCACCCCCAAGACTCCAGTGCGGGACCGCGCGCGTTCCCAAGAAGGCGCTGCAGGCAAGTGCGTCTCCGTCATCGAGCGCACGGTGCCCGCCGCCAGGGGTTCCGGAATCATCGCCACACACGCCTAGTCGGAGTCCTCGTCCTCGCTCTTGATGCGGGGGGAGTCGTCGTTGCTTCCGCCCCCGCCGGAAGGGGCGGCACCGCTGGAGCTGTCGTCCTCGCTGGAGGAGCCGCTGTAGCTGCCATCCTCGCTCTCCGCGCAGCACTCCAGGCGGCTGCCGGAGATCCTGAAGATCTTCACGAAGGGAGTGGCGGCCCCGTCGTACTTGAATTGGAGGACGTGCCCCCGCTTCAGGCCGCGGGCGAGGGCGAACGACTTCCACCCCTGCTTCAAGAACATAAAGCCCGAGGGGGTGAACTCCGTCATCACCCAGGAGGAGCCGTTGCAGCAGCCATCGGTCTGCACCCACAAGCCCAAGGGCGCGCGGTCTACCATCGCTGCCGCGAAGGAGTCCGGGAGCCGGAGCCAGGTGCAGGGGCTGCGGTGCATGTTCACGATGAACTCGTGCGCCGCCTCCTCAGAATGGCTCCCCGCCTGGGGTGGTAGCGCGGCTGCCCCGCCGCGGCCGCCTCGGCCGAGCGCGCCTCGCCCCCCGCGCCCACGAGCGGCGCCCCTTCCGCGACCGTTGGGCTCAGCGCCGGCAGTCATCGGGGAGCGCCCGCGCCCCCGGGGTGGAACCTGGGATGCGGCAGCGGAAGCATGGCCACGCCCTCTCCCCCTCACCATCTCTGCAGTGGCTCTAACAAGAAGACGGAGAAGGCTGGAGGAAGGAGAAGATGGGTGGAGGACTCCGGCTGTCCTCTCCCCCTCTTTATGCTTGGCGCGGAGCTCCTCTCGTCGCTCCGCCTTCTCCGGCGTTGGGAATTGAAGGAGTTGGAATGTGCGAAGGAAGGCAATGATGGCCTCGCATCGCCCGCGGCAGGTTTTATGTCAGCGCGGGTGGTTACCGAGGCGTCGTGGGAGAAGTGGGGGTGCCCCCCCATCACATCGTGCGCCACGCATCGCGCCTGGCCGCAGGCGGTTAGGGCTCGTGCCGTTTTGCCCCCCAGTAGGCGGGAACGTGCGCGCCGCGGGCCCGGGGGCTACTGTCGGGCCCACGGAACCCAGGGTATCCAGACACGTCTGCCTTTGGCCCAGGGCGCAACGCCTGGCGTGGGCCCAGCAAGCCGTCATCACCAAGCACCTCACCAGGACTCTTCATGAGGCCTTGGCCTCCTGAGGCCCCCTCCTCAGGAAGTGGCGAGCACGGCTCGGCATCCTCACCAATGGCCTCGTGAGGCGGCCTCCCGAGGTGGCCTCCCGAGGCCTGCTCCCGAAGGCGCCCAAGACGAAGGCCGTTCGGCACAGCCGTGCGGTCTGGGGCCCATCACGTGGGTGACGCGTGCGGTGACGAGATGAAGATGGTTTCCTCTTTTGTGTTAAGGGGGCAGGGCCAGCTATCTACTCCCCAAAGCGACCCCAAAGGTTGCCCGATCAGCGAAGGAAGACCAAGGCGGCGGGCGCGCAGGGCGGAGATCATCACCGAGCCCACCGGCGCGTCATGGATCATGCTTTGGCAGGCGAAGACCGCCTTTAGTCAGGATAGCCTGAGCACCTGTCCCCTTTCAAAACCGCCAAGTGTGGCAACCCTTCCCGCCTAAGTTTTCGAGGGGGAAGAGGACCAAGGCTGGTATAAAGGGCAGTGCTGCCGTTGTAGAGAGGGAGACCTCGGTTGAGTTCTGCCTCCTCCACCTTGTACGCAAGAACTCTCTTGCCCCTTGCAATCCCATCCACAAGCAGGAGTAGGGTTTTACACCGCAAGGTGGCCCGAACCTGGGTAAGCGCTGAGCCCACGGTCCGTTCCTCGCTAGAGCGCTCTCGCCGTAGCCTCGCCGTTGCTTAGTCGTGGTAGGAGACGAAGTGGTAGAACGAGCTCACCCCAGTGTTCGAACCTTTGGGCCCCGGAGCCCGACTTCCGACATTATCCTTGCCGGCAAGCTTCGTACCGGCAAGGTGAAGACCAAGACTTGGGTTGCCAGCAAGCAAAGGCCCGGCAAGCTCTGCGCCGGTAGGCTCGTTCTGTCCCATTACCGCACCACCTCATCATCGGCTAGATAAGCTCGTGTGATAGGTGTCGAGCAGGCAGGCAGTCAAACGTAGCTGGCCAAGGCACGTGTCAGCATGTGATACATCTCCAACGTATCTATAATTTTTGATTGTTCCATGCTATTATAGTATCAATCTTGGATGTTTTATATGCAATTATATGCCATTATATATCATTTTTTGGGACTAACCTATTAACCCAGTGCCAGTTGCTGTTTTCTGCTTGTTTTTTCCATTTCAGAAAATCATTATCAAAAAGTGTCCAAACAAGAAAAAAAACTTTGGATAAATTTTTTCTGGACCAGAAGAGACCCACGAAGCTTCGGGAGAAGACCAGAAGAGCCACGAGGAGGCGGCAAGCCTGGAGGGTGCGCCGAGGGGGGTAGGGCGCGCCCCCAGGCTTGTGGGCCCCTCGTTGCCCCTCCTGACCTAATTCCAGTGCTATAAATTCCCAAATATTCCCAATATACCAGAGAGACAGAAGAGAAAACCTTTCCGCCGCCGCAAGCCTCTGTTCTTCCGTGATCCCATCTGGAGGCCTTTTCCGGTACTCTGTCGGAGGGGGAATCGATCACGGAGGCCTTGTTCATCAACCTTGCTGCCCTTCCGATGATGTGTGAGTAGTTTACCACAGACCTACGGGTCCATAGCTAGTAGCTAGATGGCTTCTTCTCTCTCTTTGATCTTCAATACCATGTTCTCCTCGATGTTCTTGGAGTTCTATCCGATGTAATCTTCTTTTGCGGTGTGTTTGTTGGGATCCAATGAATTGTGAGTTTATGATCAGATTATTCGTGAGAAATATTTGAGTCTTCTCTGAACTCTTTTATGCATGATTATTATAGCTTTGTATTTCTCTCTGATCTATCAATTTGGTTTGGCCTACTAGATTGATTTGTCTTGCAATGGGAGAGGTGCTTTGTGATGGGTTCAATCTTGCAGTGCTCAATCCCAGTGACAGAAGGGGACATGACACGTATTTGTATTGTTGCCATTAAGGATAAAAAGATGGGGTTTAATCATATTGCTTGAGTTTACTTTGTCTACATCATGTCATCTTGCTTAAGGCGTTACTCTGTTTCATACTTAATACCCTAGATGCATGCTGGATAGCGGTCGATGGGTGGAGTAATAGTAGTAGATGCAGGCAGGAGTCGGTCTACTTGTCTCAAACGTGATGCCTATATACATGATCATTGCCATGAATCCATCATAATTATTTGCTTTTCTATCAATTGCCCAACAGTAATTTGTTTACACACCGTATGCTATGTGTTCGAGAGAGAAGCCTCTAGTGAAAACTATGCCCCCCGGGTCGACTTTATCATATATAAAAACCCTAAAAATACCTTGCTGCAATTTATTTACTTTTATTTTATTTAATATTTTAGTTTATCTATTTATCTCTATAAGATTTAATCCTTGCAAATAACCGCTAAGAGGATTGACAACCCTCTTATTTGCGTTGGGTGCAAGTGTTTGCTTTTGTGTGTGCAGGTGCGCTTTAACGGAATTTTGCTTGGTTCTCCTACTAGATTGATAACCTTGGTTCTTAACTGAGGGAAATACTTATCTCTACTATACTGCATCATCCTCTCCTCTTCGGGGAAATACCAACGCAGTCTACAAGTAGCAGCATGCCACGCAAGGATTAACTTTAATGACACCCGTCCCTGGGACGTGTCAAGGTAACCAAGGTGATATAGATCTTTTTGTCGAAGCCTCGCCTCCCCGGCATAGCACCTAACGGTGCATTTAATGCGTTTGTCCTACCCCATTAGGAGATAGACTTGGTGACGGTGCATGTACTGTTCACTTCCCTGTAATGACCGTATTAGCCATTGTGGTAACCCCTTGGCCTATAAAAGGAGGCCCACGACTACAGTTAGAACGGTCGACACTTTGTTCAATTACACGTTGTAGCTGCACTCCCCACGCACCTTGCTGGCAAGCTGCGCTCCTTGTAACCTTGAGTTCATACACAATCAAAACCACCAAAGCAGGAGTAGGGTTTTACGCTCACAGCGGCCTGAACCTGGATAAATCGTTGCATGTTCTTACATCTATTAGCCCTGCTCTTTGTAGTACATTGATCCCACAGCCGAACCGCAAAGGGATCCTCTTGATCCCATAGATCGTTGTTTTCCCGCGACATCAACTATTATTTAGTCTTCTATGATTGCTGACACTCACGGCATACTTATGGAGCAAAAGTTTCAGTCAGACACATAGAAAGATAGGGGCTTATGATTTCGCCTCCCAACATATTTACCTCAAGGGTAATGTCAACAATAATAACTTATGATCACCTACATCCAACTGGATATATATTCCTGGATCTTTCCCCATCACATGATGCTTGCCAAGAGAGAAAATAAAAACGGAGTAGAGGAGAATATTGTTGACTCTTGCATAAAAGTAAATACATAAAGTAAAAGATAGACCCTTCACAGAGGGAACCTAAAAACGGAGTAGAGGAGAATACTATTGACTCTTGCATAAAAGTAAATACATAAAGTAAAAGATAGGCCCTTCGCAGAGGGAAGCAGAGGTTGTCATGCGCTTTTTATTTTTGGATGTGCAAGCTCTTAATGTAAAGGAACGCCACTTTATATTGCCCCTTGTGATAGCAACCTTTATTATGCAGTCTGTCGCTTTTATTTCTTCACCATCACAAGATCGTACAAAGCTTATTTTCCCTTACAATAAAAGATCATACATATTTAGGAGCAATTTTTATTGCTTTCGCACCGATGACAACTTACTTGAAGGATCTTATTCAATCCATAGGTAGATATGGTGGACTCTCATGGCATGAAACTGGGTTCAAGGGTTTTTGGATGCACAAGTAGTATCTCTACTTAGTACAGAATTTTGGCTAGCAAAAGATAGGGGCAAGCACCACATGTTAGAGGATCCACAACAATATAACTTCTCTGTGAATATAAGCAAACATAACTCATTACATTGTCTTCCTTGTCCAATTCAACTATTTGACATAGAATATTTAATGGGGGCTCACAATCACAAAAGATGTCCAAGATAGTATATTTATATGTGAGACCTCTCTTTCTTTATTACTTTTTCATGAATTGCACCAATGACCAATGCCATGTTTGTCAACTTCCAACAAGTTTTATCAATTATACTTCTTTATGTGAAGTCATCACTCCCCATGGGATTAGCATATGATATCTCTTTTCTTTATTCTCTTTATTTTATTTCTAGGGTTGGATCAACAAAAGTAAACAACTCAACTCAACTACTCTTTATTATATAACTCTCACACTCTATTACATAGATAGATAGATCACAAAGCAAACACTCGAAACTAAATCATACTAAAACTTTATTCTTCTAAATCACGAAATAACTAAGGATCGAACTAAGATAGATAATTATGATAAAAGTGATGGTGATACGATACCGGGGCACCTCCCCCAAGCTTGGAACAAGCCAAGGGCGGTGCCCATACCCATGTACTCAAGTCCCCTTCTTCGGTGATGGTGGTGATGATGAGGTAGGCTTGTCCTTTAACTTCAGTAAGTACTCCAAATTGCCATTGATCCTCCGAAGGGCACGATTCTGTTCTTCTAACACAATAACTTCATGGGTAAGCGACGTATTCTGACCACAAATCCTTTAGTGTATCGATTTCAGATGGGGGAAGGTTATGATAAAGAGTTTGCCATGTATCTCCCTTTTCTGGTGCTTCTCCCGTGCGCGTGGCTTGATCTTCTTCTCCTTGAATCCGGTCCTTCATCACCTCTCATGATTCCTCCTTCATAGTGGTGTCCTCCTCTCCGGACGACCACTCATAATAGACCTCACTAAAAGGACGCTTGCCGGGTGAAGGTTGCACAATCCGGTGCTTGGTGCGGAGCCTTCGGGGAGCCATGGGGATCCAGATCTGTCAGAAAAACAGCCCAAAACAAGAAAAGAGAGAAACTTGCGATACGGTGGTCAAAACGTCTGAGAGTATATATAATGAATTTTTTTCATGCTGGACAAGTAATATGGAAGAAAAACAGAGTCAGGAAACTCCACGTGGGGAGCCACAAGCTCGGTAGGCACGCCCTGGGGGTAGGGCGCGCCCACCAGGCTTGTCGCTCCCTCGTGCACTTTTCAGACTGTTTATTATTTTCCTAATTTTTTATATATTCCAAAACAAACAGAAAGTACTTTTATGGAATTTTTGGAGTCGGTTTACTTACCGTACCATATACCTACTCCTTTTTAGGGTTCTGGAGCGTTCCGGAAGGTTTCTTCTATGTGCTCTTCCGGTGTCATTGTTTGAATAATATTAGTTTCAACATTAATGGGTGTACCTGAGATATAATGTTTAATTCTTTGCCCATTAACCACTCTCGGATTAGTGCCTTCGGAGTTATTTATCTTGATGGCTCCGGAGTGATAAACTTCTTCGATGATGTATGGTCCTTCCCATTTGGAGAGAATTTTCCTGCAAAGAATCTTAAACGAGAATTGTATAATAGAACGTGATCACCTACTTTGAATTCCCGTTTTTGAATTCTCTTATCATGCCATCTTTTAACTTTTTCTTTAAACAACTTGGCATTTTCATAAGCTTGGGTTCTCCATTCATCTAGAGAGCTAATATCAAACAACCTCTTTTCACCAGCAAGTTTAAAATCATAATTGAGTTCTTTAATGGCCCAATAAGCTTTATGTTCTAATTCAAGAGGTAAATGACATGCTTTTCCAAAGACCATTTTATATGGAGACATACCCATATGATTTTTATAAGCAGTTCTGTAAGCCCATAATGCATCATCAAGTTTCTTAGCAAGATTAACTTTATTTCTCTATTAGTCAGTTCAACTTGACCACTAGACCGAGGATGATAGGGAGATGCAATTCTATGATTAACATCATATTTAGCAAGCAATTTACGGAAAGCACCATGAATAAAATGTGAACCACCATCAGTCATCAAATATTTAGGGACTCCAAACCTCGGAAATATAACTTCTTTAAGCATTTTGATAGAAGTGTTATGATCAGCACTACTAGTTGGAATAGCTTCTACCCACTTAGTAACGTAATCAACAACAACTAAGATATGTGTATACCCATTAGAGGAAGGAAAAGGTCCCATATAATCAAATCCCCAAACATCAAATGGTTCAATAACAAGTGAATAATTCATAGGCATTTCCTGATGTCTACCAACATTACCAATTCTTTGACATTCATCACAAGAGAGGACAAATTTATGTGCATCTTTGAAAAGAGTAGGCCAATAAAAACCAGATTGCAATACCTTATGTGCAGTTCTGTCTCCCGCATGGTGTCCTCCGTATGCCTCGGAGTGACACTTCCGTAGGATTTGTTCCTGTTCATGCTCAGGTACACAACGTCTAATAATACCATCTACTCCATCTTTATATAAATGTGGGTCATCCCAAAAGTAATGTTTTAAATCAAAGAAAAACTTTTTCTTTTGTTAGTATGTGAAACTAGGTGGTATATATTTAGCAACAATGTAATTAGCATAGTCTGCATACCAAGGAGTATTACGAGAAGAATTTATAACAGCTAATTGTTCATCAGGAAAACTATCATCAATAGGTAGTGGGTCATCAAGAACATTTTCCATTCTAGACAAATTATCAGCTACGGGATTCTCAGCTCCCTTTCTATCAATAATATGCAAATCAAATTCTTATAGCAAAAGAACCCACCTAATAAGTCTAGGTTTAGCATCTTTCTTTTCAATAAGGTATTTAATAGCAGCATGATCGGTGTGAATAGTTACTTTAGAATCAACAATGTAAGATCTGAATTTATCACATGCAAACACAACTGCTAAAAGTTCTTTCTCAGTAGTAGCATAGTTTCTTTGAGCACTGTCTAGAGTTTTACTAGCATAGTGAATAACATTCAATTTCTTATCAACTCTTTGTCCTAGAACAGCACCAATAGCATAATCACTAGCATCACACATAATTTCAAAGGGTAAGTTCCAATCAGGGGGTTGAACAATAGGTGCAAAAATTAAGGTTTTCTTAAGTATTTCAAAGGCTTCTATGCAATCATCATCAAAAACAAATGGCACATCCTTTTGCAAGAGATTAGTAAGAGGCCTAGAAATTTTAGAGAAATCTTTTATAAACCTTCTATAGAAACCAGCATGACCAAGGAAACTTCTTATACCTTTGATGTCTTTAGGACATGGCATTTTCTCAATTGCATCAATTTTAGCTTTATCAACTTCAATACCTCTTTCAGAAATTTTATGCCCAAGGACTATACCTTCATTTACCATAAAGTGGCACTTCTCCCAATTCAAGACAAGATTAGTTTCTTCACATCTCTGCAAAACTCAATCAAGGTTGCTTAAGCAATCATCAAAGGAAGTTCCGTAAACGGAGAAATCATCCATGAAAACCTCAACAATCTTCTCACAAAAATCAGAGAATATAATAGTCATACATCTTTGAAAGGTAGCGGGTGCATTACATAAACCAAAAGGTATATGATGATAAGCATAAGTTCCAAAAGGACAAGTAAATGTGGTTTTCTCTTGATCTTCTTGTGATACAGGTATTTGAGAGAAACCAGAATATCCATCTAAGAAGCAAAAGTGTGTATGCTTAGATAATCTTTCTAACATTTGATCAATAAAAGGCAAGGGGCAATGATCTTTCCTAGTAGCTTTATTTAATTTTCTGAAATCAATTACCATCCTATAGCCAGTTACAATTCTTTGTGGAATAAGTTCATTTTTATCATTAGGAACAAAAGTAATACCTCCTTCTTAGGAACACAATGAATAGGACTTACCCATCTACTATCAGCTATGGGATAAATTATACCTGCCTCCAGAAGCTTTAATATTTCAGTTCTTACCACATCCTTCATTTTAGGATTTAATCTTCTTTGATGATCAACAACTGGTTTAGCATCTGGCTCCATATGAATTTTGTGCTGACATAAGGTGGGACTAATGCCCTTAAGATCATCGAGAGTATATCCAATAGCATCACGGTGCTTCCTCAGAGTTTTGAGTAATCTCTTTTTTTCATGCTCTGAAAGGTTAGCACTAATAATAACAGGATATATTTTATTTTCTTCAAGATAATCATATTTAAGTGTATCAGGTAGTTTCTTTAATTCAAACACATGATCACTCTTAGGTGGAAGAGGGTCTCCCAAAGTTTCAACAGGCAAATTATGTTTAAGAATAGGTGATTGTTTAAAGAACATCTCATATATTTCATTTCTTTCATTCATATGGATATCATTTTCATGATCTAGCAAGTATTGTTCTAAAGGATCAGTAGGAGGCACAGCAATAGAAGCAAGACCAATAATTTCATCCTTATTAGGTAATTCTTTATCATGAGGTTGTCTATGAAACTTAGAGAAATTAAACTCATGAGACACATCACCAAAATTAACATTGACAATTTCCTTAATGGGACAAAAATCATCTTGTGGTGATCCAAGAACAAGGAAATCAGTTGGGTATTTGATCTTACCACACAAGACTTCAACATCTCTAACAATCCCAAGTGGTGCAATAGTATCCCTATTTGCAAGCTTAATTGTGACATCAATATCTTCAATCTCAACAGGTGCAATATCATTCATTACTTCTTGATAAAGAGTAAACGGGATAGCACTCACACTAGCACCAATATCACATAACCCATGATAGCAATGATCTCCAATTTTAACAGAAATAACAGGCATGCCAATTACAGATTTGTTTTTATCTTTAGTGTCTGGCTTAGCAATTCTAGTTGCTTCATCACAGAAATATATGACATGCCCATCAATGTTATCAACCAAAAGATCTTTAACCATTGCAATATTAGGTTCAACTTTAATTTGTTCAGAAGGTCTAGGTGCTCTAATATTACTTTTATTAACCATAGTTGAAGCTTTAGCATGTTCCTTAATCCTAACAGGGAAAGGAGGTTTCTCAAAATAAGCAGTAGGCACAACTGGATCAACATTGTAAACAATTGTTTCTTCTTTAACACTAACAGGTTCTCCATTTAATTCAATAGGTGGATGAAACTTAAACCATTTCTCCTTAGGGAGATCAACATGAGCAGCAAAAGATTCACAAAAAGTAGCTACTATCTCAGAGTCAAGTCCATATTTAGTACTAAACTTATGAAAAGTATCCGTTTCCATGAAAGATTTAACACAGTCAAACTTAAGATTTATACCTGACTCTTTACCTTTGACGATTTCCCAATCTTCAGAGTTGCGTTTAATTATTTTCAGAAGATCTCATTTGAATTCAATAGTCCTCTTCATAAAGGAAACAGTAGAAGAAGTATCGAGCATGGATTGAACATTATGAGAAAGCCCAGCATAAAAGTTTTGAATAATTATTTCTCTTGAGAGGTCATGATTGGGGCATGTGTGCAACATATACTTAAGCCTCCCCCAAGATTGAGCGATACATTCTCCTTCATGAGGCCAAAAATTATATATATAATTCCGATCACGATGAACCAAATGCATAGGATAAAACTTCTGGTGAAATTCCAGCTTTAATCGGTTCCAATCCCATGTTCCAGTGTCATCCAATAGCCTATACCATGTCAATGCCTTTCCCTGCAAAGATAAAGGGAATACCTTCTTCTTAACTCCATCCTCAGATAAACCTGAAAGCTTAAACAATCCACAAATCTCATCTATATATATCAAGTGCATGTCAGGATGTACCTTTCCATCTCGTGCATAAGGATTAGCTAGCAGTTTCTCTATCATACCCGAAGGAATTTCATAATAAATATTTTCAGTAGGTTCAGTAGGTTGAGGGGCAACTCTTAATGCTTCTGGTCGAGGTGAAGATACACCGAACAAACCCCTCAAAGGATTACTTTCCATAGTGACAAGTGACAGTAAATTTTAGCACGTAATAAAAATGTTTCCTTACCAAAGGCGCTTCACTCCCCGACAACGGCGCCAGAAAAGAGTCTTGATGACCCACAAGTATAGGGGATCAATTGTAGTCCTTTCGATAAGTAAGAGTGTCGAACCCAACAAGGAGCAGAAGGAAATGACAAGTGATTTTCAGCAAGGTATTCTCTGCAAGTACTGAAAGTAGCGGTAACAGATAGTTTTGATAGCAAGGTAATTCGTAACAAGTAGCAAGTAACAATTGTAACAAGGTGCAGCAAGGTGGCCCAATCCTTTTTATTGCAAAGGACAAGCCGGAACGGTCTCTTATATAAAGCAAGGCGTTCTCGAGGACACATGGGAATTCTCATCTAGTCACTTTCATCATGTTTGTTTGATTCGCGTTCGCTACTTTGATAATTTGATATGTGGGTGGACCGGTGCTTGGGTGTTGTTCTTAATTGAACAAGCCTCCCACTTATGATTACCCCCTCTCACAAGCATCCACAACTATGAAAGAAGAATTAAGATAAATCTAACCATAGCATGAAGCATATGGATCCAAATCAGCCCCTTACAGAATAGCGCATAAACTAGGGTTTAAGCTTCTGTCACTCTAGCAACCCATCATCTACTTACTACTCCACAATGCCTTCCCTTAGGCCCAAAGATGGTGAAGTGTCATGTAGTCGACGTTCACACGACACCACTAAAGGAAGCAACAACATACATATCATCAAAATATCGAACGAATACCAAATTCACATGATTACTTATGACAAGACTTCTCCCATGTCCTCAAGAACGAAAGTAACTACTCACAAATCATATTCATGTTCAAGATCATACGGGTATTGAATAGCATTAAGGATCTGAACATATAATCTTCCACCAAATAAACCAACTAGCATCAACTACAAGATATAATCAACACTACTAGCAACCCACGAGTACCAGTCTGAGGTTTTGGGACAAAGATTGAATATAAGAGATGAACTAGGGTTTGAGATGAGATGGTGCTGGTGAAGATGTTGATGAAGATTGGTCCTCCCACGATGATAGGATCGTTGGTGATGTCGATGGCTTTGATTTCCCCCTCCCGGAGGAAAGTATCCCCGGCGGAATCGCTCCGCCGGAGAGCAAAATTGCTCCTGCCCAGGTTCCGCCTCGAGATGGCGGTGCTTCACCCCGAAAGTCTTCTTCTGATTTTTTTTCTAGGGCAAATAGCATCTTATAAGAGAAGATGGGCCCCGGAGGCCTGCCAGGGGCCCCACAGCTCGGGGGACGCGCCCAGGGGGTAGGGCACGCCCTGCAGGCTTGTGGCTTCCTGGTGGGTCCCCCTTTGGTATTTCTTCCGCCAATATTTTTTATATATTCCAAAACAATTCTCCGTAAATTTTCAGGTCATTTGGAGATGTGCAGAATAGCTATCTCTGATGTAGCCCTTTGCGGTCTAGAATTCCAGCTGCCGGCAATCTCCCTCTTCATGTAAAACTTGCAAAATAAGAGAGAAAAGGCATAAGAATTGTATCATAATGTAAAATAATGACCCAAAACATAATAAATATCATTAGGAAAACATGATGCAAAATGGACGTATCACTCTTCTCGACGGGCGAATGAGTTCATTTGGTTGTTGTAGTCTAGCCGGGTGAAGCGATAACCCGGCAAAGGGTTCTGGCCTGCTGGGGAGGTGTCCCTGTAGTAAAAGAAAGTTTTTTGCCATCCCTTGGGATGACTCGCCAGCTTCATGGAAGGAAAGACGCAATCTTTGCGTTTTTGGATAGCCAACCCGTCGCTCTCCAAAGCCGGCCCGCCGCTGCACTCTGTCTGCTTATTGCAGTAGAAAAACTCCAGGAACAGATTCGAAGTTGGTTCCATCTGGAGGTAGTCTTCACAGAAGACTTGGAAGTTGCTCAGGTTGAGAATGGAATTTGGTGCTAAGTCTTGGGGTCGCACGTTGTAGTGCTGGAGCACATTGCGGAAAAATCTGGAACCCGGCGGCCTGAAACCCCGGGTGAGATGATCGGCAAAGACAATAACCTCACCTTGCCCTGGCTGAGGCTAGGTCTCCTCTTTGGGTGCACGCCATGCGATTTTGGTTTTTGGAGGCAATAAGCCGGTGTTCACCAGCTCCTTCAGCCGGAGTTCAGTCATGGTAGACTTCGCCCAATCTGCATTCTTCTTTGCCTTGGTCTTGGGAGCCATTGTCTTGACACGCATGAAACAGTAATGAGTTACAAGCCGATAAGTGGGAGTATAAGCCGACAAAGGGAAGTAAGATTACAGATGGCAAAAAGCAAGTTTTCTACGCCCTACAAGCCGGTAAGAGTGGCATATAGCCAGATTACAGATTTGTTACAAATAGTTAAGATTGGTAGAAATTTCGGATCTAAATAATGCTAGGAAAAGGAAAGTAAAGAAGGTGGTAAACCGGGGATGAACAACTACCGTCGCAATGGAGGAGAAAATCTACCGTTGCAGAAATGAACATGAAGATGGAACAATATGTGAAAATCGATCTAATCTAGATGATACTAAGATCTAGCATGAAAATGGTCTTAGTCGATGATGAACTACACGAAGAACAGCGGCGCTGAAAAAGCACTTAGCAATGGAAGTGGCACCGCAATGGAAGATCACGCGGACTTACGGATCTGGAAGGCGGCGGTGGACGAGCTCGTCGAAGTCGCGGCCGAACGGCGGCGGTCACGAGCGAAGCTCCGGTGGAGATGGCTGGTGTGGATGAATCCCAGTGGCGGCTAGGGTTCGGGCGCAAACGAAGCAAGGAAGTGCTCAAAGCGGTCGCAAGGTGGAAGAAGAGCTCAGGCGTGCGAGGTGAAAAATGGCTTCGGGCCCCTACCTTCCTATTTGTAGAAGGGAGGGTGAGAAACCCGAGGCATCGCGACACTTTTTGAGGGATATCCTTGAAAATTCGAGATATGATAATCTTGGAATAAGGTCAAACCCTAGATTCATTGTCAAATCTTGACATGTGTCATTTAGGAAAATCTCGCCAGATACGCATGAAAATGCTAAGTGTGGAAGATAAGACCACGAGTCGGGTTGCACGATTGGACTGTTAGAAGAACACGGGAAAATGGGCAAGACTTGGAGGGAAGTCGGCTTATGAGCACAAAGGTAAGACCCGGTAGTTCCTTCACATATTATTTTGTTATTATTATAGGAGCTTGGTGTGAATAAATATGCGCCAACCTGGGGGCTAATGTCGGGGATATACCCCGCTGAGGATAACCCGACATTTAGGTCCAAGGGACAAGACCCGCCGAAGATTCCAAAGAACAAGGATTGGCTTACCCTTTGGGCCACCAAAGCCGGATTATGGAGGTCCAGAAGACAACCCGACCCAAGTAGCAAGGCTGGGTCGGGAGTCTCCATGCCAGAAGGAATCCATCTAACTTGGAAGACACGGAAGGCTTACCTAATTTAGGGTAGGACTCTGATTATGGGTAGAACCCAGAATCTATTGTACCACCAGGAACCCGGCTATTATATAAAGTGGGTTCCTGGGTCGTCCAAAAGGATAAGTTACAATCTCTCAAAAGCTAGGTAGCGAAACAACACCCTTGTAATCGAGATCATCATCATCAATAGCAATCAAGCGGGAGTAGGCTTTTACCTCCACCGTGAGGGGCCGAACCTGGGTAAACTTGCGTCTCCCGATTCCAATCAACCCCGTTCAAGACTTCACCTAGCCACAATGGCCTCATAACGTAGTTCTCCCATGAGAACATCTGTCGTGACAAAACCACGACAGGGCCCGACGGGCGTAGGTGGGGTGGCGGCCATGACGGACGGCACCAGCTGCCTTTACGCAGCAGTGGCAAAGCGCATGGTGGGTGGCATGCGCACACTCAACAGGGCCAGCACACACACTCGACGCGCCCGAGGACCACGCTGCCGCCGCGGTGCATCCTCCCAGCTGGAGCTGTCCTCTGGCGGAGTGGCTAAGCGACGACGACGTACCGGTGCCATTGGTGATAGGGGGAGCAGCAGGCGAGCTAAGATATGGGGAGGAAGGGCCTTGGGGATGATTATGATGCGTGAGTCACCGGCCGTGGGGGTTTATATTGCTGGCCGGTAAGGATTGGGATTTTGGGGGATTTCACCGAGCGGGGCGGGAAGCTTGCGCGGTGGCGCGCAGGAACCTGCATAGTTGCGCGGGGGAACTTATGCGGTTGCGCTAGAACGGGCTCACCGATGATTCATTGGCGCCTCTTCGAGCCGATGCGTGGCCAAATGAAATGCCTGTGCGGTGCTGCGTGCACTGGAATCCTCTGACGGGAACGCGATGACAAGATGTGCAAGAGGAGAACGACATGACGCGTTGGCGGACGGTAATTATTAAAAAAACGTTTGCGATTTTATTACCTAGCAAACGGCCGTTCTCTATGCACCGTCGCGCATGATTTATCGCCCACGGTTCGCCCATAGAACCGTGTGAGATGTGAAATGCAACGTCGTTTCCAGGACACCACCCGCTCGCATCCGCCAGCTAGTAGACGGCCATTCCCTGCGTGTTCAATTGCTCTTTGCATGTGGTTGCTCATGGTTGAGGCGGCCGTGATGCGCTCTGCTTGTGGCCTCCACGCGCACTATCCGCGGTTGGGTTCGGTGCACAATCACAGTTGGGGCGCCATATGCATGCGGTTGTGCTGCGCGCGGCGCCACCGTGCAGTTACGTGTGCCACGATGTAGTTTCGCGTTGCAAAAACTGCCATGCAGACGTGACGATATTCCAGGTAGTCCGGCCCCCATTTATTCCCGCAACAATTTAACCGTGTCTCTTCAACCTTTCGATCGTGCCCCACAACACAAGAAGCACACCCACAAAGACACATAGTGAGAGGATCTCCGGCGGCTCCAATGGTGCTCCCAATGGTTGACAGCGAGCAATTCATCCTGTGCTCCGAAATGGAGATCCACAGAAGGTTGACGAACCTCTCAGTGGTGTACACCAACAAGCCGCACTGGGTGGAGAACTCCATCAACACTATGGAGCAGTTTCTTGATGAGGACAAGTACAAAGTGGTTGGGTTCGACGTCGAGTACACCGGCGGTATGATCAGAAGGTCGCCATCGCCCAGTTGTGCGTGCGCCATCACGTCCTTGTCTACCACTAATGCCCTGCCACAAGGCCTCATGAACGTTTCGCCAGGTTTGTCAATAGCCACGACTACAGTTTCGCTACGGTGGACACCACCAACGATGTAAAGGTGCTCAAGACTTTAGGTATCACCTGTCAGAAGCTTGTCGACATACAGGACCAGTACAAGATAAGGGGCAACAGGAAGCAGATGGACTCCCTGGTTGACCTCGCCGAGGCAATCATTGACCCCTACTACAAAGACATGAAGGATGCCTGCAACAAGAACAAGCATACCTGGCGCTCGGCATGGGTGGAGAAACTGGACGAAGATCATGTTGAGTACGCGGTCAAGGATGCATACACAAGCTACGAAATGTGCAGGTGGATCGTTGACATGAGGGAGTGCCTCCTTCCCCAAGACAGTGAGGGATCGAACTAGCGGCGAAGCTACGTTGTGGCTGTGCAGTCGTTTGACTACACATGGATTTGGAAAGTGAAAGACCCCATGTATGTATACTCTTGTCATCTGTTATGGGTAAACGTTTGGCTGGGCAAAAAGAAGTAAACTAGCAAAGGGAGCCTTAGATTGGTTGATCTACTAATCCCGTGATTTATCCTTCCACAGTTGAATTTCTCGGATGTTTCATCTTCCCGTGTAAATCTCTCCAAAATAGAAAACTAAGATGTGACCTTTGATATGGTCATGAGGCGCATCAACCTCCGGCTAGCCGGCAGCGTTTTTTGACTAGGAACCTCTTCTAATGTTCTTCTCTCACGATGAATACTAGGAACTAGAAGAGATTGCTGCTTATTAGGATTCAAGATGCCATTTTGTCAGTAAAGTTTATATTCTGCATACATATCAAAATATGCATGATCCAAAAGGTCCACTACATAAATATATTTATACTAAAGTATGACTTTTTTGTTACTGTATAATTTGTGTATAAATTTTTTCGTTACCAAAATCTTGACATCACAAGGTTTGGATCCTGGCACCGCCACTGGATCGAACCACAAGCAGAGCAGTGGCAAGCGTCACTAGAAGAAGTAGATGATTTGATGATCGTTTCTCCTAGTTTATTCTGCATGTAATTGTTCATTGAGGTGTGCAAATGTTATGTGTAGTTAGTTATGTAATTGAATGTTTAATTTGGTTATCCAATCATGTTGTTATAAGTATATAAACATAATAAAAATGATAAAATAGTATATATACTACCACATGATAGTATATAAGACATGGGTGTAACTACACCCGGTAGTAGGATGTATTTTCCCTATATATATATATATATAGGGTGGGTGTATTCTACCAACCCCCTTAAGACCTTATTCTACCATCTTTTTCCTTATTCTGCCAACAACCCCACCCGAGCGCCGTCGCCCCTCCCCTCCCCGCCTCCTACCGCGGGAGCGGCCTGGGAGCGCCGCCACCCCTCCCCTCCCCGCCTCCTACCGCGGGAGCGGCCTTGGAGCGCCGCCGCCCCTCCCCTCCCCGCCGTCTACCGCGGGAGCGGCCTGGGAGCGCCGGCGCCCCTCTCCTCCCCGCATTCTTCCGCCGCAACATCGATGCGGCCCCTCTCCTCCCCGCTTTCTCCCGTGGCAGCTGCCTGGGAGCACCGCCGCCCCACACCTCCCGGCCTTCTTCCGCGGCGGCGGCCTGGGCAGCGGCGTCGGAGCGCCGCCACCCCTTTCCTCCCGGCCTTCTTCCGCGGCAGCAGCCTCGGAGCGCCGCCCCCTCACTCCACCCGGCCTTCTTCCGCGGCAGCGTCCTCGGAGATCGGTGGCACATCGCCATATCAGGATTGGTGCTGCCTCGATATTGCACTAGTTCGACGAAGAAGAAGTGCTCGCAAGGCTGCTTCCTCCGCGGCTAGTTCTTGGATGTAACCTTCGACGAGGTTCTGCTCGAAACCTCCATCTCCACTGACGTTAAGTCAAGTTCAAATCGCGCATGAAATACTCAAGAAGGCCAAGCTCAAGTGTGCTGCAAGGGCAAGTGGACTGCAGACGGAAGCGAAGGGAACTTCATGCAAACGCAAAGACGGACTGCAACATGAGGTAAGCAGTTCACCTCTTCTCCGCTATCAGTTTAGTTATTCGGCCAATGCAGTGCATGAAGTCCAGTACGTCCCTAAAGGCGATGCAGTGCGTTTATTTCAGTTCACCTTGAATAATGATGCAGTCCGGTAGCTCGATTATGCAGTGTGGTTGCATAGGTTCACCTTGAATAATGATGCAGTGCGGTTGCTTCAGTTCGCACTGCGCGATGATGCAGTCCGTCTGCATTAGTTCGCGGTGCTATTTATAAAGGCATTGCAGTTCGCATAATTTAGTTCATTTCACCTGACAATGCAGCTCGGCCGTTTTGTGCAGGAAGTTCAGTTCACCAGACAAAAAATGCCGTGGATAATTCACAACCCAAAGCCCCTGAATTGCAGGATGAGCCAAGCTTCTGGAAACACTAGATGGGTAACTCCTGAGATACCTCGAGGATTCTACACTACAACAAACAGGGTGCAATACTCTTCTGAAGAAGATTTTTTCCAGCAAGAAGAGGTGGTGGAAGATGACGACGATGTCACCTTCATGTGGGAGGGCACTCATCAACAGGATGATGATGACGATGACGATGAGCCAATAACAGTTCTCGAGCCAGAGTACAAGCACGAGTTCACTACATTTGGACAGAATGTCCGAACAGACAACGATGATGCTGTTGGCCAAGATGGTGAAGGTGATGATGATGTGCCGCCGCTCCGACAATTTCAAACCAATCAAGTGAGACATCACCACAACACTGGACTACCACCGCATCCACCTGCTGCACCACAAAACAGAGCTCCGCGTGCACCTCCAGCATCAAGTTCAAGACAGCGACCACCAAGGGTGCCTCGGCGAGAAGTCAACAGCAGGAACAAGCCTTCCTTGCTACTGCCACCGCGAGATCCTTAACTACACAGATCTGTTATAACACCACCGTGTCCAATACAACCCGGCGAGCTGCAAACGCCATCGGATGAAAGAGAGTACACCCATGTATGTGTTTCTGGCCTGAAAAATTATAATATTCCAGTCAATTGAGAAAATCAGCGCACTTACATTCCATGTGAAGTTTGTTACAATATCTAATGCAGTCAACTATTCGAAAACTTAACAATATGCAGTCCTCTTATTTATAACAGAACAGTACACTTAGTCTGATAGAGCAGTGCACTTAGTCTCTAACAAATGTGACAAAAGATAATTCCGTCATAAACAAATTCAAAAATATGATGATGCATTTTTTTCCTAATATGGTTTATGACAAATGCTCCCTTGCAGAATAAAAACATGCCGTCAAACCTGATACCTGTCGCTGGAATGAAGTTCAGCTCGTACGACAATGCATGGGAGTTTTACAACACTTATGCTAGACATGCAGGTTTTGGCATACGCCAAAGGTCGAACCACAAGACATATAACTACATTGTCTGCTCCAGAGAAGGGAAGCACAAGGAGACTGTTGCAGAACATGACCGAAAACGTGCGAAGACATCAAAAAGGACTGGTTGCCGAGCAAGAATTAGATTGAAAGAGAGGAAGAAAGGGAGCTTTGTGATAGAGAAGGTTGAGCTCAAGCACAATCACAAGATGCTCGAAAGCCCCGGGATGCTTTCGCACCTGCACTCACACAAAAGAGATGATCCTTTGATTGACCAGTTGGTGAAGGACATGCAGCTGGACAACCACACACACGCACAGATGATGTCAACATGCAGCTGAACCATCCACTAATGCCGTCAGAATTTGAACGAGAATGGAAGGATCTCATGCAGAAATACAACTTGCAAAACGACGAGGTGATGAATTCGCTGTGGGATGACCGGCAAGAGTGGATATCATCTTACTACAAGGAAGTATTATACTGAAGAAAAACTTCGTCAAAGAGAAGCATGATCTCCATCTGTTTGCTCAACAGGTGGACAAGTGCATTCAGACCAGGAGGGTCGTCGAGCACGCAGAGACAATCGGGAATGAGGTACAAAAAATGTTAATCAAACTAGTAATAACTTCATAAAACAAACAAAATTTCCAGTTTTGCGATGTCTAACACTAATTTTCTGATCACACAGTCAGAGGTAAAGACGACCACCCAATTTGGATTTGAAGTCCAGCTATCCAAAATATACACAAGGGCAGTTTTTGCAGATTTCAAGGAGACACATTACCGCAGCACAGCATTCAAAGCAGAGCAGTGCCCTGACAACCCAACAAAATACCTCGTTCACCACTACAACCGATCAGATGCATTTGATTGGGCAAGGCATGAATTCCAAGTCGTCGCCGATGTCGAGAACGGTGTCTACGAATGCGAGTGCAAACTGTGGACACACACAGGTACGGTTCGCTTGCACAAAAAGCTTAATTTCAGCAAGCTATGCATGAAGCTCACTTGCTTAAAAAGAAAAGTATGGTCTATTAATTTAATGCAGTTCACTTACAAAACAAAGAATTTCTGTGTTGTCTACAGGGCTCTTTTGCGTCCATGTGATATGCATGCTCCATCAGTTGAGGGTAGACAAGATTCCTGAAGTGTACATCTTGAAAAGATACACCAGAAACGCAAGATCAAATCCAACGTTTGACCGTAGAGACTACGAACAAACAGCACCAGATGGAACTTCACTATTCTGCCGTAGAAAAACGCTGGCAGAAACAGCAATGGATCTGGCAAACAGAGGGACAAGGTCCGACGCCGGGTACCACAGGGCGATGTCTGGTATGAGGGCACTGATCGAGGAGGTTGATGTGCTGAATGAAGAAGAAGAAGCAGCGAAAATTCAGCAAGCACAGAATTCCTTGGGTGACAACAATACCGAGCAAGCGGAAGGTGCTGAACACATTGCTACTGCTCAAATAAAAAAGGAAACAATCCTTCCACCTCCTGTTTCAAACACAAAAGGGAGGAAGAAAGGGGGCGATGCAGCTCAAAAAAAGGCTGCATCCAAGGAGAAAAATGCTGAAACAAAAAGTAAGCCACAGCCTGAGCTGGACAGTGATGGTCGGCCGCTGGGAATAAGAAGGTGCAAGACATGTAATGTCATCAGCGGACACAATTCCAGGACATGTACAAAAAAGCATGAACAAGAAAACCCTGGCCCTGACGATGCGCAATAAAATAGGGATGCTGCACCAAGACAGCAGAATAATAGCCATATCATTTCTGCTGCCAACACTGCAAATTTGCCAAAACCGAGACTCTGCAGCATCTGCAAAAAGAGGGAGAGACACAACGCAAGAACCTGCCCCGAAAGAACAAGATCACAAAATGAAGAAGAGGATGAACATGATATTGGAGAAGAAAATAGTGATGCAACCGAAGAAGAGGAGCAATTTGTTTCTGAAGAAGATCAAGACAAAGAAGAGGATGAAGAAGAAGAAGAAGAAGAGAGTGAAGAAGATGAAGAACCTGAAGAAACAATGCCAATAACACCACCAAACAAAAGACAAAAAACTGAAGGGAAAGCTGTACAGAAACAAGCAACGACGACACCACATATAAAAAACAGGTTAGGAGCACGAAAGGATGCAGTTCAAAGTGGTACAAAACCAGCACCGCCATCAACCAGCACGCGAGTAAAGACAAAGACTGCAGTTCACAGCCGTGGGAAACAAAGAATGCCATCAACCACCAGGCAAGGCGCTCTAAACACCACAGTGCGAAGAGAAGAAACTGCAACACCGCCAAGAACAACACGGCAAACTGCAACAAAAGACGCGCTCCAGTCGCCAAGAAGAAGCAGCAGGTTAACGACAAAATAGATACAGTTCACTATAGTAATCATATACCAGTTTGCATATCTGTAAGACTTATATAAACACGAATTACACGCTAACTTTAAGCTTACATTACACACAAACACGAACGATCAGAGGAAAAGCTCGTCCGCCAAATCGGTCGATTACTACAGATTTTAGTCGGGATCCCAGTAAATAAAAAAGAAACAAAGGACAACGGACGTCCAGAACAAACTAAAATCATCCCGCAGCACCCGACTGCATACAGAACGGAAGCGACGAAGCAGTTCTCTCTCCTGGAAAATGCAGTTCTCTTTCCCTAAAAGTGCAGTTCATTATAGTTGAGCGTGCAGTTCGGTAGCCGCGCAGTGCACTTGCGTTGAACCAACTAAAACAAACACAAAAGTCAGGAAGTTCCGTCATACAAGCCAGGAAGTTCAGTCATCCAAGCGAGGAAGTTCAGATTAGGTAAAAATACGCATGTCTCACAGATAGAAAACAAATACGAGTTTTCATTACAGTCCACATAACAGAGTAGGATGAAGCATTCGATACGCAAAAAGTACTTATTACAAACCACCTCAAATCTTAACCAATCACGTCAAACGTGATTTCAATAGTACGATCCCCAACTTCAAAAAAGTTTAGGACAACAACTTGATGAGACATCAGGCCACTCTCAATGACGAATTCCTTCCAGCTTCTCTGCAGATACAACCACCCATCAACGCCAACACGATACTCAGCTGGTTTTGGGTGACCTTCGCCGAGAACAACTTGGAGAATACCCGCCTTCTTAAGCCTGAGATACCTAATAGCTCGATGGGGGATTTTCTACAGAAATAATAATAAAACTATTAGAGGACGAACAGCAGTACGAACCACTATGCAGTGCTGACGCAAGATACTTGAAGTGCATAGTGGAGCCATAAGAAGTACAGAGAAAACGTACATGCATCTCATGACCCTATCACACGAAGTGCACAGAAGGAGTAGATGCAGTGTGGAACAAGGTAAATATGCAGTACAAGTCTCATTTTCATGCATTTCACATAAGGATGCATGTACTGCATATATGATATAAAAAACAAATAGTGCAAACCAATAGTGCTCATCACATATCTAGGCAGTCCACATCTTCTAACCATGTAGTACATACAAAAAAAAGCTATATCTACAATAGCAAAACCTAAAAACAAGATACAACAACATCGTGCAAATACACTTCAATAGACAAAAAGAGGTACGCTTCTAAAGTGATAGCAGTTCAGACTGATGTGGGAATTATACCTAATAATAAAAGACAAAAATAATAATCAGATCAAACGAAAATTACCATCTTGTAATGAGTCTCCACATCTGTGGGCGTGAGGCGATGGACAAATGGGCTGGTGCACCCAAGGCCACGGCGAAGCAGAGCAGAATGGAACTGAACGACATTGATATTGTCCAGATCCAATCCCTCGGTGAAAACCATGCCATACGCAAGCTGCTGTGCTCGCTCAGATTGGCACAGGACCTTGCCCCTCAGGCGAGCACGCCGGGCCTCACTGCAGGTTGAGCAGTCGCAGTCCATCGGCACACCACAGCCATGGCCGCAGCAGGAGAGGTTCGCACAGGGGCGTGGTGCCATGGCAAAAAAAACCCTAGAAACCGAAAAGATAGAAAGGGCGCTTTGAAAGGGAGAGTGGATGCGGCTACAGGGGAAATGAACTGCAAAGGAGACTTAAATATATACAAGAGGAATGCAAAAGGTCTAGGCACACCGGGAAAAAACAGAAAAATTAATGTAAGTTACGTTACCAAAAAAAGAGGACTATCAATACAACTTACATTTGCAGGAAAAACGGAAGACGAGAAACCAATGTACCTGAACTGCTCAATGGAATTCTGCAACCCACACCCCGCAAACGCACCAATGCCGAAAGGCACAAGCAGGTCACCATTATAGCTAATGCAGTTCACACTAATGGGTGCGTGCAGAGCAGTACATGCTTAAATGAAGTACTCAAAAAACAATTGTACACGCAGTGCAGTGCGAAACGTTTGTGAAAAGCAGTACACAAGGACATATTATACATGTATTTTTTAATATGATTCAATAAAAGACTAAACACCTATGCAGAAAGATGCATGCAGTTCACGATACTAGCTAACACAGTGCACACTATGGATGCGTGCAGCGCCGTGCGTAAACCGGTCCTGCCCGCTCTCGGTAGGTGAGGTGGGACTAAACTTTACCGCCGCATACACACAGCGCAGAGCAAAGTAGCCTGCAGGCAGGCCTACTTGGGCCGGATGTGACTTACACCCCAACAGGCCCAACACATTCTCACGGCCCAAACCAACCCCCACCCCACCCCCCCCCCACCACACACATAGCGAGCAACTGCAGTTCTCGCTCACATAAAAAAATGCAGGAAGCTCCAAAGTCACAAAAGGAATGCAGTCCGCTGCGTCAAACAGTGCAGTTCGGTATGTTGAAGCAAGATGTGCTGTCAGTTAAACATCGCAGTCCGTTTTCAACTAAATTGCAGTGCGGTTACCTACAAAAATAGACTACTATATTTCAGCTATATTTTTGTTCACAAGATAGATATTAAAAATTAAAACACAACCCCACAAAATTTAGATAGCTGTTACTTACAAAAACTAAAAATATATACACGTCCATGAAAAAGCAGTGCACTTGAATTTGTACAATTATGGAGAAGTTCAACTTTAATTACCGATGCAGTACAATTAAATATTTATTACATGTAAAAAATATTTTCAAATTTTTTATTGATTTAAACAATCATTTCAAAAAATAAGGTTTAAAAAAAATATCAGCACACACAAAAAAAGAGTAAATCTGCTCCAACCAACGGCACAGGGCTGGCGTGACAAACTTGATGCCTAGTGTGCCAGGACGGCCCTGTGCAGATGGTTGGAGCAGGCCCATGTGTGAGTGCCCTCAAGGGAACAAGATACCCTGAGCTAAATATCCCACCTTATAAACACCTTCGTCAAGAACAAAACTACCGAGGTGGGACTAAAAAAAACCTCGTCACCACGCTGACATCATCTGCGAGGCGCGCACTGGTAAGTTCAGCCTGGGTTCAACCATCCGTCCAAATACAGATAATCGCGCGGTACAGGCTTGGACGGCTGGTTTTCCCAGGCCAGCTCCCGTGCCACCCATTGGGCGGTTGCCACGATGGACTGCAACGGCGAGCCCACGTCCACTACCACCACTACCACGGCGAGCCCGCGTTCAACCGCCTCCCCCACGTCCCCCACATCCCAAACCACGCCATAAAAAAGCCCATTCGCCTCCATCTCTGCCTCATTCGGAAAACCACCATTGCCGCTCAAACTCCACTAGCAACTCCCCACAACACCTCTGTCTCAAGACCGCCATCGCTGGAGGAGCGCAATGGCGGACGAACGGTCTGCCAAGCGACACCGTGGTGAGACGTCCGACCAGACCAGCAAGGTCGACGACGTCCAGCTCACCGGTGGGAAGTACGACTACACCACCAAGCTCAAAGATGTTGATCTCCACGGCAAGGAGACGCTGGAGGTCGTCTGCACCAGCAATCCAGACGAAGCCGACGAGATGATCAAGAGGCTGAGGATGAGGGGCGGCGGCTTGTATCCTAGCTTCATCGGCGTTGATGTGGAGTTTACAAGGGAAGACGAACCTCCGCAGAGGGCAGCAGTTCTGCAATTATGCGTGGAGGAACTCTGCCTGGTATACCACATCACCGCGGCCAAAGAATGGTGAACCATCCTACTCAATGAACCTCTTCGTGCATCTGTTTAATTAGTACTGCATCCTGATATTTCAATAAACTAGTACTAGTGTAGTTTCTGAACTAGATGTACTACTGTAGTTTCTGAACCTGATGTACTAGTGCAGTTTCTCAAGTAGATGCACTAGAATAGATTTTGAACCTGATGCACTAGATTAGTATCTGAAATTCTTGCAACAGATTAATTTCTGAACTTGATGTACTAGTGTAGTTTCTGATCTTGATGCACTAGTGTAGTTTCTGGACTAGATGTAGTAAAAGTAGTTTCTGAATTTGATGTAGTAAAGTAGTTTCAACAGCAAAAAAAGTAAGAACTTGGTGAAGAACTAGTATATGTTTTTTTATTCAACAAAGAAAACTAAACTAGTACTAAGCAGGAGATAGATCAATGACTCAACTGTAGATACCAAAAAGAAAAATAACATGGTGTACTTGGATTTAATTTCTGAACTTTGTGTACTAGTTTCTGAACTACATTCATCCATGAATTATACTATATAAACATCTACTTCATGGATTCAACAATTGTAAACCAGAACTGAATAATTAAATCATGAAAATAACACTAATCTTCAATATGTCTCTCCCCTTGCAGGCCCAAGCGCCTCCACGAGCTCCTGAAGGAGGAGAAGTTGTACACCTTTGCCGGTTTCAGCACTGAACATGACAAAAAGATGCTGAAGAACTCTGGTTTGGAGATCAACCCCAAAAACTTCATCGACATCCAGCGCGAATGGAGAGTTCCATACACCGGAAAGAAGTACGACTCTTTGGCTGATGTTGCATCCAGTGTGATCCACCCATTCTACAAGAACATGAAGAAGAAGATCAACAAGGAGGAAGACCATAAACTATGGGGGATCAGCCCGCTGCCAGAGAAACTCATCGAGTACGCAGCAATAGATGCGTACGCCACCTACGAGTCATGGAAGAAAATCGACAACATCAAACAAGGTCTGGAAAGGGCAAAAGGGGAGGCAGAGGACCCCTACTTCCACCTCGACTTTTACGGATGAGGAAACATCACAATCTGGCTTCGTGTTGCTTGCGCTTGTGCTTCCTTCCTTTTGTTTCAAGTTCGTAGTTTGCTTTTGTTAGGTTAAACCAGTTTGCTTATGTCATGTGTGTCAGGTTGAACAAGTTTGCTTATGTCAAGTACATTGTTTGCTTATGTGGTTGAACAAGTTTGCTAGCTTGCTATATTGTTTATCCACCATGTGAAGTTGAAGTAGCTTGTGAATGAAACTTTGTGGCTGCTCTTCGGCACTAGTTATGGAGATACTAGTAGTCTTGGAATCTCAGTACAGCTTAGTTGTGTACGCAAGTACTATAAAACTAAAATAGTGCCAGAAGAACACTGAAAATAAGCACAACAAAAAAGGTGCAATCACACTAAAAAAGTAAGTTCCAGCCGAGAAAAACATTCAGTACTAATAAATCATGCTTTCTAAAAAATAGGCTAGAAATATGAAGTACTATGACAAAAAGGCTAAGAAGCTTCAGTTCGCATTTTATGAGCACTGACATGCTAAGGATAACAGTACCGGAACAGTAGAAAGCTCAGTACAGCTTAGTTGGTACATAAGTACTTCCATACTAAATATTACCAGAAGAACACTAAAAATGACCACAACAAAAAAGGGACAAAAACACACTATAGATGCAGTGCACTTGCTATTTGACAGCAGTACACCTCACCTGAACTTGCAGTGCCAAAGTGTTAGCTGAATAGTATATATTCTACCAAATGCTACTGCTTTATTAATAGTAGTCATAGATTTATACATATTTAAGTCAAATATAAATAGATAATATTAAGATATACCAAACAGTGTGGTGTTTACTTATAAAATATTAAGTCAAAAACACACTATATAGATGACAGTTCAACTCGAGGAGAACATTCAGTACTATCATGCTTCTATCAGGGGAGTAAATTCACAAGCACTACAACAAAAATGCTAAGAAGAATCAGTCCCATTACTGGACCAGCCAAGTACTAGTTTTTTTATTAAAAAAAAATTTGACAGCCTAGGTACAGGTCGGCCCCTACGTAGGAGGATACTTGGACTCGAGCCCACAGCGAACCATAGGCGAATCCATCGCAAACTACACTGCGCGGGGCCAACCGACCATGGCCCACAGGTCATGAAACAGAGAGCGAGCGCCGTGTGTAAGCGCTCAAGTAAGTATACAGAGGAGTTTGACCCCTGAGACTCGGCAGCGCTTATAAACCGGTCGAGAGCCCGCTCGACTAGCGAGGTGGGACTAAACTCGCAGCGCACGCGCAAACGCCAGTGCACAGACGAGCAGACGAGCTATTTGGGCCGAAAAAGGGTCCAATACGCCTGCGCGTTGGAAGCCTGCCTCGCCTACAAATTACACTCACCCCATAAGGCCCATTGAAGGAACTAGAGCGGGGAAAATGAATTATAAACTACAACAAAAAAGTTCAAAAACTGAATATAGGAAAGTTCAAATACATGTTGGCAGACAATAATTTAAAAAAAATAAAAAAAATGAATTTAGCTCTGCAGCACGACCAAAGGAATTTAAAAATGCTACAAAATAAATGATACTTTAAAAGTGGAGACCTTAAGAAGCTATCTATTAAATGTAGCTAATTTAAAACAGGCAATTTATTTTAAACTTTGAAGTTCAACTAATTATATTCGAGAAGTTTCCAGACATATTTATTGAATAGTCTGCTTAAATTATTCTTTAAATAAAAACTGGCTACACCTCAATTAAAAATTTTGCCGTAAATAATTTCAATGTGAGTTGACTTCAGTTCGAACAGATATAAGACAACGGTACTAGAAAACCAGGAATCAACAGTCCACTCATGCTGCATCCACATAGTACTGAGACATCAAATATTTTCAAAGCCCTCTGCTGTATGAAAAACAATTCAGTCCTCACATTACTATACCATCAGTACAAAAAGACAGATGAAAAATAAAATCAGTCCCAGAGTTTAGAAACAACTCTGTCAAAACAGTCCTCACATTACTATACCATCAGTACAAGATTGCAGCTCACTTCTCTAAAAGAATGCAGTTCACCAACAGAACAGCATGCAGCCACATATGTCAAAAACTGCAGCTCACTTAAGCCAAAGAATGCAGCTCACTCAAGTAAACCAATGCAGTTCACTAACTGAATGCAGCCCACATGTGTCAAAGACTGCAGCTCACTTATGCCAAAAAGATAAAAGTGAAACAGCTATTCAAACACATTGTCATCACACAAAAAAGTTTATAGAATGCTGCGCCACACTGAGAAACATCACAATGCCGCGATGGTTATTACATAGTTGACAAGACATCCAAATCCAACATAAAAACATAAGCCTACAATGTTTTCAAGAGATAAAACGCACAAGTATCCAATCACTACACAAAGATCATCAATTGTTTCATGCACCAGGAGCCAAAGCTTGAATCTCCCCAGGAAGCTCCATGACCAAGATCTGGTTACTCGGGTTGAACACGATTGAATACAGATACTCAGCATTCCAATCTACAATACGGTGCTGCAAACAAAAGAAAATGATGAAAATGATAACAGGGAACAAGGAAAAGACAACCAGCCAAAAGACAGCAAGGAAAAGCTGAACTATAACTCACGTCATTATTTTGAATATTCTCGACGACCTTTTCACCATCATAGGTTGCCGCAAACTTGAGAGCATAGTGTCCACACTCATTCGGCCCTTGGAAGGGAACAGTGACGAACCTTGGTCTCTTTGCAATAACACTCCAGTTGGGCTGACTGCTTGCATTATACTGAGCCTCGCCATACACAGCCTTCATGACTTTGACCAATCTAGTGAACTGTAAATTAAAAAGCACCAAAACTACACATTTCAGGTCTCACAAAAGCAGAAACAAAAAAATAGCAAAGATTCATCTACTGGAGATAAAAGCTTTAGCTAGCGGAAATCAACAACACTCACAATTTTCTCACAATCTTTGTGGTAGGTGTTCTTTGAAGGACGATGATTCTTCCCGTATGCTAATGGGTCAAGGATGTCAATGGACTTTCGGTACCGATTCAAGGTGTACAAGGAATAGTGCGACAAACTCTTGCTCTTCGTTATAATCATAGGTTTGTATAAAGGCATCATGACAAGTTTCGCAGTGAGTAAATCTTCCCCATCTCGAACATAGCTCTTGAACTCTCTCGCTGCCCGTTCAACATTAAAGTTATCGGTTTCATCGCCGAAAAACGAACAGTCAAGCACAACCTGCAAAAAGGCAAAAAAGAAAATACACAGGGAAAAAATATCAGTAAGCAAAGTATTGAATAAACTCAAAAAACACTATACAAAAAAGCAAGAAAAAGAAGATAAGGCATTCATATCAGTTCAAGTTAAAAATACTGAACATGTGAAGTTCTATATATATAGCAGTGAGAAGTTCTATATATATAGCAGTGAGAAGTTCTATATACAATCAACAGGTGAAAAACAAAGTATTTCAGACAAGAAATGGTCTAATTCGTTACCGTGATGAAATATGGACTCGGCAAGATCCTATCACCAGATGTTAAATAAACATTTCTCTCGGGATCTTTCTTCCAATCATCAATAAGGAGGTCCATTACATCCCCCTCCATCAGCTGTCCAGGTGCAAAAACTTCCCAGACGCGATTGCCAGTGAATGAAGTTACACTATCATCGGGCTGAGGTATCAATGAGAATGTAGTCCTGCAGCACACACAAAACAAAAGCATGGAAAAGGAGATAAAGACATTTCATAGCAGTTCAACTTAAATATACTGAACAGATGAAGTTCTATATATAAAGCAGCGATAAAAATAGAAAAAGAAAAAAGATGAAACATAATGAGGGATACTCACTCAGCATACTTCTCGCGTCCTTCATCATTAAGGAGGATATCATACAACTTGCGAGCCTTCTCCAGGTGAGGGAATTTATAAGAGTGTAGCTCCTGCACGGGGGAGCAAAACTTAATCGGAGCTCTGGGTGCACGCTTCGTGCTTGTAACATTGCCAGACTCCAACGCAGGATCCTTCCTAGCAACACCGGCTCTACGCCACACTATTCCAGCAAGAGGGGAAACGCCCTTGGCAGCAGCGCTCCTGGTGACCCTTCCCATCCCAGCAATCTTGTCAAACGCGTCATCATCACTGTCTATCAACTCAACCATGGGCTTCTTGGGTGTAACGGGGCTCTCTGAATCAGCAGCTTTAGAACCTTTGAGAGCTCCCAACCGACCCTTGATAACACCAGATCTTGTCTTCTGAGGAGAACGCCCCTGGCTCAAATCAACAGCCACACGCTCCAGCTCCAACAACTGGCTACCAAAGATCCTGTAGTCATGCTCCCCAAGATCCAACCACTCACCTACAACAAAAAAGGAGCAGCACAAACCGTAAGTTCAACTACAGAATTCATAAGAGTACTAGTCAAGAGGGCAAGCTGGAAACAAACGACAAAAAGACATGCATACGTACAAGGCTCAATGCCAAACAAACCCCGAAAGTCGACCTCAAACACATCGCTAGTCGAACAAGTATACAGAAGAGTCTTTCTAATGTCAGGAATATCTTCAAATGTGTAATCCAACATTTCAACAACACCATCATCACGGCAATGATAAGACTTGCAGCTTTGCAGCATAAAAAATCCACAATCATGCCTGTTAACCAGAAAAAACAAAGGATACATTAAAAATAAAAATACTTGAACACGTCAAAAATTGCGAAAGTACGAATAACAGGAACAGAAAACAACTAATAAAATTCATGAAAAGGGATACTCACGTGTTTTCCTGACGTGGCACACGAACAAACTCGCTAGAGAAATCATCTACACGCACCGGAGAGAACGGTTTGGCCCTATCTACACTGGCTTCCCTCCAGAGCCTCTTAATATTATCTGTCATGGTCCTGAAAAATCTAACCGCGTCATCCCAGGTTTCATCACGGAGTGAATCCAGGCACTCAAAACGACGGCACTTCAAATTGAGATTAACCAAGCACCAATGGCCAACATCTTCACCAGGTACCATGCCAGGCACAAATGCCGGCGGATCAAAAGTAGGGAAAAGAAGCTGAAAAAAACAAGTGCAGAAGAAAAAGAATTCAAGAATTATAAATGAAACTCATAAACAACATTCAAACAAATAATCAAGCGCGAAAAGGAAATTCATCGGTCCTAACAGATCACCAAAACATAAGTTCTAATTGAGTAAGAACCTCAGTACAAAACAAAAAATAAAAGCAGCCTACAAAAGTTTATTTAGACTACCAAAATTGCAAGGAACATATCAGTTCAACTTCATTACTACAATGAGTCCAACTATGAACAAGACCACACATTCTTTTATCAGTTCAGGAAAATAAAAAGGATTAACAAAGGATGAGTCACGTACAAAGTCATAACTATCAGCCCCTGATCTAGTGAACCACTGCCTCACGTTGCCATTGATATTTCCATCAAGTATCTTTGTCTGTTGAACGCAACACCAAAAACAGTCAGAAAATTGACAAATAACTTATCAAACATGACGCAGCACAGTAAAGACAATCAAACCAAAAGTAAAACTTAAACAAGCAATGCTCACCGTCACCCATCTGGGAACAATTAGCTTGTCAGTGCCTCGGTACTTTTCACGCAGACAATATAAAACTACATCAGCAGAATCCGAGTTGAGCATGCCACCGAGGATGAACGCAGAAGCCACCTTACCAACGCTGGCATCGCATTCCTCATTTTGAAACATTGGCTTATCACTGAGCAAAAACAGAGGATGCGAAGAATCAAAACAAGTGCGATGTCAACAATAATCCGAGCAGAGAAAGGAAAATAAACAAAAATGATACAGGCACAATAAGGACACAAAAATCCATCACTAACCGTTTCCCACGATTCGTACGCAACCTCGTAACAGCAAAGAAAAACGAATCAACCTTGGCAGCATTAGCACCATCTGCTTACACAAAGAAAGGAACAAACAAATAAGTTCAAACACTACAGGGGAAACACAGCCACTACATCATATATGAGAAGTACAAACAAAAAGGGGCACCAAACACTAACACAAATTCTTACATGCACTTTCAGGGTTCGATGACGGTAACTCCTCTGACGACAGCAAGTTGACTGCACTGTCAGGATTTGACGACAGAAAATCCTGCGACGACAGGAGCGCCTCCTGCGTCAAGGGGCCGGAAGAAGTTGACATAAGTAAATCATCATCTTCGGATGGCACCTCTTCCACGCTAGACACCACAGCGTCTTCCAATACATCACCGTAGTCAAGCCCTCCAGGCGGGAAATTTTCTGGAGGCAAATCCTCAGAATTAGAACCATTATCAATCTCAGCGCTACCAACACCAGAAGATTTGCCATAAAGATTGCTCGCACCACCAACATCCTCATTAGCAACCTTACCACCCAAGTCATAATCAGTGCTAAGTGGAACACCACCAGCACCACCAGCACCGGTCGCCTCACACTCAACACCAGTAATCTGAAAAAGAAAAAAATCAGACAGTAAATAAAATGAGCAAAACTAACAACCAAAAAAGCCCACGAGAGGTACACAAAAGGAACTTTTAAAACTACAAGAAATAGCAGGGAAAGATGCATAAAAAATAATGCAAAGAACATATAACAAACCTTAGAAGCATCTGCAGCATCATCACCAACGTTGTTGATGCTAACATTCAAAGGAACATCACCGATGGGCGAATGAGACTCATCACCATCAACAGGATCCTGAAGGATGGTAACAAAATGAAAAATGAACAGGTAAGGGCGTGCGCATGAAAATTTAATAAACTTTCTAAACAGTAAAAATAAAACTAACCTTGCTCTTATCAACAGACAAATCGTTCACTCCACAGTCAACAGCATCAGCCTCAACACCATGAGTGGTCTCCTGCATCAAACATAATAAAAAAACAGATGAGCAAGTTCAACTACAGTACTGACAGCAGAACAACCCAGTAAAAATTCAAAGATCAAAAGTTGACTCACCTCAAGAACAGGAGAGTCGAAACCAACATCATTCTTATCGTGGTTAAAAACATTAGCCTCGGTATCATCAGCAGTCCTCCCGACAGCAGCCTCGTTCTGCTCCATCTGCTTGATAACAACATCAGCATCTTCTTCATACGGCTTGCAGCGAGAGTCTTGCATAGATCTGAAATGCTTGACAGTGTTCAACAGGCGTGCCGAGCTCTGAATAAGGTGAGCAGCACCATCACGCATATCGCTAATTAAAATTTTCTCCATCTCAACATAGTCCAACGCTTCATCAGCATTAAATCCATGACCATCAGGAAGAATGCCATCAATACGGCTCAGACGCTCAACTATAGTTGGGACATTTTCCAGTTCAGAACGCACATTAATAAAAATATGCTCGATGCGCTCCAACGTAGAAACAGCTACATCAATACCAAAACCTGGCCCCTGGGAAGTACTAGCCTTACTAGGGCCAGGGGGGATATCACCAGCGCCCTCAACACGGCGACCATCTCTCAACTGATCATGCGGTGATGCAATCCTGGGAACCTGACACGGCATCTCCAGGACCGGCCGTTTATAGGTCCGAAAAAATACCACTTCCTCTTGAGTTTTCCACTGGGAACGAGAAAAAAAGGGTAACTAATCAATGCAACCAACAGAAAAAAAATCACCTAATTAACATATTTAAAGCCTCAGTACTAACATGCTTTCACAGTCAGTGCAGTGCCAAAATGTTTACACACACAGGTAATATGATGAAAACAAGAACGTCAGTTCAACAAAAAAAGGCAAGTCAGTCCTGAAGAACAAATTTAAAACTCACAAGCTTCAGACTGACCAGACTAAGAAGATAACTATATACTACACATGTACGTCCACCAAAACAGCTGGACTTTAAAAAAATGACTAAAATAACAGGATAGAAACAAAGCTCACCGGAAGCTTCCCAAACACCCACGTCCTTGGGTCTGCACTGCCTTTTCTTATTAAATCTGCATCAGCAAGATCAACAAGCTTGTCCTAGTTCATGAAACATATGCGGGGGACTCGCATGTCAATGTCCGGAGCCTTGCCACGGATGAGGCAGTCAAGATACATTAGTACAGGCCCTATAGCACAGCCTGTGATTGCCTTCCCCAAGGTAACACCATTTTGGTACCTCACAACAGCCCTTCTAAGCTCATCAACCATCAACTGACAATAATCCATATTAGCCATGTCCTCAATGACGAGGTTCTCAAACATTGCTGCCTCCCTGGAAACCCGAGTGGCTGGACTAGGCAACACGACTTTCATGAAGACAACAATGAAGAACACTCGTAGAGCCAGGTCATCTTTTTCAGGATCATTAACAAGCACCCTGAGCTTATCCCTCAAATCTTTTGTCTTGATATCCTGGCTTCTGCCGATGCCAAGATCTGATCTTAACTTCATCAGAGCATCGTCGTATCCGTCCTCGGACGGCCTTGGTGTAGAACGACCACCACGAGGGAACCCAAACAGCTGCTGTATGCCATCACTAGTGATGCAAAGCTTCTTATTCGCCTCACCCATGTCAAGAGTCATGGTGTCAGGATCTATCTTCAGATACAAGAATCCCATCAGTGGGCGCGAAATGTTAGACTTCACCTTCCAATCAAAGATAGAACCAAAATCAGCATCATGAACTCGGGCCACATGGCGTTCCTTGAGCAAACGAGCACAAATATCTATCTCTTTCAGCGAACATCGCACAGTTACATTCAAACGCTGCGAGTCACCTTCATCCACAGCAACACTTTGCTTTGTTCCTCTTCTCTGCCTGACCGGACTCCTCACGCTAACAGGCTGAAAAGGAAATCAAAGAAAGCAATATTTAGGTAAATAAATCTAAAAAACAAAGGAAAACTACGAAGGCAAAAAAGATGCATGAACAAGTTCAACTAATAAACCAGCTACAGTACAAATAGATATACAAGACAATAAAACAAAAAGACCAAAACCACTAACACAAATTTCAGAAAATGCATCAAGCCTCACCTGGCCAACAACCCTACCAGGCCACAACTCATGCTTGGAAGTACAACTAGTACATCACATACAGTACAAACACATAAATAAGAAAAGTTGAACTAGTAAAAGTTGAACCAAAATCATGTGAGTACCAAAAAAAATTGAACTAAATACTAATAAAAAGATAATAGCGATCACACAGCTTCCAGACATCAACACATTCAGTATGTACCCCTACTTCAGCCAAGCTAGAACAAAGCAATATAAATTAATCATGACAACTAATAAACGTAGCAAAATCTCAAATACTACACACACACAAAAATTCATACCAGTGCATCTTCATCTTCAGAATTAACTTCAAGATCATCTCCTTCAAATGCAGGATCTTTAGCCTCCACACGAGCACACTTCTTCACACCTTTGTTAACCTTTGCAGGGGGAACTTTGCGCTTCTTATTTTCCGTCAAAAAAGAGCGCTCGGGAAGAGGAGACGAAGAAGGTTTATTATATGCCAAAACTCGAGGACTCCGGCGAACAGGGGAGCCACCAATAGTACTTGGACCAATATTGACAGCAACATTATCTGCATCGGCTTTGCTATCACCAGCCTGGCAAGCAGCTTTCAAGCGTGGGCTACGCCTCGGCGTGCCATCTGAATTTTGATCTACCAACTTCCTCTTCAAAACAGTTCTTTTCACTTTGACTGCATCACGAGAAAACACTTGAGTCAACCGAGTCTGCAACAAGTTCAACTTGGCAGGCATCTCAGTTCCACCAGCCCCAGGATGTCCAGTACCACCAGCCTCGACAACACCTTCATCATGCCCATCTCCCGCGCCATCAACAGCACGTGGATGAACACAAGCAGCCTTTTGACGCCGTTCCAACTCCTTTCTCTTAACAAAAACACTCTTTTTCTTTCTTACCCTTTCATCCTCCAACTGTAGTTGCAGACCAACAACATCAGCTTGAGTAACAGGCTCAGTGCCATCCACACTTTGAGACTGAGTAATTGACAACTGCAAACTCCCATCTCCATCACCAAAATTGACAGAATAAATACCATCATTAATATCTTTGACAACATCACTAATGTCCTCAGTAGCACGATGGCTATCATTCACTGCAACAACCAAAAAACATAAGTGCACAAAAATAAAATAAAACAAATAACACTACAGAAACAATTACATAAGATGCATGACAACACAAGCAAACAAAAGGAATAACTGATGTAACTCAACACATTTACGTAAACAACGCTACTGAACAGATCAAATAACAGAGTAAGACCAGCAACACTCGCAAGTTCTTCTAGCGGATTTCGTTTCTCAAAAATAGCATTCGCAAGATCTTGAAGGGGATCTGATTTGTCAGAATAAGGAGGTACTGGCACTCCAACATCTGCAACAACAGAAAAGTTAGCAAAAATAAAACTAGTATGCAAAAATATGATCAAGCACTCAGTTCAATCCTATGAACAATACAAGTGCAAAAACATGAAATTACATCAGTTCAAGAACAACACCAGCAAAAAGTAAATCATACAAGAGCACAACTGGCACAACCCAGTTCAAAATGTGCACCGTTTCAACATGCTAGCAGTTCTTCTCAAACTGATACAAACTATTCAGATGGCACTAGTCAGTTCAAACTATACATGAAGTTCAGTACTACAATATAGGTGGAGGTTAAAACAACCTAAAAAATACACATACCACACAATCCAGGGAAAAATCAACAACTAGCATTATCCATACAAAAACTATATGAATCACAGGACAAAAAACCTATTACACACAAGATCTAGCAAAGACCAAGCACCTAACAAAAAGAAAACTTAGGCTTAGCACAACTAATTACCTGAGTGCACATTCTTGCGACTCGTTGGCGTACCCATCGAGATCTACAAAACAGGCAACCGCCGATCCAGACCTGCAAATCACACAAGGAAAAATTAGGGTTCTTACAGCTTAGAAAGCAAGCACACCGAACAAGCAAAAATCTTACCACCAAGCAAGAAATCCGCCACAGAATCAAGATACCCGCGCGCCCCTCGCAGGAAAAAACTTCTCCTCGCGAAAACTAACAAGAACACAGGGGAGGAACAAGTTAGAAGCCAGCAAAATCAAGAATCGGTGGGAGGGAGAGGGGAGTGGAGAGGAGAGGGGATAGGAAGGGAAACAACAGGCCACACAAAACTTCTCCTGAAGTTCCAGCCGCCGCACAATGCTCCCGCGGCGACAGTGGAGAAGCAGGCTCCCGCGGCGACAGAGGAGACGGAAGAGCAGAGGGGAGATTTTTTTTTGAGACACCAGCAGAGGGGAGATGAGGGGGGAGAGGAGGGGAAGTTAAGAGCAGAGTGAGAGAAAACAGTACGCCCAAGGCCCATGACCGTGGGAGAAAAAAAACGTCCAAAGCCCATGATCTCGGAGAAAAAAATAACTTAGATAAATTATTCAAAATTAATTACAAAATTCTTATAAAAATAATAACAGTGGGAACGCCACCCCCGGCTCGGCCTCACGCTAACGCGGCAGTGCGCTTGCTTGACAGGCGCAGTGCGGTTATTCTGTCCCCCACACCCAACACCCCTAAGATAGATAGTGGGGTCACGGATGTGACGGACTCGCCTCAGCATGCGACGCTGCGGCACGCCGCGTCGTCGCCTACTCCGGCTCGTTCCTGGCTCGGCCACGCCGGGGGTGGGGGAGGGGGGGTCCCGACCCCCCCTCCCCCACCCCCGGCTCGGCCTCGCGCTAACGCGGCAGTGCGCTTGCTTGACAGGCGCAGTGTGGTTATTCTGTTTCCCCCCCCCTCCCGAACAACCGCACCCCCCACCCAACACCCCTAAGATAGATAGTGGGGTCACGGATGTGACGGACTCGCCTCAGCATGCGACGCCGCGGCACGCCGCGTCGTCGCCTGCTCCGGCTCGTTCCTAGCTCGGCCTCGCCGGGGGTGGGGGAGGGCCTGGCTCGGCCTCGCCGAGGGTGGGGGAGGGGGGGTCCCGACCCCTCCTTCCCCACCCCCGGCTCGGCCTCGCGCTAACGCGGCAGTGCGCTTGCTTGACAGGCGCAGTGCGGTTATTCTGTTCCCCCCCCCCCGAACAACCGCACCCCCCTACCCAACACCCCTAAGATAGATAGTGGGGTCACGGATGTGACGGACTCGCCTCAGCATGCGACGCCGCGGCACGCCGCGTCGTCGCCTGCTCTGGCTCGTTACTGGCTCGGCCTCGCCGGGGGTGGGGGAGGGGGGTCCCGACCCCCCCTCCCCCACCCCCGGCTCGGCCTCGCGCTAACGCGGCAGTGTGCTTGCTCGACAGGCGCAGTGCGGTTATTCTGTTCCCCCCCCCGAACAACCGCACCCCCCACCCAACACCCCTAAGATAGATAGTGGGGTCACGGATGTGACGGACTCGCCTCAGCATGCGATGCCGCGGCATGCCGCGTCGTCGCCTGCTCCTGCTCGGCCTCACGCTAACGCGGCAATGCGCTTGCTTGACATGAGCAGTGCGGTTCAATTTCTACTCCATCCCATCACGCAAACGCTAGATTAAAAAAACATGAAAATCAAAAATAAAAAGTTGCGGCAGAAAAAAGTCAGCCAAGAGGGGGGACTGCAGTCCACTTATATACATAAATGAAGTGCAGTTCAAAAAAAACCCAGAATGCAGTGCCATTCTGCAAGTTTTTTCACCGATAAAAAAAAGAGACGGCTACAACAGCACTGATGCACGCAGAACACACATAGAAGAACCAGATTTCGCATAAAAAAATCATGTACATAAAAAAAACAGACGCTACACATGCCGTAATTGTAGCCTTCATACAATTTTTTTGCAAAACATGATATACGTTAGACAGTACACAATACCAAATCATTAACATGTTTATGCCTAACACTGTTACTGTGAACGCGACTGCGATTGGGAAGAAAGCCCAAGGCTATCGATGAGCTCGCGGAGCTCAGGCGGCATGTCTTCAATACACAACATGTTGGAAGGATGGAAAATCAGCTGGTAAATGTACTCCGCCTTCCAATCTTCGACAGCAGGCTGAAAAAATTGAAAATGCAGATAGATGATTAAAGGACGTGACGTAAAACAAAAATTAAAACGTAAAAGAAAAAACACTACCAAAAAAGGGAAAAACAGAAAAGTATTACATCTTGTTTAGCAAATTTTTCTACCATACGCGTGCCGTCATACTGCTGCGACATCCTCAGAACATAGAATCCACACTCATTTGGACCCTGTTCTGGCGTGATTGGAAAAAAGGGCTTCTCTGCCAATTTAACCCAGTCAGGGTGCTTCTTCGAGTTATACAACTTTTCAACATAAACCGCCTTCATCACTAGGGTCATTCTGGTCATCTGACAAAAAGGAAAAAGGCAGCCACAAGAGCCAAAAACACACGTTATAGATCAAATAAAAGAAAACGTAAAACAAAAAACAGAGATGTTATATTAATAAGTTATTTCTATTAAGACGTTGAAACTATATGTTCTCCACATGATCTGAACTGTCCCTCTTTTAATGCATGCGAGCTCATCTACAAAAAATGGCTTTATCACTCTTTTAGCCAGGGGTAGGAGGTTCGAGAAAATGCAGTTCAATGTCACAGATATTGCAGTGCACTTTAGTAACAAGTGCAGTGCTATGAGTACTAACAACGTAGTCAGGATTGGTTTATCACTCGTTTAACCAGGTTGGTGCTGCGAGAAAATGCAGTTCTATAACACAGATACTGCAGTCCACTGTACTAGCAAGTGCAGTTCTATGGAGAGGTAATAATGTAGTCAGAATGGTCAAAACTTTGCCATACCAGTTCAGTGCAGTCTGCGTGGTACTCAGACCTGCGCCACTTTGTCACTTCATCAGCATTGCCAGTGTACCTCCTCGTATCATGGATATCAATGGTATCGCGATGGCGGTTCATCGTGTATAGGGAGTAATGTCCGTCCTTAGAGCGCGGCATCAAAATCTGTCGGGGGGAGATACATACGGGAAAGGGGACAACAAAAAATAAATCAATGAAGTTCATTCCACACATAGCACTAGGATCACTGTTGAAAATAACTACAGAGGAAATGCAACAAGGAAGAAGAAGAAAATGAAGGACACAGTGGCCTTACTAGTTTTGCGTCGAGCAGGTTATCAGCACCAACAAAAAACCTGAACTGCTCAACCGCATCTTCTAAAATAAATGGGGTATGCACAACCGGCAACACAGGATATCCTTCTTCATTTTTCTTCACGACAGTTTCCATTTGAAGAACATACTGCATATAAAAAGAATAAAATGAGACATGCAAAAAAAGAAAAAATGCATGCATGCATAGACAAAAAATTCAGTACTCAAGAAAAAAGTGCACAAAAGCAAAAAAAGATGACAGCAGACACATTTACCGTGATGAATAAAGGAGTAAGTACCACACGATCGCCAGAACGATAAACTAAACTCATGTCAGGATCTTGCTTCCAGTACTTAATGACAAAATCCATGAGAGACAAATCCATGAAAGCTCCTTTCCCAAATGTCCGAAACATATAGTCAACACTGGTTGAATCAACATCATTAAAAGGACCTTTTACCATGAAGAGTGAGCTTCTGCGGAAAAGATATCACAAGAGACACAAACACAGATGGGGTCAAAAATTAAAGTTCAAAAACAAAAACTAAACACACAAAAAGATGAAGGACAGGCACATAGATCTCACTCTTTGTATTTGGTCCTGAAATCTTGGCTGAGAATGAGATCCTTTATTTGCCTCGCCTCATTAAGATGTCTGAACCTGGAAGGCTTCAACTTCTCCATAGAGCATCTAAGCTTAACAGGCCTCTCTACTGCCCTCTTGTTCGAAACTACAACACCCTCGACACCCGTGGGACGATTGATCGCTGCACTCCTAGTCCTCTTACTGACGGGTGGCACAACCGGCGTCATGAAATCATCATCATCATCATCAAGATTTAATACCTCACGTGAAGAGCCAGGTGCAGCCTCCTTTCCACCAACAGGTCCAGATGCAACACCAGTGCTCACACCAACTCCAGCCAAAGAACCAGTTTTATCAGGAGAGATTTCAACAACACAATCCTCCATAGCTGCTTCAGAAACCTGGGTCTCGAAAAGTGATGTACAGCCTCCATGAAGGCCTCCATCAAAACCTGAAAAAGAGATGGGAAACAACACGGTAACACTCAGCTAATTTGTCCAGCGCCGTCGAAATACCCAAGTACAACACCAGAAAAGTCAAACGCAGCTCACCAATGTACAGAAATGCAGTTCACTAAAGAACATGATGCAGCTCACTCACATAAAGGGAGTGCAGCTCACTCATCAAAAGCAGTGCAGCTCACTTATCCAAAACAATGAAGCTCACTTATACAGAAACTGAAGCTCACTCATCAAAGAATCTGAAGCTCACTAACACAACAAAACACGCACCTCGCCACTCTCAAAAAAACGCAGTCCACTGGCACACTAAAAACTAATGCCTAAGAAAGGGAAGCAAGCAGTACACACACACAAAAAAAGGAGGGAAATCAAGCAGTTCACAAAACACAACCTTTATCTTCAAAGATTAAAAGCGAAGATAGATCCAAGGAACACTTCGATGATGTGAGCCAGCTGTAGAGCATGGCCTTCCTGATGTAGCCGATGTGATCCACCCCAAACTGAGCAACTCGAATCCCATCCCATGTCTGCAAGAATTGGAACATATAGAATCCACAATCATGCCTGCAAAAGAACAAAACAATAAGTTTCACATTCATATAAAAGAACAGTTGAGGAATAGCAATGGAGGGGGGGCTACAACAAACATACCCATTTGGCTGAATTGGGACAATCACATGTTTCAACGAAAAGCCATCAAGTGTCGGGGGATTTAGCGGCTCATCAGAGCTTGCACTACTTTCTTTCCATGCACGCTTGATATTTTTAACCATCCTCCTGAAAACCCTGTTTGCTTCAACACTGCCAGGTTTATGGAGCGAGTCAAGATATTCAAACCGCCTTTCAATCAGGTTCAAGGCGACTACACAATAATGGCCAACAGCTTCGACTTCATTCGTGCTTGGAGGATCAAATGTTGCAAACAGGATCTGTTGGAAGTAAAAAATGTATATATATATATATATATATATATATATATATATATATATATATATATATATATATATATATGTTATCCTCTCAGCCATTTATGCATTACAGAAACAAAAATCAGAACACTATAAAACCGACACACACAAAATAATTCTGGACACATAAAACATTACTCACCATATCTTTTTTATCGACACGCTCCTCAGCTCTTGACGAGAACATCAATTTCACCGCCCTGCCTACACTACCGCCATTCCAAATACTTGTCTGCCAAACAAAACAAGGCAGGAAAAGGGTGGAAAAGCATACAGGTCATCACACGGAATACAAAAAGAGAATAAAGCAACAAACAAAAGTTATGCATGCTTACACAAATATGGTACGGCGCAACCATCGTCGAAGATCCCTTAAACTTATCTACCAGCAAAGAAACCCCTAAATCAACAAGGCGGGTAGTGAGCATCCCCTTCGTCCAAAAAGATTCACCAACTTCGGCAATGGGAATATCGCCCAACTCAGTTACAAAAGCAATCAGGCCCCTGACATTTTGTTGAAAAACTGGAACATAAGATACTATCAAAATAACAAGAATGAAAAAGGGCAAAGTCTGCGATTAGAAAATACATATTAACATAACAAATTAAGATTTCAAAAAACGTCATACTTCTTCTTTTTGTCCTTCCGAGCCCTGGTAACAGCACTGTACAGCTCGTTGTATCTCTTGAGAAGAGCTGGATCAATGCTCGAAGGAGCCACAACAGCAAGTTCGTCATCTGCAAAAAATATATATAAAAAAGAAACAAGTAAAAAAAATGAAGTTCACTTATCAAAAAATGATATATTCCATACAGATGGTATATTAAGAAAAATAATTTAAAAAAATATGAAGTTCACTTGTAAAGAAAATGAAAATATGCTAGCTAGCAACTATTTTGAAAGCATTAACAAAGAAAAAGTTCATTTTATCATAAAACATGTGATATGTAGCTACCATAGTAAATACAATGACTGACAAAAACGTCAAGTTCACTTTTCGAAACAAAATACTTGCCTTCAGTGTCAGACTCTTGGTGCTCTTGCTCTTCAGATGAGATCAAAACAGTTCCACCAGTAGGTTGCGCTGAAAGCACCGTAGCCTCACTAGACTGTCCTACTGCGTCAACATCAGCGTTTTCTGCATTTTGAACAGTCGGTGCAACCGCAACGTCCTCGGATAACTCACCCACACGAGGCTCCACACTGACAACACGAGGAACATCATCGGCAACCAGACAAACAGGAGAACCAGCAACACTATCAACAGGAACGTCATTTTCGTGCAACTTTTCAATATCAACATCAACATTTTCATGACGACTAGGGGCAACAGCCGGATCGGATTCCTGAGCTACAGAAGCTTCTGCGCTCTCACAAGCTGCTGATACAGAAACCCTTGCACCATCACCACCAACAACAGCGCGGTCCTCCTGGTTCACATCAACACAAACAACGCCAACCGACTCATGAACTTCTGCATTTCCCTCTCCAGACTGCCAAAACATTTAAGAAAATAAGCCAACGATAACACGAATGAGCGTGAAATGAAATTAACACGACAACATGCAGCTCACTTATGTAAAACACAATGCAGTTCACAACCTGAACAACATGCAGCCAACTAATGTCAAAAAATAAGACTGCAGCCTACTTGTGTAAAAGATTGCAGCTCACTTCTCTAAAATAATGCAGTTCACCAACAGAACAGCATGCAGCCCACATATGTCAAAAGACTGCAGCTCACTTATGCCAAAAAATGCAGCTCACTCATGTAAACCAATGCAGTTCACTAACTGAATGCAGCCCACATATGTCAAAGACTGCAGCTCACTTATGCCAAATAATGCAGCTCGCTTATGTAAAACAAATGCATTAGACCAACAAGATACATAGATTACAAAACAACAGTACAAAAAGTCATTCCACTAAACCTTCTCAGCTACAACAACTGGAGGGGACGACGCATCAGCCAAGTGTTCGTCCTTCCCAAAGCCATCGGGAGGATCCTAGTGCGCATCACAATCTGCAGCTCCAGTCCCATCGTCCTGATCAGTCCCATCGTCCTGAGATGCATGAACATCAGAAGAATCTACTCCAGCCTACAACAGAAAAAAATCACAGACACAATATAGGAAAATATATAACTGGCGAAAAAACTACAGACTCAGGAGCAGTACACATAATACACAAATGAAGTACAAATGACAAATAAAGGGAAAACGTACATTTTCAGCGTCAGCACCAGCATCCTGTCGGTCCATTTCTTTCAAAATGTGCTCAGCATCCTTCTCAAACTGAGCGCATTTTTCATCTTGCGACTGCTTCAACTGAGCATACGAAGACCGAATATTCGTCACCGCAATCTTCAAGCCTTCAACCACACCACGATCAAAGTTGTGTGCAGCCACAATTTCTTCTTCAGGGGGGCCGTGGCCAACAGGAAAAAATCCAGCAACTGTCCTCAACCTATCACCAGAGGTTGGCAAATCTTCCGTTAACTTGATAACCTTCTGAAGAAGCTCATCAATCTCCTCGTGTCTTCTGCCGCCAACAAACGTCTGATCAGAAGTGCTTCTAGCATTAGAGATCCGACCAACCATGAAACCCCGTGTAGGACTGCTAGGCTCATGGAACCTAGCAGGACTGCTAGGGCTTGCACCAGAGCTGTCACATAAAAGTGCAACTGGACGATTGTAGACAATATCACCAGACGCCTTCCACTGCAAAAAAGGAAAGAAGGGAAAGAAGTCCACATGTGAATACTAGGAGGTTCAGATTTCTCTGACAGCAAAAATAGAAAGACACTGTTCAAAAAACAAGGATAACAGGAACAAAAAAAACATTTAAAAAACAAATGCACTAACCGGCAGTTTCCCAAATCTGTAAGTTTCCAGATAAATCTTTCCCTTGACAATCAAATCTTCGTTGTATATCTTCAACAAGTTTTTGTTCGTCAGGTATGACGCACGTGGCGTCAACGTGTGCATAACTGAAAATTTGCGAAGGTTCAAGCAATCCAAATACATAATCAGGGGGACAATGGGACAACCCTCAGCACAATTCTGCGCGCTACCTTCTGACTGCCACTTCACCACAGCTACCTGGAGCTCATCAACAACAAGCTGACAAAAATCCATCTGAGCCATAGCCGCATAATCCATGTTCTCAACCATGGCAGCAACCCTGCCCAAACGAACAGCAGGCCCAGGGTATAGCAAATTCTGATAAAGTATCAGGAAGAAAACCTTGACAGCAAGATCAACCGTCACGGTGTCCTCGCCCCCCACCAACACCGCCAGCAGTTCAAGCAAGTCCTTCACACCTATACTTTTGGAACGATCAAAGCCAAGCCCATCCTTGAGGGCAGACAACGAATCGTCATGGCCACTGTTAGCAGGCGTGGGAGCAGTGTGAGGTCCCATAGGAAAATCAAATATTTGATGAACAGCAGCACGACTGATTCGAAGAACCCTGCCAGGCCCAAAGTCCATTACCATATTGGAAGGGTCAATAATTCCCATCAGATGGCACATAAGAATGCGGGACACATTTTTCTCTACTGTCAAGTTAAAGACAGCACCAAAACCAGCGTCACGAACACAATTACGGTGTGGATCTCTCAATAATCCAGCAGCTTTGCACACAATGGGGAGTGACAAACGTACGGTCTTGTTAAATTGAACATCATCTCCTTCCTCGCCGTCACCTCCGGTTCTCTTCCTCTTACTAGTTTTCTTCTTCTTCTGTGTAAAGGAAGATGCAGTCCACATTAATAAATTAGGCAGATAAGACACAAAAAAAGGTAAATAAAACAACAATGGAAGAAACAAAGGCAGCACTTCAACAAACCTTTGGAACAACATCCGCCTCCCCACCCGAGACAGCATCCTCATCTTCGTCAGCAACAACACGCGGCCGCTTAGGTTGACTCTTAGATGGACCACAATCTTTCCGTCTCCCAGACTTAGCATTCCTCACAACATCAGCAAGAACAAAGTCATCGTCGTCGGACTCGGGCTCATCATCAACATATGCCCGCTTCCGTTGCGTATCCTCCCTACCAGCTTCAACAGTTCTCTTACCGACGTTCTTCTCCATGCAAGCGACATGGGGACTGCGCCGAGGAGTACTACCTTGCTCAGCAACAGAACTCAGACTCTTCTTCTGCACAACATGCTGCTTGACATTATCAAATTTCACACTCCTGGCAGCATCTGCAGCCCTCCTCCGCTTCTCCATCTCCTCATACTTCTTTGTATCAATTTCAAACCTCAACAACTTCTTGCGTTTCTTCGATTCATAAGCTTGGATCTGTGCCGGGACCATCCACTCCTGCGTAACTTGCTCTGTACCATCAACAGATTGTGACTGTGTTTCAGACAACACGGGCCACCTAAAGCTCTGGTCAGAGCTCACACCAACGACACCCTCTACGAAATAATGGCCAATCAAGTGAGTATAATGCAAGAAAAATCAGTCGCTGCGTCGGAATGAAGTTTAACTATGCTCAGCAAGAAGTGCGCAAACGAACAAAATGCAGTTCACCTATCCCTATAATGCAGTGCTTCATACAAAAAACATAATAAAGGGAAAAATATCCTTGAATAAATCACCAAGTCCAAGTTTGATCACAAAAAAAGGCTGACTAACTTCACAAAGCCATCAGCAGTTTGTAAAACATCAAAAATAGCTAGTATATAAATCAAATAATAATGCACTTCACAATTCACACACACAATCAGTTTGCAGTTCACACAACAACAAATAAGCAGAACATACAATAAACAAAATAATACACAACAAAAATAGCAAGTTGGTAAAGAGAACAAGAAAGCAGTTCACAATTCATACACATGAATGTTGTTTACAAGAAACACAACGATACAAACAAGTTGCCAAAACTAAAATAAGGAAAAAAACAAGAACATACCAAAAGGAGGAGCCACACTAATAGGGGACGTTTCAATTGGTGAATTCACTTCAGGGCTAGCCTGACCACCATGATCCTTACCACCAGGACAACGCGAGCCAATCGGCGAATCATAAACAGCAACATTAGGGCCAGTGCCAACATTTTTACCTAGTGGATTCAAAAAAAGCAAAAACATAATTAAATAAATGTCAGAATCTACATCATGAGAATGATGAGAACTAACACAGAAAAAACGAATCTACATCAAGACCAAGATAAATACATAAACAAGACACAAAAAAAAGGGGAAGCAAGCAGTCCACATACCTTCATCTCCTCCATGTGCTTTGCTTGGCGAAGACATGGTGTTTGCGTCACGAGCAAGGACGGCCTGACGAATACCTGCAACAAAAAAGAGGAAATCCGACGAAACCCTAGATACACCTTGCTCTGCCCACGGAGCCCACGCGAGTACCAGCTTCAAATCTAGAAGAAATCGCCTGCTTGCGAAAATGAACTACATCAGCAAAAAGCGCAGGCACTAAGACAATGGAACAACTAGACGGGGGACGATCACGAACGAGGGGATGAGAGGCGGTGGGGATGAGCGGCGGCGGTGCGGGGAGTGGAGGGGGGGAGCGGAGGGGGACGCGAAATAGAAGAATCTGAAGCAACGTACCGATAAAGGGAAACCCGGCCGCGGACGGATGCTGTGGAGGACGGCGGTTGCCGGGGGCGACGGCGGTTGCTGCGCGCGACGGCGGTTTCCACGGGGGTGGGGGGTTGCTCCTGGCGGCACTGGAACAGAGGGAGAAGTGCGAGCGCCTGGGAGGGACGCGTGTGATAGGCACTTCAGAAGAGCTGCACAAACGGCCCGGCCCGTAACATCGCGGCTAATTTACAAGGAGCCGTACCCAGCCCATCAACAAAACCGAAATGACAGGCCCGGCCAAAATAATTGAAGCTCGCATGAAGGGAAAGCAGAAGTCCACCTGTATACAATGGAAACACTTGCATTTCACATTTTTCATAAAAAATTTAAGTAAAAAATGCATGAAACAAGATGCAGTTCGCTCCTCATGTTAATGACGCTCGGGCAAACACATGATGCAGTACACATAGTAAATAAAATCAGTTCCGCCGATAAAAAATAGTCCGCCCGTGGACATAGCGCGTCAAAAAAAAACTTCCTCTAAATGAATAGCCGCAAAAGAAAAAAATAAAAGAGGGGGGTGGGCCAAAAACTGTAGTTCGTTCAGATAAAAGATGCAGTCCACATTATTCAATAATGCAGTGCGGGCTTTTCTACAAAGAAGTGCGGTTACAACTAAAATGCACTTCGCCATCTGAATCAGGTTATTTATACGGACTACCACTTACCAAAAACATACACGTCTGGATATATAGCAGTGGTGAAAAATATTAATTATGAATTTTTTAAAAAAAAATACGAGTTTGTAGTTTGCTTGTGTTAATTTTAGGTTTGCTTGTGATGCAGTTTGCTTTGTAATCATGCAGTTTGCTTATGTTTTGAACAAGTTTATTTCCTGTACAATGTTGCAGTTCTCTGTTAGAATATGATGCAGTGCACTAAAAAATATATAAACATTCCAAAAGATAGTGTGATTCAAAAACCGCACAAAGCATGTGCACATGGCAGTGTACAAACGAACGAACATGCAGTGCACAAACGAACATCCATGCAGTGCACAAACCGTACTGTACAGGAAGGCAGTGCGGAAATGTAGAGACATGCAATACAGAACGTTCATAGATACAGTTCAGTTCAGAACGTTGTAACAAAGAAGTGCACAATCTATAATAAAAAAACACAATTACTTACAAAAAAAAATTGACCGCCCTAGTCAAACATGGCCCCAGCCAGTCTCGTACTAGGACAGCGCCCACAGATATCCATAGGCGAGTCCGTTCTGAGCCACGATGCACGGGGCCAGGAAGACAAGGGCCCACAGGTCAGAGGGGATGTGGGCAGCGAGCGCCAAGTCTAAGCGCCCAATGAGTATCAAGAGGAGTTCGAATGGGTTGCCTCGCCTGGGCTTATAAACCGGTCGTAGGCGCTCTCGCCAGGCGAGGTGGGACTAAAGTTCAGCGCATACACATTGCACAGAACGAACCAGCCGTGCACGCAGGCCTACCCGGGCCGGATGTAACTTACTCTCAAACAGGCCCAACACACCACAGCACGGATATCTGGTTCTAAAAAACTTATTCTCTCATTCCACGGCACACCAAATAACAAAAAAGACTCAAAAAAAAAGAACCATTACAATGAGATTATCAACAACAACAAAAAATAGAACAAAAATTAAATGAATAACCACAACAACAAAAAAAACAGTCCGCAGCTAGCCAGCAATTGCAGTTCGTTCACAAAAAAAACGCAGGAAGCTGCAAAGACACATAAGGGATGCAGTCCGCGGCCTCCAACAATGCAGTACTGTATGATTAACGAAGAAGTTCTAATACTTCTGAAATGCAGTTCGGCAAACTAAAACAGATTCCTTCTACCGCCTACCGCCTACCACCTACCACCTACCACAACATTTATTACTTTCATTGAAAAACCGGCATTCATCCTGGCTGCATAAAACCTATCCATTCGTCCTCCCAACTCACAGAACTCCTCCCCTCTTCTTCTCTTCTCCAAAGCCCAGATCTAGGGTTTCGCCCATTCCCCCATATTATCTGCCTTTCCTCTGTTATCTGCCTTTCCACTGAGCCCACCATGGACTGTTCGTGCGGCTGCCTCGCAAGGATCGTGCCGATAGCGGAGGCATGCATGTACTCTGATGGTCTGGAGCTCACCGAGTCTGAGCGGCGCAGTCAGCTCTCCTGCCTGATGACCACAAACCATGGATTTCGGGCACCATTCCTTTACCGCCTCACAACTGAAGACCTTGAGGAATCATGGGTATGTCTTTCCCCCTCTTAGTTTTTCACAATATCAGGTTACAAATACACATCTGAATGTACCATTACTTTCTTCAGTCTTATCATCAATGCCAAGATCTGTGTTTTTTTCCAGATTTGTCAGAAATAAACACTAGGTGGTTCTATATATTTTTCTCCAGTCCCATCTCAGATGTTAACACTAGTTAAATACAGAACTGAACAGACGATCCACAACACCCAAACAAAAGAAGTTCAAACGCCCATCGATGCAGTGCACTTGATATTTCAGAGCAGTACACCTGACCTGAACTTGCAGTGCCAAACTGTTAGCAGAATAGTATATATTCTACCAAAGTTACTGGTCAAGTCCGTATATATTTTGGTTCATATATTGCTACTGCTTTATTAATAGTAGTCATATATTTATACATATTTAAGTCAAATATAAACAGATCCTATTAAGATATAGCAAACCGTGTGGTGTTTACTTATAAAGATTCTTTTTCCATGCATGCCAAAATGCAGAAACTGCCATCCACAATAAGGTTTACTGCTCCGACTTCAGGGGAGCTTATTTTGGAGACAGAGCACAAGAATGGGTATGAATACATGCAAGCTGACTACCACATTGACTCTGATGGCTGCTTCAACATAACTGCTGGCTGGAAGGAGTTTATCTCACAGAATGGGTTTGAGGCCGGAGAAGTGGCGATGGTGATGTTCTACAGGGAAAAAGGCTCCCTGTTATTTAGAATATTTGCACTGTAGGCTGTCTAAAATAAAGCAAACCCTTTATGCTGTAAGCTTTTAAAATTAAGTCCATCAGACAACGCAACTCTATGTTCTTCAGACGGTCTGAACAGTCCTTTTTTAATGAATATGAGCTCATATGCATCAGTTTATCATTCTTTTGCCAAGCTGGCTGGAGATATGCAGTTCTCTAATACATATATTGAGGTGCGCTATATTAAAGAGTGCAGTGCTCTACGTAGTAACAATGCAGTGCGAATGGGCGAAACTTTTGCAGTTCACCTCCGCTGTTTTAAAAAATTGTCTTAGTATGCACTTCTATTCAGTATAACAATGAAGTACGATAGTCCAAACTTTGAAGTTCACTCAACCACATAAATGCTGAACAATACCTTTTTAGTGTATGTGAGCTCATATGCATCATTTTAAACATTCTTTTGATAAGTTGGTGGGAGAAAGGCAGATCTCTAATACATATAATGAAGTGCGCTATATTAAAAAGTGCAGTGCTCTAGGTAAAAAACAATACAGTGCGAATGGACGACACATTTGCAGTTCAACTCCGCTGCCTTAAAACTTCTCATAATTTGCAGTACTGTTCAGTATAAGAATGCAGTACGAGAGTGCAAACTTTGCAGTTCGCTCAACCACAAAATGCATTTACAAAAATGAGAAATCTCAGACGCTATCATGTACACTGTAATGCAGTTCCAGTGTAGTCCACTACTTACAAACATGCAGTACACTACAACATATGAAAGAACTGCAACAATAAGAACAAAGCAACAGAGATCCAGACATGATTTGAGACTAACAGAGGACAACAAATATAGTCGCAGTTCGATAGCTCGCCTAATCGATGTACAAACACTCAATTTTGAAGAATATGCCGCAAAAAAATTAATCGAGCTCACGGGCCAAAAAAAGTAAACGGATGAACAACAGACGCTGTTCTAAAAAAATTGACACTCAAGTATACCGATTACAGATGCAATACAGTCGATTCAAATGAAAGAAAGACACTAGTTAGAAGATTCAAAACGCATCAACGCGCAAAAACCAAAAAACCAAAAAACACAGAGGAGCGGACGAAGCTCATCACGCCCGCACAATCGATTTCACAAAATTGATACCAGATTACGAACAAAAATGCAGATTATAGATAAACGGGAGCGTTTAAACGAACGCCAGCTAAGAATTCCTACTAAAAAACCACATTCGAGCGCAAAAAAATCGAATCACACACGAACACGAACGAACAGAGGAAAGCTCGTCCGCCAAATTGGACGATTTGTGCAGATTTTAGCCGGGATTCCAGTAAATTACAAACAATAATGGACAACGAACGTCCAGAAACAACTAAAACCATCCCGCAACACCCGATTGCATCCAGAACACACGGACGCACCACAAGCCACGAAGCAGTTCTCCCGTCTGGCATTGCAGTGCTATTTGTACAGAAATGCAGTGCACTAGCGTTCAGCATGCAGTTCTGAAGTGTTGGCAGAATAACTATTCTGCCAATATTGACAGAATAGACGGGCTATATATATAATAGAAAGTCTATTTGGGACCCAGGGTGAAGAATAAGTAATTCTTCACACTGGTCGATCGACTGAGCCAGACCGTACGTTCAACCAAGACACCGCCGTTCTGCGATTGAAAAAAAGGCCACCGCCCCTCGCTGTAAATTACATCGGAGTCGAGGTAATTTTACCTTTTATGCGTTGACTCGAACACAGCCCACCTCCCCCGTCCCTTTCTAATCTGGCTAGGTCTTCGGCGGCACCGTGGTTGGCGATGGCGGTGCAGGCTCAGCGGCATGGTGCTCGGTGGCAGACGGTGGCCTCGGCGGTGTGCTGAGATCTCTGGGTTCCTTGGTGACGGGCAAAGCAGCGGGGCTACATCGACTGCGGCAGCTTCGTGCGCTGCGCCGGCCACGGCGGCGCTACTCCATCCGCGGGCTTCGACGGCATCATGTCGAGCTCTCGACACTTTGGTTCGTGCCAGGATTTATGCCCCTGTATTTCTCCTCCCGCCCTCTCCCAATCTGTCGAGGAAGATTGTGGGCTGGGCACGACTTGCCGGCTGCGGCGGCTGCCATGGTGCTGGGTTGTGGCCTTTCGCAGATTCGGCGCGTACTGATGCATCCTGTGCTAGGTTTTGAAGTTTTACTTGTTTCAATGTTCAATATGGGTGCACAAGTTTTAGTACGGCCTTCACCAGATTTGATAGTGTGCGCCTTCTTCCTATACCAGCGAAGACAGGAAAAAAATTGCATGGTCGTGCTGATCTGATCCGCGAAATAGTAGATTAGATGTTGGGGACAAATCAAGAAGAGCTTCTCTCCAGATCTGACCTACGGCTACTTCCAGTCCTCCTACTAATCTCCTATCTTCCATAAATAGAGCTACCAACGCTTTTGTGTCTAACGACTCCTTAGGTTCAGTGGCTTGTGTCTAATTATTCCCCAGTTTAACGTGCCCATATGCTGCATTTTCTGTCTGCCTTGGTCCAGCAAATGTTAGTTATTAGATTAAGAAATAGGAGATAATTAGTGTAATTTGTGTCTAATTATTAATCTATGTAGGTTTCAGGTCTCTGGGTCGTACCGATAGAATTAGGCAATAAAACGTAGGCTATAAGATAATTCGCTTCAGATACTAGTTTTGGGATTTATATTAGCTTGAAGAGAATAATTTTGCTCAAAGAAGACGAAGCCAACATTATTGCTAGTACTGAGATGCGACGTATCTCAGGTTTGTAGGTGCAGAATCAGGATGGATTATAATGGATTCTCCCATTTGAATTGTCTTTCAAAGGTGAGTTGTAGCCAGATATAACTTCTGTCCTCTTATATTTCAGTTCATAAAAGATATAGGGTAATTAGTATTACTTCTGCATTTCTGTCCACTTCGACTCTTACTGATTTATTCTAGTTTCTGTTTTACAAACAATGGTTTAACCATTGTTGTTTGTGTTCGTGTTCTAGCCTCTACTGGGAATATATGTGATCTCTTTCATGTCCTTGTCTCTCAGATCTCTTTACTTATTTCTGCCATGCCGCGATATCTTTCACGGTTGTTTGAAACTTGGTTAGAATAAGTTGAGGTCTTCATTAGCTTTGATTTGATCAAATGTAATGTTGAGTAAACTTGGGAAGTTCCATGAAGAATATATGCTTCTGTTAATAAATGCTTGACCTACAATTTTGTCAGATTCTAGCATCCATTATTAAGGGTCGTCTGTTTTGCATCTGTAGGTGGAAGTACGATGGGCCATGTGATTCTTTCAAGGAACTTATTGACATGGCAGAGGTCCATTCATCCTTTCACCTTTGCATACACATTGCTATGAAGATTCATGAAAAGAACGAAATAATTCCAAAATTTATCAATGGCTCGTGTAGTTACTCCAGCAAAAGAGAAAATGTATACCATTTATCTCCCGGAGAGAGAAAGAGAGAGGGCGGTTTAAGACAGATATCATTTATCTAAGGTATGGAAATACAATTTTGGTTCCATGTATTAGTGACTGGCAACATTTTGTCCTGTATTCCGTAGTCTTGGCCCCTCTTGTGCATATTTTCCTAGAATGGTGCATATGGAACTCGGTTACTGCTATGTTTTCTAAGAGTCTAAGTTCTTAAGTACTAGTTTCCTTGCATTATGAAATTAAGTTTTTTTAAATGCTTCCTTTGTTTGCTTGTTTTCATTAACAGCTCAAAGAACAACATCAACAGGGACATTATTGATGCTCTAGATCACTTTTTTTTGTGAACTGAACAGCCAACACAATTATTAAAGTTTGTGATACCTTTTAGTTTTCTAACAGACAAGTGCTACGTGTTAACCTGAACTATGTGACTCAAGCGACCAGCTCTGATTTAGTCTTTATGACATCTTTTCTGGGGTTCTTGTAAATGAGGCCTCAAGATGTCGCTAGCTTCTATTAGTTACTTTCTGTTGATTACGAAGAACTTCATATATGCATTTGTTATTAATATACAAACAGATATACTTCAAGAGAAGAAGACTCTGGGTTTTCCTTAAACAACTTCGAGATGTTGATCTCAAAACTATGGCTGCTGAGCACATGGTACAGTGGTGTTCTTTATAGAAATAATGAAATCCCATAACTGCTGTTGGGTTTCTTGTTTTTACGTGGTTTTCCTTTTTATTGTTTGCAGTTTCATCCTTTACCTCCTGTGTTTGACGAGACACCAAAGCATGATAGAGATTGCACCAAAAACTTGTCACAAGCTTGTGAGGTGACTCCCCAAACGATAAGATGCTGGCCTCAAAACGATGTCTGGTCGGGAAGTAGTCCTGCTCTAGTTGGCCATCTTTTAATCATCAGTTGTTCACAATCCCTTCTAAATAAAATTCTTTCAGCTGATTACCTTCTCATATGAATTTTCAGTTATGTACGACGAGACAAATAAATACCTTGGCTCAGCCTGGATGTGATGCTAACACAACCGCACCAAAAGAACATTCCATCAAACAATGAATGATAATTTCATATTTGGGTCCTTAAAATAGAATGACATCTATCACCAGCACAGTATGATTCAACTGAAACTATAGCTTAGGCCAATGATTGGCATCTTCTTTATCTGATTATACCTTTGTAAGACAACGGAATATGTAAACCAAGGTACTTGGTCTCTCCTTACAAAAATGGAATTGAGGTTTTGTAATGTAGTTAGAAGGATTCTAATTGCTTTATTTATGTTGATCATTTCCTAAAATTTTCTGCCATGCTACCAATTTCCCCCCCAAACGTAGTAGCGCTGTTTTCTACTCCCTCCGTTCCAAAATATAGTGCGTCCTCGGTTTTCGCGCTTCAACTTTGACCATAAATTTAACCAACGAGACCGACTGCGGCGGGAGCAAAAATTATAATTATATAATTTTTGCTCCCGCCGCAGTCGGTCTCGTTGGTTAAATTTATGATCAAAGTTGAACCTCGGGAAGCGCGGGCGCACTATATTTTGGAACGGAGGGAGTATTACTTAAGGTAGAAAGAAATGAGTACAACTGAAATTAATAAGGAAACAGATAGAAGGGGAACAGCTAAGGCTAGCTTGGCCTACAATATCCAGTTCTTGGGGAGAAGTGCTTGCTTGCTCACTATTCTCATATGGAAACCTAAATCCCTGCTAAACTCGAGCTCTTTGCTTGGATCTGCATCAAGGAGTGATATCGTAGTGCTCTCAGCTCTTGGTCTCTTCTTACCGATTATTTAGTGGAAGTTAATTGCGTTCCATCATTATGACACCTTTGAAACATATTTTGCCAACTAGAGCACAATACAATGTTGTTTTCAACTCATCCTGATATTTTCCTGAGCGTGATGACTGTGTATGCTTTGGCCAGTTGCTCTTCCATGTAGCACTTCTTTACAGTAATTGAAGTCCTACGGGAGGATACTTCATCTGCATGCAACTCATTCTTGTATTTGTTCTGCAACATCATCTCATATTTTGAGGATCCCTCATATTTACTGAGGCTGTGTTTGGTTCAGCTTCAGCTTCCAACTTCTGGGTCCAAAAGCCATAAGCTGAACCAAAGGGGTAAATTTACAAAGCAGCTTTTGAGAATCTGCAGCTTCTCTGTAGTGTAAATTTTGAAGCTGGAATACCCCAGCTTCTCAGCTTCTCAGCTTCTAAACCAACCATTTTTTATTGTCCCCTAAAACCGAGTAGTATTTACCCGTCAATACCACCATTGTTTCATAGCCGTTTCAGCCAAATAACCGTTTCAACCAAACAGCTTCCAGCTTTTTCACAACAGCTTTTCACAGCAGCTTTTCCACAGCAGCTTTTCCAGAATCTGCAGCTCAACTAAACACAGCCTGATTTTTTTTCCTGAAATAAGTTTTTGGGTAAGCAAAAGCATCATATTTTGAAGCAACAGACTCCCAATGCTGTAAATCTGACATACATGCCCAGAATTTGGTAAGGGCTTCTTTTAGATCATTGTTCAAAATTCAAAATTTCTAGATATAATCAAGAAATTTTCAATAATTCATAAAAGGTACCCAGTTAATATCTGGGAAAAATTTAGACCATTTAAACCAATGGTATTAGAGATAATGACTTTTCAGACCGATGCTAAAAGTTTGAGTCCAAAATTTAAACTTAACAAAAACAAAAGTAACTTAATTTACTCCCGTTTTTCTAAAATAAACTTAATTTACTCCTGTAATTTAGCAGGAACGCAATTTTATCTCACAATGAAAAGTAGGAATGTAACAAGAATTTATTGCCATAAATTTACCTCAGATGACTTTGTTTTTTAGGTGGTGGGTTTGGTGCAGCATTCATGATGTAAGTTTACGTCTCATGTGTGTAGTAATTTTACCTCACACTCCTATTTCTCTTACTGTGCTTCTTGGCCCGGTAGACTTTTTTCCTGGAGACCACGCCGTAATCTTACCTCATGCATGTTGTAGATTACCTCAGCGGCCTTCACCGTGGCTTGCCTGTGGCGTGCGAGCCACATGTGTTGGGCAAGCGGCTGGGGTGAAGAATAACAATTCTTCACCCTGGGTGACGAATAGTCAATCCCTATATATATATATATATGGTGGGTCTATTCTACCAACCCCTTAAGAGTCTTATTCTACCAACCATCTTCTTATTCTGCCAACACCCCACCCGACGACGGGTACACAGCAAAGCAAAAAAATCCTAGCCGGCGGCTAGCCACCAGCGCCGCCCTTCTTCCTCCCCCGCTGCCTTCACCTTCCCCTCCCCTACCCCCACCTCCACCCGCCACCACCTTCCGCCGCGAGGCGCCCCACCCCACCACATCCAGACCCCCCTCCCCCCACAGTGCCGGCCACCGCCTCCCACCACACCGGCCTCAGATCTGCCCCGAAGCCGCGCCGGACGGCTACAGAAGCACCGGCCCCGTGCTGCCCCCTGGCCGGCCTTCTCAACGCCCGGCGACTCCACGCTCCCCTCCCGGGACCGACGCCTCCGTCCGGCCTCCTCCCCAGCCGGCCCGCTGGATGGCCGGCGCCGCCCAGGAACCGCCTCCCAGCGCGCCGCCCGGCCACCGCCTCCCACCGCTCCGCCCGGCCACCGCCCACCGCGCCGCACGACCACCACCACCCCACCGCGCGACGCTGTTCTGGCCATCTTCCTCCCCGCCGCCACTCTGGATCCGGCAGTCGTTGTGGTTCTCGTGTCGGATCCAGCCGCCGTTCAGCCAGATCCGCCGCCCGGCGTGCTACCCGGACGACTTCCGCCGCCTCACCGTGACCTGCGCTGATCGAAGACACCCCTTGCTTCCCATCTTCCTCCCCTGCGCCAGTAGTGGTGCTCGCGCGCCGCAATCCCCCTCCCTCCCATCTCCCCGCGCAGCTCATTGCTGCCCCAAAAAATGCAGTTCGCCTAAAAGCGCGTTAATGCCCTCCTTCCTGTTTTTGTGCTTGCAGTTCTGCGACCGTGGCAGTGCAGCTCGGAGGCCCACGTGATGCGGTTCAGTGCCTGTCGTCTGCCGACGTGATCCTCAGGTGAGCACCACCCCCCTATTCCCGTCTTCCACCTCCCCTTATCTCCTCAGTTGCAGGAGCGATGCCGGCAGGGGCTCGCCTGAACCAACCTCTTCTGCTCCCCAATTCTCTTCTGCTCCGTCGCGGATCACCACCGCGGGTATGTACGAGCTCCATCGGCGGTGAGGTTCTGGCAAGTTTGCCCTGCAGTTCGGGCGAGCAGTTCGCGAAAGGCAGTTGTTCGGCTAGCGCGGCCATGCGGTTCGGCCAGCCCATGGCTTCAGTTCGTGGGCGTGAATTTTTTTATGCATTTAAAAAATATGCCGATGTAATTTCTGGGCTTCCGATGGTGCTGATATTTTTCTTCCTATGGTGGCGTCGTGTGATGTGGTACGCATCGCTGTGGGGATGAGGTTCATTTGAGCGCAATGCTCAGTTTTTCAGAAAAAAAGTTTTTTAGGTTGGTGCGATTTGGACGGCTGTGTGTATGTGTGTACTGTCATCTATTTTTCTTTTGAATAAGTTCATACGATCGCATGTGGCAGCACATTTTTCTCACAGTTTTAGTGTGATTACACAAAATCAAAAAAAATATGACCATGCAGTTTAGATGGACTTCTGATGCATTTATAATTTATAAAAGAAATATGGCCATGCAGTTCTGATCCATTATATACAAATTCAAAGGTTTTTTTTCCTTGGCAGTTTGCTTTGGTCTCAAATGCAGTCGTGAGAAAAAAGATGTAAAAAAATTCTAAATAGAAAAAATATAGTGCACATCCCTGTGCAGTTCGCCGCGTGCAGCCCATCCACCCACAGGCAGCAAGGATTTCAGTTCAGAAAAATGTTAGATGAGTTTCAGTTCGGAGCTTCATGTCTGCAGCTCATTGCTTCATGTGTACAGCAAACAGATTTTGTTTTTGAAGTTCAGTACTGTTTCGTGTGAGATTACGGTTCAGTGTAAAATACTTTGTGGTTCACCTGGTAAACGACAAAAAAGAAGGAAAATATCTTAAAGAAGTTTACTTCTTTTTAGATGTAGTTCACTAGTTATATACCCCGCGGTTCACTTTTGCATGATCGATTCTTTTTAGATGTAGTTCACCGGATTCAGCCCTGCGGTTCACTTTCGAGAGTGATGCTGATGCTGTTCACTCCGAAATGCAATGCACTACGATCTTAAAAAAGTCCACTCCGAAAGACTCTGCAGTACACTTCATTTGAAAAAAATGTATCTAAAAAATGTTTAAACTGTTCACTTTCTTGTTTCGTTGAAGAAGTTTGAATAAGGTAACAATTTGACACAAACGTTGATGTGGTTCACTTGCTGCCACTCGTTCATAAAAAAGTTAGAGAAAAGAACAAAAAGAAATCATGCAGTTCGTTTGCCCGTCTGATGCTGCGGTTTCAGTCTGAAGCAGTGCGGTTTTCTGTCCGATGCGGTTCACTCGTCGATTTTGGTGTCGCGAAAAACAGAGTGTCCGCATTTCGGTAATTTCAGAACTGCTTTTAAACCGTAAGGAATTAGAGAGGGTGTTCTACATGAAAAAGTTGCGTCTCGTCGATATCTTTCCAACGGCGTATCATTTGAATCATTCCGACCAGCGGTTTGTAAAAATTCGCGAAAAAACGGCCGCTGCCACTCGTCGTCCGCCGCACCATTTTCTAAATTAATTTAAAACCGTAAAGAATCTCAAAATAATTTCTACATATGAAAGTTGCGCCTCATCCGTAGCTTTCCAACGGCGTATCACACGCCTCGTTCCAACAAACGGTTAAAAAACTGGAGCGAAAACAGTACCGAAAAATTGCAAAAATTTGAAAAAACAGAATTCCGCGATTTAGTAAATTTGAAACTGCTCTTAAACCGTAAGGAATTAGAGAAAGTAATATATATGAAAAAGTTGCGCCTCGACGATATCTTTCCAACGGCGTATCATTTGCTTCATTCCGACAAGCGGTTTGCGAAAAAACGCGAAAATACGCTCGCTGCCACTCGTCGGGCGCCCATCGTTTTTGAAACTGCTCTTAAACCGCAAGGAATCTCGAAAAAATTTCAACATGGCGAAGTTGCGCCTAATCCATAGCTTTCCAACGGCGTATTAGACGCCTCCTTCCAACAAACGGTTAAAAAATTGGATCAAAAACAGTACCGAAAAAATACCACGTGCAGTTTTTTTCGACGAGAAGTTCATTAGTGTTTGTATTGCAGTACCTTTGCTTCAGAAAGTGCAGTGCCCTCGCGTTGAGCGTGCAGTTCGGATGTGGGCAGAATAACTATTCTGCCAATATTGGCAGAATAGACCGGCTGTATATATATATATATATATATATATATATATATATATATATATATATATATATATATATATATATATATATATATATATGGAAAATACATCCTACTACCGGGTGTAGTTACACCCATGTCTTATATACTATCATGTGGTAGTATATATACTATTTTATCATTTTTATTATGTTTGTATACTATATGTAAGATACTTCAAAGTGGGTTATATGAAAAAATTGCAAGTGGGCCCATAATTTTTATTATATTTGTGATATATGTACATATTTATACGTAAAAAAGAGTATGGTCAAAATATGATACATACTATCCAAAATGTAGTATATATACTATCTAAATATTCTTATATACTACATACTACGCATACATACACTCCGGTATGATAGATACTATCTAGAACATACGAAACAAAAGTGAGAGTAACTGCACCCGGTCGTACGAAACATACATACATACATACATACATATATATATATATATATATATATGGTGGGTCTATTCTACCACCCCCTTAAGACCTTATTCTGCCAACATTTGAGCTTATTCTGCCAACACCATCGACACTGCAGCACCGTCCGTAACCGAACCGCGCGCAAAACAGAAGAAAGAACACTCACCCCATTTCTTCTACCCGACCCCCACCCACCCCCAAGCACTTTCTTCCCCACCCCCCACCACAGCCCGCGGCCGGCCACCTCCCACCGCGCGGCCGGCCACCACCTCCCACCGCGCCGCCGTGCCACCATCTCCCAACGCGCAGTCGGCCACCTTCCACCGCGCCGCCCACAACCACCCCTGCCCACCAACGCCCGATCCCCACCCCGGCGCCGCACGCCGCCCACACCTTCCGGCCACCGCAACCCAATGCCACTAGATCGGGCCTCCCCGCTCCCCTGGACTCCAGATCGGGCCTGCCCCGTGCTCGGTGCTGCCGGACCAAGCCATCGTCTCAACTTCCTGATGCCCCCACCGCGAGCGCCACCACCTCTCCCGGCTCGCCGGTGCTCCACCCCTACCTAGATCCGTCGGGCATGCGCCGGATCAGCCGAGCCACGGCCGGATCCGTGGAGCCAGCACCCCGAGTCCCCGTCAAACCAGCTCCTGCTCGCGTGAGGTGGTTCCCCTGCTCGCGTGAACTGCAGCCGGCGACACGCTCCTCCTCGCGGCCGCTCCCCATGCGTCTTCCTCAGATCGAGGATGACCGCACCGCCACCACGAGCTGCAGTCCCGCGGAGCAACCAGCTCCACTCCGGTATGGGCTCCGGCCAGCAGCTCCCCCCTCCACCTCCCCCACCTCCCTACCCGCCGTCCACCTCCCTCCTTAACAGGGCTACCATCGCCGGCGCCTGCTCCCCTGCCCTCCTTCCTCGCCTGCCCCACGGCGGCAGCCGCAAATGTCCCCGAGTGGCCGGGGTGGCGCGCCACGGACAGGTCGACGGCGTCGTCCCGCGGGTCAGGGTGATGCGGTTGCCGATGATCCTCCGAGTCTCCTTCCCTCCCAGCCTCCCTGATGCTCTCTCTCCCCCTCGATTTGTCCACACCACAACAGCAGGGGGGTTAGTGCGCCACCAGATCGAGCGCTGATGACCACGAGTAGTGAGAGGACCAGAGGAGGTGCTGCCAAAGGCGACCACTTCCGCGTCTCCTGGAGATCCCCTGCCGTGAGCAAAATTTGACTACAAAACCGTGGAAGAACAGTGGCAGGTATGCAGTTCAGAAACATTTTGTCCCCTTTTCAGATTTGGCTGCTCTCTCTATCCTCTCACTGCATCATCGAGCTACCCCCTCCTCCCCTTGCAGTCCAGGCGTCCCCGTCTTGAAGTACACCGGGGCACGAGATGCAGTTTATCGAGGGCCTGTGAGCTCAAAAAAGGGCCGGCGAGCCTTCCTGTCTTTGCTCCATCCAAGCCCTCCCCGTCGTGCCTCATCCACTCCATCTTGCAGTTCACCGGCCCCTCATTTTCCTTTGTCAATTCAGTGCAATTGCTGTGTTTGTTGCATTTCAGTTAACAAATTGGGTGCGGTTCGTTTTTTTGCTATTTTTTGCAGGAAGAACTGCAACCGTGTGTAGTACATCACCCCGTGCGTGTAGTTTCGTTTTTCATTGCAAAGTGAACTGCTCGACACAATGGAGGTTCCCAGGACCTGATTGCCATTTTTTGTGAGGGTTTTTCTGTACTAGGCAGGGACCTACTAAAAATTTGTAAAACATAGTGCAATTCGTTGTGCGTTTGCGTGCAGTTCAGTTCCGCGACGCGGTCAATGGCATATAGTTCGACAGTGTGCGGGCATACGGTTCGATCAACTCATGCGTGCAGTTTGATGGCACATGGAATTTGTTTTTCAGGGATGTACATGTATATGATTTTGTGTAAAAAGCAGTGCATCCAGCATTGTGTTGCGGTACATTTTTCTTGACCATGCGGTTCGCTTTTGTCGTCCCTGTAAACATCCCTCTCTGAGCAGTTCACTGACTTTGCGCATGCAGTAAAAATGAAAAACAAATACAAAATTATGTAGTCCACTCCCTTAGTCCATGCGGTCCACTCGTGTGGGCTACACGCGTAAAAAAAATATTATGTATGAGAAGACGACAAAAAGTCATGCGGTTCACTTTCGGTAGTGTCGCGGTTCACTTCTGGAAGTGTTACGGTTCACTTACTCTCAAAATGTGAAGTGCAGAAAATTGTTACGGAAACGACAAAAAATAATAATGCGGTTCACTTCTCGATAATGTTGCGGTTCACTTACGCCCGATGTGAACCGCATTCCACTTCTTCGTGTGCGAAAATTTACATTTCACAAAAAAGAAAACCATGCAGTTCGTTTGCCCGTCTGATGCAGTGTGGTTTTCAGTCTGAAGCAGTGCGGTTTTCTGTCCGATGCGGATCACTCGTCGATTTTGGTGTCGCAAAAAACAGAGTGTCCGCATTTCGGTAATTTCAAAACTGCTCTTAAACCGTAAGGAATTAGAGAGGGTGTTCTACATGAAAAAGTTGCGTCTCGTCGATATCTTTCCAACGGCGTATCATTTGAATCATTCCGACCAGCGGTTTGTAAAAATTCGTGGAAAAACGTCCGCTGCCACCCGTCGTTCACCACACCATTTTCAAAATTAATTTAAAACCGTAAGGAATCTCAAAAACATTTATACATATGAAAGTTGCGCCTCGTCCGTAGCTTTCCAACGGCGTATCACATGCCTCGTTTCGACAAACGGTTAAAAAATTGGAGTGAAAATAGTACCGAAAAATGGCAAAAATTAAAAAAAAAACAGTATTCCGCGATTTAGTAAATTTAAAACTGCTCTTAAACCGTAATGAATTAGAGAAAGTAATATATATGAAAAAGTTGCGCCTCGACGATATCTTTCCAACGGCGTATCATTTGTTTCATTCCGACAAGCGGTTTACGAAAAAATGCGAAAATACGCTCGCTGTCACTCGTTGCGCGCCCACCGTTTTCGAAACTGCTCTTAAACCGCGTGGAATCTCGAAAAAAATTCAAAATGGTGAAGTTGCGCCTAATCCATAGCTTTCCAACGGCGTATTACACGCCTCGTTCCGACGAACGGTTAAAAAATTAGATCAAAAACAGTACCGAAAAAATATCACGTGCAGTTTTTTTCGACGAGAAGTTCACTAGTGTTTGTATTGCAGTACCTTTGCTTCAGAAAGTGCAGTGCCCTCGCGTTGAGCGTGCAGTTCGGATGTGGGCAGAATAACTATAGGGTGGGTCTATTCTATCAACACCCTTAAGACCTTATTTACCCACAAAAACGCTTATTCTGCCAACACCGCCGAACCCACCGCTCAACAGTCAACCCACTCCCGAACTGCACAAACAAACAAAAAAACTCCCAGCCCACCACCGCAAGCTTCCCCCATCCCACTCCACCTTCCTTCTCCTGCCCCGAGATGCCCATTCCTCCTCCTGCCCCGCATCACCACGCGCCGCCGGAGACCCATCCCGTCCCGCGCCGCCGGAGCCCCGCCCCGCCGCACCACGCGCCGCCGGTGCCCCTCCCCACCACTCGCCGCGACTCCCCACCCCCCTCCCGCGGCACCATCCACGACCGGGCACGCCCCCAGCCGCCGGGGAGCCCACCCCGCCACCACGAGCTCCCCGTGCCTCCCCAGTAGTCATCCTCTCCCTGACGAGGGTCGCCGCCCTTCGATCCCGACCAGCGCGAGGTGCTGACCGGCGTGGTGGCCGCCAAGACTTCCTCTCCTCCGGATCCGGCGGCCATGGCCTCTGCTGACTCCTCTGCTGCTTCCTTCTCTGCAGTTCGACAGAGCTCCGGTGGTTCTCCTGCCACGGATTCGGCCGTCCCTCGACCATCGGACCAGCACCTCATTTGTCCCCTGCCTCCTCGCCACTGGATCCGGGACCCCATGCTGCCCCTCCGCCTTCCCCCTTTCTCTGCCTCCTCGTCGGTGGCCGCGCCGGATCCAGTCAGCGACCTCCTGCTGCACTGCTCCTCCTCCTTTCTGGCCGCCGCGGCCCGACGCCACCAGATCCCGTCGAGCAGCCACCCTGTGCGGTGGCGGGACAATGCCGCCGGCGTGCCGATGGAGTGCACTGCGACTCGCGTGCAGTATAGATCGTGCATCACGTGGGGTTGCAGTACGGTGTGGCGGCTATATGCGACATCGATTTTTTGACTCATTTTGCAGTTCACTCGCTTGTGCGAACGGTTCAGCGGGCAGGTTCCATGCGGTGCGTTCGCAAGTTCTTGCAGTGCGACATGTGTGTTTGTGCAGTGCATTCGCATGTTCTTACCAACTGTTTTGATTTAGGCAAAAATTGTTCAGTGTGGTTCATAGTTTGCGTGCAGTTCAGAGCAGTGCGATGTGGGAGCTGCGTTTTTTTCTACTGATTTTGCTGTGCCATGCGATGTATGATTGCTGGATGTACTGTACTTCTTTTCAAAGTTCTATTGTTTGTGTATTCATTTTACCGCATGCGAGCTGTTCATTTCATGAAAAAAAAGAAGTCTGTCGACGGTTATATAGAAAAAATTAGAAATGAAGTTCATTGTGAAACGCCTTGTCGCTCACATGTATAGAAACTGGCAGAGCAGTTCACTCCGTTCGCATGATGGCTGGAAAAATAAAACGTACACATTTCGTGAATAAAAAGTGCAGTTCACTACACTCGACCAGGCCATCCAGATGCATTTATAAAAATAAAGTTAGAAAAATAAAATAAAACATGTAGTTTACTAGACTTGATCAAGTGGTTCAGACGTGTTAAATAAATAAGCATTAGAAAAGAATAAAGATGCAGTTCAGTAGGCTCGACGATGTAGTCCAGAAGCGTTTACAAAAAAGCTAGAAAAACGACAAAAAAACGAATGTAGTTCACTTCCGCATGTAGTCTAACAAAAGTAATGCGGTTCACTTTTGAGAGTGATGCTGTACACTTAGGCGAGTGATGCTGTTCATTTGCGCCCAACGTGAAGTGCGAAAATTTTAGGGAAACAACAAAAGAGTAATGCGGTTCACTTCGATACATGTTGCGGTTCACTTGCACTCCTCTCTGCGGTTCACTCTCGTTCATAAAAAAGTTTGAAAAAGGACAAAAGAATCATGCAGTGCACTTACCCGTCTGATGCAGTGCGGTATTCAGTCTGAGTCAGTGCGGTTTTCTGTCCGATGCGGTTCACTCGTCGATTTTGGTTTCGCGAAAAACAGAGTGTCCGCATTTCGGTAAAATCAAAACTGCTCTTAAACCATAAGGAATTAGAGAGAGTGTTCTACATGAAAAAGTTGCGCCTCGTCGATATCTTTCCAACGGCGTATCATTTGCATCAATCCGACGAGCGGTTTGGAAGAAATCACGAAAAAACGGCCGCTGTGACCCGTCGGCTGCCGCACCATTTTCAAAATTAGTTTAAAACCGTAAGGAATCTCAAAAACATTTCTACATATGAAAGTTGCGCCTCGTCCGTAACTTTCCAATGGCGTATCACACGCCTTATTTCGACAAACGATTAAAAAACTGGAGCGAAAACAGTACCAAAAAATTGCAAAAATTTGAAAAAACAGAATTCCGCGATTTAGTAAATTTGAAACTGCTCTAAAACCGTAAGGAATTAGAGAAAGTAATATATATGAGAAAGTTGCGCCTCGACGATATCTTTCCAAGGGCATATCATTTGCTTCATTCCGACAAGCGGTTTGCGAAAAAACGCGAAAATACGCTCGCTGCCACTCGTCGGGCACCCACCTTTTTCGAAACTGCTCTTAAACCGCGAGGAATCTCGAAAGAAATTCAACATGGTGAAGTTGCGCCTAATCCATAGCTTTCCAACGGTATATTACATGCCTCGTTCTGACAAACGGTTTAAAAACTGGCTCGAAAACAGTACCGAAAAACATCGCGTACAGTTTTTTCGATGAGAAGTTCATTAGTCTCTGTATTGCAGTGCGCTTGCTTCAGAAAGTGCAGTGCCCTCGCATTGAGCGTGTAGTTCGGAACTGTGGGCGGAATAACTATTCTGCCAATATTGGCAGAATAGACGGGTTGTGTGTGTGTGTGTGTGTATATATATATATATATGACGACCGTTTGGGGCACGTAGGTGCCTAGGCTCCTTGCCTTTCCACCATTCGATTGCATTTAGATGCGTGTTATTGTGATAGGTATAGAAGTTAACTGATCAATCCATCACTAATTGCCAATTCTGAAACAATTAAATTTGGAAACAATTATGACGTATATCATAAATGGATGTAATTAAGCATGGCCCAGCACGCCATGCATGGTAACATATTTTAAGAAGGAAAAAAATACTACACATTAGGTATATGGACATTTATTTCATACATGTACAAATTACGTATGTATGAATTCATTTATTTTGTATGCATCATTAGATTTTTATATGTATATATCCAGAATATGTAGTACGTACGCATTAGATTTTTGTCTATGTATATACCCAGAATATTTAGTACGTACCAATTAGATTAGGTATGTACGGATTCATTTATTTAGTAAACACTCATTAGATTTTTTTAAATACGTATATAATCAGTATATTTAGTATGTAAGGCATTAAATTTTTGTGTATGTATGCACCGAGAATATTTAGTACATACCCATTAGATTAGATATATACGATTCACTTATTTAGTACGTACCCATTAATTTTTTGTGTATTTATATACCCAGAGTACTCAATATATTTTCTTGTATGTGCATACTCATCGTATTTACAAACCTCGGCATGAAATTTATTAGTATATACCCACATATAATAAATACATAGGTTCGTGTGTATACGTGTACTTCTGGGCATATCTCCAGAATCATTTATGGGTATGTCTGAAAAGAATATACGTGTATTAAAAAATAGTGTATTATTTTTTGGCTATGTACCATCCAAAGTATATCAGTTTTGTGTATATCTTCATAGCATGCATGTATTGAAAAAGGGTATATGGGTATGATATCTTAGGTCCATGTACGTACACAAAAAATCATGTGTGAGTATTGGCATGTAACGTACATTCAGAAAACTAAAAAAAAATCATGGGCGGGTATATTCCTACAAATAAAAAAATTAGGATCGCATTTTAAATTATTTGGTCACCTTAATTTGTATAGAAATATTACCCGTTAAAAAGTGTGACCCGGCCTTATTTTAAATACTAGATACCTTGAAAAGTAAAACTTTAGAAAAATGCATAAGAACGTCCTAAATATACATATAAACCTTTGAGACGACGTTTCGTATTATTGTCATATCTGATGCCTTGAAAAATAGGAGTGTATATACATACACTTTTTGTTTGGAAAGGAATCATAATAGGAAACCAGTAGTATATTATTTTTTGGAAAGTAATCATTGGTTGTAGTGCATGTAAACAAAATTTGGAAAGTCACTATGTCATGAATTGTACATCATGCACTATAAATATGACTTGCCATATTGGAGTATATATTGAGCAATTCTGTTTCGCGTAACAGAATATTATTCTGTTACTATTGTTGAACTGACGAATTCGAGCGATTGAACTAATGCTTTCATTTTCGTCGAACTGATCGTCTTCTTTAGTTCAAAAAAATTTGCAAATTTTTTTCGTCGGAACGGGGCGTGTAATATATCGTTGGAAAGCTCTTGATAGCTAGATTACAAGTCATATAAGACTTTTTTGCAAAAACCTCATGGTTTAAGAGCAGTTTTGAAAAAAAACATTTTTTTTTCAAATTCGAAAACGCGAATCGTATTTTGGACTTAATTTTCAAATAGTTTATCAGAATTGAGCAAATGAGATGGCGTTGGAAAGCTGGTGAAAATCCGCTTCTTTCAAAGTTTTTCCAAATTCTATATGATTTAAAAGTAATTTGAAAAACGGTAAAATTCTGGGTGAATAGTATTTTCACGGTTTTTTGCAAATGATTTGTCGGATTGGTGCAAATGATACGGCGTTGGAAACCTATGGAAAATGCGCAACTTTTGCGTATATAAAGTTTTTTCTAATTCATTACGGTTTAAATTCAAATTCGAATACGGTGAAAGTTGGTTTCGAACGCGATTTTTTTTGAAAGTTTGTCGAAATGGGGCAAATAATATACCGTTGGAAAGCTATCAAAAATGCGAAACTTAGTCATGTTGAACGTTTTCTCAAATTCACAACCGTTTAAGAGTAATTTTGAATACGATGAGACCCATCGTGCTGTTTTTCCATCCAAAAAACAGAGTACTCGTACTGATCTATGTGTGTGTTTATACTGAGATATTTTTCATAGAGTAATTTTGAATACAATATGACCGGTCGTGATGTTTTTTCCGTTCCGAAAACAGAGTACTCGAACTGATCTCCGTATAGGTTTGTACTGAGCGTGTTTTCACAGACTGGACTTTACTCTGTTTTTTTCCTATGGTTTTCCTCGTAACTTTTCAACGTTTTATGGTATCATTGTCCCCGAACTTGCATGGTTTATGTTGTTGAACTGAATAACATTTTTTTTCAAAAAGAAAATGTTTTTTGTGTTTTTTTTAACTCAACATTTTTTGCAACGATGTTGTGGACTTATCTCATTTTACGACTTGAACTTTTATCATTTGAATATCCGTGGGGTTTCTTTTTGTTTGAGATTTTTTTTCCCAAACTTATCTGGGACGTCGTGTTGAACTTACAACTTTTCCAAAAGAAAACAGAGTACTCGTACTGATCTATGTGTGTGTTTGTACTGAGGTATTTTTTGGGTTGAGCAATTAAACTTATAGAAGTGATACTTTTATGTTTTAATCTAAAATGTGTGTCGACGTGTCATGATCACCAAACTTGCATGGGTTTTATAGTTGAATTGGCTGAATTTTTTTTCCCACGAAATGTTTTGTATTTTTTTCTTAGAACTTTCTTAAATTTCATAGACGAACTAACTGCGTTTAATTTTTTGAACTTATATGCTAGAAATACATGAAGTTCCCATACACGGACCGGATTTTTTTAACCGTGTCGGATGAGCACTCGAACCTACAGAAGTGAAAGTTTTCTGTTTTAATTCAAATTTGTTTTCTTGTTCGAACTTATGGTATCATCATCACCGGGCCTGCATGGCTTATATAGCTGAACTGAATAAACTTTTTTCCCCAATAAATGTGTTGTGCTTTTCTTTTGTTTTTCTTTGAACTTTCTCAAATTCCATAGACAAACCGGCGACATGAGATTTCTGAACAATCTTCTCTAGCACAAAGTATGTACATATTAACAAACATCCTCACCACAAGAAATCGAAGCAGCAACTGTAACATATTTTTGCACAAACAAGCATGTTACATGGGAAAGTAGGGATTGCATGCATCGACAATTGATTGATCGTGTGCATGAGCACATATATAGGTACAGGGGGGCCGGCCTCTACTTGACTCCCAAGAAGTACAAATATACGGGGGAGAGAGGAGGCATGGTAGTACAAAATACACAGACCCTAGTACTATACATGTGCATGGATAACTTATGTTCAACACCCCCCGTAGTCGAAGCGTCGCCGGAGACGCAGAGACTGGACCGAAACTCCTCGAAGACGGTAGTCGGTAGCCCCTTAGTCATGACATCGGCGAACTGTTGGGCGGTGGGAACATGAAGAACCCGAACACGCCCAAGTGCGACCTGTTCACGAACGAAGTGGATGTCGAGCTCAATGTGCTTCGTTCGGCGATGATGAACAGGGTTGGCGGAGAGGTAGACGGCGGAGACGTTATCACAGTAGACGAGCGTGGCCTTGTGAATGTCACAAAGCAACTCCTGGAGCAACTGACGGAGCCAAGAGCACTCGGCGACGGCATTAGCCACCGCCCGATACTCCGCCTCAGCACTCGAGCGAGAGACCGTGGGTTGTCGCTTGGACGACCATGAGACTAGTGAGGGCCCGAGGTAGACACAATAGCCTGATGTAGAGCGTCGAGTGTCGGGGCAGCCAGCCCAGTCTGCATCGGAGTAGGTGATGATGTCGGTGGAGGCGGAAGCCGTCAACGTAAGACCCAAGGACATAGTGCCGCGTATGTACCGGAGAATACGCTTCACCAAGGTCCAGTGGGAATCACGCGGGGAGTGCATATGGAGGCACACCTGCTGAACAGCATACTGCAAGTCCGGGCGTGTGAGCGTGAGGTACTGCAAGGCACCAACAATGGAGCGATAAAACGCCGCATCGGGTGCAGGGGAGCCCTCCGTAGCAGAGACCTTAGCCTTCGTGTCGACAGGCGTGGCGGCGGGCTTGCAGTTAAGCATGCCGGCTCGCTCAAGAAGCTCGTGGGCGTACTTCTGCTGATGCAGAAAGAAGCCATCGGCACGCCGGACCACCTCGATGCCAAGGAAGTAATGCAGTGGCCCCAAATCCTTGAGGGCGAACTCATCACGAAGACGAGCGGTGAGCTGCTGGAGAAGCTCAGTGGAAGATGCCGTCAGGATGATGTCATCGACATAGAGCAGAAGGTACCCGGTGGCAGCACCCTGATGATAAACGAAGAGTGAAGCATCGGAGCGGGTTGACCGAAAGCCAAGCTGCTGGAGGAAGGCTGCGATACGCCGGTACCACACCCATGGCGCCTGCTTCAACCCGTAGAGAGAACGGGAGAGCAAGCACACGTGATCCGGATGCTCGGCGTCGACGAAGCCGGTGGGCTGCTGACAGTACACCTGCTCTGCAAGGTGCCCATGCAGAAAGGCGTTGGAAACGTCCAACTGATGCACAGGCCAAGCGCGAGAGACCGCCAACTGAAGGACGGTGCGGATCGTGCCCGGTTTGACAACCGGGGCGAAAGTGTCGGTGAAATCCACACCGGCACGCTGGCGAAAGCCGCGAACCACCCAACGAGCTTTGTAGCGCTCGAGAGAACCGTTAGGACGTGTCTTGTGGCGGAACACCCACTTGCCACTGATGACGTTAGCATGGGGAGGCTGCGGAACAAGATGCCACGTACGGTTGCGCTGCAACGCGTCGAACTCCTCCCGCATCGCCGCAAGCCAATGAGGATCGCGAAGGGCTGCGCGAGCGGAGGAGGGAATGGGTGATGGTGTCGATGTCGAAGCGGCACACACATACTCGTCCGAAGTGTAGCGTGTACTCGGCCGATGCACACTGGCCTGGGCCCGTGTCATCACGCCAAGAGGCGGTGCGGCAGCCGGGGCGGGCTGGGCGACGAGCGAGGGTGGAGTCAAGCCCGTCGCAGAGGGGCTGGTAGGCGAGCCAGCAGCGGAGCCAGCAGCGGCGCCGACAGCAGCAGCGGAGCCAGCAGTGGTGCCGACAGAGGCGGCTGCCGCGACGTCGTCGTCCACCGGTCCCGAGGAAGGGGCGCCAGCCGAGGCACCCGAGGGAGACGCCTGGTCCGACTCGACCACGTCAGCGGCACCGGAAGAGGCTGCGGAGGGAGTCGCGACCGATGGTGGAGGAGGAAGCAGCCGCCGAACCGGAGGGGCTGTGGTGGGCCGCGACTGGGACCCGCGCCATGCTGGGGGTGCGGCGAGCGGCTCCGCCAAAGGTGCTGAAGACGGTGGTACCTGGTGAAAAGGAAACACCCTCTCGTCAAAGTACACGTGCCGTGAGGTGTACACACGGTGGGAAACAGGGTCATAGCACCGGTAACCTTTGGTGTTGGAAGGATAGCCAAGGAAGATGCAAGGAAGTGATCGTGGTGCGAGTTTGTGGGGGGCGGTAGACGCGATGCTAGGATAGCAGAGACACCCGAATGTGCGAAGGCCATCATACGATGGAGGCGCACCGAAGAGGAGTTGGTGAGGGGCGTAGTTCCAACGGGGACGACACGGTCTAATGTTAAGAAGAAGAGTGGCGGTGGCGAGAGCATCAAGCCAGAACCTGGGAGGGACATTAGAGTGAAATAGTAATGTGCGAATGCAATCATTAAGAGTGCGTAGGATGCGCTCAGCACGGCCATTCTACTGTGAAGTGTAGGGGCAGGTTAGGCGGAAAATGGTGCCGTGAGAGGCGAGAAGATCTCGAACATCAACATTGTCAAATTCTTTTCCGTTATTGGTTTGGAGTGCAAGTATGGGGCGACCGAACTGTGTGGTGACATAGGAATAAAATGCCGTGAGTGTGGCTAAGGCATCGGATTTGCGACGAAGAGGAAATGTCCACACATAATGAGAAAAATCATCTAAAATCACCAAATAATAGAGATAGCCCGTGTTACTTGCAACTGGAGATGTCCAAACATCGCTATGAAGTAATTGAAACGGAAAAGTGGAAATAGTGGTGGACGCACTAAAAGGAAGACGAACATGCTTGCCGAGACGGCAAGCCTCACAAGTATGGTCGTCGATCTTATTACATGAGAATGAAAAACTCTTAAGAATTTGACGCAAAACGGTGGAGTTCGGGTGTCCCAAATGAGCATGCCAAAGGTCAACACCTGCGGCGAGGGCGACTGGAGTGGTGGTGGTGGCGGCGGAGGAGTGCACCGGGTAGAGCTCGTCAGGACTATCACATCGATGGAGAACCATCCGGGTACGGGCGTCCTTCACAGAAAAACCGACATCATCGAACTCAACGGTAATGGGATTCTCACGAGCAAGACGACGAACAGAAACAAGGTTCTTGACTAAATCAGGGGAAACAAGAACGTTAGACATGGTGAGTGTCATAGATGTGGAAGGAAAAGAACTATGCCCTACATGAGTAATTGGTAGAGCAGAACCGTCACCGACGGTGATGCGAGTAGATGTGTTAACGGGATAGAAAGAGGTTAGGTTACCGGGGTGCGATGACATATGAGCGGTGTAGAACGAGGACGTGGCCGTAGGATCAAACTGAGCCTGTGTGCCCGCCTGTGTGTTGGAGTAGAGGGCCGACGCGGCCGGCTGCATGTGTACGTCAGGGGCTGATGCGCCCGGCTGTATGTGCTGCATGTGCATGACGGGAGCCGACGTGCCCGGCTGCATGTTGATGAAGGGAGCCGGCGCGCCCGCGTACATGTTGCTGAAGAGAGGCGACGCGCTCGGCTGCATCTGCATCTGGCCGTAAAGAGCGGAGGCGTCCGGCTGCATGTGGCCGAAGCGAGCGGACGCGCCCGGCTGCAAGTGGGCGAAGGGAGCAGGCAGGGGGAAAGCAGCGGAGGAGCTAGACGAGGACGCAGCAGAAGACATCGCAGCGGTGGCGGCGGCGGCGGCTGGAGGAGGAGGCGCGACGGCGGCCAGGGAGGAGGAGCGACGGTGGCCAGGGAGGCGGCGGCAGCGCAAAGGGCGGCGGCGGCGGCGGCGGCGGCCAGAAGGGCGGCGGCGGCGGCGGCGGCAAGAGGAGCGGAAGCTAGGGTTAGGATCGACGTGCTAAACTGATACCATGTTACATGGGAAAGTAGGGATTGCATGCATCGACAATTGATTGATCGTGTGCATGAGCACATATATAGGTACAGGGGGGCCGGCCTCTACTTGTCTCCCAAGAAGTACAAATATACGGGGGAGAGAGGAGGCACGGTAGTACAAAATACACAGACCCTAGTACTATACATGTGCATGGATAACGTATGTTCAACAAAGCATACAAAAATTTACAAAAGCAACATAGTATATCCTTGATACATAGTTGGACGGATGCTCTGGGATTTTTAGAACTGATGAGGAAAAAACATTAAGAATCAACTGGGATTTTAGAGAAGTTCCATGATGTAATAAGAAAGTTCAACACAGCTCTCAGATAGTCACTCTAGATCTCCAAAACATAAAGCATCCCGAGCTACCAAACGGTAACATTGGAAGGTTACAGTTTCACTTGTCTCAAAGGTAGAAGGTGTCATTAAATGGCCACAACTTTCAGTCGCTAGTTGGAAGCAAAGTCATCTTATCAGTGGCTAATTGGTTAGCAGAACTTTTGAAGAAAAATGGAAGCAGAGGCGCTAGTGCCTTCACGCATCCCACGGTGAGATCCTTGGCGCTGAACCTGGAAATGGGGTCAGAAAGGCTCACGTCGCGCCCGGTAGCCGTCTCGTGCCCTACCTGGTGGCGTTGCCTTGTGGTTGGCCCAGCGCCCGGCTTGCCGACATGCTCCAGGGGCTAACCAATTAACCACTACTAACCCAGAGATCCTGCAAAATCCTGACCAAGAAATCACTTTTTTAATGAAACTAAACTCTTAAACTTGCTACACGGCGGTTTTTGAACCTCCTACAGGAACAGAATATATATCATACAACATATATATTTTGCAAACTTGGAGCTTGTACTCTCACTAATAATCAATAAGAATCTCTTGTTTCTTGGGCACATGTCAACAGAAAACAACGAAAAAACTAAATCCCTCCCACAGTACTGCATCCTTTGGAAGTGAACTCTTAACTACTTATGGCAAGTATTTTTTAACTGATGTATCTTCTTTCTAGTTACTGAATTGCTACACCACAGTACTGCATCCTTTGAAAGTGAAATACCAACACATTGGTTGTGTAAAAACACTCAAAAGAATTGCTTGCTGTACTGTATTTTATAGTACAAATTGTACTGGACTTAACTAAAATTAGAAATTGTACTGAACTAAAATAAGAAACTAAAACTGAGCGTGTCACTAAAATTTTATAGAAATTAGAAAACTTTTAAGATACAGGAAGCCTCTCGACGAACTGGGCCATGACTGGAGCTTCGTGCTCCGGTCACGAGCCCACGGCCGGTGACCATATGTTTATCTAATAAATCGTCATCACTCTGCAAGAAGCTCACAAATTGTACTGTTTTTATAGATGACCTTTTCTTGCCTCTCAAGTATGAACTGAATGCAAATATTTTCTTTGCCGAACTGCTACAACTTTTTTTGTTTAGTGAACTACCATATAATACAAAACCGTACTGTTATGTTTTTAACACACACATCAAACTACACATCGAACTGTTTCTGCGTTTCATTTTGAACTGATGCAAATGTTTTTTGGCATCTACACCTAAAAAGGTTTTTCAGTTAAACCATACCTTTAGGTTCAAGGTAGTGAAGGGAGGGAAAGGAGGCAGCCTCCCAAGCTGCGGCGTCGAACGGCTTGGCGCTGTCTCGTTGAACGGCTTGGCGCTGTCTCGTTAACGGCTTGGCGTGGGGACATGTCGCTTCAGATGCGCCTGTTGGACTGATCTCCTTGTCCCATCTAGACGGATCAGTTGCAGAACTTGGATGTCAACGTCACAGAATTGCACTTTGGACGGATCACCTTCTCCCATATGGACTGACCACAAAACTTGCATCACGACACTCACAAAACAAGGACGATTACAACGAGATCGACGAGAAATTGACCAAAATCGTCAAAATTGGCGGCTCCAGAGGCGCCAATCGCCAGAGAATTACCTTGAATCGCGGAGGAACTCGCCAGATTTCAGAACTCACTTGTTTCCTTTCTTATAATTCACATGGTCCCCAAAGTGATCAAAGAGCTAGCTTGATCATGGCATCAAGACACACAAATTCCTTTCTTTTTGTTTACCTGAACCAAGAGAGTGAAGAAACGGTCAGCAATATACATCATGTTAGCACACCAGGGAAATAGCAAGTTCTCCATAAAACCCTCACAAGATAATCCACCTCAGGAAATAGTAACGGTTAGCCCAAAACATCAAATTGTATAGTGATTCAACTGAAACTGAGTAACTGTACAAGGATGAAGTAGACTGACCATACTTGTCAACTCTCATGCTGGCAACATGATTCCAAAGGTAACTTTGGTAAGAATGGACATACCTACAGAGGCCAGCCAATAATAACTAGATTAACACCGAGTTTTCCACTGTAACAAAAAATTAAATAATTACAAATGATGTTGCTAACCAGTTCATGTACGATCAATTAGTTCAAATAATCCAGCATGTACTAACGACTATCAATCAGTTCAACAAATGATGTTGTTAATGAGCCCATTATAACTATAAAAAATGGTCCAGTCATTTTCAGCTATACGCATAAGATATGTACAACTTCTACGAGAAATGTTTGGAACACAAGCATACATACTTGGACCCGCGGCGGAGCAAGGCCGAACTGGGCGTCCTCGAACACACAAGAGAATCACAGAGAATCTAATCCTACAAGCCTATAAATGAACTGAAAAAAGCCTACAAGATGAACTGAAAAAAGTTGGAGATGGACCTGCTGATATTCAAGTTGGAGATGGACCGAGCTAGGTCCCAAAAACACTTGGTGCTGGATGGATGGTTGGAGAATCTGGGAATAAAGAGGCCTAGTTTCTAGGTGGTGGTCTGGTCTGGTGGAGTTGTGCTATGGACCAGATAACGTCTAGGCACCTAGAGGGGCGGGGAGCTTCTACTCTTGACGGGCAAGGATAAGGCTTGGTAAGGCTGTCGGTAGTGCCAGTCGTGGTGGCCCCCTCATTTTATTTACTGTGACTCTCTAGCTCTAGCTCTAGGACGGTGAGTGCTTCACTAGACGTAGCGATAACACAGGATGACCGGTGGTTTCTTTGCCCCTATCTTCATCTTTGGGCCAGTGGCTAAGGACGCGAGTGACACAACGAACTAGCAGTACCGGCTACCACTGATTTGTTCTTACCAAAATTCCAAAAGCACATGGCAGTTACTACCCTACAAACACGGGTCGAATGTTGTTTTCTCGTTTCATTACCGCGCGATTGTTTAGGTCCTCTTTGATTCGAGTTATTTGCTATATCATATAATGTTGAACTGGTTATTTAACACAATACAAGTTTTAGGGTGGTTGGTGTTTTTAGAGGCCGTTCGTTCCTCTTGATCTAACGGTAGAGAAATAGCTAGTACTAGGTAGTACTCACGAAAAAGTACTCGAAAGTACTAATTTGTGTGGGGTCGGTACTAATGACAATGTGGGCTCGCTTGTTAATTGAGGGGCAATTTAGTCACCGTGAAATTATCCACAGCGCGCCGCCCCTCTCCTCCAATGCAGAACCGCCGCCCAGGGGTCCTCTTCTCTTCCATTGCCATTAAACAATCGCAGCCCTCTCCTCCCTCTCCTCCTGCACTCCAAAACCACCGCCGTTCCTCTCCTCCCTCTCCTCCTGCATTCCATCCAAAGCCGAAACCTCGATGGAGGACGAGATCGTGCAGATCGCCGGCGGCGAGAAGTTCAACTTTGCCACGCACATGGAGGATGAGATCATGCAGATCGCCGGCGGCGATGAGGTCAAGTTACGCCGGCTGAGGGAGATCGTCTCTTGGTTTGACTACCCGCGGCAGTTAGCGGCGTCGGTGCAGTTGATGCGCCCACATCTGATACAGAAAGAGAGGGATGCGATCAAAGGAGTTGCCGTGGATGGGTCCCTGTTCTACATCCAGTACCTCCTCTGGGCCATGGAGCAGTCGGATTCCCCGAGGCCGGACGTGAGGATGAGGTGGTGGAACTATCGCTCCAAGATCGACAAACCAGAGGAGCGAGAACCGAGCCTCCTCATGGTGCCGCTTGTGGTCGTGCCATGGGACCCTGTGCCGGAGGAGTCTTCGTCGAGCAACCGCAGGAGAAGGAGCAAATATGTGCCGATGTCGCTTCCCCGCCGTTCTCAACGGTTCCCTCGCCGTTCCACTCGTCTCATGGGGCAGCGGTCTGCGGCCGAGGAGTAGTAGGGGTATGAGTAAGCTTCTGCACTCCTAATCTTCCTTCTGCTCATGGTTATAGTCATGGTGATAGTGATGATAATAGTTCAGAGAGGGGATGCTAGATGTCATTGAATGGGGAAGGATGTCATTTTAATCTGAATAATTGGCATGAAGATTTGACTACATGCTTTGGGGGCTGGATTATGATGTATATGAACCCTAGGCAGAATTATGAACCCTAGGAAAAATTTGTAGTATTCTAGTGCTATAATTTGATGTATATGAACCCTAGGAAAAATTTGTAGTCTTTTAGTGCTAGATTTTGATGTAGATGAACCCTAGGCAGAATTATGTGTGTTAAGTTAACAGAATTGGATCAATAGATTTCCAGTTGTAGACTCTGGGTAGACACTGAAATATTTCAGTCCTGCAAGTTCAGTAGACAGTTGTAGATTCTGAAATATTTCAGTAGTTCAATTTTAGTACACACTGGTAGACACTGAAATATTTCAGTAGTGCAGTTTCAGTACACACAGGTAGACAATGAAATATTTCAGTACTGCAAGGTCAGTAGACAGTTGTAGATTCTGAAATATTTCAGTAATTCAATTTTAGCACACACTGGTAGACACTGAAATATTTCAGTAGTGCAGTTTCAGTACACACATGTAGACACTGAAATATTTCAGTAGTGCAGTTTCAGTATACACAGGTAGACACTGAACTATTTCAGTAGTGCAATTTCAGTAGTGCTATTTCGGCTAATGCACGTATCTACTAATGCATATCATATAAGTTAAATCCGCATTATAGTAATGATATATGTCAAAGAAGCATCAACATGATTGTCAATGTTTATGCCATTGATGGTAGTATAACAAATCATCAAATAAGGCAACTTTCATCTTAAGCCACAATTTTTTGTTGCAAAATTTCAAACCGGGTAGTCAGACACACAAACGCTCCAAGCCACATGGCCCTGGCCCACTGGTCATCCTTGATGCCTAGCCAACCCCAGTGTCCCTCTTGCAATTCCAGCCCTTCTGTCTTTTAGTCATTTTCGGAATATTCGTAATCTAGCATGTCCTAGGTTTCCCTTGTATGCAGTATATTGTTTTGTGCATTTGTGTGCAATTTCATATATGAACATATGCATGTTATATATAAATTGGGGTAGCAAAATCCAACTAATCCAATGGTGGTATTAATTTTGTCATTCGGATAAGTTTTGGTGCATGACATTTTGCATAACTTGGCATTTTGTCATTTTTGTTTGAATTAATCCATGCATCATATGGCCTAAGTTTGTACATGTGTTTGGGTCATTTTCATGCCTACTTCTTGTTAAAATTATTGCCATGCCATGAAACACATGATAAGCTACTGACCCAAGCTAATATGAGGGTGGTTGATCTCTGTGTTCCTGTTAATATGATTATTAAAAATTTGCATGATTGGAATGTGTTGTAGAAAAACCAAGAAAAAATAAGGCGCATGACGGTGGGCGTAAGAGAAGTTGAGCAGGTTGCGGGGGAGATCTTCAGATGTAGTACGCATGGATGGACGATAGGGGTGCCAACGTTGGTTTATCCTTGACGCTGGACATGCTGAAAGCATCTGAAGACAATCTCTTGCTAGAGAAAAGCCTGTTCTGCTTTGTTTTTATGTCCTGTCTTTTTGGGTAATGTAATACGTAGTGCACTAAAAACTGGTTCTTGCCTGGCGCTTGTGCTGGGTTTATACTGTTTGCGTGAGCTGCTGGGTGGGTGGGAGGGATGGATCCTTTCCTGACAGCAGTGGTATCTATGCTTCTGTGAGTAGCTTATGTTTGTAGTCTTTTTAAAGTAGAGATTCTGTTAACCAATGTCTTCTGAATCTCAGATCCTTGCAGTACTTAGCATATAAGTATTCTGTGAATTTGAGACATCTACTTTTAGTAGTATGAGAAATGCATTTTCATAAAATGTGGAACCAACAGCAAGTTAACATATCATCTCGAAAAAGCTTGAAAATGCATACAACATCAGAAAGCTACCAAACTTGGCATGGATGCTTTTCATGTTCATACAAGGCTGTAGAAAAAATTTGGTAACATTTGAAGCATGTAAAAAAACTGTCCTTCGAGACGGACCGTTCCCTCCTACCCAAACGGCCTCCGATGAAGAAGGCCAAATTTTGGTCATCTTCAGAACGACACAAAATTTTGGCAGCAAGTGGGCATGCCCACACCGGTATTGCACACAAAATTTGAAGTAATTTCGACAACAAACGCACGTTGCGTCACGTCCGGGAAGTATTATAGTGTTTTATCGTCGGGAAATAGGTAGAAAATCCATACAACATCAGAAAGCTACCAAACTTGGCATGGATGCTTTTCATGTTAATACAAGGCTGTAGTAAAAATTTGGTAACATTTGAAGCATGTAAAAAAAACGTCATTCGAAACGGACCCTTCCCTCCTACCCAAACGGCCCCAGATGAAGAAGGCCAATTTTTGGTCATCTTCAGAACAACGCCAAATTTTGCCAGCAAGTGGGCATGCCCACCCTGGTATCCCACACAAAATTTGAAGCAATTTCGACAACGAATGCACGTTGCGTCACCTTCGGGAAGTATTTCAGTGTTTTATCGTCAGGAAATAGCTAGAAAATCCATACAACATCAGAAAGCTACCAAACCTGGCATGGATGCTTCTCATGTTGATAGAAGGCTGTAGAAAAAATTTGGGTCCATTTTAAGGATGTCTGAAAATACGTCATTCGAGACGAACCCTTCCCTCCTACCCAAACGGCCTCCGATGAACATGGTCAATTTTTGGTCATCTTGACAACAACAACCCCACACAAAATTTGAAGCAATTCCGACAACGAACGCACGTTGCTTTACGTTCGGGAAGTATCTGAGTGTTTTATCGTCGCTAAAAAGCTAGAAAATCCATACAACATCAGAAAGCTACCAAACTTGTCATGGATGCTTTTCATGTTCATACAAGGTTGTAGGAAAATTTTGGTAACATTTGCACGTCCGGGAAGTATTTTTGTAGGTGCTATGTGTGTGTGGATGACATGGGGGACCCACATGTCAGTATCCCACTTGGTGTGGTCAACAAAAAAAGACTTTCTTTGGAATGCAATGAGAATTGGTTTGGGAGTACGTAGATGTAATTTCTGCACTTGTAAAAAAAACAATATGTATTTTTTGTCAAAAAATAAACAAGACAAAAAAAGGAAAGTAGTGGGAGCGTGCACGAGCGCACGACGCCACGCGTCTAGTCTCGAGAACTCCAAACGTCCACCCACGTCTTTATTTGGCAGTCTCCCCCAGCCGCGTCTCCCCCTCTCCCCCATGCCTAGTCCTTTTCTTCCCCAAATCAGCAAAAAGCCCTCTCCCCTCCCCTCGAACCCTACCTCGTACGAGCCACGAACCTCTTCCCTTGCTGCACCACCCTAGTCCCTTCGTCGTCGGAAGATGAAGGCCAGGCGTGAAGACGCGGCGGCGGAGAAGGACGCAGCCGTACAAGCAGAGGAGAAGCCTGCTGCCGTCGTTGCGGCCGCGGTTGACGCGGCCGAGGGCGCCGTTGCGGCGACGGGTGGCGGTGCACCGTCTGCTGTGACTGCTCCGGCTGCCGTCGCAGCGGTCGAGCCTGCGGTCGGGGAGCAGGTGGAGGAGGAGGTGGCGGTCGATCTGGAGGAGCAGAGGGCCAAGCACAAGCGGGAGCAGTTCGAGCTGGTGGACGCGTACTACAAGGAGGTCGAGCTCGCCAGTGTCGAATTTAAGAATGACGCCGTCGAGTTCGAGGAGGAGGTCTTCGACGAGCTCTCGGAGGTAATACTCTGTTTTGGGGTTTTCTCCTACTCTGTTTTTGGGGTTTTCTCCCATGGGGTTTTCTTCTAAAATGCATGTAGCACGGATTTGATTTCGCCCAGATAGGTTTAGGGTTATATGTTCGATCTGTCCCTTAGGGTTAGGATTTTTACAAGTTGTTTGGTAGATTTGGAAGGAAACCCCCTTGATTTGCTTAAAAAAAATCATTACGAATCTGAAAGTTGGCATGCAAAAGTAGGCATGGAGGCCTAAAATCCCTCTGTGCCTGGATTTTGTTTGTGAAGATGTGTACGAATATGATTCTCAAACTGATTATGAATCTGTTGTGATGTACTAAACGGTGGATTTGTTAGGTAACAAGTTGTACAGATGAGTTTACTTAATTACAGTCATCAAGAGGATCAATGATTAATATCCCTGCTATGTGGTTATGATAAATACATCTATACCAGTATAAAGTGTGGGAATAACTTTGAATATAGGCTGTTGGATGAAGCCAATCCAACGGTGGAAAGTTGGCAAATGCGAGCATTGTTGGCCATTGGATATAAATCAATGCATAGTATGCACAAACCTTATAACTTTATTAAAGAAAACACACACAAAAAACTCCATTGCTACAGTAGCATAGCAATGTAAAATGCCTCTGAAAGAATTGACATTAACTTTTGCTTTATTTACTTCTTCTACAAGGCTATGATAGTATCTTCATAAAATGATTTATATCTATTTTTAGTGCCATGAACTAGAAGAATTAAATCTACATTTATACATGATGCATATGTGACTGTAAATTTATATAATTGCTTCATGTGATATGTCAATATGCAATCGTACTTTTTTATGTAAGTTCTCACGTGCAATGCACGTGTGCCTCACTAGTATCATAAAGAATATCAATGATGAAGCTTTTAAATCAGTAGAACCCCTGTTACAACTATGCTCTGTTCTTCAATTGTGGCAACCCAGTATCAGGTTTTCCTATTCATGAAACTGTGCCACATCATTCAGTCATGCATGTGGTCATTTGTGATGCATGTAGTAAAAAATTAGGGCCACCTTCTGCCATTGACAACAAAAATCCATTAGTTCTTCTTTTGAAAACATTTACTGGCAGCAATCTTTAATTTCTTTCTGCAATAGTTTTAGTTATTAGTACCTAGTCATATAGTTTGAAATTCATGAAACTAGATTATGTTGATGGCAAGTTTGTAGGTCTGTTATCTCATTATCATAAATCCATATCATACAAATATTTACAAAGGAAATGCTAAGAGAGGATCTTGTTTCTGGAATGAACTATGTTAAATATGAATTACCTTATCTGCTAGATGGATGAAATAAAAGGCTTTGTCTGTTACCTAGTTGGGTAATCATAGCGGGTTTATCATAATTAGATAACACACCTACTAATGTGCCTAACCCTAGACCCTAAACCCTTTAATTATTTCTGAAATTAAATAGTACAAATAAGAGTAGTTCTTAACAGGGAAAAAGAGTTATACATGCAAACGAAAGAAAATTTGAAGATAGATAACAAGGAATACAACAAAATATAATACAATATAAGAGGTAGATTAGTGTGAATCATCTGCATGCTCTTTTTTGGTAATCATTGTATTATAATGTACTTACTACTGGTACAAAATGCTCCAGAAGCTCTTTCTAGTTTAGAGATTGCTCAACATGCTCTTGCGGTTAACGGTCGAAGTTACATGCTATAGCTCAGCCATGTACATGGCATTTGTCTAGTTATTTTGAAAACATGGATCACATCAGTAAATATAAATAGCAAGGTAATTTTCCTTTTTATTCTCTCCAACGAGGGGAATTCATAGTTGAGTACTATGGTGCTATGCACACATTCCAAACAATTCCGATAACCCCAACTTTGACTGTGTGACGTGACCCATGTTTCTGGAGAAGATATGATTTATATAATAATAATCACCCACCTTCAACCTGGTATCTTCTTACAAGGTTAAAAACTAGTGGTAATTGCCATTGTTCATATGATTGCTTTCAAACCTTCAAATTATAAGTAGTAAAATATTTTAGCTGAGTTATTCTGTGTGTACTAATTCATAGGAAGCTGACGAAGACGTGGACCATGACAATGATAGCAAGGACAACAAGAGCCGGTACATCCTGAGGAGGCTACGGAACGGGGAAATCCCGTACCGCACCCAGAAGCGGTACAAATACATATCCTGCCCCTTCTGTACCAAGGTCATCGCGAGGGACTTCAATAGCATGATCCAGCACGCCACGAGCATTGGCAAGGGATCAGACAAGAAGCACAAGCCCATTGTCAAGGCTGGGCACGCGGCCTTCGGCGCCTTCCTCCGAAAGTACGTGGTAGGGCATGAGGTGTTCTACGTCCCGCCCCCTCCTCGCCCGGCCAAGAAGGCGAAGAACTGATGCCCTGCTTGCCTGCCTGCCTGCTGCTGCCCCAGTCCCACCGCACCTGTTTATGTTTAAATCATGTCTTTTGGTTGTCGTTGTTTCAAACTGATGCCCCAACGTACTCTAATCGTACTTATGCGCCGCACAGCTTAAGTGCCTATCATATTAATCTGCCGTCTTAATTAAGTGTTTGCCAGTACTTTGATGATGTGTGTTAAGGCCTTGTACAATGGTAGGTGGTTAGGGAGATGCGTAGGAAAATAAACCGAGTTCTCTGGAGCACCAGTGACTATTTCCGCAGGAGAGACACGTAATTATGCGTCTACCCTGTAGTAATAAGCGCTGGTGTTTAAAGAAATACCGGTTTATTTTTCTATGCACCTCCCCTAATCGCCTTGCATTGTACAAGGCCTAATTACGTAACGATGGTGATCTATGGTACAAGTTTGCCCTAAACTGAAGAAGTTCAGGTTATATATTGAACTGGAGATGTTCTATCTCTAATTGAAGATGCTCCTGCTATATCCTAAACTGAATATGTTCAGTTCTCAAGTGAAGATGTTTGGTCATATGTAGGGATGTTTGCTGCAAGTAGAATTGATCATGTAGTAGTTGTTGCCAATAGTAGAGCATGCAACTGTTTGCCAATAACACCTATTGCCATTTTAAGCAAACGAACTGAGCATGTATTAGTTATTGTCAAAAGTAGAGCATGCGCTTCATTGCCAAAAGCTACTACAGCCAGATTCTGATAATAACTGAGCATGTACTAGTTGTTGCCAAAAGTAGAGCATGCAACATGTTTGCCAAGAGTGCCTATTGCCAGTTGAAGCAAAAAAAACGTAAAGCATGTATTAATTATTGCCAAAAGTAGAGCATGCACATGATTGCCAAAAAGCACCTACTATGAGTTTTGGAAAAATAACTTACCATGTATTACTTGACTAGGGGAGTTGCTGTTTCATGGATAGCAACATAAAGATGAAATCCAACTATATAGCAGTGCTTGCGTAACTAAGATCACCATAGCATAAATGACATATGTACCATAAGTGATAACTCCAGTGCTATCCAGTACATACCTAAACTACCATTTGCATTCCTTGAATGGGCTCAACAAAGCTTGTGATGGTCTGCGTGATCGTGCTGATATCGAACCCACACGTTTAGCAATGGTCTTCGTATCAAATTTAAGTTTGAGCACTTCAAGAGTTTTTGTTTTTGTAGCTTGCACTTCATCGACAATCTTCCTCGGGCGTCCACGTGGTCTCCGCCTTTTTGGGGAGCTGGGGGTGTCGGGATCCTTTTGGGAGCTCGACGTGTCTGTTTTGTTGCAAAGAATAGGTTCGTTCATTTCTTGGACGTCGTCTTCTGAACCCTTAGGTTGCGATGCAACGTGGGCTTCGTACGCCTCCTTCTGTACAGCAGACATCGGTGCATTCGTTCAAATCATGAGACCTATGAAAAAAATGAAATATCCGTGCTGTATCGCTAACCGTTATGGGGTACTTGTATGAATCGAGGCGAAGACTGTTGCAATTTGAACGCAGCAGGCTTGAAACTATTTTCCAGCTGAAAATCTCTATCTGTGACTATATTTGATAAGTGACACATATGTCAGCACAGCATTGAGGCAAAAGATATTTCAAATTAAATACAGTGTTTGACTGACCTGCTCCAAATTCTCGGTAAAATCTACACCGTTCCATGTCAACATGTACTTCAGTGTGAACAGCGCACATGAATGCCTGCAAGGTTTAGTTTAAGTTTAGTAAACTTGGACGTGTCGGCGAGGAATAATTTAGGAGGTTGTACGTACCCGTCCTTCTGTTGTGGTATGTTGTCATAACGTACTACCTCCCACTCGCCAATTTTGATGGGCTTGGCTGTTGTTAACAAGCCATCCTTCACCGCTTCGTCGATGCAGTTCTGAATCGACTCCACCTAGCATAGTACGAGTTTTACAAAGGGTTATGGTGATTTGGGAGTTCATGTGCCATGCGACGGTAAAGAGGCAGCAAGAGAACACTTACAAGAGCAGTTTCCTTCTCCTTGTCGAAATGATCTTTCAAGGAGTTTAGGATTTGAATCTCTTCTTTGTCGAAATTAAACAGCATTAGCATCCAGTGGTTACTATGTACATTCAACGGGATGTGCACCTGCCGTAAAATAAAAGCGGACTCATTGCACGGAATAATTTACATATGCGAAACAATTATGGTTCGGGGGACCCCTGAAATGTTTCGTCTACACTATCTATACGAAATATGAAAGTGAGAAAAACGGGTACCTTTCGGTGTCCAACAAATTTATTTGCAACACGAGCAACCCATGAGCTTCCACGTCCCCTAGGATTAACCCCATTTGATTCTAACAGCTTTCTGGTTTCAGCGGGGGATATGATTGACGTAGTATCATTCTCAACTCCGATGATGTGAGCATACGCCATAATAACCTGCCAAATTTGCAATCATATAATAATACGCCAGCAGTTCCAATACTTGATGTACAATGGAGTACAAGGGGCTTACATCATCGTAGATGTATTCGTTCTTCAAATTTCGCTTGAGTTTTCCCGCTGTGAGGGGAATGTCTCCGATTAGAGCTACTTCAACAGGGTCGTGTGTTCCGCGTATGAAAACGGCTGCCTCTAAGTCCTCGTCTGTCAGCTTGTAATCATTATGAAAAAGAGGCTTCGATGGTGTGATTCGAGGATCCTCCTTGTTCGGCAGGACGTGTCTTGCACTTGGTGTTGGAGTCGAAGTATGTGCCGTGGATGCGTCAAACTTAGGAGTTGTTGTGAAGGATTCACTGCGCACATTGACTTGTTCCTACAATAAAAAATGGCCGCTTAGAAGTAGTTTGTTAATAGTAGGTACGTGTGGGGCCATAATTATCACCTCGACGCCTGCCTTGTGTGACACGGATTGTCGGCTGCCTTTATTTTGTTTTTTTAATTCCTGTAACGATATAAACAATAATGAATATGGAGGAACATATTCAAAAAAATAAAAAATGGACAACATGACATACCTGCAGTTCCCTCCTTAAGTCTTTAATTTCGTCCTCGGCCATCGAGAGCCTAGGATTACTGGCAGATTTACTCTTAAGGTCGATTAACTCTTCGCTGATGGTGAGGAATTTCGCGTCAAATCTGTGCTCAAGTTCCATTAGCTGTCTGCCTATCTTCTTCTCTTGTTCAGAAAAACGTGCATTCATGGCTGCAACTATCATTTCCACCTGTGCAAATGAAATAACACCCCGTTGAGAACAAAGCTAAATGAATGAGGTTCAATGCGACCTTTTAGTGGTTTTCGAAAAAAAATTGTCTTCGAAGGGCTTACTTGTTGGCTACTCATATTTTGACCCTGTGATTGTGCTCGATACGAATCATGTTCATCCACATGTACAAAATTATTACTTCGTGGATCATTTCTATTGTCGGCCTGTGGTTGTCGAGCACAAATTTCCATCACAACCTTTGAATCAGGTAGAATGGATCATTAGTAGCAAATAAATAACCGGTTATAGAAGGGTCAAATCTAGAAACATACCAGTCCTTTATGAAGACCTCCTGTGTTGTAAGCTTCTGTTCTTATTTTTGACGTGCTTTCATCCCATCGTGCGACCAATGGTGGGGGTATACTAGGATACATCAATTTGCCAATACGCACGTGCTCCTAGTACCAAATCTACACAATACATTACTTCATCAGTATAGAGAGATAGACAACAGAACAACAATTGTAGAATGTTAACTAGTGATGTAGCACTAACCTGGAGCAGAGGTAGATTTCCTTGTAGAGATACTTGATCAAGATTGTTAAATTTGTAAAGGGACGTGAACAAGTTATTCAGTGTGAAACATCCCCAGTTCAATCTCCGAATGCTTTTAATATCCGCAACAAGTTTAAGATATTCGCGTCGACATAAGATTGTGTTGTTGGTGCTAAAACAGTACCGATTGCATACAGAACGAACCGCACCAGGAAATCCTCGTCCGGAGTTTTTGGAAAGTCTGATCGCATTCTCAAGGTTAGACACCGAAATTACCCCATTGTTTTGATATGTGTTAAACAATTTTGGATCTGCTGTGCTTTGCAGCTTTTTATCAATATCCTCCCCTTCTATCGCAAGGCCAAATATATGGTGCACGTCCTCCGCGGTCATAGGAATGGGCGTTTTACCAATGCTAATCGACGCCGTCTCACTATCGAAGCTCTTGGCTAGTCTTACCAACATCATGCGCGAGAGATTAAAGTCATGCATCTTGGTTAGACCCCCAAGACCGGGATTTGTTGTGATGGACTCTATGTGTTTTGGGGATAACATTTCCATGGTTTTGGCGAACCTTGACGGTGAGCATGCTAACTTCATATGAGCGTGCTTCGCAAACAGTTCCTGCAAAGTGGCATTAGATTTTAGCGACTATGAAAGAAGTAAATGTACGAAAAGTTTGCAAACAAAATGTCAATTACGGACCTCATTGGTCATTTCGAAGAAGTGTTTTTCTCCATTATCAGTACTTTTAGCTGTAGTTTCCATTTTCCTGGCACGTAAGGAACAAAAGCAAAATCGGGTCAATTAATTTGAACTTAATATTGACAAATGTATAACAAATTAAAATCTTATATCAGGTATGGATGACTATTTTTACCATATGAACAACTTGTAAGTATAAGCACACTACCGATTTTGGTCATGCATAAAATTAGCACAGTTTAACTAGGGTTTCGGATTTCTTAAACATATGAGGTGTTATTTCATGCAAGAGATAACCATCTGTTGTTGTGGTATTACCTCTTTCCACATTCGTGTAGTGTTCGGATTGGCAAGATTGATTCGGAGAAAATGATTACGATAATATCTTGCCGCCTGGAATAAATTGTGCAAATCCTATGAGGGTTTAACTAGTAGACGTGTGGCTGAGAAAGATTAATAAGATCTATGATTAGGTAATACCTTCTATCCGAGACGGTGGCGGCTAATTGTTGCCGGGGGATAGTGCGTCGCACAATACAGGTGGCTGTATCGCGCTCGACGGCTGCAACAGGAGCAGCGGCGCGTTGATGCGAGTAGGAGGCGGCGACAACAGCAGTGCCGTCCGACCCCTCGGGTCACGTTCCCGGTGAGCGGTGGCCGGCGGCTCCGATCTGATCTTGCAGCGCTCGTGGGAGGTGGTAGGAGGCCCGGATGCCGCGGGTGGTTACGAGGGAGGAGCTGTAATCGTGGGATTTCGAGAGAGTTGGGCGGCGTTAGTTATGGGAGGTTGCAACATTAGCAGCTATTGTTCCCAAGAAAAAAAAATGAATATGTTGTTCAGAAATAAATACAAATGATCTGTACTATTTTCCATGTAATCCCATGACCAAAACAAGCTAGCATGCAAAATGCTTTTTAGTTTGACAAGAATTCCATTTTCTTGAATTTTTTCGCTCTAAAATGCCTGTAAACTGGCCACTCGTGACAAAACTTGCAAACTTAGTTGAAAAGTGTTCAAACTTGGCATGTATCCCTAACATGGCCATGGATTGTAACCCTACAAAGTTGGGTTGATTTCATATAGGTCAATAAACCAGCATGTGCTTTCAGAGGGTGCCAGGCTAGCCCGAAAGGGCGCGTCTCGGGCCCTTCCGGGTCTACACCATCTACAAAGGATTCCAAGTTCTTTTCATGGCATCCCATGACCAAATCAAGCATGCATGCACAATGCTTTAAAGGTTTGACATCATTTTGATGTTTTTTTCATTTTTCGATTGAAATAAACCAGTAAATAGCTCCCAGACGGTGTACCCCCCCCTAAACATCCATCGAAAGGGGTACCACATGATGCCTTCAAGTTTGTTTGCCTTAGGGTGGACCTAATTGACACACCAAACCAAGTTGGGGCATTGGTCCACACTGGATTCCATCCCATAGAGTCGATGAGGTACATCCACTGCCTCCGTTTAGGGTTTAGGGTTTAGGGTTTAGAAAATGGAAAAACTAGTGCAAACTGAAAACCATTGTGCATGCATGCTTCATTTGGTCATGGGAGGCCATGAAATAAAGTTGGCATCATATCAAGATGGTGTGAACATGGAGGTTCCTCAAGACGCGCCCTTTCGGCCGAGCCTGGCACCCTCTGAGAGCACATGCTGCTTTCCTGACTTGTCTGAAATCAACCCAACTTTTTGGGGTCACAATTCAAGGCCATGTTAGGCCACCATGGCAAGTTTGAACCATTTTCTGCAAAGTTTGCAAGTTTTGTCACGTGCGGCCACTTTTCGGGTATTTTCGACCGGAAAAATTACAGTAAATGGTAAATTTTGTGTAAACTGAATAGCATTTTGCATGCTTGCTTGATTTGGTCATGGAATGCACTGAAAAAGCTAGGGGGAATTTCACATCTTTGATGATGTACTTGCTTCACAAAGTGGAGAGTGTAGCAGGAAGGTTCTGGACGGGGGCAGCTGATGTACCTGATCGATTCTACGGGATGGAATCCGTTGTAGCCCAATGATCCAACTAGGGTTGGTGTGTCAACTAGGTCCACCCTAAGACAAACAAAGTGTAATGCATCATGTGCCACCCCCTTTCGATGGGTGTCTGGGGGGGGGGGGGTACACCATGCAGGAGATGTTTATTGGTCTTTTTTCGCTCGAAAATTGGAAAAGGATTAAAATGTTGGCCAAATTGAAAACCATTGTGAATGCATGCTTGATTTTGTCATGGGAGGTCATGAAATAAAGTTGGCATCACTTGTATATACTGTAAACACGTAGGTGCTCCAATACGCGCCCTTCCGGGGGCTAACCTGGCACCCTCTGAGAGCACATGCTGGTTTCTTGACCTTTCTGAAATCAACCCAACTTTTTGGGGTAACAACTCCTGGTCATGACGCCTTCATGCCAAGTTTGAACCATTTTCAGTAAAGTTTGCAAGTATTGTCACGTGCGGCCAGTTTTCGGGCATTTTCGATAAAAATAATTCTAGAACATGGAAAATTTGTCTAAACTGAGAACCATTTTTGCATGGTTGCTTGATTTGCTCATAGGAGGCCATGAAAAAACTTGGGATCATTTGTATATGGTGTTAATATGGAGGTGCCCCCAGACTCGCCCTTCCGGGCTTGCCTGGCACCCTCCGAAATCACATGATGGTTTATTGACATATCTTAAATCAACCCAACTTTTTTGGGGTGACAATTCATCGCCATTGTAGGCCTCCATGTGTAGTTTGAACCATTTTCAGCAATGATTGCAAGTGTTGTCACGTCCGGCCACATTCGGGCATTTTGGACCGAAAAAATTCCACAAAATGGAAAACTTGGCTAAACTGAAAACCATTTTGCATGCTTGCTTGATTTGGTCATGGCATGTACTGAAAGAAAGTTGGAAAATGGATAAGGCCAAATTTTGAATTATATATCGTTCATACGTGTTTGAAACCAAAAACCTAGTTCAGCCCTTACAAAATGTATTTTTAGCACAACATAATGTTTTTTTTTGTAATCTTGCTGATATATGTTCGAAGATCCCATAACTCACGCACACCACCTCTCCCGAAATCCCGTGATTGCACCTCCTCCCTCATAACCACCCGCGGCATCCGGGCCTCCTACCACCGCCACGTCCGCTCCAAGATCAGATCGGAGACGCCGGGCTCACGCGCATTATCGAAGTCGCCGGCCACCGCCACCGCCATCGTCACCTTAGGGGTCGGACGTCACTGATCTTCTCGCCGCCTCCTCCTCGCGTCCCTCTCTCTTACCTGCGCTACTTGGACCATCCTTCGAGGCATTGTTTCATGCCGATCACCCTCGAGCGACAATGGTTAAGGAGAAGAGTGCGGTACGTATTTGCACTGCAGAATCAGTCAGATCTGAAGTCAACAGTTAGCACAAATCTTTACGATAGTACTGATGATGTGATTGTTCTCGAATCGTAGTGTGGCATTTGTTTGGACACCAAGGGTTTGTGCCCCGGTGAGCATCGGATGAGGGAGTTTTTTACTGTCACCCTGCGCGCGGGATTTGCAAACAGGACAGTAGGATCCAGTCTGACATGTCTCATACCAAATATCATGAGAAATTTAGTACTCCGTCCGATCCAAAATTAATGTCTTGGATTTGTCTAAATACGGATGTATCTAGTCATGTTTTCGTGGTACATACATCCGTATGTACACTTCTTTGTCAACAATTTTGGGAAGGAGGCAGTAATATTGTACTTGTCAGTTGTTTGTAATGTTGACTGAAATAAGAGTTATATTGCATGTAGATTTGTTAGTTGATCAAATGGTTTCGTGTACGTGCATGTAAATTAAAATCTTCTATGGGGTTATATGATATTTCTGTTATGAACTAGTGATCTACTTTGCTAGTCATCTATTTCTGGCAAACTTTGATTGGACCAACTGTTTGTATTAGTAGGTACTTCATATTTATTAACAATCGTAAATATGCTACTCAGGTTATCCCCTGCTACAGCAGATACAGTTTCTTGCAGAATTTCAAAGTGCCCTTGGGAAAAAATGGGAATTTTCATGCAAGTTTCACTACCAATGAGGGGTTTGAATTCCCATGTGATATTACCAACGAAAATGGGTTGACATACATTTCTGGGGATTCTTGGAAGGAATTTGTTAGAGTTTACACGCTTTATGTGGGTCAGGAGATTACGTTCAGTATTGACAACTCTGAACTACCAAGTAGCCTTGTGACAACTAGAAATTTGTCTATCATACATCCAAGTAAACCACTTTCTTGTTCCTGCAAGTTTTATTACTCTTACTATATCATATACCATAGGTTGTAAATTAAATTGTGTGTGCTATAATATTGTAGCATACTACCAATTGTCCAATGAGAAAAGAGATATTATTGACAATGTCACAGTAACTGAGGGGACAAACTTCAACTGGAGAATGATGGAGAATGTCATACGCCAAGTGATGAACCTTGACAAGTTAGTGGAGCGTCATGATGCTGGAAACTATGATCAAGGAAGAGCTTATGGATTCCTCCATACCTTGACATGGTCAGATTGCAACAAGAACTTCGCGGTAACCATCTTTCTTGTTCTTCCTATACTTTGTGTCATTTCAGTATGTTTTTAGCTTTGTTCCAAATTAATTGTTTTTCCTTTACTACATACCAATAAGTTGTGAATGTGCTGACGTAACAAATATGTTGTTCAAACAGAAACTGCCTCATCGTGTTGTCCCCGAAGACATGGATGAATATGGTGCGATAACCATTGTTTGTCATCCACACACTAATGTGTCAAGTACGTACACCATTTCTGATATTGACGGTCGTGTATGCGTCAACAAATGGAACGAGTTCATGAAGAAGGAAAAATCCTTGGTGTTAGGACACAAGGTGCTGATGTTGCTGTACCTGGGAGATCATGGGATTGTTCTGTTTGTTTCCCATGTTCCTGATGTACCTCTCGAGTAGTTTCGGCAAAATGTAGTGTGCGAAAATAAATTAAGGGCTTTTTAAGTCATTGCTGTAATGTGGTACTTTATTAATATTTCATGGAACTCTTGTGTTCGTGCACAAGATTGTGTGCAAGACTTGTAATGGTAGTTTATGTTTTACCATTCGATTGTCTTCATTGGAACTCGCTTTATTCATTCTTTTTTGAGCAATTTTCACATGCTCCCTCTTACCCCCTCTTTTCACATAAGAGTTAAGAAGGTAAGAATTTATCAAAACAACTATTTAATGTAACCATCAGCTCAGATTTATTTCATACTCTTACCTCTCATGTGAAAAAGGGGGGTAAGAGGGAGCATGTTACAAAACCTCTTCTTTTTAAGCTGTTATTACAAGTGACCACGATAATCACCACGATACGATCACAAATAGATTATTTCTTCAGAATCAACATCACACACAACACACACAACACCATTACACTAGCCGTCAGCAGCTTCAGCACAAAAACAATTTGTCTCCCTAATCCTAACATCATATACGCTTGGTGGTTGGTAATGGTTGGCACATTGCTCTGACTGTAATTGGTCCTGCCTCCAATATTCCCTCTGTTGGTACATGCATTCTTTCCCCAGTGTTTTTTTGCGCGTTGTAGCTCTTCCCTTCTTTCCTGTGCTGCGCCAATTGCATCAACGGCAGCAGCACCAACAAGGACACTTGTACCAACAAGATGATCCACGTACTCTAGTTCCCAGCGCCAGAAATCACATGTATCCTATGAATCAAATGAGCACAAATCAAACCAGCACTAATGAAACAGTACAAAAAATTACTCCTGCAGCAAATCTCAACCCAATAGTAAAAAGAGATTGTACATCGTGGTGCTTGCACTTGTAGAACACCCAGCCATCATGCTCTTCGGTACTGGAGAGATAGAATCTCACCGTCTCGCCACAGTCAGGGCAAGGGATCAGGGGCACAGCAACTAATCGGCCCCTGAGCGCACACCTAATCGAGCTCGAGGACGACTTGGTTGATTAGGTGCTAGGCGACGGCGACAATGGCATACGGTCGCCCTAATCCTTTGGGTTAGAGCGGAACTAGGGATGTTTGTGCGCTGGCCCAACAAACCCTTACACCAACACCAGAGGATCGTGCTCCCTCTAAATAGGCTAACTAACAAATCTTCCAAATGACTAACTGACCCAAAAATCACGGACGGATACCGTTCCATCCATGCGCATTACTTGGAAATATATAATTGACCCTGAAATCATGGATATATACCATTCCATCGTAGCGCATATCCCTCCTATCTTTACCGCCCCATCAAATTTTTGTCTCCTGACGTAGCCGTCGCCGGGATTGCGCCATCGCTCCGCAGACGCCCACGCCGACGCCGGAGTAAAAAGGTCTCATCCTCCACGTCTCCTCCCATCTCTTGCAACGTTGATACATTTTTCCGTTGGTTGGACCAAGAAGGCAGTTGTGATGAGATTAGAGATGCCATCTTGTGTGCAAGATTTTTGGTAGTTGTTCGTGGGAGATTAGTTTTTCGTGGAAGGTACTGTTTGGGTGCAAGATTGTGGGTGGTTGTCGTTAATTGGAGTAAAGGCTGTTATGCAAGAGGTATGTGATTGCTAGTTCACAGTAATAGATAATATGATCTGGTTAGGGATATATATTATCGGTGTAGTAAATTTTCTAGACATTTGAGCTATGCTGGATTACTAGGAATGATTTGGATGAGGTTGGAGTAAAGAATTTTATGCAAGAGCTTTGCGATTGCTTGTTAGGGGTAGGTGATCATACAATCTGGTTATGGATATATTTTCTCGGTGGAGTTACTTTACCAGACCTTTGAGGTATGTTGGATTAGTAGGAATGATTTGGATGAGGTTTGCTTTAGCCACTTAGATGTGCCGTACACAGACTTGTTCACAATACAAGAGTAAAGGAGGTACTGTTAAAGGAGTTGCAGGATTCTTACGACTGATTTGGATGAGGTTGTTGATAGCAAATTTAGGAATAGGAATGTTGGGAGATTTGAGCTTTTGCTAGAAATTTAGGAGTCAGTTTGTCTCACATACCATGCTATTTTACATTTTGAGATATTGAAATAGTCATATGTTTTAATGAGAATGGGTATATTTTGACAATGTGGATCTCATTAATTGCATTCTTGTGTCTGGTGTTGTAGGGACCATGGATTCACAGCTGCATCACAACCGTGCGGACTACGACGGGTTGTTGCATGAAGCGCGCCGGCAGATCGACGTGAATGTCCAACAGGAACGCGATGAGATGGACAGGAAACTCAAACAAGAACGTGCGTACGTTGACAAGATGCTAAAGGATGAGCGTGCTGATATGTCTCGAAAGATTAAGCAGATGTGTGAACAGATGGAACAAAAGTTTCAGCGGGACCGTGAGGAGATGGAAAAGAAGTTCCAGCTTGAGTACAAGGAGATGCAGCTGACTTTGCAAAAGGACCGGAAGGTTGTCGATGGACTTATACAGACAGAGCGTGTCAAGATGGACGCCAATGTGTTGCAGGCACGTGCGGATATGGACATTAGGCTGCAAAAGGAGCGCAAGGACATGGACTACAAGGCTATGGTGGAGCAGGTCCAAATGGAAGGAAAGATTATGGAAGACTGTGCAATGTTACAGTCCCACGTTCAATGCCACAACAATCCACCCCAAGAGCATGTCTTCAATTCTCCCCCTGTAAGTACATTGCACCGATGCTATACATTCACGACCGAGATTTTGTATGGACATTTGTTATTTGTGGGTAACTTTATGTGAGCGATTCATATGTAGGCTAAGCATCGTCAGATGGCACAGTCCCCAATCACTCCAGGCCTTGCGATGTCGGTGTCACCCGTTGAATGCTACAACACTCCAGTCGAACAACATGTCTTCAATTGTCCCCCTGTAAGTACCTCGCACACATGGTAAACATTCACAACCAACATTTTGTATGACCATTTTTAATTTGTGTGTAACCCTGTGTCGGCGATTCATACGTAGGCTAAGCATCCAGAGACGGCACAATCCCCAATCACTCCAGATGAAGATTCCTTCGGATATAATAAGGTAACTATGTCGCGATGTTGCTACGCACATCCAAAATTATGTTTGGTCCTTTGCTCATTGCAATGTATTAAATCTGACGTGAGATACTCGTATGTAGGTGCTGGTAATGGAATTTTTTATTCATAGGGATTATGAGCATTCGCATGTCCCGACAGGATACTTCGAGGGAAGACCCTGCGAGATGAGATTGTTTAAACCCGGCGTATTGGACTACGCTTTTCTCATGAAAGAAATGGCTGGATTTGGTTATAGAAAGGATTCAGATTTGTACCACTTCTTACCTAAGCATGCGTGCAAACTACCAGAAGGAATGTTCCTGATTTCAGGACCAGATGATTTTGCAAAAATGATTTCCCTTCTGAACGGCAGCAAGACATATCATTTGTACCTAGTGTATAATCGTCCACCGAAAGATGATTATGAGTATTCGGACATGGATTCAGAGGTTCCTATTCTACATGTTACATCAATTTTACGGCTTCATCATCTTTAAGTTTGTCCTAATACCTTCGTATGATTTTTGACAGGAACTGCGCATCCGAGATATGGAGGAGGCGGAGGGTCTGGCTAGAGAGCGTGAGGCACAGGCACAACTGGACTCCTTAGGTTACATTGATGTACCGTGTAAAAATATGGGAGAAGATGGGTCGTCGCCAAGCCCGAAGCAAACTACAACGACCAATACGAAGAAGTCACTGGATTTTGGCAGCGGAGACGAGCTTCTGTAGGAGGCTTAATGTTATTTGAACCGTTTTAAGGTTGAGAAAACATTTTTTGTTTTTGTAGGAATGTTTGCAGTTATGAAACAATTCATTCACGATAGAGGTCTTTTAACAACATTTTTGCTACAATGTGATTTCCATTTTCGACGCGACATGCATGTGTTTATATCCAACCGTATAGTTGTTTGTGAGCAGGCCTTGCAAAAAAAACTATGTAGTCACATTTATGTACATTCATGCTGTGTGGTCGTGGATGTGGCCGCACTTGTGCTAGCGATGGTTGTCTACCTGACCACAAAAGATCCCGCGCCAGGTGCTGCAGGATCATGTACAACTGCGACAGAAAAAAAATTGGTGCAAAACGGTGGAGGAAATAAACCAGACAGACATTTTATGTGAGACAAAGTGACAAAACTGCTGGCGAATCGTCCTCGGGATCCGCGGACTCAGACCTGACGAGATCTGCTCCGGGATCAGTGCGGCATCAGGAGCGGATCCCAGCAAAGCGCATGACGCCATCCACACACGGCGACCAGAGGTCGGGCCGTCACACGCGCACACGTCGTCACCCGGAGACAGGCCGACCGACAGATTCGGTGCGGGCCCCGCACGTGTACACCTGTCGGGCCCCAGGCGGATACCCCGCGCGATTCGTGGGTCTTCATGCATGTCTGGCTGGCGGCGGGGTGTGCCGATCGTGCACGCGTGATTACCAGCGCCATGCATGCACCGCCGCGCCACCGTAGGGGCCGGTATGGGCGGCCGCCACAGGTAGCCGTAATATGCGCCTTGTATATCTTTTTTTTAGACAATCGCCTCGTATATCTGTAGTAATTCGTTCGTCCAGTAGTTGATTTCTTTTGGATGAGAAGACAGAGAACGTGAGATACGGAACAAGAAAAGAAGTCGTTTTCCCGTACTTTTCGTCTGACCGTGACCGTTTAAGCACAGCTCCGGTGCCGTCCACACCACACCGCACCACTTTTCTCTCCGCTCATAGCCACTCCGACCCTCTCTGCTTCGGCGCCATCCACACCACACTCGCTCCGCTCTCCTTGCCGCATTCATGCCGGTAAGAGTGGACATGACCGTACGAGACGACGAGACGGATTCTTACACGCATTCATGTTTGCTGACCGGTCAGCCACCTGCCCGGCATTCACACCGACACACCGAATGACACCAAATATTAGGTCATCTTCAGAATGACACCAAATTTTGCCAGCCAGTGGGGATGCCCACCCCAGTACTATATGCAAAATTTCAACGAATTCCGACAACATACACACGTTGCGTCACGTCCGGAAAGTATTTTTTTGACAGCATGCAATATCGGCCTATATTTTTTTCCGCGAGCAAAATTTAATTCCTCCACTACATCTATTTCCAAATATTCTCCTCCACAATACACGAGCTCCATGCTGGCCGCGAAGACACCATGATTCTTAAAGTTGGACATCAAAAACTCACATAGAAAATGCAAACCAAAGATCCCAAACTCATACTGTAACAAGGGAGTGGAGCACCAATTCGCTGAGTCATACATAAAAATAATTATCAGGAAGTCACTAACTAACTGACACAATGAAGTAGATTTTAAAGACCAGGTCACACGGTACTAAACATACACAACAATGCACATGACAACATCAGGTTCATCGTCGACGTACATGCTCCCCGACCGTGTGCACAATGCTGTAGCTATCAGAGTTCTGCTTCGAGATCCTACATAGAAGAATATAATTAATGCCATGCAATATATTTTGACACATGCTAAAATTAAATTTGTACATATTTGGTACCTCTAACGACTTGCTGCATCTACGTCGATTGTGACCTTACACGTGACAATAGCCACATTTACCCTTTGATCTTGTCTTCTTCATCTTTGCCTGTAACCTTTTCTTCGGAGCACCTCGGCCTGGCACATGCATGGGATCCAGAACCTTATCCAAACCTTCACCATCAAGGTTAACCGCTTGCGGCATCAGCGGGCCAAACCTAATGCTGTTACTCTGAGCATTAGTTGATTCCTTGCTATCAGCTTGTTCAATATTTGATTCCTTGCTGACATCTTGTCCTTCCAAAACCCTCTTTAGACGCTGAAACGCCTCATCAGAGTGGCATGCCTTGAAACATGCCGCGTGACTAAAATTCCGCAACTTACGGTACCTTTGCAGGCTTGGAGAATATTCATACATCTCTCTCTTTCTGGTCGCTGCGTATGCACATTTTGCACTCATTGTCCACCTAGTGGGAACACAACACCTGGGCAGTCTTTCTTCTTGTAAAATTCCCAATATGTAAAATATGTGGGAACATGGTGTGCCTACGCATTCCAACTTGCGGCAAGAACAACTGATCCTGTGAAGAACACCTTCCTTCTCCTCACTGCGCACTTCGATCTTTTTATCCATTCTTTCCTTCTTAGACACAACGTATGTGGTAACTTCTGATGCATCAAGTACCTCTCTGATCACACATTTGCTTACAGCATTTATGCTCCATAAGACCAACTTAAGCACAACAGGAGTGAAAACTTTTGCGGCATGTTTCTCAAGACTTGAAGCATTTTCCTCTGTGAACGGAACGGACTGCAAGGCCTCGATGTCTTGGAGAGCCTCGTTCAAGCGTCGCGACGCAAGGCAACGCTCATAGTGCTCTAGCATTTGAAACAACGTCATCTTAGCCTCAAGATGCGTATGTAGCACCGAGTTTAAGCTCTCACTCCGCTGATTACTGCTCAATCCAAGGAAACAACACCCCTCAAGATATGGAGCACACCACAACTTTCTCATCTTATACATCTGATGCAGCCAGGACTCCTCACTTGTTACTTTATTCCGTTGTAAGAATTGTAACCATTTTCTCTCATTCTCTTCAATGGAAGATGTATCATATATGAAAGATCTGAATTCCTCCTTTACCGCGTCATCATGCAGATGACGTACAATGTTCTGCTGAATGTGCCATATACACAGCCTATGGTTTGAGTCAGGCCACACCACCCTGATTGCTCTCTGCATTGCAAGGTCCCCATCCGTGATCACAGATATCGGATGCTTCTGTCCCATGACATCAGAAAAGGTCTGTAACATCCACTCGTATGCCTGGCTTGTTTCATGAGAAATGATACCACATCCAAAAATAACAGTGCTGCGGTGGTGATTCAACCCGACAAACAACACAAATGGCAGATTGTACTTATTGGTTTTGTATGTGCTATCAAAAACAATAACGTCTCCGAAAGCCTCGTAGTCAAGTCAGGATTGACTATCAGACCAGAACAGTCCCTTCAGATAGCCAACTTCATCAACCAAGTACCTGAAGAAAAAATCTGAATCTCGCTCTCGCCGCGCCACCATGTGATTGATCACCGTTTGAGCATCACCGGAAGCGATTGATTCCTGCTTGTTAGCATGGCAACAATTGTAAATGTCCCTCGTCGTGCATCCAACCTCATCATATCCACCGTATTGCATGCACAAAATATCCATAATATGGTGTTTTCGGATCCCAGATTTTTCCATGTCTGCAATGTCCGCTTTCTGCTCATCGCTAATTCTTCTGTGTGAACGCAAAAGACACGAAAGATCCCGTGGGGCTAGAGGATGGTTGTGTTCATCGATGAAATCCTTCACAAACCACTGACATGTTTCCTCCTGTCTTGCAATGACCAATTTAGCTTTACACCCTACACGAGTTATACTCCGTGGCCTCCTCTTTCTATCTTCCATCTTCCTCTTCATGTGCTTCTCTTCACAAACCCCTTCACGACTACACACAATTTTCCTTAAAATTATATGGCTGTTGGATCCATCCCACTCAACATAGCTTCTCCTGACACTAAAACCTTTCTCAAGACCATATTTGTTATAGAATCTATAACCTTCATCCTCACTATCAAACATCTTGTTGGAAATATGATAGTACTCCAACATAGACTCATCACTTACATCCGCCATATCTTCCTGCATCACCATTCAGATTAAAAAAAAGCTCAAACGACAAAGACAAATGCATGCAAAACCAGTACGGAATCTTGTGTGGAATTTTAAACTTTGCTCGTTGTATATGTTATGCCAACCGATCATGAACGTCCATAAACTACTGAACTGACCATGGATGATGAAAAATCCTAAATTGTATTGCATGGACTAGGGAAACCTAAATTGATGATGACTAAACTAATCTAAGTAGGAAGTGCAGGCTACGAATCCAAGTCAAGTGAGATTCACGCGATTCATACCTTAGGATGGAAGTCGGGAAGAGATGGGATCGGCCGGGGGCGAGTTCCTATAGCGTCGCCGCCGTCGCCGTCGACTCAACCGCTGCAGATGTGATGCCTTATTCTTCTTCTTGCCGCCGGGCACGTCGAGGACAGTGAAGGGGACGAGGAGGAGGATGAGGACGAGGCCGAGGACGGTGAATTGGTTCCTCTCGCCGGGCACGTGAAGAGGATGAGGACAGTGAAGGGGACGAGGACGACGACTTGACCTCGATCTGGATCGACTAGACGTGGTTCTGGTCGTGGACGTGATCGGTTGAAAGCACAATATTTTACCCTGGACCATTATGCCCTTCTAGGATTAAGCAAATTAAATTTAATCATTTTTAATCCCCCACCAGATCGGACGGCTAATAAAAATCAGAGGGGTAAGTACTGGGTAGTACTCCCAATACTACGCCAATCACCCTAAAAGAGCTTTTAACACAAATCGAACTTCTCTTAGTATACACTGAACTACAAAATAAACAACCAGATTGAGGAAAGAAGCATGGGCTTATATTAGTATCGATGAGCTTCGAAATAAACACCCAAATGTGAATTTGCTTCAAGCCAGGTTCGTTTCTTTTTACTTTGATACATGTTTGCACTAAAGAACTGCTACTGGTTTGCAAATTGGACTTGAGTACTTGTTAATTTTTTCTTGTTAATTTTTTCCATAGTTTACTCCCGAAATCGTCACCACAAGAGAAACACATATGCATTACCACTTGCATAATTTAGCAAAATTGAACTTTTTGCGTCTACTGTTGTTTTTTGCATATTGGACTTGTGTTTCTGGTGTACTTGCCTCTGCACTCACTTGTTCAATTATATGAGAATGATTACCATATGATGGACTGACTCATCATGTCATGGTGGCCTGCAGAATGCATGGTGTGCATGGGCAGATGGGCAATGGATGGATTGGAGAGAGCTGACCTATCTCTAGGTAATACTATTTATTCTCTTTTCTCTCTTCAACCCCCTCATTTTCAGCTGGTTTGCTGGTTGTATGTGTGGATCTATGCATGCATAGGAGAACACTTGACTGTAGCCTCTGCAGAATATGTGTGTGTGTGTGGTGCTCAGCTCACTCATCTCACCAGTCAGTCATCGCTCAAATGAGGGAAAGAAAAGCATGAACAGTAGGGGTGCCAGTATGCATGTGTTGGAAAAGTGAGGTACCAGTCAGTCAATCATGTTCATGAACGGAGGGATCCTCTCCATGTCCCGTGCGCTAGGTATACTCATTTTAGAAAATGAACTTTTTTGACTGAACTTAGGTGTACAAAGAGTGCATGCGGATTTTATAAAATCATGAGAATGAATAAATTTACACACCCCGAACTGACAATAGAATACACACCGAATTAATACTGAGTTTAGTACAGAAATTCTATTTTCATGCACTGATGATATTTTCTTCTCTGTATACTGAAGAACAGAGAACATAAATACACACTGAACTGATGATAGAATACATTGAAGAAAAAAGAATTTCTTCTCTTTTGAACTGATGATAGAATACACACCGAACTAATATTTGAGTTTAGTACAGAAAAGAGAACAGTGTCTATTCGTGTTTTGCTTTTTTCATGAATTGACGACATTTCACAAAAAAACCATGAACTGACGACACTTCTTCAGTTTAGTACAAAATATTCAGTATTCTATTGTCAGGTTATTTCATGGAAGGCAGTACAAGAAATCAGTGGCAGTAATCAGAGTTCAGTGGCAATCGTTGTAGTAAGTGCACAAGTTGAACTGACCTTGTCCATCGCACGAATTTGGCTGGAGGAGGATCCCGGGCCGGGGCCGGCGCCGACGGGTGACGGCGTGGAGGCGGGCGGATCCGGGGCCGGTGCGACGCAACCTCGTTGGATCCAGGCGGTGCGGCGGTCGAAGAAACCTGTACGGCGCCGGCGGCCGCGGAAAATGGCGTGTGGCGGCCGGGGTGAGACGCCGAGCAGCGTCGATGCAGGGGAGGTGGCAGTGAGGAGGCATGCCTGCGCCGTGATGATCCAGGCGGCGGCGCTTTGGCGGGAGGTTGGGGAGCGGCTCGTCGCCGGAAGGTGGAGGGGGTGGCGTGTCGGCGGGCGGTGGGGCGGCACGTCGGTGGGAGGTGGGGCGTCACGTTGGCGGGAAGGTGGGGGACGTCGCGTCAGTGGGAGGGGGGGTGGGAGGCGGTGCGTCGGCGGGAGGGGGTGGGGGCGGCGGGTCGGCGGGAGGTGGGGAGGCGACGCGTCGGCGGGAGGCGGGTTGCGGGTGGGGGTGGCTCGTCGGCGGGAGGTGGGATGCGGCCGGTGTGGCATGGGGGCACGCTGGGTGGAGTGGGACGAATGGGCTCCACGGGTTGGGCCGGCGCGTTTTGTGTTTCTACAATGTACCGGTTTGGGAAACTACAGATCGGGCCCTATATAGGGCGACGAGTAACAGAATAATATTCTGTTACTAGTAACATAATTAAACTAAGGAACACGTCTATGATGATTTCAAAATCACAGACAATTATTTACTAGCAACCATTTGCCCACAACACACACAGCTTATTAGCGCGAATTGTTTGTGTTATGTTCGGTCCTCCCACACAATTCTGATTACTTGCATGTTTGTCGTGTATCACACGTATCTTGTCGTGGTGAATCATTTGTGTTATTGCTACTTGTGAGCTGCGTTGGGATTTCCCCGAAGAGAAGGGGATGATGCAGTACAGTAGAGATAAGTATTTCCCTCAGTTATGAAACTAAGGTTATCAATCCAGTTGCAGAATCACGCAACAACTCGTTAGCAGCACCTGCACACAAAATAACAAATCCTTGCACCCAACGCGAACAAGGGGTTGTCAATCCCTTGGCGGTTATTTGCAAGATTAAATTGTATGGTGATAGATAGATAGATCGAACAAAAATACAAAATAAAATAAATAAAGTAAAATTGCAGCAAGGTATTTTTAGGATTTTTAATATATGATAAAGGTAGACCCGGGGGCCATTTTTCACTAGAGGCTTCTCTCTTGAAAATAGCATACGATGGGTAAACAAATTACTGTTGGGCACTTGATAGAAAAGCAAATAACCATGACGATATCCAAGGCAATGATCATGTATATAGGCATCACGTCCGAGACAAGTAGACCGACTCCTGCCTGCATATACTACTATTACTCAACCCATCGACCGCTATCCAACATGCATCTAGAGTATTAAGTTCATAAAGAACGGAGTAACGCCTTAAGCAAGATGACATGATGTAGACAAAGTAAACTCACGCATGAATAAACCCCATCTTTTTATCCTTAATAGCAACGATACAATACGTGTCATGTCCCCTACTGTCACTGGGATTGAGCACCGCAAGATCGAACCCATTACAAAGCACCTCTCCCATTGCAAGATAACTCAATCTAGTTGGCCAAACCAAATCAATAGATCGGAGAGAAATACGAAGCTATAACAATCATGCATAAAAGAGTTCAGAGAAAACTCAAATAATATTCATGGATAATCTGATCATAAACTCACAATTCATCGGATCCCAACAAACACACCGCAAAAAGTGATTACATAGGATAGAACTCCAAGAACATCGAGGAGAACATTGTATTGAAGATCAAATAGAGAGAAGAAGCCATCTAGCTACTAACTATGGACCCGAAGGTCTGTGGTAAACTACTCACGCATTATCGGAAGGGCAGCAAGGTTGATGTAGAGCCCCTCTGTGGTCGAATCCCCCTCAGGCAGAGTGCCGGAAAAGGCCTCCAGATGGGATCTCTCGAGAACAGGAACTTGCGGCGGCGGAAAAAGTATTTCGTGGACTCCTCTGTTGGTTTCCCGATTTTAGTGAATTTGTAGAGGTGGAATTAGGTCAAACGGAGCCTTGTGGGCCCCACGAGCTACCAGGGCGCGCCCCACCCCCTGGGCGCGCCGTGGTGCCTCGTGGGCCACTGCTCCATCTTCTCGTCCCCTCCCGAAGCTTCCAGGGTCTCTTATGTCCAGAAAAAAATCTCCAAAAAGTTTCGTGGCATTTGGACTTCGTTTGGTACTGATATTCTGAAAAACCAAAAACAGGCAAAAAACAGCAACTGGCACTGGGCACTAAGTTAATAGGTTAGTCCCAAAAAATGATATATAATTGCTTGTAAATGTATATAAAACATCCAAGATTGATACTATAATAGCATGGAACAATCAAAAATTATAGATACGTTGGAGACGTATCAAGCATCCCCAAGCTTAATTCATGCTCGTCCTCGAGTAGGTAAATGATAAAAACAGAATTTTTGATGTGGAATGCTACCTATCATATTCATCATATACTCTTTTCTTTTGTAGCATGGACATTTGGACATGAATGATTCAAAGCAATAGTCTATAGTTTGACATGAAGACATAAATACTCAAGCATACTAACAAGCAACCATGTCTTTCAAAATATCAACGCTAAAGAAAGCTATCCCTAGCCCATTATGCTCAATCATTGATCCATTCATGAAACACACTCAATATTAGCTACACCCAATGGACAAGTATGACAATAGTGCTCTCTAGTTGGTGCTTTATAAGAGAAGATGGAGACTCAAAATAAAAATAAAAATTGCATAAAAGTAAATAGATAGGCCCTTCGCAGAGGGAAGCAGAGATTTCCAGAGGTGCCAGAGCGCAAGGCTTAAATTAGAGAGATAAAATTATTTTGAGAGGCATGCTTTTCCTGTCAACGAAAACAACCGAGAATTCCCAATATCTTCCATGCTAGGCACATTATAGGCGGTTCCCAAACAGAAATAAAGTTTATTTCCTTTCCACCATTCTTTCACAATCCATGGCTAGCCGTATTCACGGGTGCCTTCCATACCAACACTTTCCAAGGAATTTATTATTATCATCACATTATTATTTTTTTCATTTCGGGACTAGGCATCCCTATTACCTTGCCACTTTCTCGTGCAATGACAAGTGAATAAACACTCATCGTGAGAATAACACACCTAGCATGGAAAATATTGGCCACCCCCTGCCGCTTCATGAGCGGTACGGGCACACAAAACGGAAAATTATTTTGAAAAATTAGAGTTGGCACATGCAAATTTACTTGGAACGGCATGGAAATACCGCATATAGGTAGGTATGGTGGACTCATTTGGCACAACTTTGGGTTTAAGGAGTTGGATGCACAAGCAGCATTCCCGCTTAGTACAAATGAAGGCTAGCAAATAGATTGAGAAGCGACCAACCAAAAAGCGAAAACGGTCATAAACATGCATTGAACATAACTAACACTGAATAATGCACCATAAGTAGGATATAATTTCGTTGCATAACTATTGACTTTATGTGCATGCATAGGGAATCACAAACCTTAACACCAATATTCTTACTAAATCACAATTACTCACTAACGTGACTCACATATTATCATCTCCATATCGCAAAACTATTGCAAGGAATCAAACTTATCATATCCAATGATCTATATGAAAGTTTTTATTATATCCCTCTTGAATATTCATCACTTTGGGACCAAATTCATATCTTGTGCAATTTACCATTACTATTATCAACTCTCAAAAAGATATAAGTGAAGCATGAGAGTGCAAACATTTCTTCAAAATTTAATCACCGTCGTGCTCAAAAAGATTTAAGTGAAGCACTAGAGCAACTGCCTAGCTCAAAAGATATAAGTGAAGCACATAGAGTATTCTAACAAATCATGATAAACGTGTGGGTCTCTCAAATAAGTGTGTCCAGCAAAGACGATTGTGACAAACTAAAAAGCAAACAAAGCAAAGACTCATATAATACACGACGCTTCAAGCAAAACTCATGATATGTGACGAATAAAAATATAGCTCCAAGTAAAATTACCGATAGTTGGTAGAAGAAAGAGGGGATGCCTTCCGGGGCATCCCCAAGCTTAGTTGCTTGGGAATCCTTGAATATTACCTTGGCATGCCTCGGGCATCCCCAAGCTTAGGCTCTTGCCACTCCTTATTCCTTCATCCATCGTGATCTCACCCAAAACTTGAAAACTTCAATCACACAAAACTCAACAAAACCTTCGTGAGATCCGTTAGTACAATAAAACAAATCACTACCTTAAGTACTGTTGCAAACCCATTCATATTTATTTTTGCATTATACCTACTGTATTCTAACTTCTCCATGGCTTATACCCCCCGATACAATCCATAGTTTCATCAAAACAAGCAAAACAATGCATCAAAAACAGAATCTATCAAAAATAGAACAGTCTATAGCAATCTGAATATTGACCATACTTCTGTAACTCCAAAAATTCTGAAAAATTAGGAAAACGTGGGAAATTTGTATATTAATCATGTATAAAAAATTCAGAATTTTATCACGTTGCAGTAAAAAACAAAATTCCAACACTGGACGCAAAAGTTTCTGTTTTTGCACAGGATCAAAGCAACTATCATCCAAATCATCCCAAAGGCTTTACTTGGCACAAACACTAATTAAAACATAAAAACACAATCATAATAGTAGCATAATTGTGCAAACACTCAAAAACCAGAAGGTCAAAGCAAAAAAAAAATGTTCATTGGGTTGCCTCCCAACAAGCACTATTGTTTTATGCCCCTAGCTAGGCATAATGCATAGTTTGAAGTATTGTCATCTTTGGTTTCCAACTCCTTAATCACACGTCCATTTTTTCTAGTAGATTTAACATAGGTGTTTCCAATCATCACACTTCTAGGCACAAAATCAAGAATTTTACTTTTATGAATAGGTTCCTTAATTATATCAATGAAATTGGGGTGCACGCTAATCATTTTAAGATCTTTGTTCCATTTAGTAGAAGTGGTACCTTTGGCCTTGGGAACATATATGAACTTGCAATTTTCATTAGCAGTAGTTCTATCAATATTTTTAGCGGAGGAAAAAGCGGAACCCAAGTTATTGATAATTTCTTCCAACTTATCAATTCTAGCGGAGCTTTGGCCTATCCTTTCATTAATTATTGGTTCCTTTTCCTTTAGAGTTTTCAAAGCAATCCCCACCTTGGATCCAAATTGAGTAATATGATTATGGACCTTTTTATCTAAATTTTCAAGATGTTCAATAGTAGGCATTTTGTTTTCTATAGCTTCTAGCCTTTGCATAATGTGCTCCAAAGTCAATGTTGTTTCATTAATAATGATAGGGGTGAACCCACTAAATTTCCCATAGCATTGAAAGCATCCGAAGTGGGACACATCAAGAAATTCCCTCCGGTAATAGTGTCAAGAACAAATCTATACCAAGTAGTAATTCTCACATAAAAATTTCGAAGAAGAATGGTAGTGGATTGCTTACGAGTTGATCTATTTTGAGCATCGCAAATCCTATACCAAGCATCCTTTAAATTCTCTCCTCCCCTTTGTTTAAAATTAAGAACTTCATTTTTAGGGGTAGTAGTGACGAGCGAAGAACTAGCCATAATGGTAAAGCAAGCAAGTAGACTAGCAAACAAGAAAAAGGCAACTGGAAAATATTTTTGTATTTTTGTAAAAAAAATTAGAAGTGGGGGAGATGAAAACGAGAGGAAAAGGCAAATAAAATAAATGCAAGGAGATGAAAGTTTATGCGTAGGTACTTGATAGATGTTGATGATGTATCACCGGCAACGGCGCCAGAAATTCTTCCTGCTACTTGTGAGTTGCGTTGGGATTTCCCCGAAGAGGAGGGGATGATGCAGTACAGTAGAGATAAGTATTTCCCTCAGTTATGAAACCAAGGTTATCAATCCAGTAGGAGAATCACGCAACAACTCGTTAGCAGCACCTGCACACAAAATAACAAATCCTTGCACCCAACGCGAACAAGGGGTTGTCAATCCCTTGGCGGTTATTTGCAAGATTAAATTATATGGTGATAGATAGATAGATCGAACAAAAATACAAAATAAAATAAATAAAGTAAAATTGCAACAAGGTATTTTTAGGATTTTTAATATATGATAAAGGTAGACCCGGGGGCCATAGTTTTCACTAGAGGCTTCTCTCTTGAAAATAGCATACGGTGGGTAAACAAATTACTGTTGGGCAATTGATAGAAAAGCAAATAATCATGACGATATCCAAGGCAATGATCATGTATATAGGCATCACGTCCGAGACAAGTAGACCGACTCCTGCCTGCATATACTACTATTACTCCACCCATCGACCGCTATCCAACATGCATCTAGAGTATTAAGTTCATAAAGAACAGAGTAACGCCTTAAGCAAGATGACATGATGTAGACAAAGTAAACTCACGCATGAATAAACCCCATCTTTTTATCCTTAATAGCAATGATACAATACGTGTCATGTCCCCTACTGTCACTGGGATTGAGCACCGCAAGATCGAACCCATTACAAAGCACCTCTCCCATTGCAAGATAAATCAATCTAGTTGGCCAAACCAAATCAATAGATCGGAGAGAAATACGAAGCTATAACAATCATGCATAAAAGAGTTCAGAGAAAACTCAAATAATATTCATGGATAATCTGATCATAAACTCACAATTCATCGGATCCCAACAAACACACCGCAAAAAGTGATTACATAGGATAGAACTCCAAGAACATCGAGGAGAACATTGTATTGAAGATCAAATAGAGAGAAGAAGCCATCTAGCTACTAACTATGGACCCGAAGGTCTGTGGTAAACTACTCACGCATCATCGGAAGGGCATCAAGGTTGATGTAGAGCCCCTCCGTGGTCGAATCCCCCTCTGGCAGAGTGCCGGAAAAGGCCTCCAGATGGGATCTCTCGAGAACAGGAACTTGCGGCGGCGGAAAAAGTATTTCGTGGACTCCTCTGTTGGTTTCCCGATTTTAGAGAATTTGTAGAGGTGAAATTAGGTCAAACGGAGCCTTGTGGGCCCCACGAGCTACCAGGGCGCGCCCCACCCCCCTGGGCGCGCCGTGGTGCCTCGTGGGCCACTGCTCCATCTTCTCGTCCCCTCCTGAAGCTTCCAGGGTCTCTTATGTTCAGAAAAAAATCTCCAAAAAGTTTTGTGGCATTTGGACTTCGTTTGGTACTGATATTCTGAAAAACCAAAAACAGGCAAAAAACAACAACTGGCACTGGGCACTAAGTTAATAGGTTAGTCCCAAAAAATGATATATAATTGCTTATAAATGTATATAAAACATCCAAGATTGATACTATAATAGTATGGAACAATCAAAAATTATAGATACGTTGGAGACGTATCAGTTATTTTGGCTCATCACAAACAGTTCATCCGAATGACCTGTATGCCGCCTATCGCACACATCTTGTTGTGGGGGACCGTTTGTGTTATTTTGGCTCATCACTAACAGTTCATCTGGATGAACTATATGCCGTGTATCGCACACACAACTCATTTCTAAGTCGTGCTTGATGGATCAGCCATCGCACACATTTCATTTTCTTGGAGACAATTTTATTTTCATACGATTTGCGATGCCTACATCACACACAGTTTGGTCAAATGGTGTGCGATAGATGTGTCGTCTTAGGACGCATCTGCACTAGTGCTTTGAGATCCAGTTTGGATAGCGAAGGTTTCCCCGCCCTTTCCCCACGGAGTTGTGTACCATGTTTTCGGGCAAATAACTCCTCTAATTTCCGCCATAAGGTGCGTGCATGTGTTTCATTAATGATATGGTTCAAAACATTGTCATCGACCCATTGTCAAATAAACCCACAAGCTTGGTGATAAAGCACCTTCCACTGAGCTTCATCAATGCCCTACGACATCTTAGTGGAGGACACTAGCTTCCAGTATTCCTTGATACATAAGAAGTCCTCCATCTTGCCCTTTCATGCTTGATAATTTGTACCATTCAAAGATATCATCATGCTGGTATTCACTTTCATCTTTCACCACAAGAAACTCAGCAATTAGCACAAGCAAACCAAAGCTCCGATGCCACTTTCGTTGGGCTGGACAACAAAGATATGATGCACAAATTCACCGACACAAAAAATATGCATAATAAACAACCCCCTTCACTTGTAGTGGACTTTGAGGACAAATTCAACCAACAAGTAAGCAGCAGAATAACACGAATAACATGCACATGTGACACATGATTTAACATGGAAAAGCTTCTCAACTTGAGGAAAAAACCCACGGTTGTGGACCGACCAATCCGGAAAATTTCACTATGAGAATGGTGAGTAAAAGGTCTTCTCTAGATCCTCTAGAGAGATTTACTAACACACTCTCCATATTGCCAACTGGCAACAACAACAACCACAAGAGACAAGATTTCAGCAAAGCAGAGTTTACATAGCTTCTGTCCCCTTCGGTATTTTGTAAACTGCTTTTAAACCGCTGAACCAAACAACACCAAATTTGGCAGACAAGTAGACAGACAAATTTCTAGATCTCCTTAAAATTTCAGCTCAATCGGACACCGGGGGACCATCCAGTGGATTTTCAGGGTGTTCTGGAACTTTCTTGTTTTCCAGTTTTTCTCTGTTTTCTTCCAAAACCTCCGGTTCTCTCCAAAGCACTCCCGGTTCTCTTTGAAACACTTTTAAATATTGCCAAACCTTTCTGGTGAATATCTCTCACACTCCTACACTTCTAATTCTCAATAGATCGATGACACTTAAGTATGTGACCCCGCAGGTTCGGTAAAGCGTAGACATGAACCCGAAAACTCCTTTCGGTTTAATGACCAATAGCAAAACCGTAGACATCCATATTGACCCCTACGCCCACATGAATAAATAGTGAATGAACCTGTTGTTCATGTGTGCTATTCCTTTTGCTTCGCGATACTATAAAAACCCGAGGTTAGAAATATCAGCATCCTCGTGAATCAACACATTATCACTATGCCAGTTTCCTTGTTACCAGTTTTGTACTCTTTTTCTCGTTCCCGTGTTCGGCATCCCCGTAAGCAAGTTACGTTGTGTCTGTCTAGACGATGATGGATACCATCATACCAAAAGGCTCTAAGAATATCTCTCCATCGTTGAAGGAGCAAATCCCAGTCTGAGCTATCTAGTCCCTTGTTATACGTTTCTGATAAACATGTAAATTGTCATTATGATCACTTTGTTAAGGTTGTCGTTAGACAAACCTTAAAGTGCACCGTCTAGTATGAAGTGACTCGATACTCTCATGGTCTAAGGAATTGTGCATATGTTAACTTTCTCTGTGTTATAAAATATGAACTTGTGACGATAGGATCTCTTAGTATAACATACAATTCTGGTCAATTCAACACTCCATGATCAGGAAAACAAAATCATCATGCAACACTTGAGCAAGTCTTAGAGCCGAGACTAGGAATCTATTTACCGTTTATTATTCTGCACGTGCACATCAGTTTCCTCTGAGCCTCGTGGTTATTGCAGACTCGAGAACCATTGTCGTTATAACATAGAACATAAACATTAATTACAGACACGGAAATAAATAGTTACTTTTATTATTGCCTTTAGGTCATATTTTCTTCAGCCCATGCTTCCTTCTACTCCCTCCATTCCAGAATATAAGGTGTATTGGTTTCTGTGCAAGTCAAACTTATGAATGTTTGACCAAGATTATAGAATAAAATATCAACATCTACAATACAAAATAAATAAAGTATGAAAATACTTATGATGGATCTAATGATACAAATTTGATGCTTTAAATGTTGATATTTTTTTCCTAAAAACTTGGTCAAACAAGCACTTGTTACATATGAGTGACCGTATCTGAGCCATTTAAGACAAGTTAATAACCTATTCCGCGACAAGTTTGGTGTCCCTAGGTGAATTTTTCTCTGCCCTATACATTAACAGAGATGTGCACTGCTTACTAGTAGGCCCAAACTGCGGAGGCCCAACACCAGCGGCATAACTTGCCCTCCTAACCGCATCCGGGCAACGCTGCCTCCCCTACTTCCCCCGCCGTGTTCGCCGCACAAATCAACACAACCGCCGCCGCCACCTACTCTGTCGTCTCTACCACCATCATCTCCCATCTGCATTTGAGGGTCGAATCCTATGTCTAAACAACCTTTTTCTCATCTAAAGCTTAGAAACCTCCCAATTTCACCTTAAACCCTACCTGGCCACATGATCCGCGACATGAAAAGGCAAGGTAGCCCAAACCCTAACCCTCTAGTGCTGATGCAGCCTACCTTCAGTCGTTCCGGTGGAAGAAAACGACGACGAAAGACATACCATACAAAGGTGTTGAAGCTCTAACCAGCCTCCGCTCGGGAGCGAGAGGAACGCCGCACAGTCCCCTCCGAAATGACGCAGATCGCGGCGGGTCGACGTCCGACGGCGAGCTCATGACGCTGAACCCCTAGAATTCGTGCGTATTCACAGCATAACGACCAGGTGGGCGGTCAACGCCACGCAGTCCCAGTGGACCGACGCCACGTATGTCACATCAGCTCTGTACATCATCGCAAAAAAAAAAACATCAGCTCTGTACATAAACATATGAGTGACCGTATCTGAGCCATTTAAGACACCTTAATAACTGTATTTATTTAGAGTATTTTGGAAGACGGAGAGCAAAGTGAAGTCCGCGACAAGTTTTTTTTTAGGGATCCGCGAATTTTTCTCTAACCTAGTAGGCCCAAACTGCGGAGGCCCAGCACCAGTGGCATAAATTGCCCTCCTAACCGCAAACGGGCACCGCTGCCTCCCCCACTTCCCCCGCCGTCTCCGCCGCACAAATCAGCACAACCGCCGCCACCGCCTACTCCGTCGTCTCCACCACCATCATCTCCCATCTGCATCTGAGGGTCGAATCCTAGATCTAAACAGCCTTTTCTCATCCACCTCCACGGTCGAAATCCGCTCAGCCCTTGCGCATCTCTCCGGTGGCCGCACTCGAGTCGACATCATGGGACGCCGGGGCGGACGAGGAGGTGGAGGGGTGGGAGGGCGCGGACGAAGGGACGAACGGCCAGGAGGTGGCCGCGACATCAGGGGCACGCGCGATCGCCGCCCTGACGACATGGGTATACGGGACCACCGGCCCGAAAACCGCCCCCGCGGCAGCGCTGGTCGCAGCCCCTCCCCGGGCTACCGTCCTCCCCACAGTCCTCGCGGCCCCTCCCCGCACCACCGCTTGCGCCGCAGCCGCTCTCCGGACCACCGCGCCAGGCGCTCGAGGGATGACGACGGCGAACGTAACCTGCCCCGCCGCGGGCAAGGGGACTACGGGAGGGTACCCTTTCACCAGGAGCGCGATCGCTGCAGCCCGAGAGGAAGTCATGATGGTCGCGGCGAGCGTGGCCCGAACAGGAGCTTTGGCAGTCGTGCCGACTGTGTGACGAGCGGGAGGTATGATGCTCCACCGGACTACATGCTCCCAGAACATCCATACGACCAGGGGCGTGCTGCCAAGAATGAAAGCTTTGGAGGCACCGGTGGCCGGAGCATCAACAAGGAGGATGGGTTTTATGGAGACGCTGCCATGAAACTCAGAGTTAGTTCCACGGGATTGGGAAGGACTAGCTCAATGTACCTGGACAGCAGGTCACCTCCGCCGCTGCCACCTACGATTTCATTGGCTCCTAGGTCAATGTACCCCTCGGTGCCACTTACAGAAACTGGGTTCCTGACAGGGAGTTCAATGGTGAAAGGTGGTGTGAGGCTTGGCGCTGAAAGTACCCGGTTGCCTCACGATGACAGCAGGTTTCAGTACCATGACCATTTGCCTGGCCCATATGTTGGGAACAGAGAAATTGAAAGGCTTGGCCCTGGTAGTGATGTGCTTAGTGACAGGGATCGAGAATTGGATAGGCTTTACTCTAGTAGGGGCGTTTATGGTTCGGGTATCACACCATCTACTATGCAGTTGAAGCGATATGCTGGTTCTTCACCGTCTGTACTTGCCAAGGACAGCCCATACCCAGTGCATGGTGGAGGTTATGAGCCAAGCAATGGCTATGCCATGGATGACATTAGTAAACCAAACTCCTTGGGACATGGGAGTGGTCATGTTCACAGGTTCTCAGAAAGTTCACTAGAGCACCTCAGTGGTCACGACGACAAGATGTCACTGGACATCACAAGTACACACTCTAAGTATCCACCAACAACTGCATCCATGGATTATGATGCAGATGGATATGGCAGAAGGGGTCCAGAAAATGACACATATCTTGCTTTTGGGAACTCTCGTGGAAATTACTCACGGGATTCAAGGGCTAGCCCCAGACATACATTGGTCTCATCACCTATGACAGACCTCAAGGATGAAAGGAGTAATGCACAAGTGAGATTATCCCGCAGGATGGGAGAGGATGCCATGGAATACAACACATATCATAATTATCATAGAGATACACCCACAGGTTATCCCAAGCCAAGGAATGCTCATGCACGCTACTCACACTCTCCTGAAACCTACCCTCGTGAACTTGCTAGGCGACCAGTTCGACAACGTGAGTTTGCTTCATTGGAGGATGGCTGTCAGTTAAGTCATCGGGAAGTTTCTCCCGTTGCTTATAGAAGAGGGTCTCGGGGAGCTGCATATAGCACTCATGATATGGATATGTACCAGGCTGATGGCCCACTAGGACGAGAGTATTACAATGATGAAATTGGACTAGAGCATTACAATGATGAGATTGACCCATATGACCTATCCCCTGAGAAACTGTCAAGAAGAAGTTGTGACATCATTGATGATGAAGATGGATATGATGCAAGATATGATATGTCATCGAGTCGTAATGTTTTCTCAAGAATTGCTTTGCCAGATAACATGAATGATGAATGGATTGATGCAGATGAAGGTAATCATCCTCATCCTAACGTGTTAGCTCACGGGCGTTCAAAATATAAGCCTGTATCTCAGAGGCTGTCCAGACCTATAGTCCAGCCACAAATTGGGGGATCTGCCATGCTTGGAAGAGGAAGAGGGGGAGGATGGACCAAAAGTGCGAAAAAGAGACCAAGAGTCGGTCTTCCTCAACACCATGGTGGATATACATCAGAGAGAAATGAATCTGTTCGGCCAAACAAATTTACGAAGCTGTCAGAAGATAATCAGAAACGCACCGAACCAAACTACGAGGATGCACCTGATGAAGAGGATCTTTCTGTGCAGAAAGATCCACCAGAAGGTTCAGAAGAATTCAGTAAACAGGTTCACCAGGCCTTCCTCAAGTTTTCAAAGATATTAAATGAGAGCCCGACCATGCAGAAGAGATACCGTGAGGCACCAAAAGGATCTTTATCTTGCTGTGTATGTGGCAGGTTTGTGTTCCTTCATCTGTGCTAACACTCTACCAGCTAATTAGTTGCTCATATCATTGTGTTAGAGTGCGTTTTCTGATCATTTGAGCAGCCGCTTACTGCTGATTTGGTAACTGGAATGGGGGAATCCTCTAGAATTCTATTGCCTGGTTGTGTTTTAGCACACCTTTTCGTAGATACTGCTGGCCCCGTAATTCTTAGGTTAACAATATGCTGAACTATGTCAGTAACTTTATTGCTGTAATTGCTAAGGTTATGCCCCATCCTCACCAACCTCTGCACGAAAACTTTATTATTTCCTGTATATGCAGTGCTAGGATCGAATCGATTCAGTGTGCTAGACTATGCCAAAACATTGTCCGTTAATGTTTCAGTCCAGAGACTCAATGCACCACAACATCTTGGTTCTGTTTATAGGCTTCAGGCAGTAAAATGTTGGTATGAAAGGCTCTGATCAGTTTCAGCATTGGTCTGTGATGTGAATCGACGTTCCTCTGATGCAACAAGCCAACAATGGATGATGATGTAGCTTCTTTGGAGTAATACATCGCAGATGTTTAGGGGCAGGATGGTTGGCAGAAAGAGTAACAATGTGGTGCTGTTCCTGATGCATTTGAGCTAGTTCGTGGTTGGAACTTAGGATGGTTGGCAGGAGGAGTAACAATGTGGTGCTGTTCCTGATGCATTTGAGCTAGTTTGTGGTTGGAACTTCTGGTTGCTAATGTCTTGGAAATTGGGATCATCCGGATCTGCATCACGTCATTGTTACTCTTTTCTTTGGATGACCAGGATAAAAAATTTGGCAAGTTAAATTGCTTGCGATGTTTACATCAATGAAGTAAAAACCTTTGTGGTTCCTCTAGAAGGCAAGCTGAAGACCATTACCATGTGCAAGTTTGTCAACTTAAGATGTTGAGGACTGGCTGAGTTTTTGAAGTATGACACATACCAGTAGCATGGGATCAACTGTAGTTGTATCGCACACATGCATACTTTATTAGGGCATCTCCAACTCTGTCCCCCAAAGCGGACACTGTATTTGTCCTTGGATTGATCCGGACCAGTCCGCGGACACTGATGCGGGAGCCGACCATCCAACCCTATCCCCTAAACATCCGTCGCTGGGTTTCTTTCTAAGTCCGGAGCACTCAAAAGAGTAGCATATCAAACCTTCTGATTCAGCACTCGATGACCCTTGATCGATCCCTTGAAATTGAGAACATGCTCTTCCGCATGCTTCGCGTCTACAAGGACCGCCTGCATCATCGTTGTTTCATCCGCATAATCCTCCTCGCCGGACAACGCAACGTAGTGCTCGTACATGTACTCCATGTCTGAATCCATTCCTTCAAGGAGGAACAACAAATTTAGCACGGGCATTTCACCAAACACTTGCCGGACGTGGTGACCCCCGTGTGGGCGGATGGTACCTGCGCGGCGGGCGTGCGAAAGGTGTGGACTGGCGGCATAGGACAAGCGGCGTGGCGACCGGGTGTAGCGGTGGAGGCCGCGGAGGTCCGGGAAGGGCTTGGCGGGCGGTCGGGGTGGTAGAGCGGCGGCGTCGGCAAGGGAGGAAGCGGATGCCGAGAAAAGAGAGAAGGATGGAGACGCGGGTCCGGGCGGGGTTTTGGGTGGGCCGGGGGTGTCGGAGTCCTACGTGGCGGCGGTCTGGACTCCCGCAACCCCCCCCCCCCCCCATTAGTTTTCTTCCGGTTTGCGGGAAAATGGACAAGCGGACTGGTCCTTGGACCGATGCGGGACGGCGTTGGATTTCAAACTGCATCCGAGCAGTGCGGTCTAGACGTATGCAGGCGATTTGAGGGCGCTTTGAAGATGCCCTTAGTGTGCTGCTAGAGGCTGTAGGTTGAACCAACAATTGCGCTTAGAACTTATATAAGATTAGATATGCGCGGAATATTGTCTATCTATTAACTATTTTGTTGTATTTTCCTCTTCCCATCCTGGTGAGTAAGTTTGGCTTAAATTCTACTTTAACATTTCCATTTCATTATAGTTCCTATTTATTTTCTTCAGTATGGATAGCGTGTATTTGCTACTTGAGTTTTGTTAGCAACTCACTTTGACATTCTTGAATGAAGAGGTGTTGTTTGTAATAAGATTTAGCTCTTTTTTCTTGTAGACCAGAAATTTGATTAACGGAGTATTTTACAGGGATATTTTTCCTGGAACTTAGTTATCCCTTAGGATGGATTAGATTTTGACTTTGTTTTAGGATGGTGTAGTTTTTAGTAAGTATGCAAATGCTATCTTACTTGCAAATTGATTAGTTTCTACCTTGTCCAACCAGATGGCGTTTTGCTTTCTCATGTGCCATGTGCCATGTGCCATGTTGATTTTGGCCAAATTTATTCACTTGACCTCCACTAAGATGTGTTTGCATGAAGCAACAGTTGAGCATTTTCTTTACTTTGCGGAGCTAATGTAGCATAGTTTTATATGAGTTTTTCTAGTATCTTTTAACCTATTTTTTGGGTGTTCCTAAGTAAATTTCCTAGGAAATATATAATGTCCAAACCTATATTATACAATGGGATTTGTATGTCCTTTGAAACTGTTTCCATTTTGTTGTTAGTTATAAAAACAAAATTTCTTGTATTTTTACAATTGTGATGTCATTGAATATTGAATGTCTAACATGAAGAAATCCTTCGTTTATTTGCTTTTTGTTCACTTTTTCTTACAACAGTGTCGCACGGAAGTTTCCAGACATTGATGCCTTGATGTCACATGCTTACGATACACACAAACCGGGTTTGAAAACAAAACATTTAGGTTTTCACAAGGCACTCTGTGTTCTGATGGGGTGGAATTGGCATGTTGCTCCAGACACTTCTAAAGCCTATCAGTCTGTTCCCGCTGAGGAAGTAAATGCCATGAGGAGAGATCTGATGGTGTGGCCTCCAGTTGTCGTGATACACAACAGCTCCATCACAAACAAGGCAAAGGTCGCCGAAGCAAAGATTGTGACAATAGAAGAAATCGAAGGTGTACTTGCAGGTTAGTCTGAAGAATATATTTGTTATTAGTCTGCCACTTGTTATTTCGTTTGTTCCCCAAGTATCCAGCTTGAGCTATCCATTTTGTTATCACGTGCTTTCTTGAGATTCAATGGTAATATCAATTGTTGATATAGTACAAACATCTTTCCCCCCCTTTTCTATCTGTAGTCTGACCACTTGTCAGACAAACTAACAGGTCTACTGATTCTACAGCTTTTGACACAATGCAATATGTACTCCCTCCGTAAAGAAATATAAGAGCGTTTAGATCACTAATGTTCTGAAAAGGAAACCCTCTGCTATGTTTTGATTGCATTGTTTCTTCTGTTTGAACTATTCAACATTTCTTACATCATCACCTTGTGTCTCCAGATATTGGGGTTGCATGTGACAAGGCAAAGATAACCCATGGAAGACCAGCTAATCAGAGTGTTTTCCTGGCCAAGTTCCTACCAACAATATCTGGATTTCAGGAAGCAATGAGAATTCACGATCATTTCAGCTCTGAGAACCACGGCAAGGAAGAACTCGAGCAGATACTATGTGAGAAAGGTAAGAGTTCAGTTCCTGCTGACAAACTCGAAGAGCTGCTGTATGCACACATTGCGCTGGCTGAAGATCTCGGGTACCTGGACGACGAGACAAAGAAGAGATGCGTCGTCAGGAGCAAGAACGATATCGAGGCCAGGGCAGATGCCACACTGAACCTGGACTCGTGAAGCGGCCTAACAAATTTAGATTACGTTAGGTCATCTATATTTCGAACAGTGAAAGCTATACCCCCTTTTGCTTAATCTTTGTGGTTGCTTGTCCAAGTGGCGGAAACCTGAAGAATATTCTACGGTAGTGTATTGAACCTTCATGTCATTATCAAATCTTGTTAATCTTTATGTTCCAGGTTCTTCATCTGAAGTGATTGATTCCTCTTACCTTCCAGTTACGAAGATAGCGCATTTCTCTTTGCCATACCATGTGGTAGATGTCTCTTGCATGTTCATACTGAACATGGCCATGTTTGAATCAACTTGTAGCGAACTTGACTTTTGGTATCAGTGTGGTATGACCTGCGGAGCTTAGAGGGGATAGGGAGTCGAGTCTTCTGAGAATTGCACTCAACCTGAACTTTATCTTGGAGTATAAGGTGCGTACGTATAGACCCAAACGCCCTGTACACGCAATTGATCGCACTGCTCGGTTATACCTGAATATAAGCTTTTGTATAAGAGCTGAGATAGTACTGTAGGAATCCCTCTTTCAGAACCATCATTAATAGTTGTTGGTAGAGTTTGCCACATAAGATTTTACCAACAAGCTACCGAACAAGTCAGTGTCGTTCCTCGTCTTGACACATTTGGATGCAGTCTTGCAATCCATTGCCATGGATAGGATTCGAAGCTTGAGGGTCTTGACGGTAGTCTCGAAGATGAGAACGTTGCCGTATTGTACTTGCGCCGGATGGTAGCTCCGAAGAGTGGCTACTTGAGCGTCTTCTTGAAGATGACGAAGATGATGAAGACTTGCGATTGGCCATCATTGGTCGAAGCTCATCCATTTGTGTAGAAATCTTGGCGTCGAGATAATCTCGGTTTCGAGCTTCAGATTGTCGAATGTCGGCGGCAAGTCGATCGATCTATTCGTTCAAGGCATCATTTGCATCATTCATTGCGTGTTGTAGTTTGAAGTGGTGTAGCTTGGTGACGTAGTCGTTCGTGCCTTCCTGGTCATCAAAGACCGGAGATGATGTACATTGCTCCATCACAAGTCTCGAGCAAGTGTAAATAGGAGATGAGAACAATATCAAAGTTACTTCTTCCCAAAGTTAAGAATGTGTCTCGTATAACTCTATGTGGAATGCGAAAGTAGTAGAATTGGCACCGGATTTGTCACTCACACCTACACAATAAAGCTTAGTGGCACGGTGAGGATTAGTGGCACAAAATCATGCAATAGTTAGCCAAGATATTGAAAATGTTGAAAATGATTCGCAAATTTGAAACGTGATGTTAATAGATCAATAGCAAAGTGTAAAATACGTAACACACACGCGGATAGATAAATGGGGCTTGTGCAACCAAGGAATGAACAAAAATGATTTTCCACAGATAAGCTCGTGTTGCACAAACACAAGAGAGACGCTAGCTCGATTGCTCAAAATGGGCGAGATACGTACTTGTGCACCAACCTGAGAATAAGCGTGTCGTCTTTCTGTCCCAAGTATGCTATGCAAGTATGTATATACCAAGATGTTAGCATAAGAAGATGTATGATACCAAGAGAGTGTACACTCCAAGATAAGGTATCATATCAATAGGATGTTGGTATATGCTCAATGCAAATGCTTATAAGCCTTTGTATCTTTTTCTTTTGCTCTCATTTTTTTATGCTTCCTTTACCACTATGCTTGATGCATGAGCCAATATGCAAGACAAGTATGTAAGATATGCACGGGAGTGACTTATGACACGCAAGATGATACCAAGATAGTTGCACGCAAGACAAGTTATGTGATGATAGTGTATCACTGAAGTGCACAAGTAACGTGACCCGACAATTCTCAACTCTCTAGTCTCAATTGGGTAAGGTACGCAAAAGGCTCGGGGCTATCAATTGTAATGGTAAGGGAAGGTGAATGGTGAAGGAATGGGTACCTTCGTCAACACCACCTTCATCAAGGTCGGAGGAGTAACCGGCCTTGCTTTCTGGTTGTGGTGTCAAAGGATGAAGTGATCGTTGTCGTTGACGAATTCAATGACGGTGAAGTGTGGCAGTGATGTGGATGTAGTAGCCACCCGTAAGTGTCGAAACACCTTAGAAAACGCTAACAAAAAACTCAAACGACCACAAACGAAAAATGGGTGAAATTGCGGAAGTGGGGGTGGTTTTGGTAGAAGGTGGGTCGGATGTCTGGTCGCTGGGCCCGTGGCGAAATTGAGGATTTTGAACCTCACAAATTTGGTGGTAGAAAGAAAAAAATTGGGTGGGATGGGGGTGGAATTCGTGGTGGAAGGCTAGGGAATGGTGGGGAAAGGCTAGATCCACTCATAACACATCAAATCCATGGACCAAATCCAACAAAGTCTCACAAGAACCAACAAATTGCAAGAAACCGGGTGAGACTATTTTTGTGGGGATTTAAGAAATTAGGTAAGAACAAACAAAATTTGGCTAGAAAGGTGAGGAGGAGAACTCCAAGATGTGATCAACTTGCTCATGATACCAAGAGAATGTAGGGTAGGGGACCCTAGATGCCCAATCTTTCACACTTGGAGGTGGATCAAGAGAGACACTCAAGACAAGATCTAGTTACACGTCCACTAAATAAGCAAACACACAAGAGATCCTCAAACTTACAAGAACAACAAAGGGAAAAGAGAGCAGCCTAGGTACTTGGAAGTGCAATCATGCCCTTAATCATATTTTGATGTTGATGACAATATACATATAAGGTATTAATTACGTTTGCTAAGTGTATACACATGATGTTAGTTTCCTTGGCATCATTGTGTAGGGATCATGGACCCATCAAATGATATATGACTCAATCATGACGGTAACAAGAAAAGAAGAGTAGGCTTTTTCATTTAATCTTGAGTTACAGGGATCCCACACTATTAAGAGAGGTCAAACGGGTTCGTTCAAGATTTGCTCGAGTCTTCATCTTGTCACGTCATCCTTCACACTCACTACTCTACAAATATGCCTTAGCCAATATCACATCTCCAGCATCCTACAAAAATAAATTAGGGAAAATCTCATGGGAAAAATATAGCTCTTCGTGCTTTTTGCTGAATCATTCGGACTACTTTCCGGATCATCCGGGCATTAACTGGATTGTCCGGACTGCGTCCCGCATGCGGGTGTCGCCCGGATCATCCGGACAGTATTCGGGATCTGTCGGTGTAATGAGAACCAGGGTCTCATCAACCTTCTTAGCATGGGTCATTCCCGTCCAGGATTGTTGCTTGGCAACCCCGGCAAGGCCAAGCTTCCCGGCGAATACCATATCTGGCGAGCATTATATTAACAAGCAAGAACAAGAGCTCGTTGGGGAGAAGCTTCTTCCCAGCGGCATGATCTCCTAGCAAGACAAGACCCGGCAAGGCTTGCCGGGGAACAGCTGGGAACAAACACAAGAATATCAAGAAGGCATTCAAGCCGATGATCAGAAGACAGAAGATCGAAGGCTGGATTCCCGGCAAGATACTTGTCGGGAAGGCTCGCGAAGACCCAGCAAGGACTCGCACCCGGCAAGATCCCACCGCCCTGCCACCGCTCCAGCGCAGCGACCAGCCTGTCGTTTAGGGTTTGTCCTCCTGGATGCGTGTCATGGCATTAGCGGCGGATGGGGTTAAGCGACGCTGATGGGACGGACTCTTTTTCCATCCCCAAGAAAGTGAGGGACACTTAAATGGAGCATTTAATGCGTTTTGTCCTAAGTCATCAGTGATAAGCATGAAAACACTGTAGTAACTTTACACCTCTTGTACTTGCTGTTCGCCACTGTTGGTGACCCCCTTGGACGTATTAAAGGAGGCCCAAGGCGAAGCTATAGGGAGGAGGACCTTCTGGCCCATTCTGCATGCGTAGCTGCTTCTTGAACGTACTGTTCATCGCAAGCGCTCCGTGTACTTGAGCTTAAGAACACCCACAATAAACCAAAGCTGGAGTAGGGTTTTACGCTTCTCAGCGGCCCGAACCTGGGTAAAGATCCCCGCGTTGATCGTTGGATCCGCTCTTTGTGTACATCTTTTCCCTAGCCGAACCGTAAAAGGGATCCTCTCGATCCCATAGGTGTCGTACGCCGACATCTTTGGCGCGCCAGGTAGGGGGAGAGGTTGCGCGAACCCGATCTAGCGGTCAGCGCGTCAGTTTTGGATCATCTTCATCGTCATGGCGCCCAAGAAGAAGCGGGGGCAGCTGAAATTCCTTGCGAAAGCTAAGTCCTAAAACTTTAATCGCTTCCTGCTGCGTAGTCTTATCCTTGATGGTGTTTTTGTATAACCTGTGCGCGGGGGAGCGCTCTTAAAACACTCTGCGCTCCTGGTTGTTCTGGGTCCGCCCAGCAACACAGATGCAGCTGTAGTTGTTTCTAGAGCGTTAAGCTCCCGAAGAGGCGCCGTTCTCGATAGGCTGCTAGACAGGACCCGGTCCTAAGCGCCATTGACCAGGACGTGCGCATTCGGGAGGTATTCCGGCAAGCGTAGGGATTCATTGTACAAAAATGCAATCATTTAAGGAAAGGGCTTAGCAAGTTTTATTTTAAGGTTTCTGCGTAAACCCGTATGCTGAGGAGCCTTCCCGGGGCTAGTTGCGCTCCTTGTCGCCTCGAGTCCGCTCGGCGATATGAGCAGCTGCACTAAAGCTGGGAAGGAAAAACCTTTTTTGGGAGGCGGCGTTCCCGGCAAGCCGCTAAGGACCCGCTCCTCAAAGCGCTGCCGACTGGATCGTGCCCACCGGAAAATGTTCCGGCAAGCAAGGGAATATTCGGCAGAAGTCAAAATTACAACAAATTAGTCATAAAGCCAGAAGCTAATTAATTTGTTGTGTTAAAACGCTGTCGTGGCATTACATGTCCGAATCAGTGTTGCAGGTATACAGGTGGACGATTACTTTGCAGCTTTCCCGGCAACATCTTTGCCGGAAGCTGGCATCGAGAACGTCAAAGTTCTCCGCTGAAGTCATAAGCCTTCCCGGCAACATCTTCGCCGGAAGCCGGCGTCGAGAACGTCAAAGTTCTCCGCTGAAGTCATAAGCCTTCCCGGCAACATCTTTGCCGGAGGCCGGCATCGGGAACGTCAAAGTTCTCTGCTGAAATCGCAAACTTTTCCAGAAATATTCTTCGGCGGAAGAATAGCAAACCTTGACGTCGAGACATGAGCCATGCGCTCCGACAAGGGGGCTTTCAACCTTGTCATCGAGTCATGCGCTCCGACAAAGGGGGCTTTCAACCTTGTCGTCGAGTCATGCGCTCCGACAAGGGGGGGCTTTCAACCTTGTCGTCGAGTCATGCGCTCCGACAAGGGGGCTTTCAACCTTGTCGTCGAGCCATACACTCCGACAAGGGGGCTTTCAACCTTGTCGTCGAGCCATGCACTCCGACAAGGGCTGTTTTTCTTAAACAATTATACTTCCAGAAGGAAAGGGCATGGCAGTCATGACCCACGCCAAATTTGGCCCCACCTCCAGCATCGAGATCTTTGAGTTCTCTGCTGAAGGCGGGCCCGGGGGCTCCTGTCGGTGTAATGAGAACCAGGGTCTCATCAACCTTCTTAGCATGGGTCATTCCCGTCCAGGATTGTTGCTTGGCAACCCCGGCAAGGCCAAGCTTCCCGGCGAATACCATATCTGGCGAGCATTATATAAACAAGCAAGAACAAGAGCTCGTTGGGGAGAAGCTTCTTCCCAGCGGCATGATCTCCTAGCAAGACAAGACCTGGCAAGGCTTGCCGGGGGACAGCTGGGAACAAACACAAGAATATCAAGAAGGCATTCAAGCCGATGATCAGAAGACAGAAGATCGAAGGCTGGATTCCCGGCAAGATACTTGCCGGGAAGGCTCGCGAAGACCCGGCAAGGACTCGCACCCGGCAAGATCCTACCGCCCTGCCACCGCTCCAGCGCAGCGACCAGCCTGTCCTTTAGGGTTTGTCCTCCTGGATGCGTGTCATGGCATTAGCGGCGGATGGGGTTAAGCGGCGCTGATGGGACGGGCTCTTTTTTCATCCCCAAGAAAGTGAGGGACACCTAAACGGAGCATTTAATGTGTTTTGTCCTAAGTCGTCAGTGATAAGCATGAAAACACTGTAGTAACTTTACACCTCTTGTACTTGCTGTTCGCCACTGTTGGTGACCCCTTTGTCATATAAAAGGAGGCCCAAGGCGAAGCTACAGGGAGGAGGACCTTCTGGCCCATTCTGCATGCGTAGCTGCTTTTTGGATTTTTTTTCAAAAGTATGACTAAATTTATAGCAAATTTGAAAACTATATGGCGCAATGCAAAAAAACCAAAAGTATGACCCCGTCGGCCTGCGGTGGGCCGAAAGGGGCCTGTCGGCCAGCAGTAGGCCGACTGGTGGGCTGTCGGCCACCAGCAGGCCGACAGGGGGCTGTCGGCCTACCAGAGGCCGATAGGCACTGTAACTACAGTAATTTCAGAACTTTAAAAATTCGTATAAAATAAACCGTAACTCGGATTAAAATAATTTATATATGAAAAATGATCAGAAAAATATAACGAATCTAAATATGTCATTTGCATGCATGATATACATCACTAACATGATGACCTTTAACTTCTGCATCCAGATCATTAAATTAATAGTGATTGAATTTGGAAAAATATTACCAAATATTTTCCCACTTATTTTTCCGTCATTGCCCGCCATCGTTCCTGACTTAGTGCATATTGTTATTCTTGCATATTGTGGATTAGTGCATATTATGGATAAGTGCAAATTTTATAAATTTTGTGTCTGGGTATTTTGTTATTATATTTTAAAATTTCCTTTTCATTTTCTTTCTTTTTATAGGGTAATAGAAATGCCCTTAATTCATTCTTTCCCGCCACCCTGTTCCCGCCCACCCCTTTCCCTCCATTTGTTCCCACCAGTCTTTCCCGTCATCTTCTTTCCCGCCATTTTATGGAGTGCCGACAGCGACGACGAAGACGATATCTTCATGCCGAGCACGAAGGCCAAGACTACCGCATCGTCGAAGGGCAAGAGTGCTGCATCGACGGAGGATGACGATGATGCCTTCATGTAGTTTTTAAGTTGTAGTTTTTAAGTTCAGTCCTACCGTTTAATTCAGATGTACTTGTATCTTAATGTGTTTCGCTTCCATGTCTTTCTTGTTCACTATCTTACTGAACATGAGTTCCGCAATAAGAGTTCAAGTAAAGTTTGGATGATCCACAAGAAGACGTTTCATCACACAATTGTGGGGCACAACGTCCGTCACGACCCAATTCACGTCCCACTTTGGAACGTGGGCGTGCACCCTCGCGGGACAACTATCCATAATACATGTCAAAGTCAAGTATTTTTTAGTTGATACGTCCGTCTGGAAAATCCTGAACGTGGACATTGCCCACTGCGTCACGGCTTTCTTCAGATTTTTCTTTGTCGCATACATAGCCCCTATTTCAACTTTGTTTCGATGATACTCCCAGGAAGATTCATGACCATCATTCACGGTCATGCCAGACGAGAGGTTCTGATTCCATGAAGCAAGAATCGGCATCTCCTCGTCGTTCTCTTCACCATCTTCTTCATTTGAGTTCTCGAAATCAAGATCCTCCGCCAATCCATCCTCATCTTTCTCTTCCATCAGGTTCTGCATTTCCTCTCCTTCCTCATCCCCATCAGCCTTGCCACTATCATGATCTCCTGCAGTCTGACTACTCTCCCCTGCACCATAATCCCCTGCAACTTGTGACACATAATCCGACTGATCCTCGAGTTCAGTACCACCCACATGTTCTGACCCAGCTACATCCATCTCATCAATCGGCTGACTGCCCTGGCCAGGCTCGTAACCATGGCGGGAAAGAAGATGGCGGGAAAGACTGGCGGGAAAGACTGGCGGGAACAAATGGAGGGAAAGGGGTGGGCGGGAACAGGGTGGCGGGAAAGGGTGGGCGGGAACGGGGTGGCGGGAAAGAATGAATTAAGGGCATTTCTATTACCCTATAAGAAGAAAGAAAATGAAAAGGAAATTTTAAAATATAATAACAAAATACCCAGACACAAAATTTATAAAATTTGCACTTATCCATAATATGCACTAATCCACAATATGCAAGAATAACAATATGCACTAAGTCAGGAACGATGGCGGGCAATGACGGAAAAATAAGTGGGAAAATATTTGGTAATATTTTTCCAAATTCAATCACTATTAATTTAATGATCTGGATGCAGAAGTTAAAGGTCATCATGTTAGTGATGTATATCATGCATGCAAATGACATATTTAGATTCGTTATATTTTTCTGATCATTTTTCATATATAAATTATTTTAATCCGAGTTACGGTTTATTTTATACGAATTTTTAAAGTTCTGAAATTACTGTAGCTACAGTGCCTATCGGCCTCTGGTAGGCCGACAGCCCCCTGTCGGCCTGCTGGTGGCCGACAGCCCACCAGTCGGCCTACTGCTGGCCGACAGGCCCCTTTCGGCCCACCGCAGGCCGACGGGGTCATACTTTTGGTTTTTTTGCATTGCGCCATATAGTTTTCAAATTTGCTATAAATTTAGTCATACTTTTGAAAAAAAATCTGCTTTTTGAACGTACTGTTCATCACAAGCGCTCCGTGTACTTGAGCTTAAGAACACCCACAATAAACCAAAGCAGGAGTAGGGTTTTACGCTTCTCAGCGGCCCGAACCTGGGTAAAGATCCCTGCGTTGATCGTTGGATCCGCTCTTTGTGTACATCTTTTCCCTAGCCGAACCGTAAAAGGGATCCTCTCGATCCCATAGGTGTCGTACGACGACATGATCGTCTGGCTAGAGCTCCAAAACTTACCCGAAAGGTGGCGTTGAAGCCGGACCATCCGGATGGCTAGCCGGATCGTCCGGGTCTCTATCCGGGTCATTCGGCCATCGCCTAAACCCTAAACCCGGACGTCCGGACCATGACGATGACAACTTCGACAACACTAGCGACAGAGCGGACGACGACGGAGGTCCCGCCGGCCAGGGAGGGCATGCGTAAGAGGTTACTGTCCGGTACGTCGTGTAGTTTTCTTTATATTTTAGTTGAACTTGTCAAATATCGTCCGGTTTAGTTGTAGTATGTCGAACTTTGCATGAATTAAGGGGCTGTTTGGTTTTTGCGTAGACTAACCCTGTCAACGCACGGGCGAGCCAAAATATTGGCGCAGCTTTTCGCCGCTCGCGTCTCAGCCAATTCTTGATGCAAAAGTGAACATATGAAACAAGGGTAGCGTTGGCGAGCCAAAACCTGGGCTACGATCCAAGCAACACCCGAGGCCTTGGTTAACGCCAATTATTTGGTGTGGCAGGCTGGAGCTCCCAACCAAACAGCCTCTAAGTCCGGTTTGCATGAAATTCGTTCGGTTTGCATCCGGTTTGTTCAATTTACGTTTGAAATACGTGCATATGTTCCGGGCGTGCAGTTGAGCGGCTGTTTCAGCGGACGTTTACAGCACCGCGTCGGAGATGCCCTTAAAGACCATTGTTGCTTATGATTTGCTAAAAAGGTAAAAATGGAGAAGTGTTGATTCCAACGGCAACGGTGCACAGGTTCTCATTGGGATTCGATCCTTTTGGGCGCTTGAGGCCACAGGTTCACGACTGCAGGTGACCGTAGAATAGAAAGTTGCACCGTCACCTACACGGAAGCAGGTCATCGAGGAATATTATTCCCCAGGCGATCGTGAAACGTGTGGATCTTGTGTGACAGTAGCATCAGGACGTGTGCATGTGTTTAGACTTTTTTTTTTGCGGGTATGTGTTTAGACTTTAAGCTCTTTTTCTTTTGAACACGGTACAGAAGCAGACGCTCAGATATACGCACATACACTCACCCATATAAACGCACGCATACATACCTTACCCCTATGAGCACCTCCAAGAGACTGAGCCGGCACATCATTTTGAGATTGATTGACGAAGTCGTCACAAACGCATTCGTATTCGACGGGAACGTCTCCTCCCACTAAAAGCACATCGCCGGAAGGCCTGAAATAAATTCAGGAAAATGCGAGCACCAATGTCAAGTCTCGGACTAGACTTCAAGCTCTTAACATGCCTGTCTAGATTGTCGTGTTTCCTTGCAAAGCTTTGTAATGGAAAGAGTAAACTCAATAGTTGGGAAATGCATTGGAGCTCCAGTGCCACTCACCCCTATATGAATATAGCATTAAAAAATCAAGAAAATTTCAAAAAAATCTGATATTTTGGGATATCAAATCCGTGGGGAATGGGTGCCCGTGGTATCCGTGGCAAAGCCCGTCGACGAGGGCATGTGAAGAGAGCGATCACACAGGGCCCCAAAAATCGCGGGGCCCCCGATCGGAGAAAAACCAAGAGAAACCCCGGTTCGTACGCCTAATCTGCTAGCACCCGATCCAGACAGTTCAGCTGCGAGTCACCCACGCGCGAGAAACCTGGATTCTGGGTGCCTGCATTATTTATCATAGTGATTTTGCAAAGAATATTTGATCAGTTTATTGATTCAGCACAATCTTTATTATCTTGCATAATACTGGGCATGCATTTCTAAATATGTACGAAATAACAAGTTATATAATTTAGTAACTATAATTTTATAAATTTTCCAAAATTTGGGGTCCCATTTTTCATTTCGCTCCGGAGCCTCAAATTTCTGGAGACGACCCTGTCCGTGGAGAAGGAAATACGGTTCGAAATACGATCCATCCAAATAGTTTTTTCTATACATAGGAATTTTTTGACTTTTTTACCGAGATTACCACGGACACCTATTCCCCACAAAATGGAACACGGGTGTACAATGGGCACCCAGGTTTGATATCCCAAAATTTCAGAATTTTTTAAAATTCCCTATTTAATGCTATATTCATATAAGGATGGTGGCATCCGAGAGCCAAGTGGATAGTAAGGTTGGGCGAACAAGCCTGGCACTTTGTGGACAAGTGTTACTAGTCTAGCTACTATGAGCAAGTGCTTAGTTCAAGAAGTAACGTACTCCCTCCGATTCATATTACCGGAGGGAGTACATAAGTTTGATTAAGCGTCCGGTTTCTAAAAACTTTGCCATAGAACGCTTAGCAGGTTACATCCCATTATCATTTCATAGCCATAGATAGAGGTTTTTTTTTAAAACAAACACCCACTTTATTAATTGGAAATAATGGTTACATCGTCTATAAGAAGAGATACAATATTCTCCATAGGCTCCTCAAACCAATCTCTAGTTACAGAAATTTTCGCTAGCCTAGCAAGCTCATGAGCAACCTTATTAGCTACTCTATTACAATGTTCAAATCTAGTCGAAGGAAAATCACATGCCATCAAGTAGCAATCATCGAAGACTACCGCCGCCGCTCCCGCAGATTGTCCTCCATTCTTCATTGTGTCAATGACTTCCATATTATCAGAGTTAATAACAAGACGATTGCATCCCGCCTTTTGTGCAAGAACTAAACCAAACCTAAGAGCCATCGCTTCTGCTGTCAGTACATCAGTACACCAATCAATCTTCCAGTTTCCGCCAACAATGAATTTTACTTTGTCATCTCTGAGTACAGCACCAGCCGTGCCCCTAAGCAGATCATGGTCAAAAGAAGCATCAACATTCAGCTTAACAAAACCCATAGGAGGTCTGCTCCATCCTTCTTTTTTACTAGTCGCACTAGGGGAGTGGGCATTAACATAGTTTGCCGTTATAGCACAAACCCCCATCGAAATCTGGTTTACATCTTGAGACTTTCCTTCATGAACCAGCATGCGTCTATCCCACCATAAATACCAAGCGGTTATCGCGATTAATTCACGTGCATTCTGGCAACCCAATATAGACAGTTCTTGGTGTGGCATAAGAAGTAAGAATTCAAGAACTGCCTCACTCGCTCGATCAATAACACAAGCTTTCTTAATCACCTAAAAAGGGATAAGATGAAGGGTTTAATAAAACAAGGGTGGGTACTCTGCGATAGTCGATCGATGTAAGTGAGATCGGTCACACCTCGCTCACACGCGAACATCGTTCGATCTCTCCCGTGGTATCTGCTTGATCCAACTCCACACCCTTCCTAAATACAACAGGAGAAAAATAGTCTGCGGTCGCCTCGCGTGTTATGCAACATGCGTTCCCTCTAGATGCCAGCCGGCTCCTCGGTCGCTCTCGCCCGCTTGCCTCACCGTCGATGCTCTCCGCCTCATCATCATCGCCAGTCACAACTTTCCTAGTCATCAGTCGTAGCAGAGTTGTTCATCGGTATCAACTTTTTATCGTCGCCTCAGTTGTAACCTTCGTAGTGCCACCATCGCCGGCCGCATCACCACTCCTCGCTGGTGGTAACATCGCGCCTCGCCAATGCCAGCTCCCGCACAGCCTACACGTCGCCCAGTTGCAGCAACTCGCCTCGCCGGTCCCCGCAATGCGCGTCCCTGTTCGCAGCATCGTGCCTCACGGGTCCCAGCAATGTGCATCGTCGGTAGCAGCACTATGCCTCATCGGTCTCAGCAATGCACCTCGCCGGTCCCCAACAACGTGCTTCGCCGGTCGCAACACCACGTTGCATCCTCCGCCGATGGTTCTAGCATCACACCTCGCCAGTTCCAGCACCCCGCCTCGCCGATTCCAGCACACGACCGCCGCATTTGCAATGCGTGGTCTATTGTTGCAGCTCCCGGTTGCCGTCGTCGTAGCATGCGGACACCGCGGCCACAGAGCGCAGTCCGCGTCTCGTGGGAGAGGAGCGCTATGACAACGACTGTCTCGGGACATTTCAGTGATCCTAACAGCGGTACTAGGGGGAGTACGTGGAATTTGTAATCGAGGGGACGTCACATCAGGAGACCATGGGATCTTGGAAATAGATCACACGAACACACGATATACCCAGGTTTAGGGCCCCGATGTGGGTAGAAGCCCTACTTTCTGCCTTGCTTTTTTTCTATATGTTGAGAATACAAAAGATTACAATGTCGAGGAGGATCTCGACGAGACAGGTATCTCGATGCGATGTGATGGCGGAGATTCGTGTGATAAGCTTCAGAATCCTTTCTAGGTGGTATAGACTACAATAGTGCGGGAGATGGTCCTCTTCTACGATGCTCCTGGTGCCCCTTATTTAGCACAACTAATGGAAGGCCTCCATGTTGGTGCATAGGGTGTGTAGAGCGAGGAGTCTGACCCTTACATTGGTTTACGGGGTGTGTAGGGTCTTTTCTTCCTTATTTGTAGAGTGTTTTCTTCTTCCGATATGCGATATGGCGGTATCCCACCTCCCGAGGCGATGGCGAGCCTTCTGGTGTCTGTGGGGTGTATCGGGCTTTTTGGGGCCTCATTTTGGCAGCAAAGGAAGACATGCCGATATGTGATTTAACTTCTCTCGACAACGACCTCGCCGCGAAATCAGGGAGGAGTTGGGCATGCGACAGCTGAGACGTGCACGCTCATGGCGAGAAAAGAACAGAGATAAGAGGTGAGGGGCATGCCGGAGGAGCCGACACGGTGGCGGACCTCGTCGAATGACCGACACCAGCCGAGGGAAGCTCGGGGATGGACGCGAGGAAGGCCATGGCGACCGCTATTTGTTATGGAAGGAGAGATAGAGGGAAGATCCGTTAGCGAGGAAGGAGATGTGGTGTCGGGCATGAAAAGTGCGTGGACCAAATTAGGATAAGTCAAACTGCAGCTTCCCTCACCTGAGTTCCAAGGGGCATATGGCGCGCAAGGGCACGCGTGAGATGGGCAAGCTGATTTAGAACGTTTTTCAATAAGAAATGGTCCAAAGAAAGGTGAACCTGTAACTCAATAAAAGCCACCCATTAAAACCCGTAGCAAGGAGAAATGTACTTTTAGCATAAATACTCCTCTTCATTATCGATCTATTAATTCGTTGCTTATCGATTTAATAGTGTTTGCCGCTTCTTGAATTTGATCTATCTAGATAGTTTGCAAAATACTACTATCTCTCATAGATTTTCTTTTTGAAACTGAAGTAGAATTTTTAAGCTTGTTGACAAGACATAGAAATGGTATATTTGTTTGTAAATCTGTTTAAAAGCCGGAATTTTGCTTATTATGCCACAAACAATCAAGACACAACGTCAACAGTCAATAAGTCGGCGAGCATCCACCTCCACCAATAGGAGAAGACCATTCCCGCACCGGCGGTTGCCAACACGATTCCACTACAGGTCTCCTCCTCCGGCCCTCTCCGCGCTAAACCTCGGCGCCCCCAACGAGGCCACCTGCTCCATCGCCGAGCTGAGCAGAGCTCGCATGATCCCGCGAGAGCCCCGCTACTGAGGGAGCGAGCGATGTCCGTCGCCCCGTCGGCGCGCGGCGGCTGCGGTGCTGCCAAGGCCGCGCGGCGCCACCAGGCGGGGCGCGCTGGCGGAGGGAGGCGCCGCGCCGCCGTGGTCCTCCTCCTCCTCGCGCTGGCATACGCGGCGGGGCTGCTCATGTTCGTCTTAGGAGGCGGAGGTTCTGTCGACGGCGGCGGCCGCGCGGGCGTGACGGTGGCATCGTTACGGCGGCGGCGAGCGCCCGCGCCGTCCCCACCGCCGCCGGGATCGGTTTACCGCAGCCACATCGTGTTTAAGCGGTTATGGCCGGACATACGCGACGACGCCGCGTCCGCCTCAACCGCCACCTCCGCTTCCGTCTCCACCTCCTCTCCATGGCGTCGCAGCATGGTGGGTGGTCTTTGTTCTTGCAGTTACCGTGCTCCCTGGGGAGATTTGGGGTTCTCGCGTGCTTGTTGGCTGCTTCTTCGGTTCGATTCCTCTACTTCTTAAGGTTTCACAATGCATTGAACGCATTAGGCGAAATATTCGGGGAGAATTTCGGAACCCTTTTAGTGCTTTTGCTCTGATTTATCACGGGAACGACGCCCAATACATTATTGCATCGCGAGCTGGTGTTCTTGGTGTATGAGTGATTTGCGCAAAAAGTCTAGTTCTCGATTCCTAGTATTCCCCTTCCCGTGAGGGAGGTCATGTGCCCCTGCATTTCCGTTGTGTACGGCTACGCTCGTGATTTTGGATGTACTCCTGTGTACTACTAGTCTGTTGTTTGTTGGCATCAAACTATATCTCTTCTTTGCCAAACAAGGAAGCTAATGTCTAGAAGTAAATATCCTTAACTCCTTACGATTCTTATGGAATATTAACTACTAATAGATTTTTGGTGGTAGATCTTCTGCTTTTGGGCAGGTTGTGAATGCAGTCAGTATAAATGAGCTATTCAGTTCAGAGTTAAATCAGTCTAGTACTGCTCCAAAATACTCTGAACTGAACAGCTCGGAGTAAAATCTGTCTAGTATTGCTCCAAAATACTCCAGAGTCTAGTACTGTTTGGGAGTATCAAATATGTTCGCAAGGAGGAACCAACTTCTTAAATCAGTCCTAATAACTTCCAGCATATTCACTTTTGTCCATCGAACCTACCTGCTCTTATCAATTATCATATAAAAAATTTATGGTGCAGTTAATGACATCACGTTATCCAAATTCTGGAGAGGTATGGATGCCATGCGTCAAGAGGAGGCTGATTCCATCAGGTTCCACTTTCATACCTGTTGTTATTTTTCAATAAACTAATTGTTCCCACTTGAAAGTGGAGATTAAGCTTAATACTGATTGGCTGGATCGTTTTTGGGCTCTTTACAGAGGTGCCGCCTTCAAATGGTTATCTCATAGTTGAAGCAAATGGTGGTCTGAATCAACAGCGTCTTTCTGTAAGTTCATGGACCACGTTAGATACAGCGAACAAGCAATACCATTGCTAGTACCTATACAAAAGTCTAGTGCCGTATGAATCCATTGACACCACTATGTAACTTGAAGTCATGTACTATCACTTGATTGAGATAGCTTTCATCAATAACTTTGTGCTGGAAAGGCATTAGTACTATCTTTGTACACACATAGGTGTGTTATTCATCCAAAGATCACCGATATTTGCTTTCATCGTTTTGGTCACATGCCATCTAATGTTCTGTTGAGAAATATATTTCTTCTGACCTGAGAGTTTGAGAATTAGATTCTGGTCTCTAGCATTTGCTGTGATGTGGATGTCTCATTTTGTAAAGTCCTTAGAGCCTTCACACTATGCTGAGTAATAATTATTGACAGTGCAGTTCCAATTTTTTTTTTCAATACAGATCTGCGATGCAGTTGCTGTGGCCAGCTTGCTTAATGCAACTCTTGTGATCCCAATATTTCATTTGAATAGCGTTTGGCGTGATCCTAGGTAACTAATGTTATTTTGTTTGCTCACTGCTTTGTTTCTTAACATTAGATAATTGCAGTTTTATATGATGGATGCCTGTCTGGAGCAGTTGTCTCTTGCTCATTGTTTTAGTGTCTGGAGCAGTTTGTTTGACTTCTAAAGTTCACTTCTGATAATTATATTTTTTAAATTCCTCTTCGTGTTCTAATATGTATTGGCTCTTCCTGATGTTTTGTTTCTCAGCAAATTTAGTGATATTTTTGACGAAGATCGTTTTATCGGGACACTCAGACAACATGTAAGAGTTGTGAAGGAACTCCCAAAAGATGTTCTGCTGCGTTTCAATCATAATATAAGTAGCATACCAAATATGCGAACTAAAGCTTACTCATCCCCAGATCATTATGTTCAGAAGGTTCTTCCGAAATTACTGGAGTTAGGGTATGGTAAACGCTCACCACCTCAGAAATAATAGGAGAGGCCTTGGTTGAAAATGGGTTTCATTATATATCTATTCCATGCAGGGTTGTGCGCATAGCCCCATTCTCGAATAGATTGGCTCAGTCAGTTCCATCGAATATCCAGGCCTTGAGGTGTTTGGTAAACTACCAGGCTCTGCGGTTTGCCGAACCAATAAGAGTTCTTGCAGACGATATGGTTGTCCGAATGATGAAAAAGAGTTCTTTGGCTGGTGGGAAATATGTCTCGGTGCATCTCCGTTTCGAAGAGGTCTAAATACACTCTCTCTTGTGAGTTAACTATTACATAGTTATTCCATCATACTAAAATTTGCGCACCCTGTTTAGGATATGGTAGCTTTTTCATGCTGTACATATGATGGTGGCCGGAAGGAGAAACTTGAAATGGAAAATGCCCGCGAAAGGAGCTGGAGAGGGAAGTTTCACCGACCTGGTCGAGTTATCAATCCCGAGGCAAACAGAAGGGAGGGGAAATGTCCACTTACTCCTCTGGAGGTTAGGATTTTTTTTACCCTTTGTGTGGATATACGTACACCCAATGATGCATTCGTATTTCAAGTCATTAATTAACATCACAATAGGCCTGTTATACTATCCGTACTTGTTTTCCATATAGAATTGATGTGTGCTGCTTTGTGATGCTTCAGGTCAGTAATAACAACCTTTTAAGTTCAGTGCCATCAGTTGAGCCGTCTCTTTAGTAGCATTCAGAACAAATTTAAAAGCTTTCAAATATGTAAATATACTCACTAGAACTAATATGTTAACTGACTGAATTTGAGCAGGTTGGTATGATGCTGCGAGGCATGGGATTTGACAATACAACCTTCCTCTACGTTGCCTCTGGTAAAATATACAATGCTGCAAAATACATGGCTCCCCTTCGCCAGATGTTCCCTCTTTTACAGACCAAGGACACTCTTGCATTGCCTGAAGAGCTTGCTGAGTTTGAGGTATTGTTTCCCCCAGCCCCCATCAGCCCAGCCGGATGTCGTTCTGAATGTCAGATGAATATGCATGCATTAAACTGTGTTCATCGATTCACATTGAATTCTTCATACTGTTACTCACCAACCTATTCTCTGTAGGGGTACTCTTCTCGGTTAGCAGCATTAGATTACACTGTCTGTGTTCAGAGCGAAGTGTTTTTGACGACTCAAGGGGGGAACTTCCCTCACTTTTTGATGGGACACAGGCGTTACCTGTTAGGAGGGAATGCAAAGACAATAAAACCCGACAAACGGAAGCTGGTCTTATCTTTTGACGACCCAAATATCAGGTCAGTTTGAGCTGCCATTATACCTTCAACAAAGTATTACAAATCACACCAAATCAGTTTCAGTTTTTGAGTATTGCTGGAACCTTTCACCAAATCAAACTGCTGAAGCAGTTCGTGCTGACCCAAGACTGCCCTTGTTATTCATTCACCATCCAAGATTGACCTCTGTAGCTATTGCCTACTTTTCAGAACGCATTAGCCATGTTAACAAATTGAAACACCTCTCTGAGTTGACCTTCACATATCTGATTATATGTCCATCTTTGCTTAACGTATAAATGGATATAGTGGTATATGAAACTCAAATTCTTTCTTTCAACTTGCAGATGGAGTCGATTCAAGCACCACATGCTGGAAATACTGCACCATAGTGACATAAGGGGCATTGCATTCAGGAAACCTAATGATTCCATATACACCTTCCCAATGCCTGATTGCATGTGCCAACAAGATGGAATATGATCTAGGCTTTAGCATACATAACTGAGGGATGCATATCCTCTGCCTTTGTGCACCAAAGGCACCAAAGGCATGGCATCGTTGAGTGCATGATCAGGATCTGACGGTCATGATCAAAACTGGAGTGAAATCGAGCATTTGGAGCTTCTCAGGAGATTCTGAAACCCTCTGGCATTGCTCAAACCGTTCGATTCTGGATATAATGGTCAAAAGGTGCGCCTAATGACAATGAATTTCAGAGGATCAGAAATTGATAGGATGCGAGGGATTTTGTAAAGTTGGTAATCTGTAGGTAGTCCACCATATAGCAATCTCCATTTGTTCGCTCTGTCTGTAGGTTGTAAAGAGAAAAGAGCTACGAGATTGGGCCGTAGATATGAGCACAACCTGAGTGCCTCAATGTATATTCGAAAAACAAGGGCTAACAACCACAAAGAAAGGAATTTTTCAGTATATCATCACTCGTTAGTGTTCGTTCTTGCATTTCATCTTGCATTTCATCTTGCCCTTGATCATCACTCAGGCCCCTCTTAACTCACTACTTCCTTCAACAGAGAAAAAACTCATTGCGAGATTTGCTTGGAGAGAGCACTTGAAGTTCTTCTTCGGGTAGCTAGATCCTGAAGGTGGTACTACCCAGTTATGTACTCCATGTGCATCGCACTGCATGTGTCGACCATTGGCACTGCCCAGAATGCCAACCTCCGGCCCACAATGTAGCAAAAAGAACCTGGGTCAAATAAAAACAGCATGATGGAATGGATCTAATGGGCCACATACGCGGCTAATTATTTTTTGCACTTTTGGAAGACCGGGCCATGGCCCAGTATGGTCCCCAAGAGGATCCGCCTGTGGACGAGAGCAACTTAATTAAGGAGCGCTCCTTCGGAGCCTCCCCAACGATCAATTGGGGTGGGCCGAGAGCGCGCCAAGTGGCGCGCTCTCAGCTGCCGCCACGTGTCGCGCTCTGGGCGCTCCCTCCGGATTTTTTTTATTTTTCCACACGCGTTTTCGGCTTTTTAAACTGTTTTTCTCGGTTTTTCGGCTTTTTGGTTTTTCACCGGTCTTTCTTAGCTTTTGGACGGAAAAAAAATTCATTTTTTTAACGCGAAAAAACGTGTTTTTTTTCTTCCGCGAGAGGCACGGTTTTGCTTTCGCGAGAGGCACGGCCATGCCTCTACAGACCAAAAACGCGTTTTCTTTTTTTCCTTTCGCGAGAGGCATGGTTTTGTTTCCGCGAGAGGCACGGTTTTGCTTTCGTGAGAGGCACGGCCGTGCATCTCGGAAACGAAAAAAAAACGTGATTTCATTTTTGTTTTTTCCTTCCACGAGAGGCACGATTTTGCTTCCGCGAGAGGCACGGCCGTGCCTCTCGGAAACGAAAAAAAAACGCGTTTTCTTTTTTTTCCCTTCCGCGAGAGGCATGGTTTTGCTTCCGCGAGAGGCACAGTTTTGCTTTCGCGAGAGGCACGGCCGTGCCTCTTTCGGAAAGGAAAAAAAACGTGCCCCTGGTTCGGTTTTTTCGTGAAAAAAAAGTTCGTCAAAACCTATCAACATGGGATATAGTTTTGAAGATCTCGAAGCGAGAAATTCAATGATGAAAACGGTTTGAGCTTTGGACGCACGATTTAAGAGATAAAATATTTTGAATAAACGGATCGACGAAAAAAGGAAAAACTCCCAGGTTGCGACAAGTGGCGCGCATGCAGTGCGCCACTTGTCACAACCTGGGGAGGTGGAAGTGATCTTTGGAAGAAGTACTCCTCAATTAGTGATTTCGTCTGTGGGCTGTAGGGGGCAACTCCGTGGCTGCGCGTCGGCGCGCGCTGGGTCATGATGGCCCAACGGTTGGTGGTCGGTCTCATGGTGATTCCCTCGGTGCTGGGGGGCACCTGGTTCGTGGACGGACGATCCATCTGGCGTATTCACTTGGCTCCGCGGTAGATCAGCGGGTGCCCGTCTGCCTGACGACCGTGTTCGCCCCGCGGTGCTTGATCTGGATCGGGCGCCTTCACTCCTCCCCACTCGGTATGTTCCTCCGTACGGATCTGGGTCGCAAGACTTGCCGGTCCTTGATGCAGATGGAGCTGGAGGTGGGCAAAGCCCGAGGGCGCCGTTTTTTCTCCATGGGGACGTTCGTCAGATCTGCTTTCACCTTCATCACGCTGTTTGTCTCTCGGGTGAAAGCCCTAACCGCGGTGCGTGGCGACGACGCTTTCTTGAAGGCGCCTCCTTCAGAGATAGTTGGTTGTTGGACACCGTTGGGTTGGCGTTGGCGGTGATCTGGACCAGGAGGTGGTGCGGTGTGCCATCTACTGCGTCGACGACGACAGGTCTCGGCGGGGTGGTGTAGCGGGGTCTCGACGATGGACGTGTGTTGATGGACGTGCGCAGGGTGGTGGCGTCGACGACAGTTGGGCCTGGCAATGCAAATGTGTGGATCTCTTCTAAGTTGGGACGGCGGAAGATGGGGCGGATTCTGGAGCGTGCGCATGCGGTGCGCGCTGAGGGTCTGCTAGACCGATTGGTAATCTCAGCTTGTCGTGGGGCGACTTTGTGAGGCCATCAGATTAGATGGTGTGCGTTGATACATAGTCAGGGCATACCATCAAGTTATTAGGTGTAGCGACATATATCGTCAGGAAGATGGCTTTGAGTTGATCCATGTATTTGTTTTTATCAGACTCTTAAATTATATAATAAAAATGATTGTGTGCATTTCTCGATGCAGAGGACGGGTTGTCTTCAAAAGAACAACATCTTGCCCTTGACAATTCATATTTCTGAACATGTTCTTACAGTTCAGACCTAACGTTCTTTTCTCTCTCCTCGGGGTGTTAGAATTAATTCGAGGCACGTAGTCGATCATCCGAGGACCAAGCAATCACACGAGGCACGATAACGAAATTTGTTAATGAGGTTCACCGAACTCGGCTACATCCCGGGACCTGACTACGGGTGCTCCTCCTTGACACCGTCACAATATCGCACCCCGGCCACCGGCTCTCCCTGCATGCCTGTGCTATTATGTTGGCATAGGTTACATCGTGTGTCTACCCCCTCATTATATAAGAGGCCTAGGGATACAAGTGTTCTATTAGGACACGACTCCTACACTGTCTCCACATAATTTAAATTCAAATCCAACTGTAACCTACCTTGTAAAAATATTCGACACAATTCGTGCATCAAACTTCCATGTACATTGGACTCGAGTTACAGCATGAGCACCACTGCTACTCTCAGACTCCATGTGACACCACCTGCAACTGTAGTCCCTTCCCGTCTTCTTCACAGTCAACACTCGAGCAAAATTAAGTTACTCCTTACTCTAGTTTGTGCTTCCAACTTCCGGAGTATCCGTTCAACGCCATCACACACTAATCACTGTCTGCGTGAAAATGAACAACTCACATATTGGACGCATATAAGAGTTACCCGAACTCAACATCCTCGCCTGTTCTTGATTCTTTTTCGATCTCGTCGAGAGCAAACTTGAGACCTCCACGAAACAAATCTTTCGCACGTTCTCCTTGTGCCAAACTTTACGATAATTCATCCTCTAAATCAATGATCCGTGACCCCCAAACAACCTAGCTCATGATACCACTTGTTAGAATTAATCCGAGGTATGCAGTTGATCATCCGAGGACCAAGCAATCACATGAGGCACGACACCGAGATTCGTTAATGAGGTTCACCAAAGTCGGCTACATCTCCGGGGCCTGACTACGGGCGCTCCTCCCCGTGACACCATCACAATACCGCACCCCGGCCGCCCGGGCACCGGCACACGCCGCCGGCTCCCCCTGCGTGCTTGTATGTTGGTATACATTACATCGTTTGTCTACCCCCTCATTATATAAGAGGCCTATGGATACAAGTGTCCTATTAGGACACGACTCGTACCCTGTTTACACACAATTTAAATTCAAGTCCAACTGTAACCTACCTTGTACAAATATTCGACACAATTCCAACACGGGGATGTTTTTTCTTCTTCTAAATGATACCACTTATTTGTACTTGAAAAGAGTATTCGACTATGTATAAAGTTTCCCAAATGATAAGTGCCACACGTGTGGCACGAAGTAACACCACCCTGATGTTTTTACAACTAAAATTGCCATCCGAAAAAAATGAAACCAAAAAAAAACTGAAACTTGCCATCCGAACAGAAAGTTGCCATGTGATGTAGGGTGGAACCCTATAGTGATGATCTTTTCACACTTGGAGGGGGAAAAGGGCAAGTTGAGAGAAGAACACAAGAACAAACACTCAATCAACAAGATCCAATCACACATGCACTAGATCCACATACGCATAAGAGAGATACAAGATCCAAAGTCAACACAAGAGGATACGAAGGTAGCTAGTTCATCCCAATCCTTGGAGGAGTTGAGGTCTTGAATCCTAGGAGGATCTTCCCTACAAAGGGGTCTTGAATACACAAGTGGATCTTCTCACATGGAGGTCTTGATCTCCATGGGAGAGGTAGTGGATGAGAAAAGCTCTATCTCAAGTGATCTAAATCTTTGCTAACCCTAGAAGAGGGGAGGAGGAGGTCTATTTATAGTCTAGTACAAGTTGGGGACGAGTTGGATGGGTACATGGGCCGTTGGCCCGTTCACTGTGCGCAGACAGGGGCCGGATGTCCGGGCGTTGGGCCGAATGTCCGGCGGCTCGAGGTGGTGCCGGATGTCTGGGGCTTGGGGCCGGATGTCTGGTCTGGCCTCTGGCCAGGTTCTGTTGGGTCGAGCCAGAAATCCGGGTGGGGGCCAGATGTCCGGGGCAGTCGGGCCGGTTGTCCGGGTGGGGGCCGGATGTCCGCGTCCTGGAACTTGTCGGCGGCTGTTCTGGTGATGTTGGTGCAATCTCCAGGGGCCGGATGTCCGGCTGCTATAGCTGAGCAGCAGCTCCTCTTGGCGAGCTCATAGCATTCCGGATTGGGGTAGTAGCCATGTCTCACGTGGATCATACGGAATGTCATTTAGGAGAGATGTCACCTCGGTCTTGATAGCTCTTGCACGTGTTCGTGTCATTGGTCCTCTTGACACTTGGGGAGACGGAGGTGGGTCCATGGGGATGACCGTAGGATGCTCCGCATCATCCCCCCCCCCGAAAAGATTCGTCCTCGGATCAAAATCCTCATCACCATGGAAGGGAGATAGGTCCTTGACGTTGAAGACGTCGCTCACGTTGTACTTGTCGCTTGGAATGTCGATCTTGTAGGCATTGTTGTTGTAGCGTGCTAGCACCTTGAACGGTCCGTTGGCTCGAGGTAGTAGTTTGGACTTGTGCTCGTTGGGAAAGCGTTCCTTGCGTAGGTGTAGCCACACAAGATCTCCGGGATTGAACACCATGGGTGCTTGTTGACGTTGACCTTGGTCGCGAGGCGTTGTACTTGGCGCTCGATCATGTGCCTTGTATCTTCATGCACCTTCTTGAGGTATGATGCTCGTGCACTCGCGTCCATGTTGATGTGCTCTTGTAGAGGTAGCGGTAGAATGTCCAATGGGGACAACGGGTTGAAACCATAGACGACCTCGAAGGGGGACTTGCCGGTAGTAGAATGTCTTGCTCGATTGTAGGCGTACTCGGCGATGGGCAAATATTCCTCCCACTCCCTTATGTTCTTCTTGATCAACACATGGAGGAGTGTGGATAGCGTCCGGTTGGTGACCTCCGTTTGGCCGTCGGTTTGTGGATGATATGCCGAAGAGAATAGTAGCCTGATTCCAAGCTTGGCGCAAAGTGTCTTCCAAAAGTAGCTAAGGAACTTGACGTCGCGGTTCGACACAATCGTCTTGGGCACTCCATGCAATCGCAAGATTTCCCTACAAAAGAGATTGGCAACATGTGAAGCATCGTCGATCTTGTTACATGGAATAAAATGTGCCATCTTAGAGAAACGGTCCACAACAACAAATACCGAATCTTTGCCGTTTTGAGTTCTAGGCAAACCAAGCACAAAATCCATACTAATATCTTCCCATGGGTGATATGGAATAGGAAGTGGCATATAGAGACCATGGGATTGAGCTTTAGACTTAGCTCTGCGGCATGTAGAGCATCGGTTGGTGTAGCGTGAAACGTCGCGAAACATCTTTGGCCAAAAATAGTTCTTGGAGAGCGTGGCGAATGTCTTGTTGCGTCTAAAATGTCTCATGAGTCCTCCACCATGATCTTCTTGCAAAATTAGCAAACGAAGAGAAGACTCGGGAATACAAAGTTTGTTAGCTCGCATACGATAATCATCTTTCAAATAATATCGCTCCCAAGTTTTGTGCATTAGGCATTTGGCACAAGGAATCGCAAATGAAGCATCTTGCGCATACAAGTCTTTAATGTGCTCAAATCCTATAACATTCAACTCAAGTTGAGTAACCAACATGCACTTGCGGGAAAGAGCGTCCGCCACAGCATTTTCCTTACCTTTGATGTACTTGATAACATAAGGAAAAGACTCAATGAACTCACTCCATTTAGCATGACGCTTATTCAATTTTGTTTGACCCTTAAGGTATTTAAGCGTTTCATGATACGTATGGATGACAAATTCACGAGGGCGAAGATAGTGTTCCCACACATGCAAGACTCTCACTAAAGCATATAACTCTTTGTCATAAATGGGATAGTTAAGTTGCGCGACGGAAAGTTTCTCGCTAAAGTATGCAATGGGTCGCTTCTCTTGCATTAACACGCCACCAATACCATTACCACTAGCGTCACAATGCACTTCAAAGGTTTTCTCAAAGTTGGGTAATGCAAGTAATGGAGCATGTGTAAGCAAGTTCTTAAGCTCATGAAATGCGGCATCTTGGGATGGGCCCCAAACAAATGGTGCATTTTTCTTACTCAATGTGTGCAATGGTTATGCAATGGTGCTAAAATCCTTCACAAAGCGTCGATAAAATCCGGCTAAGCCAAGGAAACTACGCACTTGAAGCAAATTGGTTGGTTGTGGCCAAGTTTTAATAGCATCAATTTTAGCTTCATCAACCTGAACACCCTTAGAGGAGACTACAAAGCCCAAGAAAACAAGCTTGTCAACACCAAAAGTGCATGCATTTCTCCATGTTAGCATAAAGCCGCTCATTTCTAAGAACTTGCAAAACATCCCTAAGATGTATGCCATGATCTTCAAGAGATTGGCTAAACACAAGAATGTCATCAAAGTATACCACAACACAAATGCCAATATATTTGCGAAGAACATAATGCATCACACGCATGAAGTGCTAGGTGCTTGAGATAAGCCCATAGGCATGACTAACCATTCATACAAGCCAAATTTGGTTTCGAAAGCCGTTTTCCATTCATCACCCTCTTGCATGCGAATTTGATAATAGCCACTTTTAAGGTCAATTTTGGAGAAAATGGTGGCTCCACTAAGTTCATCAAGCATGTCATCAAGGCGTGGAATGGGGTGTCGATATCTAACGGCGATAGCATTAATGGGACGGCAATCGGAACACATGCGATAGCTACCATCTTTCTTAGGCACAAGAATGACCGGAACGGCACATGGACTCAAGCTCTCGCGTACATACCCATTCTCCATGAGATGTTGCACTTGCCTTTGGATCTCTTTGGTCTCGTCGGGGTTGACTCGGTATGGTGCCTTGTTCGGTAGAGGTGCGCCGGGGATGAGGTCGATGCGGTGTTCGATTCCGCGAAGTGGAGGAAGTCCGGGAGGTAGCTCATCAGGAAAAACGTCCGTGAATTCCTGCAATAGATGAGACATCACCAAAGGAAGATGTTGTGAAGTATTAGTCCTCACCACTTCATCTTTGCACACAAGCACAAAGTGAAGAACGCTCGATGGGCTCTCACTTACATCCCTTATGTCTCTTTTGGTGGCTAAAAGCACTAAACCTTTCTTGTCACTCATCGTGGAGTCGCTCATTTTTGGCTTGTGGCGCTCACTCTCTTTTGGTGGGGTCACTCTCTCACTAGTATCTCCACGATGTGTTGAAGCTTGCTTGTCGGCGATGACTTGACTTGGCGACATGGGTCGAAGCACGAATTCCTTGCCCTTCATCTTGAAGATATAGTGATTGGTCCGTCCATTGTGGATGACGCCGCGGTCGAATTGCCAAGGTCGTCCAAGGAGGAGATGGCATACGGACATGGGAACCACATCACACTCCAAGGTGTCTTCGTATGCGCCAATCTTGAAGGACACTTGAACGGTGTGCTCCACTTGAATGGTGCCGGAGTCGCTTAACCATTGGACCTTGTATGGGCGAGGGTGCTTCTTCTTGAGCAATTGTAGCTTGGAACATAGCTCTTCACTTGCCAAATTGTGGCAACTTCTGCCGTCGATGATGACCTTGACGGAACGTCCTTGAATACCCGCTTTGGTATGGAAGATGTGTCAACGTTGGTCTTCGTCATGTTGTTGTTGAAGTGTCAAGATCTTGGAGACAACAAGAGCGGGCTCGGATCATTGTCACAAAAGACTTGATCGTCTTCATCTTCATTCACTTGTCGATGCATGGCCACGTGCTCGAGGGCTTCTATTTCTTCTTCGCTCATGGAGTCGTAGGTGCCGTCATCATTATCGATCATGGTGCGCCGTGTGGGGCACTCAAATGACTTCTGGCCTCGCCCCTTGCAAGTAAAGCATTTGATGTCACTTGTCTTGGTGGTAGCATCCGTAGGAGTTGTTGCTGAGGAAGCTCTTGGCTTGGTTGTACTTGAAGTAGGATGACTCGAAGATGTCATTGGTTGCTTGGAACTTGACTTGTCATTGGTGCTTGTTGTAGGTCGAGTCGTTGAAGTAGGCGTCGTAGTCGTTGAAGCTTGGGTGTATGAACTGTAGGTCTTGGAAGAGTACTTGGAGTACTTGTAGTCCTCTTGCACTTGTCGCTCCGCTTTGGTGGCTTGGTGCACTAGCTCGAGGAGGTTGGAGTACGGTTGGAAGTCCGCAATTTTCTTGATTGGATGGTTGAGACCATTCAAGAAACGCGCCATAGTTTGTTCATCATCTTCCTTGACATTGGCTCGTATCATGGCAATTTCCATCTCTTGGTAGTATTCTTCAACCAACTTGGTGCCTTGCTTGAGGAGTTGTAGCTTCTTAAAGAGATCGTGACTATAGTGTGTAGGCACAAAACGAGCTCTCATGACATCCTTCATTTGAGTCCAAGTGGTGATGGGTGGTTCGCCTTTCAATTGGCGTCGTTCGATCACTTGCTCCCACCAAATGAGAACATAGTCTTGAAACTCTAGCGATGCCATGGCTATCTTCTCTTCCTCGTCATATTGGTGTAGACGGAATATCTTGTCCACGTTTAAGGCCCATGAGAGGTAGTCTTCGGGATCGGTGCTTCCGGAGAACTTGGGCATGTTGAACTTGAGCTTGCCGTAGCGCTCCTCTTTGCGTTGGTGATGGCGAGGATGCTCTTGTCGTGGAGGTGGTTCTTGTAGCTCTTGCTCCTCGTGCTCTTCTTGATGAACTTGGCGTCGAGGGCGTGGAATGCGTGCACGGTTACTCATTTCTTGGCGCTCCTCAAGTCGTGCGGCTTCGTCTTGTCGCTCTCTTCGAAGGGCCTCTTCTTGTTCGCGCACACGGCGGTTGCGCTCGTCGACGACGCGAGTTGCCTCGCGTAGGGCACGTTGAGCTTTAAGTGCTTGCTCCTCACGACGTTGTCGTTCTTGTTGTAGAGTGTCGCCGTCTTGGTTTTCTTGACGCTGGCATTGTGGAACTTGCTCTTGGTCCATGGCGCCTCGTGCTTGACGATGTTGTCGTTTGCGCTCTCGAAGGCGGTCTTGCAAACCATTGCCATGGAATGGGTTTGGTGAAGCTTGATGGTCTTCATGGTCTTGGTGACGATGTGATCGTGCTCGTGGAAGACTTGCATCCGACGACGTGTCCGAAGAGTGTCAACTCGAGTGGCGCCGTCTTGATCTTGAAGTGGACGAATTGGAAGATGCACGGTTGACCATCATGGTATGGAACTCGTCCATTTGGGATGATAGCTTGGCGTCGAGGTAGTCTCTTGTTCCCATTTCGGAGTGACGCAAGTCGGTGGCGAGTTGCTAAATGCGGTCGCCCAAAGCTTCATTCTCTTGATGTAAGGCTCGTTGTACCCCAAAGATATGGCTCTTGGATACGTAGTCATTCGGTGCGACGTCTTGCTCATCGAAGAGTGGATTGGTAGAAGTGCTTGGCCTATCCATGATTCTCAAACAAGTGTTAGTGGAAGAAAGAAACGAACTAGACCAATGGACCTTATCCAATGTTGAAGATGGATCAATGATCACCCAATATGGTATTATGGAAATAGTGCAATTGGTACCGGATCGTGTCAATCTCACACCTACACAAGTAAAGCTTTTGGAGTAGCTTGGTTAGGATGGTGGCACAAAATTTCTGCAATTGTTAGCAAGATATTAATAATGTTGAGAAAGATTCACAAATTCGCAAGTGAGACAAGTAGACCAATAGCAAAGAGTGGCACACGGAAACACACACACGGATAGATAAATGAGGTCGTGCAACCAAGGAATGAGCACAAAATGTGGAATCCACGGAGAACGCTCGTGTTTCACAACACTAGAGAGACGCTAGCACGATTGCTCAATAGGCGGATACGAACTTGTGCACACCCTATTTGAGACAAAACATATCGACTTTCTATCTCAAGTATGCTATGTATGTATGATTCCCGGTGAACTCGGTCACGATGATCCAAGATGATCAAGTATGATATGTAATGTGGCGATGCTATGGCTATTGCTTACAAGCTTGTTGTTGCTCTTTTCTCTTTGCTTAAAAGCTTCTCTCTCTTTTGATATTTTTCTTCGGACACTTATGCGAAATGCTCTTACCAAGATAGCTATTATGTATATGCGGGAACAATTGATGACACAAGAGATGATACGATGATATATGCACGCTATGATAGCTATGCGGAACGTGTATCACTAAAGTGCACAAGTAGCGTTTCTCGGCAATACTCAAATGGTTAGTCTCGTAGGAAAGTGACGCAAAAGATGGCCTCGGGGTTAACAATGCAATGGCAAGGGAGAACAAGTTGTCGTCGATGTTACCGTCCTTGCTTACGGTGATGGTGTCACAATGATGAAGTGGTCGTTGTCGATGTCGAGTTCGGGGCGAAGATGAGTTGCGGTGATGTCGATGACGAACCATCCCTAAGTAGCCGAAACATGTTAGGAAACGGAAACCGCGAACTCAAATTCTCAAGTGGCAATCGCGACAAAATTGGGGTTGGTTGCAGAAAGCGGTGGTGGTTTGCGGAAGTCGGTGGTGGAGTCGCGCAAATAAACGATGGGTGGCAGAAAAAGCGGTGGGAAACGATGAAAAATCAAACAAATTGCGAAGTGTTGGAATGCTGGCTTCTAGGGGCCGGATGTTCGGACTTGGGGGCCGGATGTCCGGGTTGGCGTCGTCGGGCCGGATGTCCGGGCTCACGAGCCGGATGTTCGGGGTCCTGGATCCACTGATGACTTCGGGAAAAACTTTGGGGAGGGCAAAATTTGGAGAATTTCGTGGATGGAATTGCTGGAGATGGAGGGGAAAAGCTAGATCCACTCTAAACACAGCAAATCCATGGATCAAAATCAGCAAAACATCATCAAACCAACAAATCACAAAAAAATTGGTATGGCTATTTTTGTGGGGAATTTTCGAAATTGGGCAAAACAAACAAAATTGGGGTAGAAAGTGGAGGGGAAAGACTCCAAGGCGTGAATCAACGTGGCTCTAATCCAAGATGATGTAGGGTGGAACCCTATAGTGATGATCTTTTCCCACTTGGAGGGGGAAAAGGGCAAATTGAGAGAAGAACACAAGAACAAACACTCAATCAAACAGATCCAATCACACATGCACTAGATACACATACACATAAAAGAGATACAAGATCCAAAGTCAACACAAGAGGATACAAAGGTAGCTAGTTCATCCCAATCCTTGGAGGAGTTGAGGTCTTGAATCCTAGGAGGATCTTCCCTACAAAGGGGTCTTGAATCCACAAGTGGATCTTCTCACATGGAGGTCTTGATCTCCATGGGAGAGGTAGTGGATGAGCAAAACTCTATCTCAAGTGATCTAAATCTTTGCTAACCCTAGAAGAGGGGAGGAGGAGGTCTATTTATAGTCTAGTACAAGTTGGGGACAAGTTGGATGGGTACATGGGCCGTTGGCCCGTTCATTGTGCGCAGACAGGGGCCGGATGTCCGGGCGTCGGGCCGGATGTCCGGCGGCTCGAGGTGGTGCCGGATGTCCGGGGCTTGGGGCTGGATGTCCGGCCTGGCCTCTGGCCAGATTCTGTTGGGTCGAGCCGGAAATCCGGGCGGGGGCCGGATGTTTGGGGCAGTCGGGCCGGATGTCCGGGTGGGGCCGGATGTCCGGGTCCTGGAACTTGTCGGCGGCTGTTCTGGCGATGTTGGTGCAATCTCCAGGGGCCGGATGTCCGGGCCATAGGCCGGATGCCCGGCTGCTGTAGCTGAGCAGCAGCTCCTCTTGGCGAGCTCCTTCATCCATGTACTTGGGGTCTTGTCCGATGTTCCGGGCTTCTTCGAGAGGGTCCTCTTGGTACCTAAGCACACATAGCATTCCGGATTGAGGTAGTAGCCATGTCTCACGTGGATCATACGGAATGTCATTTAGGAGAGATGTCACCTCAGTCTCGATAGCTCTTGCACGTGCTCGTGTCATTGGTCCTCTTGGCACTTGGGGAGACGGGGGTGGGTCCATGGGGATGACCGTAGGATGCTCCACATCACCTTGCTTCACAACTAAAGTTGCCATCCCGGGTAACTAAAGTTGTCATCAAAAAAGGTCAGGGCGGAATTGCTTCGTGCCACACGTGTGGCACTTATCAGGGTCCTAAAGTTTTTGTGCCTTGATTTTGACATTAATATTTAAACGTAATTCCTGTCTTTCTGCTCCCGGGCGTACGTTTCATTGTACAGGAGCTGGCACTATTAAGCGGGTTGACAATTTTGCAGCTAATCTAGCTGCATTGTGTTTCGATTATGACTTGGTGTGGATATGGCGATTAACCATAAGTGGGACTACCATGGACTCCCTTACTTTCGGTTTTGGCGGTGTTACGGTTCAGATGTGCCTCAGTTTGCCTGTTACTGGCCCAATTAGGCCGGTCCGAGGCTTCCTATGTCGGTTTCGCCCTGGTCCATTAGTCCGGCCCTTGAGCCTCGTAAAAGAAGACTCTGGAAGCCTTGTCGTCCAAGACAAGGAAGCCGGAGCCGTGGAGCACCCCCTTCACTGACGTAGCCGACTAGTTTGTGTAATTGCCCCGGTATATTATATAGGGGTCTGCTTCAGTACACCCCCTCGCTTTCATAAAAAGGGTAAACATGTCTTTTACTACTAACTAATGTTAATCGTACTTAACTGTGTTGCCCTTTTTTCTGCATCGAGCATTAGCCGTTTCATCTAAGAACCGTATATACTTCAGCTCGGTCCTCCGTAAGATTGGGAGAACGCATTCTCCACGCGCTTTCTCAACTCTTTTCCTCTCCTTCTCCCATATGAGAGTGCCACTCGTGGCTATATACTTCATCTAGTTATCTGGTTCAAGTTGTTCTCGGCATATAGACATGATCAAACATGTATCATGTGTCAAGCATGAGGGAATATGTAATAGAGGGTTCATGAGCACTCTCGGAGGTTCTCCTACAAAATAACATCATAACATCATTGCAGTTGAACAAATAGGAGCTAATTGAAACAATGCTCAACATGGCTAGCCAGCATCCACCCACCCATGAAATATTGGTCCATGTCTCCATGAAGACCAAATATAAGTAAATGGGAGATTAGGAACTCTAGAATAAAAGAACAACATCTTGGTCGCACCCTACACTTTGATTCAATGCGTGAGCGTGAACTCCTAAACCGTTACAACTTTGTGTGAGGTAACTCCTCAACACCCTGGGTTGTATTCTGAGGGGGGGGGGAGGGGGGAGCTTCCCCGCGTCCGTCAGACCACTACTGTTGAGTTCGCCGACCACAAGGCGGCGACTGGAGGATCGATGGGGAAGCGGCGGCCATCGGGGAAGGCGAGTGGAGAGAGTGAAGCAGGGGTGGGGCTGGTCGAGGAGCTCCGGTGTGGCAGCGGCGCAAGGAACCCTAGCACGCGTGCTATTGGGAAGAGGAGTGGCTTGCGCGAGGGAGGAGATGGGAGCGGCTCGCGGGGCGAATCATTTTCTTTTGCGGGAGGGAGAGGAGAAAAGCGGTGGAAGGGGAGAAAACCGGTGGGTGGCATGTACGTGGGAGGAGGTGGAAAACCCTGAGGTGAGGCAAACCTACCAACTGCCCTTTAATAGTAGAGATACTTAACATCAGTTGTGTGACTAAATCATGCTATTTTAGAATTATTATTTGTTAGAACAATGTCGTAGACTTTGAGGATTTCGGTCCTAATATAGCTGCAGGGCGTTCAACTGGGGACTCCAAAGATATGCAGTTGCATCATTTTCGATGCTTGTGTCATAGACGATTTGTAACGAGTGAAGCACGCGAATCTTTGAAAGTGTTTTAGTTTTTCCATCGATCATCACCGTCACTGTAAAATACGAGGCAATGAATTGGCAAAGAGGCGGGGCAATTTTTTTGGTTCAGTCGTATAAGGAGAGAGTAATTTATTTTCCCTTGTAACATTCTTCTCTATAAATCAGATGGACATGTATTTTGCGTCTGTTTCGGAAACAAGAAAAAATATAGTCCAGCTTGGTTGAATGATTTGTCGTCTTGTTACATAATACGGAGTATTACTTTGACATGATGTAGAGATAAATATAGGGTTTAAGGTTAACGGAGCAACCGAAAATGTTTGTGCATCTTTGTGATATTTTAGATTCGGTAGATTATACTTACCAAAGTTGGTCAAATACGACCCTGATATAAGTGTCGGATTATTCTAGACAGAAGATTTGTCCAGCTCGAGCGCATCCACCGGAATGTTCATTCACGTGCCTTGCTTCTCTTGGAGCGGGTGGTTTGTGCGGTGAAGGCCCACAAGGCGAGCTGATTCCAGTCATGTCGGCACTCCCTCACGAATCAGTGTGGAACTATGGATGTATCCTCCAATTAGACCTGGGCATGGGCAGCCCGGCCCGAGAAGCCCGGCCCGAAGCCCGACGTCCGGGCCGGGCTTGGGCCTCACTTTTCTAGCCCGAGCCCGGCCCGAAGCCCGGGAAAAGCCCGATACAACCTATTTTTTAATATATTTTACGAAAAATAGGTATAATATAGTATTATATAGCCCCGAAATTAGGTATTTTATTCTTTTCAATAGGCAAAATAGCCTTTTTGCCGGGCTGCGGGCCGGGCCGGGCCGGGCTTGAGATTTTGAGGCCGGGCTTTTTAAAACCCGGCCCGGCCCGGAGATGCCCAGGTCTACCTCCAATGAACGCGTGGCGCGTCGTCGGGGAGATGACCAAACCCAGCGCAGTCACCACGGAAGGCTTGTGTTATCCGGAATTACAGGATAGATAGATGCTGCCTGCGATTTGCTTGCTCTTGCTTGAAGCAATGTGCGAAGAAGCGTATGTTTGAACTCGTCCTGGTGAGCGGGTTCAGGAAAAAAATGTTTTAAAGGGAATTTCAAGATAATTCACTTTAATCGCATCTGGATCAGCCGTTTACTAAAGAAACGTTTCCGTGTAGCTTCAACTAGGAGAGAAGACACGACGAGCGAATTTTAACAAAGCAAGTGGCATAAGTCAGATTAGAAAGTCAACAGCATACCCAAATTTCAGCAAAAGAAAGAACATCAGTAGCCGATCTCTTTCTTTTCCATCTTTGTTAATCACGGTGACAAGAAATACTACTTCCTCTGGAGAGTAGGAGTAGTCTCTAATTTCTCTAATTTCGCATAAAAAGAGTAGTAGTCTCTAATTTATCGATGTTTCATTTCACCAAGCACAAAACACGACCAAAATCGTCTCGGCCTCTTCCAAACTCGACTAGTATCACATTAGCCATCCTACAGACCTCCAAAAAGAACAAGGAAAACGCGACCGTCATCCGCTGCACTTGTCCTGTCTGAGATCGCGGAGGAGCTCCCCTGCCTCGGCGCCGACGAGCTCCAGCTGGTCCTCGAGGTACTTCTGCAGCAGCCCCAGCCGATCGCCGGCGTCAACCGCCCCCAATCGCCCGCCGCCTCTTGTGCTGCCGCCGCACATCTGCATCATCCTCCTCCTCGCCCGCCGGAACCGGACCACGGCCACGGCGCAGCAAAGCAGGGGCAGCCAGAGCAGCACCAGTGACATGGCCACCGGCACGGCGCACACGGCCACCGCCGCCGCCGCGCACGTCCGCCACGCCGCCGGCCTCCCGCTGCCCATCTGAGAGAACCCGCGCCCGCACGCACGCACGCACCGGAGCTGATCAGCCGGCGGCGACGGCGGCGAGGCTTGCAAGAAACTGGCCGCTTTGGTCTTGCTCCGCCCTGCTCCGCCTTTTTGCTTGTTCGGAATTTGGACGGGAGGAGAAGGTGTATCCGTGAGAGCAAAGCTTCCGCTTTTATTATGGACGGATGTTGCTTTGCTTCCACCGAAGGCGTTGGCGTGTCCGACTCAGTGGTGACCTTCTCCCACCTTTTTATGATGCCAGGAGAGGACGAAATCACTGTTTTGATCCTTTGTGCTAAATAAATTCCCGAATTGACCTCGATTGTAAAAAAAAATTGAATCTGACCTTTTTGGGTGACGCCAACATCCCTGGCGTTCAGTTTGCACGGGTGACGCCATGGACCCTGGCGTCTGGTCCCTGACCCGCACGACCCGCTGGCACGTTGACCGGTTGACGTGGCAAAGGTCCAGACGCCGGGCACCCTGGCGTTAGGCCAGACGCCGTAGACCCTGGCGTTTGGTCCTGGTAAGTGAATAACCCCACGGGAGAGTGGGTGGGACCCACCCCACTCACTCTCCCCAATCCAGCCCGAGCTGCAAGCACACTTTCTGGTCCCCCCCCCCCCCCTCTCTCCCATCCCTCAAGCCCCCCCTCAAATCCTCCCCAAAAGGTGCTTCCCTTAGGTGGATCTTTCCATCACTTTGTTGCTTGTGGTAATCTCCCCCAAATCACCCATTTTTTTTTGGATAAATCTTGTTATTTTGCTAGCATTTTTTACATGTGGGTGGAACCCTAGTTCTATTCTTTTCCCCAAATTTTAGTGTGAATATCTTGTTTAACTTTGATAATATAGGGATATGCATAGTGTGTAGTATGTATGTTTGCTTGTTGAGTAGAAAGATTGGGGGTTAGGGTTAGTTTGTGTTTAGGGTAAACTTTGCTTAGTGTATGTTAATTAATGATACATTTTTGGACATCATCAATAATGTAGTGTTGATATGATTTCGATATAATGGATTGTTTTTGGATAACCAACAATTGTCATTGATGCCTTAAATGCATTCATGTTGTTTTTAGATGGGGAGACTTGTTAATGTTCATTATGTTGGGGAACGTTGCATGGGAAACAAAAAATTTCCTACGCACACATAAGATCTATCCATGGTGATGAGCATCTACGAGAGGGAGAGTGAATCTACATACCCTTGTAGATCGCTAAGCGGAAGCGTTTAAGAAACGCGGTTGATGTAGTCGAACGTCTCCGCGATCCAAATCGCAAGTCGTCCCTCGATCCGATCACGAACTAGCGCCGAACGGACGGCACCTCCGCGTTCAACACACGTACGGCTTGATGACGCCTTCACCTCCTCGATCCAGCGAGCGATGGTGAAGTAGTGGTTGAGTTCCAGCAGCACGACGGCGTGGTGATGGTGGTGAGGAACAATCTCTGCAGGGCTTCGCCAAGCGCTACGGAGATTATGACGGAGGAACTAGAGGGCTAGGGTTGCCGGCACACGGCTTGGGAAATCCTGATGTATCCCGTGTGCTAGCCCTGCCCCTCTATTTATATGTTGAGCCTTGGGGTCTAAACTTGGAGTAAAAGCCTCCTCCGGGTCGGTTTTGTCCGCACAAGGTCGGTTTGGCCCGCAGGGAAAGAGTCCAACTCGGATCCCTGCCGAACCGTGCACAGCCGCGCACAAGCGGTAGTACCGCTTCACACAAGCGGTAGTACCGCTTGGGCGGTAGTACCGCTTCACACAAGCGGTAGTACCGCTCCGGCGGTAGTACCGCTTCACCAAGCGGTAGTACCGCTTACGCGGCAGCAAAACTACTTTTGCACTTTCCAATACCTTGTGGGCTTTATCCCTTTGGCTCATATAAAGTGTTGCTGCACCCGAACACTTCGGTAAACATCCGGAACCCCTTCCGGTGAACTCCGGAACCCTTCCAGAGATCAAAACACTATTATCACATATATCAATCTTTACCTCCGGACTATTCCGGAGATCCTCGTCATGTCCGGGATCTTATCCGGGACTCCGAACAACTTTCGGTCACCAACATAATAACTCAATTATACTAATCGTCACCAAACGTTAAGTGTGTAGACCCTGCGGGTTCGAGAACTATGTAGACATGACCGAGACACCTCTACGGCCAATAACCAATAGCGGGACCTGGATGCCCATATTGGCTCCTACATATTCTACGAAGATCTTTATCGGTCGAACCTCTATGTCAAGGATTCAGTTAATCCCGTATGCTGTTCCCTTTGTTCTTCGGTATGTTACTTGCCCGAGATTCGATCGTCGGTATCACTATACCTAGTTCAATCTCGTTACCGGCAAGTCTCTTTACTCGTTCCGTAATACAAGATCTCGTGGCTAACACTTTAGTCACATTGCTTGCAAGGCTCATTGTGATGTTGTATTACCGAGTGGGCCCTGAGATACCTCTCCGTCATACGGAGTAACAAATCCCAGTCTTGATCCATGCCAACCCAACAGACACCCTCGGAGATACCTGTAGAGCACCTTTATAGTCACCCAGTTACGTTGCGACGTTTGATACACACAAGGTATTCCTCCGGTGTCAGTGAGTTGCATGATCTCATGGTCAAAGGAACAGATACTTGACATGCAGAAAACAATAGCAATAAACTGACACGATCAAATCTTACGTTTACAGTTTGGGTCTTGTCCATCACATCATTCTCCTAATGATGTGATCCCGTTATCAAATGACATCTCATGTCAATGGCTAGGAAACCTTAACCATCTTTGATCAACGAGCTAGTCAACTAGAGGCTTACTAGGGACACAGTGTTGTCTATGTACCCACACATGTATTTGAGTTTCCAATCAATACAATTATAGCATGGATAATAAACGATTATCATGAACAAGGAAATATAATAATAACCAATTTATTATTGCCTCTAGGGCATATTTCCAACAGTCTCCCACTTGCACTAGAGTCAATAATCTAGTTCACATCACTATGTGATTTACATTGTAATGAATCGAACACCCATGCAGTTCTGGTGTTGTTCATGTTTAGCCCTTGGAAGAGGTTTAGTCATCGGATCTGCAACATTTAGATCCGTGTGTACTTTGCAAATATTTATGTCGTCCTCCTTGATGTAATCGCGGATGGAATTGAAACGTCGCTTTATGTGTCTGGTCCTCTTGTGAAATCTTGGTTCCTTGGCTAGAGCAATGGCACCAGTATTATCACAAAACAGAGTCATTGGGTTAAGTGCACTAGGCACTACTCCAAGATCTGTCATGAACTCCTTCATCCAGACACCTTCCTTCGCCGCCTCCGAGGCAGCGATGTACTCCGCTTCGCATGTAGAATCTGCTACCACGCTTTGCTTGGAACTGCACTAGCTAACCGCACCCCCATTAAGAATAAATACGTATCCGGTTTGCGACTTAGAGTCATCCGGATCAGTGTCAAAGCTTGCATCGACGTAACCCTTTACGACGAGCTCTTGATCACCTCCATAAACGAGAAACATGTCCTTAGTCCTTTTCAGGTACTTCAGGATATTCTTGACCGCCGTCCAGTGTTCCATTCCTGGATCACTTTGAAACCTTCCGACCATACTTATGGCAAGGCTGACATCGGGTCTTGTGCACAGCATTGCATACATGATAGAGCCTATGGCCGAAGCATAGGGGATGACACTCATCTTTTCTCTATCTTCTGCAGTCACTGGGCATTGAGTCTTACTCAACTTCACACCTTGCAAAACAGGCAAGAACCCCTTCTTGGACTGATCCATTTTGAACTTCTTCAAAATCTTATCAAGGTATGTGCTTTGTGAAAGTCCTATTAAGCGTCTTGATCTATCTCTATAGATCTTGATGCCTAATATGAAAGCAGCTTCTCCTAGGTCCTTCATTGAAAAACTTTTGTTCAAATATTCCTTTACGCTTTCCAGCATTTCTATATTGTTTCCAATCAGCAATATGTCATCCACATATAATATTAGAAACGCTATAGAGCTCCCACTCACTTTCTTGTAAATACAAGCTTCTCCGTAAACTTGTATAAACTCGAACGCTTTGATCACATCATCAAAACGAAGATTCCAACTCCGAGATGCTTGCACCAGTCCATAAATGGATCGCTGGAGTTTGCAAACTTTGTCAGCATTCTCTGGATCGACAAAACCTTCTGGTTGCATCATATACAACTCTTCCTTAAGGTAACCGTTAAGGAACGCTGTTTTGACATCCATCTGCCAAATTTCATAATCGAAAAAGGCAGCTATTGCTAACATGATTCTGACGGACTTAAGCATCGCTACGGGTGAGAAGGTCTCATCGTAGTCAACTCCTTGAACTTGTGAAAAACCCTTTGCCACAAGTCGAGCTTTATAGACGGTGACATTACCGTCCGCGTCCGTCTTCCTCTTAAAGATCCATTTGTTCTGAATGGCCTTACGCCCTTCAGGTAATACTTCCAAAGTCCATACTTTGTTTTCATACATGGATCCCATCTCGGATTTCATGGCCTCTAACCACTTCTCGGAATCCGGGCTCATCATCGCTTCTCCATAGCTCGTAGGTTCATCGTTGTCTAACAACATGACTTCTAAGACAGGGTTGCCGTACCACTCAGGAGCAGTACGCGTCCTTGTCGACCTACGAGGTTCGATAGCAACTTGATCCAAAGCTTCATGATCATCATCATTAACTTCCTCTTCAGCTAATGTAGGCTCCACAGAAACAACTTTCTGCGCTGCGCTACTCTCAGGTTGAAGTAAAGGCTCAACAACCTCATCAAGTTCTATCTTCCTCCCACTCAATTCTTTCGAGAGAAACTCTTTCTCAAGAAATGTTCCGTTTTTAGCGACAAACACTTTGCCTTCGGATCTGAGGTAGAAGGTATACCCAACTGTCTCTTTTGGGTATCCTATGAAGACGCATTTCTCCGCTTTGGGTTCCAGCTTTTCAGGCTGAAGCTTTTTGACATAAGCATCACATCCCCAAACTTTAAGAAACGACAGTTTTGGCTTCTTGCCAAACCAAAGTTCATATGGCGTCGTCTCAACGGATTTTGATGGTGCCCTATTTAAAGTGAATGCAGCTGTCTCTAATGCATAACCCCAAAACGATAGTGGCAAATCGGCAAGAGACATCATAGATCGCACCATATCCAATAAGGTTCGATTACGACGTTCGGACACACCATTACGCTGTGGTGTTCCAGGCGGTGTCAATTGTGAAACAATTCCACACTGTCTTAAGTGACTGCCAAACTCATAAATCAGATATTCTCCTCCTCGATCAGATCGTAGGAATTTAATCTTCTTGTTACGATGATTCTCAACTTCACTCTGAAATTGTTTGAACTTTTCAAATGTTTCAGACTTGTGTTTCATTAAGTAAATATACCCATATCTACTTAAGTCATCAGTGAAGGTGAGAAAGTAACGATAACCACCGCGCGCCTCAATGCTCATCGGACCGCACACATCAGTATGTATGATTTCCAATAAGTCACTTGCCCGTTCCATTGTTCCAGAGAACGGAGTTTTAGTCATCTTGCCCATGAGGCATGGCTCACATGTGTCAAGTGATTCAAAATCAAGTGACTCCAAAAGTCCATCAGCATGGAGCTTCCTCATGCGTTTTACGCCAATATGACCTAAACGGCAGTGCCACAAGAAAGTGGTATTATCATTATCAATTCTACATCTTTTGGCATCAATGTTATGAACATGTGTATCATTACTATCGAGATTCAATAAGAATAAACCCCTCACATCGGGTGCATGACCATAAAAGATATTACTCATATAAATAGAACAACCATTATTCTCTGATTTAAATGAGTAACCGTCTCGCAATAAACAAGATCCAGATATAATGTTCATGCTTAACGCAGGCACCAAATAACACTTATTTAGGTTCATCACTAATCCCGACGGTAATCGAAGAGCGAGCGTGCCGACGGCGATCACATCAACCTTGGAACCATTTCCCACGCGCATCGTCACTTCGTCCTTTGCCAGCCTCCGTCTATTCCGCAGTTCCTGTTTTGAGTTGCAAATATGAGCAACCGCACCGGTATCAAATACCCAGGCACTACAACGAGAGTTGGTAAGGTACACATCAATAACATGTATATCATATATACCTTGTTTGTTGTTGGCCGCCTTCTTGTCAGCCAAATACTTGGGGCAATTCCGCTTCCAGTGTCCAGTTCCCTTGCAATGAAAACACACAGTTTCTGGTTTGGGTCCAGCCTTGGGTTTCTTCACGAGAGGAGCAACTGCTTTGCCACTCTTCTTGGAGTTACCCTTCTTACCCTTGCCATTTTTCTTGAAACTAGTGGTTTTATTGACCATCAACACTTGATGCTCCTTCTGAATTTCAGACTCAGCGGCTTTCAGCATCGCAAACAGCTCGGCGACTGACTTGTTCATCCCGTGCATGTTATAGTTCAACACGAAGCTCTTGTAGCTAGGTGGCAATGATTGAAGAACTCTGTCAGTGATAGCCTCTGGCGGAAGGGGCATCCCTAACTCAGCCAGACGGGTGGAGTACCCAGACATTCTGAGCACGTGATCACTGATAGACCCGTTCTCCTCCATCTTGCAAGCATAGAACTTATCGGAGATCTCATATCTCTCGATCCGGGCATTCTTCTGAAAGATAAACTTCAACTCCTGGAACATCTCATATGCTCCATGACGTTCAAAACGTCTTTGAAGTCCCGGTTCTAAGCCATACAACATTGCACATTGAACTATTGAGTAATCATCAGAACGAGCCTGCCAGGCGTTCACAACGTCTAGAGACTCAACTGGAGCGGGTGGATCACCAAGCGGTGCATCAAGGACATAAGCCTTCTGGGAAGCCGTAAGGATAATCCTTAGATTACGGGCCCAGTCCACAAAGTTACTTCCATCATCTTTCAACTTAGCTTTCTCTAGGAACGCATTAAAATTCAGGGGTGCTACTGCGCGAGCCATGATCTACAACATGAATATTGCAAAGACAACTTAGACTATTGTTCTTAGATAATGAGTTTAGTTAATCATATTTAAAAAACTCCCACTCAAATTGACATCCCTCCGATCATTCGAGTGTAACATGATCCAAATCCACCAACTCAAGTCCGATCATCACGTGAGTTGAGGTGGTTTCAATGGTGAACATCTTCATGTTGATCATATCTACTATATGACTCATGTTCGACCTTTCGGTCTCTTGTGTTCCGAGGCCATGTCTGTACATGCTAGGCTCGTCAAGTTTAACCCGAGTGTTCCGCACGTGCAACATGGCTTACACCCGTTGTATGCGAACGTAGAGTCTATCACACCCGATCATCACGGCGTGTCTCGAAACGACGAACTTTCGCAACGGTGCACACTTGGGGAGAACACAATTTATCTTGAAATTTAAGTGAGGGATCACCTTATAATGCTACCGTCGTCCTAAGCAAAATAAGATGCATAAAAGGATTAACATCACATGCAAATCATAAGTGACATGATATGGCCATGAACTTGTGCTTTTGATCTCCATCTCCAAAGCACCGGCATGATCTCCATCGTCACCGGCATGACACCATGATCTCCATCATCTTGATCTCCATCAACGTGTCGCCATAAGGTTGTCGCGCCGACTGTTGCTTCCACGACTATAGCTAACGTTTAGCGATAAAGTAAAGCATTACATAGCGCTTAATGATTGACACGCAGGTCATACAATAATTAAAGACAACTCTATGGCTCCTGCCAGTTGCCGTACTCATCGACATGCAAGTCGTGATATTCTATACAACACATGATCATCTCATACATCACATATATCTCATCATGTAATTGGCCATATCACATCACAACATACCCTGCAAAAACAAGTTAGACGTCCTCTAATTGTTGTTGCAAATTTTACGTGGCTGCTACGGGTTTGCAAGAACCGTTCTTACCTACGCAAAACCACAACGTGGTGTAGTGATTGCTTTTTGATCTTCTAAAAGAACCCTCTTCATTGAAATCGATTCAACTAAAGTGAGAGAGACAGACACCCGCTAGCCATCTTTATGCAACGAAGTTACATGTCAGTTGAAGGAACCTGTCTCGCGTAAGTGTACGCGTAATGTCGGTCCGGGCCGCTTCATCTCACAGTACCGCCGAATCAAATATCAACTAGTAACGGCAAGCAATATGTATACACCCACGCCCACAACTCGTTTGTGTTCTACTCGAGATCTCATCTACGCATAGACCTAGCTCATGATGCCACTGTTGGGGAACGTTGCATGGGAAACAAAAATTTTCCTACGCACACATAAGATCTATCCATGGTGATGAGCATCTACGAGAGGGAGAGTGAATCTACATACCCTTGTAGATCGCTAAGCGGAAGCGTTTAAGAAACGCGGTTGATGTAGTCGAACGTCTCCGCGATCCAAATCGCAAGTCGTCCCTCGATCCGATCACGAACTAGCGCCGAACGGACGGCACCTCCGCGTTCAACACACGTACGGCTTGATGACGCCTTCACCTCCTCGATCCAGCGAGCGATGGTGAAGTAGTGGTTGAGTTCCAGCAGCACGACGGCGTGGTGATGGTGGTGAGGAACAATCTCTGCAGGGCTTCGCCAAGCGCTACGGAGATTATGACGGAGGAACTAGAGGGCTAGGGTTGCCGGCACACGGCTTGGGAAATCCTGATGTATCCCGTGTGCTAGCCCTGCCCCTCTATTTATATGTTGAGCCTTGGGGTCTAAACTTGGAGTAAAAGCCTCCTCCGGGTCGGTTTTGTCCGCACAAGGTCGGTTTGGCCCGCAGGGAAAGAGTCCAACTCGGATCCCTGCCGAACCGTGCACAGCCGCGCACAAGCGGTAGTACCGCTTCACACAAGCGGTAGTACCGCTTGGGCGGTAGTACCGCTTCACACAAGCGGTAGTACCGCTCCGGCGGTAGTACCGCTTCACCAAGCGGTAGTACCGCTTACGCGGCAGCAAAACTACTTTTGCACTTTCCAATACCTTGTGGGCTTTATCCCTTTGGCTCATATAAAGTGTTGCTGCACCCGAACACTTCGGTAAACATCCGGAACCCCTTCCGGTGAACTCCGGAACCCTTCCAGAGATCAAAACACTATTATCACATATATCAATCTTTACCTCCGGACTATTCCGGAGATCCTCGTCATGTCCGGGATCTTATCCGGGACTCCGAACAACTTTCGGTCACCAACATAATAACTCAATTATACTAATCGTCACCAAACGTTAAGTGTGTAGACCCTGCGGGTTCGAGAACTATGTAGACATGACCGAGACACCTCTACGGCCAATAACCAATAGCGGGACCTGGATGCCCATATTGGCTCCTACATATTCTACGAAGATCTTTATCGGTCGAACCTCTATGTCAAGGATTCAGTTAATCCCGTATGCTGTTCCCTTTGTTCTTCGGTATGTTACTTGCCCGAGATTCGATCGTCGGTATCACTATACCTAGTTCAATCTCGTTACCGGCAAGTCTCTTTACTCGTTCCGTAATACAAGATCTCGTGGCTAACACTTTAGTCACATTGCTTGCAAGGCTCATTGTGATGTTGTATTACCGAGTGGGCCCTGAGATACCTCTCCGTCATACGGAGTAACAAATCCCAGTCTTGATCCATGCCAACCCAACAGACACCCTCGGAGATACCTGTAGAGCACCTTTATAGTCACCCAGTTACGTTGCGACGTTTGATACACACAAGGTATTCCTCCGGTGTCAGTGAGTTGCATGATCTCATGGTCAAAGGAACAGATACTTGACATGCAGAAAACAATAGCAATAAACTGACACGATCAAATGCTACGTTTACAGTTTGGGTCTTGTCCATCACATCATTCTCCTAATGATGTGATCCCGTTATCAAATGACATCTCATGTCAATGGCTAGGAAACCTTAACCATCTTTGATCAACGAGCTAGTCAACTAGAGGCTTACTAGGGACACAGTGTTGTCTATGTACCCACACATGTATTTGAGTTTCCAATCAATACAATTATAGCATGGATAATAAACGATTATCATGAACAAGGAAATATAATAATAACCAATTTATTATTGCCTCTAGGGCATATTTCCAACACATTATATGGACAAGGAGGCATTCTTGAGTAACAATGCCGACACGGGTGAGGAACCAATGGTTTTTGATACAAGCCCTAGCTATGAGGAGGTTGTTGCAAAAGTGAGACATGTCTTAAAGTGGATGGACTCCAATGACGATGTTAAGTTAATAGGAAGGTATGATGTTGGAGTTGGAGCCAAATCTCGCTTGAAAAGTATGCTTGTCACCTCGGATTTGCATTGGGATGTATACAAGGAAAAAGTTGCCCAATCGGAAGACAAGTCACTTGAATTGTTTGCCACCAAGGTTGAACCTCCTCGGTTTACAATTGACTTGAACCGGCATGCGTCTTCCCCAATGAATAACATGACCGAGAGGACGATCGTGCCCCTTGTTGAGCATAGGGTTGTGGTTGATTCCCCCAATGCTTATCGCCAACCACGTCCCCATCCACCAACTAGTGAAGCAAATGAGGTTGAGTTGTATGCCCCCAATGCTTCTAGCCAACCACCAACTAGCCAAGCAAATGAAGTTGAGGTGATTGCTAGTGACAATGTATATGAAGAGGATGGTGATGCTCATGGTGATGACGATGAGCAAGAGGAAGGTTTTCATGGTAATGATGTTGGTGACTTGGATGCGTACATAGCGCAAAAGAACATGGATCGTGAGATGCCTTTTAGGCGTCAATATACGTATGACTCGGACGACGAAGGTCCGGGAGAACAGTTGGACGAGGATGGATTCACAAAGGCTGAAAACCAAATGTACTTTGAGTTGACGGGCTTAGAAAAAAGAACTCACTTGTTTCGAGATCTTAGCCTTGCCCATAAAGCCGTAGTTGATGGTGGCATGAGAATGACGGCGATTGAGCCAGCACCATGCCCGGATCCAGGCGAACCAAGGGATAAGAACGAGGACGAGAATGCTTATTTGAAGAAAGGAGTGAAGTTTCTGAGCTTGGCTCGGCTGAAGGTTTGGTTGTCTGACTATGCCATTCGGAACCATAGGCCATATTATATTGAGCACTCCGACATAAATTTGCATTACACTATCAAGTGTGAGCAAGAAGGATGCCCATGGAAGGTTCGTGCAAGAAAGCTTGAAGAAACCGGAGAATGGGTGTTAACAAGTTGTGTTGCCACTCATAGGTGCAAACCGCCAAAGAAACGTCTTCGAAAGACACACCGTCAACTCACGTCCGAGTATCTCGGATACAAATTCATGAAATACATAGCCGTTGATCCCACTGTGAAAGTGAGGTTTCTCATGCGGACGGTGAAAAAACAATTTGGTTATAAAGTCAAGTATGGGAAGGTATGGAAGGCAAAGGCAAATGCTATTAGGATGTTGTATGGTGGTTACAAAGAAGCATACAACCAGCTCCCGAGGTTGTTGGGCGCAATTGCACATAGGAATCCGGGCATGTATCATGTGGTCGATGATAACGAGGGAGTGTTCCACCGTGCCTTCTGGAGTTATGGACAATGTGTGGCGGCGTTTGAGCATTGTCGTCCGGTCTTATCTATAGATGGCACCTTCTTGACAGGCAGATACAAGGGTACACTAATGGTAGCAATGGCGCACTCCTCCAATGACAATGTGTTGCCAGTGACATTTGCTTTGGTGCCTTCCGAGCATCAAGACAACTGGGAGTGGTTCATGGGTCATGTGAGGGAGAAGGTGATTGGGGCTAGGGAGGTATGCATCATATCGGATCGGCACCATGGCATACTCAAGGCAGTGGACATTGTAATTCCAGGCTTTCCAAAGCTTCACCACAGATGGTGCATGAGGCATTTCGTGGCCAACTTTTACCGGGCATGTAAGAGCAAGGAGCTCAGCAAAGACCTTACCCATGTATGTGTGGCCTTCACCACCAATGCTTTCGATGCTCGCTACAACAAACTCTTTACAGCGGTGAACGAAGGGGGGAAAGATTTCTTAACACGGAATTTCGGCGAGAAGCACAAGTGGGCACGCGCTCATGACGATGGAGGTAGGCGATATGGCGACATGACGAGCAACCTGGTTGAATGTTTCAACAATGTGCTCAAGGGTGCCCGTTCATTGCCGGTGACTGCAATAGTGGAGTACACCTTCTTCAAGCTTAATGATTACTTTCAGAAGCATTCGGAAGAGACAGGCAAATGAATAGGTGAGAAAATGGATTATCCGGAAAAGGTTGATGAATGGCTTCAGTTACAAGTAAGCAAGTCTTTGCAACAACAAATTATCACATTCGGCAACACTGAAATGATTTATCAAATCGACGAGCCAGGTGGCACAACACGAGACGGTTTTTCATATGGTGGTGCCGCATTTGAGGTGCACCTGAACACACGGTGGTGCCAGTGCGAGAGGCCTAGTAAGTATCATTGGCCATGCTCGCATTTGATAACAGCGGCGAAGGCGAGACACATATCAGTTTGTGATGGGAAAACCGTGCGGATGCAAGAGTTCCACGTGGAAGCTACTAGGTTGACATGGGCGCCTCGGTTTCACCCTTTCTTAGATCAATCACAGTGGCCTGAGTATCATGGCCCCCATATTAAGCCAGACCCTCTCCTGAAGGTGGAGACCAAGGGTAGAAGGAGAACTAAGAGGTTCCGGGGTGATATGGATGACCTGGCTGGATACACTGGCATGAAACAATTTGGTAGCGGTCATTTCATGGAGGCTCCTGACACTATCAATTGTGGGGGGTGCGATGAAGGGCGACACAATGCGCGGACATGCAAGAAAAGGAAAACGTCGAAGGGGGGCATTCCTAGCACTAGTCGTAGAGGAAGGACTAGTCGTGGAGGAGGATCCAGTGGTGAACGAGGGGGAAGAGGTGATGGTGGTGGTCGTAGAGGAAGGACTAGCCGTGGAGGAGGTTCCGGTGGTGAACGGGGTGGAAGAAGTGATGCTGGTGGCCGTACAGGAAGGACAAGTGTTAGAGGAGGTGGTGGTGGTCGTAGAGGAAGCACAAGTGTTAGAGGTGGTGGTGGTCGTAGAGGAAGCACAGGTGTTAGAGGTGGTGGTGGTCGTAGAGGACGGGTTGATAATGGATCGGCATTCGGTTATTTGCTTAATCCAGATGGTTGATAGAATAAGAATGGTATATTATGTGTTCATAAAATTCCTAGCATTTCTTGTTTTATTGTATTTACACATTTACTTTGTTCATGTCTTTTGCTAACAATTGTTCCTCTTGTAGGCATGGCTTCATCCGGTTCCATGACGAGGCCGCTGTGCGCCAACCGAGAGGACATGCCGAATACGTGGAGGGAGGCCAAGTTGGACAAGAATAAGGAGAAGGATGTGCCCACACCACCATGTTGGTGTGGTGATGTTTGCAAGGTGAAGGTGTCCACTGACCGTAAAAAGTCATGGACAGAAGGTAGACGATTTTTCTTGTGTCCCAACTACGCACATGATCGTGCGCGGCCAACTAACGCATATGACCTACCACCGGTATGTTAGATGTGACATCCAAATAACTTCAATTTGTTTGAACTCATATTACTAATTCAAACATGCCTTTTATGTAGTCGCCTCCTCCACTTTGCAAGTACTTCACTTGGATAGATCACGAAGTACCTAAAGATGTCCAAGAGGACCAATATCGAGATTGCATGCGGAGGCAACGCCTGTTCGAGGAATCCTTTGCACGGGAGGAGGAGAGGGAGCGTCGTGAGAAGGAAAAGAAGGAGCGCAAGAAGCGTGAGGAGGAGAGGGCACGCAAAGAGAAGGAGGCTCGTGAAGAAGAGAGGGCAAGAAAACTTGCAAGGGCTCGTGATGCGCAAGAGGAGGACGAGGCACGCGACAAGAAGGGAAAATGGCCCCGTACTACTCAGTAAACAAAGGGAAAATTCCCTCTCTTCTATGATGGACTTTCGTGTCATTCGAGACTCTTTGTGTGTGATGAACTATTTATGTCGTTAGGAAACCTTGTGTGTCATGAACTTGTCATTCGAAATTATGTGAAAACTATGTATGTCATTCGAGATTAATTTGCTATGTTCACAGTTTTTGTGTGATTTGCAATGTTTAACGATGTGTGCAAAAAGTAGGTATGTCAAAGAAAATAGATCTGCCTCAGTGCCAGGAAAGTTTCTGCCACCCAAACGCCAGGGTGCCTGGCGTCTGGCAATCTGGGTGACGTGGCCCCTATTGCCAGACGCAGGAACCCTGGCGTTTGGGTCTGTGCCAAAATAGCAGAAACTTCTGTTGTTTTGGCACAGACCCAAACGCCAGGGTCCCTGGCGTCTGGCAATCTGGGTGACGTGGCCCTTATTGCCAGACGTCAGGCACCCTGGCGTTTGGGTCTGTACCAAAATAGCAGAAACTTCTGTTGTTTTGGCACAGACCCAAACGCCAGGGTCCCTGGCGTCTGGCAATCTGGGTGACGTGGCCCCTATTGCCAGACGCCAGGAACCCTGGCGTTTGGGTCTGTGCCAAAACAACAGAAACTAAAACAACAGAAACTTCTGTTGTTTTGGCACAGACCCAAACGCCAGGGTCCCTAGCGTCTGGCAATGGCGTTTGGGTCCTTTGCAGTGGATAAGTAACATTGGCCCCACCTCAAGCCCACTCCCTACCTCATTCTTCACCACTGCCCGAGCTGCTGCCCGCCTCACTCTCTCTCCACCACCCAAACTCCCCTCAAATCTCTCACAAATCGGTCCCATTTAACCGTTGGATTGGAGTCATTTCCAACCATTGAGGTAAATCCATTGCACCCCCATGATTTGTTTGGTTCAATCCATCGTACTTAGTGGATTTTAGCAAACCCTAGTTTCGATTTATTTTAGGAAATCCTTTGCAAAAAATGGTAGAATATGGTGCTATATGTGGTGTTGTAAGCTTTAGACTAATAGATTTACTTGGTGCACTATGCATTCCCCCAAGGGTTATGCTTCGGATTAGGGTTATGATTAGGATTAGGATTACACTAGTTGTTATGCTTAGCATTAGGGTTAGGGTTACGTATTTGTTTACGATGTAAACTTATGATGTTGCACTTAATATTGCTAGGTCGTAGGAATGGCTGACGCCAACATGGTCTTCATTGAAAAATATATGGATGCGGCGGATGAACGTAACCGCCAACTCATCAAAGCAAAGATGGATATGTGGGTCAATAGTTGTGATGCCATGAATGAAGCTGCGAGGAAATGTGCACAACTTTACTTTGGCGATTACACAGAAGATGTCATCGCTGAAAGGGAAAAGAATTTCAGTGAGCTGCAAACGACTGAACTAGAATATAGAAACGATCTAGCTAGGGAAATCAAATTTTACGCTACTATGGAAGAATATAATAAGATGGACTTGAATAGGCCTGGATAGATCATTGACTGGGCAATAAGGGAAGGAGCGTCCCCAATACCAAGCCAGGCTGCTCGCTGGGATTGGGTTCTGGAAAGGAGGGATGTCATCTTTTGCAACCTTGGACCAAACAATGAGATTAAATTGAAACCTATCACGCTAGATGGGGACAATGCAGGCAAGAAAAAAGAGAGGGACAATGCACGCAAGAAAAATACAAGGGGTTGAACTACGTGATGAACTATGTCAATTGAACTCTAATGGCATCAACTTTCCTTCTATGATGAACTATGTAATGTTTATGTGTATTTGAATTATGTGTTGTTGTATGTCATTTGAGTTATGTGATGTTGTATGTCATTTGAACATTAATGGCATCAACTTTCCTTCTGTGATGAACTATGTAATGTTTATGTCATTTGAATTATGTGATGTTGTGTGGAATTTGAATTATGTGATGTTGTGTGGAATTTGAATTATGTGATGTTGTTGTTTATCACTTCCATAAATTCAAAGGAAACAGAGGGAACAAAACGCATGTTTATAATATATCTTTACATCCCTCTGGTGCACCCCCAGACGCCAGGGACCCTGGCGTCTTGCTGGCCTGTTTCTGGTCGACATCCAGACGCCAGGGACCCTGGCGTCTGGATGCCCTGACTGACACCAGACGCCAGGGACCATGGCGTCTGGATGCCCTGACTGTACATGAATTTTACTTTGCTGTTTTCTGACTTTGTTGTTTAACGGGAAACAAAAGATACAGCAATTGAAGATTTTAATAGGAATCAACATTTCACAAATACATACAAATGACTGAGTTCAGCATTTAACCAACAAATTCATGTCATACATTCATAGCAAGTTCACGAATTCATGGCAAGTTCAAGACAACCTAAAAAGTTTTCACCACGACACCAAGTTCATGCAAACAACGACACCAAGTTCATGAAACGACTATTTCACTTCTTCCTTAGTCTCTTCAGGGCATTTGCTAGCACCTCCTCTGAGCTAGCCTCTTCCTCCTCGCGGTCCTCCTCCTCTTCCTCGCTAGACTCCTCATCCTCGTTAGACTCATGTCTAGTCATTCCTTTAGGCAAAAGATGATGAGGATACTCAGGACTACGGAGGAAAGTGTTCCATGTCTTCTTTCTCCCTTTATCTTTTCCTTTACCTTTGCTTGGTGTCTTAGCTTTGCCTTTGCCTTTCTTAGAGCGAGCTTTGCCTTGTGTCGGTTGTGTAGCCTGTGATGGCTGTGGAGCATCAATATCATACTCATGCTCTTGTTGTACCTGCTCCTCTTGTTGTGTTGGCTCCTCTTGATGGACCTCCTCCTCAGTCTCCTCGTCGCGTAGATAGCGGCGTCTAGCTCTGGCGGCGCGGGTACCAGGTGCACTCACTTCAGCGGCCTGAGCACCGTGGCAAGAAAGCATAGCTGCCATCTTGTGGAACCGCTTCTTGAACTTCTGCAACAACACAAAATATGATATGATATGAGATGCAAATAACTAATCCACAAAGATAAGCTTTTCTAATAAATGGCTCATACCTCCATCGTGGTCCTAAGAGTCCTCTCAGATAATCCACCACCCAGGGGATGACTGAGTGCTACATTGGCATCGTTGACGCACATCAGCAACTCTCTGCCCTGCAATTCATGATCACACAAAACATTCATATTTGAAATAAAGACAAGATAATACAGCTGCAGGTTCATTAAACTACCAATTCGTCATGCATCGGTGCGTAGTCAACGTGAGTCCTTCTGGTCTCTCTCACCACCATGTTGAAGGCATGATAACCTTCTGCAGCCCCCGGGTCTTCCGACACCAACTCCGACCACTCCTCCTGAGTCCAGCCAGGCTTTAGCTTTAACCGGTAACGCTTCGCATACCACACTTGATACTTCTGGAATGCTGACTGATTGTGGGGTCTATTCTCTGATTCCACTAATGTCTCTCTTTCATTCCAAATTTGTATCCACTGACGGTGCTTGTTCACCCAATCCGATGTATCTTGATTGTTTCTTCGACTGAACCTACAAATGATGCACGGTACTAAAAATTAGCAAACAATGACTATGTTACTGCTCAACTACATATCTCAAAGACATGCTTGCTCACCGATGCAGAGATTGGATTTTCTCCTTGCTCTCCTCAACTGGAATACCTTGTCTTTTTCCAAATTGCCTGGCAACACGGTCTACGAAGTGCCACTCGACTGCGTAGAAGCATATCATTGGGCACCTCGCCCGCCAAAGATGCTTATCACGCTTGCACATCTCGTTAAGAGAGAAGTCACGATCTCCCACATAAGACAACCAGTGGACCTGCAACACAACGATATAAATTGTTACACACAAATTTCATTCTTGACTAAATTATGTCTGATTCAACTTCTCGGTACCTGCTCAGCAGTCAAGGTGTCCAGCTCGTTCACATAGCACTTGTATCGCACATGCGAGCTTCCTGTGTACACCGCCACCCGTTCCCAACAATATGCAATCGTGGGGCGCCGATATGGATCAGCATCATGAAGCCCTTCATGAAGCGGACGTGGGTTTGGGTGCTCGAGGTTTAGCGCATCGGGCCATCCAACCAGCACCCGCTCCCACATCCACACGGATAGGCTCCAAACAAACCCGACCAATGAGGATGTATTTTGCATCCTGCGACACCCCATGTCAAGCTGCAATTGAACATACATGTTAGATATGGAGGCGCATGACAAATGCAAGATAAATGGTTGCAAATATTTGATACCTGACGATACAAGTATGCTAGTGCCGCCGAACCCCAGCTATACTGAGTATCCCAGTTACTGAGTAGCTCCAAGAACATCCAGAGGGCTGAGTTCCCGGTTGAGTCTGAGAAGACTACCTTGGTTAGTACATACCAAAGATAGGCCCGAGCGTACTGCTGCACAACCATCTCATTAGCATCCTCGGGGCACGGATTTGTTGCTCCTCTCACTCCTTTTAGCCAAGAATGCTTCACTTTCGGGGTATCGGCCTTGCCTGGGAGAGGGGGAGCGGGCTCAACACCAATTAAAATGCCAACCCGAGCTCGCCAATTAACGGCGCTGACATGACCGGTAACAGCTTGTCCGTTGATAGGAAGGCCGCTTATCATAGCCATGTCCTCTAAGGTCATCGTCATCTCCCCACAGGGAAGGTGGAAGGAGTGTGTCTCTGACCTCCAACGATCCAGAAGTGCGGTGAGCGCCGCGTGGTTCACCGGCGAAGGGTGTCGCTTGAACTGCAACACGAATGGGAGAAGACCCAATCTCTGAATGTACGGCTCGTACCGCACGTCGTAAGGAATGTCATCCGCACCATGACCCCTCATGCGCATAACAACTACAGGCTGCAAACAAAGTGAGTTTCGGATCAGTAAAAAACACAAATGGAATAACACCGAAAATTGATTAGTCTTGCTTCTTACCTTCCGGTTCTCAATGGCCCGAGCACGATGCTCCTTGTCGAACTCCTCGATTAATCCGTCGTACCAAGGTCCATCATCATCTGCCATCCTACCAAACAAATCACAAACATCTATAAGCACATGAACAATATCAAACAATACAATTTGCTTCTCCAAGTTATGCCATATGCACACATCATTCTTCTCAAACATAACCACATCATTTTTCTTCTTCATATGCACACATAATTCTTCTCAAACATACCAACATCATCTCAATCAAATAAATTTCTCAAACAATATGGTGTCACATACAACCATATGCGAAGTTTCATCATATGCAATATCTCTCTTACAACATTCCTATTGACAACATATGCAAATACATATCATCTAGAGTATCAAATTTCATCATCTCTTTTGCAAAAAAAGTATGCCAACAATAGGATGATCTACACATAGAGACATCATATATAAATTCAACCGTATTGTTGTACCACATACACACATCATCTATAATCAAACCAAATTATCAAACAAGTCTATTTTACATACAAAAATCGTGTATTCATCACCCCTCTTAGTAGAAAAAAAATCCTATGGACAACATATGCACCAAACCGAATTGATTTTCCCTACATATTCAACTACACATCATCTACTACCTAGCAAATCATCTATCAACTACAAACAAATTCCTAAAACAAAGAAACCATCTACTCATCTAACATCACCTAATGTTGAATAATGCATCAAAAAGAAGAGGACTCAACCCAAATAAATTGGAGGAGATGGGGGAGAATACCTCAAGGATGCTTGGGGTGCTCAGATCCACGAACTAGAGTGGAGGATGGAGTAGATCAGGGGAGGATTTGGTGTGAGGGAGAAGAGGGGCGAAGGAGATGAACCTTCTGTTCGTGCGCCGCCAAGGGAGAAGAGGGGAGCGGGTGGGTGGGCTCGGCCCGTGCGAGTGCGTTTCAGTTAGCAGGGCCAGACGCCAAGGTGCCCGGCGTCTGGCCCTTTGCCACATCAACCGGTCAACGTGCCAGCGGGTCGTGCGGGCCAGGTACCAGACGCCAGGGTCCCCGGCGTCACCCGTGCAAACTGAACGCCAGGTATGTTGGCGTCACCCAAAAAGGTCAGATTCAATTTTTTTTGCAATCGAGGTCAATTCGGGAATTTCTTAGCACAAAGGGTCAAAACAGTGATTTCGTCCGCCAGGAGTCATCGATCGCCTTTCTCTTACTTCTTGGACAGATCGGAATGGGCGTGACACGTTTAGGTTGTGGTTATGATATTTTCTCGTTTCTTTTTGCGCCCCACCATCACACTGTGTTTTGGGTGGGGCACTAGGAGCGTTTACACGCGGTAAGAAAAAATATCCTACAAAATTATATTTTTTATCGGAAAAAGGACCTCCAATATAAATCGAACTACAATTTTCTGATCATGCCAAATCGAACGTTTTTTATGTCAAATTATGTGGCGGCGAGACAATTTTCTTTGCAAATCGAACTTTTTAATACCAAATTATGTTGTCGCGATAATGACAATTTTCTTTAGCAAACATGGCAAATCCTAGCCATGGTAAAAAAAAAATCTATCGTCACATTTTTATCATTATATTTCAATAAAACGGTGTGCGGGCGTACATGCCACAACAATCATGGTAGATCCGTAGCCAGCAAAACTGTTTCAGAGCGCCTCTATAATGTTTTGGAGTGTTGTGTGTAAACTTAGGTTCGCCATACACAGCCTTCATAACTTTACCCCTCTTTATTTTATTTTGTTTGCCGAATATTCATACTTTCCTTCGTTTAAACTTGATATTCTCTGATATTTTCTGTGATTATCGCTTCAACTTGCCTATTACTCATAATATTAACAAAGATGTGCAAATCTCCATGTCTTAATGGTTTGTTGCAAATATGGACGTATTCATGAGGAAATATGGACATATTAGGGAAGTACTTAAAGACAAGATTAATCCCATATATCTAAGGATTTCATTCTCATTATCTTATTTATCTCAACATGCAAGAATGTCACATCATCATACAATTATGAATCGGATAAGGCCACCTTAACATGCTAGTATCATGTATGGAAAAAGACCCACCACCTCATGCAACCATGCATAGAAAAATATTTTTCATTCTATAATTCTATTTATATTCAATAAATATTTTTACAACTATACATAATCAAATATAATAAGTCATATGTATTTTAAATTTTGGTTGACGTGTTATTAATCTAAATATTATATACCACACAATCGAATTGAATTGAAATATATTGCAACTGATTCCTGTAACAATGCGCGGGTATCATTAGTTTCATATAAAGTGGGTCATCACGGGGGGCGGTCTTAAGAGACGATAAAGGTAGGTTCATCGTTGGGGGAAATGGTAAGATTGACTGGTGTGCGGATGTTTTGATGGCTGAAGCTCTGGCCCTAAAATTCGGCCTGTCGCTGGCGCAGAGGACATGATACAACCGCATTATTATTAACTTGGATAATACGGAGGTGATCAACACCATGAAGGAAGGAGGACGATCGTCGGGAGCAGCAGCAGCAATTTTTGATGATTGTTTCCATTTAGCTTGTGATTTTCCCATTTTTAAATTTGAGCATTGTAATAGAGAAGCAAATAAAGTCGTTCATGAACTTGCCAAATTGGCTAGATTTTCTTTCATTTCTGAATGGTTTGAGGAGCCAAATATTGATATTGTACCAATTCTCATAAACGATATAATGGTTATCTCTAATGAATAAAGTTTGATTTTATTTCAAAAAAAAAGTTTGTCATCACAGGAGGCTTCACAAGAGAAGACGACCTACAGTACAACCGCAAGCGGCAGTACCCTGGTCGTACCGCACGGTTCTTACTCCACGGAGCATGTATTGTACTCGAGGTCCAATTTACGACATTGGACCCCCCCCCCCCCCCCCCATTCTAGATGTCTGCACTATACAAAGGAGACTCTTTAGAGAGCTTCGCCAATTCCATTGTCTTGAAGATTTTTGGAAATAGATGAACATTTTATAAATTCACGAATATATTTAACGTTTACGGACGTATTTCAAGTCTATGAACATTTTACAAATTCGCCAACATTGTTTGAGATCCACGAATATTTTTTAAATTCATGTTATTTTATAAAAAATTATGGGTTCTTTAAATTCTCAACAGTTTCTAAAGATCTGTGAACATTTTTAATTTAATGAATTTTTCTAAATAAATAAACGTAGTTGATTCTTTTTGTGTTAGTATTGGAGCAGCGGGAAAATTTTAAGTGAGCAAGCGGAGCAGAGAGCCGAACTTGATCCATGTGAGCCTTATAACAATAATTTCATCGTTTCAGCGTGAAATAAGAGCTCCTAAGAGGCTCGCGCAATAAACACTTCAAACACCGATGCCGAAACTTGTAAGGAAACCAAAACCACAGAGCGAACAACTCCACTCTTCTATCACAACAAATAACATATTCAACAACAGCCAAACCCGAAATATGAATAAAAACATTGCCAAAATATAATTAAAATCGGAGCCAATTGCATATAAAACCAAAACCGAACCGCAATAAGGGCATCTCCAACGGCAACCCGCAAATTTCCTCCCGCATCCGTCTGCGGACAGGGGGACCAGTCCGCGGACACGGATGCGGGAGGACGCCATCCAACCGTAGCCGCATACATTTCAAACCCCGTTTCAACAAACCGGATGAAATTCATGCAAACAAGACCATATTTCATATAAACACGTCCGGATTTCATATAAACATGACGGATTTCATTACATTTACATCAAAGCGGTGTTAGTCCGGCTCTAGAGGTACAATAGTACCTAATCTAAATGGTCGCCGGCGCCCGTTCCCTGTGTCCGGCCATGAACCCAGAGAACCAAAGCTTCGCCTTTTCCAGCTCCGCTTCGGCGCTCTCCAGCTCCGCCTCCGTAACCTCCTTCTCCGGAGACCCGGCAAGCGCAGATGTCCGCCTCCATGTCGCCGCCAAGCAACTAATCGGACGTCGATGTTGAGCACACCAAGCATGGCATCGGCGGGAGGGGAGGAGCGGTGACCTTCCTGGGACCCGAACGGCGGCGACCCCCCGTGCACTACTCTTCCTCGCTGCCGCCGGCGCCCGCGGACGTGCCGGCTTCGTGGTCGTGGCGACGGGGCGCGGCCTCGGCGTTGCCCTGGTCGTCGTCGGTGTCGCCGAACAGCGCCTCGCCCGCCTCGTCGCACTCCTTGGACGCGGCCGCCACCTCCGCCACCCGCTGCCGGTACCGCCAGCGGGCGAGGCGGATCTCGCGGGCGGAGCGGTAGGACTAGAGCAGCGCCTCCTGCTCCGCCAGGTCCGCGTCCGGCGCCACCGCCCTGCAGGCGTTGAGCTGCTCCTCCGCCTGCACGTGCTCCTGGAGGGCGCGGTGGTTGTAGGCGGCGTCGGCCTACGCCTCCCGGAACTGCTCCTCCGGCTCCTCTCGCACCATGTCCATGTAATGGGCACGGGCCTCGCCGATGGTCAAGGTGCAATGCACCGCGCGAGGGTGGCGCGGAGGAGGGGGGTGGCGCGGAGGATGAGGGCGACGCCGGCTCGTCGTCGGCAGCGTCCTCCATTGGGATGTCGTCGTCCTCCGGCTGCCTGCCGGCCAGCCAGCCGCCAGCAATGGCGGCCATCTCCTTCTTCTGGTCCGTCGTCAGCCCGTCCCAGAGAGCTTTGGCGGGGGAGGGATACATGGCGGGAGTGGTGCGGAGAGGGATCGGAGGTGGATGACAGCGGCTATGGCCGGGGTACCGGCTTTTATAGCAATGGTGGGCGGCAAATGAATGGATGGGTGGCGCCGGAGGAGACGCCTCGGCAACCGCGTGCCATCAATGCGGGCGGCAGACGGACGGACGGGCGGCCGTAGTGTCGTTTGAACGCGCGGCAGTCGCCTGCACTGGCAAGCGGCACGGGCGGCGCTCTCTCGACCGGCGCGGCGCTTCAATGCCGGCGCCAGTGAACGATCGCGTCCGCTCTGGCCGGGCATGAATGCGGGCGCTGACGCTCTGGAGCGGCGCTGACCGAACACGCGCGGGAGGGGGAGGGGTTTTTGGTGGGCCAGAGCGGTTAGAAGCAGGCTTGGGATCGGTCCGGACTCCCGCAAACCTCCCGCACTTTTGTCTCCGGTTTGCGGGAGAAATCGCGTCTAGACCGCCCCGCGGACCGATACAGGTCGGCGTTGGATGGCTCACGCGGTCCGGACGGATGCGGGCGGTTTGCGGGTCAGCCTTGGAGATGCCCTAACATGCTTTGGTTCTTGTTTTTTTTTTTTAAAGACATGCTGTGGTTCTTGTTGAAAGAGCGTATGTTCAATGCAGTCCCAGGCGGTGGTCGGTGCAGGTCGCATCGTGCGTTCAGTGACGCAGTCCTGATGCGGCGGGTGGTTGGCCGGTGGACCGGACTCCGAGAACTTCTCCATGTGCATCTCTAGCGTGATCTCCGTTGGGAACGTGGAGCTGCATCTTCTTCTTTTTGATGAGTTGACGTGATGCCCATATCTTATCTCTACGATTTCTTGGTAGGAATCGAGCAGCTTGAGTCCTGCGAAATTCTCCGTTCCAAAACGGGGTTCGTTCGAGCAGCCAAGCAGAGAGCACATGAGGTTGTACAAGAATCGACGGAGTCAAGATAGGAGGTCGTTCAAAAGGCTAAGCCGTTGAGCATCATGCATCGTGTTCCTGCATGGTAGCAGGGCCGGCCCTGAGGGGGGGCAGCAGGGGCGGCCGCCCCGGGCCCCCAAAACCCAGGGGCCCCCGTAGGATGCAGCATCGTATACGCCATGGCCCAAGGAGGCAGCTAATCACGGGCACGCAGACGCAGGATCCCGATGGCGATTGCCGATCGCGCGAGTTCTCCTTGCAGCCCTCGTCATTTTCTTCTTCCTAATTTCCCATCGTGATTAGCGCCATGCATAAACAGGCCGATCGCGGGTACGGCTGCTGCATCCTAATCTGCATACCTAATCAGGCTGATCCTGTTCGTCATGCATGTCGCCCACGTCCTTGTACTCCTTTTCTTCTTCCTAATCTCCGATTGTGAGTTTGCCAATCCCGGGCGCTGATTACGAGTCAAGAGACGCGACGCTGCTTCGCTCCGGTCTCCAGGCGCTCGATGCACTCACGAACATGGACATTGTCGAGCGCCTCCCGCCAGACACAAGCGGCCGCCGGGAATACTGACAATAGCAGACAAGGAACTGCCTGGATTTGATCGGAATTGATCAATTAATTTCGGATCCATGGTCTACAGATCAACGGTAACCTCTTTTCTATTATTATCTAGTTCTTTTTTTGGGGGGAATCTATTCTCTAGTTCTTAAATACTCAACTTAGTTTGGATTGTTCAGAAAAAAATACTTAGTTTGTCGATTGAAGCCAGAATTGTTTTCGATATCTGAATCATCGAACAAGATTAGTGTTTGAAAAACTGACACTATTTCGTATATAATTTTGAGATGACACCAACATTAAAGTTGTAATGATTGTTGAAACCGAGTTTGCTCAATTTGGATTAATGTTTGTTCAGATATCACCAAACATTGCTGCTATACCAGAATTTTCAGATTTTAGTTTCTAAAAAAATGAATTACCAGATTTTAGTAAGTTTATATATTGCAAGAACTAGTCTATTTCTATGAAGAACCAATTTTTTTAACACAACATATGAAAGTTGTAGATAATTTCCTGCTGATTATCCCAATGTGCTTGTTTGCTTGATTTGCTAAACTTGGCATGGTTCAAAATTGAAGGGAGGAAGATATAATTTTGTTTTCTTGTTGTGGGTTGTAGCTATACTTGTATTATTTACCTCATAAAATAAACAGACTAGATTTAAGAGAGATTTACACAAGTTCTTGATGTCAAACAACGACGCTAATACATTGATTATTATTTTGATGCTTATATTAAGAGGCCCCAGTTTCTAGCTCCGCCCCGGGCCCCCGAAATCTCAGGACCGGCCCTGCATGGTAGTCGCTGACCCAAAACAGCTTGAAAAGAAATCCTCAACATGGTTGTACTACGGCATATGCACTTTTTTCCCCCTCTCTCTTTGATGAATCATGTGCATCCATTTCAAAGTTGCAGTGTCGTTGCACGCTCCAGCCATCCTTGACTTGGGTTCGGACGCATGTCTTTGACCGAACCATTCCCGTGTGCATGCCATCAAGGCCGGAGGGTCAGATCAGCCTGCCTGAGATCCTTTGCGTCGTTTCGGATCATCCGGGTAGAAATCACCGTCTTCAAAGTGGATCCTTAAATCGCCCTTAAACGTCTGGACCACACTGTCAAGACACATGCAGTTCGTTGTTAAACACCAACCCACATCCGTCAGCGGACCAGTTTTCACTTGTCCGTTTTCTTGCAAACCGAAAGCAAATCAGGGAGGCCTTACGGGAGTCCGAACCGCCGTCACGTAGGACTCCGATATCCTCGGCCCACCCAAAAAAATCATCTGACCTCGCGTCCTCATCTCTTTGCTCTTTCTTTACATCCACTTTCTTCCTCGTCGACGACGCCGCCCTACCACCTCGGCCGCCTGGCAAGCCCTTCCTGAACCCGCGCGACCTCCGCCGCTCTACCACCTCGGCTGCCCGGCAAGCCCTTCCCGAACCAGCACAACCTCCGCCGCTCTACCTGGTCGCCACGCGGCCAGTCCGCACCTCTTGTTCGTCCGTCGCGTAGTTACCATCCGCCCCTATGGGTGTCAGCACGCGCCGACAAGTGTTTGGTGAAATGTTTGGGCTAATTTTTTTGTCTTTTCATTGAAGCAGTGGATTCACACATGAAGTACATTTACGAGCACTATGTTGAGTCGTTCGACGCTGAGGATTATGCTGACGAGTGACGAGCATACCGAGCACACACTCTTCGATTTGATCGGGTCGGCTCCTGTAAGCAAGTAGCAGGTAGTTCGTCCTAGTTTTTGGGAAGCTTCTAGAAGCTTTCTCAGCCCACTTTTGGGAAGGTTTTGAAAGCTTACGAGCTTGTTTTTCTTTTTCTTTCTGAACCGGTTTTTTATTTCAGTTTTTTCCTTTTTCCTTTTTCATTTTCCTTTTTTTTAAATCATGAACTTTTTATAAATTTTGTTTTTTTATTTCGTAAACTAGTCCCAAATTTATGAACTTTTCAAACTTCGTCAACATTCTTTGAAATTTCATGAATTATTTCAAATCCACGAACATTTTTCAGTTTTTACTAACTTTATTGAGTAATTTTTTTTTATTTTATGGACTTTTTTCAAATCTGTGAACCTTTTTAGTTTTGCTAATTTTATTGTTGAACTTATTTAAGTTCATGAACTGTTTTAGCAAAATTAAATTTTTTTGATTGAAATTTTCTCAAATTTGTGAACCTTTTCATTTTTGTGAACTTTTTCAAACTCATGAACATTTTTAAACTCGTGAAATTTTCTCAATTTTCATGATTTATTTTCAAATCAGTGAACTTTTTTCAAACTCATGATTTTTTTTAATTTTGTGTATATTTTTCAAATTCATAAACTGTTTTCAAATTTGCGATTTTTATTCAGATATTCCTTTTTTCAAAAGTCAACGGTAAACAGTACACAGTTGACCGCTAAACCGTGAACGAGCAGAGAAGGAAGCGACGAGCGCAGCGAGCGAACGAAGCAGCGACCGGAGCGTGCGAGCGTGTTGGGCCGGCCCAAGTGCGTGCCTGCGTGAGCGCCAGTTCTGCAAAGGGGTGGCTGAAGCGCGGTTTAGGAGGACTCTTCAAACTGTACATAGCGTGCTTTCCGTTTTTCTGCCGCTGGTGTAATACGATTTTGGAAGCTTCTAGATGGTTTTCTTCCCTTTTTTCGGTTTTCCTTCTGGGTTTTTGTTTTCCATTTTCGTTTTTCTATTTTCTTTATTTTTATTCTTTTTTTCATTTTTTGCATTCTTGCCAAATTTTGAAATCCAGTTTTTTTGTCAGATTAGTGACTTTCTTAAATCGATGAACTATTTCAAATTCATGTTTTTTTAAAATGGGTATTTTTTTTCAAATTCCTAAGCTTATTTTCAAATTTCGTGAACTTTTCTCCAAATAAGTTAACTATCTTGAAATTCGTGAATATTTTTTCAAATCAATGGACTTTTTCCAATGTGCAGCTTTTTTAAAATTCGTGAATTTATTTTGAAATTCAGTGAAATTTTTTCAAATCAGTGAACTTTTCTGAATTTGGTGAACATTTTCAAATTCATGAACATATTTTTCAAATCCATGAAACTTTTCTAATGCATGGACATTCAAATCATTGATATTTTTTAAAATGCATGAATACTTTTGCAAATCCATGAACTTTTTCTAATGCGAGAACTATTTTCAAATTCATGAAATTTATCCAATCCAATTTTTTTTTTGAAATTCATGAACTTTTTTAAAATTTCTAATATTTTTGAATTCATGAACTTTCTCTAATGCACAAACCTTTTTAAAAAATCGTGAACTAATTTTGTATTCATGACATTTTCACATTTATGATTTTTTTAAAAGTCAACGGTCAATGGGTCAAACGGTTAGTGGTCAAGGTCAAAAGGACGACCGAGTGAAGGAGCCAAGCATCGAGCGAACTACCTGTCGAGAGCGATGGGTCGATCGATCGCTTGTGTTTGATGTTCCGGCCCAACAGACTAGGCGCATGAGCGCCGGCTAGCCTAGAGGCGCATAAGGCGTTGCCTAGGACCTCTCGGCCTTGCCCGTGGTCAATAGAAAATCTTTCATGTCAAGGGCACAATGATCCGGGCCAGGCTTGAAGGGACAGAATCATCAAATTTACGGCTGTGTGGCCCAATCTTTGATACCATCGCAAGTTCTAGCAAGGCAAATATAAGAATTTTCTATTTGGCGCTTAAGACTAGCAAATCTGTATCAAGCGCACACCCTCCTTCTTTTGCTAGTTTCTAAGCGAGTCGACCCATGGTAGTCCTCTGCCTAGTCGGTTTGGAAAATCTTCTACAAGTTGTAAGATGGTTTTCTTATTTTACTTTTTTGTTTGTTTTCGTAAGTTTTAAAATCATGAACTTTTTTAAACTCTCTGAACCTTTTTTAAACTCATGCTTTTTTTATTTCAAATTTTTGATTTTTTTAATTCATGAACTTTTTTGAAAAACCATGAATATTTGTCCAAATTTACAAATAGTTTTTGATATTGTGAACTTTTCAAAAATTCGCAAACATTTATCGAAT